>CM059876.1:18253143-19595942 GCA_030490815.1 Acer saccharum | reverse complement strand
AAAATTAATTTCAAATAAAACAATTACAAATGAAATAAATATTAAAAACCTTAGAAACTTGGACAGTTGGAGATTGAGATTGGAGAGACTGAGAGGTTGGAGTGAGGAAAAATGGTGGGGGGGGGGGGGGGGGGGGGGGGGGATGGGGGCGGATAATTCTAGAAAAAAAAAAAGAAAAAAAAAAAAAAAAGAAAAAAGGGGTTGCGTTGGAGGAAACGGCCTGCTGAGTGTGTGTGTGTGTGTGTGGGTGGGGGGGGGGGGGGGGGGGGGGGGGGGGGGGGGGGTGTTATTTATAGGAAAAAAAAAAAGAAAAAGAAAAAGAAAAGGGGTTGCCGTTGGAGGCCCAACGGCCTGCGGATACATGGGGGGGGGGGGGGGGGGGGGGGGGTTTATAGGAAAAAAAAAAAAAAGAAGAAGAAAAAAAAGCCCAACGGTAACCCAAAAAAAAAGAAAAAAAAAAATTGTGTGAACCGGCGGTTCCATTCCGGTTCGAACTGCTCGGTTCCTCAAACCTTAGAATCGGAACTGACCTCCTCGGTTCCGATTCGGTTCTAGAACCGAAACCTAAAATCGGTTTTGATTCTGGTTTTTCAGTTCCAGTTCTGGTTCGGTTCCCCGGTTCGAACCGGAACCGGAACCGTGCCAGGTCTACCTAAATCGATCGGGCTAGCAAGGGGACCTAAGGACCCACAGTATTTTGAGCTTCAATAATCCCTAGAATAATAATCAAACTCTTAATTAATATTTCATGATTATTAAATTCGGTGTTATTCCATAAAAACCCGAAGCTGCACTCTCTCAAGTGTAGACGTTTTACACAAACCAATAATTTTCGGTGTCCATCGATATAGCTATTACATATGGTATAATTCTCCACAAGTAGTTCATAATTAGAGCTGGGTCATAATGTCCGTTATAACCCTCTAATTATATCTTTCCTTTAAGTACCATTGATTCTCTAATGAACAATAAATCTACATTCCTACGGAATTAGGAGAGCGCTCATATTGTTCAAGCCGAATCAACCCTTAAGGGAACTACCATATACTTCTGCAAGAAGGAGTGGATTTCATATGTTTACAAACCTTCCCAGCCACAAGCCAAACCGCGATCCCAAATACGGAACAATGATTAGGAATGCAACTCACGACCTCACCCATGGTTATCAAAGACCACGATCTAACCTGAAGGAGTCGATAAGACACTCAGGATTAAGATCACCCATATATAGCCATCATTAGTTGATATATATGAATCTCATCGTTAAAGGATCTTAGTGAGAGATTCATAAAATCATGGCCCAATCCTATGATCACATCATACAAGGTGACTCCATTCTCTTATCTCCATATGAATGATCCAGGATAGGATCAGTACATTACGAAATAGACCGCAGCTATAGAAACACAAATAAAGTACCCAGCTTTATTTGCTATCTACGGATTCTTTAGATTGCTCGTTTCAAACTGCATCCATTTGTATATGACATCATATACTCAGTTCGAAATTACATCTGGCAATCTTGGATGTTAAGTGCACATGTTATATATATAAAGTATGACACAAAATGAATGAAATAAACTACTTCTTTTATTTTGTTCAAATCATATTTACAAATTACAAGCTTTAGGGCAAAAACCCCAACAGAGTGACAGGGTCAGAGAGGAGCAACATAAGGAGTTGGTCGTATGATACAGGCACTTCAGGGGACATTGACTCAAATGCATATGGAAGTGCCGTTTCATTATGAGGCTCCAGGGGTGACACTCAGCAGGGCTTAGATAGATAGAGAGACAGTGCAGAGACTCTCATGAGGATACTGCAGTGTTGCCTTGTATGGATTCAGTACCTCCTTTCTAGTAGGACAGTGCACCTGTACACGATACAGAGACCTCTCATGAGGATATTGTAGCGTTGCTCCGTATGGATGCAGTACCTCCTCCCTAGCAGGACACTATAGGCGCTTCAGATGTTGGTGCACATAGTCAACAGGACACTGTAGGGCTTCAGCTGTGGTGCATAGAGTTAGGGCCAATTTGGGATTGCTGTAACTTTTATAATAATCATATTAGCTGTGTTGAAGGAATAATCAATTGTGAAGTTAATCAGCAGATGTTGGTTAATTGTATTTTAAAACTACTGTATAGTTCAAAAGCAGTAACATATGTTTGGTAATTTTACTGTAAAAGTGTTGAGATTAGTTACAATGACTAAAATATACATGAGTTTAGGATTCTATTTCATTTTTTTTCATTAATTATATATATATAAAACCAATATTTAAGTAGAATATTTAAGTTGGAAAAAAAAAACTATTAAAAGTTTTAAAAGATTTTATAAATCAAATCAATATTTAAATAGAATATTTAATTTTGAGATAAAATAAGGTATATAAATGATTTTAACTTGATTTCATAAGGATAATAATGATATTTTAAAAGATACATTAAATGTGGAAATAGATTATTCCATAATACTTTCAAAAGTAAACACCACCTACTTCTCAAAATCATGTCAAAACTTGCCAGATTATCAATTAATCACTTTTTGAAGTTTTACCAAAACATTTTATGTCAAAATTATAAAGTAATATGATTTTAACTTTTTAAAAGCAATACCAAACTGGCCTTTAGCAGGACACTGTAGGGCTTCAGCTATTAGTGCACAGAGTCAGCAGGATAGTGTAACCGCTTCAGACATTGGTGCACAGACTCAGCATGAAACTAGTGCCACTGTTCAGATGAAGCTACAGACCCTAGATTGCAGGTGGCCGACCAGTATGTGAACGCAAACACAGTTCGCAAACGACTACTCCCTACACAGACCCATGTAGGTGAAAGAACTCTAAGATTGAGGCAACCCACAAATATCACCCTGCTGATCCAGTTCACCGGGAACACCTGGATGCGTACCTACAGTTCAAGTGGAACAGAATGAAAATGTATAACATACTACATTTTTGGTAATATTTTCCTAGATTTGTTATAACTACTTCTAAATTTTAAAGTTTATTCTTCTTCAATGATACAGACGCGTTGTGGATGGGGGGAATGAGTTCGAAATCTCTTGGTTCAAAATGAACCATACGGAGTTGAAAGATATGGTATAAATTTGGTACATCGGCTCTTTTTTTTTTTTTAGACTTTGTAATGTATTTTAACATTAGCTTTGGTTCCTTTTCTCATCATATGGACACATATTTACAGATCATGCGGAACTGCCAGCGTGCATTTCCTTAGGTCTACAATCAGAGCGTAGAGATCATTGATACACAATTCTATGTAAGTTCTTTGTTAATTGTTATACGGTTACAAATGTCTCAGATGTTTATATTAGTAATTATTATATGGTTACAAACGTCTCTGATATAACTATTGTTAATTGTTATTTAGGCGGCACCACATGTACCGCCAGTGGGTGAGTATGTTCGGTGATGTCAAGACACCACTAGATGACCAGAAATGGTCCGTGTTGACTCGAACTTGGGACGACGACGGCTCTCTTGTTTGGGCCAGTGGACTCAGAGAACCTGGATGTCAGCCATGGCACGAGGTTGGCACGGTGAGTGTGTTAAAACGAAAATGGAAATTCGATTTCATATTTCAACGTATCTTACATAACTTTATATTGCATTGTAGCTTTTGGTGCCGTGCAATGTCGGAGGGTGCCATTGGATTATGGCCAGTATTGATCTCATCCATCGAGAGATCCACCTGTACGATCCATTTATGTAGCAGGTTCCATTTCAGCATAGGAACAAACAGGTGGCTTGCTTACGGTGGTTGTTACCATCGATGTTGGCACATGCGGGATTTTATGCGAACAGAACTAGTGACTAGCAGCTCTGTAAGGTGGAAGCCAATCACATACATATATGGCCGTAATCCTAAAACCTAGAGTGCCACAACAATCAAAAAGGTAAGTTATAAGTGAAATCACATTGTTGCTTTAATTCCAACGAGTTTGTTGATTTTGCTTGTTGTTCACATTTGATGTGTTTTTTTTAATAGGGGTAACTGTGGTCCCCATAGTCTGCTATTAATCGAGCACACAGTAGCAAAAAAGAAGAAGTTTGAGTGGACAGATAACAGATGGAGGTAATACGGTTGAAGATGGCCGTTGAAGTATTTTGTAACTCAAAGGCTTCGCCTTCATAAGTGGAAACAGTTTTTGTAATATTTTTATTGACTACAGTGTAATATTTTTTATGCACCAAAATTAGTTCAGAAATTATTGTCATTTACAAGGCTCGGACCATACACATATATAAAAACGTCTCGGAACATATTTAACTAAAGTATTGGACCATACACATATAAAAAGTCTCGGAATAGATTTAACTTAACTAAAGTCTTGGACCATACACATATAAAAAGTCTTGGAACAGATTTAACTAAAGTCTTAGAATATACATAAAAGTCTCGGACATATACACAAAAGTCTCAGAACATATTTGACTAAAGTCTCGGAATATACATAAAAGTCTCGGACATATACACAGAAGTCTAGGAACATATTTAACAAAAGTCTCGGACTATACACATAAAAAAGTCTCGGAACATATTTAACAAAAGTCTCAGACATATACATAAAAGTCTCGGATATATTTCACAAAAGTTTCGAACATATACACAAAAGTCTCAGACATATTTAACAAAAGTCTCAGACATATACAAAAAAGTCTTGGTTTTCATTTGTACATTTTGAAACAACATTTCTTTATTTATTCTGGATTACTGGGTTCGAGGATTTCTGTCTCCTTGGTTGGACATTTTTGTTTGTTGCTCGATTTAATGGCACACTCTACACTTGCGACGAAATTGGTCAGTGATAGGTTGGTTACTACTACCTGGAACCACCAAAATGTTAGTACACCACCTACCGTTGTGCCCGGTTTTATGACATCTTCTACACTTCTGTGTGGATGTCCTCTCTGATACGGATTGAAATCGATTCTTTTGTGGGCGTTCCGAACCAGCTTCTTGTTGTTTGTCCTTTTTGGATTTTAGAGGTAATATCACACGCTGTCTTATATCTTCAGGTACTTCCCAAATATTAGGATGCCCAACCGACATGATAGACACCGAATATACGTCCACAAGTGTTTCCCTTTTGTAGTAGTCTACACATAGGGAAGTGTAATCCAAGTTTCGCTCCCTGAAATAATGGAACAAAACATGTTAAATAAAAAACCATAGGAATATATGAGAAAATTAAAATATTACACAGAATGTAAAAATTACCTAGTTGCTGCAAGTGCATGAGAACATGGTAGATAATCCATTTGGAATTTGTTACATGTGCAAGTCTTTTGCAACAAGTTCACCATCCACTGATCTCCTTTCAATTTAACCAAGAATGTGTTCCAATCAACATGACTTACGGTCATGAAACTACATTTATGAATATGTTTCAAGATCACCAATTGTGCAGCATCAGTTAGTTGGTGACGCATGGAGAGTGCAGCTCGATGACAGTCGTAATACCAACGTTACAGCATATCCCTTATGAACTCAGCCAAAGTCAGCATTGGCAGTTTCTGTGCAAATCTGATAACTCTTATTTCTACACGTTGTGTAGCCCCTTACTTTTATCTTTTATGCTTGTTTTCTGGGTAAAACCGGGTATTTAACGTTTTAAATAAGTGTTTTAGGAATTTTTTCCAGAAGAGGGGCTAAAGTACAAAAATGGTGAAATATTGGGGCAAAAGTGTAATTTTCAAAAGTTAAATTTTGCTCCCTAATTCGGCGATAAGGGGCCACCGTTTAGGGAGCAGAAAGGGACCAGAAGACCCACTTTTTGTAATTCGATGGCCTAGGGCGCAGAATATGGCGCAAAATCAAGGCGGAATTTTTGACGAAAGTTTCCTACAGAATACTCAACTTGCAGGGGCCATATCTCTCTCCTCTGATCAAACTGGGTTTCGTGCTACATATGGTTGGAAAGCTCCAGAATTCGTTCCAATGGTTCTTCAAGAACGTGATTCCGATGTTTGTGGAGAAAGTTATGCCCGTTTTCGTAACGGTGCGCGCTGCTGGAAAGTCACCCGCGAAGCCCTCCAAAATCAGCCACTTATGCAAGGGCATTCTCGTCCTTTCACCATCAATTCTGCCCTAGCCCCCTCCCCACTATAAATACCCCCTTTTCTCTTCAGTTTTCATAGAATCCCTAACCCCCCCCTCTCTCTCTCTATTTTCCGCCCCACTCTCTTTCTCTTCCATTTTCTGCAGTTTCTTCACTTTCTCACCAAATAAGGAGAGGATCCAAGCTCCCATGGAGGTTTTTCCTCCATAGGAGGCTACCATACATCGCCACCCCCACGTTTTTCACTTCCTCTACCACAATTGAGAGTAGATTGCAAGGAGATAGGAGGGGTTTTTGACCAATTTCGAGCCAAGCATGGAAAGGAGCTCTTGGAGGAATTTCTTCAAGGGTTGTATCTCCTTTTACTCATTCTCTTTGTATTTCTTGTTTTCTTAATTGTGTAACCACCAATTTGGGGATTTTGTAAACCTACAATTGTGTAATATATGTTGTTTGTGCTTAAATTCGGTTGGGTTTTGTTTCACTCTTTGTTAATTTCATAAATTTAGCTTTAATTGCAATATCCATGTGTGTAGAGGTCCAAAATTGATATGTGTCCATGATTGGGATTAGGAGTAGAGTAATTTAATGTAGGAGTAGTGTAATTTAACTTCCCATGATTGTTGATTGTTGATTGATTGATAGAAGACCAAAATGCCATGTTTAGAGTAATTGGAGTGTTAGAGATTGAGCTCCAAAGAGTGGAAAAGGTTTCAGTTCAGGCAAGTTAGTTGCTAAATTAGCCTTGGTTCAAATCCTTGTGCTTAATGGGTCTTTTTAAGACACAATTGCCCTTCCTTGGCCGGATTAGGTAATAAATTGATTTAGGGATAATTCCCAAATCAAGAGTATGAACCCTTAACCTAGATTGAATGATCTTAATGAATAACAATCAACTTATTGCACATTGTTGTTTGGTAAGTTTGTTTCCATTTTTAGCCATCCTAGGGAGATTGATAAACCGAATTCGTATCTAGAGTAAAGACAAACTGAATTCCTCTTATGCTTGTGTAGTTATATGGGTATTTCATTGTTTAATGCTTTCACTCGGTTAGCCACCTTATGGATGATATTTAGGCTACGTGTTATATATTGCATGGTTCACATTAACATGTCCAGCGTGATATCCTTTACATTTGACCAGACAGTGAGAGATACACTAGGCTGGCATATAGAGCTCGTGTGTGTGTCCCACAGTCCTTAATGAATCCAAGCATTTATGCATGGATGTAATCTCTAAGACATCGAGAGAGATTAGAGATTAATTAAGGGGACACGAGTATATAACATACATGTTGTATGGGTATCTCGTATTCTTAATGCTTTCACTTGGTTGCTATCCCGTATTTGGTTAGCCATTGTGAATGAATTATTGGCTGTAGTATGGCCCACGCGGTTGCGCATTACATGCCCAATGAAATAACCACTGTATATGACCAGACAGTGAGAGATACACTAGGCTGGCATACAGGGCTCTTGTGTGTGTGCCACGACACTTAATGAATCCATGCATTGTATGGATGTGATTTCTAAGACTCGAGAGATATTAGAAATCAATTAAGGGGACACGAGCCTATGATATACTTGCATATTAAGGGACTAAGTGAGTCTAGAGCTTAACTAGTGGATTGTTACGGTTGAATCGTTTCTCTAGTGTACACCACATTTCATGCATCTCTCCATTGCCATTCTATCCATGTATATATTATGTTAGTTAGTTTATTTATTTATATTATTATTTACTTTTCCACAAACGCAACACACAAGTTCTCTCGGAGTGTTGTAATAATAGCTAGAACCGGTGATGTTCGGCGGATCCCACCTCCCTGCGGAATGATACCCTCACTTGCCGCTGTGCTAGTCCCTGTGACTCGCGCGCTAGCGAGGTCGAACTTAAATGTTCATCTTTTGACCGACATCGCAACGACGTGTCGTCAAAATCTCATGCGTGAGTTCAGGCACTCAGCAACATTGGTTGTCATCAACCTATACCTTCGTTGGGGACAATGGACACGGTACCACTTTTCTGGCCTGGCATTGACAACATAATCGTATGCATTCTGGTGTAGATTTCGTAACTCGCCCATTAAATGGTTATATTGAAATTTTGGGTATTGTTTCGCTGCTGCAAACATCATTTGTGTTACATCCTTTCTATGGAAACATTTCTTTATGTTTTCAAAAAAGAACCAAGCACATATGGTATGGGTTGCATATGGGAAGACGCTAGCTATCTCGGCTTCTATGCTTGCATGTCGATCAGAAATGAAAACCAAATCTTCAATATGTTCGAGGGCACCCTTTAAGCAATCCAAAAACCACTCCCAAGAAGCGTTGTTTTCTGAATCCCTGTAACTAAAAGCTATTGGATATGCTTGTTCATTGCCATCTTGTGATGTTGCCACAAACATTGTACCCTGACATCTCCCTTTTAGAAAGGTACTGTCAATAGCAATCACGGGACACATAAACTGCTGGAAACCTCTAATTGAAGCCCCTAACGCAATGAAGAAATACAAAAATTTATTGTCCTCTGTGCACTGTAATTCTGTGATTGTGCCAGTATTGTTTTGCTTCAGAACATAACCAAAATATGGCAGTAGTTGGAACGATTCTTCATGACCTCCATAGATTAATGCCAATGCATAGTGCAAGGCTTGATGAGCCTTACTGTATATAACTTGGATGCGATACATTGTTTTCATATCCATAATTATGTCTTTAGGTTTCATTAGGCGACCATCGTGTTGTTGGAGTCTAGGGGCTATTACTTCACCGATTATGACAACACTAGTCTGTCGGTGACGCCGGTGGACCTTTTCTAAGGGACAACTATGTTCACTTACAAAACTTCTCACTTGAAAGTATGTGCCTTCATCTCTCCTCACCACTCTTAATTTCCATGTACAGTTGTCAATCTTGCACACCAAATGTAGAACTGACTTGTTAGACCTTTTGACCTTCCATTTATAGTTCTCCCTCATTGCATGAAGACCTACTAACCTCTTTAAATCGTTTTTTTTTTTTTTTTTTTTTTTTTTTTTTGTGGAAAAAATTGACCTTTGTAAATCAAACTCTTAGGTTCACGTGATCCCATGGTGTTGTTCACTTGACCAAACGAATACGCTTCGGATCCAGGAATAACCCAAGTTGAATGATTATCGGAACCTGACATATTAATATTTTTCGGGACATAGGATGTCCCTACCATATCTGCTGCACTACAATATGGACGGTCACCTTGTACATGCCTTCCTTCAGTTTAACTTTGTATAGGTTCTTCACCAATGTTTTCACGGTCACCTATATGATCATGAATGGGTTCTATATTCGGCTCCATATTGGCCTCAAATTGACACCCAAAGTAATGGTCAAAATGTTGTCCAACGTCAGCAGCAAGGTCAACTGCTGCAGGCGGGACACTGAAAATGTTTTCTACACCTTAGGGATTTCCATCATTATCGGTCCCACTCCGTTATGTCAACATTTGGTTACTACTATTGACGGATGGATAATTTTTGGGATTTCCATGAAGAGGGATGGCATCACCCATCACACCTCCATATCTCCTTTCAATTATGCTAACACATACTTGAGGAATCACCCTATCTTCCCCTAGCATAAACTGAACATCATTGTCGTTTCTTACAAATGTGCGACATGTAGTGCCAGGAACGCATGATATTAACTGTAGATCAATATTGTATTTGTTTGGATCATATTGGACAATGGACTGCACGCGTGCCAAAAGCTCATCAAAGGTCATATTCTTTGACACGTATATTCCCTGATTATCCGAGCCAACAAACCTCTAGCTTCCGTCTGGTAGTTGCTCCCATCGACTGTTATAGGATATAATTATTCTAACCCGATCCATTTTCCTGTACACAAAATATTAACAAAATGAAGTTGGTATATCATAAGACATAGCAGTGATGCTTATACAATAAAAATGAATAAAAACTTAAAGTTAGTAAGTGTTAGAAAATAGTTAATAAGTCTCGGCATAAAGTCCATAAGTCTCGGAGCAGAAAACTAAAGTCTCAGACAACAATGTCTAAGACTTTTGAAAACAATTTCCGAGACTTTGGAAAACAATGTCTGAGACTTTTATGCTATATGTCCAAGACTTTTGTAACAATCTCCGAGACTTTTCAAAACAATGTCCGAGACTTTTATGCTATATGTCCAAGACCTTTGTCACACTCTTCGAGACTTTTAAACACTGTTCGAGACTTTAGTCGGAAACTTTGGAACCACCATTCACAAAGTTGTTATCTCAGACCTTTGAATGAATTATGTTATACATTCACAAGCCGACAAGATGAGTGAATTGAGAGAAGGTATAACAATTATACCTTCTCTCAGTTCACTCACCATATCGGTTAGTGAATAACAAAATTCACACAATGAGAGGCACAGTGGAAATAGATATAGGCAACCAAAGAAGATTAATGTCTTGGAAAGTTATAGCTGATTCCAAAGTCTCGAAGCGTTTTGCAAAGTCTAGGACATACAATTGGACAGTCTCAGATATTGGTTAATTAAAAAGTGGCTTTTATACATTTTCCGAGACTTTACATTCACAAAGTTGTTATCTCAGACCTTTGAATAAATTTTGTTATACATTCACAAGCCGACAAGATGACTGAACTCAGAGAAGGTATAATTGTTATACCTTCTCTAAGTTCAGTCACCATATCGATTAGTGAATAACAAAATTCACATGATGATAGGCAGAGACACAGTGGAAACAAATATAGGCAACCAAAGAAATTAAAAGTCTCGGAACATCTTAAACCAAAGTTTCAGACAAATTAACGGAAGTCTTGGAACAGATTTAACGAAAGCCTCAGACATATTAACGAAAGTCTTAGACATATTACCAATGTCTCGGAACACTGTTAATTAAAAGTGGCTTTTATACATTTTTTGAGACTTTACATTCACAAAGTGGTTATCTCAGACCTTTGAATGAATTTTGTTATACATTCACAAGCCGACAAGATGATTGAACTTAGAAGAGGTATAACAATTATACCTTCTCTAAGTTCACTCACCATATCGGTTAGTGAATAACAAAATTCACACGATGAAAGGCAGAGACACAGTAGAAATAGATATAGGCAACCAAAGAAAGTAAAAGTCTTGGAAAATTATAGCTGATTCAAAATCTCGGAGCCTTTTGAAAAGTCTCGGAACATATTAAACTAGAGTCTTTGAGCCTTTTGAAAAGTCTTGGAACATATTAAACCAGAGTCTCGAACCCTTTTGAAAAGTCTTAGAACTTATTAAACCAAATACTCCGAGACTTATCATTTCATTTCTAGATCTGGTCTGGTTTAACTTGAAGAAAAGAAGTCGAAACATATTAAACACAAGAAATGGGATTATGTTAGCGTGATTGAAGAAAAATGAAAAGTGACCAAGAGTTGGAGAAGGAGAAGGAGAAGGAGAAGGAGATGAACAGCGACCACAAGTTACTGAAGGAGAAGGAGATGAACAATTACCACGAGTTGGAGAAGAAGATGAACTTGGATCTCAGTTTATAGAGAAGGAGAAGGAGATGAACAGCGACCACAAGTTACTGAAGGAGAAGGAGATGAACAATTACCACGAGTTGGAGAAGAAGATGAACTTGGATCTCAGTTTATAGAGAAGAAGATGAACTTGGATCTTAGTTTACAGAGAATTTAAAGTTAGTGAGAGAAGTATATTTCAGACAATATAAATGTAGGAGAAAGTTAAAGTCAGAGATATAATAAAAAAATACTAAAAGTAAGATTACTTTTTTTAGTTAGTTACTTTGATGCCTTTAAAACATAAGTTATTAAAGTGGTGCTAGTCTTGAAAGACCAACTCAAAAAGGTGCTAAAACCCCCTATTTCCACTGTCCAATGTAGCTTTGTAATAAGAGTGTTGATTTACCCTGACAATATCCCATATTCGAATCGTTGTCACGATATGTGATTTTTTTTTTTAAAAAAAAACACTATGAAATAAACAAAAGATACCTTTAACAAAATGAAAATGTTATTGATAATTTAAAAAAAAATAAAAAATTCAAACGCATCCTAATTTCCTCATTCTTTCTTTCGAGGGTGAAAAACATTTAGAAATACATACACTTGATTAGATATAATTATAAAATAGGTTCAAAAATTTAATAGCATTCTTTAAATAGTGAGTTTTAAGACCATCATCAACTTAATAACTTAAATTTTAATAGAGCCTAAAGTTTTAATTTTGACCTTCATTGGAGGTCGAACTGACCTCCAATGTAGGTCTTTATCTCCATTGATGGAGGACCCCATCAATGGAGGTTTTTGAAAAAAAAAAAAACACTAAAAAATGGCACAAATCTAATAAAATAAGGGGATGAGAGTATTTTAGTCCATTGGTATCATTTAAACTTAACTTATTAAACTAGTGATAGTCTCAAAATTCAATATAAAAAGAGTGCTATTTCCCACCATTTCCACTTATTTGTATAAAATCTTTGAAGAATTAGTTGGGAATAATTATCTAAATTGGCCATCATTAAGGTTTAGTGACTAATAATCTAATAAAATGCATTAAAAGGAAGGCCAATAGAACAACTAAATTATGAGTATTCATGCATGTCTTGTAGTGGAGAATGTCATGATTGTTCCATGCTTTACCATTTTTTTTCTTTAATATATAGTTTTATGTTCTCAGAATGAGAACTAATTAATAAAGAAAATTCCAAAAATATTTCCTATTGTTTCATAAAATGCCACTTTTTTCTTTGTTTTAGTTTGAACTATAAAGTAGTCCCTAATATTTGAAAATATACCATTTTAATCTTCCATCCAAACTTCTGTCGGTCAAAGTAAATAGTCAAAGGATATAATTGTCTTTTATATTTATTGTAAGGATTCCCATATCTTGATTGGCTTATTTCATGGACAAATCACGTGTTGGGGATTATATGTAAGGGTAGCTTAAGTGATTCATTATCAAGCTCAAGACCCTCTCATGTCCTCAAGGTGACAAGCACTCCAAAGGTATATCTCTAAGTGCTTGATTTGCTTTGAAGAGATTAGTTGCACACACACACATTCCATGCTTATCCATACCTTGTGTATAACATGTGTTTATATATGTGTGCATTCATGATCATATAACATCTCTTCTTGCATAAGTATTGATTGCATCTTGTGATTTTAATGTTATACCATGTTAGGCTTTTAGGATGCATCTAGTTTTACCTTTTTACCCTTGCATGTTGTTTGTGGGGTTCAAAGGAGTGGGCTGTGCGCTGGTCGTCATGCGCCAGACCAGTGCAGATCGCCCAGTGGTCTGTCGCTGGTCGTGTGCTGGTCCACCAACGCAAATCGCCTAGTGGTTTGCCGCTGGTGATGTGCCACTGACCTGCGCTGGTCGACCAACCCACCATGCAAATTTGGTTTATGCGCTGGTCGTCCAGCGCAAGCTAACCAGCGCACAACGCACAAACTGGTGCGATTTTTCAAAACGACCTCACTCTACTAGAGTTGCCTATATATATCCTTCTATGTTTTTAGGTCGTCCAAGTGTTAGGATTATGCTCAATAGTAAGAGTGTAATATTGTAATTAACAATCTTTTTCATATTAATAAAGTGATTTCTGGTTTAACAAATCGTATAGCATTTATAGTTTAATATTATAATTGTCAAAGTAAATAATCATAAGGTCTAAAGACTATGAGAAAAGAAGAATTGTTCGTACATCTGGATATGTATGTGGTAGACACAATTCTTTAGTTAGTCTTGAACAATGTTCACAACTTAAGTTAAAGGTTGGGCACCTTTATCTTGTTAAAGTTATAGAATTCTTTTGCTAGCATTTGAATGGGATCAAATGAGATATGATGAGTCTAAAATCATCGGAGTGTCTTCGAGCAAAAGAATCTAGTGCACTGGGTGCATTGAACTGGATCACAATGAAAAGCTTTATCTAGAACCGTCAATAGATAATAGTCTTTTCATTATCAGGACAATCGGAGAGTCTATCTTAATCCTGAGATAAATGATGGACTTATGGTTGCAAGTGATATCATTTGAGTTATCAATGAGTACGATTATATTGCATAGTCTATCCTCGATAGTTTGGTGATATTCATTTGTTAATCGATAGAGGACTTCATTTATAGATATGGACATCGTGGCTCCATTTATTAAATGAGAGTATAATATCATCATATGGATGCTTTAAGGTAATTGGATATTAAATCTCAACGTTGAGTTTTCGATAGTGTCTATTGAAAACATGGCTTCTGGACAAGTCAAAAATATCCAAGTTCAAAACGTGGTCATATGAGTAAATATGGTAACTTGGAGAGTTATAGGCGGTCTATGAACTCTTGGCGCTTACTGATATTAATCACGAGGATACACTATCTCCAATATGATTGTCTAGGGTATGAATGAAGAACATCTTCCTTTTCTATCTTTATTTAAGAGTTCAATTTTAGCTCTTTAGTGGAATGAGTTAAAATTAATGGATCGGACCTAAGTGAATCATTTATTGATTGTGATTAGGTTGTGTCTATTGAAGCTTAAATTTAGATAGCCCGCCAAGATCCCCAATCCACACGGACTTGCATGGATCACTTGATATATTCTACCGGACAAATTTAAGGGTCCATCTAGAATTGCATTTAATATATTAAGAATATAATTTGCACATTATTTATGTAATGGGCTGCTCAATTATATTAATATATTAATGAAAGACATGTGGGCTTATTTCTTTTAGTAAGAATGGGTTTGACTCACATGTGGGCTTTTTATTTAAAGTCCAATGGATTAAATGAAATAAGAAAATAATATAAGGCCCAATTTTAGACAAGTGGGGCGGCAAGGTTAATATATTAGCCTATATATTATTTTGTTTCATTGTTTAATTAAATAAGAATTAATTAATTTATTAATTAATTGTTTAATTAAGAAACAAATCTTTTTCTGAACAGGAAATATATTTCCTAAAGCTATACTATTGGTGGTAGTATACTAAAAATAAAAGACTTGTTTGATAAGAAAATAATTAATTAATTTTATTTATTTAATCAAATAAGAAGTCTTTTAATTTAGTCAATTAAAAGGAATAAAATATCTATGAGTTGGATTAGGTTTTGAAGTCTATTCTTTGATGGAAATTAGGGTGCAACACAAGCCTATTTTGGCAAGTGATTTGCGGCAACCCTAGTTGGTTTTAGAGAAGGATTTTCGGCAACCCTAAAAGAGAAGAGGAAAGAAATTAGGCCACCTATATAATGCTTGCTATAAGGTTCGGCCACCTTAAGAGTTTCATGAGAGACAATTTTCTTCTTCTTCTCAATTCATAGAAAGTAATTTTATTCTACTAAACATAAAAGAGTGAATAGATTATTCTTTGATGGTACACTAATTGCTTGTTTATCAATAAGCTTGTGTGTACAACATCAATTTGGGTTCACGCGAGTTTCGATCATTAGATTGAGAACTCAAAAGTGACCGGAATAATCTTAGTCTTCTTTTGATTGTTTTGTAACTAACAAAAGAAAAGAAAAGTTTGTTTGTCCATTCTCAGGTTTGCAATTCAAAGAAAAGGGAGACCACGCTTCTAGGTGATTTACGTTCGTGCTAGGATTGAAGATCTTACGGATTACCATCGACGTAAGTCAATCGGATCACGCGACAAAAGGTATTCTTCTTTTGTTGATTATATGTATGTTTAATTAATTAAAGGGTTAAGGTTCATAAAAAGGAAAAAATTTTAAAACTACTAAATCTATTTTTAGTCTCGCTTCCGCTGCGTGTGCTACGGTATTTTTCCCTACACCAAGAGAGTTAAAAATATCATATATTTTCCTTAGAATATTTTTCAAGTGAAAAATCATCAAAGAACTCTCCTTTAAACACTCAAATACATTACTTTGTGCATCAAAGATCATTTTGCAATCATCCATGCATAGGTTTGTGAAACTAATTATTACACGGTGTGTATAAAACTATCTAGAGGGGGGGGGGAGGGGGGGGGGGGGGGGGGGGGGGTGAATAGATTTTACGCTTTTTACCCAATTTTTCGTGTTAGACAAAATTACGAAAATGCCCTCAAGATAATATAAACAAGCAAGTGTAATATGGTGCGGAAATTAAAACAACACTTGATTTTTACGTGGAAACCCTCACGGGAAAAACCACGGGCTATGTAAGTAAGCCACACTCGAACCTCGAATCCACTAAATGTGCAAACGATTACAACCTAATCCCGGAAGTAATCACACACCTACCTAATCCCGGTATGAGTGAACCTAGTCCAATTTTGCTTGCGATCTAAGCAACCTAATCCCGGATGCTACACACAAGACTTACTTTCTCTATGAAGAGAATACAACCCTAAATGAATATATGTGAATATCCAAAATGCAACATAGAGCAAGGGAAACCCTATATGCTTATCTAAGATGATTAATATGCAATTAAGAACAATCCTAGATATCAAAACTAAATGACATGTCAATTAGTTTAGCTAATCAATATTAAGCACAAAACCTAATATGCTAGCACAATACAACTTCTCAAACATACATCATACTAATCTCAATCTTGTATTCAAAGTATATAAAATAACATACAAGTAATTAATTTGAGATTGCTAGATAAGAGAAACACAAAATATGTAAGATATTAATGAAAAGCTTACCAAGCAAAGTATGATGAAGATTCCATGCAAGATGACATCTAGATGATCAAGGATGATTCTAGATGATGATTGATGATCATGAAAATGTGTTTGAGTAATTAAAAATGAGTTCTTTGTGTATTTTTCTTCTCTTGAAAAATATCCTAAGTATGAAGCATGAATAAGAACTCTTGTTGGTGACCTAAAATCAAGTTAGCATATATATAGAGGCCATAAGTGAAGTGAGGTCGTTTTGAAAACGCGCCAGAAAATTGCTCTGTGCGCTGGTGGACCTGCGCTGGACGACAGGCGCAGGACCAGCGCACAAGCACATTTTTGCTTGGGCGCTTGACGACACGCGCTCACACAAGCGCCAGTCCAGCGGAGCCATACTGGGCGATTAGCGCTGGTGGCCTTGCGTTGGTGTGGACCAGCGCACGACCAGCGGCACGCCACTGGGCATTTTGTGCTGGTGAGCTGCGCTGGACGACAGGCGCAGGTGGACCAGCGCACAGACCACAACTTTGAACCCCACAAGCAATCATGCAAGGGGAACAAAGGTAAACTAAGATGCATCCTAAAAGCCTAAATGCTATGATATTATAAACACAAGATGCAATCATAATAACAAGTAAGAAGAGATGTAAATAAGCATTGATGCACAACAAAAAGAAACACAACATACAAAGATTAAACATATGCATGAGTTGTGAGTGTGTGCAACTATCTCTTCAAGACAAGTAAGCACTTAGAGTATTACCTTTGGTGCTTGTCAATAATGAGGTCTTCAAAGGGCCTAATGCAATAACAACAACATCTAAACTACCCTTACAAAGAATCCCCACATATGGTTTGATCACGAAATAAGCCAATTAAAAACAACGGGAATCCTTACAATCTCCCCCTTTGGCTATTTCGTGACAAAACCATCACTCACATTGATTCCTCACATAAAAATAGAAACTACGGGACTACAATGATATTCTACATTACAAAGAGATAAGAGAATGCAACTTGAAGTCTTCAATCCTCTTGTAGAATAATCAATCCCTGAAAAGAGTTTCTAACATTTCCAATACAAAAAAGTGTGAGATTAATCATGTGAGAACAATAACAAGCATTTGCATTTTTAGAATTTAGGCACAACATTACCAAATGTATGCAATGTATGATAAATGCAATGCTCCCCCTCAAAGGGTTACTCCCCCTCAATGTATGTTCTCCCCAAAGTGCACAATAGCTTCTATATTTTGCAACTCCCCTTACCATATCCTACTCCCCCTTTTTGTCATGATATAGGCAAAGGAGTAGTCCCCAACCGGGTCACTCATAGCAATGAGAGATAGAAGCATGCAAGATTTGCATATACATATAAGTCACTTTATGCACTTCAATTAATTTGAGAGAAACAAGGAGATTTATTTGAGAAAATGTGTGAATCCAACATGTTTTGCATACAAGACATATAACATTTAAGTTCAAAATACAATGGTATTTGGCAAAGCAAATGACAAAGGTTTCTAATAAGAATTCAAACCAATTTCACCAATGTCATGGGAAAAGCAAGGATATAGAGATTATTGATTTCAATTTAAGAGTAACTATATCCAACTTTATAAGCGAAACATGGCATGAGCGACTTTGCACCCTATTTGATTTTTCCGGATAAGATATCCGTATGATAGTAACCATATTCAATTAATAACGAAAGAGAGACATTTGGAATGTAAATTCCTTTGAACGGATACAAGATCCTTTATTCATTTTGAGTCTCATAAGCTTTCACACAAGTTTTGCATTTTAAGAATATGCAATCATCAATTCATGCTTTTCATGAGAGCATGTTATATGAATTTCATGCTTTTTCATTTGACATTAGCATGTTATAAAAGAATCATCATGTCATGGAGATAACTATAGGTCATTCACATCATACTTCCTATGTAAATCTCCTAGTCCAAAAATGCATGTTTGAACATAAATATGACATGGATTGTAAACAAGCAAGGTTCTCACTTATAGAATAGAAAACATATATACATATTTACAACCAAGCTTACTTAAGCAATCAAAAGAAGAGGCATAAGTTATTTCAAATTTTTTGCAAGTTACAAGAATGCAAAATAGCTCTCTTTGCTTGAGTTCCCCATATGGGGTCAATTATAGAACACATCACTCCACAAGACATATCCCAATAGATCTACTAAGAGTTTTAAATCGAGTAGCATCTAAGGGTTTAGTAAATAGGTCCGCAAGTTGATCATTAGTACCTACATGTTCAAGTACTATGCATTTATTTTCAACAAGCTCTCTAATGAAGTGATGGCGGATGTCAATATGCTTAGTTCTAGAATGTTGCACCGGATTCTTGGAAATATTAATAGCACCCATGTTATCACAAAAGAGAGTGAGAGTACCTTGGTTGAATCCGTAGTCTACTAGCATTTGCTTCATCCATAGGAGTTGTGTGCATCCACTCCCCGCGGCTATGTACTCGGCCTCGGCCGTGGACAAGGAAATCGAGTTTTGCTTCTTGCAAAACCAAGACACCAAGTTGTTGCCTAGAAAGAAGCAACCGCCCGATGTGCTCTTCCTATCATCACAATTTCCTGCCCAATCCGTATCACTAAAGCCTACAAGACTAGCATTAGTGTCAAAAGAGTACCTAATCCCATAGTTGGATGTCCCATTCACATAGCGAATGATCTCTTTACGGAAGAGAGATGGGACTCCTTAGGATCCGCTTGGTACCTAGCACACACACCCACATTAAAAGATATATCGGGCCTACTTGTGGTCAAATAAAGCAAGCTACCTATCATGCCCCGATATAGAGTTTGTTCCACACTTTTACCACTAGCATCCTTGCTTAGCTTCAAAGTGGTACTCATGGGTGTATCACAATGTTTGGCTTTCTCTAAACCAAACTTCTTCACTAGGTTCTTAGCATATTTAGCTTGGGTTATGAAGATCCCATCATTCATTTGCCTAATTTGCAAACCTAGGAAGTAACTAAGCTCACCAACAAGACTCATCTCAAATTCATGAGACATGACATCAACAAATTGTTGGACCTTGGTGTTGTTGGTGGAGCCAAAGACAATATCATCAACATATATTTGAGCTATGAAAAGCTCATCATTGTCTCTCTTGATGAATAGTGTCTTGTCAACACTACCTCTTGTGTAGTTATTGTCAACAAGAAATTGAGTGAGGCGCTTATACCAAGCCCTCGGTGCTTATTTCAACCCATAAAGTGCCTTCTTGAGGTGATAAACATGGTTGGGGTGGTGTGCATCCACAAACCCTTTAGGTTGTTCAACAAACACTTCCTCTTGCAAGAAGCCATTGAGAAGGCACTCTTGACGTCCATTTGGTGCAATTTGAACTTGTGCACACAAGAGATGGACAAGAGAAGCCTAATGGACTCTAAGCGGGCAACGGGAGCAAAAGTCTCCTCAAAGTCGATACCCTCAATTTGAGAGTACCCTTGTGCTACAAGTCTAGCCTTGTTCCGCACTATGTTGCCATCCTCATCGGATTTGTTCCTAAATATCCATTTAGTGCCTAAGACATTAGTGGTCTTAGGCCTAGGAACTAGAGTCCAAACCTCATTCCTTTCAATTGGTTTAGCTCTTCTTGCATGGCAAGAACCCAAAATTCATCATTTAAGGCTTCTTCAACCTTTTTGGGTTCAATTTGAGAGGTGTAGCATGTAAAGCTAATTAGATTAGCTATTTGACGCCTAGTCCTAACACCCTCATTAACATCTCCAATAACATCCTCTTTGTTATGGAGTCTTCTAACCCATGGAGCGGGTTCATTAGAGTCCAAGTTAGGAACTCTAGTAATAGGTTGTGTGACTTCATTAGATGTCCCAACATTGGGAGTCACCACAACCCTCTCCAAAGGAGAGTCATCATCTAAAATTTCCTCCTCCTCATGGTCATTAGACTTGAGCCTTGTATCATCAATGACAACATTCGATGATTCCATGACGGTTCGAGTCTTCAAGTTGAAAACTCTATAGGCTCTACTATTCAAGGCATAGCCAATAAAGATACCCTCATCACTCTTAGCATCAAACTTGCCAAGTTGATCACGGTCATTTAAAATGTAGCATTTGCTCCTAAATGTGTGGAAGTAGCTAACATTTGGCTTCCTACCCTTCCATAATTCATAGGAGGTGTTTCTAGATCCGGGCCTTAGGAATACTCTATTCCCTATATAGCAAGCCGTATTGACGGCTTCGGCCCATAGGTTCCTAGGGACATTGTTGCTAAGCAACATCACTCGGGCCATCTCTTGGAGGACCCTATTCTTCCTCTCAACAACTCCATTTTGTTGAGGTGTCCTAGGAGCCGAAAACTCATGGGAGATGCCTAAGCTGTCACAATAGCTTTCAAAAGAGGCATTCTCAAATTCCCTCCCATGGTCACTTCTAATCCATTTAATGCTTCTAATGTTAGATTTCATTTCATTTTGTAATTTAGTACAAAGCATTTTAAACTTATCAAAAGTTTCGGATTTTTCTTTAAGAAAATATGTCCATGTAAATCTAGAGAAATCATCAACACAAACAAAAATATATCTCTTTCCACCTAAACTCTCGGTTTGCATAGGACCCATGAGATCCATGTGGAGAAGCTCTAGGGGCTCCTTGGTGGAGGGATACTTGCCCTTTTTGTGCATGCTTTTGGTTTGTTTTCCTTGTTGGCAAGGTCCACAAATACCATTGGCTTTCTTCCCAAGCTTAGGGAGGCCACGCACACACTTGAACTTTCCAAGGGTTCTTAAATCCCTAAAGTTCATGTGGCCAAGTCTTTCATGCCACAACTCAACTTGCTCATCCATGGACACATTGCTTGAGACTATTCTAGCTTCAAGACAATAACAATTGTCACTAGATCTCATACCTTTCAACAAGGTTTGTCCATTGGGCTTTAGGATTGAGCAATCATTTTTATTAAACAAGACGGAATATCCTTCATCACTTAGATGTGAAATGCTTATTAAATTGGCTTTCAAGCCATCAACAAATAAAGCATCGGATAAGGAGGGTAAACCGGGAACGAAAATGGATCCTTTCCCTACAACCTTCTTTTTGGATCCATCACCAAAAGTGACATATCCACCTTCCTCCATAACAAGAGTCTCGAAGAAACTCTTGTTTCCCGTCATGTGCTTAGAGCACCCACTATCCAAATACCAAAAATTAGAAGAATTTGCCTTCAAGGCTATTTGTGCAACATGGCAAACATTTTCATTCTTTCTAATCCACTTAGCAACAATTTTAGCTTTCTTAGTGGTCTTTGGTACATGTGCTCTACTATTCCTAGGATCATGCAAATTAATATTATCATTCCTAGGAACATGCATCATGGCTCTTTTCTTTTTCTTCTCTATCATGCTTCTAGTTTTGCACATTTTTATATAGCGAAAGCAATGTGGTCTAATATGACCATCAAATCCACAAAAGTGACAAATAGGAGTAAAATAAGGAATCATACCTTGTCCTTGTCTTTGTGGATGAAAGGGTTTAATGCGTCTTTGTTGTTGAACCGGTCTAGGTTGCTTCCAAGCTTGAGGTTGCATGATAGGCCTCTTTCCTTTGTGAGCCATTTGAGGAGGAATGTTGGCTTGAGGAACCCTAGGGGGTTGAGCTTGAGGTTGCCTTCTTGGCCCCATCTTCACTTGAGCATTTGAGCATTGTCCTACTTCTAATTTCTTCCTAGGAATTTGCACAAATGAAGTTTCTTCTTTCCTCAAACCCTTGACCAACACGGTCTTGTTAGAGGTTGAGATCTTCTTGCCATCTTCATACCCAAGACCCCTCTTGTCACATGGACTCTTTCCAACAACAAGCATATGGTCAAGCTTCTTGGTGCTAGAATCCATCCTAGTCATAGATTCTCTAACTTCTTCAAGCTCCCTCTTTAGGCTATCTTCATTCCTCTTAGATAAGACTAACTCCTCTTTTAGCTTATCTTCCATCTTCTTGAATTTTTCCACTTGTTCACTTAAGTGGTCATTATGAGATGCAAGCTCAAGATTTTCTTCTCTCAACATCTTGATCTTTCTTGTGCTCTTGATTGCTAAGTCATTAAATTCGGCATGATATTTAGCAAGCACCTTTTTCTCCACAAATTCATTCATGGAGTTAGAAGAGGAATCACTTTCTACATCACTTAAGTCATTTTCCTCTTGACTCATTTCCTCTCTCTCACTACCACTTTTGCTCTTATGGGAGGAGGCAAAAGCAAGGAGATTAGCCATGAGCTCTTCATCATCCGAAGACTCATCTCCCTCAATGGAGTCATCACTACTTCCACTCCAAGTGGCGGCCATCACTTTTCCCTTTTTCCTCTCATTGTGATTTGCACATTCGGGGGCAAAGTGACCTATGCCACCACACTCGAAACATCGGACCCCTTTTCTTTTGGTCCTCTCTTGCCTAGGTTCAAACTTCTTAAAAGAGCCCTTTTTCTTCAAATCTTGTCCTTTTGATCCAAAGCTCTTTCTTATAAACTTCATAACCTTGTTGAACCTTTTTACAAACAAGGCAAGGTCTTCATCCGAGTCAACCTTCTTTTCCTCCTTTTCATCCTTGGAGGTTTTTAAAGCAATTCCTTTTTGCTTTTTAGTAGGTATGGAGATAGGCCCCTTCTTAGACTCATAAGCTAGAAGTCTCCCAATCACCTCACTCGGCTTCATATCCTTATATCCACTATTTTCTTCTAAAGCCGTCACCTTAGATTCAAACCTATCGGGTAGAGATCTCATAATCTTTTGCTTGATTCTCCTATCCG
The DNA here is from genome assembly GCA_030490815.1 of Acer saccharum. Lineage (NCBI taxonomy): Eukaryota > Viridiplantae > Streptophyta > Magnoliopsida > Sapindales > Sapindaceae > Acer > Acer saccharum. The sequence goes on along the minus strand of CM059876.1, from coordinate 19,572,380 downwards.
AATATGGATCACCAAGTTGATGGCTTTGGTTGACTATATCCATCAACTTGATCTCAAAGTCGTTGAAGCACTCACTCTCCTCCATCTTAAGCATCTCGAATTGAGTTTGGAGGACTTGAAGCTTAGAGTCCTTCACCACTTCGGTTCCCTTATGTGCAATCTCTAGGATGTCCCATGCTTCCTTAGCTATCCTAGTATTTTTAAATCAACTTGTATTGATTTTCGTCCATAGCACACAAGATGGCATGCATAGCCTTCCTATTCCACTTTGAAGCCTCAAACTCTTGCGCATTCCATTGCGCCTTAGGTTTCAAAACATCTTCTCCTCCACCCATGCACGGTCGTGAATTTGGCATATGTAGGATTCTATCTTCCCTTTCCATTGGGAATAGTTCAATCCGGTAAGAAGTGGAGGCCTTGTGCTAGAAGCACCTTCGTTGCCACCACCATTTCCACCATTTCCACTTATAGTGTTTATGAATGAATGAAATGAATGCAAATGTATGAATGATCAAAAATCACACAAAATGCAAAACACACCAAAATAAGCAAGGATCACCTATGTATGTCTAGGAACCCGCTCTGATACCAATTGAAACTAATTATTGCACGATGTGTATAAAACTATCTAGAGGGGGGGTGAATAGATTTTACGCTTTTTACCCAATTTTTCGTGTTAGACAAAATTACAAAAATGACCTCAAGATAATATAAACAAGCAAGTGTAATATGGTGCGGAAATTAAAACAACACTTGATTTTTACGTGGAAACCCTCACGGGAAAAACCACGGGCTATGTAAGTAAGCCACACTCGAACCTCGAATCCACTAAATGTGCAAACGATTACAACCTAATCCCGGAAGTAATCACACACCTACCTAATCCCGGTATGAGTGAACCTAGTCCAATTTTGCTTGCGATCTAAGCAACCTAATCCCGGATGCTACACACAAGACTTACTTTCTCTATAAAGAGAATACAACCCTAAGTGAATATATGTGAATATCCAAAATGCAACATAGAGCAAGGGAAACCCTATATGCTTATCTAAGATGATTAATATGCAATTAAGAACAATCCTAGATATCAAAACTAAATGACATGTCAATTAGTTTAGCTAATCAATATTAAGCACAAAACCTAATATGCTAGCACAATACAACTTCTCAAACATACATCACACTAATCTCAATCTTGTATTCAAAGTATATAAAATAACATACAAGTAATTAATTTGAGATTGCTAGATAAGAGAAACATAAAATATGTAAGATATTAATGAAAAGCTTACCAAGCAAAGTATGATGAAGATTCCATGCAAGATGACATCTAGATGACCAAGGATGATTCTAGATGATGATTGATGATCATGAAAATGTGTTTGAGTAATTAAAAATGAGTTCTTTGTGTATTTTTCTTCTCTTGAAAAATATCCTAAGTATGAAGCATGAATAAGAACTCTTGCTGGTGACCTAAAATCAAGTTAGCATATATATAGAGGCCATAAGTGAAGTGAGGTCATTTTGAAAACGCGCCAAAAAATTGCTCTGTGCGCTGGTGGACCTGCACTGGACGACAGGCGCAGGACCAGCGCACAAGTACATTTTTGCTTGGGCGCTTGACGACACGCGCTCACACAAACGCCAGTCCAGCGGAGCCATACTGGGCGATCAGCGCTGGTGGCCTTGCGTTGGTGTGGACCAGCACACGACCAGCGGCACGCCACTGGGCGTTTTGCGCTGGTGAGCTGCGCTGGACGACAGGCGCAGGTGGACCAGCGCACAGACCACAACTTTGAACCCCACAAGCAATCATGCAAGGGGAACAAAGGTAAACTAAGATGTATCCTAAAAGCCTAAATGCTATGATATTATAAACACAAGATGCAATCATAATGACAAGCAAGAAGAGATGTAAATAAGCATTAATGCACAACAAAAAGAAACACAACATACAAAGATTAAACATATGCATGAGTTGTGAGTGTGTGCAACTATCTCTTCAAGACAAGTAAGCACTTAGAGTATTACCTTTGGTGCTTGTCAATAATGAGGTCTTCAAAGGGCCTAATGCAATAACAACAACATCTAAACTACCCTTACAAAGAATCCCCACATATGGTTTGATCACGAAATAAGCCAATTAAAAACAATGGGAATCCTTACAGTTTGCATCATCACAACTTGCTTGGTAAGATTTTGATTAACTTCATCTTATTTGAGTATTTTTACTATCAAGCCATCTCTTTTAATTACTTGTATGTTTTTAGATCATATGCTAAATACAAGAATAGAGAATTGATTGTGATGAATTGATTGAGTGTTGTATTGTGATAGATATCTAGGTTTTTATAATCTATGTTTATTTAAGCTATTTGACATGTCATTTAGCACTTGATATCTAAGATTGATTTAATTGATTATATCATCATCCTAGATAAGCATCTAAGGTTCCCTAGCCTTGTTTGTTATTTGAATATTCATACATATTCACATAGGTTGCATAATCTCTTCATTGAGAATTAAGTTTTGGGGCTAAGGTTGCTTAGGCCTCAAGCAATTAGAACTAGAGCCACTTTTAAAGGACCGCTTTTAAAGGCCTGCGTGGTAGAAGTGGGGGGTTATTGACCGGAGTGTTTGACGAGGTCTACATAGGTTGTAAACTCCATTTCAATTAGTGGATTTCGAGGTTCGAGTGTGGCGCACTAAACAGCCCGTGGTTTTTCCCAGTGGTTAAGTTTCCACGTATATATCAAGTGTTATTTAAATTCTGCATCTTATTACACTTGCTATATTTTATTGACTATTAGGGGTATTTTCGTAATCTTGACTATACACGAAAATTGGGTAAAATTAGTTAAAATCTATTCACCCCCCCACTCTAGATTAATATTTAGAATACACCGAGCGTTTAATTGTGAACTTTCATTTATAAACTAATAATTAATTCAAATAAAATATAAAAAAATATATTAAATACTAAAAAACTAAAACAAATTAAGAACATAAAAAATGTATAAATAGAAAGAATCATAGACGAGGGGATCTATCTATCTCCTCCACAAGGAGGAGATGGACAAAGGTAGATCTCCTGCTTAAAAAGAGGAGATTGTTAAGGCGGGAGAGGGTAGTGGTGGTTGAGAAGGAGATGTGGGGTGAGAAATGATTGAGATTTTTTTTTTTTTTTTTTGAAATAGTACAATAATTCGAGATTTAGGAAGAAGGACCGACTTAGTGCTGGCAAAATGGGTTGGGCCTTGGTGGGCTGGCCTGTTTAGGTCGTATGCCCGAGCCGGCCAGCCCCACCGGCTTAATAGGCCAGGCCTAAGCCTGTTAAGCTGGCGTGCCATGTTGGGCCCAGGTGGTGCGGTCTGTGGGCCTAATTTGTTTTTTGAAAAAAATGAATTCTGGCAGGCCCTAACATGCCAGCCAGAATTCAAAATTTCAATTTTTTTTTTATTATTATTTTTTAATTTTGAATTGAGGAGCAGCTTTTGTAATTAACCAAGTGACCATTGGGGGAGTAAAAAAAAAATCCAAAACTTTTAAAATTACATTTTTAAAATCTTTTACAATTTTTTTTCCAATTATACCCTAACCTAACATTTTCCTATAAATACCCCCATCACTCTCACCTCATTCTCTACATTTTCTCTACTTCCCTACTCTCTTATTCTCTCTATTCTCTACAATCTCCAACATCTCTCACTCACTCTTTCAACTATTTTGTAATTTATTTTATTTATTTAATATATTATATACTATATACTATATACTATTATACTAATATACTATACACTTACATTATAATATTATATACCTCCCACTCTCTAGTCTTTACATATTCTAAGGCTCTTACTCTAAGGTATTGTCTTGTTTTTATTTTTATTTTTTATTTTTTTATTTTTAATTTACTTTCATTTGTTATTTAATTATAGCATTAATTGCATAATTGAATATTAACTTGATTAAAATCTATTCACCCCTAGATATAATTAGGCATGCCATAATTGTTTCACTTCATTTGACAAAATGGTGTTGTACTTCTCTCTTTTGCAAATTTCTTGTTTAATTCTCCTCATGTGTAACTAAATACCTCTTGTTGGGGGATTAATGTATATTTTTGTAATTAAACCTATGTTCTAATCCTTCCACTTTTATTTCACCTTTTTAGGGTTTCGCATGTGTGTTGCTATGAGCCTATGAGCATTTATTGCACGCATGCAAACATTTATTGCACACAAATATGGTTGGATTTCATGCATAGATGAGCAATTTATGTATGGGTCTTGTTTATTAACCATTTTTAACAGTTAATTCTAACTGTCGCATGACCCTTGTATAGTTAGAACTTCTTTACTCTTGTAATTTAGAATTTCTCTCTTAATTCACTTCTATATGACCTTAGGTTGTGATTAAGTTGATGAATTTGGTGCTTTAATGTAAAATCAATATGAATGCACGCCTAAGATTTGATGATTGTGCCAACAGGGGCATAGCTCAGCTGGTAGATGGACGAGCTTGGGGTTTGAGCAAATGACTTCTAGGTCAGCGGCTCGAATCATACCAATGGCGAAATCTTTAAAAAAAAATACCTGCTCCCGGATTAATAGATATTGTCAAAAAAAAAAAAAAAAAAAAAAAAGATTTGATGATTATGCTTAAATGAGGATTGATTAGTGAAATTGGTTGTTGCTTGAGTTGCATTAATCCCCTAACCCATATCTCTCCATAGTTTATTTCTCAATTTAGTGATTTTTTATTGTTAATTTGGCTAATTAGTAGTTGTTGATAAGTGTAGTGTTTGACTGTAAGTTGAGTAGTTTAATTGTTTGACCTTGTTTAATTTAGTTAGTTTGCATTTTACTTATTCAAAAAGCATTTGCAAGTCATTTCTCTTTCTAAATTTCTAAACCCTAGTCCTTGTGGGAACAATACCCGTACTTGTGCCCCCTATACGAGTTGAACGACTCGTGCACTTGCGAAGGCCGTGAACCACCCGCGTGCCCCATTTCATTTTCGTATTTTAATTAACCGTTGTAGTTTAGTTAGAACCACTCGGGACGCGTCAATGGGTATTGGAGTGGAGAGTTGATGAAGAGGGGTTTGTTAAGATTGATGATCTGGTTTGTAAAGATTAATGATGGTCTCCATCCATAGTGGATCACTGTCCATCTCTAACTAGTTCAAGTTTTTTTTTTTTTTGTTTTTTTTTAATTTAATTTTTTAAAAGTTTTTTTGTTTGTTTGTTTGTTTGTAATTTGATCTCCACCATCCATCTTAGAGATGGACATGAGATCAATCAATGTATTTTTTTTTAATTCTTTTCTATTTGTAATTTTTTTTTAATAAATTATCTCCACCATCCATCTATGAGATGAACGATGGAGATTTTAACATGTTTTAATTTCTTTTAATTTATTTTTAAAAAATTTAATTCAATTATTCTTGTATATATATATATGCTGAAAAAACCCTTTATTTTGATAGTCCAACTAGGTTAACGGTTAAGTTTGACTAATGTAGGAGAGGTGAGTGTCAATTAACGATAAAGTTGTTTCTAGGTATAAAAGGGTAAACCTCATAGGAGTTTGGTGCCATTTGCTCTATTTATTAATCAATTATTTTGTTTAAATTTAAAGTGAATTCATTATAAATACAAATTAAAATTTCTTATCATAAAATTAGATTGTAATTTATTATTTTAAGAATAAATATTTTAATTTTCATTGTTAATGTTGTTTTTCTTGTTATTATTTATTTTTTAATATTGTGTTTCTTGTTTTTATTACTTTTTGAATGTAAGATTATTTAGTTTATCTTGAGTAAGTGTTCTATTTGTTTTATTTTATCTAAACTTCACTATACCATACATTTTTCTTTATATAAAAAAACTCATTTTACTATGAACTTAATTTTTCAGTATTTTTTTTTCTTACATATAATTGTTATTTTGTTTAAGCGTTCCACCTTGTTAAAATGTTTGGGTTAGCCACTTAACAAAGTAGTACTACTCCATTCTTGGGTGATAGTTAGAATCAACCCTTTGAAGAGAGGTACATTTTGCCTTGCAATTTCGGCAATCAATGAGATTGGTTCGGTGGTTTATAATTTGGATCACCAAAATCCAATCCAACAACATTTTTTTCAGATAATTTTTTCTTCTTCCATATGGATTCCCAGATTTTTCTTCATATTCAAGTTTTTTAGATTTTTCAAAACTAAAAAATAAAAATAAAAAATAAAATGAGATTGGTTCGGTGGTTTATAAGATGAGATTGGTTCGGTGGTTTATCCGTAACACCTAAACCAAGAGGTGGTGGATTCAAGTCGATCTGTCCCAATCCCCATCCCCAAATCCCAAATTGCAATAATATTTAAAATAAAAAATAAAATAAAATCGTTAATGATTTGTGATTAATATGTTTACTAAAATGATTTAAGAATCAGATTATGTGGATCCCATACACAAATCAAGAATTAAATTGGGAATTGAAACTTAATTCCCCTAAGTAATTAATAAAATAGTAGGAAATTTGATTGTGTGGGTCCCACACACAAATCAATAAAACCTAATTCTGCTTGTACAAGTCCCCTTTCCTAAGAAGGGGTTGACTAGTCAATGTGCCATATATATATATATATATATATATATATATATAAATTCACTATGGAGGATGAATTAAACATCACCACCAAAAAAGTGCCATGACGAGCCTGAGCCAGTCGCCTAACTGTGTAGGATTAGCAAACCTATCAGACAAATTGTTGGTAAAAATCTTGGACCATTTGCCATCCCAATCCGACGTCATTGCATGAACAGTGGTCTGTAAACATTGGTTTTCTCTAATATCCATTTTTTTCAAAAACCGCACTCTTCACCTCCACCAAGTCGAAAACGTAAAAAACCCAAGAATCACTCTCTTGATAAAATCCTCGGGACTAAGTTATGTGGGAGGGACAAGAATCACTTTCCTGATAAAATCATCGGGACTAAATTATGTTGGAGGGACCTCTTTGAACCCGCTGTTGAAACACACGAGACAATCTCAATTACTGAAATTCCTGTCGTGTTTCATGTCGGATTATTCATTCGCTATTCACACAGTAGCATCTTTCAAAGACTTGTTACTCTACTGCCAAAGGCCCTACTTCAAGAGTGTTTACTATCTCTGTAATATCCTCACCAAACTATGGTTCAGGCTCCCTCGTGCTCCTGAGCATTACCCAGAAGTCGAAGCCTTGATCGGCCTAATCTGCTATCCTAGTTTTCCTTGCCACCACCAGAATTGCACCAACCTTTACTCTCAATACTCGTATAGAGTTGTATGGATTTTGTTACCGCAACTAAAAGAAGCTCGTCAACAATTCACTGTCGAGATTTTTGTTCGGTGACAGGCACATGGAGCAAGTCAGTGGTGTTGTTTCCTTGGCCCTGACAATTGGTTTACACTATTATGATAATAAAAACATTGTCGTGTGTGATGGAATCATGTATTGGATGAGCTATGGAAAAAAGAGAGAAATCGTGGCGTATGACCCACTAGACACTAATAGCTGTCGTGTTATCGACTCATCAGATTTAGAGTTAGAGTATTGCGGTCTTCATGTGCCTGAAGTGAAGGCCAGCCTCCTCGAAGTCACCAAAGGGAGGCTGCGCTTATTACAGTATGTTGCTCATATGTTGTGGGTTTGGGAACTGGAAGATTACAACAAACAGGCAAAGTGGATACGTTGAGCGAGGATTTACCCAATAGGGTCATATCTTTTGCTAGGTTTTCACCCGTATAATCCAAATCAAGTGTATTTGACTACAAGGGAATTGTCCTAGCTTTATATGTGCCAACTAGAATCTTGCGTAAAGCAATTGAGTTTTATCATGGTGACAATGGGCTGAAAAATGTAGCTGGCACTGTGTTTCAACTTGTGCATCCGTGGTGGCCAACGCCTGTTCCTCCTCTCCAATCTTAAATTCTATCTATTCCATTTATTATATACACCTTTATAAATTTTAAATATTTTTTAATTCATTATCTATATTATTCATTTAGTCTTATATATTGCCACCACAAAAAAAAAAAAAAAAAAAAAAAAACTATTTGTACATCCAATTGTTATTAAAATTTTATATTAAATAAATACCTTTCAATGAAATTACTAGTTTGGGAAAAATATTATAATTAAAATAAATTAAAAATGGTTTTTTAAAATTCAAAGTCCAAGTGCAACTAAATAATTAAATTGCTTTTAGTTTGACACAAAATATTGATTTGCACATAAATTTGTATAGTTTCTGCAAGTCGTGAAACATAGATGGTTCCTAAGTTTGAGGCAAAAAATGTAAAAATTAATTTGTTGTTTCTACAAGAAAACAAATTAAAGATCATTTGAGGTTGTGTATAATAGTGTTTAAGAGTTAGAAAACTAATTAAAATTTAAATTGTACTCATAGTATTTTTCTATCTAAGAACTCTTTTATTTTTTAAAGATTATAAAATTTTGTTAGATAAAATATCCTTTATTTATTTTGAAACTGCCAATTTTATTAACGAAAGCCAGGCAGTCAAAGACAACAACCCGAAACGAAGAGGCCACAACAACTCAAAACCAACACCCAACACAAGACCAGCTGCCTGAAAAAAACAACTCGAAGAAGAAAAAAAAATCAGCCACCAATGGTCAAGAACCCACACAAACAGTAAACAACAAAACTGAAACAAAAAACAGAGAAGGGGACACCCTAGCACATACCACTCCACCACCAAAGCACATCCAGCTAGAAATCACCCCAGTGAAGCTTATCACCATTCAAACTCGACCACATTTTTGCCAACTTGTCAGCGAAAGAATTCGAAGCCCTTGAGTTGTATTTCACCACCAAACCGGACATAACACATATAATTCTAGATATCATCCACCACATCAACATGCTTAGACAACCAAACTCACCATTATTCATCCAAGATACGTCTACTTTCGAATCCCTATAATTTCTATGTCATGACCTGCTAGCGATGGCTTCAAGGCTACAAGTTCTATAGCTCTATGAATTGCTCGAATTTCAATTGCATTGGAGTCTTGGATTCCCACAAATGAGGAGAAGAGGCATAACACTTTGCCTCTAGAGTCCCTTAAGGTGTGTTTGGTATGGGACGGGATAGGACAGGGTAGGACGGGATAAGACATGACAGAATAGTTGTTTCGTATTATGTTTGGAATGTCTGGGACAGAACTGTTAATTGTACTATTATGCATTTGGTATGGTTGGGATAGGATAGGATGATATGTCTGTAATTTTGTTAGGCAGAAAAGAATAGAATACAGAGGAGAAAAATGAAGAACATAGGTTATTGGAAATAATATACTTTCATAATCTCATCCAATACATTGATTGCCCTTTTATAGGCTGAACAGTACGAATGAGCTAACACAGAAACAATCATGCAAAGTGGGAAAACAACATGGAAATAACTGCATAGAACATGACTGATCTTTAGTGCACATTTTCGTAAGATAAGGAGCATTTATTTGAAAACTACCCACTATTCCAACTAAATTGGATATTCCCTAACTTGAAGGCCACATGGCAGTCATGGTTGATATAGATGAGGCTTGCATGGCTGACATGGGTCTTATGTACAAGTGTACACATCATTCCACCTTGCTCGGAATATCCTTGTCCTTAAGGATGAAATCAAGATACGTTTGTGAAAAACGCCACTGATTCTCCCATGTGGCGTCTTCAGGAGGAGCATTTATCCACTTCACTAAAATCTTAAGCGTTGGAAGATATGTATCGTTTTGGATCACTTGACGGGCCAAAATAGATTCGGGTTGCGGAAGGATGGTCGAAGTGTCGGATATAGGAGATAAAACAGGTGTAATTGGAGGGTTTGGACCAATCCGTTTCTTCAGCAAATTGACATGGAACACATCGTGAATCAGCGAACTGGCTGGGAGAGCCAACTTATAAGCAACATGACCAAATTTTGCTAGGATCTGGAAGTGTCCAAAAAATCACGGAGACAACTTCTGAGAACCTCGGAAGGCCGCCGAATGTTGATGGTATGGTTGAAGCTTTAAATAGACATACTCACCGATATCAAAATGAAGTTCCCTCCAATGTTGGTCAGTGTGGATTTTCATATGGTTGCGGGCAAGGGCAAGGTCAAGGTTGTGGTGTATGTCCTGTAAAATGGTGGTGCAGCTACGTAAGAATTCGTCCACTGCTTGGACCTTGGAGGTTCTTGGTACGTAGGAGAGAGTTGTAGGCGGGGGAAGTCCATAAACTGCCTCGAATGGTGAAATCTTGGTGACCAAGTGGACAGAAGTGTTGTAGCTGTACTTCGCCTAGGTGAGGTAATCAATCCATTTTTTGGTTGATCACTAACGAAGCAACAAAGATACTGTTCTAAAGTGCGATTCACAACCTCCGTCTATCTGTCGGTTTGCGAATGATAGCTAGAACTCATTTTAAGGGTCATTCCCTATAGCTGGAACAATGTCTTCTAGATTAGGCTGACAAAAATTTTGTCGCTATCGCTAACAATTGAGTTGGGCACATCGTGTAATCTGACAATATTGTCAATGAAAGCTTTCGCAACACTTGTGGCTGTGTAGGGATGTCGAAACGGAACGAAGTGGGTGTACTTAGAGATGCGGTCCACCACCACCATGATCACTGTGAACCTAATAAAGATTGGCATTCCCTTAAAAAATCCATTGAAACATCGGTTCAAATCTTATCCGGAATTGACAACGGCTGGAGAAGTTCTGTAGGGGACATGTTATTATACTTACATCGTTGGCATGGGTCACAACTTTTAATGAAATCTTTGATAGAGGATCTCATATCTGGCCAAAAGAAACTCTATTTTGTACATTGGAGTGTCCTATGGAAGCCAAAGTGCCCTTCGACTGAAGAAGAGTGGTTGTCAGCAAGAATGGATGGAATTAGAGTCGAATTAGGACTCAGAAAAATTCACCCATCTTGAACCAGTCCCCATCACGCGAGGAGTGTTGTGGCAGATTCATATTGGTTAACTTGGTATAATAAGTATCATGTTCCACTTCCTGATGAAGATTTTACCACTAATTGGGAACTGGAAGGGATACCGCAAAGCATTCAATTTCAGCCACTCGCGATAAAGCATTAGCACCATTGTTCTTTTTTCCCTTATTGTTTTGTATCACATAATCATACCCTAAGATTTTCGGCAGCAACCGTGTCTGAGCTGGTGTTGTAATTCATTGTTCCAGAAGGAATTTTAGGCTTCGATGATCAGTCTTCTGTAAATACAATCACAGTTAAATTGTCTAAAACTAACCTAGAGAGGGGTGAATAGGTTTTTAAGCCTTTTTCAATCCCTTGGAGCAAACAAAAGTTTGTCTCTCTAGATAGCTTGTATCACACCTAATAAACACAAACAAGCATACATAGACTATTGATAAGCATATTCAATTTGAAGGATCAAACATAGTCTATGATTTGCATGAGGAGAACATACAATAATACATAAATCAACAAGTACTTGTGTTCATTATAAATGTATCTAATGTTCAAGTGCATATCATGAAACAAAGTCAACCAAAGATCTTGTAATACAAGGTTGTAATTAGTAACAATTCATACATGATCAATTTGATACAATTAAACAAATATCAAAGAGATAAGGAAAGTTAAACTTGACACACGATATTTTTAACGTGGTAAACCTCCGAAGAGGAAACATCCATGGGTTGAATCCACAACCATCGATAAAATATTTTTCACTAGTTAAATAAAAGTATACCCTCAAAAGTGACCAACTCACATGTATCACTATCTATTGGATATCCCTCCTACATATTCCCATTAGAGAGAAACTTGCCTACTTTATATCCAAGACAAATCGCATGCCTCTAGAAAGTATAAATGCTTGGTCTTACTAGAAGCCACACGGTTCTTGCCTAGACTTCCCTTGCTTGGTCTTACTTGAGACCACACGCCTCTTGCCAAGACTTCTCTTGCTCACTATTGAGGAATCCACCCCAATATGAGACTTCCACCTTTACAAGGCAAGTGATTTAAGTGATGCAAATGATGCAATTACAACCAACATAGAACATATGATCAATATGAGCTATGGAAACTAAAATTAGACAATGAGCACACAATGTATGATTTTCTAGTTTATAATCCAAAATATGTTATCACACAAGATGATGCATGAACATATGAAATGTATGGATTATGTACACTTCATGTAGAACTATACTTAGTCAACAAAGATCACAACAAAATTAGTCTAGGTCATAAACACATGAAAACCAAAATCTAGATATGCTAATACACCAAACATACTTTAATCCTAGATTTGATTCATGCAACTAAAGCTTGAGATAAACACATGTTCACGAAGCACATGTTCAAGCCTTTAGTACAAAAACTAAAATGCTTGAGAAATGAGATTAGATCTACAAACTTCTATAGAAATCAATTATAGCATATATTCAATAATCAATTAAGTGAATCTATTCAATGCTCTAAACATACAACAAATTGTGCTAATTTCAAATATGTTCAATCAAAGACATATAGCACAACTAGGAATTATTAATCATTAGAATATTCATAATCAATGCACAAACAATCCTAAATTCAAAGCTAATCACAATATTACTCACAAGCATGTGAAAACATAGGTTTAGAATAACCTAACTCACATTCAAGATTCTTTAAGATCAAATTAGCTTTTAATTGAAGCCTACAAACCTAAAACATATGATCAAGAACATACACATATATCAGAAGAAAGCCTAAGGTAATTGAAGAACATTTAAGCTCAAGATCACAAAGGATTGACAAATTACCTAGAACAAGGAGTGCAGTCCGAATTTGGTGTGAAACCAAATGAAAGCTTGATCAAATGACCTCAAAGTTGCTTAAGGTTTATAGAGGACTCCAATACGAAGATTCTCCAACTTGAATCACTCAAATCGAATGAAAAATGAGAAAGATATGGTGTTTGGAAGTTGGGAAAATCTAAGAGAAAATTCTGCATTTTTCTCTCTTGAAAAATGGTTAGAATGTGAAAGTGAGAGAGAAGGAATATTTAAAGGAGAAAGGGAGGGAAAGTAAAGAGAGTGGGCCCCACAAGAGAGGTGGCCTCTTTGCCTTCCTGTGGAGGTGTGTGGCTACCACGGGGAGACCGAGAGGCCTTCTTCCCGTGGTGGCCATGAGCCTTCACGAGAAGACCTCACTTTGTTGGCCTTCTCTCTTCACTCCTCCTCACGCATCCCTCATTTTCTTCGATCGTTCTTCGGCCTCCGAACTTGGAATTTGAATCTGTGTCCAGATTACAAACTGTAATCACTAATACATGAGGAAGACTACAAAACTTTGACAAATGGATGTGAACTCGACTCGATATACGAAGACAATGGCAACGCATTGTAAGAGAACGTAAAGTTTCGTAACTTCCTAGTTTGAACTTGAAATCTAATGAGTGAGTAACCAAAACGACCGGAACTCAACAAGAATCATATGATAATATATTCAAGTCCAAATCACTAACACACAAATAAATAAACAAATGGTCACACAAGTATGCAATTTCCTAGAGATAATCCTAGTACATGCATTTCTACAATGTTTGACAATTTAAGACTAATGCATGAGCATACTAAAACAACTATGAATGTGTTATATCAATTTAGCACTACTATGCAGGGACACATTTGAATGAAGTGTGTGTGTGTGTGCCTAAGCCTTGTGTAAGGATTCCCGTTGTTTTTAATTGGCTTATTTCGTGATCAAACCATTTGTGGGGACTCTTTGTAAGGGTAGTTTAGATGTTGTTGTTAGTGCATTAGGCCCTTTGAAGACCTCATTATTGACAAGCACCAAAGGTAATATTCTAAGTGCTTACTTGTCTTGAAGAGATAGTTGCACACACTCACAACTCATGCATATGTTTAATCTTTGTATGTTGTGTTTCTTTTGTTGTGCATCAATGCTTAATTACATCTCTTCTTGCTTGTTATTATGTTTGCATCTTATGTTTATAACATCATAGCATTTAGGCTTTAAGGATGCATCTTAGTTTAACTTTGTACCCCTTGCATGATTGCTTGTGGGGTATAAATTTATAGGCTGTGCGCTGGTCCACCAGCGTCGGTCGTCCAACGTCGCTCACCGGCGTAAAACGCCCAGTGGAGCGCCGCTGGTATGGACCAGCGCAAGGCCACCAGCGCCAATCGCCCAGGTGTGCACAGCTGGACTGGCGCTGGTGACAGCGCCCGTCGTCCAGCGCTCAAGCACAGCGCTCAAGCCAAAATGTGCTTGTGCGCTGGTCCTGCGCTGGTCCACCAGTGCAGGTCCACCAGCGCACAGAGCAATTTCTGGCGAGTTTTCTAAACGACCTCACTTCACTTATGGCCTCTATATATGCTAACTTGATTTTAGGTCACTTACAAGAGTTCTTATTCATGCTTCATACTTAGGATATTTTTCAAGAGAAGAAAAATACACAAAGAACTCATTTTTAATTACTCAAACACTATTTCATGATCATCAATCATCATCTAGCATCATCTTAGATCATCTAGATGTCATCTTGCATGTAATCTTCATCATACTTTGCTTGGTAAGCTTTTCACTAATATCTTACATATTTTGTGTTTAATTTATCTAGCAATCTCAATTAATTACTTGATTGTTATTTTGTATGCTTTGGATACAAAATTGAGATTAGTATGATGTATGTTTGAGAAGTTGTATTGTGCTAGCATATTAGGTTTTGTGCTTAATATTGATTAGCTTAACTAATTGACATGTCATTTAGTTTGATATCTAGGATTGTTCTTAATTGCATATTAATCATCTTAGATAAGCATATAGGGTTTCCCTTGCTCTATGTTGCATTTTGAATATTCACATATTCACTTAGGGTTGTATTCTCTTCTAGAGAAGGTAAGTCTTGTGTGTAGCAATCGGGATTAGGTTGCTTAGATCACAAGCAAATTGGACTAGGTTCACTCATATCGGGATTAGGTAGGTGTGTGATTACTTCCGGGATTAGGTTGTAATCGTTTGCACATTTAGTGGATTCGAGGTTCGAGTGTGGCTTACTTACATAGCCCGTGGTTTTCCCGTGAGGGTTTCCACGTAAAAATCAAGTGTTGATTTAATTTTCGCACCATATTACACTTGCTTGTTTATATTATCTTGAGGGTAAATTCGTAATTTTGACTAACACGAAAAATTGGGTAAAAAGCGTAAAATCTATTCACCCCCCCTCTAGATAGCTTTATACACACCGTGCTATATTTAGTTTCAATTGGTATCAGAGCGGGTTCCTAGACATACATAGGTGATCCTTGCTTATTTTTTGTGTGTTTTGCATTTTGTGTGATTTTTGATCATTCATACATTTGCATTCATTTCATTCATTCATAAACACTATGAGTGGAAACGGTGGAAATGGTGGTGGCCACGAAGGAGCTTCTAGCACAAGGCCTCCACTTCTTACTGGATTGAACTATTCCCAATGGAAAGGGAAGATGGAATCCTACATATGCCAAATTCATGACCGTGCATGGATGGCGGTGGAAGACGGATATGATCTCCTTATGATGACTCCCACGGGTGGAGGAGAAGATGTTTTGAAGCCTAAGGCGCAATGGAACGCGCAAGAGTTTGAGGCTTCAAAGTGGAATAGGAAGGCGATGCATGCCATTATGTGTGCAATGGATGAGAATCAGTACAAGCTTATTCAGAATACTCAGATTACCAAAGTGGCATGGGACATCCTTCAAGTTGCACATGAGGGAACCGAGGTGGTGAAGGAGTCCAAGCTTCAAGTCCTCCAAACTCAGTTTGAGTTACTTAGGATGGGAGAGGGAATGCTTCAATGACTTCGAAATCAAATTGATGGATATCGTAAATCAAAGCCATCAACTCGGAGACCCGTATTCGGATAGGAGAGTCAAGCAAAAATTATGAGATCTCTCCCCGATAGGTTTGAATCAAAGGTGATGGCCATAGAAGAAAATAGTGGCTACATGGATATGAAGCCAAGTGAGGTAATTGGGCGTCTCCTTGCATATGAGTCTAGGAAGGCTCCTAGCACCACTACTCCTCCTAAGAAGTCTAAAGGAATAGCTTTGAAAGCATCTAAGGATGCAAAGGAGCCAAAGCATGATTCGGATAAAAACCTTGCCTTATTTGTGAAAAGATTTAACAAGGTTATGGGGTTCAAGAAGAAGAAGGAATTTGGGTCAAGAGGACAAGACTTGAAGAAAAAGAGTTCCTTCAAGAAGTTTGAGCCTAGACAAGAGAGGACCGAAAGGAAAGGGGTCCGATGCTTTGAGTGTGGTGGGATTGGTCACTTTGCCCCCGAATGTGCGAATCACAATGAAAAGAAGAAGGGCAAAGTGATGGCCGCCACTTGGAGTGGGAGTAGTGATGACTCCAATGAGGAAGATAAGTTTTCAAGTGAAGAAGAGCTCATGGCTAACTTCCTAGCTTTTGCCTCTTCTCACAAGAGCAAAAGTGCTAGTGAAAAGGAGGATTTGAGTCAAGAGGAAATTGACTCTAGTGAAGAAGAAAGTGACTCCTCTTCTAGTTCCAAAAAGAAGTTTGTGGAGCAAAAGGTGCTTGCTAAATACCATGCCGAGTTCAATGATTTAGCACTTAAAAGCACAAGAAAGATTGAGAGGTTGAGAGAAGAAAACCTTGAACTTTCGCTCACAATGATCACTTAAGTGAACAAGTGGAAAGATTGAAGAGGAGAGAGGATAAGTTAATTGAGGAGTTAGACTTATCTAAGAGAAGTGAAGAAGGCTTGAAGAGGGAATTTGTTGAAGTTAAAGGGTCCTTGGCTAGGATAGATTCTAGCACCAAGAAGCTTGATCATTTACTTCTAGTAGACTACGGATTCAACCAAGGTACTCTCACTCTCTTTTGTGATAACATGAGTGCTATTAATATTTCCAAGAATCCGGTGCAACATTCTAGAACTAAGCATATTGACATTCGCCATCACTTCATTAGAGAGCTTGTTGAAAATAAATGCATAGTACCTGAACATGTAGGTACTAATGATCAACTTGCGGACTTATTTACTAAACCCTTAGATGCTACTCGATTTAAAACTCTTAGTAGATCTATTGGGATATGTCTTGTGGAGTGATGTTCTATGATTGACCCCATATGGGGAACTCAAGCAAAGAGAGCTATTTGCATTCTTGTAACTTGCAAAAAATTTGAAATAACTTATGCCTCTTCTTTGATTGCTTGAGTAAGCTTGGTTGTACATATGTTATATGTTTTTCTATTCTATAAGTGTGAACCTTGCTTGTTTACAATCCATGTCATATTTATGTTCAAACATGCATTTTTGGACTAGGAGATTTACATAGGAAGTATGATGTGAATGACCTATAGTTATCTCCATGACATAATGTTTCTTAAATAACATGCTAATGCTAAATGAAAAAAGCATGAAATTCATACAACATGCTCACATGAAAAGCATGAATTGATGATTGCATATTCTTAAAAATGCAAAACTTGTGTGAAAGCTAATGAGACTCAAAATGAATAAAGGATCTTGTATCCATTCAAAGGAATTTACATTCCAAATGTCTCTCTTTCTTTATTAGTTGAACATGGTTACTATCATACGGATATCTTATCCGGAAAAATCTAATAGGGTGCAAAGTCGCTCATGCCATGTTTCGCTTATAAAGTTGGATATAGTTACTCTTAAATTGAAATCAATAATCTCTATATCCTTGCTTTTCCCATGACATTGGTGAGATTGGTTTGAATTCTATTTAGAAACCTTTGTCATTTGCTTTGCCAAATACCATTGTATTTTGGACTTGAATGCTATATGTCTTGTATGCAAAGCATGTTGGATTCACACATTTTCTCAAATAAATCTCCTTGTTTCTCTCAAATTAATTGAAGTGCATAAAGTGACTTATATGTATATGCAAATCTTGCATGCTTCTATCTCTCGTTGCTATGAGTGACCCGGTTGGGGACTACTCCTTTGCCTATATCATGACAAAAAGGGGGAGTAGGATATAGTAAGGGGAGTTGCAAAATATAGAAGCTATTGTGCATTTTGGGGAGAACATACATTGAGGGGGAGTAATCCTTTGAGGGGGAGCATTGCATTTATCATACATTGCATACATTTGGTAATGTTGTGCCTAAATTCTAAAAATGAAAATGCTTGGTATTGTTCTCACATGATTAATCTCACACTTTTCTTGTATTGGAATTGTTAGAAACTCTTTTCAGGGATTGACTATTCTACAAGAGGATTGAAGACTTCAAGTTGCATTCTCTTATCTATTTGTAATGTAGAATATCATTGTAATCCCGTAGTTTCTATTTTTGTGTGAGGAATCATTGTGAGTGATGGTTTGTCACGAAATAGCCAAAGGGGGAGATTGTAAGGATTCTCGTTGTTTTTAATTGGCTTATTTCGTGATCAAACCATTTGTGGGGACTCTTTGTAAGGGTAGTTTAGATGTTGTTGTTAGTGCATTAGGCCCTTTGAAGACCTCATTATTGACAAGCACCAAAGGTAATATTCTAAGTGCTTACTTGTCTTGAAGAGATAGTTGCACACACTCACAACTCATGCATATGTTTAATCTTTGTATGTTGTGTTTCTTTTTGTTGTGCATCAATGCTTAATTACATCTCTTCTTGCTTGTTATTATGTTTGCATCTTGTGTTTATAACATCATAGCATTTAGGCTTTAAGGATGCATCTTAGTTTAACTTTGTACCCCTTGCATGATTGCTTGTGGGGTATAAATTTATAGGCTGTGCGCTGGTCCACCAGCGCCGCTCACCGGCGCAAAACGCCCAGTGGAGCGCCGCTGGTCGTGCTCTGGTGTGGACCAGCACAAGGCCACCAACGCCAATCGCCCAGGTGTGCGCCGTTGGATTGGCGCTGGTGGTAGCACCTGTCGTCCAGCGCTCAAGCCAAAATGTGCTTGTGCGCTGGTCTGCGCTGGTCCACCAGCGCAGGTCCACCAGCGCACAGAGTAATTCTCTGGCGAGTTTTCAAAACGACCTCACTTCACTTATGGCCTCTATATATATGCTAACTTGATTTTAGGTCACTTACAAGAGTTCTTATTCATGCTTCATACTTAGGATATTTTTCAAGAGAAGAAAAATACACAAAGAACTCATTTTTAATTACTCAAACACTATTTCATGATCATCAATCATCATCTAGCATCATCTTAGATCATCTAGATGTCATCTTGCATGTAATCTTCATCATACTTTGCTTGGTAAGCTTTTCACTAATATCTTACATATTTTGTGTTTAATTTATCTAGCAATCTCAATTAATTACTTGATTGTTATTTTGTATGGGATACAAAATTGAGATTAGTATGATGTATGTTTGAGAAGTTGTATTGTGCTAGCATATTAGGTTTTGTGCTTAATATTGATTAGCTTAACTAATTGACATGTCATTTAGTTTTGATATCTAGGATTGTTCTTAATTGCATATTAATCATCTTAGATAAGCATATAGGGTTTCCCTTGCTCTATGTTGCATTTTGAATATTCACATATATTCACTTAGGGTTGTATTCTCTTCTAGAGAAGGTAAGTCTTGTGTGTAGCAATCGGGATTAGGTTGCTTAGATCACAAGCAAATTGGACTAGGTTCACTCATACCGGGATTAGGTAGGTGTGTGATTACTTCCGGGATTAGGTTGTAATCGTTTGCACATTTAGTGGATTCGAGGTTCGAGTGTGGCTTACTTACATAACCCGTGGTTTTTCCCGTGAGGGTTTCCACGTAAAAATCAAGTGTTGATTTAATTTCCACACCATATTACACTTGTTTGTTTATATTATCTTGAGGGTAAATTCATAATTTTGACTAACACGAAAAATTGGGTAAAAAGCGTAAAATCTATTCACCCCCCCTCTAGATAGCTTTATACACACTGTGCTATTTAGTTTCACCTTGTAAGAGGAAAGGGGTCTTATTACCTTTGTAGTCAATAATGCTTTCCTCGCACGAAAGATTCACTTTGCTTGAGACGTTGTCCATCCTCTTTGAAGCTTGATAAATTGTACAATTAGGACAACATAGCAATACAAAGGAAATACCGTTTTGATGTAGAATAATGCCAACTAGACTCAAAATCCTAACATCTTCACAACGAATGGCTTACCAAGGAGATAAGGACGCCACTTCTGGATGGCTTTGATAATGGCCAACATCTCTTTTTCGTAAGTCGACAAGGCTAACCATGATCCTTTCAAGGCTTCACTATAGAAGGTGATAGGTTGTTCTTCTTGAATTAGAATGGCACCAATTCTGGTGCCACAAGCATCGTTCTCAACAATAAAAGGGAAGCGTTTTTGGTTTATGATGGAGAGATGGCTTGGCAAAGCATTCCAAGTTAATTGAGTTGTAATGAGGCTGATTAAACATTTTTACATATGTAATTATTCAAAAAGAAAACATTAAGTTTTGTTGCTTGTGTAATACGAATATGTATTGCTGCCTAAATGAATTGAGTTGTGCCAAATGATCAAAACGACCAGTTATTAATGGAATTCCTTATCGGCTTTTTGTAAAATAATCGTTTGGTCGATGTTATTTTTTCCTATACCAGATGAGGAAGCTAAACCCATGAGAGACTAGGCCAACTTACTGCTTACTGCCATGCCATGGTTTAAGCTTTAGGCTCCATAGACATTACTATGTATTAGGTATTATTAGGGAGGGGAGGACACTGCTTAGCACCTAAGGTGGGGTTCAATGGAAATGATTATCGTTCAGATACAAGACAGAAAGAATTAACCCAATTTGCCCGATGTAGAGGCAATCAAGAGAGCTGTATAAGTGAATTGAATATATAACCTAAGTGGGCTAATCCAGCCAATCTTGAATCTTGCTCGCACAATGGAAAGAGCAACCGGTTTATCTTTCCATCGAATCAAATTAGCCAAAGGTGTGCGTTGACTTTGTTTGGTAGGATCACATAGGCCGGGATAATCGAAATCTCCTTTTCTTCGAGAAAAGTGCTTTCTTTTAGTCAACGCTGGCCTCATAATAAAGACGAAGAGTACACCAGTTCTCCAAGCAGAATAATCAATCGCTTCTTCATCATCGCTTCCCAGATTTTTCAAATGAGCCAAGCCAGCCCAGAAAACAAAGTTTCACTATCTTCCCCATTATTCAAGGGGATGAATTAGGTTCATTCATAATGACATCTCATACTTCATTTTTATGCTTTGGACAAGCCCTCCTGAAGATCTTCTCTGGCACACTTGCTATATTCACTAACGCTTCATCCCACTTCATCCTTCCAACTATACTTGAGATAAAGCCATTCTATAAAAATTCAAGACAACAAGGAACCAAGAAAAGAAAATGGCAGGGAGATTCGGCACGGTGCTCACTAAACCTCCGTAATATCTAACAAGTCGAGTCTTATGTTGGTTCGACCCTGTCCTTGGCCTCGGGGAGTGGCAAGCAGCACGAAACTATTTTATTTTTGAACAACATAATTTATTCATAGATAGCCAAGTTGACAAGATACAAACAAAACACGAGCCTCGGCCCCAAACAAGAAAAAATAAACAACAGACCTACGAAACAACCCACCAGCAACGAAAACAAAACAAACCAAGAGCCCAAGGAGGCCAAGCCACCCAGAAAAAACACCTCGCTAACCAGCAAACACAAGATTCAGTAAACTACCTCAAACACATCAACCAAAAGAAAACAACAACTGACCCACTAGAAAAACCGCAAAAGCACAAACGACTCAAAACAAAAACCCCAAACACAAGCACCAATAAAAAACAACTACACCAAAAAAAAGAAAACTTCTCAACTTTCAGCTCTCTCAAGCCACCCAACTTCAATTTCCTTTTAACTACAGCAAAAAACAGTAGCCATCCCCACTTTCTTGCCATCGAAATCCAAACCCAAAGCTACTCCAAACCTTATAATCCTAGAAGAGTTAAGAGACCACCTGACGCACCTTCGGCTTCCTCACTAAACACAATTCCTTCAGCCACACTACTGACCACTCAACTTCTTGTATCTAACTTCAACCTCTTCTTCTCTACTAGCTTCCATCATTTCCTTTTCAACTCCCAAACATAGCTTCAAAACGAGCCAAATCTTCCTCTTCCCTTCTTTTAATTTCTTCCAGCACTTCCTCTTCCACCTTTGAAAAATCAAAACCAACTGTTGAACCAATCATAATGACATTGGTCTCTCTTCCTCCATCGAACCAGTAACCCTCACTTGATTTCTTGAGACCCCCTCCACCCCTCTGAATTTGGCGTTTCTTGTCCTCATGCTATACGAACTTGAACCCTTGGATTTAATTCTACTACTCTATCTTGAACCCTAGGTAAAAGCTAGCTTCTTCTCTGCTGCTATCGATTCTAGGACTAAGTCCTTTCCATTGTCGACCTCTAACAAATCAGGTTCCCTCCTCTTTTCCACCTCTATCGTAGCCCGAACCATCTCCTCCCTGATTTCTGAATTTTCACTGCTGAGAATCACACATTCCTCTGTCTCGTTTCTAGCTCCGACTTCTTTGAATCTATCAACCTTCTCTGCTGGTATGGTCGTCGGCACCAATTTTTCTTTTCTTTAGTTGCCTCTTTGTCTATTGCTAACTCTGAACTCTTCACTGATACCTTCTCAGAGTTGTTCGTGATTAGTGGACTCACCACTAGTGGGCCTAAATCCACACAGAAATTTGCCTTCATTGTCTTTGAATTATTTGGGCCTGATAATAAGTTGAAAGACACACTCTTGGGCCTACTGGACAGCACTCCATTCTTCTCAACTACAGGCCCATTCGAACAACCACCCTTCTCTGTAAAAGAATCCAAAAACACCCTTTTTCTCCCTACAATCTCAGAGGATGAAGAGCTTTCTGTTGTGCTACTACCACCTACCCTGACAACACCTCTTCTTTTCTCCAAATTCACACCTCCATTCTTAATCATAAGAGAGAAAGGCTTTCTCTTGACCTTCTTGTACTACATATTTTTTCCCTTATCAAGAAACCTATTAACCACCAACCCCTACATCCTTTCAGCCCACTCTTTACTGACCTTACTTCCTTTCCAGCTTGACAATTTAGATTTCTGCCATCCTTCTCCATACCCACTTGGGAAGTGGATTTCTGCGTTAACTCACCTACCTCCTTAGGCCACCCAATTTGAAAATTGTCCTTTTTCGACAGTGAACTCCGGTCAGCTAGAGGCTTTTTTTTTCTTTTTTTCAAAGCTAACAAGTTCTCCACCCAAACTATGTCCACCTGCTTCGAGTCTTAACTTGAATTAATCAAACGGCATAAAGAGGCTTTCCTTTGTTAGAAATCCACAAACAACAAGCTGGAATGCAGTGTTGGCTGGGCTGGACATGTGACATCAATATCTAGGGGACTTCTATCAACAACGTGAAACTAACCGGCAGAATCCTTCACAGCTCGTGCCCGGCCCCTCTGTGGTGGGGCCTGGCCACCCATTCTTGAAAGAGAAAGATACAGATCTGCTATGCTGCTGCGCCTGAAGCTCACGACTTACTATCTTGAATCGAAATGTGAGGATTTTAGCCGTAAAATGGAGCCACCGCATATATAGCAAAAGAGGGAGCGGAAAAGGAAGAACAACCGTTTGACTTAGGAACACGAGATGGCAGGTTTGGCTAGGTAACATAATGGAAATGTATCGGACTGCAAATCCTTGGATGAATACTCCTAACAAAGAAAACTCTGAAGTGAAGAACTACTCATGTCCACTCAAACAGCTTAACTCCGGGACTCTCAATGCTTGTAATAACAATAAAACTTTTGACTTCACTGCAGAGATTTGGTGGTAGGCCCGCATCAACGTATAAATATTCTCCTACCTATTCATTCACAGGAAAGGACATTGTTGGGGTGATTCCATTTTGTTGGATGGTACAACAATTGCTTGCTCTTTTGCTTGTTATAAGGAAGCATAGTCGACAAGGGCAGGCGAGGAATAGGCTTAGATCAGATGCAAGCAAGCTTAATCTCAATATGCGCATTTTAGAGAAGGGGGGTTGGCATGTACCGGTGTGACAGTAAGCCCTATATATTGTTAATGAGGTGCCTTCAACCATATTTATTGGACGTTCTTGTTATCGTTTTTCTTACTTGATGGGGAGGTGAAAGTAATTGAACTAAATATAAGTAATTTGACATTTATAGGGATATTCCAACTAAGCTTGCACAACGTAAGAGTTTAAAAAAATATATGTATTTTTATTTGATATGATACAAATAACTAAATAAAAATCTTAAGATATGAAATAATATTATTGAAATGATTGTGATTTTGTTTCAAAAATAAAATAGAAATCGAAGGTTCAACTCCCTTTTGTCTGACATTTTACTATTATTGTTGAAATTTTGTAATCCTAGGACCTCTGTCCATGCTTTCAACTAAGCAGATGTACATGAAATATTACTAAAGAATCTACAACTAATCTTCATTGTCACTCAAGCATTGCATAGAAAACAGCTCAAGTGCCCAAATGCAACTAAACATTGAAAAAAGATTTTTAAAACAAACAACAATGTACAAATTTAAAGAACTCCAATGATTTCATAAACTCCGGCTAAATGTAACCGTGATCTCAATGCATAATGGAAATGTATTTTATATGTTTTAATTTATAAAGAATGGTTGAGACAATTTATATGTTTTAAAAAAAGCTCAAAAATATAAAATAGTTATTATAATGTTAAAAAGGTCTCTTTAGTTTTCCAAACAATAAAGAAGCATATCTTAAAAGAGTTTTTAACATTAAAAAAAAACACCTTTAATTAGACAAACATATTTATTGACAAGTTGATTTGGAATCCAAAAAAAACTTAATCAATGTTCTTCTAAAACCAAAAACTATTATTATATCCATGATCATATCCTCATTAAGGAGTCCCATGCATGGCTTCTTTGTAACTAAAATATAACTAAAACCCTTAAAAAAAAAAAACCCAATAGAAATTAAAGCAACCCTAAAAATGACATGAAGAGCGACATAAAAGTAATTGGAGAAGCAATTGCTGCAGCCCTAATATAAACTGCACCATTCTTGTTGTTATCAGTGGGGCTGCTGCTCTGGTTTTGGGACTGAGGAGGGCTTTCAGGCTCCAAAACTTTGATGATCATCTTCATCCCTCGCTCGCAGTGTCCGCCCACTCCACTGATAAAATAGAATAGACCTGGCCGTTCCAGCGTGAAGACGGTGTCACCATTGTTGGAGAAGAAAATTGGATGAGAGGATCGGCATTTTTTGTACTCCTCCTCAGTTACTACTATAACCGAGTCTTTACTGTACTTGAAATCTAAATACACAGAAATTGAGGCAAATTATTCGTAAAAATATTTTAATTTACACTAAAGATTCATATAATCAACATTGGTGCATACCAAATAGAAAAATAAGAAAAGTGTAATACAAAAATCTTTAGAAAAAAATGTAAGAATACATCCAATGTGGTTTGGTCCTGTCAATATCACATGTTCTAAAAAAAATGTAATAATGTTAAAACATTAAGCAACACATAAAAAGTGAGTTTAGGAGTGCTTACTAATTTTTTTATTTTTTATTTTTATTTTTATTTTTATTTTAATGAATGCTTTCTGGTTCAAAAACAATTTTATAAGAAATACCAATTAAGTGTTTTTTTTTTTTTAAATAATAACAATAATAATAACGTGAATGTAGTTATTTATTTATGTATTTTTGTTTATCTCGAAAGCATTTTCTTATTGTTTCCAACTAAACATTAAGAAATACTAATGCTTTTAATTAAAGTATTCTCAAGCACAATGAAATGATAGTACTTACGGAGCTTATCATCAATCTTGAACCTGTTTTGGAAGCCCACTGGTTGTACTTTTGGTCACCATCCTTCGAATTTTTAGGAACAACCCAGCCATCATCACCACCAACTTCAAATTCAGTGCAAGTAACAGCATATACATGGAGGAAAGACAAGAGAATCAACAAAATGGTAACTTTGCAGGAACCCATGAAGAGTACTCTATCAGAATCAACAATATTAAAATGGCTTTGTATATGCAGATTGTGTTTTGAGAAAAATGGCTGTTGGGACTTTAAAATTTAAAGAGAGCTGAATATTTGAAGTCTGTTAGTTAGTGAGTGTGATGGAGAAGAATTAGGAGAGAAATGTGGAGATAGTTGATGTTGGAGGTAAAATGTATCTTTGACTCGGTATAGAAGAAAATCAACAAGGTTGTTGAGTGAAATCAGCTATAATTTGGTTCAATGTGATTAGTTGAGTATACCATGTGGTATGATTTTAGTAGAGCGAGTGCATGTAAAAACTGTTAATTTTTTAAGCTTGAGCTGTAATTTAATCTTGGAAGCATCAAATTTCAGGGATCAAAATATGAAAGTGTTATTTTTTTTTCATCTTTACATTAAATCTACAAATATGAACACCTTTTATTTTAGAAAAAAAAAAAATGTGATCTAGAGTAATTAATTTTTATTTAAACTATTTGTTACATTTCTACGATATATAGTCAAGCACATGCACACTCAAATTAAACTATAACAATTACTAATGGCAATAGAAGTGTCTGGTTATTTGTCAAAACTTCCTTAAGTGTTAGGAATATTGTGAGAAATACAGAATTGTGTATTATATATATATATATATATATATCCAGTTTCACAAAATATAGGAATGTTCTTTGATTAATTTTCTCAAGGAAATAGAAATAAAATAAAAACTTATTGTTTACATTAAAAAGAAAATATAATTAACAGTAACTTTTCTAAGGCCAAAAACAATTTATATTTAAAGCAACAAATTAACTAGAAAATCTACAACAGATTCAGATGCTGAGATAGGTTAAACATATTTCTGATTGAAATTTCCCAATTCATGATGAGAAATTAAACTACTATAAACAATTTGTTGGTCTCATTGCAGGGTCTGACCCCAAAGGAACAAATCACTTGTCGATATGAAGTCCACCTAGTAAAACAATGGTAGACAGTTGGAGATAAAAAAGTTTTTTTTTTTATAAAAAAAATTGACAATTTTTTATAAATATTTCTATTGATTAATTTTATTTACAAAATTAAAATGGGTGGCCACTAGAGTAATGCCTTACCAAATGAGTGGCCACTAAGGTAATTTTCCCTATGAATGATCATTTCCGTCACACTGTTTGTCTATAATCACCATTTTAAGCCAAATTTTTCATGACCATTTTGATAATGCCGGACTAAATGGATGGCCGACTCATCTTGGACCTAAGGCCCATTTTTGAAATAATGAATTAGGTTAGGCCATTCTTTGGAAATAAGGTTGAAAAACGAAAAAAGGGTTAGAAAAAGGGGAGGTGGCTGAAAAAAGAGGGGGAAAAGAAAGGAAAAGAAAAAAAAAAAAGAGAAAGTAGAGAATAGATGGAGAAAGAGGAGGAGAAAGAGAGGGTTTTAGTTCGCTAGAGGTAGGGGGTTTTCACTATCCTTGATTTGTTTGTTGAATAACATTATGTGCTATTATTGTAGAGAAATCTTGAATGAAATGTGATGTTTTATTATTATTATTTTATGTATATGATTATGTAGTGTAAATAATTGTCTATACATATGATTGTAGTAAAATGGAAAGTGTGAGTTTTGAAGATTCTTGGCATTCAAATGGGTAAGTGTATTCTAATGTTAAAACTTCTATATGCTAATGATTTTGTTGTTGTTGTTGATGGGTTGTGAAGTGAGAATGATTATTGCCGAAATGTTGGAGGAAGTGTGATAACTATGAGTTGTTTGCAAAATTATATGTTTTGGGTGAGAATTTGAAATGATTCTTTTTGTGTTAGATTTTAAACTTACAAATCTTTAATTCATGACTTATTTCACCTAAATTGGATGTATATTTATTTTTGGTGAATTTTCAAAGTTGACTACAATATTTAAAATTTTATTGTCTTAGTGATGGCCTTTGACATTTTCGAAACACTGTATGAACTAGTAGCTAATTTCAAAAATTTTATTCTTGTATTATAATCTAGACACATTAAGCTTTCATTCCCAATTAGTTTTACCTCAATTGATGTTACGTGTGATTTTTAATGAATTTACGAAGTTGATTAAAATATGTTGTGTAAGGTCCCTTATTTTATGATTGGCTTATTTCTGTAATAAACCACATTGGGATGTTTTTGTAATGGGTAGATTAGGATCTTCATGTGCTCAAAAGTGTAATTGTAATTGGCAATCTTTGCGTCATCTCAAAACTTCAGGAATAGAAGCTTCAAAGGTATATCACTTGACTTATCTCTTGAAGAGATTAGGTGCACACACACATAATTCATTCATCTGTATATATATATATATATTATCATTTTAGTGTGCATCACACCAATATCACATTTGCACATCAGGCATATAACTTAGTGTGTTAGATCGTTTGAGAAAGCCTCTTCTTCTCATTTTTTTAGTCTTGGTGTCGTTATGGTGAACCGCGAAAACCATTCCTATGGAATTTGTGGTCTAGGTGTTGTTGTGGTGAACTGCAAAAATCTTTCCAGTGGATTTTGCAGTCAATGTGTCATCTTGGTTAACCGCGAAAAACTTTCTAAAGGTTTTCACTATCTTAGTCTCGTTCTGGTGAAACTGCGAAATACATGCGTGAAGTTTTCTCCAGTGGTTTTTGTGGTCATGCTCTCGTCTTGTTGGACCGTAAAAATGGACTGCGAATTATAAGCGTCGTTTGGTTTGTCGTTTTCATGGTTGTTTTTCGTCTTGGTCAATCGTGAAATGTTGACCAAGAAAAACAGTTCTTCACAAAAACAACATAGTTTTGTGAGAATCCTATAAATAGTCCAAGACATCATCATGTTGAACAAGAACTCTGATTTTCAGAGATTAAGAGAGATAGTCGAGTTCTTAGAGCGAGAAAGGTTCAAGAAACCATTATTAACTCTCCATTCCCCATTCATGTGAATGTAAGGCATCATCAAACCTGGGTTCACTGCATCTTCACATGGTAGGTAAGAACAATCATCTCATCTCATTTATTGTTCTTCTTTTATTACCAAGACTCCATCTTTATTGCATAGTTTTTGAAGTTATGGTGATTGTAAGGGGTTAGCTAATAACTAGGATTGTTGGGTATTCATATTCACATCTAGTTAAACATCTTGTGTTAGTCTAGCACATATTTGCATTAATCATTCATACATATTCACTTAGATGTTAATTCTCTTCGTTGAGTCCAAGTCTTGTGGCTACATATGGTAGTTGCACACGCAAGTGTCAAGAGTCACTATAAAAAGCTTATGAGTAGATATGTTTAAGTTACGATCCTTGAGAAGAGTGACTAGGTTATCAATTTAGGACGTAATTAAACTATCATATAGTGGATTTTTGTGATTAAGTGGCTAGCGAGGCTAGT
Organism: Acer saccharum; assembly: GCA_030490815.1. NCBI lineage: Eukaryota > Viridiplantae > Streptophyta > Magnoliopsida > Sapindales > Sapindaceae > Acer > Acer saccharum. The sequence goes on along the minus strand of CM059876.1, from coordinate 19,542,896 downwards.
CCCGTGGGTTTTTTTCCTAGTTGGAGGGTTTCCCACGTAAAAATCAAGTATTGTTTATTTTCCGCATTTTTATTTGATTTTAATTGTTGGTTGTATTTAATTTTGACTAATCAAAAAGTTGGTAAATTGATCGATTAACAATCCATTCACCCCCACTAGGTTGTTTAGGACATTTTTTGGATTATTTTAATGTTGGAAATTTTATCGTCTGAGTGACAGCCTTTGACGTTTTGAAAACCTGTATGAATTAGTAGCTAATTTTGAAAATTTTATTCTTGTATTATAATTAAGAAACATTAAGCTTTCATTATAATTGGTTTTACCTCAAATGGTTTTATGAGTGATTTTTAATGAATTTTTGAAGTTGAATAAAATCTGCTGGAATTTTCACGTTTGTTTTATAATGCTGTCCATATTTTAAAATCCGTATCGCATGGCCGTATTTCTCGAATCCCTTGTATTATTTCTGGATTTTAAACTTAATTATTTTTCTTTTGAAATTTGTCTCTCTTTAATCGAAGTTTTGTACAATTCTCAGTGATTTTTCAAAGTTGACATTCGAATTCTAATTTTTTTTTTCTTTACTCAAAGTTTTCGAACAGCTCCGCATAATTGTCTCAAATAATGATTTTCTTTGTAAATTTATCATTTTATTATAAACTATATTTATTAAGTATTTCTATGAAACTAATCTCACCCTTAAAGATATCATATTTTGAACTCGGTCATTTTATTCGAAGTGATTACTTGTTGTAAAAGTATGGTTATGGTTTGAATTGTCATGGGTTTGACGGTTTTACAGGCCTTGTATTCTAAGATATTGTGGGCCTTGTGTCTAGTGGTTTTTTGTGAACATTTACATCCGGCGGTTTGCAAATAATTTTTTTGGCATTTCGCTAACATTTACACCCTGCGTTATGTGAGTTAAATGTTTAGCGGTTGTACTTTGTTTCCTAAACCCAAAGTCCAAAGACATTGTCCTATCACATGTGAGAATTTTTACAATAGTGATGATAAAGAGAGGGGACTTGAGTAATTTGAATTTGCTAGTAGGTAGATTCACGTACATATATTCATTTTTGTATTTGATATTCTTTTGCATATATATGATGTAAGTTATAAGTGTTTAAAACTTGTACGGACAATACCACATATCACCACCTCCGCCCCCATATATCATCACTCCTACCTTCACCAAATTCTTTCTCCCACCCTACACTATGACATTGTAATCACCGCCTCTTAGCCGCCGAGACCAACCGTCACCACCACCATCTGCCTTTTCGTCAGGAAACAACTTAATGGACTGTAAAAACAACAACATAAGGCATCATCAACCTATCGAAGAATGAACCATCAGCATGGGCATGGCCAAATTGGAGGGACTGCAACAATCTATGAGCGACTTAGAAAATATGGTGGCGATGTTGATGTCCAGATAAGACAACACCATCTTTCATAATAGTGATCTAAATATTTCGTTTTTTGATGGGTTATTGGGAATCGAAGAGTTTCTCGAATGGTTGGACGGGATTTAATCTATTTTCAATTAAATGGAATTCCCAAAAGATAAGAAAGTGAAGTTGATAGCTTGCAAACTGAGAGGTCGCCTCTGCTTGGTGGCATGAGCACAATAGACATAGCAAGACCAATATCCAGTCATGGCAACACATGAAACGATTCATGATTTCACAGTTTCTTCACGCTTCCACACAGACACGTTGCTGGATGCAATTCGATTGGTTATACTTGTTGAGCAGAATCAGATGTTAATCTATAATGGTTGCCTCTAATTAACAACTTTTTTTAGTTTATATTACATTCATACCTGTTACCGTAAACGAAAACCTATCTCACTTCACAATTCTTAACTTGACTTTCTGGAACCTTCAATTCTGAGAATTTAATTTGCTATTTAACATGCTTTCTAATTGCTTTACATATGAGAAGAGTGGTATAACACATGGTTGATTTCGTGCCAAACTGAGTAGTTGAAGGGTGCCAAACCAATGGGTGTCAATATGAAGAATGATGTAATTTGACTTGATTTGAGTGGAGGTACACTCATTTTTGTTGTTAATTATTATCACTTCCCTTACTAAATAACTGCATTACCCTTCAAATGTTAAATACTAATGGTACTTCGTTATCATCATGGGGCTGTAGCAATTAATCTCATTTGTTGAATATTAAGCCTTAATAGAAAAACTTGGGGAATGTTATTGCAATTAACGCTATTTATTATGATAAGCCAAGTTCAGTTGATAAAGATGATGATTCAATAGTATCTGCTTATGCACATAAGGGTTTGAGTTTGTTGTTGAGACGATTGTGGGATACAAAGCGAAATGGGGGTAGTGATGTTGATCAAATACACATTTTTCCAAACCATATGCACTATCGAGGAATTGGATTGTGATTTGATCATTGTCCATGGTTGCACTACAAATATCGTGTCAAAGAGCATTGTGGAGAAACTAAATCTAAACACACATAAACATATGTCCTCGTATCGCCTTAATTAGATAAGGAAAGTTGAGAAAATCAAGGTGACTAGACAATATAAGGTCTCTTTCTCAGTTGGGGAGGTTTACGAAGATGAAGTTGTGTGTGATGTTATTGATATGGATGCTTGTGATTTGTTGCCAAAAAAACCATGGTTGTTTGATTTGAATACAAGTTTTAATGGAAGCGATAATATATATATATATATACATACACACATGTTTTACAAAGATAATAAAAGAAGTGTTCTGACTTTTATGAAGTTTGAAAATTATCCACCTTAAGATAGAATATTTCTCCCAAATTCTCAATTGTTTATAGATTAATATTTATGCTTGTTTTAGTGAGTTTTATTCAACTTTCTCATTGGGTGGAATTTAGTATTATTATATCGTAATTAAATTTGGTATATTTAGATTTTAACTCTTCAGTTTTTAGTTTCTAGAAAATTGAAATGTTCTTTTGGGATAAATTATGTTTTTGGATTTTTGATTGTTATGATTTAATTTGATAGGATGTTACTAAAAATAGTTATAATGTTTTACAAGCTATCAACTTCGTGTTATTGTCTTCCGGGAATTCCATGTAATTGAATATAAATTCAACCTCATAAAATCAGTCGAGAAACTCTTCGATCCCCGATAAGCCTTCAAAAATGGAATAGTTAGATCCATGTTGTTAAGGATGTTGTTGTCTTGTCTGGACATAAACATTGCCACCTTCTCTTCTTAGTCGCTCACAGATTGTTGCAATAGCTTTAATTTGATCACAGCTTGCTGACAATTCATTCTTCGACATATTGATAATGCCTTGTGTTGTTAGAGTCCATTGAGTTGTTTTAGAGGAAAAGGTGGATGATGGTGGTTGTAAGGTAGATGGAGCGATGATATATAGGAGCGGAGGTGGTGATATATGGTGGCGTTCGTATAAGTGTTTAGGCTAATCGGGACACATCTATGTTTTTGTTAAAAAAAAATTTTTTTTAAAAAATGCCATGTTAGGAAGAAAACATATTTTTTCCTTAACATTAGAATCATGTTTTGTTTTGTTTTGAGATTTCAATTTCCTAATGGGCTTTGAGTTTTGTGCCCGAACTTTCATGAAGATGCATTTTTATATGCCATGCTAGGAAGAAACCATATTTTTCCCTTAACATTAAGCATAGACCATAGACTATGTTTTTGGATGTGGATGTACTTATTTTATCAAGTTGAAACTATACTTGATTTTAGGATGGATGAGATTTGTTTAATGATACAATCCAATACGTGTTTACTATCATCTTCATATTTTGTATCATATTAATTTAGTTCGACCTTAAATTCTTTTAAGGGTTGGGTCGTGATATTGAACCTGTAAATTAAAATACAAGAAGATATAGTTGGAAAAAATCAAGGACACTGAAATTAAGAAAAAACGGGAACAACATTTGTTGGCACAATAAGTATTTGTCTTTTAACAATCAATTGATAATGAACAATAGTAAGGAACAAGAAAAAGACCCCATAAAGATTATGAGATGAAAATCATTAGAATGCATAAACAAACAAAAAGAAGGAAAATTTTGAGTAGTTCGGGATTATAAACCCTCCCACCCCCCCCCCCCCCCCCCCCCCCCCCCCCCCCCCACCCCCCCCCGCAGTTATTTTATTTTATAGCCACTTTCCACCTGAAATAGAAAGTATTCACCACTTAAACCTCTCCAGCTTTTCAATTTAAATGGCTCGTTGACTGTTATCTCATTGTTGACTTCAAGGGTAATACGGTAACTTTAATGAAGGCATCAGAATGACAATTAATATAAAAGGGTAAACATGTAAACTCAGTAATAAACATTTAGGATTAAGAAAAAGAATTTAACGTGTGGTTGGGGTGAATGCAAATATTCTAATACTACAGACTCACAGTGGTCACTCACTTTATGACTTTCCTTCGTTTTCCAGCTTCACCATCACCAAACCGTTCAGCTTTGTTTTTCGTGACAAAACAAACCCTACCATCACCAAAATTTACTAAGCATATGTTGAAATGGTGTTTATGAGTGTTTGAATGTTAGTAAGGTTAGTTTTCTTAGAGTATAGAGTAGAGGTGTTCAAATCGAAGGATTTGAAGTGGGTTATGGTTTTGCTTTGTTTTAAAGGTATTTGTTTTTCACTTTCAATGTTTTATATTGTTGTTATACTAATTTTGAATGCTTGACTTGAGTTCTAAATGTATGTGTTGACTAATGACTATAGTTAATGATTTATGAATTCTAAAAATTTTGGGTTTTTCGTTTTAAGTTGTTAACTTTGGAATTGATGGTGTAATTGCATGCTATTGACTTTTTATACATGAAATATGCATAAATAATGTTCAGAATTATTAATTTCGATTTTTTTGTGAAAGACAAAGTAGATGTGTTCAAATTGAAGGATTTAAGTTGATTCTGATTTCGTTTTGCTTTGAATGTATTTTTTTTTTTTTCACTTTTAATGTTTAATAGTGTTATTGTATTGATCTTGAGTGCATGGTTTGAGTTTAGATTTTTTGTGTTGACTACAGTTAACGATATAGGGTTTCTGTTAAAAAACTTTTCGGGGTGAATAAATCATTAACTTTGAAATTGATGGTATGATTGCATGTTATTAATTGTTTATACATGAAATATGCATAAATAATGTTTAGAATTATTATTGATTGTTTAATGATTGCCTCACTACTCTTCCTTTCTCCAGTTTTTGGTTAGTCTTGAATTGAATGAGCATATTCATCATATACATGTTACAATGCTGATTTTGATAATGTTAATTGAATGTTATTTGCTAGTGTTTGTTATGTTTGCTTAGATGAAATATAAGTTTCATTTAGTTGTGTAAATCAAACAATCCGTTTATTTGCTCGTGTTCGTTATATTCACTTAAATGGTCTCATTCATATATAATATATGGGTTGTTATGCTTTCTTAATGTGATTGAAAATATGTTATTGGTCTCTTAATCTCACAATTCATATTAAATCGTACCGGTTTATTGTTAAGCTCTATTATAATGTTTAATAAGGGTTGTCGAAATAATTGTTTTGAATATTATTTTGATTTGCAGTAAAATTTGTTATCTATTAGATTGGACTTTGAGATCTAAAATAAATATTGATGGATTGATGTTAGATAATTAAAGTCGGTGACTTCCTATAGTCGGTGATGAATCATGCTTTCAGAGTCTTATATGGCAATAAAAATTAAAGAATTCAATATAAGGTGTACAAATCAGTTGATAAAATTATATTGTTAATTTTAATCAAAATGAATTTGTATTTGATTTTGCGGGTAATTGATTCGATTTCAATTCCAAAATAAAATAACAATTTTTTTTTTTTTATAAAAGTAATAAAATGAAAAATCATAAATGTTGTGGAACGTATTACTGGATACATATACAAGTAATAAAATGAAAAATTATGATTTTTTTGCAATCAAGTAACTCTGTTCAACGGATTTATATAGTATGTTTATATCCACCTGCAGATGGTGTAATGTATTCTTTGCAGATGGTATATATGTTTAAAATAGGGAAATATATTCTTTGAAGATGGTGTAATTGCATGTGTGTTGTTTTGATTGAAGTTGCTTGTTTATTTAATTTTGACAGAGTTTGAAATGGATACACTTGATGTTGTTTTTCATTATGATGGTACTAAGTTTGAGGTTGGTAGTTATGATTTTGTCCACGTTAACCTGATTACATAGTTGCATGCCATGTCTAAAAAAAAAAAAATACTAGTAGTGAGAAAGTACCAAATGATGACTGTGTTTGAGTGTTGTACATGTGTTTAGATCATTTGTAGATCATAAAGAGAGGACAATCAAGTTTGAAGTTGAAAAAAAAAAAAAAAACCATATATCCCACTCCCACCAGAATACTATTTTAATATTCCCAATTCATATCCAATACCATTTATTGACAACAAACCAGATTTACGGTTTATTGAATTTGCAAATAACTTTTATAACTATTAGGATGATATTTAGGTTAATGATGCAAAAAGTGTGTTGTCAGGTAACAGTGAGGAAGTGGTTGAGGTTGATGATGTTAGGGTAAAGGGTAGTATAGATGGGGATGAGCATTGGGTAGGTGACGATAGTGATGAAGTGAATGAGGGTGGTACTTTGACACTTACAGTTGTAGATGAGAAAGACATCAATGTTAACCTTGAATTGTTGGAAAGGTATCAATCTAAAAGTGATGATGAGTATTTTAGTGAGTCGGAAGATGAAAAGGTCGAAGCTAAAATAACTAGACTGATGAAGGGAAACCCCTTTAAGAAAATGGTAGGTGCTTGTATAGAGTTTGAGGTTGGACAAACACATGACACTGTGTACTCATTAAGAGCATTATTGAACGACTATGTCATTCAAGAGGACATGAATTACAAAAAAAAAAAAAAAAAAAATGAAAAATGATTATAATAGGTTAACATATGAATGTAAAGAGGATGGATGTCTTTAGAGGTTGCATGCTTCTAAAATGTTAAATGATGTAACAATGCAAGTCAAGACTTACAATAACAAGCATGAGTGTCATAAGGTTTATAGAAGCGAAGAGGCTAGGTTGAAGTGGATAGACAGTAAGTTTGTAACTATTATCAAGAAGAATCCTGACATCAAGTGTGAGGTCATTGCTAATATGTTGAGAGAGCAATTTAATGTTACTGTTGATGCTAAGAGATTGTATAAGGCAAAAAAAAAGGGTCTAAATTGTGTTGGGTAGAGAACATGCTAAGTGTTTTAGTCATCTTAGGAGATATGCATTCATGGTGCAACAATGTAATCCAAGTTTAGCAGTCTATATCCACTTGCAAGAACCTAAATCAACTTTCCAAAGGTTCTTCATCAACTTTGAAGCTCAAAGATTGAGTTTTATAGAGTGGTGTGTAAGTTCCTCATTTTTTATTGGCTTATTTCGTTGACAAACCACAATTGGGGTTTGATATGTAAAGGTAGCTTAGGCACTTAATTGTTGGTGATCAAGCTCAAAGGCCCTTTCAAGATGATAAGCACTTCAAAGATAAATCACCTGTGCTTAATTCCATTGAAGAGACTTAGTTGCACACACACACTTCTCATGCTTGCATTTGTGTTCATTGCTTCTTGTGTGCATTCTCTTCACACTTCACACTTGCACCTCTTTGATGGTTTGTGTTGCGTTGATAGTGTGTCTTGTAATTCGTTCCCAAAGTTGTTTCGAAAATGTCTGCGCATGCATGTTGGTGTGCTTGGTTTAGTGCAAGGATCGCCTTCGGAGAAAGCTTTTGTCTTCTCCTTTGGTTTCACCACATTTGGTGAAACGACGGTTATGATCGGTGACCCTCGACCGCTGAATGAAACCACTGTTTTATTCCAGTAGGTTCTGGAATGGATATACAGTTATGATCGACAGCCAAGACATTGAATGCAACCGCCGTTTGAGACCTAATTGATTTTATCTCTCGAGTTCAAAATCGCGGTTGTTATCGGCGGCCATGAAACCATCGAGTGAAACTACCGTTGATACCTGATGCTCTAAGGTTCAATTCGGCGGTTGTATTCGATGGTTGTAATCGACGGTTTCAAATTACCGATCGGTGCGTTTCAGGGGAAAACTTATCTTTTCACCAAGCATTTTCTTGCTCTCTATAAATATATCATTATCTCATTCTCTTGAACTCAACTCTTTGAACACCAAGAACCCTAAAGAGAGAAAGAGAGATACTTGAGAGAAAAGGCACCAAGTTTGCTTCTTTAATTCTCCAAACTTATTCCTATGTGCATCAAACATCATCTAAGCATCATCTAGCTTCATCTAGGATGTGTTCTTGCATGGGTCTTCTTTAACACACATGACTTGGTAAGTTGAACACCATCTTCATCCATTTTAGGGTTCTTACTTAGCAAGAAATCTCATTTATGACTTGTTTGCATCTAAATTAAGATTTATCTACAAGTTGAGATTTTTGTGTTGATTGATTGAGTTGTTGTATTGTGATAACTATTGCATCTAGGATTGCTTTATTTTATATAGCTAAGTTGTATGTATGACGTATAACAATATTGATATCTAGGATTGCTCTTATTGATATCTTGAATTCCTATATAAGCATTTAGTGTAGCCTAGCATTATTTGCATTTAGAATATTATCATAATGTTCACATAGGTTGTTGATCTTTTCATTGAGAATTAAGTCTTATGACTACGTGGTGTAGTGCACAAGCATTTTGGTATAGGATCACTATTAAAGGCCCGCAGGGTAGTAGTGGTGGGTCAGTGACCGAGAATGGGTGAGGTCAACTTAGGTTGTAAACATCATTACAAGTAGTGGATTTGAGGATCGTGTGTGGCTAGCAGAATAACTCGTGAGTTTTTCCTAGTTGTAGGTTTCTCATGTAAATTAATCAACGTATTATTTATTGTTTTCCGCACTTTAATTACGTTGATTGTATTTCATTAAATTGAGTTATTTTTGTAATATTGAATAATCCAAAAAATTGGTAACTAATCGGATTGACAAACTATTCACCCCTCTCTAAGTATATTTAAACACGCTATAATTTGTTTCAGGGTGCAAGCATTTCATTTCATTGACATTGATGGTTGCCATTTGAAGAGGCCACATAAAGTAGTACTCTTCTCGGCTGTTGCATTAGATGCAAACAATGGTCTTTATCATGTTGCATTTTGCATATGTGAAGGCAAGGGCAAATGATAATGCGGGCTATATGGGGCAACAGCCCCATCTACCTTTTTTTTTTTTTTAAATTCATTAGTTGCAAACAGTAGTCTTTATCATGTTGCATTTTGCATATGTGAAGGCAAGGGTGAATGATAATATGGGCTGGATAGGGCTACAGCCCCGTCTGCCGTTTTTTTTTTTAAAAAAAATCAAATTTTTACTTGTATGCCAAATTTACACAAGCCCAACACAAGCAGTAAAGTACTGATTATGGTTGACCAGTATGCCCAATAGTATAAACCCAATATTCATTCATTAACCTCTTATGTTAATTTAAAATTACCAAATTACCACCCATGACCCACCATATGTCTTGACTCTTGAGTTACGTGCCCCTTTATTCCCAAATCCCACCGGTCCACCAAATTTTATTTTATTTTTCCTTTATTTTCTTCTTCTTCTCTCTAATATTTTTCTTTGTTCTTTTATGCATTCTTTAATCTCTCTCTACACCACTATGATTTTTTTTAGGGAAATTATCGTTTTCCCTTTGAGGTTTGCCATATTAGATAAACTAGTCTCTCTAGTTTTAATAATGACCAGTCAACCCCCTGATATCCTAAATATTGTTCATTTTGTCAAGTTTTCCGACCTTGTGATTAAAAGCCAAACACTCTAACCTGTTGAGCTACTTCAGTTCATTGTTGGAGGTTTAATGATTTAAATGTGTGTGTGTGTATATATATATATATATACACATATATAGTTATATAGTTTGTTTAAAATAATTTAAATATGTTTATTTAATTTAAAATAAACTCATTACTCACATATATATATATATAATTTAAAATAAACTCATATTTAATAATAATATATAAAAACATGAAAAAGAAAGAAAAAAACAAAGCAAAAGGAAACCCAGAAAATTCAGAAAATCAAAGCCCTTAAATTTTTTTCTTTCTTTCTTTCTTTTTTTTTGAATTTTTTTCCTTTTCAAAAAATATATTATTTCAATTTGATAAAAAAAAAGAGAGAGAGAGAGAAAAATAATTAAAAATAATTTTCCTTTTTTTCTTTGATTTTATTTTCCTTTTGTTTTCTTATTTTCTTTTTATTTTTCATAAATTTGTTTTTATATATTATTATTTTAAATTATATAAATATGATTAAATTATTTTAAACAAATTATATATATATATATATATATATATATATATATTTAAATCAACAAACCAGCTACAACAAGTTGGAGTAGATCAATTGTTTATCGCATGTGGTTTTTATCTACAGGGTTGAAAGTTCAATCCATGATGGAAGCGTTTTAATTTTTTAATTAACGGTCAAATGGATTTTGGATGGAAAACTTGATAGAAGGGGCAAAATGACCAATATTTAGGATTTTAGAGGGTTGACTGGCCATTATTAAAATTAGAGGGAACAGTTTATCTAATATAGCAAACCTCAGGGAGGAAATGATAATTTCCCTATTTTTTTTTTTAATAATCTTGGGACCACATTTGCAAGAATTCTCTCTCCATATGAGGTAAAAATGTTTGTTCTTTTCTATTTACTTACTTGTATATTATTTTATTATTTACTTATTTTTTATTTTGTTAGGGTTTCCTTATTACATTAAAATTGATTTATGATTAGTTTGATTTAATTAATTTTATTTGTGATTTGTTTGTTGCTAGAATTAAAGGGCATATACAATTATTTGTGTGTTAGCTTGTTGGTTTTACTATTTGGTGATTAAAATTATTTTGAACAAAATAAATAATTATGTTATTTTCAATCATTGAAAAAAAAAAAAAAAACCTTTTATATTTGAGATTTAGATTGATGAATTGAAACATTAATAAAATTAATTATGTCTCATTGTATTTAATTGATTAGATAGTGAGTTGAAACTTAAAACTATTAGATAGTGCTATTTGACTAATAATATGATCATTGTCTTTTATTTGGTATTTATCACATGTTTAAATAATTTTGAAACAAGATGTGTCATATGTGGGCAAAAGGAGTAGAAGACCTACATGTGATGCTTACCAAATATTGTAAAATAAAATTTAATAATTCTTAGATTGTATTATCACATATCTTTGAATTTTTATTTTAGTATTTGATTGATTTTCTAATCGAAAATTAATATAGGTTTAGATTATAATGACAAGAGAACATATACGTACCCAAGCGTAAAAAATCAAAGCTAACTCTCCATCATTTCTACAATAAAACAATTGGTGGTCAATCAAGTAGAGCTAATTATTCACTAGATATTGAAGCTTCAAATTTGTCTTCTAAGTCACAAAGAGTTGAAGTTGAGAAAGTTGTTATTCTATCGACTGTTAATGGTCCTTATTTGGAACGTGATCCTGGATTACGTCCACCACTATGGTCATATCTCGCTAACACGCATGATGATGTTAGAATGGCGTATATCAAAATAGGACCATGTCAACCTAAATTAAGTGAGAATCCACCCCTTTCATATTTAAGTCAAAAGCAACGTTTTCAATATTCTTGGTTTACACAATTCTCATGGCTTGAGCACTCAAAGGAAAAAAAAAATAGTGCATTTTGTTTTACATGCTATCTTTTTTATATTTGTTCATCAAAGTATGTCACATTTACTCATGAACGGTTTCAAGAATGGAAGAGAGTTCCAGATGGGAGGAGATGTACATTTGCAAACCATGAAGGCAAAGATCATGGTTCACTACACTGTATTTATATGGAAAAGTGGGGTAACTTAAAGACCACATCCCAAAACATTGACAAAGTTATGAAAAATGCAACTTCTCAATAAATTTTGGATAATCTATTGCAACTCAAGACTTTAGTAGAAACTGTGAGATGGTTAGCTATGCAAGGTTGTGTTTTTAGAGATCATGATGAATCCATACATTCTACTAATCGTGACAATTTCATTAAATTGATAAAGTTGCAAGCAAGAATGAATAAAGAAATTGCCACACCTGTCTTGGAAAATGCTCCTCACAATGGAAAGTATACATCATATAATATTTAAAAATAATTATTGAACATTCTTGCTAACAAAGTGCGGAATAAGATCCGTGAGGAAGTTGGGGATGTCAAATTTTGTATTCTTATTGAAGAAGCTCTTGATGAATCTAATAATGAACAAATGTCTATAATTTTAAAATATGTGGATTGTAAGAGTTTTGTTTGAGAACGTTTTTTCCAAGTTGTTGGTATTGATGACACAAATGACTCAACTCTTAAAAAAGAGATATGTAATGTACTTTCTCGTTACAATCTTTTGGTTGAAAATTTGTGGGGTCAAGGATATGATGGAGCTAGCAATATGCGGGGTGAATGGAATGGATTACAAGCCTTATTTATCAAAGATTTCCGATATACCTATTATGTTCATTGTTTCGCTCATCGTTTACAACTTTTTTTAGTTGCAGTATCCAAAGAAGTGCATTAGGTATTGCTATTCTTTTCTAAATTAAGTTCCGTTGCCAACTTTTTCTTCTTTCAAGCGTCATTTTGAGTTAAAATCTATTCGAGAAGATGAAATTGTTGACATGATAGCTTCATGAGAACTTATAACTGCTACATGGGCTAATCAAATTCATACTTTGCAATGAGCTAGAACTACTCGTTGTAGCTCTCATTTTATTTCTGTTAGTAGATTAATTGATATGTCTGGTTCAACTTGTGTCCTCCTTGAAAAGATGATCGATAATGGACTTAATAGTAATATATGTGGAGAAGATAAATTTGCTTATAAAGAGATGAGATCACTTAAGTTTGTTTTTATCTTGCACTTGATGAACAAAGTTCTAGGAATCTCTGATATGCTTTGTCAAGACATATTAAATGCACTCAATTTAGTCTCAATAACCAAAATACTTCTTCAAAAGTTGCAAGAAGATGGTTGGGATACCTTTTTAGGTGACGTGTTGTCATTTTGTGAAAGGTATGATTTTTATTTAATTATTTTAGAGAAAATAGATATGACATTTGTACATTTTTTTTTTATAGGTATGACATTAAGATGCCTAACATGAGTGCACGATATATGAAAGTCATAAGACGTTCTTGAGAACGGTTAGTGTACCAACAACAAAGGAAAGACATAGAGTGCCCAAGCGCTTTTTGGGCCAGCTCAATTCTCTTATCCATCAGTCTAATGCACTTGGCTCATCTTATGGAGGGAAAAGCAAAAAATTGTGTTGTTGTTGTTCGATGCCTCGACGCATTCCCTTCTATCCCCAGCATCGTCCCACACAGAAAGAAAGAGCACAGAGCCTCGACCCGACCTGTAGGTCCGCTAACATTAGACTAATTATGGCCGGCCCAACAGCTTCCAGAATGCCGTTGTCATGATGTTGATTCGGCTTCTGCGACTACGGCATCCGCATAGCTCCGAATATGCACATTGGAGAGGCAGGCATATCTCGTTGAATCAGTCTTTTTCGCCACATCACGTATAACGGGAATCGAACCCCCGGTTTTGTTAGTGAATCACCCTTTCCCCTTGGCTTCTCCACTTAGTCGGACCTGGCTAAGCCTATTGAAATCTCGCTCACTTGGAACAGAACTATTTAAAGCTAACGGACGCCACCTTTCTTCTCTTATGAAATTTCTAGTTAGAGCTGATAGGGAAAGCTTACTTTTTGATCGACCAAGTCGAAAGATAGACACATTTCCTTTACATGTCCTTCTTCTTCCGCCGAGATGGCCTTCCAACCCTTAACTTAACAAAACCTAATAAAAACTAGGCAAAACAGGGATAATCCAAAACGATCTAATCCAATCCAATCCTCAGCGAAGGGTCGAGCCGTGGGTAAGCTTTTACTTAGTGCTTTGGCCCCTTTTCTATTTAGCAACTTTTTCTTTCACAACGGAAAAAACCTCATGCAGATCTAAGCTCTCGAAAAACCTTCCTTCTTCTACTATTGATCTTGTCGGCTAGCTCTATTCTAACTTGACTGACTTCCCTCGGTTCTTACCTTCAAAAAACGATTGAATTTCTCCTTCCTCCAATGCCCGGGGAGGAGCAAGACTGGTATTTGCTTAGTTTGTGCAGTTGATTCCGTATTCGGATTTGTAGCAAAAAAATAATATCACAGTTAAGCATTATTATCACATTAACATATTTATTATTGTGATAGATTTTCATTTGATGGAGTTGAATAGTAGATTCACTAAAAAAATAATGGAACTCCTTACTCTTAGCTATACTGTAAGATCCTTGATTTGTGTTGACTTGATTCCATTGCAAAACTCTCTTTATTTGTAATGGTTAGTTGTTTAGGTAGTTCTTGGTGAAAAGAAGTTTTGAAGGAGAAAAACAACTTCTTATGCAAATATCGTCTTCAAGAGGAAAAGCACTTACTTGGATGTTAAGATATCAAGATACTTCTTCCTCTTGCAAGGTGTAAGGCACACACACACATGACCTTCATTTGTGTCCCTGCATAGTTGTACACCATTGGTATAACACATTCACACACTTATTGAATTATGCACATGCATTAGATTTAATTTGATAAACATTGTGAAATTGCATGTTCTTGGACTATCTCTAGGAAATGACATACTTGTGTGACTTTGTGTTTATTTGTTTTTGTTTTATTGTTTTTGGACTTAAACATGATCTCATATGATTCCTTATTGAGTCCCGGTCATTTCGGTTATTCACTCTTTAGGTTTCGAGTTCAAACTAGGAAGCTACGATACTTTGCGTTCTCATACGATGTGTTTCATCCCTCTAGTTTAACCTATTAGCCACCCTGGTCCCTCTAGTTCCAGTATTCCTCCGTTAGGTCCTTCTGTTAACTTCTATTAACTTTTTTGACAAAAATACTATTTTACCCTTATAATAAATATTTAATTTTTTTTTTAAAACAAAAATTTTAATTTTAAAAATAGATTTGGTGGAGTCTATCTCATAAGATGGATGGTGGAGATCTAATCTCCACAAAATCAAAATCAAAAAAAAAAAAAAAAAAACTTTTGAAATAGAACAATGCACCATCGCCGCCGCCCAATCAAACCCAGACCATAAACAAAATTTGAAATCCCTGACTAAACTCTGGAATCCAAGATAAAAAAATAAAATAAAAGGTTTTGAGAGAAAAAGATACGGAAGACACTGTAACTCTCCATAGTCCATACCTTTCTGGAACTTGCACAGGATATAATAACAATAAACTATAATTTGCTTCTTTAAATCAACATTATTTCACCTACAAGAACATTGTACATTCCTCTTTTCAAATCATGAGTAAAAATAAAATAAATAAAGAAGAGCCAAGAAATTTCAAGAGTCAACTTCCCTCTTTATATATATACATCCACCACAGAAATATCGATTATTGTCACTGACTAGTTCACTAGTTAACTAACCAAAACCTCTATTAGGGCTCACAATATATTTAAGTCTTTGTCCATAGAAGATGTCACTCATTTCCAAAATGTTTGGTGATGAAATATATGATCCATTCCTTTCAATGGTGAACAAATGTCCAGTTTTGAATACCCCAACTGACTTGGAGGAGACCCCGGAAGCACACGTGTTCACGGTGGATCTTCCAGGGCAATAGAAGTTTTTGGTTATTTGTGATCAAAATTGCATAAAATGTTAGGAATATATTGAGAATTGTAAAAATTGGAAAAAAAAAAAAAAAAAAAGAAGAAGCTAATTTCACAATAATATAGGAATGTTCTTGTAATTTTCCCAAGGAAAATTAAAACTTATTTACATTAGAAAGAAAATATATAATTAACAGTAACTTTTCTAAGGCCAAAAACAATTTAATTATATTTGAAGCAACAAGTTAACTAGAAAATCTACAACAGATTCAGATGCTAAGATAGATTATGAAATTTTCCAATTCAAGATGATAAATTATACTATAGACGTTCGTTGGTCTCACTACAGGGTCTGACACCAAAAGGAACACAATCACTTGTCGATATCAATTCCACCTTGTAACACAAATTTGGATTGTTCCATGCCCCAAAACGCCTACCCATTTTCTTGTAAAACCGATCCGAGAGTTCTAGCTTGCCTGTCAAGTTGTTCCCATTAACATACAGAGAACTTAAGCTACACATGCTTTCGAATTCTATTGACACTCTCCCTGTCACTTTATTGTCACTAAGTCCCAAAAACCTGAGTCTTCCCAGTACTGTAATGGACTTCTCCGGTATCGTACCTGTCAAACCCATGTCAGATAGATCAAGAATCTCCAAGTTTTCAAGCTTCTGCCATTGGATTCCAGTAAGGTTACCACCAATATTAGGGTTGTGGGATATCACCATTTCCTTCAAAGAAACCATTTCTTCAAGAGACTTGGTCAACTCACCTGAAAATCTGTTGCTTCTAAGGTCTAAAAGTGTGAGATTCTTCAAGTTTCCAAGCTCTTTTGGAAGTTTTCCCTCTAACATGTTGTTACTAAAGTCAAGCTTTAGTAGGGAAGTCAAACCTCCCAGAGTCAACGGCATTGACCCAAACAGATGATTCCTGCTTATGTCAAGTATCAGCAGCTCAGTCAACCCCCCGAAACTCACCGGAATCTTACTGGTGAACTTGTTTCCAGCTAGGACGAGGCGCTTCAGTTTTGTCAAATTGCCTAACTCTATTGGTAATCTGCCAGTTAGTCCATTTTCTAGTATAACTAGTGTTTGGAGGTTCTTGAGGTAGCCTAGGCCTGTTGGAATTGTACCGACGAGTCCTGGGTTCGATCGAAATTCTAAGGATTCTAAGGTATCTATGAGATTTTGCCAGTTTGAAGAGGGGATGTGAGTAGGGTTTTGGGTTGGCGAGAAGAAGCAATTGAAGAATGAGAGGGATTTGAGGTGTTTGAGTTCAAAGAGGTGGTGTGTGAAGATTGCATTTGGTGTGCAACTGAGAGAATTGTCGTAAACTGGACCAATGTTCATGCTAGTAACATACCATAACCCATTGAAGATATCACAGGAAACTCCCTGAAACATATCATTTTTCTAACTAAAAATTAAAATTAAAATGAGAAACGGAAAGAAAAGAAAAGAAAAGAAAAGAAAAATAATTAACTTGTATACATTGCTTGCATGCACAGACGAAAAAAGATGCTACAGCTAATTAAAAAACAAAAAAGATGACTTATAAAGAAAATGTCACTGCAGTTAAACATATATTTTTGCTTCCACTTTTCACTTTTTTTTAAAGCATATATGTAGGTGCTAGTTAGTTCAGTTATCAAGTTCTAAAGGATTTCGTTTGAATTTCGCTCAAATCAAGGAAAACCCTAATCGAAAAATAACTCTGCAATTTCAAAATTAATTAAATGAAAACCCGCTTGCCATGAGTTGGTCAAACTTTTGATGATTTTTGAATTCTCTCCCTCTTTTATAAGTGAAATAAAATCATAAGAGTTTTATACATACACACAGAGATATATTGTTGTATTTTATATAAGATTTATAAATATATGAACCTGTATTGGTGTCCATCCACAGGGATCTGGGTAGAGATCTGAGCCATTCCACCACTTTCCTATAAATCCTTGAATTGCAGAATAAAGGGCTTCTTGCTCTTTTCCCTCCATTGGTGCTATAGAAATTACATCTTCTTCTCCTCCACATAGAACTAACACGCCAGCAAAAAAGAAGACAATTATAAGTAACCTCATGATAATTGTCTTCTTTATGGCCTTCATGAGCTGCGAAACCAGCAAAGAAGACAAGTAGAGTGTGATTGTCAAGCAGAGAGAAAGAGAGAAAGAGAGAAGGAAGAAGAAAGAGAGAATCAAAAGAATGACTAAAAGAGTATAAGAGGCTAATTAACATCAAATAAGAGTAGACAACTTGTTTAATTAATTCACCAATTCAAGTAAAAGGGAACAAGAGTCCACTAACATACAAAATGCAGCATGACAAAGATTGAGAAACAAAGATGATGAGCACTCAGTTTTAAATTTTCTCTCGTTTTCCACAAGAGCACTATATAATAATATAATGATATCACCCTAAGTACATACTTACGCATAGAGAGGAATAAAGACTACAGGGTGCATCTGTTTTGGAGAAAAACTTGTGTGTGACGGGTGCACCAAATTATGGTTGCCACTTACCAGCCTAAATCTCATTGTTACTAAATGTACATACTGATTTAGGAAAAAAGCAAAAAAAATAAAAATAAAAAATCGAGTAGGCAAACGCAATAACACTTGCACATTTACCGATCAAAAATTAAATTAAATTTCATGAGAAAGAGAATCAGGAAAGGAAAATCGATTCCAAGGTGTGAGAGAGGAATTAAGTTCATTTTCCAACACTACATGAACTGAATTCCTGATTTTTGTCAGAATACACATAATTTGATTCACAACTAATTTTAGTAAACACTAATAAATAAAAAATCTTAAAGTTCTTTTATATCATTAAGAATCCTGACTAGTAAACGGACCATATATATGTGATTGAATGTGTCATGTCATATATGATGTGTTGTGAGTTGTGACATAAAGGGAAATTTCTCCTACTTTTAACCCTTTTTTTTATTAAGATTATCTTTATGCATGTGAACTTTTTTTAGTAGAAATGCATATTTGGGGAATGGGGATGGATATAGGTCCCCCCATCCCCATCCCCACTTCCCAGACCCTTCCCCCCATTCCTCCCCATTCCCCCCCATTTTCCCATTTGGAGAAAATGGGGATGGAGAATTTTGGGGGGACCTATATCCATTCGCATCCCTATCCCCAATTCCCCATTTCCCCCGTTCCCTCATTTCCCCATTTGACTAAAAATTACAAATTAAACTAAAAAAAAAAACATTCCATTACAAATACAAAATAAAATTCATTAGTGCATTTTATATAAAATGTGAATATATACTTAGGGAGTTAGGGTTTTCAAAGAATAAAAAAAAAATTAAAAATATGTATTATAATTATATATAGTTTGGGCGAAATGGGGGAATGGGGATGGGGGATCTCCCCCCCTCCCCCATCCCCATCCCCATTTCAATATAATTGTGGGGAAAATGGGGAAATGTCCCCCCATCCCCATCCCCATCCCCATTTCAATTTGTGGATGATTTTCATCCTCATCCCCCCATTTCCCCATTTTTTGGGGACATGGGGAATTAGGGCCTCGGGGAAAAATGTGCATTTCTAGTTTTGAGTGAAGGAACGTTAGTAGTAACGATAAGTTAACAGACCCCAACCAAAATATTCTCATCATGTGTTGTCAGGGCGGCCTTGGGGTGGGTCAAGGGGGGTGCCTGCCCAGGGCCCGTGATGGCTAGGGCCTCAAATATGTAATGTGAGTTTTTTTTATGGGTTAAGCTGTAAAAAAAAATGTCAAAAAAAAAAAAAACACCAAAAAAAATTAAAACATAACCCAATTCGTTTTATTCTAGTACAAAACCCTTTGCATTTTTTTTTTTATTTTTTTTTTTTTATTTTTTTTATTTTTTTATTTTTAAGTTTCATAATTTCCCATCACCTATTACCTATATATTCTTCATTTCCTCTCCACCCACCAAAGACCCAAAAAAAAAAAAAAAAAAAAAAAAAGGGCAACTGGAGACATAAAAATCATGAATTTTTTAATTTTGATTTTTATTTTGGGATGGAGTGGGATGATTTTGTTGGTATGGGGCCCATTTTTTAGATTTTGCCCAAGGGCCTCGGAATAGTCAGGACCGGCACTGTGTGTTGTATCTATTATATTTAGTATTTACAATTCAAAATGGGCAGAAAAGTAAATGTTGAGAAGATACACAAAGGACAACAAAATCTAAGAAGCTCTTACAGAGAAGTAGCTAGCTACTGGCAGCCACTTAATTATCGAGGCGAAAAAGGAAAATAAATAATAAATATAGCAATAACAATAATAGGATCAGATAGTAATTGAAAAGGAGCTGAAAGAGAAGCTCCTCGCCTCCTCTTATAAATATATATATATAGCTAATAGACTCTGCTGATCTGCAGGCTTGCGACTTGCGAGAGAGCTTTGTTGCATGCATGTGCTCTCTTGTTGTTAGTGATGAACTGATGGCAGATTGGTTATTTCACTATCATAGTTGAGATAGCTATACAGCTAGAGACTAGGGTTTAGGGTTAGGGTTAGGGTTTTGTTTTGAAAGTATTAACTGTGCTGTGGGCAACGTGATATTGCTTTTAGTGAAATGGGTATGGTATGTGGCGGTGATGGTGGGTGATCTGCTGTGATATTGCTAACTATATTTACTTTAAAAGTTATGGGGATTTGGAGTAGCATTATTGGAGGATTAATAGACAATTAATGTTACAGTTATGGTTTTTGTAGGGGACCATGTCAGTTATTAATTTGCATAATTTTCTTGATGCAATGACAATATTACAAGTTTTAGTTTTCTTCTTTGCTGCAGCTCTGCGTGCCCTTTTTATCGACATTGATTTTCATCGTAGATAGATTCTGAGGTTTTTTTTTTTTTTTTTTTTTTAATAAATAAATAATATAATAAAAAAATGTCTTTGTATTTTCAACATTCAATATTCTATTTATCTATAATTCAAATTTGGAAAAGATAAATGGATACCTACCTAGAATCCAAATGCTTTTAAAAGGGTATATTATATATATTGTTATGAAACAAACTAATGCATTTTCTACTTACAGGCAACTAAACCTTAAAATAGAAAGATTAAAGAAAATGTCACTTAAAACCATCTCAACATTGGTTTAAAGGGCATGGAACTTGGCCCATTTGAATCCCAAATGAATTTGGTTGGATTTCAATTGTATTTTCCATCTTAGGTCATTCCATATAGTTGGCCCTGAGTTGGCAAAGACCTTTTGATGGCTCAAAATTCAAACAAAAAGCCCTAATAAGTAGCTACTGTTCAGCCTATAGTGACGATAAAAGCTATAAAGCTAGGGAGGTATCAATTATCAAAGCTGGCCTTCAAAGTCACATGCACATTTCGAGCTTCAAGTATTAATAATGACGATGATCGAGCAGAATAAAGGGATAAACACTTGGATAGAGGAAGATAGAAAATGACATGTCTACAAGGGAAACCAAACCAGACTCCAAATATTACTTCCAAGGTGGTCCTAACTCTTTACTCTCCATAAACCCATCTTAAATTCCTAACTTTTCCCAAAACGCTTCCGTGCTACTTTCTCCCGTCTTTTTCTTTCCTACTTTAGGGATTGTTTATTGGTGTTTGGGCTATTTAGGGGTGTTGATTCAATCCGATCCAATGACGTCCATTAGATCGGATCAGATTTGTTTGTAACCGTACAAAACTGTTTTTACACCCAATGGCCAACATAAGCATTATTTTAGAATAATACTACCCTAAAGTCAAATTGTTTAAAAATATATATAAACTAGGTAGTTGTAAATAGTTTTTTTTTTTTTTTTTTTTATGGTATCTATCTATACACCTATCAAGACCAGGTATTTTTTTTAAGTTTTTTTACCATTAGTAGGATTCAAACTGCTGACTTGGGAGACTGGGAGTCATTTGCCCAAATCTCAAGCTCGTCCATCTACTGACCGAGCTACGCTTCTGGGGGCTAGGCATTTTTTTTTTTTTTTTTTTTGTAGGATTTAAGCCGCTAACTTGGAAGTCATTTACCTAAAGTTCAAGCTCGTCCATCTACCAACTGAGTTACGCTCTCGGAGGTATTATTATTTTTATTTTTTTAAGAATCTTATTTCTCTTCTATATATCAATGTCAATTAAATTTTTTTTTTTTTTTTGAACAGCAATAAAATAGCAAAGTCACCAAGTCAGGGGAAAACAAGCACACCAAAGAGCAACAGCAGAGGCACAACCCAAGCACACCGGCCAAACAGAAAAAAAAAAACCCCACCAACAAACAAGAAACAGAACAAAAGGCCTGGTCGATTTCCATTCGACCATTACAATAATTTAAATTATTTGTCACAGGACATCAAATCTTTTTTGTATCCTTGATGGCCTCAAACTTCCTCGATGGAAGAAGCCTGCTATCCTCGTCGATTTCCATTCGACCATTACAATAGTATAAGAAATGTTGCAATTTAGGAAATTCAAAAATAAGAATCCAATCCACAAGATGAGATTAACCAAGTGATTTACCTCTCACACCCATACCATGAGGTTATGAGTTCGAGTCTGTACCCTTCCCTCAAAATCCTAAATTATTATCAGATAATAATAATAATAATAATAATAATAATAATAATAATAATAATAACCCAATCTATAAGCACATAAAGCTTTGTACCTAATTCCGAAAAGCCATGTCTGGCTACATGAACATTCTTGTGCACCTATGTTTATGTAGAAATTTTAAGAATTTCATCTTTATCAATATTCTATATATATATATATATATATTGGTTCTCTAGTAAAGACGTCATGAAATTATAAGTTAAGGACGTTCAACCACAGCCACACATTCATATTGGGTGTGAGTATTTGTTAATGTGGGGTTGTGAGCCTACTGTGAATGTGTGGCTGTGGTTGAACGTCATAAAATTATAAAGTCAGGATGGTCCTAATTAGAGAGAGAGTGAATAAGTGATTCCTTATTTTAATTTCGGTAAGTATTACCATGAAATCACATCGATTTAAATGAATTTTTATCTGAATTTTTTTGTGAATGATAAGTTCATCGAAATCTATCTATGAATAAAATTTGAGATTTTTTCAAGCACTAGAACTATTTTAGTAGAACTATTTTTCTTGAATTTTCCTATATTTCACCCATTTTTCCGATGCCTTCATATTTAAAAAAATCGGGATAAATAGTTCTAGTGTTTGAAAATTTTTCAAATTTTATTTATAGGTAGATTTCAATGAACTTATCATCCGTAAAAAAAAATTCAGATAAAAAATCATTCAAATCAATATGATTTCATGGTAGTCCTTACTGAAATTAAAATAAAGGATCTTTTATGAGACATTCATTATATATATATATATATATATAATAACTGTTTGCTGATATAACAATTAGAGTTCTATCGTATTTTTACTAAAACAAAAATTAGAGTTCTTGATGTGCATGTATTATGTTTGTTTTTTTAAATTTTATTATTATCAATAATATGCTCTATAGAGCTTTTTTGGTTATTTTTAATTTCTATCATTTGATATTTTTAATAGGATAATTGTAAGAGAACGGATTTAATTACAAAAAAGCAAACAAATGTACAATAAAACTGTAGAAAGAGTATTTTTAAGTACAATAATACTAGTCAATCCAAAAATTTAGTCCAAAAACTAACCCAAATGATGTGGTAAGTAATTTGTTATTACCATATCACCCCATGATTTATGTGGTGATGACAACTCATTTGTCACATCATTTGGGTTGAATTTTAGGTTAAATTGTTAGCTTATATAGTATTACACTTTTAAGTCTAAAGTGAGATGTATTTACAAATGAGTTTTTTACAAAAATAACCATTTTTAAAGTGGTTTAATGATTTATAGCCCTACTGTCTCGGTTTTTCATTTCTAACCTTTTAACTATTGCATAGATAAAAATACCCCAAACAAAAGGTTTAACCTTTATGGCAATCACATGCAAATTCCTAGTATCCCTCCACCCATGCGTTGTTCTTCATCCCAACCACGCTTGTGGTAAAAAATAAAAAAAATAATAAATAAATAAATAAAAAGTCATGTCCACAACACAAGCTTACATAACACCTGTGACCAGCAGCCAAAACACCAATTCTCATTCCCATTTCCTTCCATCCTTAAATATATACGTGTGTATATATATAATTAGTCTCAGAGAAACCAAAAAAGATGGAGTGAGAAATGAAAACGAAATAAATCCAAAAAAGAAAAAGGAAAAAAAAACATGGGTTGCTTAAATTTCTCTCCTTCAAAAACGTTAGGACCCAACTATCTTCTTCTTCTTATCTAACCTGGTGTTGTTGTTTGTATAACAAATATCGGAGAAACATACAAATAATGAATTTTGTTAATTATATGCTATGAAATTTTCAGGGTCTGGTTTAATATCATCAGCACGAAGAATCATGAGTTCTTCAGCGCCATGATCAAGGTGCCCTATACAGCCAGAATTTGTGTCGCCTTTTACATATGTTTCTTCATATTAATTAAAGCAAATAATTATCCGTTTATTTTTAATAACGTTTGAATTTTCCATGGAAAGATCAAACTTAAACTAATTGATCCTAATTAATTATTAAAACAATCGAGATTTTTCTTCTTCTTCTTTTTGTGTCTTTAAATTAATAAAATTAAGAGGATTATTAAGTTTTTATTTACATTTTTTTAATTATAATAAAGAATGATATGTTGTATATATACGAATTGGACTTTGAGTTTCTAGGCCAATTCGAGTTTCTAGGTAACGTTGCAGGTAAGCCATTGAGGTTTCAGACAAATTTAACGTTGCAGGGAAGCCATAGTGTTTACCTGTTATAGGTATTTTTGTCCAAGCAATAGTTAAATGGTTAGAAAAGAAAAGTTGAGACAATAGGATTATAAATCATTAAACCACTCTAAAAATGGCTATTCCTGTAAAATACCCTTTACAAATTATATTTTTGTGTAAATGGTAAACTGCACTAACTTACTGTAACTATATGTATAATTGTACTAAAACCGACGAAAATGCCATAAAAAATTGACTACCCTTTGACTAATTTTTTTTTTTTTTTATAAAGTTACCCTCACTACAACAAATTTTCATTTTCATAGCATTCCTCGATAGCATTCTTTTCTGTGAAGCATACTACTCTGTATGCATCAGCTATGGAACAAAGTGATCAAGTGGCTCACAAGAGTATAACTCTTAAATCACAGCCACACTTCCGCTAGTCTTCTAGAAGCATGAATCACACCTACACAATCTCACCAACGTTTGATTCTAGTTCACACAAGAAACAAACCTCTCAACTGAATTTTGAGCAAAACAGAATTTGGCGCCAAAAATAACAAACTAGCTTTGGCACCCAAATTCTGTTGCTGAGCTAGAGAGCTGATTGGGTCACCGTGATTCAAGGAAGAATTAGTTATGTGAAGCTTCTAGAGAACTCTGATTAGTATAAATATGTGTCTCAGGCAATTGTAATTATTAGTTAGAAAAAATCATTTTTCAATACAAGAGCAAGACTCCATTTTTGTCTGTAAAAGCTTCATTGAAGCATATCACAAACACTTTGTTTTCTACTATAATCTTCACATGGTATCAGAGCCTTTGAGCTCTTGATTACTCAATGGAACAACCTCTGTCTTTAGTCCTTTCATCTCCTGCAACCTCTGTTCTTCTAGTCAAAATACATCACAAATATTGCCGTCGTTCGAATCTCCGATCATAGCAAGATCACTAAATTATAATCTGCTAATCAAACTCAATCGTGACAACTATCTATACTGGAAAGCTCTGGTGCTACCGACTATACGTGCACTAGATCTTGAAGACTTCATCAATGGAGTTCGCCTGTGTCCAGACAAATACTCTTCAGATCTGGTGGTTGAAAGAGAAGGAGAAGAGCGTGTGATCAACAAGGATTTTTCTGCCTGGAGGAGACTTGCTCAATTTCTCTTGAGTTGGCTTCTGTCTACCGTGAGTGAGCAATTGATAGGTCAGGTAACAGAATGCTCCTTGTCTCTTGAAACCTGGAGAACATTTGAGCGTTTGTTCTCTCAGCAATTCTTAGCAAAGGTCATGCAATTAAGGTAACGGTTAGGGAGCATCAAGAAAGGCTCGACCTCAATCTCTGAGTTTGTTCATAAAGTTAAGAATATTGGAGACAATCTTAAAGCCGTTGGTGACACCGTCTCAGAATGTGATTTGCTACTCAATGTGGTGAACGGAGTCGGACATGAATTTGATGCAGTTGTTGTGTTGATCACATCTCAGCAAAACTTCATATCCTTGCATGAAGCACAATATATGCTCATGCTCCATAAGTAGAGAATCGAACATCTGAATACAGTTGCTCAAGTGGATATTAATCCTTCAGCTAATTTTGCAGCAAACAACAATAATGGAGGATTTGGACGAAGCAACGATAGCAACAATAGAGGAGGACGAGCCAACAATAACAACAACTCCGGAGGAAGAGGTAATGGAAATCAAGGACGAAGAGGCAGAGGAAACTATAACAATAATAACAGGCCATCGTGTCAGATTTGTGGTTGAATTGGACATGTGGCATCTAAATGCTAAAATCGGTTTGAAGAAACTTTCAAGGGCAAGCACCAACTGATAGCAATTCATCAAATCAAGGAAGTAACAATCGTGGTAATAACAATTATAATCAAGGACAACATACTCATCAAGGTTATTTTGCTGGTCAAGATCATTTTATTCCACAAAATGCCAATTTGCAGGCCAACTACAATCAAACACAGGTATACATTGCTTCTCCTGAGACTATGATTGATCCTGCTTGGTACGCAAATAGTGGCGCCTCCAACCATGTTACATCAGATCTTAGTAAGTTCATCTCTTACTACTCCTATACTGGTAATGAAAGGCTTGCTGTTGGCAGTGGAGAGCAACTTAGTATTTCTAATTTTGGTGATATACATGTTTACTCTCATACAAGTCCTAAAACTACTTTCCATCTTAAGAGTGTGTTGCATGTGCCCAAAATAGCCAAAAATCTTCTTAGCATTTCCAAGTTTACACTTGATAATAATGTTGTAGCTGAGTTTTTTAGTGATTATTGTCTTGTTAAGGACAAGGTTTCCAGGACAGTCCTACTCAGAAGTACACTTGAAGGAGGTCTTTACAAGCTTGATCTAAAAACGAATATGGATAGTGCTTATAGTTCACATAAGGCTTTGCTGTTAAGTTTTAAGTTTCAAATTGTAATAAGATGCCTATAGATAATTCGTCTTTGTCTATAAATAAGTCATGTGTAAATATGGTTAGTGCTGGTGTAGCACATGTGTAATAAAATTAGGGCATCCTTGTGGCACTCGAAGCTTAGACACCTTTGTGAGAAGGTGTTGAAAGTAGTGATGATGATAATGAATGTTCCTACTGGACATTCCTCATTTGAATGGTGTGACTCCTGTATGCTTGGCAAGATGCACCAGTTGCCATTTCAACACACAGAGATAAGGTCGAAGTCTCTACTTGAGTTGGTGTTCTCATACATATGGGGTCCCTCCCCAGTAGTCTCTACAAGCGGTCATCGTTACTACATATCGTTTGTTGATGATTTTACTAGATTTACATGGTTATTTCCCATTGTATTGAAATCCAAGGCATCATCTGTGTTTCTAAAATTCAAGAGTCAAATAGAATTGCACCTTGGTTTCAAAATAAGAATGTTACAAACTGACATGGGAAAGGAATTTCAATGTTTCTCTTCATACTACAAAAGTTTGGGATAACACACAGGTACTCATGTGCTTACACGCATCAACAGAATGGCGTGCTTGAGCGCAAACATAAACACATTACAGAGACTGGCCTCACATTGCTAGCCCATGCCAAGTTACCCTTGAAGTTTTGGTCAGATGCCTTCACTTCTGCAGTACTTCTCATTAACAACCTTCCAACACCTATGTTGAATGGCAAATCTCTGTTTGAGTTACTCTATCACAGACAACCAAACTATTCATTCTTTAAAGTTTTTGGCTGTGCGTGTTTCCCTTATCTATGGCCATACAACAAGCAAAAGTTTGACTTCCATTCCTTAAAATGTGTTTTCATTGGCTATAGCACACAACACAAAGGGTACAAATGCTTGAGTGGGTCGGGAAGAGTTTTCATCTCTCGCAATGTTCTATTCCATGAGTTCGACTTCCCTTACTTGGACCTTTTACCAACTAAGAAGGCTGATACAAGGTCATTTGCTGGTCCTACAATGGCAGTAACATGTGAACATTCAGCAGCTCAATTTTTGTCAAATAATAAATCCTCCCCTGGACTGTCTACAGCTGAAACAAGGCCTACTCACCAACATTTCTCTCCCATATCATCAAGTGTTGGGGTTGAATTAAATGTTTTTGGTCAAGATGCACCTTCTGCAATAAAACCATCAGTGGTAGCACTACCTCTAGTTCTCTCCACTCATACTGTGGTAACTCGTTCTAAAACTGGTTCTCTCAAACCTAGAGTATACTCTGCCATATGTAAAGCCCCAACTTTAGAGCTTATTTTAGAACCGACTAGTGTGAAAGTTGCTCTTGCTGATCCTAAATGGAAGCAAGCCATGGTTGATGAGTATATGGCCTTAATGAGAAATAAGACATGGTCCTTTGTTCCTTCTGCTGAAGGTGTTAATTTGGGCACAAATGGGTTTTTAGAGTTAAATATAACCCAGATGGATCAGTTCTCAAGTATAAAGCGAGGTTGGTAGAGAAAGGTTTCCATCAAACACTAGGGGTCAACTTCACTGATACGTTCAACCCAGTGATCAAACCCTCCACAATTCATGTCATCTTCAAACTAGCAGTGAGCTTTTGTTGGCCAATTCGACAAGTTGATGTAAATAATGCTTTTCTCAATGGAGAGTTGCAAAAGGTTGTCTACATGGAGCAACCTACAGGGTTCATTAACAACTCCAAACCTCAGCATATTTGTCGTCTTCATAAGGCCTTTTATGGCCTCAAACAAGCACCTCGTGCTTGGTTCTAGAAATTAAAGGGATCTCTTAATGAGTGGGACTTCAAATCGTCATCCTCCGATGTGTCATTGTTCATCAAAAAATCTGGATCCAACATAATTTTCCTTTTCATCTATATGGATGACATTCTAGTAACTGGAAACAACACCATCATTATCAATTCCATCATTGCCTCACTGCACTCTCGGTTTGCTCTCAAAGACTTGGGGAAGGTGAATTAATTTTTTGGTTTTGAAGCAAAAAGGGACTCAACAGGTTTGTATTTAACACAGACAAAGTATATTCATGACCTTCTCTCCAAAACTTACATGCTCAACTCAAAACCAAGTCCTACACCCTTTTGTTCAAGTGTAAAGCTTTCTCTTACTTCTGGTCAAAAGTTCTCTGATCCTACACTTTGTAGAAGCATTATTGGAGCCCTCTAATACGTCACGTACACATGGCCAGACATTGTGTTTGCAGTGAATAAATTGA
Organism: Acer saccharum; assembly: GCA_030490815.1. Lineage (NCBI taxonomy): Eukaryota > Viridiplantae > Streptophyta > Magnoliopsida > Sapindales > Sapindaceae > Acer > Acer saccharum. Next base: position 19,513,642 of record CM059876.1, on the reverse strand, counting down.
GCCAATTCCTAGTTGCTCCTACGTGTCAACATTGGTAGGCTTGCAAAAAGGTGTTACAGTATCTTAAAGGTACCTCCACCCTTGGCTTACACTTTCAACCAGTCAAGGATCTTTACATTGAGGCATATACAGATACTGATTGGGCTTCGTGCATTGATGATCATCGCTTTACCAGTGGGTGTTGCATGTACATTGGTTCAACTTGGTAACCTAGTACTCAAGAAAGAAAAAGGTGGTAGCTAAATCTAGCACCGAAGCCGAATACAGAGCCTTGTCATAGGTTGCTGGAGGTTGTGTGGTTAAGGTCCTTATTTACTGAACTTGGCTTTCCAATAGCAGGGCTTCCTATCAGCTGGTGTGACAACACAAGTGCAACCTCGTTGGCCCAGTATCCTGTCTTTCACTCACAAACTAAACACATTGAAATAGATGTGCATTTCGTTCGTGAAAAGATTTCTTCGAAACATTTATTAGTGCAATATGTTCCCACTGATTAGTAAAAGGCCGATATCCTAACTAAGGCCCTTCCAGTTGCTCGCTTTGAATCTCTCTGTGGCAAATTGAGCTTGTTTGTTCCTCCTACACTCACTTTGAAGGGGGATGTGAAGCATACTACTCTGTATGCATTAGCTATGGAACAAAGTGATCAAGTGGCTCACAAGAGTATAACTCTTAGATCACAGCCACACTTCCTCTGGTCTTCTAGAAGCATGAATCACACCTACATAATCTCACCAACGTCTGATTCTAGCTCACACAAGAAACAAACCTCTCAACTGAATTCTAAGCAAAACAGAATTTGGCGCCAAAAATAACAAACTAGCTTTGGCATCCAAATTCGGTTGCTGAGCTGGAGAACTGATTGGGTCATCATGATTCAAGGAAGAATTAGTTATATGAAGCTTCTAGAGAACTCTGATTAGTATAAATATGTGTCTTAGGCAATTGTAATTATTAGTTAGAAAAAATCATTTTTCAATACAGGAGCAAGACTCCATTTTCGTCTGCAAAAGCTTCACTGAAGCATATCACAAACACTTTGTTTTCTACTATAATATTTACATTTTCAAAATACTATAAATTCTATATCTATCATTGCTTTACGTTATAAAATACTATAGTAGATATATAACAAGTAACATTTTATATTCATTATTATTTTTAACTGTAATAATATTGCATTCCAAGAATGCTACACAATAACTGGTATTAAATTAAGGGTTAATTGCACTAATTTACCCTTACTTTATTGAATCTAGTAAGATTTTAAAAAGATGTCTTAAATTAACACAAACACTCATTACCATCAAGTCAATCCGTTAACTTTAATGGTTGAACGGTTGATGGGGATGCAAGATACCACTGTAGCTGAGATTCTCACAATTCCTAAAACTTGTGAGTTGTTAGGGTTAAGACCTATATTGGTTGGGAGGTGTCTTACCATAGCAAGTGATTGTAAAACTACTGTGGAATGGGTGAAGAACAGGGGTCTTGGTTGTACTAGTCATGCGTAGCTTCTACAGTATATTTGTAATAGTCTGGATAGCTTTGGTCATGCCTCGGTGGTCTACTGTCCTCGGTCTTCAATTCTTTTACAGATAATCTTGCAAAAAAAGGTGCTGCTGGGTGTGAGGAAGTGTGCTGGAGTGAGTGATATTTTGTTCTTGGTTAGGTCATTCCCTTCTTCTTTCCTTTTCTTTTTTCCTTTTTGCCTTGTTTAGGGCTAGGTTTTGGTGGTGTGTGGGGTTTTGCTTGGTTTGGTTTCTTTCGGGTGTGTTTTGTGGGGGTTGCTTCCCCTGTTTGCTGCTTTCATGTTGTTGTTGCTTGTGCCTTGGCTTGGTGCCTTTCAATAAAGTTTGCCTTTTTAAAAAAAAAACTTTAACGGTTGACTAACCTTAACCCGTGAAAACCAAATATACCTCTGACATATCATCCCAAACATAAAATATTTTTTAATTAAAAAAAAAACCAAGATAAGTAGTTCACGAAAACATCCTTAATTCGTGGAAGAGCCTCATTTGCTAATTGTAGAAGGCCTTAGTGATGATCTCTTTTAGTATGAGGAGATCGTCAAAAAATCTCTTGTTTTCTTCGACGGTGGAGATCCATCGCTTGTAGATTATTATTATTATTATTATTATTATTATTAGGGGTTTTTACAATTACCAATCTAATTGTGAAACATCACTCTTTTACTTGTTAATTGATTTTTCATCAAATTGGTCCTTATATAATTCAAAATAGCTCAAATTGGTCCTACAGTTAATCAAAAGTCGTTAAAACTAACGCTTAGAAGGGTAGAAAAGTCATTACATATGTTTCCAATTAAAAAATAGAAATAAAATTATTAATAATTATTTATTTATTACTTATTAATTAATTAATTAAAATAATGGATACATTTTAAAAGAAAAAAAAAAAGACATTTTAAATAAATGGAATCTTGGGTTTTCAATGAAAACTCTGGAACCTCCAATCTCCTTATCTCCTCATCAGTTTTTTCTTTTTCTAATCTCTGCCCAGTGTCCATCGGTTTCGAATAAAAAAATTAAAAGACAATTTCAAAAAAAAAAAAAAAAAAAAGGAGAGAGATTGGAAAAATCCAGATCTCTCTTCTCCTTGAAGCTCGAAGAGCATCCATCTAAGATTAAAGGTGGATACATGGAAGCAAAGCTGCTGGAGGACGACGGCACGAGCGACTCGGTTGCAGAAGGAGCTAGCTGTTGTCACCGATCGCTCCGGGCGGAGGAGCGATCTGCTTTGGCAAGAATAATGTCCTCTGCGCGATCTTGTTACAGTTGCTAGATGAGCAGATTTGCTCCTCGGAGCAAATCGATCTGATATCTGGAGACATGGTGGTTGTTGGTGTGATCTCCATGGAGGAGATCGAACAACATCTCCATTTTGGATGATATATTGCGATTGCGGTGTTTCTTTGGTGGACGACGCGCGACGACAGTGAGAGGGTGTGACGGTTGTGCTGTGGCAGTTTTTGGATGATGGAGATGGTTTTTGAAATCTGAAATTTGTTGTTTGGGAAGTGAGAAAATGAGAGAAAGTTTTAGGTGATGGAGATGAAGTTGGGTGATTTTTGGATGATGGAGATGGTTTTTGAAATCTGAAAATTGTTGTTTGTGAAATGAGAAAATAAGCAAACAATTTAGGTGATGATGTTGGTTGATGTTTGGATGATGGAGATGGTTTTTTAAATCTAAAAAATTGTTGTTTGGGAAATGAGAAAATGAGAGAAAATTTTGGGTGATGAAGTTTGGTGATTTTGGGCTTTGTAAAATCTGGAAAATTTGTTTAGGAAGTGATAAAATGAAAACAAGGGAAGAATTTGGAAGGGAAAAATAGAAGTTTCATAGAAAAAAATGTGCAGATCGTTGATCTTGCATTTGTTTTTTATTTTTGTAAGATTTTATTTTTCAATTTCTTTGATTTTTCTAAGAGTTTTTATTTTTATTTTTATTTATTTTAAATGTAACTATATAAATTTATTTATTATTACTTTTTAATAGTTTAATTATTATTTTAATAAAAGTAGAGGGCCAGAAAAAAGCCAGAAAAAAAACAGCAGAGATGTTTGTGTTTTTATAAAGGAATAATTGTGAGTTGATGATTGTGTTTTGATAAAATTTGGAAGAGATGTTTGGGTGATGGATGTTGGATTTTGGGAGTTACGATTGTGTTTTTGATGAAGATGAAGTTGGGTATTATTTAGTTGATGAAAGTAAGGTTTTGAAATATGAAAATTTGGTGTTTAGGTAGTGAGAAAATGTAAGAAAATAAAAGCATTAAAATGGAAATAAATTGTAAGAAAATATAGCTTTTAAAAAAATATATGTTTAAAGGTTTTTTTTTTTTTTTTTTTTAATTCGATCTCTGCCGTCCATATCTGAGATGGAAGGTGGAGATCCATGTATCTATTTTTTTTTTTATTCTTTTTAATATATATTTTATTTATTTTTATAATTATGAAAAAAACTATTTAATTAGAGGGTAAACTCATCTTTCCACTCATCTAAGATCTAAAAGGGGTAAACAAGACTTTAAACTGATTTTGTAATGGTTGACCATTAGTTTGACTAACCGTAGGACCAATTTGAGTTGTTTTGATTTATATAAGGACCAATTTGTTGAAAAATCAATTAACAAGTAAAAAGGTGATGTTTCCTAATTAGATTTGGACCAAATTGTAAAAACTCCTTATTATTATTATTATTATTTATTTTGATTTTTTCAATTTTTAATTAAAAAATATTTAATATTTGGGATGATGTGATATAAGTATATTTGGCTTTCTAAAGGTCAAGGTTAGTCAACCGTTAAAGTTAACAGATTGACTTGATGGCAAGGGGTTTTCTTTTAATTAATTTATTTCATCTTTTTGAAATCTTACTAAATTTAATAAACTAAAGGTAAATTAGTGTAATTAACCCTTAAATTAAATAGCTTTTCAGATATGCTATGATTAATAAAAAAATAATATTAAAATTAAGCGGGATACAAAAATCAAAAGTGGGAACAAAAACAAAGACTGGTTAAATTTTTTCACTTACTGCGCAAAACATTTAGGCCCCATTTGATTTTTTGTTTGAAGACTGAACAGTGCTGAATGTTAATGAAGACTATATAGTGACTGAAAAACTAAAAACTGAAACATATGTTTATTTTTTTTCACTGAAAACTAAATATAAGTGATAAGTTGTTTGTTTTTTTTAAGTTACAAATATCTAAACATAAATACTTTTACATCTATACTCTTCTAACTATTATTTGTTATATATTTACATTTTAATATATTAAGAACAATTACAACAAGTAATTTAATAATTGTAAAATAAAATTATTTAGTTATTAATAATATTTAAATTTATATAAATAATTTAAAATTTTATATGATTTTACAGTGTAGATATTTGTTCATTTTGTTCTATCTCCAAACCGAAAATATTGAAATCTAGATGTCAACTTTTGAGTGTGTATAGCTACAAAAAATGGGGGAAAAAGAAGAGAAAAGAAAAATCTAACTGCCAAATGTGGCATGATTAATTTTATGTACATGATCATTCGATCATTCTATTTATTTATCAATAAATTCAGTATTTTTTTTTTTACGTACTGGCTTGGTTATCACATTGAAGGTAGATGAACAAACATCTACCAATTGTTCATCAAGTATCATGTAAGAGCTTCATCTGTGGAGAGGACATAAGATTAGGGTTTTGACATAAGACAATATATTGGAAATAGGTTAAATGTGATGATAGTTTTGGAAGTAAAAAATTGTATTAAATTTCAGTGGATTTTTGTTAAGTGAAAAGTGAAAAAATTTCACTTTTCTAAACAAGTGGTTTTAGGGGGTTCTTTAAGTGATTTTATCACTTAAAAAAATCAAACAAAATAACTTATTGGAGCACATTAGGTGCCATTAAACATTAAGTGGGAAAATCAAATAGGGCCTAAGCAGGGACGGACCCACGTGGAGACTAGGTGGGGCCCGTGCCCTACCTCAATTTTTTTTTAAAACAAATTGACTTTGTATATACTTTATATATAAATATCCATTAATAATAGTTACATCATGTTTCCCTTAGCATAGCTGGTATTGGTTTTTATTTTTACCCCTTAAAGTTGTTGGTTCAAGTCCCATCTCTAGCAAATGCATTTTTTTTTTTAATTCAATTTATCTTATAATTTTTTACTTCTTATTTATTTTACTATCTTTTCCAATTCTTTTCTCAAGTTTTCATTTCTTCTAAAACAAAACAATTCATTTCCTTATTTTATATTAAATTATGTATTATTATTTTTATTTTTATTTTTTTTAATAGTTTTAGTTTAACATACCTAACACGTCCAATCAATAAATCATAAAAACTCAAATTCTACTTTATTGGATTAAAATAGTCAATCTATTATTATGATTCATCTTCTTTTTTCCTTAGTGTTTTCTTTATTTTATAGTTTTAATTTATTTAGAATCAATAATTTACCAATATATAATTTGAAGAACAAAAAATTTGAAAACATATCTAGTAATATTTATTAATAAATATTTTTGTATAAATTTAAATTGAATTCATTATAAATGCAACAAAAAAAAATTCTTATTATAAAATTAGATTGTAATTTATTCTTTTAATTTTTTTCATTATTTATGTTGTTTTTCTTGTTATTATTTATTTTTTAACATTTTTTCTTGTTTTTATTTCTTTTGAATGTAAGATTATTTAATTCATATGAGTCAGTGTTCTATTTATTTATTTTATCTTAAAAAAATTCCTTTTTGTTAAAATATAAAAAAATAAAAAAATGAAAAAAAACTCATTTTACTATGATTTTGATTTTTCAATATTTTTTTTATATATATTCAAGTGCCCTATTTAGTTAAAATTCCTGGGTCCGCCACTGGACCTAAGCTCAAATTATATTTTTACTTTTTTTATACTACCCTCAAAAACAAAACAAAAAATCTTGCTTTATCTCTTATTTTATTTTTCTTAGAATCTAACATCATCTTATCAGTTCTCACAAACATGCTTTTTTATTTTCATATTTTCTTGCAGAATCAATCCGTAGATCTACAGATATCTCAATCATAAATCTTCACAAGGCGAGTTGAGTACTTACGCAAATTCCAACCAAAATCCACATGTATGTTTCCAACAATTATTTTGTTTTTTAGTCTGTCATATATATTGAAAACTCATATTTAAATTCCTTATTAATCTAGATTTCAAAATAAAAATCCTTATTAATCTTACAAGATCCTCTCTTTTAACTTTTTTTTCTTTCATCTTTATAAGACGTGTAAGTCCCTTATTTGTGATTCGCTTATTTTTGTGACAAACCTTTATTGGGGTTAATGTTGTAAGGGTAGATTTAGGACATTGGACTTGATCGTGATCAAAGTACCCTCCGGCATTCACAGAGCTTCAAGAGTGAAGAGCTGCATAGGTATATCGCTTGACTTATGCTCTTGAACAGAATTAACTAGGTGCACACACACACTCAGTACATGCATTTGTGTTTTGTTAATTAAGTGTGCATTCATTACACCTTCACACTTGCACTTCATTCCTAGTCTTAAGTTTGGTGTAATTCGTTTCTAGTTGATTTGATCGGAAACGTCCATGCTTACACAATGGTGTGTTTTTCGTAGCACAATGTTCAACCGTTATAGAAGGTCCTTACTTCTCTTAGTCTTCCCTCTTAGGGATTTTCGGCAATTATGGACCGCCGCTTAGACCATAGAATTTTCATAGAGGATTCAGAGGTCTTAGTGGTGACCACAGTTACCGTTCAGTTTCGATTCCGTGGCTACCAAAACCGTAACCGGCCAAACCAGTTTGTTGCACGGTTTGTAACTGCCGGTTAGGCGGTTATGGTTTCGGTTACGGTTTCGAATGGTTTTTTTTTTTTTAATTTTTATTATTATTATTAGGATAAAAAATAATACAAGTGAGATTGTGTGAAGAAAAAATTTTTAAAAAAAAATCCCACCTAATAATAATTAAAATTGAACAAAGTTTAAAATAAAAAAATTGAACAAACATTTTCATTCATAATATATTTTACTTAGATTCTTAGTGTAGGGAAAATACACGCGGCAGAAGCGAAAAATTGATTTGTATAGTTTAAAATTTTCCTTTAAAAGAACCTTAACCCATGACTAATTAATGTATAACAAAGATATCGTACCTTTTTCCACGTGAAGATTGATATTATGCCGATTGTAATCTGTAAGATGTTCCAATTCAATCACGAACGTGAATCACCTAGGAATGTGGGCTCCCTTTCTTAGAATTGTGTACCTGAGGATGGATAAGAAAAAACTTTTTCTTTTGTTAGTCACAATAATCTTCCTAAAGAAAAACGAAGAATGTTCGGTCACTTGCGAGTTCTCAATGTTTTGATCGAAACTTGCGTGAACCTTATTCAAAGTTGTGCACAAAGCCTTTTGAGGTAAAAGCTAGTAGTGCACTATCGAAATAAAACGTTTCTTCTCTCTATTTTTCTCTTGGCCGAAATTCACTATATGTCTTAGAGTTGGATTTTATTTTTCAAGCAAAAGAAAATAACTCTCTTGCAAAAACTAGGGTGGCCGAATCCTTCCCTAAAAAGAATAGGGCTAGCCGAAATCTACCCCTAAATCTGTTAGGGTTGGCTAAAATCCTCTTCTAAAGAGGATTCATCCATGTAACCAAAATCCTCCCCCAAAAGAGGATTTGTGTTTTACCAAAATTCCTATCAACTTTAGAATCCAAACCCTAATACAACTCTTTAGTGTATTATCCAATAATATATTGAATATAAATTAAATTCTGACTTAATCAAATACTTCCTAATTTGACTAGATAAATAAATTCCTTTTATTTATCTACTTATCAAATAAAGTCTTTGATTCTTATTATACTACCAACAATAGTATAACACTAAGAAACCTATTTCCTAGTTAGAAAATGATTTTGATTTTTAATTAAACAATTGATTAATTAATTAACTTCCATTTAATTAAATAATAAAATAATATAATATAATAGGCTAATACACTAGCCTTGCCGCCCAAGTACATAATATGGGCCATATATTATTTTTCCATTTTATTAAATCCATTGGACTTTAATAAAAATCTCATATGTGAACTAGACTCATTCTTACTAAAAGAAACAAGTCCACATGCCTTAATACAATTCTAGATGGACCCATAAATTAGTCCGGTAGAATATATCAAGTGATCCATGCAAGTCCGTGTGGATTGGGGATCTTGACAGACTATCTAAATTTAAGCTTCAATAGATATAACCCAATCACAATCAACAAATGATTCACTTAGGTTCGATCTATTAATTTTAGTTCATTCCACTAAAGAACTAAAAATGCACTCTTAAATAAAGATAGAATAAGTAAATGTTTCTCATTCATACCCTAGACAATCTTATTGGAGATGGTGTATTCTCGTGAAAAATATCAGTAATCGCCAAGAGCTCATGGACCGCCTATAGCTCTCCTAGTTACCATATTTACTCATATGACCACATTTTGAACTTAGATATTTTGACTTGTCCAGAAGCCATGTTTCAATATACACTATCGAAAACTTAACGTTAAGATTTAACATCCAATACCTCAAAATATTCATATGATGATATTTTACTCTCATTTAATAAATGGAGCCACAATGTCCATATCTATAAATGAAGTCCTATATCGATTAGCAAATGAATACCACCAAACTATCGAGGATAGACAATACTATATAATCGTACTCATTGATAGCTCAAATGATAACACTTGTAACCATAAATCCATCATTTATCTTAAGATTAAGATAGACTCTTCGATTGTCCTCAAAATGAAAACTTTTATCCATTAACAGTTTCTAGATAAAGTATTTCATTGTGATCCTATTCAATTCACCTAGTGCACTAGATTCTTTTAGTCAAAGACACTTTGATGATTTTAGACTCATCATAACACATTTGATCTCATTCAAATGCTAGCAAAATAATCTACAACTTTAACAAGGTAAATGCGCCCTACCTTTATCTTAAGTTATGAACATTATTCAAGACTATCTAAAAAATTATGTCTACCTTATGCATATCCAGATGTATGAACAATTCTTTATTTCTCATAATCCTTTGACCTTATGATTATTTACTTTTGACAATTATAATAATTAAACTATAAATGCTATAAGATTTGTTAAAACAGAAATCACTTTATTAATATGAAAAGATTGTCAAAAACAGCATTACACTCTTGCTATTGAGTATAATCCTAACACTTAGGGGGGTGTATTAGATTAGGACTTTTAAAGACTTTTAATAACTTGAAAAGTTTGGGTGTATTCAATACAGACTTTTAAAGACTCTTTAAAAGTCATGTGGTATTCAATTATGACTTTTTAATAGTCTATGAAAGTTAGGGGGTGTTCAAAATATTAATGACTTTATGGATTTCATATATTCAATGACTTTTGTAGACTTTTGGGTTAGAGGTATAAATACCAAACCTCACAAATTTTATTCCACTCTCCTAAGAAACTTTTGAAGACTTTTTTGAGAAGAAAAAACCCATCACTTTTCTGAAAAAAAAAAAAATCTATGAAATCTGTGAAGAGAAGATAGAAGAAAACTGATTCTTCAATTCTTATACGCCAGAACAAACTTCAACAACTATACTTGTGAATCTGATAAAAAAAAAATATCTCAGGAATGTTTCATTGACATGACATTCAAAAAGCAAAAAGCAAAAAGCATTACAGATACCAAAAACCTTCAATCTTTAAAAACTTTAAAAAATGAGAAACAAAATCAGTACAACATTTTACTATTATTTTTCTTCTTTTTCTATCGATAAAATTGGACGACGAACGATGAAACATCAAAACGTTTCCGCCGGCGATGGTTCTCTGGCTCACGATTCCAAGAGAACGATCGGAGAAAAGCTTCGGCAGGCTTACGACGCGGCTGTGGTCACCGTGGCCGGAGATCGGGTTCAACAATCAGGACGGAGCCGATCGGCTTCGAGAGCAATCGAGAGACAAAAGTCTGGCTATTGTGCGAAAGATCCCATCAGAACTATGATGTTCCTGGGATCATGGAACCACACATAGACTCATCTGATCGTCTCAAAACTTCAAAAAAAAAAAAAAAAAAGTTGGATATAAACTTGGAACATGGTCCTGGACTGGATGATCGACGGCTATGGGTGGTTGATCGGAGATTTGTCAAATATATGATGCTATAAAAATGTAAAATAATGGAGAAAAGTACTGGACCTTCAGGCTTCAACTTTGTTGTGTATAGGTGTTGGTAGAAATGGAGTTTAGGTTTAACTTCTATGTAATTTAAGCCAAATTATCAATTTTTAGAATGTATAATTAGTAATTCTCTGTTAATTAATTAATTCTCATGCATCATAAAAAGAAGTCACACTCCTAATCAGTACAAAGAATTAGAAAAATAAATTGTTTTACTTTGGATGATCAACTTGGTTTTTGAAAATATGTTTCATTTGATTAAACTATGTAATATTGCTTTCCACTTATAAATTTAAGATCCATTCTGTTTTTATTTGATTTGGGATTGTGACAGTATATATCTTGTCTACCTTACTTCTTATAAGTTTAAAATCCATCCCGGTTTTAAACTTTTAATTGTCATGGGATTGTGACAGTAGTGACAGTAGATTATGTTGTGTGACGTACCTGCCTGTTATTCTGTTTAATTTGGTCTAAAGTATAAGAAATTTGCTTTATTCTATCTCACATCTAAAATATTATTTTTAGATGTCAAAGTCAATGAAAGTCTATCGATTGTCTTTGAAAGTTCATCAATGTCTTTGAAAGTCTTTGATACTTTTATAAAGTCTATAAAAGTCATTAAAAATCCTTAAAGTTTATAAAAGTCATTCACTTAAAAAAAGTCTTTAAAAGTCATTTGAAATCCTAATTGAATACACCCTCCTTAGAAGTTCTAAAATTCAATTGAAGTATTTAACAATGTTTAAAAGAAAAGAAATTGACATTTATTAATAAATACAACTATACAATTGCACAAAAATAATAATAATTAGAAATTGTCCTTGAAGGCTTGAATTCAAATATACAATGTAACAAAGTTAAAATTAAACTAAAAAAAAAACCTTCCTTACACTTAATTTTGACCACAATTAAGTTGCCTACGTATCCTCCACCAATGTAGAGGAATCAAAGGCCACGTAGTTATTTACCTTTAATTAGATGCTTGGTGTTGGAGGTTGAAAGTTGGATCAGAATTTATTCACTGCCTTCCGTTCCCGTGGTTTGGTCATCTTTGAAGAAGTCATTCACTATCTTCGGCTGGAGTTCTTGTTGTCTATATTTGCCTTTGTCCAATCATCAACACACGTATGGAATTGTGGAGACATAATCAACCGTCTTGGTTCCAAAATATTTCCACCTGCACTAAATTCTTGTTCCATAACAACGGTAGAAACCGGCATTCCAAGAATTTGCTTGGCAATAAAAGCCAAAATTGAGGTTGCTTTGTTTTGTGTTTTCGGGGCTCTTGGGTCTGCTTTGTCTTGAGCTTTTTTTCCCTGTTTGTTGTGTGCTTTGTTGCCACTTTCTAGCTGAATAAATTTGCCTTTATAAAAAAAAAAAAAAAAAAAAAAAAGCTAAAATTGGATAATCCTGTTCATGACCCTTCCACCAAACCTAGATACTAAATTTATCTTCTAAAAATTCATGATTGGCTTCTAAATACTGGTCAAGCTCAAAACTCGAGTCAGGTAAGGATGAAGAAGATGTTCGTAATTTTTTGGCTCTTTAGGAAAACAATCAATCCCCTAAACCCTTTAATTTAAATTTTGAGGAGGTAGTAGTACCACCAGATGTGGGTTGGGGTTGTGAAAACAACATGTTCAAAGACGAACCATATATTCTAAGATATTCATTATATAATTCAAAGACTTAACGGGATTACAATAACTAAGAACATCAACTTCTATTCCTAAACTTTTGTAATAATGAGTTAAATAAACTTGCAAACATTCTAATTTAAAGCGTGGAAACATGATGCAAGCAAGTAAATATTTGGAATCTCACTATAATACTGTAACCATTTTGTTTTCATGGCAGCAACACGTGCACTCAATTGAACATTGAATTCACACTCGGTGAATGCACCAGCAATATTAACACTTTGAATAAGAAATAAATCTATATAATATAGTAAAATGGAACCCAAAGACAACACGTGTCATCGTGTGAGAGATTTGAAATTAAATTCTATATATTCATTTATATATTTGCTATTCATTTCTTTAATAATAATAATATTTTTATTATTATTAAATAGGTACAATAATAATACGATTAATCTAAGCTTTAACCATTCTTTGCCTATTATTATTTTTGAACGGATTTCCTATTATTATTATTATTATTATTATTATCTATATGGAACTTTAACCATTAATCTATATAATACATGATAAATCTATATCTATATAATATATAAAAGCTGACCCTCACAGCGCCATGTGTCGCTATGAGGGAGTTTCGATATTAAATTATATATTTACATTTAATTCAAAATCTTTAATTATAAATTTATATAAAAAAATAAATTACTTATAAATGAATTTGATTTTAATTAAATCACCGTCGGTTATAATGATTGTTATTATCTCTAGGAGTTCTTAGGTATTCAATGTCATTATGATTAAAATAAAAATAAAAAAAAAAAAAAAAAAAAAAAAAAAAAAAAAAAAAAAAAAAAACTTATTATTGTTTGCATGATATGAAAAGTTAAAACCTTTTAAATTATTTTATTACATTTATTTTTCCAAGCCAAGAGCCAAGTGGGATTTAATAAATTCATGCAGTTACAAGGTATATGGCACTCATTTGACATTACACACAAATAGAGTTAGGAATATTTATGATACATAGGGTTCATCAATATTATCTCACAATAAAACCCAACTTTAAATGAAAAAAAGAACGTCAACAGCCACATATGCCTGTATAAATACTTATGTAATTTATTTTCCTAAAACGTATCAAGCAATATCAATCCAAGATTGAAGAAGCAAAAATGGATGTGTCCCAAGTTTATGTGCTCAGATTGGGGTGATTTAAATATACATAAGTAAGAATAATTTGGCTTCTATTCATAGATTTTGTTTTTTATATATAGTCACTGATATATATATATATATATATATACAAACACACACACACACACATATATATATATATTCAAATTTTGAAGAAAAGCCGATCAACTATCTTAGTGGGTGAATCCAATATTAATTTTGGTGAAGATGATGAGGTATAAGAAAGTTGAGGGTGAGATGTGTACTGTGCATATTCCAAGAAACAATGGTGGATTATGTGATCAAAGCCGGTTCATCCAAGCTGACTTATAATCTTTGTTTAATTTCATTTGTTTGTTTGTTTGTTTGTTTGTTTTTTTGGATTTAATTAGTTGTTGAGAAGATTGTTTGGGAAAAAAAAAAAAAAAAAAAAAACCTTTTTATTTTCATGACATGTAAAATTGGGTTGCTTTGTTTTTGTAATTTATTTCGATAAGGAATCAAGTACTCAGGTTCTGTCAAGGTGGTGATTTGCCACTAGTTTTCGTAAAGTTGAAGGCTCTCTCTAAAATGTTTAAGGAGGATGAGATTAGTGCCATCTTGGGAGAATCTTATAAAGACATAAATGACTTCAAGTGAGTCTTCATTTATTTCTACAAGGAACAATATGTAATTGCTTATTTGTTTATTTTCTTATTTGTGTTTATAGGTTTATATTGTCAAAAAATTAAGAGAAACACTTTGTACAATCGGGGTCACGGCACCGTATTTGTCATGCGGGTCCTACATGTTTTTTCATTTTTTTGCACTACAGGGCCACGTCAATGCCGCGACCCCGATTGTATGTAGCAGCCTTCAAAAATTAAACATTGTATATGTTTAATGGATAGAAACGTTATAGGTTTACTTAAGGTCTTTTGTTTTCTCTCTTTTGAACATTAATTTTGAAACATTTTCTTGAATTTTTTTTTATCTGTTTTGGTTGATTGAGTTATATATATTGTTAATTACAGCTGTGTGCCTTTGTAAATGATGAAATTCAAAAGTCATTTAGTGACACATTGTGTATGGATAGGCCTTTCAAATTTTGTATGGGCAGTAATACAGGGCATATGTTAGGTTTATAGTTTGTGTTGGCATAAATTCCATATCAAAACATGTTTCTCTTGTAATGTTTAGTGGTTCTTATATTGAAGATTTAAGAAGACGAAGAATGTCTCGACCACAAATCATGCAAGAAGCCGGCTTCAAAAAGATTTATACATCATTGATCATCAAAGGTAATATAAGACCTCATATCTCTTACAAGGCTAGGCACACACTCACACATGGCATTCTTGTGTGTTCCTTCATGATTAAACATCACTTATGTATCACTTTCACACACTTGACAAAATATGCTCATGCATTCATACTATATTGGTAAAACTTTGTTTATTGCATTTTCTAGGACTATGTCTGGAAATTAGCATATGTGTGTGTCTTTGTGATTGTATATTTCCGTATTTTTGTATTTGGACTTGAATATGATCTATTATAATTCCTTATTGAGCTCCGGTCGTTTCGGTTACTCATTCATTTAATTTCAAGTCCAAACGATGTAGCTACGCTATTTTTCGTTTTCACATTCGTTAAGTTGACTTCATCGTCATTTTCCGAGATGATTTCTCAACCATTTTTCAAAGTTGTGTAGTCTTCGTTGTGCGTAAGAGAGTCACGGTTCGTAATCCGAAAACAGATTCGAAATCAGAGTTCGGATGCCCAAGATACGGCTGAAGAACCGAGGGAGCGCACGAGAGAGGCAGCAGGCCGTGAGGCCACTTGGCCCAGCCGTGAGGGAGGCTGTGGGCCCCACGGCCAGAGGGGCTCTCTGCCCCCGTGAGGCCCACGTGTCCCCCACGGCCTGGGGTGACGTGGCCTCACCTCATTGGCCCGGAATCCCTTCTCTCTCCATTTGATTTTTTAAGAAGAAAAAGTTGCAAAATCCCGTCAGTCTTCTCCTCTACATTTTCTCATCTTCCAAACATCATATCTCCCTCATCCGGAGTCGGATTTGAGTGATTCGAATTGGAGAACGTTCGTAATTGAGTTCTCTATCATTTCTGAGTGATTTGGTAGCTGATTGATCGAGTTTTCTGGTGGTTACACACTGAAATCCGAACCAGCTGTTGAATCAAAGGTATTGGACTAATCTTTGGGATTTTTTTCTTTTTAACCTTCAATTTGCTTGGGGTTTCTTCTTCTATATGTATGTTTATGTTTGGTAAAAGCTATTGAGAAAGATAGCTTGATTATCATTCTAATTGAAAGTCAATTTATAGACTAATGTTGACTAGTTTCTATGATTTTAGGTTTTACATATGTTTGTGAGTTGTATTGTGATTAGAATGGCATCTTAGGGTATTTGGAACTTGATTGAATCAATTTTATGATAAATGACCTTGAGATTTGATTTGATCCTTTGATTAATGAAATCTAGGATTATTGAATTTTGTTTGTGTTTTAGAGCAATCTAGGATTTGATTGATTTATATCTTGAATCCTTACTCTATATTTTTGGCTAGAATATTGATTGATTTAAATCTCATATATCTAGCATTTTATTGTATATTGATAGCATCTTGAACTTATACTTCATGAATATATTTTGATTCAAGTGTTGTATGTGTGAATGAGACTTTAAGCTTATGTGTTTGATGTTTCACATGCTTTAGGTTTTATTCTTGTATTTTGCATCTAGACTTTATTACTTGTGATATCACATGTTTAGGTCTATTTGTACCATAGAATGTATTGATCACATGTTCTATGTTGATTTGATTGTTTGCATCATTTGCATTCACATGATCACACTAGGAAGTCCTTGTAAAAGGCATGAAGTCTTGGTTAGAGTCGGGGTGACTCGGATAGCCAAGCAAGAAGACTTGCCTAGAGTCAGGATGACTCGGATAGGTAAGCAAGGAGTCATGGCTAGAGTCGGGAGGACTCGGATAGTCATGCATGGGAGGCTCCCTAGAGGTATGAGTGTCTCGGATAGGGAGTTGGCTATTGTATTGGTAGGCCTAGGCGTATGGTTAGACATAGACTCCGATAGAGCGAGGTACACGGGAGGTGTATGCACTCTTGAGGAATTTCTAATCTACCATCGATGTTGGTTTTGTGTGGTGTCCAATATATGGTGGTTTCGCATCATTGAGGGATTTCACACTTTCCAATAAGGTTGGGTAGGCTTAGACTTCACTAGGTTGGGTGAGCTAAAGATTAGTCACTTTGTGAATGTTCTATGTTTACTTTCCAATAATATAGTACCCAATGGTTGTAGTTCAACCTGTGGATGTTTCCTCCTTGGAGGTTTTACCACGTTAAAAAATCTCTTGTGGTAATTCTTCCTATCTCTATCTCTTATATTTTATTTGTATATTTTTATTATCTTGTTTCATAGTATTCACTTATGATGTATTGTGAAGCAAGACTTTGTATAGTGTGATTAGTGAACTCATTTTATTGATCAATTTTATTTCTATGATTCTTTTGTATATTGTATTTGTGTATAGTGATATTTGATCACTCTTGTAAGTCATTGAACATATAGTGAAATACAAGTATTCTTTGTTGTTATACTTATTTGTTTGTTTACCTCATACAACTTGATGATGTATGTAGACCATGCTTATATGATTACCTATTCATATTGTCTATGTATGTTGTTTTTTCTTAGTGTATTTGTTGTATGTAAGGCAACCTTGAGGGACAAATGAAAGTTTGTTCAAGGGATTGAAAAAGGCGTAAAAACCTATTCACCCCCCCCCCCCCCCCCCCCCCCTCCTAGGTACGCCTTAAGCAATTTAACTACGTTTGTATACTTTCAGCATATATGATATTTGTCTATTTTGATGGTTGATTATGGTTATGAACTTATGATGAATGGGAGTGGATAAGCAATTTTTGGGGTTTGTTAATTGGCAGGCATTTTTAAATGTACAAGGCAATGAAAAGGCGAAATCGGGTGGTTCAAAGAGTTCTTCCTACAACCACTACTCTCTATGCTATTAATGAATTTGAGAGGGCTGGCTTTCCTATGTTGCCCATAGCAACACTACTTGGCTGAAGATCCAAATAATCCATATGGTGGTCTTGAGTTGGTCAAGATTATAAAAATAAAAACAAAAATTTGCAACGACCATTACAAAAAAAAAAAAAAAAAAAAAAGGGCTAATGGGATGATTTTTTTCGTTCCTATAGACCTATTGGGATGAAAAAAAATTCGTCCCAAATTACGTAGCCTTAGGTGGGTCGCAGTAAGTTCTTTGGGATGAAAATTGAAATTCGTCCCTAAAAACTATCTATAGAGATGAAATAATATAGGACGATTTGTGTTCATCCCTTTTGATAATATATAGGGACGAAATTTTTCATCACTTTTGACAACCTGTAGGGATGAAATTTACATTTTCGTCTCCTTTGACAAAATCTATAGGGACGAAATATTTGTCCCTATAAATAATTTTTCGTCGACGAAATTTGAAAAAAAAATTGAAAAAAAAAAAACCTGGTTTTTTTGAACCCCCATCCATGACCCACCAACCACCCAACTCACCCATGATCCACCACAAGCTCCCTCTCTTCACAATCGAGCCTCATTTAATATTTCGTTATCCACCATAGTCGAACCTATCACCTAAAATTGAAGCAAAGCTTATCCAATTTGCTACTGCTTAGAATTTGTTAATTATTTTTATATAACCTTTATATCTTATTAAATTCTTTTGGTTTAATATTAAAAACATCCCCTCACATTTGAACTATTATTGAATGTCTATATACAAATGCTTTTATTTTAGAAACACCCAGCTAGAGTTGCACATTTTCCCTTGGATCCCCATTTCCCTGCGTCCCCATCCCCAATTGGGGATTTTTTTTATTTGTTGGGAAAAATGGGGAAATGGGGGGTGAGGGGGATGATTATCATCCCCAAATTGAAATGGGGATGGGGGGACCCATTTTCCCATTTTCTCCACAAATATATTCAATTTGGGGGGGAGGCCCTCCATCCCCATTTCTCCATTTCCCCCAAACATATATAAATATAATCATAATATATATATTTTTATTTTTATTTTTATTCTTTGAAAACCCTAACTATATATGTACATTTTTTTTTTTTTTTTTGGTATTTGTAATGCACTAATGGATTTTATTTTGTATATGTAATGAAATGTTTGTTTTTTTAGTTTAATTTGTAATTTTTAGTCAAATAGGGAAATGGGGAAAGATGGGAAAAATGGAGAATTGGGGTTGGGGATGGATATACCTCCCCCCAAAATTCCCCATCCCCATTTTCCCCAAATAACCCCACCCCCCCCCCCCCCCCCCCCCCCCCCCCCCCCCTTTTTTTTTTTTTTTTTTTTTTTTTTTGTGTAGATTGATTCCACTAATTTACAAATTGATATTAAAAAATGTTTATTATAGCATTTAATTAAACTATTTTATTAAAATCATATATTGTCGGATCAAAGGGTCTATTGTTAACTGTACTCGGAATTAGACATGACCCCGGTTTCGGTTCCAGTTCCAGTTCCTTGGTTCCGGTCCGATTCTAGCGGTTCATTTCCTTTTTTTTTTTTTTTTTTTTTAAATAATAGAAAACATCTCAAGACTAATAGTTATTGATCCTTATGAAGAACTTATTAGGATAGAACAAAATTCATTTCGATAGAAAACAACTTTGGACGAACAAAATGATCCATATTACCTCATTTTCTAATTTATATGGTAATTTAATAATTAATCTATCTTTAAGGAAAAACTTCAAAAAAATAATCAAGAATTTTCAACAAAATTAATTAATTATTATAATTTTAAATAAAAAGAAAACCTATTGGGATGAAACAAAATTTGTCCCAATAGACGTTATATTGGGACAAAAAAATTTGTCCCTGAAGATCTTATCACTTTGGATAAAAAATTTCCCGAAAGACAATTTATTGGGACGAATAATTTATTTCGTCCCTAAAGGTCTTGTTAAATTTGTACTTTTTAGGGACACAAAATTTATTCGTCCCTAAAGGTTTTATCAGGTTTGCGTTTTTTAGGAACGAATAATTTTTTCGTCCCAATAGACATCCTATTGGGATGAAAAAAAAATCGTCCCTATAGGTCAAATTTATTGTAGTGGACCCACTAAAAAGTGTAAGAAGTAAAATGCCATGTCCATGACAATTTTAATTAAATTTTTGATGTGTTTTTGGGTTGATTTTGCAGGTTTGAAAGTTTCTAGAAATTGAAGAAGACGGTTGAAGATTAGAAGACAAAAAGAATAGAGATATAGATTAGATAGAATATTTGAGAGGGAGATCGAGAGAATTGTTAGAGAGAGAATAGAATTTAGATAAGAAATGTTTGTTGTAATATTTGATATCCAAATGATTATTATTATTATTATATATAATATATCATATCTCCATAAATTCGTATTAATATTTTTTTAAAAATATTGTTAATTTTTTAACTATAATATATATATATATATATATATATAGTGTATAATACAATCAGTCTTTCTATTATCAGTTCGAACTGATATAAAATATATCAGTTCCTTGCATGTGGGTCATTGGATTTAAAAGATGCTTTGACAAGTGCATGCAGCCAAGTCAAAGTATTTAAATCCAATGGCCCACATGCAAGTAACGGATATATCTTTTGTCAGTTCGAACTGACAATAGAAAATCTGATAATATAATATAATACAAATATATATAATATTTGGTAAGTTATTTTATTTTATTTTTGGTTCCATAAGCAAATCTATTAATTATCTCATTAGTTATGGAATTGACTATTCATTATATTTATTATCCCATTAATTATGGGATTGACTCTTGATTTTTCTATACTATTAGTTATTTTATCTTATTTTGGAGCTTTAACACGCCATGTGTCGGTATGAGAAGGCTTGACTATTAATTAGTTTTTTAAAAATAAATATATTTAACCCTTCAGTTTTATATTCTTCAAGTCTTCATTTTTTTCAATTAACGGTTGATTTTATAGATTTAATGAGAATTATTACTATTAGATCATATATTTTTCCTTTAATGCTTGATGAATAATATATTATCATAAAGTTTCAACATATCACGTGATAAGGCTTGACCTGACAATTGATTAATTTTATGTTGGAGATGTCAAAGAAATAATCTAGAGAAATGCCCCATAATTGTTTTTCATTACCAATGCATCCAATATCTTAGATTAATAAGTTAAATCATTAAATTATTGTTGCATTACATTTTATAATTCTCACACATCGTGTGAGATGCAATCTAGTGAGTAGTGGGATAGTAAACACCAGATAAAGCATTGGTAGCATCATTAAAAACACATAACAATTGAAGAATTTTTATACATGCATCCCAATGGTTTAATTGAAGAGAAATTTAAGGAACGTTAATAAAAGAAACTAATAATTCCTTATATTCAACACTTTCACTAAGCAACTTATAAGTAGAATTCCAACGAGTAGTAATATCTCGAGAAAATTTAATGGGACGCATATTATTTTGAGAGTAATATTTTAACCATAGTTTCTGGGTTTTGTTATGCCTCCATATATAGTTAATACAATCTCTAGTTGGTCTAATATAAGCAGAAAGAATTTGTAATCCAGCTTGAATACACAAATTTAAAACATGGCATGTACATTTTTGATGAAATAATTTACCCCCAAAATTGGGATTGCACAAATCCTGTAACATAGGAATAGATGCGGTATTGCTTGCAACATTATCAAAACCAATAGTAAAAATTTTGTTTTGGATATAATACTCTTGAAAAATATTTTAAGGAGTTGAAAAATAATTTGAGCTGAATGAGAGTCATCGAAAACGTGAAATGCAAGAATTATTTATTGCAAGTCCCAGACATTATCCATATAATGACATGTCACACCCATATATGGACTACCAAAATTGTCGCTCCATATGTTGGCACATACGACAACTCAACCTTGAAATTGATAAAAAAAAAATGATTTCAATTTGTTTTTTTTCTTTTTTGTAAATGGTATTTAGTGTACGCGTGAGAGTGGATCTAGGAACACGTTGCATTGTAGGATTTAATGCATTTTGACAATAATTAACAAAACATACTTTCTCACAAAAACCAAAAGGTAAGTGTTCAATTGCAACCATTACTTCACGTATTCAGACGAGTGACTTTTTTTGATATGGGTCCAGTACATGCCATATCTAAAGGATTTGGCAGTCTTGTATGATTTGGGACAGCAATTGCACTTGATTTTGATCATCCTATCATCTAACTTAGTTCTCTTCATATGCACTTTGAAGAGTTTAGACATCATCGGTTTTTCTTCTTCACTTGCAAAAAATTCATCTGAAGCAGGTGTGGGGTCAGATAGATTTTCATTAGTATTGGGGTTATTGGATTGGGGTCAAGTCCGTCGGGAGTTATTAGAGGGGGATTAGGACTAGAAGGGAGATCGGATCCAAATCGAGCTTGATGGAACTCGTGGTAAAGTCGTTCGTCATAATTGACATCATCACCAACGTGTTCCAACAAATTTTGCATTGGACCCTTTCCTTTTTCCAAATTGCTTGAACCTTCTCCCCCACTTGTCATTGAAAAATTAATAATAAAAAAAATATAGATATGTGTAAAGAAAATATTGTTGGAATAATAGTGGTAACACTTAAAAAAAATAGATTATTGAAAAAAAAAAAAATTGTTGGAATAATAGTGGTAACACTAAAAATATTTTGATGATTGTAAATAAAAAATAGATGATTGTAAAAGATAGAAGAAATAAATATTTATTAATTTATATGAGAAATGAGAATTAAAGAAAATTGTAGAATGTAAAGAGAATTGAGAATTTGAGATTTAGAGAATGAGATTATTCCCCTCCCCCCCAGGCGGTCTCTGATTTGGCGGTTATGGTCAGTCGATCTGCCCTTTTTTCAAGCAAGTTTGTCAAAACGACACTGTTTTGACGAGGTGCCTATAAATACATATCTTTCTCTTCTTTTTAGGTTAAAACTTCAAAAAATTCAATCTTTGAGTAAGAGTGAAGTTTTCAAGAGTGATTAGTTTCCAATAAACCTTCTTTAACACTCCAACCCCAAATCCATGAGCATCTAAGTATCATCAATCATCATTCAAACATGGGTACTTAGGTTATATCACTTGGTAAGTTAGAACAAACACTCCTCTTTGTTTACTGTTCTTCTTAGCCGAGAAATCGCTTTTATTGCACCTTATTTGCAAAGTCTTCATCTTTAATGAATATTTATTGAAGTCTTGAGATTTGATTGGGGTTATTTAATAGCTAGGTTGCATTTTCACATCTAGCTAAGTTTACTTGTATGTGCATTTAGACACTCTTGATAACTAGGATTGTTAGATTGCATTTTTACCTTTCTAGTTAAGCATTTTGTGTGTTGTCTTGCACATTATTGCGATTATTGCGTTTAGAACATTGTTACATGTTCACTTAGACTTTGTTCTCTTCATTGAGTCCAAGTCTTGTGGCTACATGTGGTAGTTGCACAAGCATTGTTAAGATCCACTTTTAAAGGCATACAGGTAGAATAGTTTATGTAAGGATTCCCATCTATTGATCGGCTTATTTCGTGGACAAACCACATATTGGGGCTTGATGTAAGGGTAGCTTAGGTATTTGATGGTTGGTGTTTTACACAACCAAGGCCCTCTCAAGACCTCAAGAGAAGAAGCACCAAAGGTAAATTCTAGTGCTTACTTGCTTTGAAGAGATCTAGTTGCACACACACACAACTCATGCATAAATCTTATTCTTGTATGTTGTGTGTTTTATATGTGTGCATGAATGTTCTTAAACATCTCTTCTTGCATGTTTTATTTGATTGCATCTTGTTCATGAATTGCCATGACATGTTTAGGCATTAGGATGCAAAGCCATGAATTCTATTCATGCATGTTTAAGTGATTGCATCTTGTTCATTGAAATGCCATGACATGTTTAGGCATTAGGATGCATTCACTTCCCACACTTGCACTTCATGATTAGTCTTAAGTGTGGTGTAATTCGTTTCCGTTTGTGTGATCGGAAACGTCCGCGCTTGCACGATGGTGTGCATGTCTTAGCGCGATGGTTGACCACTTGAGAATGTCTCATCCTTCTCTTGGATAAGTGGTAGTTTTGTTTGGTTGTTTAGAGTAAAATGTCTAGTTTCAAGAGATTGGATTTTAATGATTTAAATGATTTTCACAACTGACCTATGTATGGTCTTGTGGCCATAACGTTTTACACAAAGCTTCAAAATGAGTTTTGAAAATTTCTGTACAAACTAGACACCCATACCTTTCTAACGGTATATTATTCGTAATATTTCATGACCGTTTGGATTGGTTTTAAAATCTCCAAAGTTACAACCAAAACAGGGCAACTCTGTTGTTGTCCGTTTCTGACCTTTGGTCACTCAATTGACCATAACTATTTCTACAGACATCAAAATGTCATTCTGTAAAAATGAGTAGAACGTAGACATCCATACCTTTCCAACGATATATCATACAAAAGGTTTTGATATCGTTTGGTCATGTTTCGAAGTGCTCGAATTTTGAGTCGCTGCACTGACGTGAGTACCATGAAAATGCCCATAATTTTTCCATTTCTTCCAAAACGACATAGTTTCACTTGGGCATTATAAATACATATCTTTCTCATCATTTTGAGGGTAGAGCCACAAAATAAAACCCTAGAGAGAGAGAGGCTCCATATTCTTGAGAGAGAAAGAGAGACTTGAGAGAAAAAGCTTAAAGATTACATCTTTATCTCTCTAAACCCATTCCCACATGCACAAATCATCATCTAGGCATCATCTAGGTTTATTTAGTATGTCCTAATGCATGGGTCTTCTTCAACACACATGGTATGATTTGTTGAACACTTTTATCTTACATCATTAGTGTTTCTACTTATCAATTTTATCTCATTTATTACTTGTATGTGTTTAGATTAATTTCTACATACATGATTGAGATTATGTGTTGATTGGGTTATTTATGTTAGCTAGGTTTTCATGCCTATTTTATATCTAGCTAATTAATCTCATTATATGATTGAGATTATTTTTGATAGCTTAATTGATTAGGTCATTATTGCCTAAAAGCTATGCCATAAACATTCTTGTGCGATTTATTTATAACTAGGTTGATAGATTATTTTTTAATCAACTAGTTAATCTTTTGAATGTTTGTGGGTTTTTTGTGATAGCTTTGTATCTAGGATTGGTTATCCTTTACTTAACTAAAGTTGTATGCCATGACATATAGCTATTTTCATATCTATGATTGATTTTATTGTCATCATATAATCCTAGGTAAGCATCTAGAGTACCCTAGCTCTATGTTGCATTTTTGGATATCATTACATATTCACTTAGGGTGTTGATCTCTTCGGAGAAGTAAGTCTTGTGTGATAGACCGGGATTAGGTCGTACACCGGGATTAGGTGGTCACATGAGCAAATTAGACTATGTCCACTTTTACAGGCCTGCGGTAGTGGTAGCGGGATATTGGCCGGGATTAGGCCGTCAAACCTAGATTAGGTTGTATACGCTATCACAATTAGTGGATTCGAGGTTCGAGTGTGGCGCACTTACCAGCCCGTGGTTTTTCCCTATTGAGGGTTTCCACGTAAAAATTAAGTGTCGTTTATATTTCCACACCATATTACACTTGATTATTGTTTTGTGAATTGGGGTTATATTTGTAATATTGACTAATCCGAAAATTTGGTAATAACGATTAACAACCCTTTCACACAGCCTCTAGGTCGTATTTAAAAGACACTTACGCGTAAACAGGAATTCATTATTCCTTTCAGTTTATGTTACAAGCCTTGAGAAGAGTGACTAGGATGTCAATTTAGGTTGTAAACAAATATTCAATTATTGGAATTTCTATGACTAAATGGCTAACAAGGCTAGTCCTGTGGGTTTTTCCCATGTAAAAAAATCAAGTGTCTATTTAATTTCTGCAATTTACTTGATTTTGTTGTTTGTGTTGTTTTACGTGTTTAAATATTGACTAATCGAAAAGTTGGTAATTAATATTGATTAACAACTCATTCACCACCACCCCCACCCCCACACCCCCAAAATAATAAATAAATAAATAAATAAAAAATGCCTATATTAGTTTTAGTTTCAAGACGTTTTATTACCTAAACGTGAAAGTTTGGTTTTCCTATTACTAAATTACTTTTTTCTCTCAATATCAGGAACAATATGACTTGAATTTGTGTTTTGAGGTATGTGCTTATTTTTTAAGACTATTTTTAATTATTTCATTTACATGTTACACTATCACTTGAATTTTCATTTTGATATACAAATTTTATCCTTGCAATATTAGCATCAAATGTCACTTAATGGTGTTGTTTTGCTTCGCATGTCTATTTGGTGATTTAGTTCTTGTTCTGTAGAGTTAAATTCACCTTATAGACTTCGTTTTTCATTTTTATGGGTTTAGGTGATGTTGGATTTTGACATTAATTGCTTTTTATTTATAGAAATGTTATCTTTATTTATTTTTATTTTTTTTGCTGGAGCTTATTGGGTTTGGTTTTGTATTATTATCTATATTGTTTGAGGCATTTTTATTTTGTGCAATGTGATGTTTGATCTGATTTTGTGACTAGTATGAAAATACTGGATAAAGATCGGGTGCATTTTAATAGGTAAATAGATATATATGTTTTGTCTATATATATATATATATATCCCACTAAAAGTTAATTTTTAAAATTTAAACAAATCATCAAATACAAATACAACTCAATGATCTTTCATAATTACATAAAATCAATAAAATTGAATATAAACACATTCTATTAATAAAACAAAACAATTACATTATCAAATACAATAAAGTTTATACTCCATTTACAATAATATATATGTATCCCAAATATAAATACAACTCAATGATCTTTCATAATTACATAAAATCAATAAAATTGAATATAAACACATTCTATTAATAAAACAAAACAATTAAATTATCAAATACAATGAAGTATATACTTCATTTACAAGAATACAAAACAATTACATTATCAAATTAATACAATAAAGTTTATACTCCATTTACAAGAATATATATGTATCCCAAAATTTAACTATATACACCCTCTAATTTTTCTCTATATTTATAGCACAATAATCCACCTCATCACTTTTTATCAAAAAAAACAGTGCAATTGGGTCAAATAATGCTTATATGGCAAAAAATGATGAGGTCGATTAGTGTGATATAAGCAGTGTTCTAGTTTGTGGCCACCTAGACCGATTAATCGGTCCAATACAGTTAGGCGGCCGGAAAATGCACCGAAAAGGTGCAAATCGGACCATTTGGGCGATGGGCGCTTAATCGGCCACGTGGCCGCATAATCGGGATAGACGGGTCAAAGTCGTTGACTTCGCCATTCTTCTGCATCGAAAATCAGTTGGAATAAGGTGCGGGATGGCCTTTCCGATGACTGGACCAGCTAGGGTTTGGCCGGCAATGGAGGTAGGCGTGAGGTTGAAGATGAAGTTGAGGAAGGTGGGGTGCGTTTAGCAGCGGGCTGGGGTGTACGCAGGCCTCACTTGAGTCAGTTGGGCCAACGTTTGGGCCTTGCCCATTTAATTGAAACGCGGCGTTTCACTACTGATGTGGTGAGCTCTGATTTATGTGGAAAATTACGAAACGCCCCCTGATCTCTTATAAAATCACAATAGCTTCAATCTTCCTTAAATAATTACACTTATACCCGTAATTGACCAACTTTATAAATACTTGGAAAGAATTTTGTTTGGATTTATAATTGGAATTTGTTTGTGATTGGATTTATGTAGGAAAATAAAAAAATAGGTCTAAATTCGCCAACCGATTAATCCCCCTAGGCGCTAGGCTTTGGGTCTCCGCCCGACTAGCGTCTAGAGCTTACTAGAACACTGGATATAAGTATGTTCATAGTTATATGCCTACCAGAGAAAAATTGATATACCCTCCATAAAAGAAAAAAAAAATAGAAATATGAGAGAAAATAATCCCAAGAATTTCTTCACTTCAAATGTCTTGCAAAACAGACATAAAATTAATAAGAAAAAAATTACATGTTCATAAGGTCATTAAAACAAAACATCTATTATATTTCAAACTTAAAATTTAATTTACTAAAAAACAAATACAACACCAATTGCAATTGGAAATAATGAGATTGAACAAACCTTTAGCAAGAAACAAATTAAAAAAAAAAAATCTTTTATTTTTATACCCCGACTAGTACAAACAAAGAAAAAAAAAACAAAAATTATTATAAAATGCAATTTAATTAAACCCAAATTAATATCACACGAAATCGAATTTAACACAAAAAAACAAAATATAATTAAACTATTGAAAAGATGAAATAAAATGAAAATACAAAAATAAACAAATATAACAGAAAATGTGAAAGAAAGAAAAGAAAAACAAACATGGATATCAAATAAGAAGAAGAAGAAGAGGAAGAACCCATTGGTAGAAAGGATTCATGAGACAATTGTCAAAGAATAAAAAATAAATTTGATTTGAAATTGGTAGATAGGAGGGGGGATATAGCAACTCTAAAAGCATAAGAACTTGAAAAATTAAAAGTTAGGGTTGTGAGTTGTGAGTTTTGAGACTTGTAAAACCTAATGGTAATAGTGAGACCCCATTTTTTTTTTTCCCTATTTCACTTTTGACTTACTTTTTACCTTTTTATTTTCTCTCTTTCAATTTTAAATTACTTTTTAACTTTTAAATTTCCCTCCTTCAATTTTAAATAACTTTTAACTTTTAAGTTTCTCTCCTTTAATTTTAAACTACTTGTCAACTTTTTATTTTCCCTCCTTCAATTTTATGTTACTTTTTAACTTTTGAGAATAATATATATACAGTCTTTCTATTGTCAGTTCGTCCTTTCAATAAATATATCAGGACGAAGAATATTGACCACATATTATGGAGAAGTTTTGACAAATGCATACACTTTGAGTCAAAGTATGTAAATCTAGTGGTTCACATTCTTCGTCCTGATATATTTATTATCAGAATGAACTGATAATAGAAAATCTGAATATAAATATATATATATATATATATATATATTTGATGAAAGGTTTATTATAACATTCTTGAATTCTACATAATCAATTTTTAATATTATTACGTATTTTTTGTTATACTATAATTATAAAAATTGATTCAATAATACAATTATAAAATGAGGTTTATAATCATGATATATTATAGCATATCTAAAATGCTATGAATTTAAATTTTAATAAATATTTAATAATATTTTATAGAATTCACAAAATATTTTATAGAAAAAATATAATTATTTATAGTTAAACATAGTTTGAAATGTTAAATAATGAAGTATGTAAGGATTCTCATTCATTGATTGGCCTATTTCGTGGACAAACCACATGTTGGGGTTTGTTTTGTAAGGGTAGTTTATGTGATTGAGGATTTAGCTTAAAGGCCCTTTGAAGACATCAAGGTGACAAGCACTCCAAAGGTATAATCTCTAGTGCTTAGTTTTCTTTGAAGAGATTTAGTTGCACACACACATTTAGCATACTTGCATATGTGTGAATTCTCTTCACATGTCACATTTCACACTTGCACTTTGATGTTGTATATTGTTGTGTGTTTATGTGTCTTGTAATTCATTTTTCAATTTTGTTCGGAAACGTCCGCGCATTCACGAATGTGTGCTTGGTTCAGCGCAAAGATCGCCGTCGGAGAATGCCCTTGGTTTCTCCTTTGGTTTCACCACTTTGCACACTTGCACATTGTGCTCATGTGGAAACAGGGCATTTTCTCCCTTTGTTGGTGTCGCCATTTGATGGTGTCGCCATGGCGACAGTGAAATTTATTCCTAAAATCCAATCAGGTATGAGGTCGCCACGAGGTCGCCCTGAGACAAATGGCGACAATGAAGTTTTTTGTGTTGTGTCAGAGGTCGCCCTAAGATGTCTCCATGGCGACCAAGTGGCGATATAGAAGAAAAAATTGGTGTCGCCACGAGGTCGCCCTGAGACAAATGGCGACCTCAAATGGTGACAACTAATTTTGGCCAAAACGACATATCTTCAATTTGACCTCCTATATATATGCCTCTTTGTTCTTAGGTCAAAGTAATGACTCAAAAATCATATTTTTAATTGAGAGCTTTTTCAAAGAGAGATTTTTAATCAAGAACTCACCTTTGATCATCTTTGTTTACTCAAACACTTTTCCATGATCATCAATCATCATCTAGCATCATCTTTGATAATCTAGATATCTTTTTGCATGGATTTTTCAACACACTTTGCTTGGTAAGTTTTTCACTTATATCTTATATATTTTGTGTCTATCTTAACAAGCAATCTCATTCATCACTTGTATGTATTTCATATATATTTTAGATACAAGATTGAGATTAGTGTATTGATTGTTTGAGAGTTGTATTGTGATAGCTATCTAGGTTTTCATAATCTATGTTTAGCTAAGCTATTTGACATGTCATCTAGCTTTTAATATCTAGGATTGAATTAATTGTAAAATCATCATCCTAGATAAGCATATAGGGTTACCTAGCTCTAAATTGCATTTTGAATATTTCACATATTCACATAGGTTGTATTATCTCTTCTTAGAGAACTAAGTCTTGTGTTGTGACCAGGATTAGGTTGCTTAAATCGCAAGCAATTGGACTAGGTCCACTTATACCGGGATTAGGTAGTTGTGATGATTATTGATCGAGATTAGATCATTAAACCGGGATTAGGTTATAATCATTTCACAATTAGTGGATTCGAGGTTCGAGTGAGGCGCACTTACCAGCCCGTGGTTTTTCTCGTGAGGGTTTATATGTAAATATCAAGCGTCATTTAATTTCCGTAATTATATGCTTGATTTGTTAATTTGATTAGTTTGGGGAATTTTCGTGAAAATTGACTAATTGCGAAAATTGGGTAATAATTGGATAAAATCTATTCACCCCTCTAGACTTATATTAGAACACACTGTGCATTATTAGTTTCAAAGTAAATATTAATATTGTTAATTAGAATTATTTTTTTATAAAAAATAATAGATGAGTATGATATTTTTAAAAAGTGTCATAACGTCACGATGATTTTTAAAAACCGTTATAACATTATGACGGTTTTTAAAAACCATCATAAGGTTGTGATGGTTTTTTTAAAAGAAATCATTACGCTATGATGGTTTTTCAAAAGTGTCATAACGTTATAACACTTTTTAAAAACCATCATTATTTTGTGCAGTGTTCTAGTAAATGATAGGCGCTAGTCGGGCAGTAGACCAGCGTCTAGCACCTAGGCGATCTAAATGACTTATTTTATTTTATTTTTTTGTTTATTTTTTTGTTTTTTGTTTTTTGTTTTTTGTTTTTGTTTTTTTTTGTTTTTCCTACCTTAAAACCATTAATAAAACTCATATTATAACCAAATTCAATCTAAATCATTAACATCTAGTTTAAATCCACACATTTCACATTTCACAATCCAATATTCCAATCAAACTTTTATTTGTTTCTCTTTTGTTTTATTATTAAACTTTTAAATGTAATTTCTTGGGTGACTGACTAGTGTAATGGGATACATCTCATCACTATTATTAAACTGGACATTTGACTTTTTTTTCCTTTGTTATTTACTTTTTATTTATTTATTTTTTTTATCATTTATCTTTTCAATCTTTTAATTTTTTATTTGTGCCACTTTATCTTTTCCTACGCCACAATCAATGCTCTCTCTCTCCAACTCTCTCTTCATCTTTTCAATTCATTTCTACTCTGCAACACATTTCTCAACTCCGACTCTCTCTTGCTCTCCAACTCTCTTTCCATCTTCTTCATTTATTTTGTTTCTATGCACCTATGTTTTGTTCTCTGGCATCTCTTGAAGCTTCTGGTTAGGGTGGTGCAACCCATTCGTCGGCAGCAACAACAGTGGTGAACGACGGTGACAGTTTACCAGTTAAGCAACTTCCGTCAACGACGAGTCTTTTCAATGACTAGGCAGAGTCAAGCTCGATTTTCCCGGCCAAATCGGTCAAATTTTCCCACCAAATCAATTGATTTTCTTCTAGCCACCTAATATGGCCGATTTGGTCGAAACGGGACAGTCAGCTCCACCTACTGTATAGGCGGCGCCTGGGTGGCCGATTTTTCCATTTTTTCAAACACGGATTTTGTGTCATAAATCATCCTTTTTATAGTAGTGGCATTTATAACATTTGCAAAAGGTTACAACATGATTTAAGATAGCTTTTCAAAACAACATTCCATAGCATTCATAAATTGCAATAATTGATACAAGACTTTTAATGGCTTTGGCTATGACAACATTAGGTTAAACACTATTTATTACCTATCATAGCATTCATCTCATGCTATGTTATGCCAAATTTGTTGTAGTGCCTTTGACTAATTATTAACTAACAATTGATCAATTAGTCAGTTATAGTAAAAGGGTAGAATTGTCTTTTTCTTAAGTATCGTTAATATATGATAAAAACATAAATTGACCAATCAAATCTCACAAGGTCAACCATATTTTTTTTTTATTAATTAAAGTTATAGAAGAAAAAGAAGCATATAGTCTCGGCTAAGCGATTAAAGATTGGACTAGAATTCTCACCTATAAGAAAATGGTTCAATCTCATAAAAAAGGGAATCATGTTTATGATGGAATATCTTGCTTCGATGAAAAGCTATGCAGATTTGCTGGGTCACCCAATCAGTGAAGATGAACAACACATTGGAATTATTGAGGGTGTAGGTCCTAAGTATGAAGTGGTGACGGTGCAAATTACTTCAAGAGTGGAACCTTTCATAGTGAGTCAATGTTCTAGTAGGCGTTATGCGCTAGTCGGGCGGTGGCCCAACACCCAGCGCCTAGGTGGGACCCGCGACGACCTTAATTTTTTTTTTTCCTACATATAAAACCAATCAATAATTTAATATGAGTCATATTATGATCAAATCCAATTAAAATCAAGTCCAAATTCTCAAAATACCAATCACAATTCATAAACCAATCAAAATTCAATCAAACACAAATCAAAAGCCAATCAAAGATTCAAAATGACCAATTCCAACAAATTTCAAGTTTCCAACAAATTCAAACAAGAACGACTTAAGAGTTTGACATTCAAAATGATAAAACTCAACAACATTTTCTTCGACCTAGAAAACATCTAACTATCTAAGTTTCTAAGTCTTCATCTTCTCCTCATCCATATCCGTCCAAGACACTGTCTTCGTCGGACTCAAACTTAACATCATTTTCTTCGACTTCATCATCATCATCAGATTCAAAATTATCTTCATGAAGTTCTATCAGTTCAACGTTTCTATCACTTCTTAGAGGTTGTGTGAATTCATCCGCTTTGGATGCTTTTCCAACAACTTGCCAAGTAAGCCCCAAAACAAGGTCTACTTCTTCATCACCATCTTCAACAATCTATCATGGTTCCTTACTAGCTTTAATTGCTAGTTGTACATCTATTTTGTTCTCATTTTTCCTTTTATGCTTGTTCATTCTCCTCTTTGAGAGATTTAAGCTTATCTCCGTTCTTATTCATCTGCGCCATCAATGTAGCGAGCTGGGCTTCCATAGTAGCATGGATTGAATTGTCTAACATTGTTGTTCTGAAAAGATAAATTTCTAGCTTTTGTGGGTCAACAAATGCCAAGGCCCCATGTTAGGCGCCAAATTGTAGAGGCTAGATGTACTTTGATTGTAGGTTACTTGGGAGCCTTAGAAAATGCCACCCTAGGATTTTATTAAGGATCTATATGTTTGTCAAGATGCTTATGTATTGTCTAAGACAACATTGCATTGCTTTAAGAAGTGCAAGTATCATAGTTCAAATAAATCTCCACAGAAATTTGGCTTTGTATCGGTAAATGCTTTGTTGGCGGAGATTCAATTGAGAACCTATTCCAAACATGGGCCAAATATATATAAAAAAATAATAAAAAAAAAATATTGAAACCCAACGGCCAAAAATAGGAACTACCCTGAAATATTGAAACAATAGGAATCTAGTCAACTGTATATGATATCAGGGGTGTGGATAGGTAAACTCTGTACATTTTACTTTTCTCGATGCATTTAGTGTTTGTTTTGACTATTTTAAAAGTAGGTGCTTACTAATTTTCTTTTGATGCAGTAGATGAAGAATTTGATAGTAATACAGAAGAGAGGGAGATGACTAATAAAAGACCGTGTCTCTTACACTTCATAATCTTGATTTTTCTCTTCATAATGGTACATTTAATGAGGGAGATCCTATAATGGAATAGCATGAGCATGGTTATGGACGCTATTTCCTAATCTTGTTTTTTTTTTTTTTTTTCCTTCAAGTTAATAAAGCCTAAAACGTGGAGATCCAATAATGAAATCGCATGAGCATGGTTATGGACGCTATTTCCTAATCTTGATTTTTTTTTTTTTTTTTTTGCTTCAAGTTAATGAAGCCCAAAACGACACGTTTTGGGCTTCATTAACTTGAAGCCAAAACAACAAAGTTCTATTAAAGTTGTTTTTTTTTAAAAATTAAAATAATAAAAAAAAAACCTCATAGGCAGAGGCAACAACTTTGACTCCGCCTAGTTGGCAACAAGGCTCTTGGCCGCCTAGGAATACTGATTAGGATTTATTTACGACGGCCGAGGCCACTTAACAAGGTGGCCACATAATCTGACTTTTCGAACACTATCGTGAGTTAAACTACAACTTTACCACTAGCTAATGCGAAAAGAACCGAGAATTATGCTATCAATATGGATTGTTCAATATCATATGCTTACTTGGCATTTCATGGCCAACAAAGAAAACCCGAAGGAAAATTTTTTAGTCAAACACTTGGTAGGCAATAATAGCAACACTTCAAGAATTTCCAGAACAGTCAGGGTGAAAATGGGAAGTGGAAGAACAAGAATCAATGGGGAAATGGAGTGGAAACAACAACAAGCCTCAGTGTCAACTTTGAAAATAACCCTAAAGTGTGTTTAAACAACCTAGGGGGTGAATGAGCTACTAATTGATTAATTTACAAACTTTTCGATTAGTCAAAATTAAACACAACCAACAATCAAAATCAAGTAAAACTGCGAAAAATAAATAACACTTGATTTTTGCGTGGGAAACTCTCCAATCGGAAAAACGCACGGGACTAGCCTTGCTAACCACTTAGTCATAGAAATCCACTATATGATAGCTTAATTACATCCTAAGTTGACACCTTAGTCACTCTTCTCTTCCATTCTGATGGTTTCGAACTGAGTTTGAAGGACTTGAAGCTTAGACTTCTTTACAGTCTGAGTACCTTCATGAGTAGTCTGAAGGATCTCCCAAGCTTCATGAGCATTCCTGGTTGTTTGGATGAGCTTGTACTGATTGTCATCCATTACACATAATAAGGAGTACATGGCCTTGAAATTCCACTTTACCTTTTCAAACTCTTGAGCAGTCCACTAAATTTTAGGCTTAGGCATAGTGGTTCTGTCCTTAGCTACCATTATAGGTTTTAAGTACCCATCTTCTATAATCATCCACACATGCTCATCAATGGCCAAAAGGAAGGACTCCATTTTTCCTTTCCAAAAAGCATAGTTGTCACTGGTGAGCAATGGTGGCCTTGTATTTGAAGCTCTTTCTCTATACATTCCACTCCACTCATAGTGTTTGATGAAATGAATGAGATGTAATATGCAAGACATAAATTATAGCAATGATCAACCTATATATGTTTAGGCATCTGCTCTGATACCAATTGAAAATAACCCTAAAATGTGTCTAAACAACCTAGAGGAGGATGAATGGGTTGTTAATCGATTAATTTACCAACTTTTCGATTAGTCAAAATTAAACACAACCAACAATCAAAATCAAGTAAAAATGTAGAAAATAAATAACACTTGATTTTGCATAATAAACCCTCCAACTGAGAAAAACCCACAAGACTAGCCTCGCTAGCCACTTAGTCTTAGAAATCCACTATATGATAGTTTAATTACATCCTAAGTTGACACCTTAGTCACTCTACTCAAGGATCGTAACTTAAATCTATTAACCCACAGGTCTTTTATAGTGACTCTTAACACTTGCTTGCCAACCAACACCTTTGGTTGTAAGACTTATCTTTGCTTGTGCAACTACCATATGTAGTCATAAGACTTGGAATCAATTAAGAGAATAAATGTCTAAATGAACATATATGAATGCTTAATGCAATATGTGCTAGACTAACACAAAATGCTTAACTAGATATGAATATAAATACTCAACAATCCTAGTTATTAGCTAACCCTTACAATTACCACAACTTTAAAGGCTATGCATTAAAGATGATGTCTCAGTAATAAAAGAAGAACAATAAATGATATGGAGTATTTATTCTTACCTACCAAGTGAAGATGCAATGAAGACCCATGCTTGATGATGCCTTAAATGCACATGAATGAGGATGAAGAGTCAAATATGGTTTCTTGAACCTTCCTCTCTCTAAGAACTCAAGCCTCTCACCAAGAACTCAAGCCTCTCACTAAATCTCATAAAATTCGGAGTTCTTATCAAACATGATGGTGTCCTGGACTATTTATAGGGCTTTCACAAAATTATGTCATTTTAGAAGAATTGTTTTTCGCGGTTCACCATGAAGAAAAAAAAAACTGCAAAACTGGCAGACCAAGCGTCGCCAATATTCACGGTTCATTATTATAAAAGCACGACCGTGAAAATCACTGGAGAAAACTTCACACAAGTTTTTCACGGTTCATCAAGACGAGACCAAGATAGCGAAAGCCTTTGGAAAGTTTTTACGATGTCGTTTTCACGGTGCATTAAGCACTTGGATCGTGAAATCCATTAGAAGGATTTTCACGGTTCATCATGACGACACCAAGATAGCGAAAACCTCTGGAAGGTTTTTCACAGTGCATCAAGATGACACTTGGACCGTAAAATCCACTAGAAGGATTTTCGCAGTTCATCATGAAGACACCAAGACCGCGAACCAGAGAAGAATAGGCCTTCCCAAACGATCAAACACACTAACCTATATGCATAAAGTGCAAGTGTGAAATTGGTGTGATGCACACTAAAATGATAAGGAAAACACAAATGAATAAATTGTGTGTGTGTGCACCTAATCTCTTCAAGAGAACAAGTCAAGTGATATACCTTTGAATCTCTTGTTCCTAAAGCTTTGAGATACCGAGAAGATTGTTGATCACGATTACACTGTTGAGCACATGAAGATCCTAATCTACCCATTACAAAAACATCATAAAGTGATTTGTCATAGAAATAAGACACAAAATGGAAGACCATACAAGCTTTGTGGTACCAGATGGCCAGCCAAAGGGAGCTTGGTTTCCTAACTTAGGGGTTACTAACCATGTCACTAATGAGCTTAGCAACCTCAACATAAGAGCTAAATACAATGATGGTAGTAAGCTCTTCATGAGAAATGAAACAGGTTTGACAATCTCTCATATTGGACCCTCAACATTCTCTAATACATCTAGATCTTTCATTTTAATAAACATTCTCCATATGCCTAATAGAATTAAAAACTTGATCAATGTTTCACAATTTGCTAATGATAATAATGCGTTCTTTGAATTTCATTGGAATCGTTGGATTTCTTGCTTGACTTAACTTCAACAAATACGATTTTTTTCTTCCCATATTTTTGAGAAGGTAATAGGGCTACTATGGTTTGGCTAATCTAGTTGTTTCTCTTTCTTCTCTTTGCTGGTGGGATTCTCCTCTTTTAGAAACAAGGCAAAATAAAATATAAATTAAATCATAAGCAAATATTAGAAAATAAATGCTATTATAATAGAAATTCTCCACACACAAAAAAAAAAAAAATGTCTTGCAATACTCTCTACGACTCTACCTTCCATTTTCTTAGATGAAGATGAAATTCAATGTTTGATTGATAATCTCTATTTTCTATTTTCTTCCACCAATTTCGATATAACAATTTTTTTTGAAGTAACAATTTTTTTATTAGGAAGATTAATGATTATATGCATCTAGACAACCTTACACAATTAATGAATGAGCCTACACTTTTAAAAAGACTAGGTTTGGTGGCACATGCAAGGCATGTGCTTGCACTTATATATATATATATTATAGTGCAATTATATTTATAATTATAATTTTTATTTTTTATTTTTTTTAGATTGATACTCGACAAAGTGAAACGATTTTGTATACTTCTACAACTCTGCTCATGTATTATGTTAACAATAACAATTAACAAAGATGGATGCATATGCATGAAAACCAAACGATTTTTCTAGAAATAAGATACTCCAAGAATTTATAAAAGAAACCATCACAATTAAACATGTGAATATAAGAATGAAAATACAAAAAAATCGAATAATCTATTTGCTATAGAAATTACAAGGAACCAAAATGGCATACTTTGTGTAACTCACTTAATATAACAAAGATACAATCAATATCTGTATCACATAATCTACCAAGTTCCAACTAATACAAACCAAAATTTAAAAAGATTTCAACCCCATCAACAACTTATAATTTGATGATAAAAGTTATAATATACCTAGGTATATAACATCTTCCTTTACCTCATTAACCAGATTGCAATGCTCTCAATCTAAAGTGTTTCATTGTTTATCCTACACGTAAATATTATGTTACTTTAGATGTCTTACACAATCAAAAAGAAACTTAACACAATTCAAGAGGTTGTCTGTCATTGATGCCAATGATCTCACAAGTCGTAGCTTACACATTGAGTAAAAGACATTGCTTCGTAATCTTGCCATGTTAGCATTTCATTACTCATATTATCTCGTTCTTCCCTGTTTAATCACAATTCAAACAGGAACGAGAAAATATAAACAAGAACTCCACTATTCAAACACTACAGAGATCAAGATCGATCAAATCAGTTACCGATGGAGAATACAGTAAAGAAAATGCACTGAACCAAAAAAAAAAAAAAAAATCAATTACCTATAAGTATTCATCTACTGTGCATGAGAGACATCTCCTTTTACTTCCAAAACAACCTTGGAAATCCGTTGCATAGTTATATGCTCTGCCATAAAGAAACCAATTTAAGAATGTTTCCTCATATAGCTTGAGAATTAATTACCCACAAAACTATCACGCCCAAGTCCAGATTCTATGTAGACGAACAAACAAACTTAAGAATATTTGGCAAGTCAAAAACATAATCAATTATAACCCCTCAGTCTCCATTTACGACAAATGGTGTCATTTCTAGCATGTTGACTTGTATATTCCTGTAATTACAATGATTACAATAATATAACAATCAAGAAAATGTAAGAAAGTATAAATATAATTGTTGTATGTATAAATTCGCCAACCTGACACGTCATCAAAAGAGCCAATAAAAGATTGCCACGTCACTCATTGACAGGGTCAAGGGAGGGAGTGTGACAAGTCAGAATGACAAAATACCTCAAGCCAAAAGGGAGTCAAAGATATGGTCGCCGAAGCTAGATATTTACTCGCCAAAAGTAGAA
The DNA here is from genome assembly GCA_030490815.1 of Acer saccharum. Taxonomy (NCBI): domain Eukaryota; kingdom Viridiplantae; phylum Streptophyta; class Magnoliopsida; order Sapindales; family Sapindaceae; genus Acer; species Acer saccharum. Next base: position 19,474,401 of record CM059876.1, on the reverse strand, counting down.
ATGTGGTCGCCGAAGAGACGATACCCAGAAATAAAGATACTCGCTGCACCAGCATACTGGGCCTGAACCAACTCGGCAGAAACACAGAAATAAACCCTAAACTTTTAGAAGACCCATAACAAGAAGGAATCATAAAGAGGAAAGTAGACTTGGATCCGTGACAAGAGGGGAATCCTAGTACGAATCAAAGAGGGAAACCTTCCACCCACACGGCTAAAAACAAGGGGAAACCCTAACTAGACATGTATAAATAGAACCACCTATCCCATGAGGAGGGGGTTTGGAAATCTAGAGAGAGAAGAGAGCAATTGTAAGAGAGATCAAAGTGTGTAACAAGGCAATAAAAACCTAGTATTATTCTTCTACCCTCAGGGGGCGCCGTGGTTTTTTCCCATTCAAGGGTTTTCCACGTAAAATCTGTCTTTTGCATGCGTTCTTAATTTTCCTCGTTTTATATTAAATTAATATAATTGTTGAGTGTATGGTAATCCAAATTTCACCGTCAACAATTGGCGCTAGAAGGAGAGGGCTTTGAACAGAAACTTCGAGGAACCCTTGCGAACTGAAAAATATGAACAACGACAGTGACAGAGATGGTAACTCCAGCGGAGATCTAATTGTTGAACCCACCGCACCAACAGGAGATAGGGCAGTGGCGATCGGGGAACAATCGGCGGCAACACCAGGAACTAGGGTAGCCGACCCCGGGGTTCTGTAGCACTTCCAGACTGCGTTGGTAAACTTAATCAGCGAAGCTAGCAAAATAGGGCTTTCGCTTCCCACAGGGTTGGGAATTTCTTCTCCCTACGAGTTAACCACTCTTGGAGTCTATCCGCCCGGAAGGATACGATCGGAAGTTCACATTGCAACCCCAGATGCTCAAGCAATACAATCCACTGAGGAGACTCCGCAGGACCTCCCTGAGAATTTCGAAAGGAGAAAACAAAGGAAGGGAAAAGGTGTAATGAATGAAGAGTCTAGGGAGGAGCGAGATCATGCACGAACACATGGGGTCAATTCCAGTGACACATATCAACGGAATCGACGGAGACACCGTTCTATCTCGTCTGAAGATAAGAGTCCTCATCCACGAAGGGAATTACGATTCAAAAGAGCACGACGAAGAAGATCTGAGAGCACAGAAGATCGAAGGAGCCCGGTTGGTAGAGGCAATCATGGGAGAATGACAATCAAGAGTAGACTTGATTCGACAGGAGAACCAACTGGTCAACGAGATGTCACCCTACAAGAGCTGTCAAGAAAAGTTTCAGCGATGGCACGAAGGTATGGTCGTAACGTATCTTCAGATGATGAGTCAGATAGCCCATTCGTCGAAAATATCGCTCGCACCCAATTTCCAGACAGATTTAGAATGCCAACCATTGAGCAGTACAAGGAGAACAGGGATCCGAATGAGCATGTTCATCGATTCCATAACATTATGGCCCAGTACTCATCCAATGACGAGCTGTTGTGCCTCACCTTCCCGCAAACATTCGACGAACTTGCCTCTAGGTGGTTTGAAAGACTTCTACCCGGAAGTATAAGCAGTTTCTCAAATCTCAGCAAAGCGTTCATAAGGCAATTCATGGGGAGTGTCCAGAAAAGAAAGTCACTCGCTCATCTATCCAACTTGAAGCAGGAACGTAATGAGTCGATCAAGAAGTATCTAGCAAGATTTGGGAAGGAGGTTGCTCAAATTGAAGACGCCAGTGATGTAGCTGTGATCGCCGCATTCACCAATGGGTTACAAAGTGGGCGATTATCCTTTGACCTACGAAGGGAGAGACCAAAAACTTATGAGGAAATGATGGAAATAGTTGGCGACTATGCATTGGCGGAAGAAGAAGAAGTAGCGCAAGGGGGTAGCTATGTACATGGACACAAGCCTGACTCAAAATCGGACCATAAGGATGACAAAAAGACGCAGTCACGTGATCGCTAGAGAGATGAGAAGGGCCAAAAGGGACATCCAAGGGAAAGTAGAGGAAACGCTCGAGCCAGTAGGTTTCGAGGAAGGTACAACCATTACACCCCTTTAACTGGCGATCAGGAGGAGATACTTTCTGTGGTAGAAGACAAAGGACTCGCTAAATACCCTTGGCAGCAATCAGCAAATGCCAAGAGAGATACGACTAAATATTGTCGGTTTCACAAAGACCATGGGCATGAAACTTCGAAATGTTTCCAGCTGCGCGATCACATTGAAAGCTTGATCAGAGATGGGCACCTGAAGGACTTTGCTTTGAAAGGGGACAAGCACGGTGGTCGCCAAGACAGCCGCCAAGGAAACGTGCAGGAAAGGAAGAGTCCAAGGAGAAACAGCCCCAACGCCACTATAAACACCATTTTTGGCAGACCTCATACTGGGAGAAGCAATCGAGAAAGGATGTCAGAAGTCCGAGAAGTGATGTATGAAAGCAGAAGCATGGAGATCAATTCTGTGCAAAGAAACCCCAAAAAAGGAAGAGAAGGACATGATCCCATAACATTTACAGCAGAAGACTCAGACGGAATTGATGCAAAGCCTAATGATGCAATCGTAGTGGGAGTTCGAATAGCCCATAGGGATGTCCTTCGGGTGATGATTGACAACGGGAGTTCAGCTGATATTTTAAGTGCCAGAGTATATGATGAGTTGCGGCTAGACAGAAAAGATCTTGAGCCATTTCATGTGCCATTAAAAGGATTCGATGGCGCAGAAGTTAGATCCTTAGGAACTGTGAAGCTGCCAGTAAAGTTTGGTACAGCACCATGCCGGCGAACGATCCTGCTGTACTTTGTTGTAGTCGACATCTATAATTGGCCATATAATGCTTTGCTTGGCCGACCGTTTCTTAACAAAGCTCGAGCTATCACTTCAACCCATGCATTAAAAATAAAGTTCCCTACAGAATTTGGTGTCGGAGAATTGAAAGGGTCACAAGAGATGGCTCGCCGCGCCAACCTATCAATCTTCAAAGATAAGGCAGGGATGGAAACCTTGAGCATATTCGAAGTAGACAAGGAAGTACAGGAAGATAATCCGGAAACCTTTGAACTGGACCCAAGGGACGAAACAAGCAGAGAAAAAGAAGAGCCAACTGAGTCGATTGTTTTAAACGAAGCAGAACCGGACAAAAAAGTCAAGATCGGAGCAAGGTTGACTGAATGAGTTAAGAAAGATGTGACAAACTTGTTGAGAGAGTATAAGGAGATTTTCGCTTGGTGCCACGAAGACATGCCGGGAATTGATAGAAGCGTGATTTCACACAACCTGGCTGTGAATGAAAAATGCAAACCAGTTGTGCAAAAAAGGAGAAGCTTTAACCCAGAAAGAAGTGCAGCAATAAAAGAGGAGGTGTCAAAGTTGCTCGCCGCAAGATCGATTAGAGAAGTTAAGTATCCAGAATGGGTGGCGAATGTAGTTCTAGTAAAAAAGAAGAACAAACAATGGAGGATGTGCGTCGACTTCACCGATCTAAACAAGGCCTGCCCCAAGGATAGCTTCCCGCTACCTAGGATTGACCAATTAGTCGATGCAACAGCCGGGCATGAGACGTTGAGCTTCATGGATGCATATTCAGGATATAACCAGATAAAGATGCACAAGCCAGATGAGGAGAAGACAGCGTTCACCACAGACCAGGGGTTGTACTGTTACACGATCATGCCATTCGGTTTGAAGAACGCTGGAGCAACTTACCAGCGCTTAGTCAACAAAATGTTCGCCAGGCAAATAGGGAGAAATATGGAGGTTTACGTTGAAGATATGCTGACAAAAAGCATCACAGCAGATAAACATACAGATAACCTGAGGGAAACATTCGATGTGCTGGTTAAGTATGGAATGAAGTTGAATCCAGCAAAATGTGTATTCGGCGTACCATCTGGGAGGTTTCTCGGGTATCAAGTACATCAAAGAGGAATAGAGGTGAACCCTGAAAAAATCCAAGCCCTAGCAAAAATGGTTTCGCCAAGAACTTTGAAGGACGTCCAAAGACTCACGGGGTGCCTAGCGTCGCTGAGCAGGTTCATAACTAAGTCAACAGACCGATGCCTACCATTTTTTAAAGCTCTAAAGAAACGAAAAGGAATCGAGTGGAATGAGGATTGTGAAAGAGCTTTCCAGGCCTTGAAAGATTACCTTGGACGGGCACCGCTGCTATCAAAACCAGAAACAGGAGAAACACTGTATATGTACTTATCCGTCTCTGAAGTAGCCACAAGTTCCGTGCTGGTAAGACAAGAAGAGGGGATCCAGAAACCAATATACTACACCAGCAAAGCACTGTTACCAGCCGAAACAAGGTACTCGCCGGCCAAAAAAATGGCACTCGCTCTAATAACAACAGCAAGAAAGTTAAGGCCATATTTCCAGGCTCATAAAATTGGGATATACACCAACTGCCCACTGAAATTAATTCTGTAGAAACCAGAAGTATCCGATCGATTAACGAAGTAGGCGATCGAGTTAAGTGAATTCGATGTAGAGTATTTCCCCAGGATAGCAATTAAAGTACAAGCAGTGGCAGACTTTGTAGCATAGTTCACCGAGCCAAGCATAGAGGTGGCGAGAATGATGGTGGAGCAAAATAAGAAAATATTCAAATGGCAACTCCGCATCGACGGCTCGTCAAACACGCACGGCAGCGGGGCAGGGGTAGTAGTGTCAACCCCGGAAGGAGATTCAGTCGAATGTGCCTTGCGTTTTGACTTCAAAGCTACTAACAATCAAGCTGAATACGAGGCACTCATTGTAGGTTTAAAAGTTTGCACAGTCCTAGGGGCAGATGAGGTAGAAATCTTCAGCGACTCTCAAGTTGTTGTCAATCAGGTGCTAGATGAATACCAGGCGAGAGATGAAAGCATGATCACCTACCTGGAATTAGCAAAGGAACTGTTAGAAAGATTTAAAGAATACATAATTGTTCATGTCCCCAGAGAAGAAAACGAGCAAGCTGATGCCTTGGCCAAATTGGCATCTGCCACAATCAACATCTGGCCCAAAAGTATATCCATGATCCGCCTATTGCAGCCGAGTATAGTCAAATCAAAAGAAGTGGGGGCAGTCTTTGGCGAGAGGAACAGCTGGATCACACCAATCAAAGAATATCTCATCAATGATGTACTCCCAAATGACCCATTAGAGGCAAAACGGTTGAAATACAGAGCTACAAGATATTCAGTACTCAATGGAGAACTGTACAAACAGGGGTATTCAAGGGCACTGCAGAGATGTGTCGGACCTGAAGAAGCAGAAGGTATCCTGAGAAGCATACATAGTGGAAATTGTGGGAACCACGCTGAGGGTGTCAGCCTAGCCCACAAAACATTAAGGCAGGGTTTTTACTGGCCAACACTATTCACCGACGCCAAAAGAGTAGCAGCGAGATGTGAGGCGTGTCAAAAAATTGCCAACAACATCCGTCAACCACCTGAACTTTTGCAAAGTATCACCTCGCCGTGGCCGTTCGCCATGTGGGGAATTGATTTAATTGGCCCAATGCCAACAGCAACTGGAGGAGCAAAGCACGCCATAGCAGCCGTGGATTATTTTACGAAATGGGTAGAAGCCGAACCATTGGTACATATAACAGAAGCGAACACTATAAGCTTTGTAAAGAAAAATATCCTGTACAGATTCGGGATACCAACCACCATCATCATGGACAATGGGACCCAATTCGATGGTAGGAAATTCAGGGAGCTGTGTGACAAGTACGGCATCAACAACTACTATGCCTCCCCAGCACATCCGCAGACGAATGGCCAGACTGAAGCAGTAAACAAGATCATAAAACACAACCTGAAAGCTAAATTGGCAACAAAAAAGGGCAGCTGGGCAGATAAATTACCATAAGTGCTCTGGGCATATCGAACCACAGAGAGGGGTTTAACAGGTGAGACCCTATATTCCATGGCATACGGAGCTGAAGCTGTCATTCCCGTGGAAACGTCATTCTCTTCACCAAGGGTACAACTCTTCCAACCAGAACTTAACATTGATATGCTAAAATGCGGTCTGGATGAGTTAGAAGAAAGAAGAGAGCGCACACAAATAAGGAATACTGCGTACCAACAGAGGGTAGCCAGATATTACAACTCACATGTACGTGAAAGGAGGTTCTCGCTTGGCGACTTAGTGCTGAAAAGGGTGAATCCGGGAACAAGAGACAAAGCTACAGGATCACTCGCAGACAAATGGGAAGGGCCTTATCAAATTACAGGAATAGCTGGCCACGGGGCATATCGCATTACTTGAGAAGGTTTTGGCGAACTACCCCGCCCATGCAATGCGCAGTACTTGAAGATATATTATCCTTAACTTTTTCAAGTTTAGAGCTTTTTCAACCTTTTTATTATGTCTTAGAACAGTTTTCGTTTTAGCATTTTCTTTATGGCTATGTTAACAAAAGTTGCAGGAAATATTCAATAAAAGAGTAATTTATTACTGAGAATTCGCGATTTCACTCACCAGTCACAAGGGGCATTCGCCATCGTATATTGCTATCGTCACATAAAGACGAGTTTCATACTCGCAGCAACGAGAACTGGCGAGAAACAAAATCCCAAGTTGCAAAAAGCAGTGATCGCCATTATGGGAAAATAGAATCCCTAGAAGCAAGAAAGCCAGCTGAACAAAACAAAACATGTTAAAAACTTGTTGTATGGTCGGATACGTCCTGACAAATACTGAGTATGCCAAAATACAGCAATGGCAGCTGAATAGAGCTATAAAATACGCTAAAAACTTGGTGTATGGTCAGATACGTCCTGACAAACACTGAGTAAGCTGAAAACTCAGCAATGGCAGCTGAATAGAGCTATAAAATATGCTAAAAACTTGGTGAAAATACTGAGTAAGCCGAAAACTCAGCAAAGGCAGCTGAACAAAAATAAAAAAGAGAGTTTATAACTTGAATAAAATGTCATTTACAATTGAAAAATTACAAATGAAGGAGCACTACAAATTTAAATGTCTCCATCAGGTATAGAAATTTACAGTCCTATAGTGTAAAAGACCCAAAGCTCAACTAGCTGCAGAAGGGCCCTCGCTATCCTCCTCATCTTCAATTTCCTTTTCAGAAGGCCAGGTGACTTCCTCATCCCCTTCTGGCATGAAAGGCTCATAATCCCTTCCAGCAACAGGACCCAAGTCGGGCTCAGCACCAGAACCGGAAAAGCTGCCCTTTTGACCTGAGTAGTAAGTATTAAAGACACGCTTGCTGGGGATCTCAAGATGCATAGGATGAGGTTCAGTCCTGTTGTAACGACAATGGGCTTTCCATCGCTTTATCTGCTCTTTAATCGAGTCCACACCACTGGCCATGTGCTGCTGAAGAGACCTATCGAAGTGCTTCAAAGCCTTCTCATTCGAATGGTCCTTCATGGCGAAGAACTTCTTCGATTGCCTCATGCCTTTTTCAAATTCACACAACAAAAGCGCATCATAGGCAGGGGATCTCTTGAAACGATCAACTGCTTCAGCCTCCAGCACAGCTTTGAGATTATCAAAGATGAGTTCGCGAGAAGACAACTGATTGCGCAAGTCCAGCGCCTCATGCTCAGCTCTTTCCCTAGCCTCCTCGGCCACCCGCTCAGCCTCTAAACGTGCTGCGAAGGATTCTTGACTAGCAGATAAATGCTCCTTCAACGAGCGGATCTCCTCTTCAGCAGCAGAAAGTTTTTCTTCGGCGGCTAGCCGAGCAGACAGATGACCATCTGAGGATTCTCTTAACTGAGCGAGCTGTTGAGCATAGGATTCTTCAGCAGAGAGCTTTTCAGCCGCCAAAACAGAAGCCTGCTCGCGCAAGCGTTTAATCTCACGGGAAGCTTTGATCCCATACTTGTAGTTCTCACCCAACTCAGACATCATTTGAGAAGAAGGATAGTTGAAATTAGGAAGTATATGAAAAAATAATAATACATAGAGATTTACAGCGAAAAACTTACCAAAGAGTGGCAGTTGAAGAAAAATTCCATCTTCCTGTTGCAGGACTTGTCTTTAACATGCCCCCAGCTTTCACCAATGTATATATCATTATTAACCAGGTGGGAGTAGATTTCAGTAGCCGAAAAATCAAAAAGGGACAAGTTCCCTTCATCGGCCTCAACTGGTCCTACAGGAGGGGCTTCATGGGTAAAACCCGAACCAGAAGCAGAGGTCCCAGGCTGCTTCGATGGGCCTGGCCGATCAATCGATTCTGGTTGACCAGACGGCCTAGGCTGATCTGAGGAGACATTCGGCTCGCCCATGGCCACTAAAGGAGAAGCTGTTTTGGGAGAAGTGGAAGCAGGGATAGTCGGTTCATTAACCTCCTTAGAGGGAGGCGCCGCTACATTATCCGCTTCAGCAGGCCCCTCTCGAACAGCCGGTTGGGTAAAAGGGGTCTCGGCGACAGCTGGCTCCTCAGCACCTTCCTCGTCTAAAGAAACAACATATTGCACCACCCTTGATGCCCGCTTGGGAGGTCGAGCAGCATGATCAAGTGTACTCCCAGTTGGGCGCTTACTTCTACCAGCTCTGAGGGCCAGGTCACTCGCAGGATCAAGAGGAGTCTTAGGGACATCCGCGTCAAAAAAAGGGATGTCACTGACCCCTCCCGAAACACCAACTTTCTCCTTACCCTTACGATTGGGGGTAGTCGCAGCAGGGGTAGTCGCAGCAGCAGCAGCAGCAGCAGCAGCAGCAACAGGAATATTCGCAGCAACCTCTGCACGCATAGGGGGCTGCCCCGATTCAACCTCTCCCCTGGTAACATCACCAGCGTCCTCGCCGTCGGAGAGATCATCACCATTCGGGCCAACAATTCCCTCCTTAGCCAAACCAGCAGCATGCCTTTTGCTGGCAGCCTCGAAATTCTTCACCGCCCGGGCTTGCAAGTGGCAAACGGTGTCAAAGTCACACACTGCAAGAGAAATAAACCAAGTGTCAACTAACAGAATAAAACGAAACAGTAAAACAAAAGAAGGAACGGATAAAGACTTATAGCGAGGAAGCCTTGTAGGTAGGCGTGTGAAAATTTACTGAGAAATCATTTTTTCCTCATCCAAGAGGAAGGATCTGTCCCTTGAATCCAAAGGAAGGACAGCCGCCGCGACGAGGTGAGAGATCTCCCTATCCAGCAAAGCAGGGGCTGCCTTCGACCAGGCTTCAGGAGATGTGAAATGCCTGGGAACTTTCTTCGCCAAAAGATTGCGGTGACTGCTAGCTGGCACATCCCGACCCCACTCACCACTGGCGAAAAACCAACTGTTTTTCCACCTTTTATTTGAAGTGGGGAAGCCCCAGATGAAACCCTTCTTCTTTTCATCACTGGAGACCTCAACTTGACCAGGGTTCACCACACCCTCAGGGATCCAGTTCTCCACAGGTGAAGAGAGAAGGAAGTACGTGCCACCATTGCCCGCCTGCCTTAAAGTATAAAAGTGGCGGATCTCGCGGGGTGTAGGGGGCCCATAACTCTTCAGCTTCCACATAAGGCACAGGCACATCAGTATCCTGTAGCTGTTTGGAGCAAGTTGTGCCGATGCAATCCGAGCCTCCACAAGAAACCTTGCGATAAAAGGCTGAAGAGGAAGGGTTACTCCGCAGCTGAGCATGGCACCATAGATGGCGACCGCATTCTCGGGAGGATTCCATGCTGCTCGATCGCCGGGTAACATCAAAGTCACAGAGTCTGGAATGTCAAAACGACTCTTATATCTGCGGAGCTCGTCCTCGCCAACCACATTAATCTCCGTATCAAAAGAACACGGACGATCTAGCGAGAAATGCAGCCTATCCCTTTGATGGTCCTCAACGTCAGAGTCGACAGTCGTCTACGTATCCAGCAGGGACTCACGGGGAGCCCTAGAGGCGCGTCGTTTACTGCTTGTTGGTTTAGAAGATCTCGGCATTGTTGGAGAATCACTGTTAGAAGATGGAGGAGAGATGTTAGGAATAAAAGTATCCTCAGAAGATGGAACATAAACAGAAATTGGGACCGGAGAATCCAGACGAAAATTACGAATCAGAGATTCGATTTTATCCGCAGTACATTTGTCACCAAGCTCCATAGCTTGCATCATCCGATTAAAAAGAGAAGAGCGTAAGGAGGGATCCATGAAAACTCACCAGAAAAACCCTAGGTTCGGAGGATGAGCAAAAGGTTTGGGGACGCCGAGAAATCAGCACAATCGATTTCAAAGCAAGCTGTCTGGCAGTGAAGTAGAACAGAAGGAATTTGTGGCAGAAATTTCCAAGGAAAATAAAAGAACTCTGCTTTGAGAGGAAAAATGGGGAAAAATGGAGAAATAAATGGAAAGAGCAAAGTGGGGAAGAAGAAACGATCGGGCCTTAAAAAGAGGGAACTTTGAAATTCAAAAAGAAAATCAAGTGAATGATACGCAATTAATGAGAATGACGGCCACAGTGACCAACCGCAATAGTCACCAACAAGTAATGGACATGTGGCATCTCGGGGATAACCAAGCAGTCAAAATGTCCTTTCATCTGTCAAGCAAGTGGAAGCGCCAGAAGTTGTGTGGCTCAAATTAAAAGCTTGCACCAGAAGAATCAACTAATCAATACAGCACGTGGTAAAAAGGAAAGAGGGAGTTATTACAAAATGCGCCAAAATCTTATAAGCATAGATATAAATACTGCTCGCAGAGACAAACAAAGTGAGAAGAACAAGTCATTCACCCAGCTCGAAGTATTTATGGGGGTATTGTTGTATGTATAAATTCACCAACCTGACACGTCATCAAAAGAGCTAATAAAAGATTGCCACGTCACTCATTGACCGGGTCAAGGGAGGGAGTGTGACAAGTCAGAATGACAAAATACCTCAAGCCAAAAGGGAGTCAAAGATATGGTCGCCGAAGCTAGATATTTACTCGCCAAAAGTAGAAATGTGGTCGCCGAAGAGACGATACCCAGAAATAAAGATACTCGCTGCACCAGCATACTGGGCCTGAACCGACTCGGCAGAAACACAGAAATAAACCCTAAACTTTTAGAAGACCCATAACAAGAAGGAATCATAAAGAGGAAAGTAGACTTGGATCCGTGACAAGAGGGAAATCCTAGTACGAATCAAAGAGGGAAACCTTCCACCCATATGGCTAAAAACAAGGGGAAACCCTAATTAGACATGTATAAATAGAACCACCTATCCCATGAGGAGGGGGTTCGGAAATCTAGAGAGAGAAGAGAGCAATTGTAAGAGAGATTAAAGTGTGTAACAAGGTAACAAAAACCTAGTATTATTCTTCTGCCCTCAAGGGGCGCCGTGGATTTTTCCCATTCAAGGGTTTTCCACGTAAAATCTGTCTTTTGCATGCGTTCTTAATTTTCTCATTTTATATTAAATTGATATAATTGTTGAGTGTGTGGCAATCCAAATTTCACCGTCAACAACAATTGTATAAAGATGAAAAATAACTTGATATTACAATACCAAGCATATCCATGCAAGTAGGGTATCTCAAACAATTTACTCAAACAAAGACAGAAGCAAAAAAAAAAAAAAAAAAAAAAAAAAAAAAATTGATGTTGAAAAACTTACCTTGTTTTCTTCTTTAAGACTAAAAGTTCTAATTAGGAAGCTGTTGTCTCCGTTTGCTTTGACATCGGAAATGCACTGAGCCTGTGCATGAAAATTGATATCTAGAATAAAAAATAAAAATAAAAATAAATAAAAATTTTGGGTTTTATAAGTCTAAACAAAAAAAAAAAAAAAAAAAAAATCAGTGAGTTTTGGTACCTAATATACGAGACCATAATCAAATCAGTGGGTTTATAAGAACAAGGTACTGCACTGAATCTTCAAGTGAAGCTTCGCTTTGATCTCTCTCCTTGTAATTTTAAAACCAAAAATTAAATGATTTCTACTTTGTAAAAAAACCAAAATTTGTGGAGGAACCTGATAAAAGGATTTGATGACCGCCGATGAAAATTTATCTCATGGAATTCGTATCTCACCTCGACACAAAATCCAAAACAAACATAACGATGGTTTTTTTCAAAAGAAAAAAAAATAGAAATAAAGACGAAAAAAATAAAGCTATACCTATATCAGAAAGTGAGCAAATCCATGCTTGTGTCAGGTAGTAGTTGAACAACTCATCAACATCTATAACAACCAACCAAAATGAAATTAAATGTTAAAAGGAATAATTCACATACTAAATTTTAGCCTTAACAACATCATACAAAACAACAGAACCATTGAACAAGAAATTTGCCCAAAATAGCCACGTTTACAGATTACTGAAATCAACAAAAGTGTCACAACTTCCTATTCCTTAATCCATTATGACAACAAAAATACTGCTATTTCATGAATATCACAAAAGATCGAGTAATGAAATACCACCAAAAGAATCAACATTTCAAATATTATGTAGACATAATAACTACTTGCAAATTAGGCATAACTAAAACCATAGCAAACATACCCACTTCAGATTCCTTCTTCCCAATTGTTCATGTCGTAGAGCATCAACAACCTCATGGTATTTTGCACTCATCTCACCCGGTTGTCTTCAATACTTTTCTTTTGTAAATTGTTCCTTTTTAGAAAGAAAAAAAAAAAGAAAAAAAAAAAAGCAAAACATAATTAAATCAGAAACTTCATACCATTTCCTCAAATTGTTTTCATTCACAATTTCCACTTCCAAAGTTTACTGCAAATATAATTATTCTCTAATCTTATTTGAAATTGTTTACCCAACTTGTAAACCACAATTTAAACATAAATTTACCTTAAACATGATAATTCATTCCTAAAGAGAGAAATCTATAAAACTGACAATAATAATAATTCCTGGAAATCAAGTAAACATATGAGTACTTATTTTGAAAAACCATAGGGAAGTTTTGAATATCATTCTTCTTGTCTTCCTTTCTCCTCTAAGGAGGGTGTATTCAATTAGGATTCTTATGGACATTTGAAGACATTTTTTAAGTGACAAATTTTCATGGATTTCTACGGATTTTTATAAATCCACATGAACTTTTATAAATCCACATAGACTTTTATTGATTTGTTTAGACATCTATCTCAGACTTTTATAGATTTGTTTAGACATCTATCTCAGACTTTTATAGATTGTTTAGACATCTATCTCAGACTTTTATAGATTTGTTTAGACATCTATGGACTTTCATGAATTTGTTATCTCTGACTTCTATTATAGATGGAGAATTATACCACTATATGGCCTAATAACACAATCTATACACTCAACCAATATGATCCATTAATACAATTTGTAATACTAACAACAATCTATGCTTTCTTTATTTTCCCTTCTATTACTTTTCACCTCCTTAATCAGCTATTTCCCTTTCCAATTCTCCATTTGGAATTTGCTTATGGCTTCCTTATAGGTTTTTTTTTTTTTTTTTTTTTTTGTCATGTATTATGTTTCAATAAAAGAAACGTATCACGTTATCTATATAATAATTTAATAACATACGTCTATACATCCATTTATGAATTGAATTTAATTAAAAACCATGCATGGATTTTTGCCTGAATGTTTCATTGAAGGTTATGATTTTATCTACTAATTTTGCTCATGATTTTCATTTTATATATGGACCAGAAAACTTATTATTTTATTTTCAGTACATGTTTTCAAATTTCGCTATAAATTCGTATGAAAGAGAGCTAAAACGAGACATCGATTAGAGATTTTGACGAAGAATAAAACTAGTTCATCACAATATAGAAACATTTTTTTTATTATTATTATTTTCTTAATTGAATTCCACATATTCTATTCTGTAGAATCTATACAATTGAATCATCAAGAGTAGTTCATCCAAAACAAAATAATTTCCTTGTAAAACGTTGATGACTTGATATCAATACAGAAGCATATTGCAAATTAAATGGTGCAGTTGCATCATTAACTTAAGCACTAAGCAAAGCATATTAGATGAAAATCAAAGGAGGTGGCAAGTGGTGTTTAATCCAATATTTTATAACAATATATACAATATTTTTACTATATATATGTATCAAACTCATTATTCATTAGATTGCAGTTGAAAAATCAGTAAGGGAAGATCATCGATCATGGTTATTTGAGCAGAGAAGAAGTGAGAAAAAGCAACACGTTTCTTTTTTGAGAGAGAGAAAGAGAGAGAGAGAGAGCAAAGTCCACCAAAATCTTTAGGGAGAAGGCTGGACATGTTATAGCATTTCATATTTATATCTCTCACCATCAAGTTGATCGAACCAAAATTGGTGCGATTTTTGCCCTCATTTCCTTCTCTTCTTGCTTGATTCTCAGGCAAGATCCTGTGATTTAATTGTGTGAATTAAGTGTTTTCAGGTAATTATGGAGTTTAGGGGCATTGGAGTAATATTAGTCAATTAGGGGCAAAACAAGCTAAAAAACAAGAAAAGAAGCTTCAGTGCGCGAGTACTGTGCTGGTCAACATACCCGCGCACTTCCAGCCTACTTCTAGCATAGGAATTCCCGAGAGCTGAAATTGTGAAGAATTGATAAAGTGCAGGTCCTAACCGCACTCTCACCCGCACTCTACACTTTCCAGCGTGGGAATCCCCGTGTTGGAGTGCAGGTCCTTGAACCACACTATGTGTGGGTCAGACTCAGTTTTCAAGCTTAAGTGACCTATTTTTGCATCCCCTATAAATAAAACCTTATATTCTTCAACCAAAACGATCCCTACACCTCCCACACTTAGATAATTTTTTTCTTTACTTATTTTTTAGCCTAGGATTATTTTCCCTCTCATCCATACTCATCTCTACTCATCCAAAGGCAACTAAGGAGATTTGGATTCAAGCTTCAAGGAAGGAGAGCTCTTCAAGGGTTTCATCTCAATCTCTTCTCTTAGTTTTGTATTTGTTATTTAGAACCATGAGTAGCTAAATCCCCCACTAAGGGGTTGATGTGATTAGTTGATGGATATTGGGTTTTTATAATTAAACTCTATTATTTTATATTCAATCTATCTCTATGTTCTATTCTATTGCTTTAATTGCTTTTCAATATTGATTTGCTTGGATACACCCTCTTAGCATGTTTATTTGGATTACTTGAGTAGGCAACTAGGTGTACACCCTATTTCATTGTCTATTGTTCTTTTGAATGGAAGGGATTTCTGGAATCCCGGCTCCGCAACGGCGCTCTTCATCTAACCTCGAACGGGTGTCCGTTGCTATACACCCTAGGATGGCTCTTGTGAGAGGATTAGAAGCCTTCTCTATACACCCTAGGTTGGCTAAATTAGTAAAGGTTGAGCCCTAGATAGATATACGTGCATTCATTGTTAGGGTCCTAATCGAGCAACTAACATTATACATCCTAGGTTGGTTGCTTGAGAGGGATCAATCACTAGTAGAAGGCCTTCTCTATACACCCTAGGTTGGCCCCTTGTTAGGGATGGAAAGCCAACTCTATACACCTTAGGTTGGCTACATTCATTACAATACACGTATTTTTGAGTTTATTGCATTGCCCAGTGTTCGCTTACGAGTCCATCAACACCTTAGTCATATCGCTTCATTCGCATTCATTTTTAATCATTGCATTCCTAGTTTGCTTTAGTTAATTTACACTTCACAACACCTACCATATACTTTACTTTTATGCACACTAGTTCTATTAATCCTAATCTAGTCATCGCTACCTCCGATCCTTGTGGACGACACCTGTGATTGCCGATTTACTCATTTTTATACTTGTGAGCACATTGTATAGGTTTTATAAATATTTTTGATGTACGATCTTCTTAAGGACACAAAAACGTATTCGTCACAAGTCCACTGACGTGCCCGAACCGATTCTACAAATGCCACTGTAATTTAACCTATTCTACCTCGGTTATACTAAAGGGACGCGCGAGTCTGGTGACCCTATTGCAAGTGCACAAGTCGTTGAACTAGTGTAGAGAGCAAGTAAGGGTATCGTTCCCACTAGGTAAGCAATGTATGGACGCTTAATTTAGCTCAACTCTACAATTTTCTAATTATGCTAAAACAAGTTTTAATTAAATTAACTAGTGATTAACATATTAACTATGCTAAGATTGAAATTAGCTAAGTAACAATTACAAATTCCTGATTCAAATTCTAAATTAAAAGTTGTTAAGGGAATAGATTCATTCAAGTATAACCCTAATATCTAATCAATCATTCATTAGGTTTAATCATCTATTCCTAACATGCATCTATTCATGTAACTTATTAAGCACTAAATTCTCAACTCTAATCACAATCTAAGGTTAGAGAAGTAATCAAAGGAGAATTATTCCATTGCTAGTAGAGAATTATAAGTTAATAATCTCTACACATAGATGCAATACTAGGAATATGCAATAAATGGTACTATGCATACAATTTCATCAAGTTATTGCACAAATAAGAAGATTGGTGGTTGCAACCACCACTCATACAAGCATTAATGGATATATGCATAACTTGAGAAGATTATATCAATATGATTGATTATATAACAAGGGAAATACAAGAATTACATCTAATCCCCTAACAAGAGAAATTAGCTACACATAGAATCAAGATTACAAAGATATACAATCAAAGGAAACATCACCAATTAGTAAGCTTGTGAAGTGGAAATGATCCTTCTTGCAATCCAAGCAACAAATGCTTCTATGGCAACTTGAGGTGATCACCCTAAGTAACCAAAATATGGTGTTTGGTTACCTAGAAAATGAACAAGAAACAAACTATATCTCTTGCTTGCTAAGAACAAAATATCTAATAATATCTACTTCTCTCTATCTATTCTATCTCTCTCTCTAAGTCTAAGTGTCTCTAAGTGTTGAGAGCATTCCTTGAGTAGTAAAATGGCATGCAAGTGTGCATGGATGAGAGAGAAGGCCTTCCAAGGACAATAGGTGGCAAAAAGACTCCATATGATTGACTTTTGGGGCAAGCTTCGATCAACTTGTAGCTCATCAGAATCGCCGGCTGGTATGTGCGACGGCTTTGTGCCCGCTGAATGATCTCGCCAAAGTTGACGGCGGCTTCGTGCGGTGGGTTTTATCTCTCCGTGGCTCCTACATGAACTCGCCAAAGCTGACAGCGGCTTCGTGCGGCGAGACATATCCTGCTAAAAGGTGTGTCTGAACTCGCCGGAGTAAGGTTGCTTGCATGGCGGCTTCGTGTGGCGGGACATGTCCCGCTGGGCAAAATGCATGAACCCGCCGGCCGTGCTCTTCTTCTGTTTTCTGCCTATTTTGCTCTCTTTTCGTCACTTTGGACAAAAATGCCCTTGAAATGCCTATTTTACCTGAAAGGACTTATTTACAACATTAAACACAAAAAATGCTTAGAAAACGGTTACAAAAACAAGGTAAAAGGGGTGCTAAATGTAAACATTTGGAGCGCGATCATCCACCAAAATCCATGACTTAAGAAAATCCTTTAAAATCTAGTCCTAATTGAATACACCTTGATTCTTGTAGACATTTTTAAAGTCTCAATGCAATACACCCATATTTGGAAGGATTCTTTAAAAGTCCATAGAAATCTGAATTGAATACCACTGGATTAATATAGACTCTTTTAAAGTCTTTAAATGTCTGAATTGTATACACCAGGATTTATAATGTCTTTAAATGTCCCCAAGAATCCTAATTTAATACACCCCCCTAAATCTCTCTCTTAGTCACTCTCCCTCTTCTTTCCCTTTTCTCTTTCTTTCTTCATGTTCGTTCTCTCTCTACTATATTTCTTTTTGTCTTTTCTTCTTTCTTATTTTTGTATTTATCTGTCTTTAGTCCACCGGGTGAACTTTGATCCAATCCCATTTTTTAATATTTTCCTTTACTTTTCACTTCACACATGGCTCTCATCTATTTTAAGACATCAAATTTGCATGGCAAATTACATTTCCATCACCTGTATTATTTCTTATTCCTTTTCAACTCATCAAATGCATAGAAAATTACAATCTTTTCCCCTTGAATCACACTAAATTCAATTTTGGGCTACTATATAGTCCCTACTGTTTTACTATTACTAAGACCTATCTATTAAGTAATCTTACAAACTTGAAAAGTTATACTTGTCATTCAACATTCAACACAAATCTAAGATACACGACAATTGAAATCTTACTAAGAAGAATCTATCGTTGAAGTAACACTAAAATATAGTCCATTTGTTTTCAAACATGACTCAACACCATTCAAGAAACATAAAATCAACATAAATAGATAATTTCACAACTATTATACAGAAATGATACGCAATTCCATTACCATCTCATTCTAAACTCAATATCAAACAAATCCATATTGAGATTTCTCATCACAATCCATTTAATAAAAAAAGAGGAAAATCAATCATATTCAAACATCACCATCACAACTACAAACTCTATACAACAATAGCAATGAAATTTCTTTCTTTTTTTTTTTTTTTGAAATTACTATTTTATTAAAGAAAGCCTTAAGAGGCAAAAGAAAGCCAACAACCAAAACAAACCAAGAGGGAAATGAGACCTCCCACAAACCAGAAAAACCCAAACCGAAAGTAAAAACAAAGCCCCGCTAAAAAGCATCATTAGACCAAAACAGCCATAGAAACATACAAAACCATATAAACAAAGGCAGTAAAGAAAATCATAACAGAGACACCGCACATGAACACATCAGGCACCTCATTCCAACCTTTCACCATTCGAACCGGCACCATCTTTAGCCAATCTATCAGCTAATGAGTTGGAACCTCTAGGCGTAAATTTGATGGAGATTAAATTCCTAGACAATAAACACTGTCTAATGTCATATACAAACTTAACATGACTTAAATTACCAAAACCTTCTCTATTAAGTTTACCAAGCTTTTTGGCCTTCATGATTTCCAACTCATCTTCCTTTCCTTTGATCGTTTCTTTCAAGGAAAAAAAAACAAATTATTAGCAAAATCATTTATTAAACTATCTAACACAAGAGCATCTTCAACCATCTTCTCTTCTAGACATTTGATCACTTCATTTTTCACTTCAACTTCCTTTAAAGCTTTATCTCTTTCCTTCTCAAGAGATTGAACTCTTGTCATCAAGTTGAAGTTGGTGGTCTTTGATATGCAATATTCTTCATTGAGTTACAAAGTCAAGTGATCAAGTCTAGCTTGATTATCCTCCGGGAAAACTTCTTCTTCTTTGCTTTTGTCACTAACATTCTTTTCAAGCTTATCAACAAAATTGTTAGTAGACAAATGAAATGTAAAACAAGAAGAACCTTTTTCACAAATAGCTTGGAATCTATTCCATGCCTCTTTTGCCATATTTGAATCTTTATTTAGAGAAAGGTGTTTCAAAAACTTACACCACTATGAATGGCAAAAAGATCTAAAAGTTTCAACTTCTCAAAAATAAACCTCATTCGTACCTCATGAACATATTGGTTTGGAGAAACTACTTCATCAAATATAAAATTTGGAGAATAGAAACTTTTCTTGACAATCTAACCAAGCTTGCTCATCACTAGACTTAGTGAAGTCTTTCGTGAGCATTTTCAACAAAACAAACATTTTCCCAATCAACAAAGGAGGACAACCATTACAAACAATTATAGACAAAATGTTGTTATAATAGTAAATAATCTTGTAGATCCCGAATCACACTAATTACTTTAAGTGACCCACTCTGATACCAATTGAAAATACCTACAAGGTTATACTAAACAACCTAGAGGGGGGTGAATAGGTTGACACTCTAATTTCAAAACTCTTTCGAGACTTTTGTTGAAACCTTGATGAGCATACAAATTAACCTTTAACATGATTATTATGAGAAAACAATTAACACATGTATACCCAATTCACCACTCTTAGTCTACAAAACAAATACCAAGAAACAATGTATCTCATATACAAGTATATTCAATAAAGAGCAAATTCCACAAGTTGTACTTTGAATATTACAATACAAGTTCACTAAGTAAAACTTTACAACTTGATATAGAATATCACAAGATACAATGTTCAACCACTTACAAGATACAAGAAACAAATATTGATTCAACAAATAATATGAGCATCTCTTTCTCTACAAAAATCTTGTTTATAAGGATGTGAGGAAATGAATATCTTAAACAAGATATATTGATCATACATACAAATATAGAGAGATAGAGATAGAGACATTTGACACATTGATTTTTATGTGGTAAAACCTCCAAAGAGGGAACATCCACGGGTTGAATCCACAACCACTGGCAAACCGTAATCCACTATGACGAAAATGAGATACACACTCAAAGACATAACCAATCCCAAGATACACTCTCCAAGCTATTAACCCCTATTCTACCCTCGAGCCTAGTGAATCACTTTGCCTACTTTCTATCCAAGACACTTCACTCATGTCTCTAGAAAGCAACTTCCTATCTAAGACGCTCACGTCTCTAGGAAGATTTCTTGCTTAGCTATCCGGATCACAAAAATCCTAGTTAAGCTTCCCCAGCTCAACCATCCAGAGTATCACACTCCTAGCTAAGACTTCTTGCTTAGTTATCCGGACCACTTGTCATAACCAAGACTTCCTTGCTTGACTATTCGGAGCCTCACACTCCTAGCCAAGACTTAATGCTCAAGTTGAAGCTTCACTCACTCCAATATGAGACTTTCACCTTTTGCAAGGCAAATGATCTAAGTGATGCAAATGATGCAACACATGCAACATAGAATATATGATCAATACATCCCATGGAAACTAGACTTAGTCATGTGAGCACACAAGTAAAAAACTGTCTAGTTACAAAACATGAATTGAAACCTAGAGCATGTGAAACACCTAACACATGTGATTCCTAGTTTCATTCACAAAGCTAACACTTGAATAAATCATATGCATGAAGCACATATTCAAGATATTAGAAACATACACAAAAATGCTAGAATCACAAAATATGATCAATGAATATTCTAGCAAGTATTTAGAGCAAGGATATAATGAATAATTAAATTAAATTCTAGTTAGCTCTAAACACAAAATCAAATGTGTTAATCCTAGATTTGTTCAATTAAAGGATCCAAGCACATGCTAAGGTTATTAATCATAAAATGAGTTAATCAAATCACAAATAACCCTAGATATCAAGCTAATCACAATACAACACTCAAACATGTGAAAAACTAGAATCCTAGAAAACTAGTTCACATTTAGTCTCTAATTAGACTAGATTAGCTTTGATATGAAACTATCTTTCTCAATAACATTTATCATACATACACATACATATAGAAGAAGAAAACCCAAGGTAATTGACGGTTTAAAAAGATGAAAACATAAAGTTTAGTTCAATACCTAGGAATCCCATGCAGTTTCGGTTTTAAGTATAGAACCACCACAAAACTCAATCAAATGGCTGCAAACTCTCTTGGAGAAGGTAGGGGACTTGATTATGAAGATTCTCCAACTTGAATCACTCAATTCAAAGTCCGAATGAGAAAGTTTTGGTGTTTGGAAGTTGGGAAAGTTGGAGAGAAAATTTTGCACTTCTCTTTTCCAAATTTTCTTCTACAAATGAAATGGAAGGGAAATGAGGAATTTAAAAGAGATGAAAAAGAGGGATTTCCGTGGCCAATGGGGGACAGCCACATCACCACCCTGTGAGAGGCGCGTGAGCCTCACGGGGCAGGGAGGTGGCTGGCTTGTGAGCCTCATGGGCTCCTCACGGGACACACCCCAAAATGGCATTTGGCCATTTCATGCCTCCTCACGCTCCTCTCGCGTTTTTCGACCGTATTCGAGCCTCTGAACTCCAATTTTGAATCCATCTTCAGATTACCAACCGTTACTCCCTCACACAAGAGGACAACTATGAAACTTTCACAAAAGGTTGAGAATTCGACTCGGTACACAACGACGAAGATAACACAATGAATGAGAATGAAAAATAGCGTAGCTTCCTAGTTTGGACTCGAAACCTAATGAATGAGTAACTGAAATGACCGAGACTTAATAAAGAATCATATGAGATCATGTTCAAGTCCAAAAACAGTAAAACGAAAACAAATAAACACAAAGTCACACAAGTATGCCATTTCCTAGAGATAGTCCTAGAACATGCAATTTCACAATGTTTATTAAATTAAATCTAATGCATGTGCATACTTTGTCAAGTGTGTGAATGTGTTATACCAATGGTGTACAACTATGCAGAGACACAAATGAATGTCATGTGTGTGCGTGCCTTAAGGCCTTGCAAGAGGATAGAGGTCTAAGTATACCTTTGATGCTTTCTCCTCTTAAAGGCTTCACTTTGCTTGATATGTTGCCCAATTTCCTTGAAGCTTGTTAAATCATGAAACCTAGACAACTAATCAATATAAAGAAAATGTCGTTTTGATATAAAATAGTGTCAACACAACTCAAAATCCTAATAATATACCTTGCCACAGAAAGGGACAAACATTCGAGCTATGTTGCCCATCGAAACTTTCAAGACATCTTCTAAATGATCTGACCGAGAAGCACCCATTAGAATTGAAAGACCAAGCCAAAGCATCCAGAATGTCCCTTCTAATACAGACACTTTCTATAGCAAGTAGAAAACAGCTTCATTGATCAATTTCCCAATCAAAAAGCGGTCTTCTCATTCTCACATCCCAAATCCAATTCAAATCCTCAAATCTACTAAATTCCCGCACCATTCCATCTTTGTTAGAAGCCAAAGTGAAAATTCTCGGAAAAGCAATCTTCAAAGGAATATAATTCCAACTTAAATCTTTCCAGAACCTAACACTCCCTCCTGACCCAACAACCACCTGAAATCCATCCTTGATAATCTTGTGAGATCGTTGACTCTCATAAAAAAGTCTATTAATCGATTTTACAAAATATGAAGTCGACTTCAGCTCAAGTCCATCCCATACTAACCCATTATTCTTCAATCCATATTTCACACACAAAAATTTCTTCCACAAGGAAGAATAATCCTTCTCGAACCTCCATATCCACTTTGCCATTAAACTGACTCCCTTATCCATTAGCTTACTAATCCCCATGCCACCTAACTTCTTGCTTTTGCAAACCAAATCCTAGTCCACCGAGTGAACTTTCCTTTTCACAATGCCATCATTCCAAAAAAAATCTCTTTGAAGCTTTTCAATTTTCTTCGCCACCCTCATTGGAATGCCAAATGCAGACCTGAAGAAGGTCAATAGGCTGGAGAGAACAACCCTAATAAGGACAAGTCTACCCTTTTGGACATGAAACCTCTCTTCCACGGGTCTAGTCTTTCGTTCACTTTCTGAACTATCAGATTCCAAAGGACTTCCTGTCTAGGATTCCCACCTAACGGCAACCCTAAATAAGTTATCAGAAGGGTTGACGACGCACACCTGAATGCACGAGACTATAATTCATCATCAGGGTTCTTTTTTCCAACTTTAAACAAATAAGATTTGTGAAAGTTAATTTTGAGTCCAGAAACCAACTCAAAGCATAAAATTCCCTTAAGCAATATAGTGTATAATATACCTAGAAGGGTTATGAATACATATAGGCCCAATTTCTTCCAAATTCAAAATATGCGGATTATAAGAATGAAATGTGCACTTGATATGATTTAACAATTGTATAGTATGAGTCAATACATGTGAAAATCAATATACAAGAGATACAATCAATACATGATATGGAAGATAATGAAAAGTAAAGCGAAAAGAGACACAAGTATTTTTACGTGGTAAAACCTCAAAGAGGAAACATCCACGGGTTAATACCACAACCACCGGCAAAGCAATCCACTATATGAAAAGGACTTACACACTCAAGGCTATCAACAAATGATATCCACCCTAAGCTATCAACTTCTAATCTACCTTCAAGGCCAAGTGAACCACCTAGCCTACTCCCTATCCAAGGTGTGTCCTACACCTCTAGAGAGCAACTCCCTATCCAAGGCTCTCAAGCCTCTAGGAAGATTTCCTTGCTTAGCTATCTAGATCACAAAGATCCTAGTCAAGCTTCCTTAGCTCAACCATCCGGAGTATTACACTCCTAGCTAAGACTTTTGCTTGGCTATTCGGAACACTTTCCTAGCCAAGTCTTCTTACTCAAATTAAAGCTTCACTCACTTTAACAAGATACTTCAACCTCTCCACAAGGCAATGATCTAAGTGATGCAAATGATGCAAACACAATCAAATAAAGCAAGATGATCAATCAAGCTCTATGTACATGCTTAGTGATGATCTAGAATAAGCTATCAACACATAATCACAAATCTATCTAGAAATCAAAGCTTGTGAATCAATAAGAACAAGATATGAATATTCAATATATAACACAAAAATCTTAGTTCTTAGTCATAAAATTAAACCTAGAAAATATCATGAGACATATCATATATATCATTTTTAGAATCAATTTCAATTTCAATCAAGTTTAGCTAAAATATGTTCAAGAGAAATCACAAAGCTAAAACTCAATTAACAAATGATCAAACAACCCTAGAGTATGAACTAACATCATTCTTAACATATTTCATCTATCAATTAGAAAGATTAAAAGAGATGATCAAAGAGAAAGTGAGAAGAAGAAGTTTCACATACAAAAGTTGAGACTCGAACTGAAATCAGCTTGCTGAGAAAATTCAAGAACTCAAATGACTCTAAAAATGCTTAGGTTTTGTAGCTCTCTTCAATAGCAACATTTTTGGCTTTTGGATCACTTGATTTCGAGTTCGTATGAGAGAGTTATGATCAAAATAAGAAACCTAAAATCATGAAGAAATTCTGCATTTCATCTTTTTCAATTTTTCTTCAAGTTGTGTTTGGAGGGAAGGACGAGAGTATTTAAAAGAATTCAAGAGAGGGAAAAATGAGCCAATCAACATGTGCCACGTCACCATCCACGTGTGGGACGCGTGTGGCACACGTGGGCAGAGAGGCTGCCTGGCCGTGTGGCACACGTGGACTCTTTTGCTTTGCCTTTGGCTAAGCAAACTCCTCTCGCGTTCTTCGGCCGTATCTGGGCCTCCGAACTCCGATTTTGAATCCGTCTTTGGATTATGAATCATGACTCCCTCACGCACAATGAAGACTAAAAACTTTGCAAAAAGGTTGAAAATTCATCTCAGAAAACGACGACGAAGACAACTCAACGAATGAAAACGCAAAGTTGCGTAGCTACATCGTTTGGACTCGAAACCTAATGAATGAGTAACCGAAATGACTAGGACTCAATAAAGAATCATATGAGATCATGTTCAAGTCCAAAATACAAGAAACACAAACAAATAAACACAAGATCACACAAGTATGCCATTTCCTAGACAAAGTCTTAAAACATGCAACTCTATAATGTATGACAATATGAGTTCAATGCATGAGCATAATTCAATGGTGTGTGAATGTGTTATATCAAATGTAGCACAATGATGTAGGGACACACATGAATGAATTATGTGTGTGTGCGCTTACGCCTTGCAAGAGGAAAAAGAATCTTTATACCTTAGCATCCAAGTACGCGATTTTCCTCTTGAAGACGATATTTGCATGAGACGTTGCTTTTCTTCTTTGAAGCTTCTTTTCACCAAGAACAACCTAAGCAACTAATCAATACAAATAAAAAGCATTTTACAATGGAATCAAGCCAACAAAGATCTAGGATCTTACAATCTCCCCCTTTGGCTATTTCATGGCAAAATTCATCCACTATACAATGTTCACTCTAATAAACTCAAAGTTGATTGCATACTCTCAACCTCACATTACAAAGAGATCCCTAGACTAAAATGTCTTCTATTCTTCATGAGTCTTCAAGAATCCCTTCTTGATCTTCAAGGTACCTACGAGAAAAGAAACAAACCAACAAGAGAACTTCTTCCAAAGAAGAATGGTGAGATCTTATCACAAAGACAAATAACAAAAAACTTCCTTTATCTCATACAAAAAAGTGTTATCTCAAGTGAATGAATATTTTCATATTAAAGCTCTTCCTAAGTTTCTCAACCATGTTAAGCCAAGAATTCTTGTCTCCCCTTAAATACAAGAATTCTTCCCCTTAAGACAAAGTCTATATTTAAAGACAAAGAGGTACAAATCTCACACATTTGGAACATTTCTCCACACATGGTGAGGTATACATTTTCTTTCTCTCCTACATCAAACATGGTCTCCCCCATATCAAACATGGTGAGGTATATATTTCTCCCCCATTTTGTTAAAGAATAGACAAAGGACTCAAGAGATAAAGAACAAGATATTAAGCAAACAAATCGTATAGAAAGCGAAGTTGAATAAACTAAAGCTCTCCCTTAACATATGATCCACATATTATCACCAAGTAAATTTGTTCACAAGGGAATCACACACATTCACACATTCAAGCAATAAGAGAAAATATTTCATTATTTTTCAAAGTTCAAGAGAGAATCATAAATTTTCATTAATCTTTCAAAAATATTCTCACGTTGCTAATGAATCAAGCACTATAAGTAAAATGTGTGTGTGTGAGATAATGCTTCTAGCATATATACAATGAGTAATTGTGATATCAACATGTAAACTATTTCCACACCTATCCATCTAAAGCGTTTCCAAAAATAGGTCAAACCGATATTCATCTGTATTTTTTGCTTTAAAGAGAATAGATTCAACATGTGAGCGTGTGTGTGCATGTGGCTCGTTTACTCATTTCTATTTAACAACCCGAGCATTTCACAATTCTCTATTATACACCATTTAACCTTTTATTTTTCATTTCTTTTAGGCTATGAATCAAAGATATTTTTAAATGATTCTTTTCAACACTTCTTTGATTTTTCTAACAAAAACATATACACCTCATGGCGGCTTTCACTCATCACAATGGCATAGCCCTTTCCTACATTAGGCGGCTGCACAACTAAGGTGTGTAGCCCTTTCCATGAGGGTGCTCATTGATTACTATGTAGTGCCGAAGAAAAATGGATACATACCAAAGTCATCTATCATGTACTAAGTAATAGGCTTCAAGATGCATCTATAATCTACACATTTTCAACCACAAATACTCAAAACTAAAACATATAAGAGAAGTATTAGTGCATTTTTCAAAAATAAGATTTTCAAGCTCAAGTGCATGATTTAAAAATAATAAAAGTTCTTTGTTTAAGATCATTACTTCTCAAGTGAGTAGCTCTCAAAGATATTAATATTCAAATAAAGTTTTGCTTATCAAGCCACTCACAATCACACAAAGACATCAATCAACACAAATCATGTCAATGGACATTCTAAGAGTTTTAAATCTCTCTTTATCCAAGGGCTTTGTGAACAAAACCGCAAGTTAATTTTTAGTAGGCATATACTCTTGAGTAACAATAGAATATTCAACAAGTTCTCTAAAGAAATGAGGCCTAATATCTATGTGTAATGATATTATGCATACATAGAGTTGAAAATATGAAATAGAAAGTAAGCTTTTAGAGTAGAGAAATACCTTAGCAAGATTTTTCACCAATGAAAGGTTTCCGCTCTTTTTATGAGCTTTCTTAGCTTGTTTGTCCTCATGACAACAAGTTATTAGTGTGTCATCCCAAGAAAATAAAGACCAAACACTTTCAACTCAAACAAACACATGAAAATGACTTTCTCTAAAAGTCTTAACAAAAAATTTCACCAAATAGATTTCAAAATTCAACTTCTTTAAAGTTAATCAATAAATTTTGACTATCATAGTGATAGTATGAGAATATTAAGTTCATGTATTGACTAGAGACACCAAATTTGAATACTAGACCTAACACATTACAAATAACTTAGTCAAGCATCAAACTTAGAACTCTTATCAAACAAGAACAAAAAAAATATTCTCATATGTGCAACTCAATCAAATATGAGAGCACTCACCTTTGACCATATTGGTCTTAGGTGAACAAACACAAACAACATCATGATCATTACACATGGCAATATGAAATCTAGAAGATAAATCATCAACTATCTTTTTCATGAAAATATCACTCATATTAAACTCATCATTGTTTCCATGCATAAATATTTCATCAAGACTCTTCAAATGATCATGGTTAACACTCTTTTTCAACCAAATCTTCTTGACATTCTTCTTCACATGATTATCAATATCATGCATAACATTCAAAGAGTTATCATTAGAAACATGTTTAAAAGAATGACTAGGAACATTTTTCACATCATGCTTGGATTTGGCTCTTAGAGCATATTGTGCAACTAGACATTTAGGTGTCTTTTCTAACCCACACACTCTTCACAATATGCCTCTCACTCTTACCAATATCATGTTTTGACTCAATGTTAGACTTGTTAACATGCACCTTGACCTTACTTGTCACATCTTCACATATATCAAACAAAGCATTATCAATTTTCTTTTGCAAAGTCGAGTGAGGCACAACACAAGATTTAACAAGCAAGTTATCAACAAATTTCTTCTCAACATGCTTTTCCAAGGTCTTCTTAAGTCTAGTTCTAAATCCATACATGGATGATTGCCTAGGAACATTCAAAGACATATCATGTAAAGCATTATCAAATTTGCATTTCCGAATGTATTCAAAACACCTAGGTCGAATATGTCCTACCATATTACAATGATGAAAAATAAGTATGAATTTGAGAAATTTACCATTTGCATTTGCTTCCAAAGCATTTGGTCTTCTCACAATTTTACCTCTTTGAAGTGCAACCCTTGATGCTCTACCTCTTGCATTTGAAGTTGATGCACTTTGACTTTGATCTTGTTGAGATCTTCCGTTTGAGTTCCTTGTTGATGTAGAGGCACCTCCGGTAGATTTCATTGCTTTACCTTGAGAGAGAGTACCTACATTTGGTTCAACACTTGCTTTGACAAAAGTAGATTTGTTAGTTGAAGGAGTTTCCTTCTCATTAATATAACCCAAACCTCTTTTGTCATATGGATGCTTACCATTTTTAATGAGGGATTCTACCTTGTTAGAACTAGATGACATCTTGTGAATCATCCTACTAGCCTCATCAAGTTTATCACTTAGCACCCTATTCTTAATGGCATATTTCTCTAAGATATCATCACTTTTCCTAACATCTTCACGAGATTTACTAAGCCATTGTTCATACTTTTTCTCTTGATTTAAGTGCTCACTAAGTTTGGCTTTAAGCATATTCTCTAACCTCCTAGCACAATCAAAAGAGCTTTCCCTTTGCTTAATCTCTTGCTTCAAAATGCTATGTCTATCATTGCTATCTTTTAAGTTCATTTCTAGACGTAGGATATTGTCTTTAAGTTCATTGAATTCTTTTAAGCCTAGACCATGATTCTCTAGCTTCTTATTGACAAGACCTTTAATTATCACTGAAACTAAATATAGCACGGTGTGTATAAAGCTATCTAGAGGGGGGTGAATAGATTTTACGCTTTTTACCCAATTTTTCGTGTTAGTCAAAATTATGAATTTACCCTCAAGATAATATAAACAAGCAAGTGTAATATGGTGCGGAAATTAAATCAACACTTGATTTTTACGTGGAAACCTTCACGGGAAAAACCACGGGCTATGTAAGTAAGCCACACTCGAACCTCGAATCCACTAAATGTGCAAATGATTACAACCTAATCCCGGAAGTAATCACACACCTACCTAATCCCGGTATGAGTGAACCTAGTCCAATTTGCTTGTGATCTAAGCAACCTAATCCCGATTGCTACACACAAGACTTACCTTCTCTTGAAGAGAATACAACCCTAAGTGAATATGTGAAAATATCCAAAATGCAACATAGAGCAAGGGAAACCCTATATGCTTATCTAAGATGATTAATATGCAATTAAGAACAATCCTAGATATCAAAACTAAATGACATGTCAATTAGTTAAGCTAATCAATATCAAGCACAAAACCTAATATGCTAGCACAATACAACTTCTCAAACATACATCATACTAATCTCAATTTTGTATCTAAAGCATACAAAATAACAATCAAGTAATTAATTGAGATTGCTAGATAAAATAAACACAAAATATGTAAGATATTAGTGAAAAGCTTACCAAGCAAAGTATGATGAAGATTCCATGCAAGATGACATCTAGATGATCTATGATGATGCTAGATGATGATTGACGATCATGAAATTGTGTTTGAGTAATTAAAAATGAGTTCTTTGTGTATTTTTCTTCTCTTGAAAAATATCATAAGTATGAAGCATGAATAAGAACTCTTGTAAGTGACCTAAAATCAAGTTAGCATATATATAGAGGCCATAAGTGAAGTGAGGTCGTTTTGAAATTTCGCCATAAAAATGCTCTGTGCGCTGGTGGACCTGCACTGGTGGACCAGCGCAGGACCAGCGCACAAGCCAATTTTGGCTTGAGCGCTGGACAACAGGCGCTGCCACCAGCGCCAGTCCAGCGGCGCACACCTGGGCGATTGGCGCTGGTGGCTTGCACTGGTCCACACCAGCGCACGACCAGCGGCGCTCCACTGGGCGTTTTGCACCGGTGAGCGGCGCTGGTCGACCGGTGCTGGTGGACCAGCGCTGGTGGACCAGCGCACAGCCTACATTTTGTACCCCACAAGCAATCATGCAAGGGGTACAAAGTTAAACTAAGATGCATCCTAAAAGCTTGAATGCTATGATGTTTTAAACACAAGATGCAATCATAAAACAAGCAAGAAGAGATGTAAATAAGCATTGATGCACAACAAAAAGAAACACAACATACAAAGATTAAACATATGCATGAGTTGTGAGTGTGTGCAACTATCTCTTCAAGACAAGTAAGCACTTAGAATATTACCTTTGGTGCTTGTCAATAATGAGGTCTTCAAAGGGCCTAATGCACTAACAACAACATCTAAACTACCCTTACAAAGAGTCCCCATTTATGGTTTGATCACGAAATAAGCCAATTAAAAACAACGGGAATCCTTACAATCACCACCAAATTGGCATTGATCAACTTCAACTTGTTGTTCTCTTCATTCTTTTGTTGAAGGATCTTGTCATTAAAGCTTATAAAATCTTGATTTGAGGAGGCTTCTAATTCTCATCATAGGATGAGATTTCACTATCTTCACTACTTGAAGAGTTATCACTTTCCTCATTACTTGAGGAGTCTTCACTACTATCCTTAAATCTTCCTTCATATATAGCCACGTGAGCAATGTAATTGCTAGTAGATTCTCTATCATCAAAGGACTTCTCTTCCTCTACTACATCACTCACACTCATACATGATTTATCATTGATGGCTCTAATGCAGGCTTTCATTGTATTTCTCCAAAAGGTGTAGTTACCACTATCCAAGAGTGGAGATGTAGCACTAAGGATACCTTTCGACATCCAATCACCTATAGCTCAAAAATACAACAAAACAAAACACAAACACTATAATATGGATCTATCTAATTACTTCTAGACACTCGCTTAGATACCAATTGAAATTCCCTTAAGCAATATAGTGTATAATATATCTAGAAGGGTTATGAATACGTATAGGCCCAATTTCTTCCAAATTCAAAATATGCGGATTATAAGAATGAAATGTGCACTTGATATGATTTAACAATTGTATAGTATGAGTCAATACATGTGAAAATCAATATACAAGAGATACAATCAATACATGATATGGAAGATAATGAAAAGTAAAGCGAAAAGAGACACAAGTATTTTTATGTGGTAAAACCTCAAAGAGGAAACATCCACGGGTTAATACCACAACCACCGGCAAAACAATCCACTATATGAAAAGGACTTACACACTCAAGGGTATCAACAAATGATATCCACCCTAAGCTATCAACTCCTAATCTACCCTCAAGGCCAAGTGAACCACCTAGCCTACTCCCTATCAAAGGTGTGTCCTACACCTCTAGAGAGCAACTCCCTATCCAAGGCTCTCAAGCCTCTAGGAAGATTTCCTTACTTAGCTATCTAGATCACAAAGATCCTAGTCAAGCTTCCCTAACTCAACCATCTGAAGTATCACACTCCTAGCTAAGACTTTTGCTTGGCTATCCGGAACACTTTCCTAGCTTCACTCACTTTAATAAGAGACTTCAACCTTTCCACAAGGCAATTAAAGGTATCGGGTTTAACAATGATGAGATTCACATAACCCATCTTTAGTTTGCTAACGATACAATGTTGTTCATTGATCCTTGTATAGAATACCTTTTAAACGCCAAAAGGATTTTGAGATGCTTTGTAAGATCCTAGATCTTTGTTGGCTTGATTCCATTGCAAAATGCTCTTTATTTGTATTGATTAGTTGCTTAGGTTTTTCTTGGTGAAAAGAAGCTAAAGAAGCTTCAAAGAAGAAAAACAATGTCTCATGCAAATATCATCTTCAAGAGGAAAATCGCATACTTGGATGCTAAGGTATAAAGATTCTTCTTCCTCTTGTAATGTGTAAACGCACACACACATAATTCATTCATGTGTGTCCCTATATAGTTGTGCTACATTTGGTATATATAACACATTCACACACCATTGAAGTATGCTCATGCATTGAACTCATATTGTCATACGTTGTAGAGTTGCATGTTTTAAGACTATGTCTAGGAAATGGCATACTTGTGTGATCTTGTGTTTATTTGTTTGTGTTTCTTATATTTTGGACTTGAACATGATCTCATATGATTCCTTATTGAGTCCCGGTCATTTCAATTACTCATTCATTAGGTTTCGAGTCCAAACGATGTAGCTACGCTACTTTGCGTTTACATTCTTTGAGTTGTCTTCGTCATCATTTTTTGAGATGAATTCTCAACCTTTTTGTAAAGTTTTGTAGTCTTCATTGTGCGTAAGGGAGTCATGATTCATAATCCAAAGACGGATTCAAAATTAGAGTTCGGAGGCCCGGATACAGCCGAAGAACGCGAGAGGAGCTTGCTCGGCCAAAGACCAAGCAAAGGAGTCCACGTATGGGCCACGTGTGCCACACACGCCCTATATGTGGATGGTGACATGGCACATGTTGATTGGCTCATTTTTCCCTCTCTTGAATTCTTTTAAATACTCTTCTCCTTCCCTCTAAACACAACTTGAAGAAAAAATGAAAAAGATGAAGTGCAGAATTTCTTCATGATTTTAGGTTTCTTATTTTGATCATAACTCTCTCATACGAACTCGAAATCGAGTGATCCAAAATCCAAAAATGTTGGTCTTGAAGAGAGCTACAAACCCTAGGCATTTTTAGAGTCATTTGAGTTTGTGATTTTTCTCAGCAAGCTGATTTCAGTCCAAGTCTCAACTTTTGTATGTGAAACTTCTTCTTCTCACTTTCTCTTTGATCATCTCTTTTAATCTTTCTAATTGATAGATGAAATGTGTTAAGAATGATGTTAATTCATACTCTAGGATTGTTTGATCATTTGTTAATTGAGTTTTAGCTTTGTGATTTCTCTTGAACAGATTTTAGCTAAACTTGATTGAAATTGAAATTGATTCTAAAAATGATATATATGATGTGCCTCATGATATTTTCTAGGTTTAATTTCATTATCTAAGAACTAAGATTTTTGTATGATATATTGAATATTCATATCTTGTTCTTATTGATTCACATGCTTTGATTTCTAGATAGATTTGTGATTGTGTGTTGATAGCTTATTCTAGATCATCACTAAGCACGTACATAGAGCTTGATTGATCATCTTGTTTTATTTGATTGTTTTTGCATCATTTGCATCACTTAGATCACCAAACCATGCTCTCTAGCTTTATCCAACATCTTACTTAAAACTTCCACAACTATATTGAAAAGAAAGGGGGACAACGAATCACCCTGAAAAAGACCTTTTTCCATCAGAAATTCCTTAATTGGACAGTCGTTCACCCGAACCGACAACAAAGGTGTAGCAATGCACCCCCTAATCCATTCAATCCATCTTGAGCCAAACCCCATCATACTCATTACCTCAATCAAAAAATCATGATCCACACTATCGTAGGCTTTCTCAAAATCCAGCTTAACTAAGAGTCCACCTTTTTCATCCTTCCTCCAAGTGTGAATATTTTCTTCAGCTATCACAAAACTATCAACCATCTGTCTACCCTTCACAAAAGCCATTGGTTCAAGCTAATGACCGTATCCATCACTTTCTTTAATCTATTAGCTAAAACCTTTGCAAGAATTTTATAAATAGCACCAACCAGACTAATAGGCCTATAATCCCTCAAGGAAATTGGATTCCTTATTTTCGAAACAAGCGTAAGGAATGTACTATTCAAATGCTTCACAATCGAGCTGTCCCTGTAAAATTCCCTTATAAAATTCATAATGTCATCCTTAATCGCCTCCCAATTAGCTTTGACAAAATTTAGGTTGAGACCATCTAGGCCCAGCGCTTTGTTACCATCACACTCACACAAAGCCGACCACACCTCCTCCAAAGAGAAGTCTGCTTCTAACATCAAGCACTCGTCCACCGAAATTTGTTGAAAAGGAAGATTGACAATCCTAGGCCTACACCTTTCCACCTTCTCAAAATGTTCCTTGAAGAACCGAAACACCTCTGCTCTAACTTGATTCGGACCTACACACAAGCTGCCATTAATATAAATATCACCAATAACATTGATCTTTCTTCTCATATTGTTCATGAGATGAAAAAATCGTGCATTCCTATCACCATCTTTCAACCATTTCACCCGAGAACTCTACCTCCATCTCTGTTCTTCCTAGCGTATATTCTTCCATAACTTAACAAGGCAATTTTTACGATCCAGTCTCAAACTTTCAAACCATCCATCCGCCACTACCTTTTTTTTCAATCTAGATCAAATTCAACAGAGCCAAACACAAAAACTATTAATATTTCTCATTCATTCCTACCTGAACACAAGAAATGTGATGTTGAACACATGCAGTGATATCAATTCATGAAAAAAAAAAAAACCGAAAAAAGGTTGTTTACTTATTAGTTTCCCTCCTACATGTAAGGTCATGTAATGGCATGGTTTTCTGAAGCTCTATTTGGTTCTCTATAGTGTACAAGGTAGATTTCAAAATCATCTCCAATTTTAAGTTTAAACAACGGTTGTTTCTAACTCTCTTTTTGACTCTCAAAACCGAAATGCACATTTATTTCAATATAATGGAATTTAATATTAATTATTAATCATCATTAACTATTCTTTTTTCTAACCAAACTTGATTCAAAGCAAAATCTAACCTAAAAGAAAAAAGTGAAAGTTAAAAAAAAAAAAAAAAAAAATCCGCATACTAACAATCATTAGATTCCCAATCAAATTCACAAACTCATTTAAAGTAAAAGAGAAACAGAAACCATCCATCCAGCGATGGTAGAAAAAGTCACAAACATATTCAACATCAATCAACAAAAACAACCAAACTAGTGTTGAATAATAATCAGATTAAACACCAAAAACCTTCCATTCATCCATCAACCGTCAAGATACATCAATGTCCATGTCAAAGTAGAGTCTTATATTATCAACATGTACAAAATTGTAAACCCCATTCATTGAAAGCCTTTTAAACTTTCAAAATGAGTTTTACATTATCTACAGATACAAAATTGTAAAACCCAACTATCGAAAGCTTTATAAACTTCTAAAAGATAGGTATTCCAAAAAGTTCCTAACAACTATTGTTAGTTTGGAGTTCAACAAAAAGATACATTAACAATGTCATACATATTTCTTGAAAGATTTATGTTTTATTCGATCACATTCTTTCCCTTGCCATTATCTGGTTTGATAATGTCTTCACTAACTGTTTCATGGATTGCAACAATATTAAGTTTGTTATTAATAAAATTAAAATTAAGAATACAACTTCCTTTCCAACCCCCCCCCCCCCCCCCCCCCAAAAAAAAAAAAAAAATAACAATTAAGAATATAACTTTGTGTTTTATTGCACACAGTCTTTGAAGAACAACGATTTGAAGAATACACCTAGTTTAAAATATGAATTCAAACCGTGAATCAATCCAAAATAGACTCATAAAATTAAAATATACAAAAAATGAAGTGAACCAAAACATTGAATACACACAGAAACAAACCTATAGATTATTTTTTTAACAAGAAATTGCAATACCAAAAACTTAAATTTAAATTATTAATCAATCCAAACTAGACTCATATGAAATTTAAATATTTAGAAAATGAAGGAAAAAACTGAAACATCGAATATACACAGAAACAAAATCCATAAATCTTAAAAAGAAAAAATTGAAGTAGAATTTTAACCTATAGTGAGAGACTTTGAGCAAACGAGCGTTTTCTCTTGTTTTTATATGAAGGTGGGTATAACCTTTGATTTTATCCTTGTTTGATATCTATCTTCGTCTGTTATCAGCATCATTCATTTATGTCAATCAGAATTTTTCTTTAAATGTTAATTATAAAGTAAATAATAAATTTGCAAACAGACCCTAATGTGGTCATTAAAAAGACAATTTTATCCTTCTTTTGTTCATCTCACATCTATTTGTCAATAAGAGAATAACAAAACATACCAACAACATTAATTTATCTCAAATAAGTATTGATCACAGAGCCAATAATAAAGTGATAGCTGATAAACAATATAATCATCCAGTATATCATAACATAATATGCAAACTAGACTTATTCAATGGACAAATATTGACGAGACCAAATGCTCTACTAATTGGATATTCAATCAACACTATCAAAATGGAAGAACAAAGTTAGAATAATATAGAGATTTAATATATATATATATAATACTTATCTAATCAGGACCTTCTTGACTTTATAATTTGAGAACGTTCAACCACAGCCACACATTCACAACGGACCCATAGCCCTACATTAACAAATACCTAAACCCAATATGAATGTATGCTTATGGTTGAACGTCTTTAACTTATAATTTTAGGACGTCCTTACTAGATAACCACCCATATATTATTATTATTATTATTATTATTATTATTATTATTATTAAAAGCTGTAAAATGTAAATCCTTTCCAAGTATCTAGAGTCTCACAAAATACTAATAATGATTAATAAACATGTAATTTGATTAAAGTCCAGCTCTAAAAATCCAAAACAGTTAAAATTAAACAAACAAAAATTCACAAACATATTCAACATCAATCACCCAAAACAACTCAACTAGTGTTCCATTCATTCATCCACTGTCATCCATATTCAAAGTCAAATCAAACACAAGCCAAATTGGCACTAGAAATGACCCCCACCATTGTCTACCAAACAAAGGGATTGTGTTCTTATATATTCAACATACAAGATACATTCAAAAAAGACGATTTCTACGAGCATCCACAAACTTCATTCCTATCAAAACACTAAAGAATATGCATAACCCAGTTTTAGTTCAATGCTAAAACATGCCCTTACCTTAATCTAACTCCAAATTTGAAACTTTTCACAAGTGACTACCTAGCTTCTAGAATCCATAAATAAATAAAATTGCACCAAATGCATAGATTTTCAGAAACCACAAAACTGCACGCAATAAAAACTGTTAGCAGCATATATTCATGTCATAAATTCACTGAATTCACAAAAACCAAACCACTTACAGTATACACACGTTGACCAAACCAAATGCTATCAACACAATAATCCACAAAAAAGATTACTCGGTTATTAAAATTAAGAACCCATAAACAAAGTTAAAAATAGATACCTATATTTAGGGCTAGGGACGGTCCGGTTTGGTCCGGTTTCAATTGGAACTGGACCAAACCAAAAATTTCGATTTCTTGAAAAACAGGACCAATTTGGACCAATCTTCTTTTTAGACCAGACTAGACCAAATTATATTGGTTTGATTTGGTCTGGTTCGATCTAATGGTTCTTGACTTAAATTATTATTATTTTTTTAATAATTTTTATGCATGGTCCATCATTTAAAAGAAATATATGGTATGATGAGTTATTGGAACTAAATAAAATATATTCAAATATAAAGTTAAATTTCAAATAAAATAATAAAATGAAAGCCAAATAAAACAAATATGAAATAACAAATTAGGGTTTTCACTTTTAACTCTTAGTTTTAAATTTTTGGGTGTGATACATAATAGAATAAAAATGTGTACTAAAAGTATTCGATTTACAGTTTGGTCCGGGTTTTATAAGCTTGGATCATATACCAAACTAGACCATACGATTTTATTATAAAAAAACTATACGGTTTTTTTAAAAGTAAAAACCGGACCAAACCAAGCGGGTTGGTTTGATTTGTTATTGAAACTAAATATAGCACGGTGTGTATAAAACTATCTAGAGGGGGGTGAATAGATTTTACCCTTTTTA
Source organism: Acer saccharum (assembly GCA_030490815.1). Lineage (NCBI taxonomy): Eukaryota > Viridiplantae > Streptophyta > Magnoliopsida > Sapindales > Sapindaceae > Acer > Acer saccharum. The sequence continues at coordinate 19,436,175 of CM059876.1, read as the reverse complement.
CCCAATTTTTCGTGTTAGTCAAAATTACGAATTTACCCTCAAGATAATATAAACAAGCAAGTGTAATATGGTGCGGAAATTAAATCAACACTTGATTTTTACGTGGAAACCCTCACGGGAAAAAACCACGGGCTATGTAAGTAAGCCACACTCGAACCTCGAATCCACTAAATGTGCAAACGATTACAACCTAATCCCGGAAGTAATCACACACCTACCTAATCCCGGTATGAGTGAATCTAGTCCAATTTGCTTGCGCTCTAAGCAACCTAATCCCAGTTGCTACACACAAGACTTACTTTCTCTAGAAGAGAATACAACCCTAAGTGAATATATGTGAATATCCAAAATGCAACATAGAGCAAGGGAAACCCTATATGCTTATCTAAGATGATTAATTTGCAATTAAGAACAATCCTAGATATCAAAACTAAATGACATGTCAATTAGTTTAGCTAATCAATATTAAGCACAAAACCTAATATGCTAGCACAATACAACTTCTCAAACATACATCATACTAATCTCAATCTTGTATCCAAAGCATACAAAATAACAAACAAGTAATTAATTGAGATTGCTAGATAAGAGAAACACAAAATATGTAAGATATTAGTGAAAAGCTTACTAAGCAAAGTATGATGAAGAATCCATGCTAGATGATCAAAGATGATGCTAGATGATGATTGATGATCATGAAAAAGTGTTTGAGTGATTAAAAATGAGTTCTTGGAATTTTTCTTCTCTTTGAAAAATATCCTAAGTATGAAATCTGATATGAACTATCTTAGCTGACCTAAAGTCAAAGTGTTATATATATAGGGGCCATAAGTGAAGTGTGGTCGTTTTGGAAAAAACGCACCAAAATATCTCTGTGGCTCGCCTGCCGTGGTTGCTCAACCGCGGCACAGCAAAGACATTGCTGTCGCTCGACTGCCGCGGTTGTGGCACCGCGGCAGATGAACCGCGGCAGAGACCTGGAAGTCTCTGTCGCTTGCATGCCGCGGTATGCCAAAATTAGGCAACCGCGGCACTGGAAGGGCAAGCCTTCTAAGCCACTTCACACAAAAGAAACATGCAATACGTGCACGTGTGAGTGTGAAAACAATGCAACCTAATGCTTAACAAGATATGGCAATTAATAAGCTAGATGCAATCATGTAACAAGCAAGAAGAGATGAAAATAGGCATTAATGCACAACACAAATGAACACAACATACAAAGATAAGACATATGCATGAGTTGTGAGTGTGTGCAACTATCTCTTCAAGTCAAGTAAGCACAAAGAAAATTACCTTCGGTGCTTATCAACACAAGGTCTTCAAAGGGCTTCGAACAATAAAACCAATACCTAAGCTACCCTTGCAAAGTACCCCCAACATGTGGTTTGTCCACGAAATTAGCCAATCAACAATTGGGAACCTTACAGTTATGGTTCAGCGGTTTTGGGATTTTTTGCCCACCCCTACCTATGTTTAGTATTACAGTAAAACCCCTCTAAATTAATATTCTTGGGACCCACCGTTGAGTATTAATTTAGAGGAGTTATTAATTTGAAGGATTTTATCTTGCAAAGTGTTATTTTTTCTTAGAAAACATGTGGAAGTCAACTTTCTTATTTAGGGAAGGTTCCTTTTCAAGATTACTTGTTTAGTCAGTTTTCTTCTTCATGGAAAATTCTTTTTTTCAAGATTCCATGTTTAAGAAAGATTTGTTGTACTCCAACCGAAGAGGATATCATCAATGATATCATAATGCAGAATAATGATGGTGTGGTTAAGATATCTATGATGACGACGACGATAGTCAAGAGGTATCTAAAATCTCTACAAGTAAGGCCTTTGAAATGCTAAATTTAGTTGAAACCCTTTGGCTACAACAAGAAGAAGATCACAATAACTTCTTGAGGACAATTCAAATGATGAAGGATGAAGTCAAAAATATCAAACATGGTGACCTTATGTAAACTAGCATCTTAAAATACTTTTTATAGTTCTTGAATATTTTGTAATATATTTTATACTTTTATGAAATTATTGATTTATGCAACAGTCGGGACCAAAATTTTACACTATGTTTTAAAAAGAAATTATTAATTATTACGATAGAGGGGTTTATTAATTTTTTACACTGGCCCGAGTCGAGACCGAGATTTTTTTATTAATTTAGAGAAGATATTAATTTATAGGAGATTAATTTACAGGGGTTCTACTATATTTTTTTTATTTTGCATCAAATTTTCAAAAAATTGACCAATAAAAATTAAATAATCCAAATTTCACGCACTTTTGCACACGTAAATTAGATCTAAAGTGTATATACAAACAATTAACAGAAGCATATTTAGCTCAAACTCACCTATAAAAGCTGGAGCGAAATAGGGTTTTGTTTGGTAAGCTTCTGGTCTCTCTTTTCCTCTCTTATCTTTCACGATTCTATATCCTCTATTTTTCTAATTTTTTCTTCTTTTTTTTTGTTCTTCTTTCTTATCATATTAGTCCACCGCTTGGACTCTAACTATTATATATATTCTTTCTTTCACTTTACACACGTCCCTAGTATATTTTAAGTCATCAAGTTGCATGACAAATTACATTTCTACCCCTATATTATTTTTTATTCCTTTTCAACTTATCAAATGCATAGATAATTATATTTTCATCCCTTATCTCATTTTACAATTTAAAAATAATAATCAATCCATATACCTATTGATTTGGGTTCAGTCCAAATCATTACTTCACTTGTCATAATTTTAAGTCTCACAAACACTATCATTTCGGGCCTATAGCCTTTTAGCAAATAAATTCCATCCAAATTCATAATAATTGAGGTAAAATATTTAATGATTTGACCAATTTTTTAGGATATTATAGTTATGCACCTTGATATTATTTGATTAAGCCTAATTATGAATTTTTTTTATTAAAAAAATTCATGATATTTAGTATAGGCCGACCTTAAGAACGTGATAAAACTTCTTACACAGTAATAAGAGGTTTTACCATTAGAATATTTCGTTAGATGATAAATATCAAATTTGTAAACAATCCCTATTGTAATTAAAGAAGACAAATTTATCCTTAGTTTGTTTATCTCACATCTATTTGTCAATATTATTTAGGAACTTTTGAGGGTTATAATTGAAAATCCACTGTGTTAATTAAAATAAATTTTAGAAATTACTATACAGTCCCTGTTGTGTTACTATTACTAAGACCCGTCTATTAAGTAATTATATAAACTCGAAGGGTTGTATTTGTCACTTGACTTTTAAAGAAAATCTAAGGGGTGCTATAATTGAAATCTTAGTGAGACATGTTTATTAAGCAATTATATAAACTTTAAGTGTTGTATTTATAATTTTACTTTCAAAGAATCTAATATATATATATATATATATATATATAGATTTTCTATTATCAGTTTGTCCTGACAATAAAATATCAGGACGAAGAATGTGGACCACTAGATTTACATACTTTGACTCAAAGTGTATGCACTTGTCAAAACTTCTTCATAATCTGTTGTCCACATTCCTCGTTCTGATATATTTATTGTCAGGACGAACTGACAATAAAAAGATTGTGGATATATATACAGTCTTTCTATTATCAGTTCGAACTGACAAAAGTTATATCAGTTCCTTGTATGTGGGCTACTGGATTTAAATACTTTGACTAACAAGTGCATACAACTAAGTCAAAGTATTTAAATCCAGTAGCCCACATGCAAATATCAGTTCGAACTGATTATATGCTATAATTCAAAGCTAAACTCTCTCTTTTTAGATGAAATCCAATAAAAATATATATATATATAAATTGAAGTGTTAAAAAGTATTTTCAAATTATAAACAAAAGGTGCTAAAAATATTTTTGATAAAAGATTATGAAGCAAATATTACCTTAAATTTTATTTTACTTGAAAGTATTTATTGCATTAGGGAGAAGAGAAATATAAGAAAAATCAAATTCCGAAGAAAAAAAAAAAAAAAAGTCAAATACGTCAACGGTGATTACGTGACAATGAGTCGAATTCACGAATTCTAACAGGCACATAAACACACACACCAGATAGTTCTCACCCTCATCAACAAAAACCGCACGGAGAAGCTGAGGAGCGTCGTCATCGACATCGTTTCGAATTTGTCTTTTTGTTTTTTTGTCTTATTATTTTTATTTTTCTAAAATCAATTCAAAAGAACAAAAGAATTCTGGAGAAGCAAACAATGGCGGGTGATTCAGAGAAGAGGTTTCACTCGATCATGGACAAGCTCTTTCACGCTCCCAAATCTATTCCACCTCCCTCCAGGTTCTCTTCCTTTATTTAATTTTACGTTTTATACTCACCAAAATTGAGAAACTTGAAACAATATTAGATTCAATTTAGTCTTATCAAAATTCGAAACTGTGCTCGGCTAAGCTAACTATTATCTGTTAGGTTCAATTTAGTTGAAGTAATTGAAAGTATTGGTATTCACTTTTTGAAAATTTAGTTGAATGCTAATTTAAGTGTCATATTGCAGATTTCAGAACAATATCAAAGCGTTTGATTTTTATTTATCGTTTATCCTTTCTTATTTTGGTTAATTATAATTACTATTGCTTTGGTTTAGGGTTAGGATTGACATGTTGTGTTGTGTTGTGTGTTGTCGTGAATAATTAGTTGTTCAATAGCTGAATCGCGGAGAGGCATGAAGCTGCGGAATGGGGATTCTGCATTGGCACTGGTGACACCAAATGTGATGGAGAAATCTCAGCATTCTTCAGAAGCTCCAATGTGTAGACCATGGGACAGAGGGGATCTTATGAGGAGGCTAGCCACTTTCAAGTCCATGACATGGTTTGCCAAGCCTAAGGTTTGGTATTTTATCAATTTTTGGTTTATATATTCTCTTAAGATTACAATTGAATTCTGTAGTCAATTCGCATTTTTTATCTTACCATTTTCTTTTAATAATTGTTGTGTAATTAATTTGATGGATTTAGCTGCCTGTTTGTATAAAAACCTCCCATGTTATAAGCCTTATGGTGTGATATTATCGTTGTTCTTGGTTCCTTTTTTATTCTTTTTCCTTTTTAAGTCTCAACGTGCTTGGTTGTAGTTAATTTTAGTATTAATTTGATTCATGAATGTTTTAATTGGATGTTTCAGCTTTTAAAGAACTTTTACGTTGTTCCAGTCCTTTCTAATTATAAGGTTTAGTTTGTCTTGGACAAAGAATTAAGTAACTTTGTCAATACTCAATAGAAAAGCTATTATCTTTTCCCTTCATTGTCAGCTTCTACGAGAAATTCTCTATAATATCTACACCCTTCTCTCGTTTGGGAGGAATCATAAAATCTTTTGGTTCTTACTTACTACTGTTTTGCTTCTTTTTTTTTCCTGTCATTATTAGGTTGTAAGTGCTGTAAATTGCGCAAGGAGAGGTTGGGTAAATGTAGACACAGATATCATAGCCTGTGAATCTTGTGGAGCACGTCTCCTTTTCTCTACTCCGTCATCCTGGACGCAGCAGCAAGGCATGTCATAGTTTTCTTTTACTAATACAGGAACTACTACGTTGTAAATTGTATGGAAACTTTCTGGCTTGTTTTTGCCTAAATTGGAGCATTTTCTATATTTTTTTTAGTCGAGAAGGCGGCCTTGGTATTTAGCTTAAAGCTGGATAATGGACACAAATTACTCTGCCCGTGGATCGACAATGCCTGCGATGAAACACTGGCTCAATTTCCTCCTACACCACCTCCAATTTTAGTTGACAAGTTTAGAGAACGTTCTTCTACACTCTTACAACTGTTAGCTCTTCCGATAATTTCATCTTCAGCCATTGAGTGTATGAGAATCCCTCAGCTAGAAGAATTTCTTAAACAGTCTTCAACCTTGGAATATGGAAATGATTTTTTAAGCCCTTCTCAATCAGATTCCCTCGACAATGAATGTGAAGACCAATCTGCAGAACTGTATTTTCAGGTACTGTACTTGATTTGCTACATTGCTTTTAAATTATGGGTTGCGATCTCAAATATTTGTCTTCCCCTAAATCTTTTATTATTATTTATTAGCAAATGAACTTCAATGCACTTCCATGGTTGTTCCCTTGCCCTCATCTGATATAGAATGTATCTGTGATTGTAATGGTTTGTAGACATTATGTTTTATTCAATTATGCAATAAAAAGCTTGCATGACCCTGTCTCCTGCTGAATTTTAAATTATCTAACAAGTTAATTTGTGCCTTTAGTGAAAGTAGTGGATCGTTTTGAATTCTGCTCATGTCTATTATTTCATTTTCTGCTCACCTTGCACATTTCAGAGCATAAACTAGACAGCATTCAGATTTCTATATAATCCATGTGTTGCTTGTCCCATAGAAAGCAAGTGATCATAATGATAGTACCACGACTATAGTAATTGATCATTTTCAGTTTACTTGCATTCTTGATGATGAAGAATAATGTTTTGAAGCATTTTCAGGCACACAATCTCATAAGTTTATGTGGCTGGGAACCACGTTCACTTCCTTATGTGGTTGAATGCAAGGATACTGCCGGTAGCAATGAGATTGTGGAGGCAACTGGAAACTCTGGGGCTCATAAGGCTGTTGTGTTGGATTGTAGGCTTTGTGGTGCTAGTGTTGGATTATGGGCTTTCTCTACGGTCCCCTGTCCTTTGGAGTTTTTTAGGTTTGAAGGATATTCGGAAGTAAGTGGTGAAAAAAATGCTGGAACTCATGCTTCTTCAAACGTTGCACCATTGTGTAAGGAGAGTTCATCCGGTTTAAATCTGACAATTGCTGGGGGTCCACCACCAACGAAACAGAGTTTTAAAGCTACAATTTCCTTACCTGTTGTTGGCCGCACTTTGAGGGCTAGGTTCTCTAATGACTCTGATTTTAGAGGTTGTACATATGATAACCATGAAGAAATTCAATCTGCAGCTATGAATAAGAATTTAAGTCTAGATGGAATAGAATGTGCAGAACACAATCTCTCTGGACATGTTGTTCAGACAATAGACATGAGCTCGTTAAAGAGAAAACAAAATGAACATGGATTATCTAGTTCTATAAGTGAAGATCAATCCCCTTGTTTGAATCATAACGTTGGTGAAAAAGGTGATACTCCTGAGAACAACATTCATGTACCGACAGAAGGAAGAAGTGTCACTGGGCTTGTCCCATCTTCCGAAACTGGTACTCATTGTTCTCTTACACAAAATGCAACAGGAACTACCCAGAAACCAGGCCTAAGTCAAAGCAATGGGTTGCCTGAGAATGCAGCAAATGTTGAATTGATTAATTCAGCAGATTGGAGAATTGTTTGCAGTGGAGTTAGAGGCCCTTCTATTACAACACCAGATAGTAATTTCACTATTGGAAATGAGGAATGTAGCCAAAATGGGAGATCATTGATGGTTACTTCTGATAATGAAGTCATGGCTAGGAGTCCAGGTAAGATACAATATTGATAGTTTATAGCTGTTTCACTATGATTTTGAAATGAAATAACTATTCTTCTTGAATATGTATTTTTGCATCCTTGATATAGATGCTGTATTTTTAATGTTGGCATCTCATATACTGTGATTTCCCGTTCTGTTTTTGGCTGTGATTCTTGCTTGCTATCCTCATTGGCTCAAATAACTCGGTGCACTTGTACTGATTTCTTGCATATTGGTTTTTGATATTATTTTCTGTTCTCTAACAAGCTCTCACTCTTCTTTCTTAGCAATTTCACCATGTGCTTCATTCTAGAAACATTTCAATATTATTTTATGAAGCATTACTTGTCTGTTTTCTCTAATTACTTATATCAAGATTGTTGGTGAGTAGATCATTTTTGTATTTGACCATCCTCTGCTGACCAAATTATTAACATTAAAATGGTGCATGTAATTTGTGGAAAATCAGAATATTGTATTGAAAAGTTAATTTTGCTGATACAAACCTAGAGAATATATACAGCAGAGAGAGTGTAGTAATTACAACCTACCAACAACTTACTTACCAACTACTTAAATGAATAAATAAAAAACTACAGCTGTCTGTAAACACCTAATAATGACAGGAAAGTAACTAGTTACTTTCCATACTTCCTAACAACTACTTTTTAACACTTATCTCTAAATAAGACCACTTTTGATAACATACATCATAAACATTCAACATAATTTGGCTGCTACCTTCTCCATTTTAAAATTTTCATTGTCTTAAAATCATTCATAGTTAATCTTCTTTTTCAGCACTGAGTAGGAATCTAGTGATGGAATGTGTCTTACTAGCGGTGCCCTGTTTTGAATTAAAGTTTTAGGAAATTCCCGTTTGTTTCTAGGATGGTTTGGCTAAATCTGAGCCTAGGCTTAATGTCTTATATTAGTTTTGAGAATATACAAACGTATATATACAGGAAAAAACTACTAAAAACTAGGCAAGATTACAGGAGGAAATAAGTACGATTGGAGTTATAAAAGGAAACTACAACTAGGGAATACCACATTACGAAACTGGAAATAAGTCAAACTTGAATCAGGAAATAAATTGGCCTATAAACTAGGAAGGAAAGAATTCTTGACAGCAAGAAATCTGTCAAATATGTGCAAGCACTGCCACCAGCCTAATAAAATTTGGAATTTTCCAACAGATTGTAATCTTAACGTGGGAAATGAACTATTGGAATTTTCCAACAGATTGTAATTACAGTGTTTACTACAAACTATTGGGAATCAAATTAGGTTTATCCCACACACAAATCATGAATTAAGTTCCCGCTGCCGCTGGAAAAGTAACTTAATTACCCTCTCCCACCCAAGGAATTAAGTTCTCTTTCCTGATTTTCTTTCCAATGGAGCTTGATTCCCGTTGCTTTTCATTCCCAATTAGTAAACGTGCCCTTGGATAAGAAAAATCTTGTTTATTTATTCAATCACACATCTAAGCATAGTCAAATCCTTTGGGACTTTCAAAGTACTTTGTCAATTTTGTTTAATACTCACTGCCACTCATCTGCAACCAGCTTATAAATCAAGGATCATCCCATTTTCAAGTTTGAATTATTTTGGTTGAATTTGGATGGTTAGTCCCAAGTATCACCTTTTCAAGCTTCCCTTGTTCAAGTCATCTCAAAGCTCTAAGCAGTCACTTCCCTTTTGTTCTAAGCGGCCACTCACTCTTCTTTTTTTATTTTTTCTATTGCAAATGGTGGCTCATCTCCTTGACTGGTTCCGTTCTTTCCATTTTTTTTTACACCAGAGGTGGCTCTCCCCCTCTTTACTAGTGATGAAAGCAGCTCCTCTTATCACATGATTTATGATGCCCTAACATAAAAATTGATCCAAGTTGTACATGTAGCAACCTTTTGCACCAGGTAATAATAAGCTCACATCCATCAAATATTTCCCTTTCCACACGTGTAGAGCCCACTCAACCTGTTAAGCTAAGCTCCATGAGTTGGTCCCACACATCATTCTCAATAGATAGAAAAACTTTAGTTTGGATTATAAACCATGTTTCCTAAAAATGTCTGCCATAAGATTTTTGGTTTGGGCCCTCATATTCTAGATCCAATGCATTTTGGATTTGACTTGAAAAAACAGCTAGATAGGTTGGAAGGGGAAGGGAGAATAGATGAAGATCTCTTAAGGGAGAGAAGGCTGATAAAAACCAAACTAGAGGAGTTGATTCTCAAAGAGGAGATCATGTGGAAACAAAAAAGTCAAAAACTAAGGCAAGTTGGGCAAAGCAAACTGATGGCAATACAAAGATGTTTCATGTTTCATAAAATGGTTAATGGAAGAAGAGAAGTTGATGTGAAGAACGACCAGCAATGAAAGATGATGTGAAGAAAGTCTTTGTGGCATTTTAGGAGACAGGCGTGGTTAATAAAATTATTAATACTCTATTTTCCTCATCCCCAAGAAAAAGGAGTCTTTAGGTAAGTGATTTTAGACCAATTTGTCTAGTCACTAGCCTTTATAAGCTAATAGCTAAAGTATTCTCCTTAAGATTGAGAGAAGTTTTATCAAAAACTATTTCTCCTTCCCACACAACTTTCATTACAGGGATGCAAATTTTTATGAGGGCTTTGTTGCTAATGAGATATTGGAAGAGTGCAGAATGAAAAAGGAAAAAAAAATGTGTCGTTGAAGATTGATTTTGAAAAGGCTTATGATCATGTAGATTGGAGTTTTTTGGACTCTGTACTGGAGGCCTTTTGGGAATAGGTGGAGGAAATTGATGTAAGGGTGTCTTCAATCAATGGATTATTTAATTCTTATCAATAGTAGACCAATGGAAAGCTTTGGAGCTACTTGAGGATTAAGGCTTGGAGATCCCGCATCTCCTTTTCTTTTTACTTTAGTGGTGGATGGTTTGAGTAGGTTGATGCAGAAAGCCATTGAACTTAGACAAATGGAAGGTATTGTGGTGGGGGAAGATAAAATACAAGTATCTCATCTTCAATTCGCAGATGATACTCTTTTCCTTCCTTCGGGAGATAAGAACAAGATTGCCAATCTCTTAGATGTGGTCAAAGCTTTTAGTCTTTTGTATAGGCTTAAGATTAATTTTCCAAAGAGTCAAATAGTCAGAATAAATTCAGCAGAGAAGAAAATCAATGAATTCACTATGAAGTTTGGGCTTTCGGTGGGGAGTTGACCTCTTAAATACTTGGGTTTTTCCTTGGGAGATAATCCCAGATCTTTAAAATTTTGTGATCTGGTGATGGAAGAAGTTGAGAGACTAGTAGAGGGTGGAAGAGAGCTTTTCTATCTAAAGAAGGCAGGCTCACCTTGATTCATTCAGTGTTATCTTCTTTATTGAAATACTTTCTCGCTTTGCTCAACTTTGGTAGCCACGAGAATAGAAAAGCTTATGAGAGACTTACTGTGGGAAGATTTTAATGAGGGGATTGAGTTATCAAATGGAGTGTGATTTCAAAGCTTAAAGTTAAGGGTGGATTAGGGATTGGTAATGTAGAATTAATCAATTGAGCTCTTTTTGCTTAGTGGCTTTGGATATTACCTTTGGAGTAAGATGCATTAAGGCATAAGGTAATAAAAAGCAAATAGAGGACTAGATCTCACACTGGATGGAGCATCTTTGACATGCGAGTATGCGACATAATATGCCTTGAAGAATCTGCTAAAACAAGTAAATTTAACAATTATGGTACTGAAAAAATGGAAGATAGTAATTTGATAGGTTTTTAGAGGTCTACAACCTTCTTGCAAAGTTGTTTGAAATAATTCATGAACAGTTGCGTTCTGAACTGAAACACAATCACTTTGACAGCACATTCTTCCAGTGAATTGGAAAGAAGAATCCATATAGACATGATTCAGACACTGCCACAGAAATGTCTCAATGTGTCTCACACCAGCATATCATAAAACATGACATAAAATGCAATCTGGATATCACTCATGTTGAGTGAATGGTGAATTTTGAAACCATTGCAGCCAATTAGTTTTAGTGTTAAAGTTTGACCTATTGCCGGTGAATTGTGAAAATTTCCTCCTTAGATGGATGTTTGTTTGTTTACTATACATGTGTAGCATTTGCATTATACTTATTCTTTTTCCTTTTCTTCTCTCTTTTTTTTTTTTTTTTTCCAAAAATAAAAAATAAAAAAATTCATCTGGTTCACATAAGATTTGTCATTCGGACGCAATAATTCTCATTATTTATGCCCCCACTGCCTTCCAGGAAAGGATTTAAAACAACTACCAGAAGATAACAGCATGAAGTTCGATCCAATTAGGCAACACAGACATTTTTGCCCCTGGATTGTATCAACAGGCAGCGGACCACCTGGATGGCAACAAACGCTATCTGCTTTACAACGTAAGAGAGACCGTTCTCATCCGTCACCGACAAATTCTCCTGCATCTGCCTCGATTATTAAGGTACATTAGCACCTATCTTCTATTATTAAGGCTAAGACCGGTCTAAGACACTTGTAACTAAGAGAGTTCAGCACAGTGAGATAAACTTTTAGTTGTTAACTTGTTATGACTTATGGGGACAATGATGACTGCACCTGCATAAGGGTTTAAGATTTCATCTGAATACTATTAAGCGTGCGTCGAAATATGTAGGATTTGCCCAGTGAAACCTTTTGCCAATGTTCCCATCTAAACCTGTATAGACATAGTATAAAGTGATCGTGAGATAGTTATTCAGTTATTATAGTATTGTCATCCGAGAAGGATTAATATGTGATTTCATGTGATTTGACAGGTGGACGATCCCATTGCCTCAGTTAGAAAGCTTTTCTCTTCTCCGGTCACAAAAAGAATGAAGACCTCTCATGGATCAAAGTAAAAGGTAGGACTGATCAATTTTGCTGAGTGTCGATCAGTTTCCAAAAATGACCTCCCTTATCTGGTAGGATATATATCCTTGCATGTATCCCAAAGTGTTGTATCTATTGTTCTAAGAATGAAAACAGTTTTGGCAAAATAGTACTCCATTCATTATTTTTCTCCTTGACAACATTATAGCAAATATTGGTTTTGGCGATTTTTTTCATGTGAAATGTAGCAGATATTGTTTTTGGGTGAATAGGATTGAATTCATTTTTGTTCTCTCACAATACAAAATTGAAAGAACAGGAAAGAGTAGCAAATGGGGGTGTTATTCCATCAAGCCACAGTTTGTGATGACCACCTTCGAATAGGGGCGGTTGAAGCCTCTTTCCGCGACGACAGCCCTTTTGTCTCCTATTATCTTTGCCACCCTGCACACACCAAACAAGAGTCATTGTTGGAAATGGAGAATCATCAGCTGTTTAAACTTAGAATACAAGTAATAACTATCTGAAACACCCTTTAGCTTGAACTGTACAAAGATGATTTAGCTTTGATGTTGATATTGTTTGAGAGTGGTGCTTTGAAATAGTCATTAAAGTTGAAAGACTGACCTGAAATATGGAGAACTAGTATTATCCTGCACAGTCTTCACTAATCCGACCTTCTCCACAACCTCCATTCCTTCCAAGACTCTTCCAACAACCAAAGCCGAGGCATCCAGCTCTGGCGAATCCTTTGTAGCAATCACAAACTCCGTCCCATTCGGCTCCTTACCAACCTCCTCCTGATCAATCTCCAGCTTCCCTTTCCTGGCAACCAACTTCAGCTTTGGAGGTGGTTTCGAAGGATCTCTGACGATAATGCTGACAGTTCCGGCCAAGTTCTTAGTCCCAGTACACTGCTCATAGTTCCTCTCCCATTCTTGTTTGAGATTTTCAACTGCCAAATTGCTTCCTGTGCTGTTTGCTAGCTCTGCATCCACACCGTATGATCTCACACCACCATGTTGCACATAATTTGGCATGATTTTGATGAACTCTTTTCTTCTGTAACTAATCCCAGCAGTCCCACTAACAAGACTACTAAACCTTGCTACCCCAGCTGAGGCATTGTCTCCATATAACCCGATGACAATGCGACCAACGGGTTTTCCATCAATGGAGATATCAAGAAATGCCCGTTTTGTAGCAATTTTGTTGGTGCAGTTCAAATTCTCCTCCTCTTGCTCATTCTTGTTGGTTTTTGGCAAATTTTCTTCGGCTCGTGCCTTGGACAGGTTGAATATTGGTTCCAAAGCCTGAGTGCCCCAGAGAAGAAGCAGTGAAGAATTGCTACTTATTGAGAGCTCTCGGCGTGATAATTTGCAGCTTTGTTTGAGGGCCGGAAGAGATGGGGAACTTTGGCCTTGTAGAGGGGCTGTTGGTGGAAGAATTGGTGGAGAGGATTGCAACAGTTTTTGATTTTGTAACATTTCTTCACTGCTTCAATTAAGACTGTTTCTTTCGGGCAGAAAATAAAAGTCTGTTTCTCTGAGTTTTCACTGGAGATTTTTAGGATAAGAAAGACACAAAAGCCAATCCTTTCATATGCTTGGAAATGTCTAATTTTATGGTACAAAATGCATACCACCAATCTGAAGAGTTCTTGTGGGCCATCTCTCAAATGCATACCACCAATTTGATGTTCCTGGACCCGAAGTTAATGCAGTTAGATAATGCAATTACAGAGTAAATATACATTTATTTATTCTGACATCTACTCTTCTTATAATTCACTTTAATTTACTAATAAAAAGATTAAATTATCCATCTAAAAATAAGATAATATTTTAATAATAATAAAAATTTTAAACCCTCCCATGCTCTTAAGATGAATGAGAATTTTCGATATTTCCAATGCAATATAAATTATAAAATAAATTTTAAATGAAAAAATAAAAATGTTTTTAAAAATGTATAATTAGTTAACTAAACCCAACCGGACAAGATGAGAAATAAGGTTAGTTAGTGTTAAGCCCCTCACCTCACACCTACATCCAAGAGATTATGGGTTCAAGTTATGCATATTCTCAAAATCCTGAAATATTGTAATAGTTTTTTTTTTTTTATTTGAAAGAAACCCAAAAGGGAAAATAGGGGCACAATCGCCCAGAGAAAACAAACAAAAAACAACAACAGCGGCAAGACCAACCACAACGGCCAAAGCACCAACACAAAAACACGCAGACCAACAAGACACCCCAGTTAGAACCTCAAGTCTTCCTCCAGAAGACGTTTGATACACATAGGAGCATCATCCTTCCAGAAAACATCTTCCGAATTTCCCAATGCTTCAATTGCTAGAGCCCCAGCCACCCTATTAGCCTTCGCCGAAACATAATTGAAAAGCACTTTCCCTCTATTCGAAATCAGCAAGTTGATAGAGTTCAGGACACTTCCATACCTTGAATCCAAAGGACCCTCCTTCACGATATTATTAAACACATTAACTGAGTCTGATTCCACAATACAACTACTCCAGCCACAGTCAGAGCAGAACTTAAGAGCTTTGTACACTGCTATAGCCTTCGTAGTCTCCATATCGAAATTGGCATCACACGCCTGAGCACAACAAGCTAAAACCCTGCCCTCAGAATTTCTGATAACAGAACCAAAGCCAATACGTCTCTTACCCTTGTCCAACGCAGCATTGCAATTAACTTTCAACTCCCCATATCCAGGAGGCCACCATCTCTCCCCTTCTTTCGAAATGGCTGGGCCACCCTTGCTACTGAATCTATGCAGCTCATCCAGATAGTTTCTACTCCACCACACAACATTACTCACATCACCTTTAATCCCATTATGCAACCGGTCATTTTTGTTAACCAAACCTTCCAAAACATAACACAGATAATTTCCAAGTCTACCAAAGAAAGTAAATTTGAGTAGAAACAAAGCAGATCAATGAGACTAGGGAAATTCACCTTGCGAAGCTTACCTCTAGGGACCCACCAAACCCGAGCATACTTCAAATTGGAACACTCCCAAAGAGCATGTAAGGTCGTCTCAAGGCATTTGCCACAAACAGGGCATTTTTCAGCACACTTGATACCTTTTTTGCTCAAATTCACCATAGTTGGAATCCAATCATAGCAAGACCTCCAGATGAAAAGTTTGATTTTTAAGGGGATCTCCATCTTCCAGAGCTTTTTCCACCATTGCCTCACCCCATAGGAGCTTGACTGAGGAGGAACAGCCATCAATCTACGCCCTACCCAATAACCACTTTTAACTGTGTACAATCCGCTTTTATCAAACTGCCACACTCTTCGATCCTCCAAACCTCCAAGGCCAGCAGGAATCTAAAGAATCCCATCCACATCATACTGAACAAAATTCTGCTTCAATTTTTGGACATCCCAACCTCTAGAAGGAGACATAAGTTGGTCTACCATGCTATTCATATCAAGCTTTGGGGGGGAGATAATTGTTGATACATTGTCTCTCGGAATCCATTTATCCCCATACACATGAATACTCTTACCATTACCTACTCTCCAACTTAACCCTTCATTCAAAATTGCCCTTCCCCACATCAAACTCTTCCACACATAGGAACCATTTTTAGTTTCCGGCACATCAATAATGTTTCCTGTATTGAAATAGCAGCCCTTCAAAACTCTAGATGCTAGGGAGTTAGGATTTTTAAATATCCGCCAGCATTGTTTAGCCAACAAAGCTTTATTGAAAGTCTCGAGGTCCCGAAACCCTAAACCCCCTTCCAATCTTGGTTTGCACAGCCGTTGCCATTTACACCAATGAATTTTCCTAGATCTCTCATTTCCTTCCCACCAAAACCTCGCAGTGAGCCTCTGGATTTCGTTAAGAAGGCAATTAGGGAGCCTAAAGATACTCATAGCATATGACGGGATGGCTTGCACAACTGCTTTGATTAGAATTTCTTTCCCTCCAACGGACAACAACTTTTCACCCCACCCTTTAATCCTGTTCCACACTTTATTAACAATCTCAGCGAAAAGCTTTCGTTTACTTCTTCCTGAAAAGCAAGGCAGCCCAAGGTACCTTTCGTGACAATCAACCAAAGTCATGCCTATCAAAGAAGCCAATCTCTTCCTTTCCTCAATATCAACCGAAGGGCTAACACAAATAGTAGATTTATAGAAATTTACTAACTGACCAGAAGCTTCCGAGTACGTACGCAAAACTCTTTTAATGGCCTCACAATTATTATCATCTGCTCTTGTAAAAATCATACTGTCATCCGCAAAAAAGATATGTGTGATAGTGGGACCGTACTTGCTGGGTTTAAAACCAGTAATCTCCCCATTCTCATAAGCTCTTTGAATCAAACTAGATAAGCCTTCCGCACAAACCAAAAAAAGATACGAAGACAGAGGATCGCCCTGTCTCAGACCCCTAGAAGGTTTTATGTTTCCGCAAACCTTACCATTCGGTCTGAAAGAATACGAAACTATGCTCATACAATTCCAAATGAGCTTTCTCCACTTTTTAGAGAATCCCATCTTCACCACCATTTGATCAATAAAGCTCCATTCCACCCGGTCATACGCCTTAGACATATCTATTTTCAGCGCCATGGATCCTTTTTTCCTCTTCCTCCGCTTCAGTTTGCTTAGACACTTAAAACCGATGATGGTATTGTCGGAAATTAATCTTCCGGGAATAAAAGCACATTAAGCTTCCAATATAATATCACCCAAAACACTCCTTAGTCTGTTGGTCATGCCTTTGGCTATTATCTTGTAAAGGACATTACATAGGCTAATAGGCCTGTAGTCACCCATAACATTCGGCTTTTGCACCTTAGGAATAAGAGTGATAACAGTGCTGTTAATGTCGTCCAACCTATGACTTTTTTTCAGAACCTCCAAGCAAACTTTAGTAACATCTTCACCAATAATACCCCAGAATTTCTGATAAAAGGCAGCCAGGAAGCAATCCTTTCCTGGAGCCTTGAGCACCCCCATCCCAAAGACCACTCTCCTTATTTCCTCACTAGAGAAATCAGACTCCAAAAATCTCAACGACTGCTCAAAGAGAGAAGAGCTAATTCCCTCCAAGACAGTATTAGTAGCAGACAGAGATGGGTTGGTATAAGCAAATAAAGAAGTGAAATAGTCAGAAATAACTTCCACCATATCATCCTTACCTTCTTTCCAGTGCCCATTCGCATCAGAAATTTCAGTAATCGAATTACGAGCTCTCCTGACCGTGGCCTTCGCATGAAAAAACCTGGAATTTCTATCTCCATGTTGGAGCCATTCAATCCTAGCACGTTGTTTCTAGTATTTTTCTTCTGTATCCAGAGCCAAATTTAGTTTTTCTTCCAAAACTGCAATCTTTTTCCATGACTGAGGCTTGCCTGCTTTACTAGCATTTCTCAGCGCATTCCTTCTATCAACGATGTCTTTTCTAAGATTTGCCCTCTTCTTCCCATTCCAGGTTCCTAACTATTCCCCACATAAATTAAATTTCCTCACTATTTCCTCCATCGCGTTCTCCCCTCCTAGCTTTATTCTCCAAACCGTCGAAACCAAATTCTTGCATTCTAACTCATCTCCCCAACAATCCTCAAAGAAAAAGGACCTGGATCTCGACCCATTCCGAAAAGTTCTTTCCGTTTGCTGCTCCTCAAATTCGAGAACTAAAGGCCGGTGATCCGAACCCCAATAATCAAGGTGGGTAATGGAATGCCTCGAAAACAAATTCTTCCACCCACTATTACAAAAGCCCCTATCAAGACGTTCCATCACATTAGCAGAACCCTCCCTCTTGTTACTCCATGTGAATCTCGGCCCTTTATACCCCATGTCTTCCAAATTGCAATCTTCCACCACCTCACGAAAATTAGCCATATCTTTCCATTTCTTCGGTAATCCTCCACACTTCTCAGAATCCGACATGATTTCATTGAAATCCCCCATGCAAACCCAAGGGATATCCATCATACCAGATATTCTCCTTAACAAGGTCCAGGAATGGCATCTTTGAGAATGATCAGGATTTCCGTAAAAACCCGTAAATCTCCACTTCTGACTACCACCTCTACTAATGTACACATCGATATGAGCTTGAGAATAAGAAACAAAACTAATATCAGTACCAGTATCCCAAAACAAACACAATCCCCCAGCCCTTCCCTGACTATCAATCACCAATTTCCCTCTGTATCCTAACCTGACCCGCCAATTTTCCATTTTATCATGACCACACCTAGTTTTTATTAAGAACATAACCTCTGGTTTCACCTCCTGCTTGTGGTAACGTAGGGAATTGAACACTCGAGAGCTACCCAGCCCCCGAGCGTTCCAAACAAAGATTTTCATTGCTCTCGGCGGACCAATAGAGATCGGTCGGCTGATATTCTAGTAGTTTGAACATTGTTAGCAGCCTTTAAAACCTGATCACAAGTAATATTAGCCGTAGAAGATGCCTTGGACTTAATCCCCTCAAACCCTACACCTTCCCCATTTTTCTGTTCGATCAAACCATCAATACTGACTCTCTCGCTCTGCTCCTTAAGAGTTTCCTTAACCTCTGCAAAATCCACCGACTTGGGCTCCTGTCTTCCTTCATTTCTACCTTCTTCTCCTGATACCTTCCTTCAAGAACCATCATCCTCATTTTGAGACACCCTCGCTTTTTTCTTAATTGATCGGAGATCATTGACGGGACAGTAACCAGATCTTTTCCCTAATTCAATCCCAAGAACATTTTGTTTCTCCTGTGGGTTAGATTTACGCCCAACCCGTCTCCAATGATGACTATTGGTGTTTTCCAGGCTGAGTCCAGCAGATTTAGGCCCGTCTGATTTCATATCCTTACTTAGTTCAGGCTGACAGGCATGCAAACCAGAGAGTTGGGTTGAGTCCAAAACCTTAGAAATGGGCTCCGTCAGGCCCAACTCCTTATTAGAACACCTTGTTTGAATACCAACCTCCTTACCCATGTCAATAGTGCTGTCCACCTCATCAACATGTGCATTATGAAACTTCCCGCCCCTGCCGCCTAATTTCCCAATCCCTTTGTATTCCTCATTGCTTCCTCCAGTATCTATATTCGTAGCATCGTCGTTTTCCCTTCCCCTAGAAGATATATTTCCATCATTAGCACTATTTTTTATGCAACTTTTTGAGGCTAACTGACCCTTCCCCTTCTCCTTCCCCGACGATAGAAGATTAGTATATTTCCGGTCACCGGAATTACCAATCGAGATATAGTCGATTGGGTTTCTCCAATTGTCATGGAACCTTCTTTGATTCGTCTGATTCATCTTAGCATGATTCGATCCTATGTAATTTCCTCTAGTCAGATTCTTCATCCTTCCATATCGACCATGTGTTTTCTTGCATGGGCTCACCGTGCGAAGCCACATGCACAAACGATAATTTGCTTCCGAAGTGACCTCCCTAATATCTCCCTCCACCAAACATTCTCGGATACCATGACCTATCATTCTACATTTATAACAGTAATCCTGGAGCTTTTCGTAACGAAGGAGCATTGTAGTAACCTTCCCCGAACCCATGAGATCGACCCTAAGGCTTCTTATCAGAGGTTCTGATACAGTAACCACCACTCTAATTCTCAAATAGCGGTTATTCTCTTCCCTTGCTGTAGCCAAATCTACTTCCCTGACCTCACCAATCATTTTACCCAGGAAAAGACCAATTTCCTCAGACATACACAAAGGTGGGATCTTATGTATTTGGATCCAAAATTCCACTTTATTAAATTTCAGATTTGATATGTCACCATCGAGAGGCATCTCTTCTAGAACAACCAAAGCCTTATCAAAATTCCAAGGACCTCCATTAATTATACGATTTTGATCCTCCATGTTGAAGAACTGAAACGTGAACAAGTTGCCTTCCACCCACTCGATATCGACTCCTTCACTGACTTTCCAAATCGAGTTAAAAACTCTAATAAAGGCATCTTTGTTAACCAGAACTGTTGTAAGGACCTTCCCCACCAGACAACAAGCTAACTTCCTTTCCCTACTAGTTTTCATCCCATCATCAAGAGACTTAATTGGACCTTCCAATTCTGTAGTCGACAAAGCATTGCACAACCTTTCCAATTCATCTGCATCCATAGCAAGCACCCACAGACAAAAGGAATAAAGGGAAAACCGAACAAAACAAAGCTAAAAAGCCATACCTAAAAGGACGACCAAAAGTAGTGAACAGTCTGCTGAATAAAGATGATAGAAAATCTAGCTAGGCAATACACTCACAAGTTTAGTAACCAGAGTTACTAAAGGGAGGACTCAAATATTGTAATAGTTTAAAAACAAAAACTAAACCCAATTAAGATCGTATAAGTATGGGTTAGAGTTAGGGGAGGAACCGGAAGATCGGGAATGAAGTTACATATCTATCAATGTCTACTTGTTTACCATTGACAATGTAAACAAGTGATTAAAACATCCTACAACTTGTAATAATACCTATAAATTATATCTTCCTTTGTATATATATATTTAAAGTATTACAATAAAACTGCCAGGACCTACCGAGATCAAACAATATATGTGCGGTCCCGAATATCTACTCCCATAATGGGAGATAATTACTCCCACAACCCAGGAAGAAAACTCTTCACATATATGGATGGGTGTTTTCCCATTGTACCCACCCCCCACGGGGCCCCATGGGGTTTTGGGGGAAAATTTTACCCCCAAATGGGTTTTAGGGGGTGTAGGTGGGGGAACCTTCTCCCAAACACCCCCATACCCAGTTCCCCCAAATGGTTTTGTGTGTGTGTCCCCTAAACACCGCTAACCCCAATTCCCCCAAATGGTCCATACCTAGTTCCCCCAAATGGTTGTGTGTGTGTAAATGTTTTACAAAAGCAAAAAGCACAAATGTGTTTAGAAATAGAGTAATGATATACATCCCATCTACAATCCTACCATGTCCATACCAATACACGTGGCAGAGTTGTCACTTGATAAATGGATACATGGGTAAGTAAGATAAATTACAATTAATGTGTATCCACTCATCAAGTGACACATCAGCTGCCACATGTGTTGGGATGGAAATGGTGGGATTGTAGATGGGATGTTTAGCGTTACTCTTAAAAATAAGTTTTTATTTTTATTTTTTTAAGGTGTTTAGAAATAAGTTAAAAATAGTGTTGCTTTTGCTAGGCTTTGTCCTAGCTCTTAGTTTCTTTGTTTTTGTGTTGGGCTTTTAGCCCCCCCTTTTACCAAAAAAAAAAAATAGCAAGTACCGTAAAGCGTTCAAATATTCAATATAAATGTTAGAACTAATTATAATTTATAACTACATAATTAAACTAGTTCAATAAAAAATAAAATAAATAAAAATAAATAAAAAAATTTAAAAAAAATAAAAATAAACCTGCATAATTAAATATTACTTAGGCCAAGCATGTATAAAACAGGGATCTAATTTATTTACGAAAAATGTAAATACTTCAAAAACAATTTCATTTTATTATTCTCATGATTCATCTAAAAATATTTTAGATATTGAGTGGTGCTATTGGCACACCTCTACTGGTCTATTTATACCCCACTTTTTTAATTATATAGTATTCTTTTTTGGACAACACTTGTGTACTGACTGGTCAATACCCAAGGTACTGACCAACCAATGAGATTTTTTCATGTGGTCCATTTATGAAAAATGCAAGTAGATAAATGTAAAAAGTTAAGAGAAAAAAGTCACATGGCAACACTCAGTTGGTGGGGTCAGTACCTTAGGTACTGACCAGTCAGTACCCAAGCAATTTCCTTCTTTTTTTTTTTCCTTTATCAAAATTACCCAAGGAGACATATCATTTAAAGAAAAAAAATCTTCTACAAAGTAAATCTATTAAAACCACAAATTCCTTTACCCAAAAAAAAAAGAACCACGTTCTTATAATCCGTTTCTTGAAAAAAAAAATCTTAATTCTTAAACCCTAAAATTTGCTTCTTACACATATACAAAATATTATGGAAAAGTCTGACAAAGATATCAAGCATATGGAAGAATCGTCTGAAAACAATATCAAACATTTGGAAGAATTGTCTAAGAATGATATAAAGCATATACAAGAATTGTTATATCAAGTATTGAAGTAAGTTTGAAGTCTACTTTGTTTTTTTTTTGTTTTATTTGTCAAAAAAATCAAAAATATCTCTGTTGAAAAATTAAAAATGGCCGGTTTCCAGTAGCAAGTGAAGGTGAGAGCGCTAGGGCTAAAGATATTGTTGAAGAAAGATGTCAAGATTGTCGGAGACTCTTGCAAAAAAGGGTGATACAAAGTGAAGCAGATCAAGAAATAAACAAAGTGATTGAGACTTTTATATTTGTATGTCATAGTTTTTATATTTTTGATACTCATGTAAAGATCTGAGTTTTCTAGTATTTTTATTTTTTATTTTTTATTTTATTTTATTTTATTAATTTATTTTTGGGTTCTTGTTATGGTTCTTTGATTAACCTTATGAAGGAACCCTATTTTTTTTTTTTTTTCTTTTCCACCATGAAATAAGAAGATAATAAAAACTCAAAAAAATAAAATATAAAATAAAATAAATCATTCAATGAAGGTAAGAGAGAGATGTATACAAAGATCAGAGATAGAGAGATTAGAGATGTGATGTATTAAGTTTGAAAATAAGTAAAAAATGGTAGTTTTGGAAATCAATCAAAAAATAATAATAAAAAATTTAATTTATTTAATTAAAGAGAGTTTCTTTTGACAATCCAATTTTTTCTTTGAGTGGTGCTATTGGCACATCCACTACTGAACTATTTATAACCCACTTCTTAAATTATTTAATATTCGTTTTTTTTTCCTTTATTAAGTTACTTAAAGAGACATACAATTTTTATTAAAAAAATCTTGACAAAGTAAAACTAATAAAACCCCACTTTCCTTATTTCAAAACCCTAATGACAAAAGCTTTAATAACATCGATTATTTCAAATCACTGAATGTTTACTATTTTTGTTTATTTTTCTTTCAGATCTCGATCTCATGTTTCCCATATTAGTATTTATTGATTTATTACTATTTTTGTTTATATTTTCTTTCAGATCTCTATTTCATGTTTCTCATATTTAGTATTTATTGATTTTATTGTTTCACATGTTTGTTTTATTTTTCTTCTCAAATTAAAGATCCATGTTTGCTATTTTTTTTTTCACTTAGTTTATTTTCTTTCAGATCTTCTAGGCATACTATAATTTGTATCAATTCTTTTGTAGATTTTATTTTAGATATTCTAAAGTTAGTTTAATGTTATGTACACCAAAATAAAAAATAAAAAAATAAAAAAAAATAACGGAATCACACCAAGAATCGCAACTAAGAAAACATAATCTATGATGAAACGAAACCACACCAAAACTCTAACTCAACCGCTCAATAAAAATCATCAGACGATTAATATCACTCTCACAATCTACCACCAACAATCCAATCTACTACAGAAAAAAAAAAAAAAATCGCATCTAATAAAGATGATTTTACCATGAAATAAGAAGAAAAAACAAGCCATGCAAATGGATGTGAGAAAACTATATATAAAGAGTAAGGGAACAGATATTGACACCCATAAAACTTATTAGTATACTCATATTTTATTAAAAATTTTAATTACAAAAATATCCCAATAGAAATTTACCAATAAGGACAAATTACTTTAATTAAAAATAAATCAAATACTATATATATACTCATTAATTATACTCATATCTTCAACTATATTTCTTTATTAAAAAGAAAAACTTACCTTTAAAAAAATAAAAAATAAATAAATAACTTATAATAAACCCTAATTTTTATGATAACCCTAATTAAACTCTAATTTTATTTTAAGTTTCAAACTTTCTCATTATCACATGATTATCATATTGTTTTGTCTTTCTTTTATGTATAGTTACAAACTCTATCAATAAACAAAATATATTTTTTTTAACGATAGCTATAGATATCAACATTTTTTTTTTAAGATAGCCGTTATTAGTAAGTTTTTTTTTTTTTTTTTTAGATAGCTGTATAAATAAGAAAATTCTAGATTAAAATCTCTTGATCCCATATACGGTTCCACATATTCCCTTTTATAAGGCTCCTACATTCGAGATATTTCCAAAAGTAAATTGGATCATCATTAAAAAATGATTTGATTCCAAAAATAATATTATTTTTTTTTATAAATTGGGTGTGATAATAATTTAAGAGTGTTTATAAATAATATGTATTAAAATGAATATATTTATTTCAATGAGAGTACTATTGGCATTATGATGGGTGCTTATAATAATATTTATTTTTTAAATTTTAGATATGGGTGTACTTATCAAAATGAGTGTACTAATAAGTTTTATAGGTGTCAATATCCATACCCAAAGAGTAAAGATGAAATGTATTTTTTATTTTTATTTTTTTTGAAAAAAATATAGGATGTATTAAGTTTGAAAAATAAGTAAAAGGATAGTCCTGGAAATAAATCAAAAATATTAATAAAACCATTTAATTTTATAGAGCTTCTCCTTACAATCCACAAATTATCTATTCACACTCCAATTTAATTTTTTTTTATTAATGACAATTTTAACCTAAAGTAAAATTACTAAACAAGACAAAAAAAAAAAAAAAAAAAAAAAAAAAAAAAAAAAAAAAATTAAAGACACTCCAAACTAATTAAATTATTAAAAAAAGAAATTCTCTCTTCTAAATCATTAGATTAAATATTATGTATTAAACTCTTTCTCCTAAATCTGTTATTACCATATTAAACACTATCTCCTAATTAATCTCTTTACATTTTTTAAAAATAAATAAATAAATAAATTATATTTCCATACTTTCTCAATCAATATCTGATTAATAGTTAAAGAAAAAGAACTTATGAATATTTTGGTTTTTTACTAACAGTAATATATATATATATATATATATATATATATGAAAGCTTGAATTGTTGCAACTATATTCGATTAAACTCATAATTTCTAAGACAAATGAAAGAATTAAGTTCTCTAGGCAATTATATACCTACAAAAGTAACAAAAAACATTTTTTTTTTTTTTAAAAACAATTTTTTTTTTTGTTTTGTTTTTTTTTAATATATACATACATACAGTTCTTGAAATTCAAACTTATTAGTAAGTTTTTTTTTTCTAAAATTAAAGATATGTATTGGAGGAGAGAGAGTTTAATATGGTAATTAAAAATTTATGAGAGAGTATTTAATATGTAATAATTAATCTAATTTAGGAGAGATAATTTCTTTTTTAATAATTTAATTCAAAAAAAGATAAAAAGGATAATCTTGTAACAAAATGAAGTGTCTTTAGAATTTTTTTAAATTTAAATTTTGAGAATAGAGTATTTTTAGAAAAGAAGAGTAAAAATAAAAAATTGGATTGTCAAAAGAAGCTCTCTTAATTTTATATAATTAAATCAATTTTTTAAGAAGTGGGGCATAAATAGTTCAATAGTAAAGGTGCCAATAGCACCACTCTTTTTCTTTTTACACTTCTTTTTTAAAGACACTCCATTCTCAAAATTGAAATTTTAAAAAAATTCTAAAGACACTTCCTTTTGTTCCAAGATTATCTTTTTTATCTTTTGGCACTCCTATAATCCTATTCTAAAAACACTCCATTTAAAAATAAAAAAAATAAAAAATAAAAAAAAAATAAAAAAAAAAATTTCTAAAAACACTCTATTTTATTTTAATAAAAGTTGGAACGAACCATCGTAGTCTCTGGATTTATCTGAGGAGTAATCTTTTTTGAATTAAATTATTTTTAAAAAAAAATATCTCTCATAAATCATTAGATTAAATATTACATAATAAACACTCTCTCCTAAATTTTTATTTACCATATTAAATTCGCTCTCCTCCAATACATATCTCTAACTTTGTATCTCCATTCTTTCTCAAACAAGACTAACAATTAAGAAAAAAAAAAAAACTTACGAATAATCTTGATTTTTAGGAACCATATATATGTATTATATGTATATATTAAAAAAATATATAAAAAATAAAATAAATAGAAAACTCAAAAAACAAGTACCCTGTTTTTTTTTTTTTTTTTTTTTTTTTTTTTAAAAAAAAAAATCGAATTATGAAAATGTTTGTTGTTACTTTTATAGGTATGTGATTGCCTAGAGAACTTTAATTATTTCATTAGTCTTATAAATTCTGAGTTTAATCGAATTTAGTTGCAACAAATCAAGTTTTCATATATATATATATATATATATAGTCCTGATCTGGTCAGGACGTCCTGATATAATTTTATCAGGATATTGAATGTGAGCTACTCATTATGAAGAAGTTTTGACAAGTGCATACACACTTGAGTCAAAACATGTAAAACTAGTGGCTCACATTCAACATCCTCATGAAGTTATATCAGATGCATTGACTTGAATATATATATATATATATATAGTCCCGTTCTTGTTAGTGCGCACTGATATAACTTCATGAGGATATTGAACGTAAGCCACTCATTATGGAGAAGTTTTGACAAGTGCATACACACTTGAGTCAAAGCATGTAAAACTAGTGGCTCACATTCAATATCATCATGAAGTTATATTAGTGTGCACTGACTTGAAAATATATAAATATATATATATATACAGTCTTTCTATTATCAGTTCGAACTGACAAAAGTTATATCAGTTCCTTGTATGTGGGCCACTGGATTTAAATACTTTGACTGACAAGTGCATACAACCAAGTCAAAGTATTTAAATCCAGCGGCCCACATGCAAGGAACTGATATAACTTTTGTCAGTTCGAACTGATAATAGAATTTCTGTATATATATATATTACTATTAGTAAAAGACTAAAATATTCATAAGTTTTTTTTTTCTTTAACTATTAATCAGAGATTGATCGAGAAAGTATGAAGATATAATTTTTTATTTTTTTGAAAATAGAGAGAGAGAGAGAGAGAGAGAGAGAGAGTAATTAGAAGAGAGTGTTTAATATGGTAATTACGGAATTAGGATTTAGGAGAGAGAGTTTAATACGTAATATTTCATCTAATGATTTAGTTGAGAATTTCTTTTTTTTTTAATAATTTAATAGTTTAGAGTGTCTTTAGAATATATATATATTTTTTTGTTTTATTTAGTAATTTTAATTCAAGTTAAAATTGTCATTAATAAAAAAAAATTAAATTGAAGTATAAATAGATAATTTGTAAATCGTAAAGAGAAGCTCTCTTAATTAAATCAAAATTTTAAAAAGTGGGCATAAATAAATCTATGTGCCAATTAAATCAAAATTTAAAAAAGTGAGGCATAAATAAATATGTGTGCCAATAACACAGTTATTAGATATTAAACCCTAAAAAAGTTAGGGTTAATATTAAAACCTCCCCTCATCTTTGAACTATTATTGAATGTATAGTTATAAATGTTTTTATTTTAGAAACCTCCCTTATGGACTAACATTGTTATCATTCTGCATGTGTTGACTGAGTTTGACCGTTAAAAAGTCTAAAATGTCTCTATTTAAGCTTCAATTGTATGAATTGACCATTATACCCTTATACTTTTACTTAATAAATTAATAAAATAATACAAAATATGAGAATGTTAACTTGTAAAGGAGAAGTTATTTTGTGGACAATTTTATCCCTAAAAATAACAAAATTACAAATAAACTAAAAGCATTGAAAATACTAGAATATGTATTTATTTATTTAGTTATTTTTCTTTTTTTTATAAATCCAAGCAAATACTCATTTTCAATGTTTTTGATTCATTTATAATTTTGTTATTTTTAAAGATAAAATTGTCCACAAAATACTTCTCATTTGCAAGTTAACATTCTCGCATTTTGTATCATTTTATTAATTTATTTGGTAAAAATATGAGGGTATAATGGTCAATTCATACAATTGAAGCTTAAATAGGGACATTTTAAACTTTTTAATAGTCAAACTCAATCAACACAAATAGAATGCTAACGGTGTTAGTTTATAGGGGAGGGCATTTGTAATTATACATCCAATAATAATTCAAATGTGATGAGAGATTTTTAATAGAGAAAATAGCACTAGACACCATTAATTGGTGGATGGAGTCACAAAAAAACCATCGACTATTCAAATTGTTCCAAAATCACCATTTTGACGAAACATTGTTCATTGGCAGTCATTCTATTAAATCTAACAGAAAGCTACCGTTATCTATGACATGGTACTCCTAAAGAATAAAATAGCACTAGACACCATTAATTGGTGGGTGGAGTCCCAAAAAGGCTATTATTTCCATCTCTGCAAACTATTCAAATCTGACCTATGTCCACATTCAAATGCACATCTCTAAAAATACTCAACGTTATTTGCTCAAATTTTGACACAAGAAAGTAGACATGCAAACAAACACTTTTCATTCAGAAAATATTCCAAAACTCGATTTGAAAAAGTGTGAAAATGAGCGATGAACACAGTTCACTCGTGGATTCACGTCGCTTCTGACCTTTGACTGAATAATTGATCATAACTTTCAAAATACCGTCCAGAATTTTACATTCTTTATACCGTTGGATTCGTATAGAAAAATCAAAGAACCCAACACAGACGAAAAAATTTATTTCCTTGCCAAAAGATACAGTTTCAAGGAAAAAGAGCGATGAACACAGCTCATTCGTGGATTCGTGTCGCTTCTGACCTTTGATTAAATAATTGATCATAACTTTCAAAATACCGCCCAGAATTTTACGTTCTTTATACTGTTGGATTTGTATCGAAAAATCAAAGAACCCAACGCTGATGAAAAAATTTATTTCCTTGCCAAAAGATACAGTTTTAAGGAAAAAGTTTACACAAAAATATCTCTAGTAGAACATAAAACCACACAAAAAATGAAATGAAAAATAAACCGATTTCTTTTGCGTTTTTTGTAGTAGTGACTTGAAAAGAAAAGTGAAAAAACGTGAAAAGTGAAAAAACGCTTTGAACATCTTTGTCAAATTGTGCCCTAAAATGGTGACTTGATGATTTTACAATATTATCCCTTCTTGTTTTACTATTTTAACCTCGATTCTAACAAGTTATGACATAAGCAAACAGTTTATGACATAAGCAAACGAACTTCAAACAATTAAGGGGTAATTACCCTATTGGCCATCGACTTTTACCACCACTATCAAAATGGCTACCAAATGGGGAAATTGATGGAAAATTGCCATTTTTGGCAAATATTGTTACACTAATAGCCATTCCATCCAATTCCATCTATTTCCATCCAATTCCATCCAATAAGTGGCATTTTGGTAAATAAGGGGATGACATTAATTTATTTTAGATGTTTTTTGGAAATCATTTTTTTCTTTTGTTTTTTCAAACAAATAATTATATTTAGTGTGTATATACGTATAGCATATCTCAAACATATATATATATATATATATATATATATATGTGTGTGTATTTCTTTTTTGAGAAGATTAAGACTACAAAATCTAAAAATTTTGGCGCTTGTTTCTGGTGGTGGCATTGGGGTTGCTTATCTGGTTGTTAGTGCTTTTGTGCTTGTCTGTTTTCCTTTGTTGTCCGTTTTGGTCTGTGTTGCTGGCAGTGCTTGGTGTTGTTGTTTCTGCTGTTTGGGTGTGTTTGCCTTGCTGAGGCGTGTTTTGTTTTGTTTGCCTCTTGGGCTGTGTGTGTTGTTTTTATCTATTTCCCTTGCTTTGCTCTGGGGCTTTCTTCCCCTGTTTTTAATAAAATCTTCTAGCCGTTTCAAAAGAAAAACATATACATATACATATATATATATACATATATATATATATATATGTATATGTACACATTAAATATAATTATTTGTTTCAAAAAATAAAAGAAAAAAATGATTTCCAAAAAACATCTAAAATAAATTAATGTCATCCCCTTATTTACCAAAATGCCACTTATTGGATGGAATTGGATGGAAATGGATGGAATTGGATAGAATGGCCATTAGTGTAACAATGTTTGCCAAAAATGACCATTTTCCATCCATTTCCCCATTTGGTGGCCATTTTGATAGTGGTGGCAAAAGTCGATGGCCACTAGGGTAATTACCCCAACAATTAATAGGTAAAGTGGCAACAATTGATACTTCCTTTTAATGTAATGGGTAATTTGAGCCATTTGGAAAAATTAATAGCCATTTAGGGATCGCCTCACCAAATTAGTGACTTTAGATATCACTTACCCTTTTTAATATTAACCCAAATCTAAAACTTATTAAAAAAAAATAAAACCAAAAGTGGATAACAGTAACGCTGGCCGTCCACGTGGACGGCTCTCTGTCTTCTTCAACTCTTAGTTCTTTGTCACTCACTGTATTATCAGTCTTCACAAGCCGTTTCTTCTGTACTACGTTTTGCACTTTGCACTCAAAATAGAACCTATTTTTTTTTCAATTTTTTTTTCTTCAATCTTGAGACCCTAACAACCGAATGTGAATTCTTTCAAGTTTTTTTCTCGAAAGGGTTTTTGATTACAATGTCGACTCAAACTCACACTCTATCAAAATCCAATTTCAAGTCCAGATCATCAGTACGAGCATTTGTGTATAGTGACATTCAATACCCAAAACTATAAACACAACTCCAGTCAAAAAGCAACTAGCATCTCTGATTCATTTCTTTTAAGACCCCAAAATCAGAACAGAGAAAGTCTTTAACTTTGAAAAGTCCTCAGGTTTTTTTTTTTTATTTCTATGAATTCAAGGAGAGAAATGGAGAAATCATCCAACAAGAGGTTCCCTGACTTCTTCAAAGTGTATTTACCTGCGCGCAACTCTCATAGATTGGTAACTAGATTCTCTTTCTTTCTGTTTTTATTTTTTTTTAATTTGTTGATTTGTGTTCTGTTGTTTGCCTTTTCCAAGCTTTGTATTGCTTTTTCTTCGGTTTGGCATGCTCTAAGTTTATGATGAACATTTATGATAGATTTTTTTTGCTTGTGAATATGAAAGTTTGGTGCTTTACACTTTTATGATCAATGGGTTGCATAAATTAGTGATAAAAGTGACTAAATTTGTTAGCTTTGTGGTTCTGATCTCTGTCTCTGTTGAATTAATGAAACTGATTTCTGTGTTGAAGCTTTGTTGAAATTGACATCTGATTGATCTTCCTTTTTAACAAAACAAAAATGAAATTGTTAATTAAATGTTTTATTTCTAGGACCTTCGAGAACAGAAATAATTATAAGAATCTTCCTAGTATTCTGAATTCTGAACATAGTTTTTAGAATATGCTTTGAAACCAACTAGACAGAAGAAACATAGTAGAAATAGCTCCCAAACACCAGATATGTATATATCTTTTAACCTGTTTTCAGTTAGGACCTGCAAACAAGCCTGAACCAATTTCAAAATTTGAAGCTAGATAAATCCCATGATTCAATTCCAACTCTAAGCTACTTAGTTATGATTGCTAGATGTCGGCAGGCCTCTTTCAGGCATGGAAGGATGAGCGAAAAAAACAAAATCCAAGAAAAATAACTACAGCAGGAACTAAAAAAGAGTAGATGAATAACCATAGAAACTTTTGAATGCAGCAGATAATCAACAGCTGCCTGTACATTAGAAAAGAATGGAGTAACTAACCAGTTAACGATAAATGGTAATCTTATAAATTCGGCTTGATATTCGTAAAATGTTATCAAGTAGGTAAGGGTAAACTGGACTGGTTTCTGGCTCAAGCTAGAAAATGTGGCCTAAGTGGCCATCTATGGCATGTTAATCTAATCGCTGTTGATTATTTATAAAATTTCAGTTGCATTAAGAACACAAATTTGGAAAACATATGATGATTATCTATCCAAAGGTAGCATTTTGGCAAAAGTAGGATCAAGAAGCAATAGTATATTATCAACCAGACTATAATTTCAAATTATATATAAACAGCATTTTGTATTTTAGAACCCGTAAAAGATGATGTGAAAGAGTGAATTCAGTAATTCACTAAAAAAAATACATGTTAAACAATTTTTAATGTACTTTTTAGATGTTACAGACTTATGATTGACATTTGATGATTGATATGCAACTACTTTCTTTTGTAGCACATCCCGGGTGCTTTCGTAGCATACTGTGGCAAACTCTTGCCAAAGAAGGCCGTGCTCACTGCTCAGTAATCATATGGGCAAATTTTGGCATGTGGACGTGGTAGATACTGAAAAAGGAGTGCATTTTCTTAACGGTTGGCACAAATTTGTCCAAGATAATTATTTACAGTATAGAGATTTTTTAGTTTATAAATATAATTGTGATTGTGGATTCTTTGTCAAAAATTTGGGGCAATTTGAACATGAGAATGGCAAAAGTGAAGCTACTGGGACATCAGACATGATTCAAGTGAACTTGGAAGAACGTGAGGAAGAAGAAAAAGAAGACGACAACGATGATCATAACAGTGATGACTATGATGACAGCGACGATGAAGATTATAATGAGGAGGAAACAACAAAAGAAGAAGAAGAAGACGACGACGACGATGATGATGAAGCAACTATAGAAAAGAGCAGAGCCCAGAAAAGGAGTGGTGGAATCTATGTTAAACATTGTAAATCTGTTCTCTTCTATTATTGTTTAACGGTTGTTCCACTTTATGTGCATTATGCATATGTGTGAATGTTTAGCAGATGTCTGCTTGGATTTTTCTATAATTAATTAATTATTATAAACTGTCGGTTAATTTTGATTCAGGAGGATCTAAGAAAATGGCTGTTCAGTTGTTAAGGAAGGAGGCTCTAAAGAAATTCTTCATGTCGTGGTTGAAGAAGCAGCAGCATAAACGAAGGTAAACATTGAAATTCTTGTCTCTTAATCAACAGTTGTTCAATTCTTTGTGCATGCTTGAATGTCACGCACTCATGCTTGAATTTGTCTGAGATAATGATAACCTGATGGTTAATTTTGATTCAGGAGAAACGGTTGATGTGTCAAACTTTGTTCAACCACGGAATCCCCACTTCATTGCAAAATTGAGAACGGGTGCCAAGAAGCACTTATTAGTAAGGATCTCAACTCTTCTGTAAACTTCTGCTATGGTTATGATTCTACATGTCAACATCTGTAGAGACCGACTACTCAAAAACTGTATATATTGAACTTTATTTGGCTTGAATTTGTACTGGGGCCGCAATGTGAAAGGTTGTTTTATTTCAATGTTTGTTGTTTCTAATGGTAAAACTATTTTGATTACTGCAGCATGTACCATCAAAAGTCTTGGAACGTCACAAGCTCGATTTACCAGACCTGATTGTCTTTCGTAACGAGCAAGGGAAGGAATGGCCTGGACATGTTTTCCGCTGGAATGGTGGTCGAACATGGATTAGCGGGTGGAAAGCTCTCTGTAAATGGAACCATGTGGGTCTGGGTGACATTTGCATTTGTGAATTTCTACCCGGTTGTGACGGTTAAAAGGGAGACATCCCCATCATACGGGTGCACATAATCCGCAATGGTGGTTCGGGGAGCTGAATGGATCAATGTACAACAAGTCTCTAATGGAAGAAGAGAGTAGTAGCCTCATGTAATCAACTGCTACCATGGATGTTGTTGTACACAAAAGGGATGTTGATAATGTTCCAATCTAATCAATTTACATTTTTGCAAAAGTCACACCTCTCGATCATACCATTACATAAGAGTTGCACATTTTGATAAATGTCGCACCTTCTAATCATTTCTTTTGATCAAATTGACAACTATTATTTCATGGCATGCATAATTTTGTAAATAATGGATGGATAATTGGATATGGTCCGTGAATATTCACCCCACCCACCTTCGTTATCAATTTTAATATTTTATAAATATATTAAATTTATTACGTAATTATTAACTCTAATCCCATATATAAATTACTTATTTATTTATTTTTTCCACCAAAAACCTAAAGATAAGAACTAGGAAGCAGTCGACCAGACTTTAGATTACCAAGTAAAAAATTTAACATTTTTTTTATCGGATATAGGGATGGGCGAAGCATGGATCGATTTCTCTACCTCAATTTGTGGGACAAGAATCCTCTCCCCATCTCACCTTGTACTCACCTCACTTAATTTTATGACACATAAGCATTTGAATGAATGAATGGTTAAGATGTGATTAACACTTTATTAACAACCAATCACATGCTTTTAAAAGGTGAGGATGAGATGAGGTAAGGAGAGAATCCTAATCCCAATTTGTGAGAGGATTCTCTAAATCTGTCCCGTTTATTTAAAAATGAAGATGGAGATGGGAATATAAATTTTAAACGGATATGTGAATGGAGATTGGTGTATCCATCCCTAATCCGATCTATTGTCATCCATACCTCTCTCGCATACATCATGAAATTGTGGGTTTGAGTTGTGTCCCTCTGATACAAACCTTGAATTTATGTACTAGTTAAATTTAGTAGGCTCAATGCATTTTATGTCAATGAGTTTATGTTGGTTAGGTCGGGTTTAAAAATAGAGTTGAGTCACCTATAATCTGAAAATCATCGTATAGCCAGGGTTGGAGCTATGACCTATGAGTGGATATCCATTTGGATTGAGAATTTGAGATAACAAATTAATTATAAAAAATTAAAATCACTCTTAATAAATTAGAGAAGTTAGACAAAACATATGATAGATAAATGGTGCAGACACCGTAAACTTTGTATATGTTTAAAAACAATTTCATATAATATGCACCGACTAAAAAAGGGTTAGTGAAAAACTAAGGGGCCTAGTTACAATTTGCTGCCGCTACTAGGGTTTAAGCCAAAACCCCAAAAATCGTAGAAACACAAGTGAAAATCAGAATCGATGGCAACTCTCACAACAAGACTCTATCGCTCTCTTCTCTCAAACCCTAATACCATCCCTCACATTTCCAGGCCCTTTTGCACCTCCAACCTTTCATCTTCTCTCGACAACTCCGACCTCGATGACCCACTTCTCAACTCTGACACCGAATCCGTCCCTGACGCATCCCCACCGTCACCGCTTCAGGGCTCAGGTGACCGTCGGGCGTTTTATGATCGGCCGCTCGAAAATGGCCTCGATTCAGGCATTTACAAGGTTTGCTTTTATTCAAACTATTAACATTTTTATAGTTTTATTATCAATATCAGGTTTCTGAGTTTCTTGTTTGATTTTTTTTTTTTTTACTTGTTTTTGAATAATTTTTTTATTGTGGGTATTTGGGGTTTAAAAGACAATTATGAATGTATAGACCGAAATGTAGTTTGTTTATATTTATGTATATGCATACGTGAAACACTCAAACAGACTGAACCATTTTAAAGTTAGTATATGGTGCTGATGTCTATATTTTATTGAGTATAAAGAAATATCTAAAATGTGCCAAGGTGTGATATTTTTCAATGCTATTTTAGATTTTTAATTGGTTGTGACTGTTGGGTTATCTCGCAGGCAATATTAGTGGGGCAGGTGGGGCAAAGTCCATTGCAGAAAAAGCTGAGAAGTGGGAGGGTTGTGACTCTCTTCTCATTGGGGACAGGTGGGATTCGGAACAATCGGAGGCCATTGGAAAACGAGGAACCAAGGGATTATGCTAATCGGTGTGCTGTTCAGTGGCATCGGGTCTCAGTTTACCCAGAGAGATTGGGCAGGACAGTCATGAAGCATGCTGTTCCTGGGTGAGGTTCTAAATTGTTTGAATTCATATGATTGGCATGCACATTGGCTTATTTAGGGATTATGCGTAGCTAAATGTTCCAATATCAGACTTAGTCATAAAAGCATATCAAGTGGTAGTTAAGAGTGTAGCTATTTTGTATAAAACAAAACCTGAAAGACAACTATGTTCTAGGCAGGTTTGTTATTCGTGGATTTGTTGTTCAAGTCTCTGAGGAAATGTTGCATTCGTTTCCAAGGAACTAATTTGTTAGATATAAAGGTATGGATCTTGTGATTGGAATGCTGTTGATGTTGGGGATCCTAGAATAGAATAAGGTATGAAAAAATTTGGTGATATAGTGCACTGAAAAATTATTAACATTCGAGATTGACTTAGCTTGCTTACAAAAGAATCTTTTGATTTGCACTTTCAAATTGTTGAAAGAAAGGAATAAAGATGCTAAAAAATGATGTGAGGTCATGCAAGTTGGACATGCCAGAAGAGGGAGAGAAAGGGGAAATTGAAGGTATTAGTTCGAACTTTAGTGGTTTTATGCTTAAATTGAAGGTATAACATCAGTTGTCTAAAATGTGACAGTAGATGAATTTAAAGCTTATTCTATATATTGCTTTACACCAAATGGTAAATATCCAATCTGTTTTAGTGTCTGTTTCGCTGAAGCACGTGCCCAGGCTGGGTTGTTTATAAAACAGACAACAGAATGTTAATTTTTTTTTTTTTTGGATGGTTATGTCAGTTATGATATCATAATTTTTTGTTTATGCAGATCAACTATATATATAGAGGGAAATCTGGAGCAAAAGGTTTTCAATGATCCGGTAACTGGTCTTGTTCGGCGTATACGGGAGATTGCTATCCGTGGAAATGGTACTTAATTACTTTCTTGCATTATTTAAGATGAAATTACTCAAGTTTATAAACAAACTGATCATATTTGTTGTATTTGTTTTTATTTCATATTTAGAGTTAACTTTAAATATCATTCTCATCGCTAAGGTTTACTAGTAGCTACAATGTGATAATAGCTCATTAAGAAAAGAGCACGAGTTTCTTCGTGGGGATGAAGACATGTTGATGCAATCAATTGTTAGAAGTGTGGAATAAAATGGATTGGTGGGATAAGGAAGGTTGAGGACTACCCTTGTGTATGATGATGGAGCCATGGGGGTTTACTAGCCATTAGATAATTGTTTGTGGCGCTATGCGTAGCTTCCCTATCCTTTTTAACATGTTTTCGAATGTGGAATTGGCAGGTCGCCTTGTGTTTCTGGGAAAAGGTGGTGATGGCCAACCTCCTAATCCATCAGAATTTAGAGGCACTGGCTATTACTAAAAGCAAATGCGCACTAAACGTGGGAACGGTGAAGGTTCATTGAACTCTTGCAATCGATTTTCATTGCTGTAATTAATATCATGAGTTTGCTTTTAGTAGTGATTGATGCAGAAATCTTGCTTACCACAGGAAAAAAAAAAAAGAAGAAAAGGGGCAAATCTTTTAGTATGTGCTACTTCTGTGTAG
The DNA here is from genome assembly GCA_030490815.1 of Acer saccharum. Lineage (NCBI taxonomy): Eukaryota > Viridiplantae > Streptophyta > Magnoliopsida > Sapindales > Sapindaceae > Acer > Acer saccharum. The sequence goes on along the minus strand of CM059876.1, from coordinate 19,398,682 downwards.
GCTAACATGATTATTTTGTATCAGTTGACAGTTGTGTTAGAAAGCCAGGAAAGATTTGTGAATCAATTTTATTATTTTCAGTGGTTGTAACACCCTTTGTGTTTGCTCATTTTTAGCCTTCAATGGTAAGAATAAGCCTTCATAGTCGTATTGTTTGCTTTTATATATATATATATATATTATTTTATTTATTTATTTATTTTTATTTTATGAATAGATTTGTAAAGGAAAAGTATCTTTAATTGGAAATACTTCCTCAAGAAAAACTCTTAATTGTTGTGAAGTTTTTATTCTACAAAATCATTCAGTTAGATAGCATAGGTATGGATAATCCTGTAAGACAGTAAGAATTCACACCGCATAAGCATAGTGAAATTGTCATCACTAGGGCCTAGGGGTGGAGGCAAAAAAAACCAAATTAAATCGAACCGAATCGTAAATGTGTACGGTTTGGTTTTCAATTTTAATATGGTTCAAACGGGTTCAATTTTATGAAAATCAAATTAATGCGTTCTAGTTTTGGTTGTGGCTTTGGAAATCGAATTAAAATTAAATATATATTTATTTATCAAAATTGAGATATTTATTAACATGCATATGTTAAAATTATTTATTTATTTGGATTATAAATTATAAATACGGGCTTATGGTTAGGTTTAAATTAAATGGTCCATAAGTTAAAAGATTACATAAAAAAATTCAAACCCAAAGACCTAAAATTATATTAAACAGAACCGAATCAATTATGTTTGGTTAAATTCAGTTAAACATATTAATATGATTCAAATCTATTCAAAATAATGAAAATTGAATATGCCCAATACCAAACCGCACTATTTATTTATTTATTTATTTATTTTTGAAAACCGCACTATGCCTTATTAATCGGTTTACACTAAACATTACGTGGACATAGAAGGAAATTGCCCCTTTCTTATGTTTCAAAGAACAAAAATGTCTACTTATGAAAAAAGTTACAATAATGTCCATTCTTGATGTTCACTTCCTCTAAAGTGTCCACTTGGGGACCAAAATACACTTTCCACTTAAATGGAGCAAAATGACCCAACAACCCCTTCCATGTGATGATGGACCAAACTTCCCTATCTTGAATCTGGGCGCCAATCTCCATCTCCCCACCCTCAATCTCGACACTTCCAACCCCACAATTCCCCTTCGTTCCTTGTCCTTGATTTCCATAACCAAACTCCCCCGAAATTGAAATTGTGGTTTTTGCTTCCTCCTCCTAGAACCATTCTTGGCGACAACCCGATTTCATTACCCCCTTCATCTTCATTATCACCTCGATCTTCCACACTTGACAACATCAACACACCCAATCCCGATTTCTCTTTGAATCCTGGGAATTCCATATTGTACTTTGTGAGATTACACCCAGCGTTTAACCCATTTAGTCCAATGGAAGGTAAAGGTGATTATTCGGTTTATATGAACTGTGACAATCTCAGTAATTGATTATTCAGTTTTTTTATTTTTTTGTTAAATTTTTGGATCCTAACTTGTTCCTAGTGAACCCTTTAAGATGACCATTTGTTATTTTGTTCTAACTTGTAATAATATATTGAATTCAATGCGGTCATACCATTGTTTCAAACGTTTTTGGAAGGTAGAGGAAACTTGAAAGGATTTTAAGAGATTGAAAATATCTTGGTTTGTAAAGTAGATTGATTCTATTGGTATATTTTTCATGCTTTCTCATTAACTAATTGCTGTCTTTGATTTATGGGAGATCCTCCTTTATTTTCTCCTTTATAGGAATCTCGTGTGAGGCACAAGATTATTAACTGAATTGAAATTGTACCACTAAGAAATGCAGTTGGTGAATTTTACTATGACAAATTTTCCATGGCTTAGTCTTACTACATTACATTATAGTTCTACTTGAAGATTAATTTGTTTATATGATTGAAATAGTCATATAGCAAGCATGTAGCTCAGATGCATTTGTATTATACTTTAGCTTGGTTATTGGTGTTTGTCACCTGACATTGGTTTCAAAGTTACAAAGTACAGCTAGGTGATAAAACTGCGATAGCATCTAATCCGATGGTGTCAATGTTTGACACGTTCATTGTGCAAGTTTGGGTAAGCATTTCCTAGACAGGCTTGCAACTTTTTTCAGTTTTCTCCTTACGACTTGTATGGGTGAGACATTCCCGAAAAATTAGAAATTCAACTGAAATGAGAGTTGTTGTGAAATTTTGTGATGTTTTATCTTTTCTTATGCTCTGTTACATGTTCAAAAAGACTGGTATTTTGTTTGTCGTTATTTTTATTTTATTTTATTTTATTTTTATTATTTATTTATTTATTGCATTAGTTGGTGTGTAAACTAGCTAGCTACTCATGAAGAGACATGAAATTATGTTTTTCACCATTGATATTTCTTGTAGTACTTTTGGCAATGATATTTGGAAATGGCTTACTAGATGGATCTTCGTAAGTAGGGGTTGGTGTTTAATGGATCGGTTCATTTTTCAATAGAACCGATAAAAAACCGATAAAGTTCGGTTTCTGAAAATATGAACTGATCCAATAAAATTTACAAATGTCAACCGATAAAAAAACCAACCGAATTGGACCGGTTCGGTTTTTTTTATTTTGGTCCTCTCGGACCAAATTCATGGGCTCTAATTAGTACACATATTTTAATCCTTTTGGGCCTTTGACCTAATTAAATTATGGGCTTGAACAAATTGAAAATACTAGTTTAAAATAATATTTAGCAAAAGAAAAAAAGAAAAATATATATATTATGTGACGCACTTTCATAGTTTTATAGTTTCATAGACTGTTGAACATTAAAGGGTTTTTTTCTGTATAAGTTGGATCTCGGTTCGGTTTTCCGGTTTGGGTAACGAATCGGGAAAAAAACCGATCCAATCGGTTTTCAAAAAAAATGAACCGAACTGAACCGACCAACATAAGAAAACTGAAAAAAAAAAATAAAAAACGATTGGATTGGTTCGGTTCACTAATTCAGTTTAATTTATTGGTTTTTTGTCCACCCTTATTTATTGGTTTTTTGCCCACCCCTATTTATTGGTTAAGTACTTCAGTTATTATGGGTTAAGTTGTAAAAAAAAAGCCCAAAATATAAAATGGCCCCATTATTTATTTTAAGTAGAAAAACTCAAATTTTGCCTAAAAAAAAATTAACACTGGACCCAATTCATTTTATTCAGTACAAAACCTAATTATGTAATTCGGTGAATTTTTCCTATACTATATAATGTGAAAATCAAAACCCTAAACCTAAATTTTACCTTTTTACCACCACAGCCGCTTCAATCCTTCAAAACTATATGAATGTTTTGAAGGATTAGGGTTAGGTTTTTCGCTTTAAATATGCTTGTAAGCCTTTTGGCCGAATCATTCAATTATTCAATAAATTTTCAGACTTTTCTTTGAGAGTTTCTCTCATTTTCTGGTGGATTCCAGAGTTTACTATAAAATATTGACGTTGGTCGTATTCTTTGTGTTTTCCGCTGCGTCACATTTCTTTGTTCTCTTCTTGATCTTCCTCCTTTTCATTTTCCTCTTCTTCATCTTCCTCTTCTCCATCTTCTCCGTTTATTTTCTCCCCCTTCCTACCGCCTTTTCTTCTTCTCTTCCTCCTCCTTCTTCTTCTCTACCTCCTCATTTTTACCTCTCAGTGTGGGAAGGTGTTTCTCAGTTGAATTCTTGAACCAAAACAGTGAAATACTGTATATGTAAGACCCCCACTGAATTTTTTTAAAAGCTTCTTCGTCCTCAACTAATGCAAGCAGCCATCCAAGAATGGCTTTTCGTCCGTCGTCTGTGCCAAATAATTGGCTAACCATAAAGATGTATGACATCTTTAATATGTCTTCACCCTCCTCGCTTGTGAGCTTTTTCATAATGACATACAACAGTTCAGTTGTCGACCTTTTCTCTTTGAAATATCTTTTCTACATCAAACCCTTTTCAACATCTTTTATTATTATTATTATTGAAAACTTAAGGCAGCGGGACCATTTTCAGCCCACTACAAAGACAAAACTCTTCTTTCCTAAAACGAACCTTCGACCTCCCCAAACCCAGCCACGTTTCATTATCTCTTTGTTCGGGAATAATAATCTCCCTTTTTAAAAGATTGTGAATAAGTATGCCGTGAATCTTCAAGGGATGTGGCAAATCCAAATAATGGGAAAATGGGCCTTCCCTAAATCTTAGCAACATGCCACAACTCGTTAGAACCTGTTTAATATCTCTAATTAGATATCGCTTGCTCTAAAAATTTAATCTCACATTAACCACCCACTCTTTATGGTCTGGGAACTGTCATAGTCTTTCATTTGGATTTGTAGACATTTGCTCAAACACGAAACAAAAATAATACTTAAGGTCATTGCAAATCAGGAAAAACAAACAAACTTAAACAGAGATTAAACATAGCAAAATAGAACAAAATGCAGCGTAAGAAGCCAAGGAAATTTATGTAAGGCCTGAGAATCTCAAGTAAAGCCCAAGGAAATTTAGGTAAGGCTTGGTAATCTGGTCTGGAGCTCGGGTAATTCAAGTGTGAAGCATGAGATTAACATTCACCATATGCTCAGGCCATTCCTGGAATTCTCGGCCCTTACCTACATTTCATGTCACCAATGGCCATTCACCATTCATTCATGCCTCGCCCCTTCATTTCACATTCATTTGTACATAGCCCAGCAACAAAAACAACATACAACAAACACGAAGAAAATGAGAAACCAAAACCACAACTATCAAAATAAACAAAATCAATATCAAAATCAATATCAATATCAAAGGTTTGATATTGATATTGATATCAATAAACATAGAACAAACAGAAACAACATACAACAAACATTGAACAAACAAACAAAAACATAACAGAAATGACCACATTCCCCCAAAGTTCGACCATAACATAGAACAAACAAAAGCTCCAAATGCTCAGAATCGCAAGCAGACCAAGAAACCCAATAGCTTATCAGCAAATGTTTGATGGTGGATATAGTTGCTGAGTGGATACAAAACAAACCCAAAAGCTACAAAGAAGGCTATGAATGGAATAATAAAACAAAGCCTTCTTAGAGAAAACATTAGCTAACTTTGTGTACAACAACATAAACCCAATAGCCTAGCCATAGGTAAGTTCAACCAAGTCTTCAAAAAATGGTAATAAAAACAAACAAACAAACCCAGAAACATAGCCAAAAACATATAAAGATAATAAAAACAAACCTAGAAATAGAGCCACACAGATACAACGTCACATGCAAAAAAAAAAAAAAAAAAAAAAAAAAAAAAAAAAAAAAAAAAATCAAACCAAAATGCCTACCTTTGTTCTTCGTTCTTCGTTGTTCTCTCAGTCGCCCTTCTTCTCTTTGTCAAGTCTTGTCTTCTTCTTCTTCTTCTTCTTCTGGGCTTCTTCTTCTCTTAGTCGACAAGGCGTCTTCTTCTTCTTATGATTTTAAATTTGGGGATTTGTTTAGTGTTAGAGGGAATAAGGGTTAATGAAGGAGGGAGAGCAGTTTGGTAATGTGTTAGGGTTGAGGGAATAAAGGAGGGCAAATTGGTAATTTTGAAATAAATGAATTAGAGGGTAATTTGATAAAACCAACTCAAAAAAGAACACAAATACAATTTTTTTAATAAGTGAACATTTTTGCTCTTTCAAACATGGAGATGGCTATAAAAGAAAAGGCCCCAAACATTATTTTATTTTATTGTTTTCATAATTGTATGAAGTTATGTTTTGAACTATTACAATTCAGGGATATAACTCAAACATACAATTTTGATTATGTGGAGGTGAGGGGAATACAATTAGACCAGCATCATCTAAACTAAATGCATTTATTTATCACTTATAAAATTAAATTGAATATAAATCTTCTTAACAGTCAATCTTAGTTGAAACTATTTTGGACAAAAGGATGGCAATTTGTGTGATCGTGTTATATATGCGTTAATTTGAGCTCAATTAATTTAATTTCTAGTCATGTTATGTTATGACTCACGATTTTAACCAATTCATGTCATGTCGAAAATTACTACAAAAGAGAGGCAACTGATGTTAATGTGTGTATTGATCTAGACATGACACGTATTAGATTGATCATATCATAACTCATAATTTATTTATTTATTTTCTGATTCACAAGTAGTCCAAATTTGTCACATCTATTTTACATATGGTCATAAGTGATCAATGTTAAAATTAATAGTAAATGTTAGAGGTTTTCGCCATTAATGAAACAAAAGGGGGAGAAAATGGTGAATAGATCAAACTACATAGGAATTTTTAAAATCCAAAAGCAAAAAAATATTTCTTGTCTAGCTCAGTTGATCAGCTCTTTATTTGAAAAGCCTCGAAGGTGAACTCTCTCAAAGGTTGCTGACTGTTATCAGTTAATACGTAAATACGCTTATCTCTTTCAATGTTGTTATTGACTAAATTTTATCTTTTGTCTTGAAAGTATTGAAATCTGCAATTAGGTTTCAATAGTCTTGTCTCCTTATATGTGAACTCTACCTCTACAGGTACAGAGAGAAAGAAAGAAAGAGATGGAACATACAAGTAAACATCACAAGAATTCCCTCATCTCCTCCATAGGTGTACATATGCACTCTTTTCTTTACTTGTTTCAATTTATTATGTTTCTACTGAAACTTCATTGTTTAAGGCTTGGCATATGAAATTTTCAATGATAGAGATGAATCTGTAGTACGTTATTGAAATGGTACTTTGAGGTTCTCCCTTCCTATATGACTGTTTTCAATTCAAAGATGACAATAAAACAGATTTTCCCATGAAACTCAAAAGATCTGAGACCCGTTAGTAAATATACAGAAAAAGAGGCTAGAGATTGTTGAGCTTTCATGAAAACATCTTTGTTTGAAAGAAGAAACCCATATGTAAGGACTTCCTTGATCATCACAATAGTTACAATGAGAGTTAAACCACTTATGTATTACAAGGAGGAGTTTTCACTTTTGATGTTTGCTGGGGATTCAACTTTGGATCCTTAACACAAGGCTTTTTATAAAGTTGCAAAGATAATAGTGATGGAAAGAGATAATTTTATTACTGCAATATGTTTGAATATATATACAATTACAGAGAGTCTTACAAAGGAAACAAATTAATGCCTAGAATTATTGACAATCAGTATAGACAGTACTCCTAAACTCAAGGGATAGTCAGCCTTGATCTGTGGAATGATTTGATTGTGTTGATTCTTTCCTATTATGCCCCCGCAAGATGGTGCTTCCATCGGAAACGCCGATCTTGGATCGAAGAGAAGCAAAACAAGACTTGACCAGTGGCTTGGTTAGGATGTCGGCAAGTTGATCAATGGTGGAGACATGAGCAACCTGTAATGAGCCGGCAGAAACTTTTTCACGCACAAAATGATAATCCAATGCTATGTGCTTCATTCTGGAGTGAAAAACTGGATTTGCACACAAGTATGTTGCACCAATGTTGTTACATAGGAGGTGCGGTGGTGTAGGTATGGAAATACCTAACTCAGTGAGAAGATTGAGTATCCAAGTGAGTTCGGCTGCTGTGGAAGCTACAGATCGATATTTTGCTTTTGTCTGTCAAGGACCTTGCAACGGTTCTTTGCTACTTAGAGCACCAGGAAACTGGATTGCCGCTGAGAAAGACAATGTATGCGGAAATAGATGTGTAGTCATCGTGGTTGTCAGCCCAATCAGCGTTTGAATACGCAGTGAGATTAAATGGCTGGGAACGACAAAGGAAAAGGCCATATGAGAGAGTGTGCTTCAAGTAGCGGAGAAGACGCTTGGCAGTGGTCCAATGCTTCTGTGTCGGAGAATGCATATATTGGGCCAATTTATTGACAGCATAGGCAATATCCGGACATGACAAGGACAAGTACTGCATACCACCAATCAAGCTGCGATGCTGTGTAGCATCGATCATAGGGGATCCATCCTGAAGAGTGAGGCGAGTGGTAGAGCTGATTGGCGTGACAGTGTTTTTGACACCCTCCATCTTGAATCGTTCCAACAAATCACGAACGTATTTTTGTTGTGATAAAAACAGTTCATGTGATGTAGGGATTACTTCAATACCAAGGAAAAAATGAAGATTTCCAAGGTCCTTAATGGAAAATCACCGAGAGAGGGCAGAGATAACATCCTGGATGAAGTTTGATGAATTTCCTGTGATTAAAAGGTCATCCACATAAACAAGAAAGTAGATTAGTGTTGACTTATTGGAGTAAACAAATAGTGAAGTATCAGAGACAGAGTTAACAAAACCAAGAGACATGATGAATGTCTTTAATTCGATGAACCAAGCACGAGGCGCTTGCTTCAAGCCATAAAGAGACTTGTACAACCGACACACATAGGAGGGTTGAGTGTCATCAACAAAGCCAGGAGGTCGGGACATAAATACTTCCTCAGTGAGATGGCCATGAAGGAACGCGTTGTTGACATCAAGTTGGTTAATGGTCCATCCAAGAGAGAGAGCAATCGAGAGAACTAGCCGAATGGCAGTAGGTTTTACTATAGGGTTAAAGGTCTCTTTGTAATCAAGACCAGGCCGCTGATTAAAGCCCTTGGCAATGAGCCGAGCCTTGTAGCGAGCAATGCTACCGTCGGGATGCCATTTGACCCGAAAGACCCATTTACAGCCCACAATGTTCTGACGAAGTACAAGCTCCCATGTACCATTTTAATTAGAGCATTGAGCTCGGTACTCATGGCATCACGTCACCTCTGATCTTTGAGGGCTTGAGTAACATTTGTTGGTTCAAGTGGGGAAGGTATAGGGTGCTTTGTGGCAGTGAGGGTAAATATCTGTTTAGGCTTGAAAATCTGATTTTTGGATCATGTTTGCATGGGATGGATGGGTGTGGGGTCAGGTGTTAGGTCCCTAGTTTACAGATTGCGTAGTGGAAGGAACTTTTAAAAAAAAATTATTTCATAAAGAAATACTGCGATAAGTAAACCCTATGATCTATTTTTCGAAACAGTAAAAACAAGAAATCAAAATCGAAATACATAAAAGAGAATAGAAGAAACAATTTTCTTCATACCTACATAGGAGGCTCCTTCACTTTAATACGATATGCTCCTGATTTGAACCACTTGATCTTCCTCGCTATCTCCCAGGACTGGTAACGGTGTGTAAGCGCGTCACGGTATTCAGGAACCTATATGGAGGTAGAAGAGAAAGAACACACAAAAGACAACTCTTGTTCTTTTAATGGTGAAGTGTGACCACCCCTTAGTCAAAAAACCAAAAACAATTTTCTTTTGTTTTTTTAAACTAGCCGCACACCTTGTTTTCTCTTCTTGCGTGTGTGTTAAATTGGTGTTAATCAGTTTCTTAAAACATATATATCATATATATATATTAACTGATTACTTTATTTAATTAATCCATTAAAATATCTAATATTTATAAGGATAATTAATAACTTTAAATTTAAACTTTTTAAATTCAAATTTGATATTTAATTTAATAAAAATAAAATAATCAAATTATCTTATCTTCATTCAAACACAAATATCAATCAACATCCTCCAACTAATGATTAATCGCATAATTAAATAATCTTATTATTTAATTAATTTAATCACTAATATTCATTAATTAAATAATCTCATTATTCAATTAATTCTCAAATAAATACGTGTCACTTTTACAACACAATTAATTGGACAATCCAATTAATCAACCATGACCCTTGTTACCTAAATCAATCGAGCTAGAAATGGGACCTAATGGACCCACAGTATTTTGAGCTCCAATAATCCTTAGAAATAATTAATTAAATTCTTTAATTAATATTTCATGATTATTAACTTCGGTGTTATTCCACTAAAAACTCGAAGTTGCACTCTCTCAACTATAGACGTTTTTACACAAACCAATAACTCTTGGTGTCCATCGATATAACTATTACATATGGTATGATCCTCCACAAATAGTTCATAATTAGAGTTGGGTCAGAATGTCCGTTATACCCCTCCAATTATATCTTTTCATTAAGTACCATTGATTCTCTAATGAACAATAAATCTTACATTCCTTACGGAATTAGGAGAGCGCTCATATTGTTCAAGCCTCGAATCAACCCTTAAGGGAACTACCATCTACTTCTCGCAAGAATGAGTGGATTCCACTATTGTGTATAAACCTTCCCAACCACAAGCCAAACCGCTATCCTAACATACAAAGCATATTGATCAGAAATGCAACTCCGACCTCACCCATGGTATATCAAAGACCACGATCTAACCTGAAGGAGTCGATAAGACACTCAGGATTAAGATCACCCATATATAGCCATCATTAGTTGATATATATGAATCTCATCGTTAAACGGATCTTAGTGAAATATTCATATAGATCATGGCCCAGTCCTATATGATCACATCATACAAGGTGCCTCCATTCTCATATCTCTATATGAATGATCCAAGATAGGATCACTATACACTATGAAATATACCGCAGCTGTAGATTAACCACAAATAAAGTACCCATCTTTATTTGCTATCTATAGATTCTTTAGATTGCTCGTTTCAAACTGCATCAATCTGTATATGACACTCATATACTCAATTCGAAATTACATCCGGCAATCTTGGATGTTAAGTGCACATGTTATATATATAAAGTATGACACAAAATGAATGAATAAACTACTTCTTTTATCTATATTCAATTCACATTTACAAATTACAAGCTTTAGGGCAAAAACCCCAACAATCTCCCACTTGCACTAAAGCATGTAAGACATGTCTTGTAAACCTAGACCCTCTAGGTGACCCGTAAACACTTTAGCCGGTAAGGTTTTTGTAAATGGATCAATATGAAATCAGAATCCGTATATCCTAACAGGATCAAATCCTGTCCAGAATACACTAGCATATAATTTCTCGTTCTTCGAAGATATTTGAGAATAGTTTTGACAGCAACCCAATGATCCAATCCTAGGTTGGACTGGTATCTACTGGCTACTCCCACTGCGAAGCAGATGTTCGGTCTCGTGCATAACATAGCATACATGAGACTACTTACTGCTAACGCATAGGGAACACGTCTCATATCCTCAACTTCTTGAAGTGTCTTAGGACACTGTTCTTTCAACAAGTGAACTCCATGCCTGAAAGGGAAAATACCTTTCTTGGAGTTCTGCATCGAAAATCACACAATAATCTTATCGATATACGATGCCTGAGACAATGCTATGAGTTTATTCTTACGATCCCTTATAAGATAACTTGCCTCTCCCAAATCTTTCATTTGGAATTGGCTAGCTAGCCAGCCCTTTACTTCCGATAATACCCCTACATCATTCCCAATGAGTAGGATATCATCTACATAAAGAACTAAGAAAACTACCTTCTTGTCAATGATGCGCTTGTAGACACAAGGCTCATCAACGTTTTGCTTGAAGCCAAAGGTTTTGATCACATCATCAAACCTTATGTTCCAAGATCTAAATGATTGCTTAAGTCCATAAATGGATCTTTGCAACTTACAAACTTTTTACTCTTGATCTAGAGACATGAATCCCTCTAGTTGCATCATGTATATGCTTTCATCAAAATTGTCATTCAAGAATGCAGTATTGACGTCCATTTGCCAAATTTCGTAATTGAAATACTCAGCAATGGATAAGAGAATCTGAATAGATTTAAACATAGCTACTAGCGAGAAGGTCTCTTCATAATCGACCCCCTCTTTCTAGGTATAACCCTTGGCCACTAGCCTTGCCTTGAAGGTCTCTACCTTCCCGTCTAGTCCTCTCTTTCTCTTGTAGATCTACTTACACCCTATGAGTTTTATCCCATCCGATAAGTCTACAAGTTCCCAGACTGAGTTAGAGTACATGGACTCCGTCTCAAGATTTATGGCTTTAAGCCATTCCTCTTTATCAGGATCTTCCATTGCATTCTTAAATGTCAATGGATCATCCACACTATCAGCGGAGACAACATCTTGTCCCTCACCTATACCCAAATAGTATTCAAATTGTCTTACAACCCTCTCACTACGTCTAGGTGGTGGTGTATCCTGACTAGGAATCATCTGACTATCAGATGTCAATAGATCAACAACTTTTGTTGACTGAGCACTAGTCGTACCAGGCTCCATTTCATTTAATACAATCTTGCTTCGAGGTTTATGATCACTAATATAGTTATCCTCAAGAAACGTTGCATTTGTCGATACAAATACTTTGTTCTCTTCAGGACTATAGAAGTATCCATCTCTAGTCTCCTTAGAAAATCCTACAAACAGGTAGACCACAGACTTAGGGACTAGCTTTCCACTTCCGTTCTTCAGCACATGTGTTGGACACCCCCTATATGTAGAAATGTCGCAAACTAGTTTTACGACCATTCCACAACTCTAAGGGAGTCTTAGGAACAGATTTGGATAGGACTACATTTAAAATGTAAGTCACAATTTGTAATGCATATCCCCAAAAAGAATTTGGTAATTATGAGAAACTAATCATAAATCTCACCATTTCCATTAGGGTTCTATTTCTCCTTTCCGCGGCACCATTCTGTTATAGTATACCAGGAGCTGTGAGTTGGGACACTATCCCATACTCGACCATAAAGTCTTCAAACTCTTGGTCAAGGTACTCACTTCCACGATCTGATCATAGAGACTTCATAGTCTTACCTAACTGGTTCTCAACTTCAGCTCAGAATTCTTTAAACTTTTCAAAAGTTTCTGACTTCCATTGCATTAAGTAGACATATCCGTATCTCCAGTAGTCATCTATAAATGTGACATAACACTCATAACCACCCCTTGCTTTAACATTCATCAGTCCACAGATGTCTGAATGTATAAGCTCTAGTGGTTCTTTAGCTCTAAGCCCTTTTTTCCAGTAAAAGGTCTCTTGATCATTTTACCTTCTAAACAGGATTCATAGACAAGTAAGGTGCCAACCTTTAACTCACTTAAGAGTCCGCTTTTCACTAGTCTATCTATCCGGTCAAGGTTGATATGGCCAAGTCTTAGATGCCATAGATACGTTTCGTTTTCTGGAGAAATCTTTTGTTGTTTTGCTTTTAGGTTTTTCAACTTTAAACAATTCAGCGTTGAGCAGTGTAGTGTGTATTAACGGTCTTAAAACATACAAGTTGTTTTCGTTTAATCCTGAACATATATTCAAACTATTCTTTGCAATAATAACCGACTTATTATTAAAAGAAACAGAATATAATTGTTCCAACAACTTTGAAACTGAAATCAAATTTTGAGTAAATCCAGGAATTAAAAATACATTATTCCAAACAATGAAACAACTTCCAAAATGTAGTCTAACTCACCCACTGCTCAGGCTGACATGACATCCCCTAACCCAACATGCATAGAGAAGGCTCCCTCCTCAAGCTGTGTCCAAGAATCAGTCCACTGCATAGAAAAGCAAACATGGTTAGTGGTCCCCGAATCAACTATCCAGGGTGAAGAATCATCTTCTACTATACATGTTTCAAGAACAAGTAAATCATATTTACCTTTTGCCTTCTTCTTCTTGGCTACCTCCTCTAGATACTGAGGGCAGTTCCTCTTCCAGTGTCCAACCTTGTTATAATGGAAGCAATTTCCTTTGCCTTGGTCGGTAGAGGTGCCATTTTTCTTGTCTTGGGCTTACTCTTAGTCTTCCCAGCAAACCTTTTCCTCTTCTTGTTACCAAAGGAAAATGGTTCGGCAACATGTGCCTCACCGGTCTTACTTTTGTTGTCCTTAGTCAAGGACTCAAAAGTAGTGAGTTCATTGAGCAATTGAGTGAGACTGAACCTAAACTTGTTCATCCCATAGTTACTCTTAAACTGATCGAAACTCTTTGGAAGAGTCGTCAGTATGATGCTCACTTGACTGGGTTCATCAATGGCCCCGCCATTGATCTCTGCCATGTTGAAATAGGACATCATGTTCAGGACATGTTCACGAACAGATGCGCCTTTTTTCATCCGAGCAAGCATTGCGGAACGAACAGCTTCTTGCCGCTTTTGCTCAAAGGGCTACCCAAACATGGCTTGCAATGACTCCATTATTTCAAATGCAGTACCCATTGCTCTGTGCTTAGTGACAAGCACGTCTGTCATTCTTGCTAACTGATATGTTCGGGTTTTCTTATCTAATGAGACCCATTTCTCATATGCCTCACGAATAGTTCGTGCGGCATTGGCAGTAGGCGTTGGAGGACATTCCTCCATAACCACAAACTTTAGGTCCTTGGTGACCAAGATTGAATTTATGTTATGTTTCCATTTAGTGTAGTTATCACCAATTAATTTGTCATTGGCTATGATTTGTAATAGTTCAGATGACATGGCTGATAAAACACAAATTAAGAATTCATTCAGTCATACATTCGAAACATGTGCGAATGTTCAGCATAAAATTAAACATGATGCATGAAAATGTTTAATGAACAGGAACAACCCTAAGAAAACAATGTTTCTATGCCATGACAATCCAACATACCACAAGTAAGTGCTGCCTTAGGGTCGGTCAAATTCTTGCATGTTGGATCGAGACATTCTCAATCAAATGTTATACCAAAATAACTCTTATTCCTCTAACATTCAACCATCGTTTATTTCAATCAGGTTTATAATTAACCAATTTAATTAAAACCTTGTGAGCGTAACCTATCATTTCAGATCTCTAAAGCTTAACTCGAGAATTGCCACCTTAGGGTCAGTCAATCCCGAAATCCCCTCAGAAATCTTATTCGTTAGGAAGTCAACCTTGGTATTGATTCTTATGGAAACCCTCCTAAGGGAGGACGAAAGCAAAGCCGTCACGAGGCCCCACTCGAATCTCACAGTGTTGAACTAATGATAGAGACCGCGGGATATAATGTCATATATCCCTCTCCCACTCACTATTTTATAATAAGGGTTTTATATTAATATTAATGCACCTAGATTAAACGGCTAATTTCAATCTAAGCATCAAGTGCATTAATCACAAATAATTAGAATCCTATTCCAATAACTAATAAATTAATTCGATTTTTAACTCTTAAAAATCTAGTTCAGTAGTGACAATTTTAATCTATGTAAACTATTTACTAAGACTAGAATTATTAAATGTATATTTACCAAGTTTTAACTATTAAAACTAAACACATTATTAGGTCCAATTATTATTAGGGGCTTAATCGAATTAATCCTAATATATATAAAGGACCCTACTAATCTAAGTAATTAAACTCTTTAATAAAAAGATTAGTAATTAATGAGAATTACCAAGTTTTTACTCCTAAAAACTATGTCCATTAATATATAGCCAATTATGTGAATTACCCATTTTAATCAAATTAAAAAAAAAAAAAAAAAAAAAACATAAACACATAATATGGATGGCTATAATGCATGTATATATATGTGTAGGCACACCTAATCTATTCATGGCCATGCTTAATCATCACATAATTAAAAGCATACATAAATTGACCGAGTACAATGGGTTTATCTAACTTTAAAATAAATAAATAAATTAATTAATAACTAATTACAAAAATTATCCAAGGCATTTCTTGGTCTTCTTGTAATCCATCTTTTCTTCAAGTCGATCTAATGCATCTTCTGGGCCCAAAATCAAGTACAACTTGATTTATTTTAATGGATCCATCTCATGGATTAAATCCCTAAAGCCCAAATGTTACTCTAACATTTTTCGTAGACCCGGGATTTCCAAAATTTTTTTTTTGTTTGGCCCAAACTTGTGCAGCAGTCACGCAACACAACATTTTTGCACAACACTTGCGCATAGATTGCATGTGTGCTGCTCGCATGTGCTATTGCGTGATAATTTGCCAACACAACAATTGCATTTGCTTTTGCGTGATATGTGTTGTCTGCAGCTTTGCAAGTGCACATATGCACAAATGAATGCGCATGATAGCTGCATGCGCTTTGCACATCTGATGTGCCCAATATCTTTTGCACTTTGGATAACAATTGTGCTTCACATCGCACACGCTGTTGCATATTTGTCTTCCGGATCGTCGCGCTTCATTGATTTACATTAATAAAAAATTACAGCAAATCAATAATAAAAAAAATATTACAACCCGAAATTAATATTACATCGAAAAATATTACATTAAAAAACCAAAACCCTAAAACCCAAGTACCATAAAAATTTACGATCAACCATGTTTAAATTAAACGATTTAATTATAAACATTCATACAATCATATAGATAGAGCCTACACATTCATACATGACAGGAACATCGAAATCGATTCTCCTGTTCCGAAAAAATTGGCTCTGATACAAATTGTTGGGTCCTCGGTTTACCAATCGCGCAGCAAAAGGAACTTCAAAAAAAAATTATTTTATAAAGAAATATTGCGATTAGTAAACCCTAGGATCTATTTTTCGGAACAGTAAAAACAAGAAATCGAAATCGAAATACATAAAAGAGAAAAGAAGAGACAATTTTCTTCATACCTACGTAGGAGGCTCCTTCACTTTAATACGATCTGCTCCTGATTTGAACCACTTGATCTTCCTCGCTATCTCTCAGAACTGGTAACGGCGTGTGGGCGCGTCACGGTATTCAGGAACCTATATGGAGGTAGAAGAGAAAGAACACACAAAAGACAACTCTTGTTCTTTTAATGGTGAAGTGTGGCCACCCCTTAGTCAAAAAACCAAAAACAATTTTTTTTTTTTTTTAAACTAGCTGCACACCTTGTTTTCCTCTTCTTGCGTGTGTGTTAAATTGGTGTTAATCAATTTCTTAAAACATATATATCATATATATATTTTAACTGATTACTTTAATTAATTAATCTGTTAAAATATCTAATATTTATAAGGATAATTAATAACTTTGAATTTAAACTTTTTAAATTCAAATTTGATATTTAATTTAATAAAAATAAAATAATCAAATTATCGTATCTTCATTCAAACACAAATATCAATCAACATCCTCCAACTAATGATTAATCGCATAATTCAATAATCTTATTATTTAATTAATTTAATCACTAATATTCATTAATTAAATAATCTCATTATTCAATTAATTCTCAAATAAATACGTGTCACTTTTGCAACACAATTAATTGGACAATCCAATTAATCAACCGTGACCCTTGTTACCTAAATCGATCGGGCTAGAAAGGGGACCTAATGGACCCACAATATTTTGAGCTCCAATAATCCTTAGAAATAATTAATTAAACTCTTTAATTAATATTTCATGATTATTAACTTCAGTGTTATTCCACTAAAAACCCGAAGCTGCACTCTCTCAATTGTAGACGTTTTTACACAAACCAATAACTCTTGGTGTCCATCGATATAGCTATTACATATGGTATGATCCTCCACAAATAGTTCATAATTAGAGCTGGGTCAGAATGTCTGTTATACCCCTCCAATTATATCTTTCCATTAAGTACCATTGATTCTCTAATGAACAATAAATCCTACATTCCTTACGGAATTAGGAGAGCGCTTATATTGTTCAAGCCTCGAATCAACCCTTAAGGGAACTACCATCTACTTCTTGCAAGAAGGAGTGGATTCCACTATTGTGTACAAACCTTCCCAACCACAAGCCAAACCGCGATCCCAACATACGGAGCATATTGATCAGGAATGCAACTCCGACCTCACCCATGGTATATCAAAGACCACGATCTAACCTGAAGGAGTCGATAAGACACTCAAGATTAAGATCACCCACATATAGACATCATTAGTTGATATATATGAATCTCATTGTTAAACGGATCTTAGTGAGAGATTCATATAGATCATTGCCCAGTCATATATGATCACATCATACAAGGTGCCTCCATTCTCATATCTCCATATGAATGATCCAGGATAGGATCACCGTACACTACAAAATAGATTGCAGCTGTAGATTAACCACAAATAAAGTACCCATCTTTATTTACTATCTACGGACTTTTTAGATTGCTCGTTTCAAACTGCATCCATCTGTGTATGATACTTATATACTCAGTTCAAAATTACATCCGGCAATCTTGGATGTTAAGTGCACATGTTATATATATAAAGTATGACACAAAATGAATGAATAAACTACTTCTTTTATCTATGTTCAATTCACATTTACAAATTACAAGCTTTAGGGCAAAAACACCAATATCAGGATTTATGGACGAGTGTGAAGGGGTCACTTTGGAGCGTTAATCACATGAAGAGGAGCTTGAAACATGTTGATGAGAAGAGGCAGTCAAGGAGTGATCAACATCCAGTGAGGGCCTGCTTGATTGTATGGAAACGTCACTAGCATGATTGTCTATCTCATGGTGATGAGAATGTGATGATTGTGTTAATTAAAGAGAGATATTTGGTGAGAATAATTGATTAGAATCAGCAGAATTAAAAGGAGGATTTGACTTTGAAGTATGCGGTGATGATATGAGAGGAACTTAGGGATTTGATGAAATAAATGTGGAGGAATTTAATTTGGAGATTTGATTCGGTGGGGATACGGCTGGAGTGATATTTGGTGGAGTCTAAAATATGTGAGCAATTAGGATGTTGAGAAAAGGAAGGCAAAGATGAAGGAATCGTAGTGTGAAGTGGCTAAGAGGATTGTGTGGAAGAGTCAACCATATGATTGAGAGATGATTCTGGAGAATTGGAATTAGAAAAGAGAAATTTAAGGGAATGAGAGGGAGCAGACCAAAGAGAGAGTGTGTGAGAGTTGATTTTATCTTTGTCAGTAAATGTAGATAAGGAAGGAAACCTGTGTTTAACAAATTGAACATGTCTAGAAAGATAGAACTTGTGATTAGTGAGCTCAAAACAAATATATGAATTATGAGTATTTGAATATCCAAGAAAAAGACAAGATTTTGACCTTTGTTCAAGTTTATGATTTGTGTAAGGTCGTAGCCACGGATAGCACAAGCACCCAAAAATTCTTAACTTAGAATAATTAGGTAACAATTGAAATAAACATTCAAAAGGAGATTTATTTTCAAGAATCGGTGTAAAGAGCCGATTAATTAGATAAATAGCCGTTTTGAATGCAAATGACCAAATTGACAACAGTAAGGATGCACGATGTAGAAGAGTAAGACCGGTTTCGACAATGTGTCGATGGCGACGTTCAGTGAAAGCAATATGTTGGGGAGTATAGAGTGGAGATATGAGGTGTTGGATTCCATGAGATTCAAACAAAGATTTTAATCCTTGATACTCTTTCCCACCGTCAGAGTAAATGGTGTTGATTTTCAATTTGAAATTTTTTTCAATCATTCTTTTGAATTTAGGAAAGATAGAGAAGACCTCAGATTTATACGATAGAGTAAACAACCATGAATATTTGGTAAAATGATCAACGAAAATAATATAATATGAATATCCATCAATTGATCGAACCGGGGAAGGTCCCTACACATCAGTGTAAACAAGGTCCAACGGACAATGACTTTTTAAAGTAGAGGTGCCAAATGGTAGTTTATGACTTTTATTACAATAACAAGAGTCACAAAATACGTCTGATATTGACAATGATGATGACATGGGAAGATTATTATTGGAAACAATTTGACGAAGGATTTTTAAGGAAGGGTGACCAAGTCGATCATGCCAATTTTCAAAGGAGGCTATGATTCCCATACAAGCTTGTTTTGGCATTGGCGTTGACTTCTCAATGTTGTTCCACTCATAAACATTATTCTTGCTCCGTCCCCGAGCGAGAGGTGCCCCCATGGTGAGATCCTTCACACAAAAACAAGACGAAAAAAATTCAATAGATGTATTATTAGACTTGCAAAATTGAGAAACAAAAACTAAGTTTTGTTTCATAGAAGGAACACACAAAACATTAGATAATGAAAAGGAGTTTGAGGGTGAGGAGATAACGGATTTTCCAGCGTGTGTGATGTTCAAACCTATACCATCTCCTACCACAATTTCATCTGGCCCTTCATATGGATGACGAAGAGACAGATTATTGAAGTCAGAGGTAACATGGTAGGAGGCACCAGAATCTAGCAACCACGAAGATGAGTTTGTGTTTCCTGTTGTGGTCGGATTTGCAGTTGGGGCTGTCAAAGGGAAGAGGTTCTTTGCTTGGTAACATTGTCTTGCAGTGTGACCTCTCTTTTCACAGAACTGACATGTAGTGACAGAGGTCCTGCCTATATTATTGTTGCCAGAATTTGTTCTACCTGTATTATTGCTGCTATAATTGTTGGAATGATAGGTAATGCCATGATTTGTACTAGAATTGGATGACCGCTGGCTTTGAGAATTCCTATTGCTGTGGAAGTTTTTCTTTCCAAAATTGTTTTGGTTGCCATTTCTAGAGGAGGGAAATCGAGCAGCATTGACAGTAAGATTGCCAAGATTTCCAGAGGAGCGAAGTTCTTCACGTTTGAGGAAAGCTTCGTACTCAACAAGTTTGTCATGAAGTTCATCGAAACTAATCACTGTGTCTCGGGCCCGAACAGCAGTAGAAATCTCCTTAAACTCAGCCCCTAATCCATTGAGAGTATGAGTGATAAGGTAACAATTAGGGACTGGGTCTCCAACAAGTGCTAACTCATCAACAATGTCACGAATTTGTGCAAGATAATCAGAAACAGGCTGAGTACCACGACTGATGAGAGTGAGTTGTTCCGCCAATCCCATTGTTTGGAAGATGGGGGATTAGCATAAAGCTTTGCAAGACGCTACCAAGCGTCACTAGAGGTTTGGCAAGATCTGATCACCGAGATTACTTTTGGGGTCAGTGAGCCTATGACGCTGAGAAGTAAGAGTTTGTCTTGCCTCATCCAAAGTGCATATTCTGGATTTGAGACCTTCTTGTCATCAACTGTTATTTCTGCAGGAGGGCAGGGCTTGGTGCCATCAATGAATCCGAGTAAATCGTATCCGAAAAGAAGAGCGTCAAACTGAGTTTTCCAAGAGTAATAGTTAGAAGAGCTTAGCTTCAAGGGAAGTTGAGTAGCTGTGTTAATTGCAACTAGTTTGGTTTGCCTAGGAAGAGTGTTTATGATAGTTTGGTTTGGGGATGTTGTAGTTGTGCTTTCTTCAGCCATGGTGGAAGAAGAGAGAGGATCAAAAATTTCAATATTGAAAAGAAAAAAAAAAAAAAAAAAAAACTCATTGGAGCCAATTAGGCTCTGATACCATGTAAAGTTGCAAAGATAATAGTGATGGAAAGAGATAATTTTATTACTGCAATATGTTTGAATATATATACAATTACTAGGGATGGGCGTTTCCCTATGGGGCCCCATCCCCCATGGGGTTTTGGGGGCAAATTTTGCCACCAAATGGATTTTGAGGGTGGGGTGGGGGCAAACTTTGCCCCCAAACATATTTTGGGGGAGGTGGTGGGGGTACCTCCCCCCAAACCAAAAACCCCATTAGGCCCTCCAAAATAATATATATTTTTTATTTTTTATTTTTATTTTTATTTATATATATAAATTTCAACAATTAAAACAAATTATAAATTATAATATTAAATTATTAAAATTAAATGTTATGGTTGTTCATTTAAAAGGTGTAATTAACCCCCAAAATAATATATATACATACATATCTATATATATATATATATATATTATGCAATTATTTTGTATTGTATTTTTATTATGTTTTTATTATTTTTCAGATTGAAAATTTAAAATTTAGAATTGAAAAGGAAATGAAATGGGGGAAATGGGTTTTGGGGGTGGGGGAACATCCCCCCCCACTGGTCCCCCCAAATGGATTTTGGGGGAGGTGGTGGGGGGAGGTTTGAGGAATGGGGGTGGGGGTGGGGGTACCCTCCCACGCCCCATTGGGCCCCCACGCCCATCCCTAACAATTACAGAGAATCTTACAAAGGAAACAAATTAATGCCTAGAATTATTGACAATCAGTATAGACAGTTTTCCTAAACTCAAGGGATAGTCAATCTTGATCTGTGGAATGATTTAATTGTGTTGATTCTTTCCTATTACTTTGATGTCTGCTGTGTTTCTGTTTTACATGCTCAGTATGCCAACTTTGTTGTGCAATAGAGTTTTGCATGTTATTTAATTGTTTGTTGCAATAGCCTTCTGCTTTCTTCATCGATAAGATCTCTCCATTGACAATTGAATAATTTTAAAAATACTAATTTGAACAAAAACTAAAAAGTGAGTAATTAATTAATTGTCTAATACACAAGATGAGAATAATTAAACAGGGAAGGGTGTGTTAAGATGTGTATAGTAGTAGTTGGTAGGTTTGGTAAAAAAAAGAAGCAATTAATTGAAAAGAGAAAGGTGAGGCAAATGTTGGTCATTAATTACTTAATTACTTGAACAGAGCTTAAAACTCACAAATTTCGTACCTTGTTCAAATTTAAAATTTAATTGATTTATTTTTCAAATAATATTTATATAAAATTACACGTAAATGTAGTATTTTTAATGAGTAATGCTAAACGTCCCAATCTTTTTTCTCAGATTTTATCCCAAATGATGTGGCATGTGAGGTGTCAGCATCTTATAAATCATGAGATTATATGGTGACTGATATGATGTTGATCACAGTTCACGTGCCACATCATTTGGGAAAAAAAAAATTGGAACGTCTAGCATTACTCATTTTTAATTAACTCGTTATTCATATACTTTAAATCCAAAAATATGGATATATTAATTTTAAATTTATCTTTAATTTCCAATCATCAAAATAGTCTCTCTTTTTTTTTTCTTTTTTGAAGTATTACATTTACAACAATTACAAAATGGTTATCGGGACCTACAAAGATCAGACAATACATGTGCAGTCTGGATAACTACTCCCGCCAACTGGGAGAAAACTCTACACACATGCTTGTAAAATGCGTATAGTGGGACTCGAACCCCTGACCCAGGTGTGGAAGAGAAGTGCACCACCATTTTGCTAAGAGGTGATAGAAGAGTAAATTAGTAAAAGGTAGATGGAATTTCTTGAAATTAAGAGCATATTTACCTATCAAAAATTTTAATGAGGGGAAGTAACATGTATGACTTGCAATGAATTATCGTATTTAGTTTATTTTTTAAAAATTAAATTACTTAAAACTCAACATACAAATCATAAATTAAATTGACAAGATGATATTAGCCTAGTGATATGTTGCTCACACCTATACCACGAGGTTGTAGGTTTGAGTTTCATCACCTCTCCAAATCCCGAATTATTGTAATATTTCAAAGAAAAAAAAATCATAAATTAAATTATTGGTTCAATCGTTCACAAGACAAATAGAAAAAAATTTATTTGGAAAGCATGTCACAATTGGCTGCCTATTATGGGAATTTGGCAGGTAAGGGTGTTAAGGTGGAAGCGTGATGCCCTGTTTGCAAGAGGAAACCGGAGACTTCAATGCATGCCTTATGGGGTTGTAGTGGTATTAAAGATGTTAGAGGGTCTTGCTACCCATTGAAGAATCTTTTTTGGAGGGATGATATGCAGGTTCAGGAGCTGCTGACTTATTGCGGTGGTGTCTTGAGAAAGGAGGAGCTGGAGATTTTGTGTGTTGTGTTATGAAGAGTGTGATTCTGGAGGAATCAGCTTATTCATTATTCTCGTTACTGCAGTAAGGAGGATGTTGTTGAGTGGGCTACAGGGTATGTGGAGGATTTTCACAGGGCTAATCTAATTGAAATCAAGCCTCCACCTCGCATCAGTCCGAGTTGTTCGGTGAAGTGGTGTAGACCTGATGTTGGGGTTGTGAAGATTAACAAGGATGTTGCTATTAGGGAGGCTAATAAGCTAATGGGTATTGGTAGAGATGCACCTTTGGGGAATAGGGATGGATATAGGTCCCCTCATCCCCCTCACCACCCCCCCCCCCCCCCCCCCCCCCCCCCCCCCCGGCATTTGGGGAAAATGGGGATGGGGAATTTCGAGGGGACCTATATCCATCCCCATCCCCACTTCCCCATTTTCCCCGTTTTTCCCCCTTTTTCCCTATTTCTCCATTTCCCCCGTTCCCCAATTTCCCCATTTGACTAAAAATTATAAATTAAACTAAAAAAAAAAACATTTCAATAATTAAAAAAATAAATAAATAAATAAACAAATTGAAGAGTAAATGTGTATATATACTTAGGGAGTTAGGGTTTTCAAAGAATTATATATATATATATATATAATCAGTCTTTCTATTATCAGTTCGAACTGACAAAAGTTATATCAGTTCCTTGTATGTGGGCCACTGGATTTAAATACTTTGACTGACAAGTGCATACAGCCAAGTCAAAGTATTTAAATCCAGTGGCCCACATGTAAGGAACTGATATAACTTTTGTCAGTTTGAACTGATAATAGAATTTCTATATATATAATAATTATATTTATATATGTTTGGGGGAAATTGGGAAATGGGGATGTGGACCCTGCCACCCCACCCCCCCCCAATTTCCCCATTATTCCCTAAGAAAAAAATTCTCAAATGGGGATGGATGGGGACGCAGGGAATTGGGACCCCGAGGAAAAATGTGTATCTCTAGGTATTAGTGCGTTAATCAGGGACCCCCCCCCCCCCCCCCCCCCCCCCCCCCCCCCCCCCCCCCCCCCCCCCCCCAATTTCCCCATTATTCCCTAAGAAAAAATTCTCAAATGGGGATGGATGGGGACGCAGGGAATTGGGACCCCGAGGAAAAATGTGCATCTCTAGGTATTAGTGCGTTAATCAGGGACGCTGATGGGAAAGTCTTGGTTTGTGTTGTGCAGCGTCTTGCTGCTTGCTATGATCCCTCTGTTGCTGAAACTGTTGCTATTCTGATGGGTATTCGCCTGACTATTGATAGTGGATTTTTGCCTGCTATCCTGGAAAGCGACTCTAAAGGAGTGGTGGAAATGATTAATTCTAGTTCAAGTCAGTTTGCTGATATTGGAGTCGTTATTAGTGATATTGTTGCCTTAATTAGTCAATTTGATGTCATTGTTTCATTTGTTCCAAGGAAAGCCAATGAGGCGTGCTACTCATGCCTTGGCTAAAATGGCTTTTCTTTCCTCTGATGATTGCTGGTGGCAAGGGCCTTGTCCTCCTTGCCTTGAGGCGATTGTCAGGAACGATTGTTTTGCCTAGTTTTCTTTTAATGAATTTTCCTTTCAAAAAAAAAAAGGACAAATAGAAAAGTAACATAAGAAAGATTTAAATTGCGTGTAATAATTTATAGATACAATAAACCAAATAACCACTTTCAAACCAAAAAAAAAAAAAAAAAAAAACCTTTTTTTATATTCTTTTATATTCATAAGTAAAAATTACAAATCAAATACCCATTTTTTTTATATATATTTGTTTTAAACTTTTAACACATTATCAAATTAAAGTCTTCATTTTTCATCAAACACTGAATTGAATTGTCATAGATCATAATTGGCCGGTGATGATGATTTCCGGTATACAAAACATATATAGACATGCCACATTTAATAAGGTCCAAAAATGTTCACATTATCCAACCAAGACATTATGCCTGTTGATATTTCAATTTAATACTTAATGGTACTTAATATGCTTCATTTAGTTATTTTGTTTGATTTTTTATGTGATAAAATCATGTAAAGAACCCCTAAAATCTTTTATTTATAAAAGTGAAAATGTTTCACTTTTCACTTAACAACAAACAACTGGAATTTAAAACAATTTTTTACTTCCAAAACTATCCTCATTTATTTAACTTATTTCTAAACTTTTAGTAGTCAGCAAAAACAATGCAAATTATTTGTCAACTTACAATTACAAAACATATAATATTTCTGCTTTATAATACAAGAGAGACCACAAATTGTCCGTAGAATAAGGTCCATTAATATTGTTTGTCAATGTACAAAATAGATAATAAATAAAAGCCAACATGTCCTACTAGGCTAACATGTCCTGCCAACTTAATGTCCCACTTGGTTACAAGCAAACATTACTTGGCCCAAGAATCAGTTAGTGTTAAAACGCGTATTATATAGTCATATAATACACTCTTTTCTTTACTTGTTTCAATTTATTATGTTTCTACTGAAACTTCATTGTTTCATTGTTTGTGTTTATGTCTGCAGAATCTGCACTTCTTGTTTGTAATGAAAAAGATTTGCCATCACAGTCAAAGAAACCAAACCCTGATAAAAACCCATCTGCAATCCAGTTGCCAGAAGCCAAGGTACTCACTGCCTTTGTGATTCTTGAATTTGTGACCAAGAAATTATGAATTACTTCTACATGATATTTTCTAATTACTAATTTTAGACCATTCTGATCAATGATCTTGATGCGCTCAAGATTGTGATATTGAAGTGCTCCACGGAGATGAATCTGAAGGTGTTATTGAAAAGGTATTTTGAGGGTCTCCCTTGATAAGAGTGTGCAACCAACGAGCATGTTTTGTATTGTATCAGGTGCAGGGAGTGACAACAAAAGAATGGCGGTTCAAGCCGGGTCGGGACTCCCACATGTGGCTCTGGAAGTCGACTCCTGCTTCCAAGCTTCCTGCTGACTCTCAACGCAGCACAACTGAGGATGGGCACAATCACCGGCCCATCAAGCCACAAACTGTGGTGCCTCCCTTCATTGGGCCCACTCAAATCCCAACCTTTCACTAGGTGGTGATGCTGGCTCCCCCTTTCACTGGGGCTCCCCCGTCTCCCAATGGCACACATGTGGAAGTCTACACGGCCCAGCCCAACAACATGTTCCGCCACCTTAATGCCCCACTTGGTTACAAGCCAACGTGACTTGGCTCGGCGATTAACGAGTGTTATAACTCTTATTATATAGAGTTGTTGAGTGCTTGTTTTCTTCGATGTGGGACTAAACTATCAAACTGCATATTTCTGTTGTCTTATCTCCTTGTTTCTCAACAAAAAAACAACTGCATACTCCAATACGACCTTCTTTTACGAAAATAAAATCATTAATATTAGATCTGAGTATTTCTTATTTGAAGTTAAATAACATTCCTGGAAAGTCAAAATTATTAATAAAGAGTTAATTGATTTGTGAACTCCAATTTCAAAAATTAACACTGTAGCTAGAAATAGTATTTCTGGAAACAATTTTGACATTAAAATGAGTGAGCATATAAACATTAAAATTGCAAGATTATTTATTTTTGAGATAAACTTCGTTAAACACAATAAGCAAGGGCTAAAAATCCCAACTTATATATATATATATATATATATATATATATAGTCTTTCTATTATCAATTCGAACTACAGCCAAGTCAAAGTATTTAAATCCAGTGACCACATGCAAGGAACTGATAATAGAATTTCTGTATATATATATATATATATTGATGTGTAGATTGTATTCAAGTGATGCTCATGGTATGTCTGACTCAAGTCTGAACTCTTGATCCAATTAGCAGCGTCTCATCTACACTGGTACACTACACTCTTAGTTTGGGCTGCTCAACTCTTAGCCCAGTCTATTCCTCCACGGGTCCAAGTAGGTGTACATAGGATCTTGAGTCACATTGAGCTGCGGTTAAATTAAATTATTACATAGTATTATTATATTTGCATACCTTATGTAGTTATGTGTTTTTTTTTTTTTCCTTGGGTTCCTAGTCACTCCATGATAATAACTTGATGTTTTATTCATCTAAACTAAAAGGTTTAATATTACAACTTCCAAGTTACAAACAAAAGAGATATTTCTGATAGGATACACTCATAAATATGATAAGTACACTCATATTTAAAAAAATTAAAATAACTAATAATTATAAAAATATCTCAATAAAAATTTATCAATAAGGACAAATTAGTTTAATTAAAAAAAACCTAATACAATGTACACTCATATCTTTAACTATATTACTTTATTAAAAATAAAATAAAAAAACTAAACCCTAATTATATTTCAAGTATCAAAATCTCCCATTATCATATAACAAAGTAATGGAAAAAGAATTTCGAGAGGACTTTGATCATACAGTGTTACGTATTTCTTTATTTATTTTTTTATCAACTCTATCAATCCAAAAAAAAAAAAAAAAAAGTTATCAATAATTTTTTTTTTTTTTTTAAATGATAGCAGTACCTATCTCATTGTTGGAACAATGATCGAATTTTTGTGAATTCTCAACCGAGCATGAACAATATTGGAGTCGAAAGTACTATGGACTACAGCAGTGAATTTACAAATTACGAGGTATAAATAAACTGGGTGTTGGACTCTGCTCTCTCTAAGACTAAAGTTTTCTTTTTTGCTTTCATTCTTGTGCTACAACTGTAAACATCTCTATATCTCACTCTACTCTCTCTCTCTCTCTCTCTCTCTCTCTCTCTCTCTCTCTCTCTCTAAAGATTTCTTTTTGCTTTCGTTGTTGCTTCCTGCAATTCAAAGATGAATTTAGTCAAAATCAAACAGGTTTGGGGTTTTAATCTGGATCGAGAACTATTATTGTTCGATCAATCCTTACGGCGTCACAATTCACTCTTCATTGACAATGAATTTCCTTACAGCGTTATAATGTTTTAGAGCCTGGAGAACTTAAGAATTTATAATTTATGAAATTTGGTGTGTTAATAACTTAAAAAGGTTTATAAATGAATTGTATTAAAATGAAAACATTAATTTAAATAAGGGTACTATTGGCATTAAGATGGGTGTTTATAGTAATGTTTTAATTTTAAATTTTAGACATAGGTGTACTTATAAATATAGGTGTGCTTATCATATTTATGGGTATCAATATCTGCATCCATTTCTGATATCTTTCAATTTCCAAACACTATACGATCAACTAAGATTTATATCTATTAGTCTAATTAATATTAGATATGTAAACATTAGATTATGTTTTCATTTAAATGTTTGCTTAGTGAAATATTTAATTTATTTCCATAGAGCAAAAAATTCTTTGTTTATAAAGATTAAAAAGATTTGGACATTTTGCCTATTAAACTGCAAAGTAGGGTGATATGTGCATGATCCAAGTGCCATGCATTATGGGAAGACCTGATCATATTATCAGTTTGTTGTATGTGAATTTCCGACAAGCATTAACACGTCATCAAAACAACAAAATGATCAAAAGGAGTACCACGTCAGCAAAGTCCGACCAAGAATTTGTCGTTCGAGTTAGGAAATCCCACCGAGTGGGTGACCAGCGGACACAAAGAAAGTCTAACTAGGGGTTCTGGTCAGCCGAGTAGTCCTCCTGACAAAGGCCATTCGCCCAAGTCGGGACTCAGCACGTCATTAATACCGAGTGGTCCAAAAGATAAATCTTCAATTAGGAATCAAGCACGATTGTCAATCACATTAAATCTGGGATGCACACCAAATTAGGAGGTGATTGAAACAAACATGAAGACTAAAATGGGAAGAATCACACAAGGATTCTACGAGTCAAACATTTGTACATCAGGGCTAGGTTAGCTATAAGCATGTATAAATAGTGTACACTTTTATATACTCAGTTTGAAATTACATCTAGCAATCTTGGATGTTTAGCACATATAATATAAATGTATGAGTCATGTTAACTAAATGAAATAACTACTTCATTTATTAATGAATTTATAACATTTATAAATTACAAACTTTAGGGCATAAATCCCAACACATGGCCATCATGGAGCCAACATGTAGAATGTTTCCTATTAACTTGCAAGCATTTCTGTTGCTTATTTGTGAGTATGACTTATAAATAGTCAACCAAGATTTTAATGAGTTTTTATGTTGAATACTATGATAATAATCCACAACTCTCTTCCTTTCTTCCTTCCTCTCTACTTATCTCCAATTGAGATGGCATTTGAATTTGGTTAACCACATGTGTCATTGGAGAGTAATTCCCTCTAAATGGAAGGATGCTAGTTGGACCTATTGAGGAGGAGTGATATTTTTGAAATCAAAGTATTGTTCAGCCTTAAAAATCCATCTGATGGGATCGTTGCCACCAAAGGTTGGGAATGACAATTTCAGTTGGGTGTTGTTGTGGTCATGCATGGTGTGGTTGGTCGAGGCGACTGTTTGTATGACATGGGAACCGTGGGAGGTTTCTACTGGTGCAAATGGGTTGAGCTTCTTCTCAATGGTGTTTCCGTTATGGTTAACACGTATGGTTTGTACTTCAGTCAGGACTTTATGAAGGGTTGTGTTTATTTTGTAGAAACTAGAATCGTGACGAGCTAGAATTTCGTAAACTTTGTTACAAAACTCGGTGTCCATGATCGGAACTACGCTCTGATACCAATGTTACGTATAAACTTAAGAAATAGAGTTTTAGGGAGAAAGAGAAATATATGGAGAAGAAATCAGAAGAGATTTGCAATCATAATCACCGCCATATCTTCATTTAGTTTCCTACTTAAATACTAACATTACAATATAATTAACAGCTATCATAATAACTAAATAAGGAAGTTACTAAATAACTAAATGTGAAATATGCTGAAAGTAAATAACGTGGAAACATGGGACCGTAAATAAAGGAAATAAAGGAAAACATGGGAACTAAAATAAAGACATGAAGAAAAAAGACAATTGACTTGGTCTCTCATTAACTTCTCATTATCGGGTCTCTTAGAGCCAGTCCTAACATTTTTGGGGCTTGGGGCAAAAATGTAAAAAATGTGCCATATGGGCCCTATGTGCATATTCATAGTTTTTTTCTATTTATATACACGGTATATAACTTGTTTTCATATATTTAACCCGAAAATGATAATTTCATTACAAATAAAATAAAATCACAACCCAACTCTACATTTTTAGTAAGGAATTTTTCTAAAGCTCCCTTCTAAGACCGAGTCAATTGTTCTAATTGTTTTTTTAGGAAACATGTTACTAGATAAAACACCGATAACTATTTCTAAAATAGCAAACAAACTAACAATCAGAGTGAAACACTGAAATAGAATAATAAAACCTACCAAGCATTCAAGCTCAAGCAATTGGATTCAGCAAGACAGCAAGTCCACCAATCCCGTTATACCTATCCCGCAAGACTGATTTTTATTTTACTGGAAAATACAATATAAAATAATGGTTAACAAACAACCAAATAAAAAACAAGATTTAGATGTTGTACAACTGTACAAGTGTATAACGAACCAAAATTTGATAAAAATTAAACATAGATTAGATACTTTCTCACTTTTTGAACATTAAATAGAACAATAGATCGTTCAGAGAGAGCCGAGAGGTCAAACCGTCAGAGGCTCAGATGTAAGAGTGTGAGACTTGAGAGTTGAGAGATAAAGATTGTCTTAGAATTGAGAGATCAGAGGTGAGAGTGTGAGACTTGAAAGTTGAGAGAGAGATTGTTTGAGAATTGAGAGTTGAGAGTGAGAGGGAGAAAAAGATGAGTTAGTCGAAGAGTAAAGTTATTGTTTTTTTTGTCCTGTGCTAAAGTGCCGGTGGTGGGCTGTGGGTATTATTTTGAAATAGGTCATCATTGAAATGGGCCTTGAATAAAAAAATCAATCAATGAAACGAATTTGGCATTTTTAAAATGGGCCTTTCTAATTTTTTTGTTTTGTTTTATAATGTCTTTTTAAAAACAAGGCCCTTTTTTCTTAAGTAATTTTTTTCTATTGGGCCATATTTTTTTAATTTCAGAATTAAACTCATATATATTAAAACTCATTTCATATCTGAAAAGGCCTTAGAAATGCTGAGCCCTAGGTGGGTGCCCCTAGAGCCCCAGCCTAGGGCCGGCTTTGATGTTTCTCACGCATGGCCTTCTTACTTTATGCACACATCATATGGAGAGACCACTCCCTTTACATGGAAGTTACATTCAAGACCGTACTTATAGAACCTAATCTCATCAGGTTCCTATAAATTCCTAACCAATCCTCAGTATAGGCTTTTTTATTTTCTTTCCAAATCAATGGACTTGTTTTTGGGACTTACAACATTTTTATCAAGGTTTTTCTTTTCAGGGAATTACACTGGGGCTTGGCATCATATATGATTCTTTTGGCATTTTCATTTGAAGAATCAGTTAAAAATTATGGACATGGTGAGAATAGTTAACATTCGGCTGTCTTATATTCTTTTATATTCACTTTCAAAAAACCAAATAACCATTTTTTTTTTCCTGTTCTTTTATATTCATAAGTAAAAATTACAAATCAAATACCCTGTATTATATATATATATATATATATATATATATATATATCTCTTTTAAACTTTTAACACATCTACCCTCTAATAGATCATCAAATTAAAGTTTTCATCTTTCATCAAACACCGAATTGAATGGTCATAATTGGCCGGTGATGATGATTTTCGGTACACAAAACATATAGACATGCCACATTTAATAAGGTTGGGTCCAAATATGCTCACATTATCCAAACCAAGACACTATGTGTGTCTCCACAGTCCACATGTTTAACATTTTGGATGAAAACGTCCAACATTACATGTATGTCATTTATTCATTTTCACTAAAGGATCATCGCCAAGAAATTAAGGCTAATTGGCACAGATGGCCCCTGAACTCTTCAACAATTTGCACATTGCCCCTGAACTTTTTTTTTTCGACAGTAAACCCCCTAAACTAACAGAAATTTACAAAAAACTGACGGAATGGCAACGGAAGCCACATTTCGTCTGTTTTCTAGTCACATGCGCATCACGTGACAAGAACTAATTACACCAACCTCCCCTAAGGTTTGCCCTAATACTTTTTTTTTAATGACAAATAAATATATTTTTTAAAGAATATAATTAAAATCTCTTCAAAAAAATGATGGATCTCCACCGTCCATCTCAGCGATGGACGGTGGAGATATCTCCTTTTTATTCTTTATTTAAATTTAATAGTAAAAATAATATCATTCCAAACCCAACAAATCTAGAAAATCATTCCAAACCCAATAATAATAATAATAATAATAATAATAATAATAATATCTTTACTTAAATTTAGAAATTTATATATTCCCAAATCTGGAAAAACTTAAATTTATATATTCCCATAATAATAATAATAATATCTTTAATTAAATTTAGAAATTTATATATTCCCAAATCTGGAAAAACTTAAATTTATATATTCCCATAATAATAATAATAATATCTTTAATTAAATTTAGAAATTTATATATTCCCAAATCTGGAAAAGCTTAATAATAATAATAATAATAATAATAATAATAATAATAATAATAATAATATCTTTACTTAAATTTAGAAATTTATATATTCCCAAATTTGGAAAATCATTCCAAACCTAGAAAATCATTCCCAAATCTCTTCAACATAAATTCTAATAATATCTTTACTTAAATTTATATATTCCCAAATCTGGAAAATCATTCCAAACCCAAAAAATCTAGAAAATCATTCCCAAATCTCTTCAACATAAACTCATCTCTTCAACCTCTGCCAAACCCAGAAAATAACCATCAACACACCACCAAAACCAAACCTTCATCACCATTATCACCATCACACAGCCAGACCCATCTCACCAAATCCATCATCAAGCCAAGAAACAAATCAAAAATTTATCATCATCAAGCCAAGAAACAAATCTCAAATTCAAAAGTTTGATCTCTTCAACCCACAACCATCGACATCGATCGATCCAAACCCAACCCACCATCGATCTTCCTCATCGTCCCCAACCGTCGCCGCAACCAAGAGAGAAAAAGAAAAGGAGATCGACGGCGATCCACCACCAAATCGATCTTCCCCGTCGCCGCCAAGAGAGAAAGAGAAGAGGAGATCAACGGCGGGAAGAGATGGTTTGGTTGGCTGGGTCCTGGGGGTGGTGTCGACGGTGGTGATTTGGGTTTTGTGTTTGGAACTGTTAATGTTGTGGGTTTTGTAAGATTTGTAGATTTGTGTTTGAAATTGTTGAATGACTTTCTTGACAGAGGTTTTGTAAGATTATTTTTACCATTTATTTTGTTTTTGGAGTTGATTGAAGAAGATGAGATTTGTGGATT
Organism: Acer saccharum; assembly: GCA_030490815.1. Taxonomy (NCBI): domain Eukaryota; kingdom Viridiplantae; phylum Streptophyta; class Magnoliopsida; order Sapindales; family Sapindaceae; genus Acer; species Acer saccharum. Next base: position 19,364,738 of record CM059876.1, on the reverse strand, counting down.
TTATGTTTGTGATTTCCTTTTGGAATTGATTGAAGAAGAAGGAAGAAGATATGAATTATTGAATGAGATTTGTGGATTTTTTTTTAATTGATTTTTGATTTTTTTTTTTTTTTTTTTTTTTTTTTGGAATTATTGAAGAAGATATGATATGATCATTATTTTTTAATTTATTTTTTATTTTGTTTTTTTTTAATTTAATCTAATATATATAATAAGATTTTTTTAAAAAAAAAATTATTCATTTTTTTCTAAATTAATTTGATCTCTTTTTAAAAAAAATCTATTTATTGAAAATAATCAAAAAAAATTATTATATCCTCTTAAAAAATATTTACTTTTCTTTTTAAAAAAAGTATTAGGGCAAACCTCAAGGGAGGTTGGTATAATTAGTTCTTGTCACGTGACGCGCATGTGACTAGAAAACAGACGGAATGTGGCTTCCGTTGCCATTCCGTCAGTTTTTGCAAATTTCCGTTAGTTTAGAGGGTTTACTATCAAAAAAAAAAAGTTCAGGGGTCAATATGCAAATTTTTGAAGAGTTCAGGAGGCATCTGTACCAATTAGCCAGAAATTAAATTACAGTGCAAATTCCGAGCCAAATCAATTTCCATAAACCTGAAAAATGCACCAGAATGTTTTTATAATTTTCAGAAAGTAGAAAAAAAAAAACAATGGGAGGGAGTGACAACAAAAGGAATAGCATTTTCAGTAAATGAACAAAAGAATGGCGGTTCAAACCGGGTCGGTACTCCCACATGTGTGCACAAACTGACGGAAAGGGCTCTGGAAGTCGACTCCTGCTTCCAAGCTTCTAGCTGACTCTCAACGCAGCAACAACTGAGTATGGGCACACTCACAGGCCCATCAAGCCACAAACTGTGGTGCCTCCCTTCATTGGGCCCCACTCAAATCCCAACCTTTCACTAGGTGGTGATGCTGGCTCCCCCTTTCACTGGGGCTCCTCCGTCTCCCAATGGCACACAAGTGGAAGTCTACACGGCCCAGCCCAACAACATGTTCCGCCACCTTAATACCCCACTTGGTTACAAGCCAACGTGACTTGGCTCGGCGATTAATAAGTGTTATAACTCTTATTATATAGAGTCGTTGAGTGCTTGTTTTCTTCGATGTGGGACTAAACAAGTGTTATATCTCCTTGTTTCTCAACAAATAAAAACTGCATAAAATCATTAATATTAGATCTGAGTATTTCTTATTTGAAGTTTAATAACAATATCAAAATGTCTTCTTAAAACGATGGAGCCCGGAAAAGTGGAAAGTAAAAATTATTAATAAAGAGTTGATTGATTTGTGAACTCTAATTTCAAAAATTAACACTGTAGCTAGAAATAGTATTTCTGGATACAATTTTGACATTAAAATGAGTGAGCATATAAACATTAAAATTGCAGGATTTTTTTATTTTATTTTATTTATTTTGAGATAAACTTCGTTAAACACAATAAGCAAGGGCTAAAAATGCATGATTTCAGGGTAGTGTCAAAAATGGTACGAGGGTGTTGCAAATAACCTACTACCTTTATCTATCCCAAAATCTAATTATATATATATATATATATATATGAGTAATGCTAAATATCACAACTATTCTAATACAACACATGTAGCATATGAGATATCAATTGGTGAGTGGATACACATTAATAATGATTTATCTCATCTATCTATGTATCCACTCATCAATTAACAACTCATGTGCCACATGTATTGTGTATGTATTGTGTTGGAATAGTTGTGATAGTGGTTGTGATGTCTAGCATTACTATATATATATATATATATATATACGGTCCCATTCCTATCAGTGCATCATGATATAACTTTATCAGGATATTGAATGTGAGCCACTCATTTATAACAGTGATTTGACAAGTGCATACATACCAAGTCAAAGTATGTAAAACGAATGGCTCACATTCAATGTCCTTATATAATTCTATCAGGATGCACTGATAAGATAATTTCCGTATATATATATATATATATATATAGAGAGAGAGAGAGAGAGAGAGAGAGAGAGAGTAGACTCGTGAGAGATCATTTATTTTGATGTCGGTAAGGACTATGATGAAAACACATTGATTTTAATGAATTTTAATCTGAATTTTTTTATGGATATATATTTTTAGCAAGATCCTTACCGAAATTAAAATAGGAATCTCTCAGGAGAGACTCACTATATATATATATATATAGAGAGAGAGAGAGAGAGAGATATTTTTAAGTCAGTGCATCCTGATATGACTTCATGAGGATATTGAATGTGAGCTACTAGTTTTACATGCTTTGACTCAAATATGTATGCACTTGTCAAAACTAATAGCTTACATTCAATATTCTGATGAAATTATATCATGATGCATTGAGATGGGGATTATATATATATATATATATATATATATATTGATATGTAGATTGTAATCACGTGATGCTCTTGATATGTCTGACTCAAGTCTTAACTCTTGATCCAATTAACGTCTCATCTACACTCCATCCTTAGTTTGGGTGGCTCAACTCTTAGCCAAGTCTATTCCTCCGCGGGTCCAAGTAGGTGTGTACGTAGGACCTTGCCCCTTTAGTCACATTCAACAGCGGATAAATTAGATTATTACATTGTGCATACCTTAGTGAAATATATGCAGTGTTGTAAAAGTCGTTAGGCGCTAGTCGGGCGGCGACCCACCGCCTAGCACCTAGGGGGATTAATCGGGGACTAGGAAAATGGCCGGAAGTCGGCCATCGGCCAATCGACGACAAGCCGGCAGCCGGTCGGAAATTTTTTTCTAAGTATTTTTTTTCTGTAATTTAATAAATATCATAATATTTAATATATTTTCATATATTGAACCTAAAATTGAAAATCAAATTCTAAAAAACTCAATATTGACTATTGAGAATCAAAATTCCATAAACAACTAAACTAAATCATTTTCATAAAAAAAAAAAAAAAAAAAAAAAAAACCTAAACTAAACTAAATCCAACAAACTATATATTTTTGCCAAATTTTACAACTACCCTAGATTCTTTTCGCAACTTGAATGCAAATTAACATGTGTTTACCTTTTTTTTTTATGATACCAAATAGTCCATCGCAAACAAATAGAGCAGCAGCAAAACAAAATAGCCCATCGCAAGCAGCAAAGAGCAAACTAAAAAGAACAGATGAAAGTTCAACAACATTTAACTCAATTCAATTCCATTCAACAGCATTCACTACATATTTTATCCATTTAACAACATTCAACCCAATTCAACTCAATTCAACGGCATTCAATTGAAAGTTCAACACTAAAAAGTAAAAAGAAGTAAAGAACAGATGAGTTGTTCGTTTATTTCAATTAAATTCCAGGGTTTACAATATTTGGGGGTTTTCTGATTATACACTTGTAACTGGCAATTGAAGGTTTATTTGACTCCATTTAACAATAAAATTCTAATTCAAAGTTCAACTATATAACTAATTAAGCATTAAAATTCAATTCAAACCCTAAAATCCAAAAATTGACAATTTTTAACCCACCTCACAAATTGAAGAAGACAAGAAGTGAAGAAGAAGAACTGGAGGCCGACGACGACGACGACGATGACGAGCAACAGAACTGGAGGCAACGAGCTGGACGACGAAACTGAACTGGTTGCATTTTGGTTTTGTGTTTTGCGAATGGATAATGGTTCTCTCTTCTCTGTTGAACAATTTCAATTTGTGTTTAAATGAAACGCAGCAAAATGATGACTTATATGGCACAAGTCGGTCAACATCGGTTTGACCGACTAGATCGACTAAGCACCGACTTGCAGATTAGGCGGCGACTTCTCTCTTTCTGACTAGGGATGGCAAAATTCTCCGCGGGGATGGGGCCCCGTGGGGACCCGCACTTTTGGGATGGGGATGGGTTTCAATTTGGTGGGGATGGGGCGGGGATGGGGATAGATAGTCTAACCCGCAATGGGTATGGGGCGGGGATGGGTTTTATACTCCCCACCCCATCCTGCCCCGCTTAAAATAATACTTAATTAAATTACGTAGTTTCAAAGAAAATAAATATATATCTAAAAAAAAGAGAGAAATATATATATATATATATATATATAAATACATTAACCCTAACTTTACATCTTTTCGTCGTTACTTAACATAAAGTGACAAAACAAAATACTATTAAAAAAAACCCTAGCCGTTAACTTCAACTCTAAGTCTCTAATCCTCAAACAACTCGAAGTTCACTGTTCAAGCTTCAACCTCAAACACAAGAGGACATACAGTAAGTTTCTTTCTCAAATTACTTTTAAAATTAAAAGTTTAATAACAACGGTTTTTTTTTTTTTCAAGTTTATTACTTTAATAATTCTCAACTGTTGAATTAAATTTAATTCGTTTATCACTACTTTAGGTAGGCACAAATATGTCTACAGATTAGACCTGGCACGGTTCCGGTTCGAACCGCCGGAACCGGCCGGAACCGGAACCGGAAAAACCGGAACCGGAACCGGATTTCCGGTTCCGGTTCAAGAACCGGAACCTGAACCGGTTGGACCGGTTCCGGTTCCGGTTCGTTAGTTGGTTCGAACCGGCGGTTCGAACCGGATTGGAACCTGCGGTTCCGGTTCCGGTTCGAACCGCCGGTTCACACAATTTTTTTTTTTTTTTTTTTTTTTTTTTTTTTTTTTTTTTTCTATAAATACCACCCCCCTTTCATTTTTCCTCACACCAATTTTTTCTCAATTCTCTAATTCTAATTTCTCTCCAACACTCTCAAAAAAAATTTGCCTCAAAAAAAAAAAAATTGCGGTAAAAAAAATTGTATATATGCCTTAAACTTTGAAAGGCCATAACTTTGTGCTCGGATGTCCGAATTGGGTGATTTTTTTTTTGAAATCGCATAGAATGATGCAAGGAATCCAATGGGAGCAAGTCCAGAGGGCTTGTGCCCACTTTTCGAGCCCCAAAAACCCCTTTTTTATCAAAAAAAAAGTGTTTTTAAGTGTCGTGTTTATTTCGAACCTTGTTTAAACCTAGTAAGAAACTTTTCCCTCTCGATCCGACACCACACCCGTGCCCGTCTTGGTCCGGAGAATTACTTTAAAGTCAGGCCTCGTGTAAATGGACATGTTTTAAAATAAATCTTTATACTACTTATAGTTTTTGTTTCAATTATTATACTAGAATTGAATGTGGCTTCATTGGTTAGGCTGTTATCATGGTTGTTTTGCAACCATGGTTCAACAACCCATAAGAACCCATTTTTCTTTTTCTTTTTCTTTTGTCATTTGTAATTTTATTTTATAATTTAATTTTGTAATTTTTCATTTATATATTTTATTTTATTAGAGAAGTCTTTTTTTGTTTGTAAAAAAAAAAAAAAAAAAAAAAAAAAAAAAAAAATCCGGTTCAAAACCGGCGGTTCCTGTGGAACCGGAACCGGAACCGGCGGTTCTGGAACCGGAACCGGCGGTTCTGGAACCGGAACCGGAACCGGTTAGAACCGGTTCCGGTTCCGGTTCCACTAAACCGTGGAACCGGAACCGCCGGTTCGGAACCGGAACCGGAACCGAACCGGAACCGTGTCACCTCTACTACAGATGCACTAGAAAGTGAAGACCCAATGTTGGTGTTATCAAGAGAAAATTATGTAAACATACAAGAACAACATGGGGTGGAAACATACTAAAGAAGAGAGAACTACAGAAATAAATGCAACTATTAGATGATTAGCGTTACGATTTTTGAACATTTTGACTTCATACTTTATGTTTATGTTTGAAAATGATTGAATTTACTTGTGAGAATTATGTTTATGAGATGTTTTTTAATAGTTTATTGGAATTATTTACTACTTTATATATTATATCATATTCAATGGTTATATATTTATTATTTAAATAATAAAAAAAATTATAAATGGGGTAAATGGGGTAAATGGGTGGGGATGAGGAAAGCACTCCCCGTTGTACCCGGCCCCGCCCCAACCCGCTCCATCTATGGTGGGGTTTTATGAGGGGATAGGTTTTCAAAAAATAAATTGGGTGGGGTGCGGGGAAGGCCACCCCGCCCCATTGTTTATTTGACTCCATTTAACAATAAAATTCTAATTCAAAGTTCAACTATATAACTAATTAAGCATTAAAATTCAATTCAAACCCTACAATCCAAAAATTGACAATTTTTAACCCACCTCACAAATTGAAGAAGACAAGAAGTGAAGAAGAAGAACTGGAGGCCGACAACGACGAGCGGCGGAACTGGAGGCGACGAGCTGGACGACGAAACTAAACTGGTTGCATTTTGGTTTTGTGTTTTGTGAATGGACAATGGTTCTCTCTTCTCTGTTGAACAATTTCAATTTGTGTTTAAATGAAACGCAGCAAAACGATGACTTATATGGCACAAGTCGGTCAACATCGGTTTGACCGACTAGACCGACTAAGCGTCAACTTGTAGACTAGGCGGCGACTTCTCTCTTTCTGATTATTCTGGACGACTTCTTTACTAGCGACTAGTCGCCGACTAGGCGGCCCTAGTCGGGAACTTTTGCAACACTGAATGTATGTCTTTTTCGTAAGGCTTATTTCTTTCGACTCTATTTCGCGTGCGTGTGTGTGTTTTTTTTTTTTTCTTGTGTTCCTATCATTTCATGATAATAACTTGATGTTTTATTCATCTAAACGAAAGGTTCGATATTCCAAGTTACAAACAAAAGAGATATTTCTGATATCTTTCAATTTTCAAACACTATAAGATCAACTGAGATTTATATCTATTAGTCTAATTTATATTAGATAGTTAGACATTAGATTATGTTTTCATTTAAATATTTGTTTAGTGAAATATTTAATTTATTTTCATAGAGCATAAAATTCTTTGTTTATAAAGATTAAAAAGATTTGAGCATTTTACCTATTAAACCGTAAAGTATAAAGAGAACACTCCCCTTATATGGGAGTTGTATTCCGGACCGTGTTTATAGAACCTAATCACATCAGTTCCTATAAATCCCTAACCAGTGTCGTCTTAAAAAAATAATAATAATAATAATAATAATAAAAAAAGGAATGCTATCTATCTTTCCCATTTACCTTTCCCACTCATTATTTGACATGTGTACATTTTTTCATTTAATAAAGAGCTCTCACTTTTTGCTACAAAGTTTGTTTACGTATTTACCCTTGATGGTTGCTTTTATCATTTTATTAATAAGGGGTAAATACGTAAACAAACTTTGTAGCAAAAAGTGAGAGCTCTTTATTAAATGAAAAAGTGTACATGTGTCAAACAATGAGTGGGAAAGGTAAATGTGAAAGGCAAATAGGAAAGGTAGATAGCATTCCCCTAAAAAAAAATCGAACACTCTTGAAAAAGGGAGATTTCCATATAAAAACAAAAACATCGTACTTTATTAAAACTGAGAACTTCATTTATTCATTTTTCAAGCAATATTTAAATAAAATTACTAGTAAATGTTTTTTTTTTTTTTTTTTTTTTTTTAATAATAATTATCTCGTAATTGAAAAGAATTATTAAAGAAAAAAGGCGCACTTGAAGTTGAAGCATGTAGTATGGCCCAATTTACTGGACATGTTTAATGAAATTTGGGTCGTCCACGTCAAGATGGGACCCAACAATTGTGGCAAAACGCTGACGTGGACAGCATAGAGGCAAGTGGACTATTACAGCCAATGCGTACACACTGATTTAGACAACAAAACAAAGGCGATATAAACAAACGAAGACAACAAAAATAACTGACGACGACGCAACCACCTTTCTCTCTCATCCAAACAAAATCATTTTAAAAGGCCAATTTACAGTTTGCCCCTAACGTTTTTCGAGTTATAAAATTTTTAACTATTGTTATGTCTTGGTCTATCGGTCTCTCCGAGCATACAGTTATTATTATCACGAAAAAATAAAAAATAAAAGTTAGTTTTAATTTTAAATTTTAATAGGTTGTTATTATTTAATAGATACCATTTTCATTCTCTCTAGTATTTTGTTTGTTTGTTATCTTTTGAATTTCATATTTTTCTTGTATGAATAACACTTGATATCAATAGTAGTAGACTAGTAGGTATGAGTTAATTTTCTACTATTATGCAAAATATTAACTTTTTTTGAAGGTTTCGGTTTCACTTGACACAAATTTTTGGTTCAATTAGACATGCAAGTAAGAGCATCTCTAATGCAAAAGTGGCTTGAATACCAAAAAATGTTGACATTGCAATAATATCAAGATATTTGCTTCCTATGTGGCATAAATATAGACTTAATAGATAATCAATTAAAAATTTAGTCTCCAATACTTATGTTTAAAACACATTTATTTTGAAAGATAGATTTCCCTTTCACCTTTTACAAGTTAAAAAAGATGAAAGGGAAGAAGGGTTTTACAGCTTGGAAGATAGATTTAGCTAAAGCCTATGACCAGATTCAATGGGGCTTTATTAAATCTGTTTTGGATGAAGTTGGTATTGATGGTAGGCTCAATAATTTGATTATGAGCTGTGTTTCGAGTGTGCATTACAAGGTTATTTTGAATGGTGAAGTTTTTGAGAGTTTTACTCCTGGTAGTGGTATCAGATAGGGTGACCCCTTATCCCCCTAACTTTTTGTGTTATGCATGGAAAAACTCTTGCATATCATTAGCCAGAAACTTGTTGAGGGAGTTTGGAAACTTGTTAAAGTTTCAAGAGGAGGCCCTGCTATCTCACATCTTTTCTTTGCCGACGGCCTTATTCTCTTTGGGCGAGCCTCGGTTCAACAAGCTCAAGTTATGAGGGATTGCCTTGATGAATTCTGTGATCTTTCGGGTCAACAGATTAGTTTCCCTAAGTCAAGTATTTTCTGCTCTAGTAATATCACCAGCAGCTTAGCCAAGGAGATGACTGATATTTGTGGCTCACCTCTAACTAATAATCTAGGTAATTACCTTGGTGTTCCACTCATACATGGTCGTATCACCAAGGCTACATACAAGAAGATTTTTGAGAAAGCTCAAAAGATAATGGCAGCCTAGAAATGTGCCTCCCTTTCTTTTGCTGGTAGGTGCACGCTCATTAAGGCTGTTTCTTCAGCTCTCTTTATCTATGCTATGCAAACTATCAAACTCCCTTCAGATGTTTGTTCTAAACTTGATAAATTAAATAGAGACTTCCTATGGGGTCACACGGCTGAAAACAAGAAGATTCATCTTGTTAGTTGAGACACTGTGTGCCTCCCAAAGTGCAAAGGAGGTCTTGGCATTAAGAAAATCAAGTTGATAAACCAAGCACTGTTTGCGAAAGCTGGCTGGAGACTTCATCAAAATGAGAAGGGTCTATGGAGCAGTATGATGACTGATAAGTATGCTAAGAATAATTTTCTTGTTGATTGTGATACTAATAACACAAGTAATTGCTCCAGTATTTAGAGGGATTTCTCTTTTGGAGCTAAACTCCTCCTTCAAGGTCTAAAATGGAGGGTTGGGAATGGTGGCTAGGTTGCTTTCTGGATAGATGATTGGGCTCCTAACATTGGTCGGCTGTAAAGGTATGCCACTATTTCTTTATCCCCTGAATAGATTATGGAAAAAGTTAGTGACTATTTGAATCATGAGGATTGGGACTTTACAAAAGTTGAAATCGGTTTTGCCTTGGAATATTGTTCACTAAATTGTTAGTATTCATGCTGGTGGTTCTCAAAGTGAGGTTAATAGAGTTATTTGGGGTTTGTCTAAGAATAGGGAGTTTTCTGTTAAAAGTGCTTATGAGAGTCATTTTAAGGATGATGATGATCTCAGTTGGAAATAGAACTTTATTTGGAAGCTAAGACTCCCTCCTAGAGTCCGACACTTTATCTGGACTATGCTCCATGGCAAGTTGCTTATAAATGATAATAGAGCTGTCAGGGGGCTCACAGTGGACACCACTTGCAACAGATGTATAAAGCATTGTGAGGATGTTGATCATGTGTTTAGATGTTATGTTGAATCTCTAAAAATCTGGGAAGACATTTGCAAGGGGATTACCGAAGATGATTTTTACAGAGCTGATTGGTGTGATTGGTTATTCCAAAATCTGAGTTGCAACACTCTGGTTATGGGAAAAATTCCGGGTTACCTCCTCTTTTTTGTGACTTTATGGTTTATTTGGAATTGGAGGTGCAAGAATGTGTTTGATCACAATTTTAAGCTTCCTTTTTTTACTGGTAAGATTATTATGAAATTTATTACTGACTGGTTGAATGCTAATATTGGTATTGAGAAAAAGAGTGATATGGACAATTGCTTAATCTCTTGGTCTCCTCCTTTACATGATTGGATTAAGCTTAATGTTGATGGAAGTCTGGACCTGGATATGGGTTACATTTCTACGGGAGGTGTTATCAAAAATCATAAGGATTGGTTGGGTGGTTTTACGTTGAATAAGGGTATAGGTAGTGTCATTGAAGCCGAGCTTTGGGGCATTTTGAAGGGTTGAAGATCATTTGGAAGGCTAGTTTTAAGAAAGTTATCATTGAAACTGACTCTCAATCTGCTGTGCTTTTACTAAGTAACAACCCTCCTAAGAATCATTCTCTGTTTAGTATTTTACAGGACTGTAGATTTTGGATCAACAAAGATTGGAGTTGGAGCATACAACATGTGTATAGATAGAGTAATAGGGTTGCTGACTATTTGGCCAAGTTGGGTCACTCGTTAGAGCTGGGTATCTCCTTCTTTTAGGAACCCTCTACCTAAGATTTTTTGTGTTTTGGAAGACGACTGTAAGGGTCTTACTGCAGCTAGGCTTGTGCCTACCTGCTAGTTTTTCTTTTCTTTGTTTGCTGGGCTTTTGCCCTCCTTCTTACCAAAAAAAAAAAAAAAAAAAAAACACATTTATTTTTAATGACGTGTCCAATTTTTTTTCCCCTTTTTTATATTTTATTTCCTTACCAAAAATAGATGAAAAATTAATGTCAATTTTAAATACTTGCTGAGTCAACCAAAAAAATAGTTGTACAATAAATCGTCTGAAAGTAGACCATCATGTTGACAATGTCTAATATATTTTTTGGCGTGAGATTTAATATGCACAACTGCATTGTAGATACATTTTTTAATAGACTATCTATTAATCCTATGTGGCATCTTTTTTTTTTTTTTTTTTTTTTCACAAGTCACTTTTGCATTGGAGATATTCTAATATTGATTATGGATTTTATTTTTATCTTTTTTTTTCTCAAATTCAAATAGCCATGATTTTTTTTAACAAATTTGTTTACTTTTTTTAGTGTAGATTTTTATATTTAAAATTAGCACGTGTGTGATTTTGATTCGATTACAAGTCAACGTTAAATTGTAAAAGTTTAGAAGATAAAAATAAAAAATAAAAAAATTATACTTATATATATCCCTTTCAATTATTTTATTATATTTTTTATAAAGTTGGTAGAGATTAGAATCAATAGATCCATCGGCACATTCTAGCTAAACTGATACCTCCTTGACACCATCATCATCTAAATCAAGAGAGAAATGGTCGAAACCCATATTGTAATAATGCAACTATAGTTAAAAGGATGATAAATCGAAAAATATTAGGGACCAATCTGTAAATGACCCTTTTTAAAAATAAAATACCACGACAGCCGCTGATTCGTATCATCATTTTTTAATCAGAGAGTTAACAACCGTACACGTGGGTCAGCTGATGACACGCTCCATTTAAAAAAAAATCAATTTTGATAGAGGACGTGACACGTGGCAGAATCCAGTGCGTTTAAGGGGTTGATAGTTGACCGACTACGTTTCATGATTGGTTTGGAGTCGATCCTTTTGGTTTGGACTGGAATGCATAGAAAAGGAAGGAAAATAATGAAGAATACATGTTTAGAGTTTAGATAGGTCATGAAAATGATGAGGACGTGTTGCCATTTATTATATTTAAGGCCAAAAAATGGCATGTTTTTATATTTATTTTTTAAAATTTTTTTAATTAAATCGTGTTAAGGTATGTTCTAAAATCATGCATTATAGTAATATTTCTTTTAAAAAGAAACTATAAAAACAATTGACTTGCATTATAGAAAGTTTTCTTTAAAAAAAAAAAAAAAAATCATAAAAGATGATGCAATATTTTCAACTAACAATAATTTTCATTTTAATTTTTCTTATACATTTTTGTTACCACAAAAAACGGAAATTTATAGATAAGAAATTTAAGATATGGACCATTCGAAACTCAAAATTTGATTTTTGAACAATAATTGGTTTACTATAGATGATGAGATATGTAACAAATTTTTATTTTCTGTGTTAACAAAATCATTAATTAATTGAGGTATAATAAGCTGTCACTATTTCATTCTATTTATAAATTCTAACCTGCCCAACCCAACGTTTCTAATCAAGATTCAAGAATAAAAACTTATTAAATAGCAATTTAATTATCAAGATTGAAGGATTACTGGATTAGGAAAACCAGACAAAAAGAGAAAAAAGAAAAAAAGAAAAAAAGAAAAAAAACCCAGCTGGTGACCAAGTCAAGACTGAAAAGAGAGAGAGAGAGAGAAAAGACAACACAAAACACAAAAGTGATTGAACTGTTGTTTCATAAAACTGAGATTCTAGAGAGAGAAAGAGAGAGAGAGAGAGAGAGTAAATGGATGCGAGGAAAATAGTGGTGGTCGTGGAAGAGGTAGAGGCTTCAAGAACAGCCCTTTTGTGGGCTCTTCACAATCTGCTTCGCTATGGAGATATCATCACTCTCCTCCATGTTTTCCCTTCTATCAAATCAAGAAGCAAGAAGAAGATGAGACTTCTTCGCTTGAAGGGCTTTCAATTGGCTCTCTCCTTTAAAGAAATCTGCAACACTTTCTTCAATGTACAAACTAAATTAATTTTTCATTTTTCATTTTAATTGATTGATTGGTATCTGAGTTATTGCTTGTATGACTCACTAATGTCAGTAATCAATAATCAGGGGAATTGTGTTACAGACAAACGTCGAGATTGTTGTCGCTGAAGCTGAAGGAGATGAGGAGGGTACCAGAATTGCTGCTCTGGTTAGGGAGATTGGTGCTTCTGCTCTTGTTGTTGGTCTCCATGATCACAGCTTTCTTCACAGGTCACTTCTTTCATTTCTTATTTATTCAATTTTCAATATTTAATACTTTGTTGGATGATCTTAAATATGCACCTTTTCTAATCATTATCTTTTGATAGATGAAAAGGGGTCTTAATCATTTGGCTCTGATTTTATAAAGTGAGCAAATTGGTCAACTCTCTTTTTCCGGGGTTTTTTTTTTGGAAAAAGTCTTTTTCTGGATTCTGGGTTCATTTCAGACTCTGTTTGTCTAAACTCCATATCCATGGCACCTGGGCATGTATTTTTTTTTTTAGGGAAATGATTTATGATCTGTGACAGGGAGATTGGTTTGATTGTGTGATTCTGGGACGTCTGATTTAATAACATTTGAGATTTGAAACTCCATTTACAAAAATATGCAATCCATTCAAGAATCAACAGGTTTTAGATTAGAGAAATAGAGATTCAATCCAATATTTTTCTAAATTATGGGAGCTGAGCTGTAACCAGAGAGGAGAGTTTGCATCCAACGGCCAAGATATATTTTCTCTTTTTAGGAAAGATTGGTAATTGAATTAATCTCCCAAATTGAAAAATCTTAACTATAAATTACTGACTATATTTAGTAGGGCACTGCTAGAATACAACTTTTATTTTCGGCACCAATTATATTCGATGAATGACACGACACGTAAGTAAATACTGAGAAAATATGTATTGCAGTGGGTGATAATTTAAGATGGACATTTGTGTATTTTCTTGATTTTATGATTATATTATATGGCATTGGTTTCTTTGGATACAGTGAAATTATAGAAACTGAAAACTGTGGCATGTGGTACATATATAGGTTGGCAATGGCCCACAACAATATAGCAAGCAACTTCGATTGCAGAGTACTTGCCATCAAACAGCCCACAGCATCAAATTTAGTACCACTCCAGACTCAGACTGCAGACAGTTCAACAAACATGGACTTTTCTCAGATCGAGATTGCTTCATTACAGTAAGATACCTTCCTAATTTAACCTTATTCTATTCATTATTTATTTATATATTTACCTGCTCCCTTCCCTGCTCCACAAAATTAACTTACTTACACGCCTCATCCCGTTTGTTTCAAGAATCAAAAGTTTCTACTTATTTTATTTACAGAGAAATGTAACTTGTTCCATGAATTTTCGTGTTGCAGTGTCCCTTATATTCATCCGCCAAAAATCCCGTATCGGATCTGCCCCGACCCATCTGCAATTATTTGGAGATCAAGGAAATCAAAGAGAAGAGGAGTTCTTCGAAACCGGACTTAATTTTACTATGTTTTAGGCTTGTTTTGCTCTTCACCGCCTGTTTTTTCCTTCATTTTTTTTTTTTTTACACCACACAGTTAGATAGAGAAAAAAGAAAAAAGAATAGTAGTGGAATGGATATCATAGAGTTGTTGGGGCTTACAAATTTCTGATTTGTGAAGGATTTGATAATGTCATTGGCTTTGTAGTTTGTACACAAAGTGATATCATGATAAGAGTGACAAAGCATTTGCTTTCCTTTATTTTATTTCTCTTCTTGCTACATGATGCAGCTATGCTTTTGCTTTCTAATACATTTATTCTTCATGGTCATTATTATTATTATTATTAAGAACAACATATCAACTTTGATATGTCTTACCAATTAAGATACCATAATATGTTTGTTTTTTCATTTTTTAGACAACCATCGCCCTTGGAGTTGGTTAGGTTGCGTTAGGGTTTATTCAAAATTGGGAATTTTTGGAAAAAAATTTTTTAGAGTTTTATTATGTGTGGATAAAATTGTAAATTTATGGATTGTAATAAAACATTTATGTAAATTTACTAAAACACTCTACCGTATAACTTTTTCAATAAGATAAAAACAAAATTTTTTTACTTTTTGTATTAGACATATATATCTTAAAATAAGATATAAGTTGGAAAAACAAACAAATTGATTTATCTTAATTTAAGATATAAAAGACAATAAGTTTCATAGTGAAAAAAACAAGCAGCCCATAAATTTAATTTTATTCTTTGAGCTACAGAATTTTTGTGTACGTCCACACACAAAAACATTTTTGAGTAATAATATACAACTCAAATGATATGACAACTGAATTGTTATTACCACACAAATCATGGGATGATGTGACCACTTACCACATCATTTGAGTTGGTTTTTGATATAATTTTTGTGGGTGAGCTAATTTTTTTGAGTTATCTAGTATTAATAAATATATTTTTAGCTCATCTGATTTTATAAAATATTTTTTTTTTACCCCCAAGCTAAGAAGTTATAACCTTGGCGAAGGACTTTTTATGATCATCCCAAACTTCTTATTACATGTGGTTACGACGACTCAAACTTGGAATATTGTTGGGCTGAATAAACATTCTTTACCATCAAACTACATTACACATTAATAAATGCAAATAAGAACATGTTTATTGTTATTTAGATTATAAATAAAATCATAGAAGAGGAGAATAAACTATAAGGAAAGGTGCTAACAGTAGATATATGAAAATTTTCTTTAATGGGTACAGTATATGCTTTAATTTTAGTTACTTCATATATTTACTTTGAACTTTTTTAACTTCTAATTTGACTTAAAACATATTTAAAGAAAGGACTTAAAACAACTTAACAATCATTGCTAATTACAATAATCATTTTTTTTTTTTTGGAGTAATCTCTTAATATTACTATTAACTAGTTTACAACTAGCACGATGTGCGGGCATTGTAAAGACAATGTAAATGTTATTGGATTTGTATTTTATAATTTTTTCATATATTCTTCTATTTCTACTTTCAATGTTTTAATTTTTTCAAACGTCTCTTTTATATAATCTTTTCAACTTGAATTGTGACAATTTTTAATCATTTTGTTTACAATTTATGATGTAAACGGTTTGATTTTGTGAAAGAGGAATAAACAAAAAAAAAAAAAAAAACAACAACTCTTCTTTTACTAAACTACTATTATAGTATAATACAATAGATATAATTTTACAATTGGAATTAACATGTAGAAAGAAAAAAGGCACTAAAAAAAAACCAATTGACTACAAAATAAAGCTTTCAATAGCAAATTTCAAATTTTACAATTTGCCAAAATTTATAATTCAAATCGTTAAAACTAATTCAATCCTAGGTCTCTACGCTGGGAAAATCAAGTTAAACAAATTAACAAATCAATCACAACTTAAAAATAATAAAATTAAAAATTAAAAATTTAAAAAAAAAAAAAGAAGAAGAGCTGTATGTATTAAAACTTGTCTTATTTGTACAAATAGCAGAAAAAACAATGGTAGCTAGAACTCTAAACACATTTAAATCCTTGAGTGAATATTGCATATGATTTTAATACCAAAAATAAACATTGAAATTCAAGATTTAATTGTAAAATAATAATAATAATAATAATAATAACAGTTCATTAATATTACCACCTTTTGCGTGGTCACTAACATCACGACATAATTTTATAGACCGATTGACCAATCACCCAAGCCTGTTGAATACATATATCAACACTATAATTTTAACTAAATCTAAAAAAAATATTTATATATAAATTGAAAAAAAAAATACCAAGGTGATTTTGCAGCAATGCTCGAAACCATTTCTTTGATTACTTTGGCTAACCTGAATCAAAAATTTAATAAATTTTTTTGAATATGAAATCAAATGAATATGATCCAAGATAAAACAAATATGGGATAGTACATAGATACATGCGTTGTATTACATGAAATAAAAATAAAAACTCGAATATCCAAATCAAATCATATGTTCACTCACGCTTAGAATATACTATGAAGATCCATTAATCCTAAATAAACACTAAAAAAGGACACAACAAAATATAACACAGGAAAATGTAAGCTTTTTTTAAAAATAAAATAAAAATTGAAATATACAAAAAGTGAAAGAAAAAAAACAGTTCATTAATATTACCTCCTTTTGTGTGGTCACCACCATCACAACATAACATCAACACTATAGTTTTAATTAAAACTTAAACAAATATTTATATATAAATTGAAAAAAAAAATACCAAGGTGATTTTGCAGCTAAAACCATTTCTATGATTACTCTGGCCGACCTGAATCAAAAAGTTAATAAAAAATTTTGAATATAAAATCAAACAAATACGATCTAAGACTGAACAAATATGAGATAGTACATGTTGTATTACACATGAAATATACACATAAAATTAAAATAAAAACAAAAACCCGAATACCCAAATCAAATCACATGTTCACTTATGGTTAGAACCTATTATGGAGATTCATTAATCCTAAATAAGTACTAAAAAAAAATGACACAACAAAATATAACACAGGGAAATTTAAGTTTATTAAAAAAAAAAAAAAAAAAAAAAAAAAAAAAAAGAAAAAAAGTGAAATCTTAGAGATGAACCTCAGAGGATTTGGTGGGTTATTACTTATTAAAAAAGCCTGTCGTACACAGTTGAAAATTTGGAGGCAACGAGACATGCATAAAAAGTATTGCAACACAATTAAATACTCAAGCCTTTTGACAAGCAAATAAACTAATAATTGTATTAATTAAAAAATGGATAGTGTCTTTACCAATCTCAAGATCATGCATGCCAAGGATGTGCAAAAAAATTCATCATCTGATCTCCATGACAAATATGAGAGGATCCTCTCTTTAGGAGCGTGACACTATGGCCCTTTAGAGTTTAAATATATATATATATATATATATATATATATAGTCTTTCTATTATTAGTTCGAACTTACAAAAGTTATATCAGTCCCTTGTATGTGGGCCACTAGATTTAAATACTTTGATTGACAAGTGCATACAGCCAAGTCAAAGTATTTAAATCCAGTGGCCCACATGCAAGGAACTGATATAACTTTTGTCAGTTCGAACTGATAATAGAATATCTGTATATATATAATAGATTGGAAAATAAATGAATTATTTATTAATTCAATCAATTTTATATTTATAGGATTATTAATTCAATCAATAATCAATTTTTGATTAATTTTTTACAAATGTAAATAAAGTCAATGTATATATATATAGGATGACTTTTCATCATAAAATTGAGAATTAGAAAGTTCAATGTGTATATAGATTTGGGAAGAAAATAAATACAAAATTTAAAGCCAAAAGCTTCTCACTGCGACACGTGACGCTTGAAGGTTCCATTATAGGAGATTACTAGTTTTTCAACCCAAGCGTTGCACGGGCTTTGTATAAAAAATTGTTTGTAAAACATTGTGTTGTTTATACCGAAATTTTTAATGCAAACATGTTTAAACCTAATGAACATGTAGTTTTTCCTTTCAATAAAGCGTCAGTCATTAGATAGCAGAAAAAAAATAAAACACACCAACATTGATGATATACATAGATCCTCAAATTAAGGAGAAATGTTAAAAGATTTTATTTGTTTATCAGAGGAGTTGACATGTCTGTTCACTTCCCCAACGAATAATGTTCATTGAATTGTAATGTTAAATTTATTAATGATTGAATTATCGATATTATTAATAAATAACTAATTATATTATGATTAAAAAAAAAAAAAAAAACTAATTATAATACAACAAAGCAAGATGAACCAATTCTTAAGTAGTTAATGAATATGATTTTAATTAAATCATTGTCAATTATAATGATGGTTATTATCTCTAATAATCCGTTAAGGAAACTCTTAGGTCTCCAATATCATTAATAAACAGAGACTCTCCATTTCTATCACCATTATTCCAGTTTAGATGAACAAATTCCTTAAAGATTATTTAATTTATTACATAGGTTAATTAAAAATTATTTTTTGTATTAATTGGAAAGCTCTCTATCTCTTTAGCAATATAATATATATATATATATATATATATATATATATAATGACAAATTATCAATTTTTGTTATGTTATCATTGATATATTTCCATTGATATGTTTTTAAAATTTACCATTAATTCCATAAAAAATAATAATAATAATAATAAAAACAAATTACCATTGATTTGGTAATACAATTACTATTTTAATTTTCTTTGTCAAATATTTATTTATTGCCATTTATAAGAATAATTTAAATTCAAAAACTTTTATTTTTAGAAATAATCGTATTGTATTTAATGCATAGTTAATACATTCTAAACAATCTAAAAGAAAAGAAAACAAAAAGGTAAAAAATAGAAAAAGAATTATAAATATTTATAATTATATAGAGTTAAATAACCATTGAGATTAGCTATTTACAATCCTTTTTTTTTTTTTTTTTCACATTTATTTTCTTAAGACATTTCATTTTAATAAATTAAAATTTTGAAACCTCTAAATACACCCCAATTTACTCAAAAATACTTTATATATATATTATAAAAACGCTCATTCTAGAAATACTCGTAGAAGTATTAATTTTTTTTTTAAAAAAACTCCATGGAGGATATTGTCAAACCAACTAATAAATTAATTTATTTTTCTACACTTTTTTTCTAAAAACATTCTATTTTTTAATAAATTCTTGATTAGATTTTTTTTTTAAGCATTCGTCTCATAGATGATTCAATAAAAAATATATATATATATGAGGTGGAGAATTTTATGGAGATGCAAATAGTAGTATGAGTTATTTGTTATTTATTACCATATATATATACAAAAATTATCCTATCAGTGCACACTGATAGACTTATATAAGGATATTGAATATGAATCACTCGTTTTAAATACTTTGACTTGGTATGTATGCACTTGTCAGAGCTCTTTTATAAATGAGTGGTTTACATTCAATATCCTGATAAAGTTATATCAGGTTGCACTGATAGGAACGAGACTGTATATATATATATATATAATTAAGAGTAAATTTCATATATTTAGAAAATGAATCTATTGAATTGAATGTAATAATTAATGTTTATAATGTGTTACCGTTAATTATTTTTTGATTCTTTTTTGAAACCATTATTTTAATTATTTGTTATGTTATTATAATATCATTAATACAGTATCTTACAATTAATAAGTTTTTAGAATTTATCATTAATTCTTAAAAAAAAAACGGATTACTATTAATTTCGTATTACAATTGATGTTTTGAAAATTATTTATTTATTATCATTTATATGGATAATTAAAATTCAAAAACAGTTATTTTTTTGAATAATAATCTTGTATTCAATGCATAATTAATACATTCTAAAAAACCAAAAAGAAAAGAGAATAAAAAAATTTTTAAAAAAAATGTAAAGAAAAAAAACTGCCAAAAAAAAATGTATAAATTACCTTAAAAAAAATCCGGTATTTGATACCCAAAAACCGAAGTAGATTTTCTGTATTGGTAGTTATGAGCAGGATACTAGTCTTACCGATGGTTCCATAACAAACACCTCAGTTGACAGCTAATTGAAAATCCAAGACCATCAAAGTTAAAATTCCATGATCAATTCAAAATTACCTTTTTAACTCTAAAGCGTTTCCTACAAAAAAATAAAAATAAATTATTCAATCAAATATTAAAACAAAATCCATAGAAATTACTTTCACCACCCAATGCCATCAAATTCCCCATCGCTTGTTTTGAGTTTTCTCGTGAGGGAGAGTCAATAGGCAGAGATGGAAAATACGTGAGATTAAAAAAAAAAACTAAAACTAAAACTAAAGGATTAAAATTATTCAACCAAATATTAAGAAAAAAAAATCTAAAGAAATTCCTCCTACCACCCAATGGCATCCAATTCTCCACCACTTGTTTTGAGTTTGCTGAGAAAGTCAATGGAATGAGATGGAAACAAATATGAGATTTTGGATGGTTTTTATAGAGAAAATTGAGGGAGATGAGAGAGCATAAATGGTTTAGAGAGAGAGAGGATGGTTTAAATAATTGAGTCTACAAAACCACCATTGTCATTAATCAAATAAAAATCTTTGTTTTAATTACTTGAATTTAGCTTGGCAGTTTAATAATCCAACATATTCCACATTAAAGTTGAATAGGAAAGGGTTATTATTTATTTGCTTTTATTATTATTATTATTATTATTATTTACTAAATTGATTTAATTGTAGCATTTATTTCTTTATTATTTTGAAGAAAGGAAAAAAGCATTTGATAATAGAAGATATTAGGAACAATCATATTTGATTGATTACATTTAATTCTAAAGCTCTCATACAGCAACGTGTGGCGCTATGAAACTCTATTATTATATATATGATATATGATTGCGAATTGTATTGGATTAGATTGAACTGGATTGATAAAAACTAATTAAACTTTGGAAGAATATATATATATGATTGCCACGCGTCGCAACCAAATCAAAAGTATATATATATATATATATATATATAAAAGTCTATTATTATTATATTATGAAATTAAAAACCATAGAGTACTCCAATGACCATACATTTGACCATCCCCTGAAATTTAACTTATCATTTAATGACCTCAAAGTGGCTTTGTAAATTTTATATATTATATAATTATATATCTATACAATTAATTATATATATTATATTATTAAATAGATTATAATTAATAATTAATGCAAATTTAATGATAAAGCAACCACATGATGACACATGTCAATATTTTGAAGAAAGGAAAAAAACATTTAATAATAGAAAATATTATGAACAATTATATTTGATTGATTACATTTAATTCTAAAACTCTCATACATCGACATATGACGCTATGAAACTTTATATATATATATGATTGCGAATTGTATTGGATTAGAATGAACTGGATTGATAAAAACTAATTAAACTTTGGAAGAATATATATATATATATATATATATATATATATGATTGCCACGTGTCGCAACCAAGTCAAAAGTATATATAAAAAAAAAAGTCTATTATTATTATATTATGAAATTAAAAATGTAGAGTACTCCAAAGACCATACATTGGATCCATCCCCTGGAATTTAACTTATCATTTAATGACCTCAAAGTGGCTTTGTAAATTTTATATATTATATAATTATATATCTATACAATTAATTCTATATATTATATTATTAAATAGATTATAATTAATAATTAATGCAAATTTAATGATAAAACAACCACACGACGACACATGTCAAGGTAAGGTTCCATTTTACTATATTACTAGATTGCATCCCACACGATATGTGGGAATTATAAAATGTAACGCAACAATAATTTAACGATTTAATTTATTGGCCTAAGATATTAGATACATCGGTGATGAAAAACAATCATGGGGCATTTCTCTAGATTTATTTCTTTGACATCTCCAATATAAAATTAATCAATGGTCATGTCAAGCCTTATCATGTGATATGTTGAATCTTTATGATAATATATTATTCATCAAGCATTAAAAGAAAAATAAATGATCTAATAATAGTAATAATTCTCATTAAATTTAGAAAATCAACCGTTAATTGAAAAAAAATGAAGAGTTGAAGAATATAAAACTGAAGAGTTGAATATAATTTTTTTAAAAAACTAATTAATAGTCAAGCCTTCTCATGCCGACACGTGGCATGTTAATTTAAGGCTTCAAAATAAGATAAAATAATTAATAGTATAAAAAAATCAAGAGTCAATCTCATAATTAATGGGATAATAAATAGAATGAAGAGTCAATTCTATAACTAATGAGATAATTAATAAATTTTATTAATGAACCAAAAATAAAATAAAATAACTTATCAAATATTACATATATTATATTATATATACATATTATATAGTTAAATAATTAACAATACTTAAAAAAATTAATTAATACGAATTTATAGTTTGTTGGTAAAAAAAATTATGGCTTGTCTTTTAATCTTACCAAATAATGGAATACTTAAAAAAAAAAAAAAAAAACTTAATATTTAAAAGCCAATTTATTCACTATCCTATTAATCATGAGATTGGCCATTAATTACCTATAGATATGTGATTTATGAAAAAATATTATATTATTAAAAGTTATTAAACTTAGTAACTACTTAATAGCTTTGGTAAAAAAAAAAAAAAAAAAAAAAAAGAATTTATTGCTTGTCTTTTAAACTTACCAAATAATTGTAATAATTCAAAAAATAATAATAATAATTAATAATTAAAAATAAAATTTGATATTATTTTAGAGATATTATTCACTATTCCATTAATTACAGGATTGCCTCTTGATTATCTTTTGATATGTGATTTATGAAAAAAAAAAAATTATATTATTAAAACATATTACAATTATGAATAACTACTTAGTAGCAAAAGCTTTGTTGCTCTTTGAGACTCCATTATACTATATTTTATAAACATGATAATATATTATTCATCAAGCTATTTTATAAACATGATAATATATTATTCATCAAGCATTAAAGGAAAAATATATGATTTAAGAATAGTAACAATTCTCATTAAATCTAGAAAATCAATTGTGAATTGAAAAATGAAGGGTTGAATATAATTTTAAAAATATTAACCAATTGTCAAGCCTGCTCATATTGACACGTGGTATGTTGAGGCTCTATGATAATATATTATTCATAGAGCATTAAAGGAAAAATATAGGATTTAATGATAGTAATAATTTTCATTAAATTTAGAAAATCAACTGTCAATATAGGGTTGAATATATATATATATATATTTAAAAAAACTCATTAATGGTCAAGCCAATTGCCTCTTAATTTTTATTCTTTATCCCATTAATTATGGGATAGGCTCTTGATTTTTCTATATTATTAATTATTTTATTAATTTCTTATTTTGACTCTTGACTTTTATTCATGATCCCATTGAATATGGGATTGGCTCTTGATTTTTCTATACAATTAATTATTTTATTAAATTCTTATTAATCTCCTAAAATAGAGCCTCACCTTAAAACTTGTCTTATGAGTCATAAGGAGCTTTGTCATTAAATTCCTATAAATTAAAATCTATAAAATAACATAATATATAGAATATATCTATATAATCAATAATTAATCAAGAGTCAATCCCATAATTAATGGGAAAATGAATAATTCTCCTAATGTTACCGGTTTACCAAGTTTAGTGTAATTCTATAGGTAATCAAGACTCAAGAGGCAATCACATAATTTGTATCTAAATCACACGAAATCTCCTTTCTAGTTTTCTAATAAATTTTTAAAAAATAAAACAAAGCATGTAAACAATAAAATACAAATCAACCAAACAATCATCAACCCATGCCACAAACCATAAAGAAAAAAAATTAAAATACACAAAACAGTAAAGAATTTACAAACTATAAACTATAAGATGTGTAACGGTGGAAGACGAATTCCAGTGCGGAGTAGATATAGCAATATGGAGAATGGCATCGGCATAGAGGAGAGGGCAATGGCGTTGGTGTAGAGAAGAGGGAGAGCACCGTGGCATGGAGAGCATCACCTTGGATGGAAAAAAAAAAAAAAAAAAAAAAGTGATGCCTAATTTTGATTATTTACAATCCAATACACTACCCTCAGTTTCGTATCATTTTGATATATAATACATGCTCAATAAGCTATCAATGAAAACATGTGTATTTAAAACTCAAAGGTTGGCATTGGAAAGTTAAAACGTTTTTCTCTTCAATGAGATAATGAAAATCAATAATAGTAATTACTATATATGCAATATCGAGCTATCAATTAAAACATGTTTATTGAAAACTCAAATTAAGGGTTGGCAATGGAAAGTTAAAACGTTTTCTTTTCTATGAGATAATGAAAATCATTAATAGTAATTAATACTAATAAAAGTTTAATTAATTAAAGGGAGTGATTATATAAAATATCTAGGTTCATATATAATATCCAAAGCAACTAATTAATGGATAAGTTTTTTATAATTTGTATTTAATTTGTATTTAATGGGCACTCTGTATACAAAATTTAACACCCATTGTAAAAACAAAACATTAATTTTAATGAGAATAACAACCATAGAACGTGAATAATAGTAATCACTAAAGAAAGAAAGCAATCAATAAAGAATATTAGTAAACAGAATTTAATGCCAAACTTATATACATAATAATTATTTTAAATTGATTAAGATATTATTCAGTATCAAAAATGTAAGGAATGTGGTATTGTTTTGAATTCCAATGTGACTTATGTAACTTCCATAAGTTTCATTTTCCTTGTATTGTGTTTTTTTATGTGGAATGTGAAACCGTTATTTATGTTAAGGACTTGAAAAGATAAAAGATGGTATGTATCTGCAATAGAGATAAATATGAATTTATTATTAATAATATTGTATTGTTAAGTTAATATGGGCACAATTAGTTTTTTTTTTTCTTTCTATTTTTCTATAGTTATTAATTGTAATAATATATTTTTTTTTTCTAAAGAGATAGAGAGAATTATGGTTATTGACACCAAAGAGAAGCCACTGAGTTTGCATAACAATCAAACATCTTAAATTATCAATCAAATATCGGAATATCAAACTTCAGAAAGAAAAAAAATAAAGAATACACGAACCACAATTTCTAATTTTCCGACTTTCGCGGTGGTTACACTTAATGCCTCTGGCAATCCCATGCTTGCATGTGATGTTTCTCATTTAAATCTATCATTGTGCAACCCAACAAAAATTAACCAACCAATCAGAATTTAACAACTCAACTTAATGAGATGATCAAATTTTTTAATTGATAAATTAATTAAAGTAATTACTCAATAAAAATGAAAAAAATTTGTTACCTAAATTGGAGAGCTGTGCAACTCGTCCCTACAACTTGAACAGTTCCTTGAAGAATTACTTGATCATGTATTCCTTAGTCAAAGGCCAAAGCTTATTGAAACTCTCGATGGCATGAATGTTGAATTAGTAACATGCGGAGAGTATCATACTTGTTCAGTTACAGGCTCTAGGTATATGATATTCATAATTCTGGTCTTCTTGGACCTGAAACTGGAGTAAGTAATTGGAGCCATAACGGTTGAGCGGGCATATGGATTGCAAACATGCATCTTATATCCCAGATCAAGTCACAGATTCCTCAATTTTCCACTGGAAATAAAGTTGAAAACACTACAAATTACAACCGATCATCAATATGAAATTTTATTAATAAACAATCTACAACTCGTACAATACAAAGGTTCATATATACTATATAATTACATTCTAGCTAGAGCTTGCTAATGATTAATTGACAAAAGTAGAGATAGTCTTCATCCTTGTAGTCCTGCTAGCTTCATGCTGAGAAAATAGTGCAAGTGCAACCATATATATGTTCATTTAAATAGGCCTGGTAGTGGTGGAAATGAAGAGTTTTTGTTTATTAATGGTATTGCCGTATTGGATACCTAAATGTTTCCTTAACTACTCCATAAAAATAATAACCATCATTATAAATAGTTGGATACCTAAAAGTTTAATAACCATCATTGTAAATACTGATAATTAAAATCACATTTATTAATAGATATGATATATGACCAGTTCATTCTTTATAATATTGACATTAACAGTTTTATGAGTGAATATGGTGAGTTTTTGATGTCATATCTATAATGCAATAATTGAGCAAATAAAAAAAATTAAAACTTAAATAACAATAATTGGACAACTAAATAATTCCTAAACTGACTCAAGGTAGCTAAAACATTCAAAAAAAAAAAAAAAAAAAATACTAATCAATTTATTTGGCCAAAATAACCGTGCAAATAGAGTTATGGAATTGGATACTTAAAAATTTCCTAAATTGACTCAAGTAATAACTATATAAATTAATGCAATAATTGAGTAGATAAAAAAATTCAAAAAAAAAAAAATTAAATTAAATCCTCCATAGCTTTACTAATCAATAAAAATTAAATGTCAAATCCTCCACACGACAACACGTGTCAAGGTGAGGTACCATTTTACTATATTATATAGATATAGATATAGATATAGATAGATATAGATATACTATTATGTTAAATAGGAAAATTTGACAGTTATCATGAGAGACCAAAGGACTCCAATAACCATGTATGCATTCTTTAACCTTGAATGAATTAATTTAAATTGGATATTATTATTCTATTGATTAGAGAGATTTGATCGGATATTAGTGAGAGAGAATAGTCTATGAGAAAATCGATGAAGAAGAATTAATGGACCAATGAATTTAATGCCACAAATTCTTATTAGTAATTAATATGGCCAAAGCTCCTCCTATTGACACTTAATAATTAATAAAAAATTAATCATAAAGACTTTACACGACGACACGTGTCAATGTGAGGCTCAATTTTACTATATTATATAGATATAGATATAGATATATAGATATATTATATAGATTATATAGATTATATAGATATATTGGAAAGGACAACACTTGGGTGCTGACTGGTCAGTACCTTGGGTACTGACCAACTCAATGGTTGGTTGCCACGTAACCCAAAGCAAGGAGAAAAACGTAAAAAGTGAAAGAGTTTTGACTACGTGGCAACACTCATTGGGTAGTCAGTATGCTTGGGTATTGACCAGTCAGTACCCAAGCATTTCCTATTGGAAAATGAAACAATTGATATAATATAGTTATTATTATTTAATGGCCATTGTATTCATGAATGCATGCATTATGCATATAATGTATTTGAAGAATATTGTATAGTAGAATATTAGTAATCTCACAACATTAATTAGTTTAGAATATTAAAATTAAAAACCGTAGAGTACTCTAATGAGTATACATTGGATCCATCCCTTTGAATTTAGCTTATCATTTAATAACCTTAAAGTGGCTGTATAAATTTTATATATTATATAATTATATATCTATACAATTAATTTTACAGTCCTTCTATTGTAAGTTCGAACTAATATAAAATATATCAGTTCCTTGCATATGGGCCATTGGATTTAAAAGATGCTTTGACAAGTGCATGCAGCCAAGTCAAAGCATTTAAATCATGTGGTTCACATGCAAGGAAACTGATATATTTTATATCAGTTCGAATTGACAATAGAAAAACCGATTAATTTTATATATTATATTATTAAATAGATTATAATTAATAATTAATAAAAATTTAATGATAAAACCACCACATGACGACACATGTCAAGGTGAGGTTCCATTTTACTATATTATATAGATATATATATGGATATTTTATGGTCTCCCAACAAAGAAGAAAATAGTAAGAGCATCTCCAATGGTAATGTGGTTTGCATTTAAAAAAATGGTAATATATCAATATTGTCAAGACAATTGCTTCCTATGTGGTATATAACTAAACTTGATATACAACCAAATGAAAAATTGGTCTTCAATGTTTCACTTGTAAAATACATATTTTTAATGACATAACAATTTATTATTGGTCTCATTGAATACACTTTAGAATTGTTGAACAAAGTAAAGTAGAAGAAAAGAATGGTTACTAACTAAGTCAACAAGATGGTTGTCCAATAAACCCTGTGAAATCAGAGAGTCATGTTGACAGCCTTTAAAAAAACATTTGCCATCTCAGTTTGAGGTTGTATTCCCATAGTTGCATTAGAGATGAATATTTTAACTGTTCATCTTATGTGACATCTAATTTTTTCACAACCAACATTAACATCGAAGATGTTCTAACTATAAAAAAAAAAATAAATAATTATTAGTATTACTCAACCCAGTCTGGCTATTGGTTGGAGCGTTATTTAAATTCAGATCCTTCTACTTCAAATTCGAGTTTATCCTCAAGTGAGACGATTGCTTGGTGGAAAGCCTTATGGAAGTTGCAAATTCCTGCTAAAGTTAAGAATTTTATGTGGAGAGCGTGCAAAGATATGCTGCCTTCCTTTCAGACACTAGCCCGCCGAAGGATACCAGTGAGTCTTCTATGTCCTATGTGTAAAAGAGAAAACGAATCCACAATTCACAGCCTATGGAGATGCAGTAATTTAAAATCTATGCTATGCGCTCCTTTTGGTCGACTAAGATTCCTGGTAATCTCAAGTACATTCCCCATTTTTTTGATTTTATGCTGCAGTGTTTTTCTTGTTTGAATACAGAGGACTTGGGTATGTTTAGTATCTGTCTGTGGAAAATTTGGCCATTGCGTAATATTGCTGTCCATGACCCTAATTCTATTATAGAAGTTGATGTTGTGGAATGGGCAAGACGCTATGTGAAGGAAGTTAATGGTGCTCATATTGCTGTCGATAATAGTATTGCTGAGTCCCCCAGTTTCAGTATTCCGTTATGTAAACCCCCTGATCCTGATATTTACAAGGTTAACACTGACGCAGCTCTAGATGTGGCAGGTCAGGTGGTGGGCGTAGGAATTATTATTTGAAATTCGTTTTGGCCTGGTGATGGCTTCTAGTTCCCAGAGAATAGCAGCAACGTTTTCTCCGCAGGTAGCTGAAGCTGAAGCGATTCTCCGTGGTCTTTGTTTGGCTATTGAGTCTGGACTGAATCCATGTACGATTGAGTCTGATGCGAAAGTGGTGGTAGGCTAGATCAGCAAGACTGAGAGTATTTGCTCCAAGATTGGAATTATTATTTCGGATATCCACATTCTTATGCAGCAGGCAAGGTGTTCGTCAGTTAAGTTCGTCCCTAAATTGGCTAACAAAGTAGCCGATGTCCTAGCTAAAAACAGCCTCTCTTGCGTTGAGGAGTTGTTTTGGCTGGAGAAATTCTCTCAATGTATTGGTTCTCTTGTAGCGGCTGAGAGTCGTGTTTGTTTGTAATTCTAGTTCCCTTCAAAAAAATAAATAAATAAATAAATAAAAAACCCACATTAGAAAGGCGAAGGCCAAGTTCATAATCGATTGTACCAAAGCTAATATGTAATTTCATTCAAAAATTTTATTATTTTTAATAAACAGAAAAAGAAAAAAGAAAAAGAAAAAAAGAGAACGTTTGATTTGAAAAAGAGTGAATGGAGCGAAGAGCACCAGGTAGCGAAGTTGGTTGGAGCCAAAGCGGAGCTAGCAGGGACATTGGGCTCAACAAACTCTAACCAGCCGCCATCAGCTCACTCTAGAGTCTAGCCCACACTGCCCACCACACCCACACAATCCTATTTATATATATTTTTCTTACCGGACAAATATTATATATTTATTAAAAAAAAATTGTGAAAATATATTAAATTTTTATTTTTTGATGTTTTAATTTTTGTAGACTCTAACCTTATAATTCAATAACTAATTTTCACTCATATTTCTAGTATTTTTTTAATTACAATAAAAATATTGTATTAATGGGTAATTATGAAAAAAAATTGATAAAAAACTTCAAAACTTATGTTAGCTCTAGGTATTATCAAGTTAATTTAATTGCAGACTTGCAGCAATCTTAACTTTGAAATTGGTCTTTTATCTATGATATTCTTAATCTTTGGGAATCTTTTAATTTTGATTGTGAGTGTTTTGTCACTAGAAGTACTAATAAGGTAGTCCATTTCTTAACTAAGTTGGTATTGTCTTTAGATTCTTAGTTTATTTGATTAGAAAAATCTTCTCTTTATGTGGAGATAAGTCATATTAGCTGTTTGTTTCTCTTTTGTTTTATTAGTATATTTTTATTTTTTTTAAAAAGAGAAAATAATTAAGTTATTTTTATTATTAATACTATTACTATTATTATGATTATCATTTGATGATTTTCAATTCCAAAAAAACCAGGCTATTTTATTTTTAACAAAAAAGAAAAGGCAACCAAAGTGGCTCAGCCACACTCTGTGTTCGCAGTTTGCATATCTGAGTCTAGTGAGTAACCCGCTCCGAGCCACTCGCTCGAGTTGGACCCACCAGCCGAGCCACCCACCCACCCACAGAAAACAAAACCGAAAAATAAAGAAAGAGAGAAATGAGATATAGATGACTACAGGTGTGTAGGCGTCGCGGCTCTGTCAAGTAAAAGCTGATCCTCATTCATTCTTCCCTCTTCTTCTCTCTCTCTCTCTCTCTTCGCTCGGCTCAGATCCGGCTCAGATCCAGCGCCCATCTCTCTTTTTTCTACCTTCCTTCTCCCTCCAATTTTTCTCCTGATCAGATACACTGTCGTTTTGAAGCTTCTTTGCTTGTTCAATTCTATTCTCTTAACATTTCAAAAATCCAAGTCAGTCACTCATTGATTTACGATCATCAGTGACTCTTACTAATTTTTCAACTTCCAAAAAAACCCACACAAAACCGAGTTTAAGATTATGAAAAATCAGTAGTAGTCGGCTCATGAATTTCGGGGTAAGACCAAACTCAAGATTTATGCTTGCTCTTGATTCAAGTCTGTGTTTTTTTTTTTTTTTTAATTAATTTGTTTTTTTTTTCAGACAGGAATAATTGGTGGAAAAGCTGTGAATTCGATGGATTGGAGTGCCAATAATGCATATAAGCCTTATAAAGGTTCTTCAGTTCCTGATCCTGATTATTTGTCACTGTTTTATTTGATGTTGGTTTGTTTAGCTGTTGTGTTCGGTTTGAATTTGATCGAAACAATCTTTTGTAAACAAGTTTTCGGTTTTGTCTATCATGATTCATGGCCATATCAGTTATTGAAAGAGTAATGGATTAACATATCAGTTATATACTGCATAGCTCATGGTACTTAGCCGTCACAAAGTATATGTTATGCAAATGCTATAGAATGTTAGGACTTAGAAAGGAGTGAAATTTGCCGACAATTATAGATTTAATGATATCTGAATAGATACGGATCAAAAGACTTGCAAAGGGTTAAGTAGGAGTAATTGTTCTCACTGGATTTAATTAACATTTCCTCCTAAATAGCTGTTTATTTTCATGGTCTTGTATTATATAGGACATTTTCTAGTTATGTTGAGTTAATACAAGAGACCTTTTTGAGGTGAGCAGCATATAGTAGAGTTTATAATGGATCAATAAAACAGCAATGGAACTTTACTAGTTGGATTGAGTTGGAGTGTTGGACATTGTTGACAATTATAATCCGAAAAAAATGCAAGGTCTGTTCAGCACTGGCTCCCTTTTTTGATATTAGCATATTGTTTTTCATTCTGAAATAAGACAAAATCCATGGAAATAAATATTTTGCTATCTGAAGGACTTAGGTGAAGATTTATGCTTGAATAAATCTTCTGCTATTGAGATAACTTGCAAGTCATTATCCCAATAGTATTACGCACAGTTTCATTGATTCTACTGACTCCGGTTTGTTAGTTAACCAATAACATTTTATGTCTAGGATTTTCCTTGTCTCCTTTGCATATTATATTTCTTAGAAGGATCTTATAAATTTCTTTACTGCCACGATAGTAACAAAAGAAATGTCTTTTTTATTTATTTATTTATTTATTTTTATTTTTTAACTCATTATAAAAGAATAAAGGAAAGAAAAGAACGTTGATCTTTGGCAGAAGATGAAACTTGATCTCCAGATTCTGAACTGCAGTTTACTTGTTTATGTATTTCTAGATGTCAATACTGGATTTCAGGTTTACTGGTTTACTATGTTTTTCCATTTATAAATTAAATCCCGCTTTTAACTATGAATCTAAAATTCCTTTTTCTTTTTTGTTGCTTCTAGGAGTAGATATGGAACCCAAACAGGTAATGGATATGGCACTAATTCCAAGTATTGATCCAATAGATATTGTACTGGGTTCTTCAGAAAAGGGAAATACTGTCCCTTCAGCGAAACCAAGAAAGAAGACAATGACATCCATTTATCTCAGGTTTTTTGAGACAGCACCTGATGGGAAAAGTCGGAGGTGCAAGTTTTGTGGACAAAGCTATTCTATTGCAACTGCCACAGGTAAATTTTGTGCAATTGCTTTTTTCCCCCCTATGATTATCCTCTTATGGAATGGAGCAGATTAGGTTCTGTGGATATTTTGGAAGTGCAATTAATCCAAATAGATCCAGCAAACCAAACTATTTATTTATGATGATGTACTATGAGGAATTTGAAGTTTTCTTGGAGGTCACACTAGCCGACGGATAACATTCAGATTGGCCTCATTAGGATCTGGATTTGCAATCTACGGGTTCTCTTGTTCATTCTTATTCACGAGGACAAGCTATTTTGATATATAGCAAGTATATAGCAGTCTTAGGAACATTATATTATGAAATTTCACGTAGTTTCAAACATATAATAATCTCCTTTTGTTGTCAAAGGTAATCTGGGAAGGCACCTTGCTAATCGACATCCAGGATACGATAAGGCAGGGGATGTTGTCACCAGCCCAGTACCACAGCCGATTGTTGTAGTTAAGAAATCACAACCTCAGGTTAAAGCATCACAAGTGGACTACGATCATCTCAACTGGTTGCTCATTAAGTGGCTCGTATTAACTTCTCTCCCTCCTTCAACCATGGAGGAAAAGTGGTTAGCAAACTCCTTTAAGTTTCTAAATCCATCAATACAACTCTGGCCGGGTGAGAAGTACAAAGCAGTGCTTCGTGAAGTTTTTAGGAGCATGCGGGAAGATGTAAAGACATCTTTGGAACAGGTTTCTTCTAAAGTCTCCCTCACTCTAGATTTCTGGACTTCCTATGAGCAAGTTTTTTATATGAGCATTACGTGTCAATGGATAGATGAAAGCTGGTCCTTTCACAAGCTGCTTCTTGATATATGTCACATACCTTATCCTTGTGGCGATTCAGAGATTTATCATTCCTTAGTAAAGGTCCTTAGGACGTACAATGTTGACAATAGAGTCCTCTCGTGTACCCATGATAACAGTCAAAATGCTATCCGTGCATGCCATAATTTAAAAGAGGAGTTTGATGGTCAGAAAATCGGTCCCTTCTGTTATATCCCCTGTGCTGCACGTACTTTGAACTTGATCATAGAAGATGGATTAAGAACCACTAAACCTGTGATCTCTAAAACCAGGGAGTTTGCACTGGAGTTAAATGAATCAATAGATATGTCAGATGATTTTGTTCAGTTTTCAACAGCTTATCGAGAAGGCAGTTGGAAATTTCCACTTGACACTTCAGCACGGTGGAGTGGCAATTACCAAATGCTTGACCTAGTGCATAAGGTACTTTGCTTCTAAGAACTCCTACTTGAGTTATGAGAAAATTACATGCACTTTCAATGTTTCTCTTTTGGTACTCCGGATGAGAATTTAGCGGATATTGACAACTTGGATTTGCAGGCTGGTAAGACGATGGATGCTGTGATCAGGAAGCATGAAGAAACATTAGGCAGTAGGATGCTGCTAAGCTCTGCTGAGAAAACTGCTGTCAGCATGGTGCATGGATACTTAGAACCCTTCTATAAGACCACTAATAACATATGTACACATAAAGTACCCACAGTTGGGCTGGTTCTCTTCTTCATGGATCACATTTCTGAGATGATTGCTGCGTGCAGAGAATCTCGTCATAGCCCAGACTGGCTAAAGAATGCAGCTGAAGAAATGGCCAAAAAAGCCAGGAGTTACAACAACCAGGTTTGCAATATATTTACCTTCATGACAGCCATTCTTGATCCACGGATCAAAAGTGAGCTCATTCCTGAGAACCTTAACGCAGAAAATTATCTTGAAGAAGCAAGAGCCCATTTCCTTAGAAATTATTCTGCCACTCATTTCTCATCAATGACAAGTGGGTATGGTTCTCAAGAGATTGAAGATGGAGGTAGTGTCTCTTTTGCGGAGGAAATTGCCCGAAAGAAACGAAGGGGAAGCATAAGTCACTCCACGGATGAACTCACTCAGTATCTGTCAGAATCTCCTGCTCCGATACCAACAGATGTTCTGGAGTGGTGGAAGGTGAACAGCACCCGATACCCTCGGTTGTCTGTGATGGCTCGTGATTTCCTGGCTGTGCAGGCAACTTCAGTGACTCCTGAAGAATTGTTTTGTAGCAAAGGTGACCAGATTGATAAGCAACGACTTTGTATGCCACATGACAGCACACAAGCTGTTCTTTGTATTAGATCGTGGATTCAGGGCGGAATCAAGCTGAAGTACAAGTCCACTGAGATAGACTATGAGAGGTTGATGGAATTGGCAACTGCTGCTGCTGTAGATAGTAGTGCTTCTGGTTCTGAGAAAAAGCCGAAATTATAACAGAGACAGCCATGGAGCATGAGTTAGGAAGATCGATTTAGCCATTTAGCTTCTACTGAGAAGATAAATGTGTTTGTTATTTAAAATGATCGCCACGAAAAGAAAAGAATAGAAAGGAAATAGAAGTGGCTGTGTTTGGTATTCTATTTTCATTGTTGTATGTATGTAACGAAATTCATGTATATTAAATGCACAATGCAAAATATGCTAGACAACACAAAGGCTTAACAAGATGTGAATATAAATACCCATCAACCTAGTTATCAACTAACCCTCAAACAATTTCCATAACTTCAAAGATATGTAATTAATGAAGTTAAACAAGTAAAGAACAATTAATGAAAGGGGTTTTTGTTCTTAACAAACAAATGAGATGTTTAATGAAAACCCATGAATGATTAATGACATAAATGCATATGGGAGAGGATTGGAGAGTCAATCAATGAAGCTTTAAGAGCTTCTCTCTTAACTAGATGTAGAGAAATCTATCCAACAACCTAGTTATAATATAATCCCTCAAACAATGTCCAAACTTCAAATATATTCAATAAATGTGAAGTTAAACAAGTAAAGAACAATTAATGAAAGGGGAAGTTTGTTCTTACCAACAATGGAGACCATGAATGAAGACTCATAAATGATATGAGCTTTAAATGCTCATGGGATGAGAGATGGAGAGTTAAAGATGCTTTCCTTAAGCTTTCTCTCACTAGAAACCCAAACCTCTCTCTCTCTCTCTTGTAAGAGATTTTACTTGAAGAGATGAAGAGAGGTGTAAAAATGGTGTTTTAGGGCTTTTAGTTCGGCCAAAGGAAGAAGATGGGTGCTTATATAGAAGCCCCATCAAAATGGCATAGTTTTGGCCAATTTGCTAGAAAAAAAAAAAAAATGAGCCATTCGACGGTAATGGCCGTTGAATGCCAACCGTCGAATAGTTCAAGAGGTCTATGGTTTCAAATGGTTGTTTCAAACGATGGTCAAAAACGGCAGTCAGGGCCGCCGAATTTGCGCCACAGTGCACAACTCAATATTTTAGCGCACTAAAAGGTCAGATTCGGACAATAATAGAGATGCCCTATTTTATTGGTCTATTTGGAGATTTCAAAACCAATCCAAACGGTCATGAAATATTACAAATAATATACCGTTGGAAAGATATGATTTTTTAGTTTGTCCATAATTTTTCAAAACTCAGTTTGAATCTTTATATAAAACGTTATGGTCATAAGACCATATAAAGGTTAGTTTTTGAAAAACATTTAAATTATTGAAAACCAATCTTTCGAAACTAGACATATTACTCCAAATGATCAAACCATATCTAACACATATCAAATACATGCACACAACAAGATACCACATGATAAAATGCAATGCATGATCACACAAATCAAATGTGTGAGTGTGTTAGTATGATGAACAAATTGCGAAGAAACATCATGAATGAACACAGCACAATCTAATAATGCAACAAGCCCAGATATCAATCTAAATGCTTAATGCATGAACATATTATCAATATATGTGTGTATAAGTGTTGCACAATGATGCAAGGACACAAGTATGCAAATTGTTTGTGTGCGCGCATAAGGTTGTTCAACGATGTAGGGACACATGAATGAATTGTGTGTGTGTGCACCTAATCTCTTCAAGAGAACATGTCGAGTAGTTTTACCTTTGAAGTTCAGCTCTTGAAGATATTGGGATACTAGGAAGCTTTCCAAACACGATCACGAACTTGATGACCACATGAAGAACCTAAGCAACCCTTACAAAACTGTAAATTTCTCATATTTTGATTGGCTTATTTCATTAACAAACCACATTTAGGGTTTATATTGCAAGGGTGGACTAGGCTTTCTTTGTGTTGATCAAACTTCAAGAGCATATCAAAGGTATATCGCTTGTGCTCATCTATTTGAAGAGATTTAGTTGCACACACACACATTTCATGCATTTTCATATCTTGTATATCTTTGTGTGTTTGTTGTTAGTGCTCATTCATGTTATATCTCTCTTCATACATGCTCATTCTATTGTATCTTTTTTAATCCTTGCCATGCCATATTTGGTATTAGAATGCATGTTTTCTTGCTTGTGTGTTTTTTGCCTAGTTACCGCTGTAAGTTTCACAGCGGTGTTAGTCCAGTGATGACCGCTCTCTACCACTGTCCACATCACTGTTGGGTTTTCACAGTGTTGGCTTAACAGTGGAGACTATTGTGAAAGCCGCAGTGGTAAGTATAACGGTTTGACCTGATCGTTTCATATGTGGTATATCGCTGTGAAAACTGCTGTGGCTTTCACAGCGGTGCTCACAGCAGTCGAGCCTTGTTTTGTCAAAACGATACCATTTCTTTTTTACCTGCTATATATACTTTCTTTTCTTCCCCATTTCATCTAAGAGCTTGAAATTTGAGATTCTTGAGAGCTTAAGAGTGCCTTGCAAGAAAAACATTCAAGATTCAATCTTTATTAACCAAAACTCAAATACCCATATCTAGCATCATCTAAGGGGCCGTTTAGTATGGGGTAATCAAAATAATGTGATTCGTGGGAAAGTAAAACCCAGGAATGTGATTGCTGGGAAAGTTGTATACATGTGTTTGATTGTGCATGGGAATATTATGTCAAATTCCTGGGAATGTTAGATAATTGTGTTTGGTTGTACATGGGAATCTTTTTGTCTTTAAACATAAAAACATACCAAAACTATTTTAAAGGTGATTAAAAAAATTATAAGTAAGATAAATTGAAAAATGTTTAAAAAAAAAAAGATAAAACTGAAAAACTAAAAGATAATTTTTTTTATTAACTTTGTTGTTCATTTTTCAAAACTAAAAGACCATCCCTGTTCTGGTTGTCATTTGGAGCTTTCATGGCCTTTGCTTTGCTGATTCTATTTGTTTCTGTTCTGGTGATCTCATTGTTCATTTTTTATTTACTCTATCAAAAAGATGCAAGGGGAAAAAATTGAATTTCAAACACCACAAAACCCAGATCCATTCAAGCAAGTTTTGATCTTGATCTCTGGCCATCCTCTTACCAGATCTTGATCTCCGGTCGGCCTCTTACTCCGCCTCCACGTCGTCGTCATCGTCGTCGTCATCGTGTTTGATCTTCGTCGTCTGCCTCCACCTCCAGATCTACTCAAAGTTTCAGATTCGCCTCCAGATCTTCGTCGTCCGTCAAAGGCCACCCTTTCTTTCACTTTGACCATTTCTGGATTTTTTGTTTTGTTTTTGAAATTAATGTGGTTTTGATTGAATGAAAAGTTTGGATTAATAACTTTTATTTGGATTATCGGAATTGATTTGGGTTTGTGGAATTAATTTTTGGTGTTTGTTTTTGGAATTTGATTGAAGAAAGTTGGATTGTGTTCGTGGAATCTAGAAGAAAATGATTTTGATGAACGAAGAAGAAGAACAAAGAGCGAAGCCGTGTGAAGAACGACGAAGAAGAAGCTGGTAAAGAATGAAGAAGAAGAAGAAGAAGAAGATAAGAAAATAAAAATAATTTTTTTTAATGAGGTGGGTCCCACGGTGGGAATCAGATGGAGGGGCATCTGAAACCCACCTGTTAAGGTAGGAATCACATTACCCCCTTTGAGGGTAATGTGATTTCCATGAGATTCACTTTCCTAGGAATCTGAAAAATGCAAACCTGCTACCAAACATGGGAATGCTCTAAGATTCTCATTCCCATGCCAAGATGCCCAAATACCAAACGGCCCCTGAGTTGTATTCTCTCATGTGTCTTCATCAACACACATGACTTGGTAAGTAGAACATCATCTTGATTCAATTTAGTGTTCTTGCTTAACAAAAAATCTCTTTTATGACTTGTTTGCATCAATATTAAGTTTTTATCTACAAGTTGAGATTTTGTGTTGATTGTTGGTTTTTATATTGTGATAGCTATTGCATCTAGGTTTGCATTTATTTTATATAGCTAAGTTATATGTATATTATTTAGCAACATGATATCTAGGATTGTTTAACTTGTTCATTCATGGTTAGATAAGCATTAAACGTGTTGACCTAGCATTTATGCATTTAGAATACTCTTGATATTCACATAAGTTGTTATCTCTTCATTGAGTGTTAAGCCTTGTGACTAAGTGGATTAGTGCACAAGCAATTTGGTTTAGTATCACTATTAAAGGTCCGCTGGGTACAGTGGAAGGGTTAATGATCAAAAATGGTTTGATTTGAGGTCAATCTAGGTTGTAAACTTTCATTCAAATAGTGGATTTGAGGATCGTGTGTGGCTAGCACAATAGCCCGTGAGTTTTGCCTGGTTGGAGGGTTTCTTATGTAAATCAATTGACGTGTCATTTATTGTTTTTTGCCTTTAAATTGTCAATTGATTGCTTGTTATATTTGGTTATTTTTTGAATATTAACTAATCAAGAAAAGTTGATAATTAACTTGATTAAAACCTATTCAACCTCACCCCCCCAGATTAGTCTAGACACATATATTTTCAAAAACACCTCAAAGGTTTTGACACAGAAATAAGCCAATCACAAAATAATTGCACTTATAATAACCAACCATAACCATATCACCATTCTTCTTCTCCATTCTCGGTCAATCGTAATTCGAACACAAACTTTCTTTGGTTCACCGGTTTGTGGATTGATCACATCCTTGGCTTGATTGATTGATTTTTTTATTTATTATTTATTTAAAAAAAAAAAAAAAAACAAGAATGATTGGGTTTTATTGGATCTTGGGATTTGACTTTGAATTTGTAAACTTTTTGGAGTTTAGTAATGGTTTGGGTTTGTTTTGGAGAGAAAATGCGATGGACTTGTTTTAAATTTTTTCATAGATGTCCAGATATCAAATGGAGATTGAGATTTGATATATTTTGTATTTTTTATTAAAATGAGATGATTTCCTTATAATTTTTTTTTTCCATATTTCCAGATATTTTGTTTAATTTCGTTCCAGATTTCTAGATATCAATTTTTTTCTCAGCTCTTCTATTGATATCTAACAAGTTGTGAGCACTGGGTTTTGTGTATTTAATTTGGGATTCTTTTGTTGTCTTTTCATTGTCATTGTGTTTCTAATCATCGTAAATTGTAATCCGTGTAAATTTTTATTTGTTTAAAATTAGACAAACAAACTGACAATTCACTTCAATGAAGAGAAAAAGAAGAGAAACCAAGCTAGAGAAGAAGCAAAACAATTTTGGATAAAAAAACGGTGGATTAAAATGAGATGATTTGTTTTTATTTTATTTTATTTTTCCAAATTTCCATATATTTTGTAAAAAAATTCTTTTTCCAAATTTCTAGATATCAATATTTTTCTCAACCCTTCTATTGATATCTAACAAGTTGTGAGTACTGAGCTTCTGGGTTGTGTGTATTTGAAGATGAAGTAAACAAAACTAATAAAATAATTTTGGATTTTTAAAAGGGTTAATATTAAAAACCTCCCCTCACATTTGAACTATTATTGGATGTATAGTTACAAATGGTTTTATTTCATAAACCTCCCCTATGGACTAACACCGTTACCATTCTGTTTGTATTGACTGAGTTTGACCGTTAAAAAGTCTAAAATATCTCTATTTAAGCTTTAATCGTATGAATTGACCATTATACCCTCATACGTTTACCAAATAAAAATTAATAAAATAATATAAAAGACAGGAATGTTAACTTGCAAAGGAGAATTTATTTTGTGGACAATTTTATCCCTAATAATAACAAAATTACAAATGAATAAAAAACATTGAAAATAAACCAGAATATGTATTTATTTGTCTTTTTTTATAAATCCAAGCAAATACTCATTTTCAATGCTTTAGGTTCATTTATAATTTTGTTATTTTTAAGGATAAAATTGCCCACAAATAACTTCTCTATTGCAAATTAACATTCCCGCCTTTTGTATCATTTTATTAATTTATTTGGTAAAAGTATGAGGGTATAATGATCAATTCATACAATTGAAGCTTACATAGGGACATTTTAGACTTTTTAATAGTCAAACTCAGTCAACACAAATGGAATGCTAACAGTGTTAGTTTATAAGGGAGGTTTCTAAAATAAACGCATTTGTAACTATACATCCAATAAAAGTTCAAAGGTGAGGGGAAATTTTTAATATTAACCCTTTTTAAAATAATAAAATTGAGAGAAACCCCAAAAACTTTTGTTTTTTTAATTTTATTTTAAAAATATATTGTTTTTATGTGAATTTGTTTGCGCTCCTATTTGTAGAATTTAATTTAAGAAGATAGGATA
The DNA here is from genome assembly GCA_030490815.1 of Acer saccharum. NCBI lineage: Eukaryota > Viridiplantae > Streptophyta > Magnoliopsida > Sapindales > Sapindaceae > Acer > Acer saccharum. The sequence goes on along the minus strand of CM059876.1, from coordinate 19,323,375 downwards.
AAAAACGATGGATTTCTTTTTGGGGGGGAATTTATAGATTTTTATTGAATACAAATTGTTATTTAGTAAATTAAAATATTAATATCTAGGTTCAAACTAAATATGTTCAAAAACTCATTAGAAAGGATAAAAATGTCATATTAAAGTTATAAGAGCTTTTAAAATTTTCTAACCAATCAATCTTAAAAGTTCTTTTGGATATAAAAGCTTTTTTGAAATATACCATCCAAACGGAAACTGAAAAGCTAAGACTTTAACTTCTCTTCTTCTACCGTCAAAAGCCAAAAGTAAAAGTTATCCCAAACAGGCCCGAAGAAAGTCAAAATCATCACATCCGTTGATCACCAAATTCAAATCACAATCCAGTTCTATTTGGATTTGGATTGTTGAAGAGCGTTATTATTATTTATTTTTTTGTTGGAATTTCATCAAAGAAGATGGAATTTGTTTTTCTAAATTGAAGGAAAAAAACTGTTATTTATGAAGAATGCATTTCTAGAAGAAAAAAAATTGGATTTAAAAAAAACAGAGAGAAATAATGCAATTCCAAGAGATTGGATTGTTTTTCTTAATTAATTTTTTATTGAATAAATAAAATATTTAAAATAATCAAATAAATAATCAAATAATCGATATAATGGTTGTTACTAAGGAAATATGATATATAAGTTATTATAATGTATTGTTTGTTTGTTTTTTCCACTTATCACTTAATAGGTCTTAATTTGATTTATTAAGTTATTTTCATTTATTTTTTAAATGATTAAACAATTGAAAATTTCTCAAAAATAACTCAACTTAAAAATTAAAAATCCTGAATTACCACTTACATTTAAACGGTTGTATTTAATCTAGACTTTCAAAAACTTAAAAAAAAAATATTAATAATAATAAATAAGACTTTTATAAAGTTCATGGATTTCTATCGACTCTTTTACAAACTTTACAGAATCATGAAAGAGTTTTATAAATATCGTTAAGAATTGTGAAAATGCTAACTAGAGAGAGTGGAACGAATTAGTGTCATCATGATTGAAAAAGGACAATGAACAGCTTAGTAGATCTTTGTTGCTATAAATTTGATAAACTAATAACTTGTTTTGATTCTCGATGGACATGGGAGATCTCTTGTTTTGATTCTCGATGGATATGGAAGATCTCTTGCTTTTCTACACATCCATAAGAATTAAGAATTCATTTTCTATTGTTTTGTGAGCAAATATGATCAGCCTACATCATATTGATCATTACACTTGCACTAGTAGAGAAGTCATGTTTGATTAGTAGTAAAATCTTTACCCTTTTCAAATTTCAACCAGCCAGCCAATTGCCTCTTGTATCATTAATATCGACATCTTAATCAATCACGTATATGAATTTTGAATCCATTGAAAAAAAAAATAAAAATTTGTCAATGGTTATCCCGACCTGAACGAAGTTATATTTCCTAAACCCACCCCAACCCCAATAATTGAAGGCCGGGTGGGGTTGGGGACTTTCCGAGGCGGGAGAGGTGGCTCCGACCTCACCCCGTCCCCACCATTGGTCCAGAGTGCATTTTTGCTCACCCACATTAACTAGAGGTAACCATTACCTCCCACTCCAAGTGTTGACAAGTGTCCCAAACTTAACCCAAAGTTAAAAGTTAACCCAAAGTTAACCAAAGTTTTGAACACGTGTCAACACTTGGGGTGGGGGGTAATGGTTACCTCTAGTTAATGTGGGTAAGCAAAAATGAACTCATTGGTCCACCTTCACAACAACAAAAAAAATATTGATATTACACAATTTTTTTTATATTCAATAGTTATTATTTATAAAATAAATTATTATATTTTGAATAAGTTCAATATAATAAAGACAAGATGAGGTTTGCCCTTATACTTACACTATGAGGTTGTGGGTTCCAAAAATCCTGAATTAATATTTCATTAAAAAAAAAAGAGTTTAATACCAACAATCATAATAGATTTTAAACGCTCATAATTGACTATAGAATAAAACTCGTGAAAATAGTAAATAAAAAACAATAATAAAAGTAAATTGTGAAACTCATAAAGGTAGGGATGGGCATTGGAGAAATGAGATGGATATAGGTTTCCCATCCCTATCCCCATTTCCAAAACCCTTTTCCATCTCTCTCTATTTCCCCATTTGGGATGAAGGAGTTTTGGGGGGAGGTATCCCCATACTCATTTCCCCGTTTTCCCCATTTTTCTCTATTTTCCAGTTTTCACCATTCCTCCGTTTTCCCCGTTTTCCCTGCTTTACTAAAAATTACATACTAAAAAAAAACAATTCATTACAAATTCGAATACAAATACAAATAAAAAAATGTTAAGAATAGAAATAAAAAAATATTAAGAATATATATATATATATATATATATATATATATATATATACACACTCCAAGGCTCTGAACCCGCCCGAACCGATTTATGTTGTTCAACCCCGCCTCATATTTGGGCAGTGTTGGGTCTTCTTGGACTTGCTTAGATAGAGTATACCATTTTCTTGGAGTTTTTCAACTGACAATATGTTTAAAGTTCCTCGTACTGTATTTATATATGTCGATCTGAGCACCTTTTCGTCATAAATAATTAAAGGAAGAATCGTAAATAACCCCTGATTTTTGATTAAATGTCAAATCAAACCTTTGGTTTGAACAATCAGTAACACACCCCTACCATCAGTTGACAGTTAATTAACCATCAGTTGACTTTAATTAAATCTAATGAAATATAATTATTTAAGTGGTTTTTTTTTTTTTTTTGGATAATTGAGCTAAAAAAAATAATGAAAAAAAAAATACTAAAAATACGTTAAAAAATTTATTTTAATGAAAATTAAATATATTAAAAATTTAAACAAATTAAAATATATATATATATAAAAAAATTATATGAAATTGATTTTATTATTATTAGTATATATTTTATTTTATTTTATTGAATATAAATATATATATATATATATATATATATATATATCAGTCTTTATATTATTGGTTCGAACTGATATAAAATATATTAATTCCTTACATGTGGGCCATTGGATTTAAAAGATGCTTTGACAAGTGCATACATCCAAGTCAAAGTATTTAAATCCAATGTCCCACATGCAAGGAACTGATATATCTTTTGTCAATTGTCAGTTCGAACTGACAATATAAAATCTGTATATATATATATATATATATATTCTATTATCAGTTCGTCTTGACAATAAATATATTAGGATGAAGAATGTAAACCACTAGATTTACATACTTTGACTCAAAATGTATACACTTGTCAAAACTTCTCCATAATCCGTGGTCCACATTCTTCGTTCTGATATATTTATTATCAGGACGAACTGACAATAGAAAGATTGTGTGTGTGTGTATGTGTGTGTGTGTGTGTATATATATATATATATACAGTCTTTCTATTATCAGTTCGAACTGACAAAAGTTATATCAGTTCCTTGTATGTGAGTCACTGGATTTAAATACTTTGACTGACAAGTGCATACAGTCAAGTCAAAGTATTTAAATCCAGTGGCCCACATGTAAGGAACTGATATAACTTTTGTCAGTTCAAACTGATAATAGAATTTCTGTATATATATATATAACAATTTTTCTATTGTCAGTTCGAATTGATAAAAAATATATCAGTTCCTTGACTATGAACCATTAGATTTAAATACTTTAACTTGGCTGCATACATTTATCAAAACATCTTTTAAATCCAATGGTCTACATGTAAGGAACTGATATAATTTATATTAGTACGAACTGATAATAGAAAGACTGATATATATAAAGTCAACTAACGGTTTAACTAATAGTTGGGCTTTTTTTTTTTTTTTTTTTGCTGATTATTTAAACCAGAGAGTTCGATTTAGCATCTAATCAAAAGTCAGAGAGTTATTTACGATTCTCCCTTAATTAAATAATTACATCTAACATATACACAATTCACCAAATTGTTCATCTAAGGATTGAATAAATCGTGTCAATCCATCGGTTAGAAAGGATAACATAAGCTGGAAAAAAAAAAGTGCATATAAAAATCTAGAAAGCATCTCCAAAACTGCATGGAGAGGCGGAAAACCGCACTCTTCACTTGGTCACTCACCAAAGAATTTCACATACAAGCTAACATTACCTGAAATTATCATTTATGCAAAAAAGAATGGTTACTAGCGATTTCCATATTGAAAAATCTAGAGTTTTTATTATGGTATCTATGAGATCCCTTGCCGTACTTGTATACACTGGACACTGGACTCTGAAACATGAACAACTCTCTTTATCCGATCAACAAATGCTCCCTTCGATACTCACGCACAATGACAGGCACACTTGTGGGCGGGATCTACATGTGAGAACAAGAAGAAAATAAAGAAATTAACAATTACATATATCTCTAACATCTATGACATCTATCTAGGGATCACAATTCATGGATAATTCTCTTACCATTATTTGCAAATTGTAACGACATGTAAAGATAAGAGTTAACAATAATCCGACCCTAGCATGCTATTCAATAAATGATAAAAAGACTAAATATTTCCCCAAAACACGACTTACCATGCCATAATCTGTGACAATCATAGAGATATATTCTGAAGGAGTAGCATCATACCTGTTATATCATACCAAGACGAGAATCAGAAACATTCACACAAAAGTTGTATATTCCTTTTTTTCTTCTATGTGATAAAATATCTGAAACCTTACATTAAATTAAGCAGTTGGAGGTTTTCCTTATTGGCCCGATCCTCCAGATAATTCACATCTGTTCTTCCAGGGACTTTTGCAATAGCTTCTGGATCACCTGCAAGCAATTTCAAGATGCTTCAAAGCAGTCATTTTTAAAGCTAAAGATTATGTAATTAGCAACCAAAAAAAGCAGACATACCAAGTTCATTAGAGCAAATCGAATCAAGCTGTACCCTTTCATGAAATTTGTATGCTTCACAGCATATTAGGACCGGAACTCGAAATGCATGAGCAACCATAGCAACACATGCAGTCCCAACCCTCGAATATACAGTTCCATTAGACAATACAGATGACGCCCCAAGAAAGACTCGTGTAACTTCATGCATAATGTAAGAAACAGCATTTAAATGAGTATATGTACAACTCAAGCCCTTTGCCACCAACCTACGAAGTAATGCTTGGCCTTCAAGCTTTGGACGCGAGTCTACCACCACAACACGAAACTGTTTCCCAAGCTCATGGGCATGCAACATAATCATCTCAACAACACAAGATGAACCATAAGTGAGAAGAACATCCCCGTCCCTGACCTTCGTAGCAGCATGTCTAACAATCACCTTGTCAGCAACTATTATCTTTTCATATATAAATCGGTCGATATCTTTACAAATGACAGCTTTTGCTTCTGATTCAGAGAGAGTTAAAGGTAAATTGGCAATACGACTTTTCAGAAACCTAATTGCATTTCCCATGCTCATAGAAAGTGGTCGACATTCAATCAGAAATGAGACATAGCTACTGATTTTTGCAGTTAAGTCTCTAACAAGAGTTTTTTCTTGCGGTGTGGAGTAGTCTTTAATGGCTTCCTGAAATGACTGAAGCATTGCGATACAACGAGCATTACCCCCAGATATATCTCCTGACATATACTGCAGTCCAACCTGACAATTCACATATACAGTGTACTTCTTGTATTAATTCATAATATAGTCAGGAACTAAGAGCTTTTAATTTTTTATTTTTTTTCCCTTGAATTAGAAAAATATATGAATAAATATATAGTTTATTTACAACCATGTTCTATTCTTGGTTCTTGTTGACATGAAAAAATGAATTGACTACCTAAACTACAAGATGTAATGATGTACTCTACGGATATGGAGGCTATGAAAGATGACTTTCTTAAAACACAAAAAAAAAAAAAAAAGACAATAAGACGATGTCAGAGTTTTATCCAGAAAAATTCCTTCAATGCTCAAGTAGATATCGTGTCATATTTTGTCATGCGATTGTCTAATTTCCAAGAAAACCATTTGTCAGATATAGTGTAATGTTTCAGCTTAACCATTATTGTAGTAACCGAAAGTACTAAGACGTCGAAATTGGCACAATAATTCATGTTTTATGTTACGTAATAATACATAAGTAGAGAGCTTGTGTACGACCTTTATTGAAAACAGGTCTAGGCTTTCTTAAGCAAGGGTAGAAAGGATATAACATCTATCTCCAACTAATATGCTTGTCTTGGACTTAGGACTTATTTCAGCTTTGTCAAATTTCTATCAATTGTGTGTTGAATACATGGCAATCTACTTCTTTTGCTGAAATATTTAACAAGTAGAATATTTTCAAAACAAAAATATAATGATGAATTCAAATGGAGAACAGGTTAAAACTTAAAAGTACATCAATTACTTTCCATTTTCTTAAATATTCTTACTCTGAAAAGTAACTTAAATGTATCTGATATTTGCCAAATACAACTCTGGTGACCCCCTAATTGTATTTTCTTTGCTACAGTAAAGTCATACGCTATGACACTTGTTCAACACGAAGATGTAATGACAAACAATTGGCTAGCACTTAGGCAGGATGTCTTAAGCATAAAATGAACACTTAAAAACATATTTGACATCATGTATAACTCTAAGAAACAAAATACCATGGATACATTTCTGCATACATTAATAACTAAATTGCAGATAACTTGGACCATTTGATGGAAAACCAAAAATGAACACTTCAATAAATACAATTTTAAAATGAATCTAATTATATAGACATGCACACTTGTCATGTTAGCGTCAAATAAGTGGAAGCTTGTCCTGTAATTAGAAGCTGAACAAACATGTTTCAGTTAACTACTTTAATGCCTGCAAGCTATATTATGCAAAGAATCAAATAATAGTTAATTGACTATGCACAATACCTTGTAAACAGCAGGATGCATTGAATCAAGTTGGAAAAATTTTGATTCAAGATGAGGAAGCTGCGATCCATGTTCATATTGAGGCAAATGTCGAAACAATTCAACCCTGTTTCTAGCTTCAGTTTGATTGAACATTGCACGTTTTTTGGCCTTCTCCACTCGATTCTTGTCATCAAACTGCATGCGTGGAGGAGGGACATCTTTCTTCCTCTCTTTATCTACTGACCGATCGCTTGTTTTCTTGTCAGCGCCTACAATTGAAGACACGACTGAAGGATCATCTTTCTTTTGTGAAGGCTGCTTTGTAGGTTTACCAGAGGTTGCTCCTCCAGATGCCGCAGCAGATTTATTTCCCTCGCCTGCAGAAACATGATGTATCAAGAGCATGCAGAACATAACATAACAACGTGGTAAACCACCAAATGCAAATAAGAAAATTACATATGAAACAATTGTGTGTATTGCACATAACTAACCAAAGTTATTGGATTTACATTTTCAACATTTATTTGCTATTGCATCAGAGAAATGATAAAACAATACTGATTTTTTTCGCTTTTGCAAAGGCCTTTAAGAAAGAATTCTTCAGAGTTCAGACAAGAAGCTTGCAAGGGAAAGCAATACATAGCGTTAAAAATAATTATGTGCAAGTGCAACAGAATAATATAAACATCATAAAAAGTTCAATTTCTTAATGATTCAGATCAAACAATAGCGATGTGATGGCATTAATCATTTCAAATTTAAGGGGAACATTCAAATATTTGAACCTTTTGCAGCCGCTTTTGCGGCTCGTTGAGATTCCTGCAAAGCACGTCTTTCAGCTTTTGTTGGTTTTGCTTTCGATTCAGCTTTTATTGGTTTCGAACTAGACGGGATATCATTTTGTGCTTCCACAGAAACCCCTCCATTTTTTTCTGAAATGATGTTATCTTAATCATGAGCAGCAAAATCAAAGAAGAAGAAGAAAAAAATTGATATAACAACAAAGGTTACAAAGTACAGTCAGCACCTTGTCAACAGAAAAATGATAATAGCAAGGGAAAACTATGATTTGTTAACAGAACAAATGAGATTTTAAAGTTGACCTCTGTTGCATTTAGTCCTTTTTACCTATCATTTGGCATAGCATATAGTGATTCATTGTCAAAGCAGAAAGCGTAAATGAAAAAGAACCATTTGAATTAGTTAATTGAAGAAAAGATCAAAGTTTTTGAGTATAAGGCCAGCCCTTATGTCTCAAAAAATTGTGTTTCCTTCCCATAGTAGTTGCCAGTTGGGAAGAGATGACAGTTTGAGTTTCTGTTGTTGAGAAACCGCAGAACTTCAGCATAATTCTGTGTAGCATCATATTTCTACTTTGGTTCATTCTCTAAACTCATAGCATAAACACTCGAGACACTCTCCTCAAAATAATTATAACCTTAAAATTATCTCATTACTCGGCTTTTCTGCTAAACTTTGACAGTAATTATGTCTACTACCTCCCACCCAAAAACAAAACCTCTTGCTCTCTCTTACTCTGTCTTCCTCTGCTCCACCCCAAACCATACCGTGAGTTAGATTCGAACTAAATTTTTTTTGTGCAACAACGAGATACGTTATTTTGTCAAACTAGCTATTATCCACCCCAAAACACAAACAATGAAATTTATTTTGTCAATTAAAAGCTATAGTATAATGAAAATTAACTTCTTTACAGCATCTGGACTCCCATATTAAACCATTCACTGTCTATCAACTCCAACGAAAAAGATAAAAACAATTATCCTTGTATTGTTAAGCTGTTATTTCACCAACAAAATCCTAACAACAACTGAAACCAACCATTACATTGATTTCCTCATCTATCAACCAACTGATTCAACAATTCAAAACGAAATTCTATTTAAATTAAATAAGAAGTAGATTGAATATGAATATAAGTAGGAAAACACGATGAAAATTGAATTTACCAGGCACTCCTCCAGTGTTCTTTTTCGCAGTAAATTTCTCAGACTTGACGGTGGTCAAGTCGAAACCGCCACCCGGAAAACTTGAACCCGCAGTGAATTTACCGGAACCGCTTTTACCAAACCACCCCAAAGTAGTCGAAGCCTCGGAGTTCTCCGAGAAATTGGGCGAAACCACTTCACCGAGCACCGAATCCGGAGGATTGTAACTGCCAACGACCGTAACGTGTTCTTCAGCGATGGGGCGGCGTAAGGAAGAATCAGGGACAGGAACGGCGGCGGAGCGGAGGTGGGAGAGGTTGTCGGAGAGGTGGCGAGGAGGAGGAATCATAACGGGGGAGAGAGAGTTGCCGCTGGCCGGAGAGTCGGAGAGAGGAGGCGAGATGGACTCGGCGGGCACTGAGTGAGAGCGACTGGGCGGCGGCGGGTTGGCTGTGAAGAAACCGACTTGCCTGACCTTGGGAACGGCTCGAACGCCACGGCGCGCGTCCATGGGAGCGTGGTGGTCAGTCGCTGATGAGTGTTGAGTAGTCGATGATTTGGGATTTTAGGGTTATTATTACGATTTACGAATATCGCTGATAAAACGAATACGAATATCAGTTGAAGAGTTCTTTTGACTTTTGCTTTCGATTTTCGTATATATTCCTTTTTTCCTTGTTTACTACTGTAGTAATTATTTTGGGAATAATAAATTTCCTGTAACGATTTTTTTTTTTTTTTTTTTTTTTCCCGGTTTCAGACCACGTAATGTTAAGAGAAAATATTTATTTGAGTGAATAAATGAATAAATAATAAATTTATTTCGTAAGCATATATAATAGTTTTCATTATAAATAGAATTTGTCCAAAAGGAATCCATTGTGTTATTTTTATTGTTATAGACCGTATCAGTACCACCACTGATATCGCTTTCTTCTTCCATGTTTTATGGAAAATTAAATATTTGGAATTTGCCCAAGTGTTGTTGTTTTTCTGCTGTACATACATGTGTCTACCTCATGAAAAATATCTGGAAGACAGATATTTACAAGTGGATGTGTCATTGAATAGCAGTGTCTGGACTCTGGAGTGGAAGTGGGAACAGATCAACCACAGCTTGGTGAATGGTGATGAGATTTATTATCAACTGAGCTGAGGAAGATATATATATTCATCTTATGTTATGATGATGAAAACATCTTATGATCCACCACCACTTCCCACTTGCTAATTACATGATTTTCAGGCTCAGCTTTTTGGTTTTGGCCTCAGTTGCTGCTTTATTTCTTTCCCAGATTAACAATCACTCAGGTCAGGTCACCTTCAATTCCCAGGCCTTTTTCATTTGTTTTCTTATGGTTTTGTGTCTGCAATTTGGCTTAGATTAATTTTGCTAAGTCTTGGTGGTGTTAATTTATATTTATTTAGGGAGATATGGCTCTAACTTCCAGCAGATTGAAGCAAAAGAAGAAGAAGAAGAAGAAGAAGAAGAAGAAGAAGAAGAAGAAAAGTTTACAGCTAACTTATCGGATGATAAAGTGCAGCAAGAGGAGGAGACTAAAAGGGTTACAAGGAAAATGAAACAAAATTCGAAACCAGATATACAGAGAAACACTGTTTCTGAGATGGAGTTATTGCATACTTTAATGAAGGAATTGGAGAAGAGGAGGTTGGTTGCTGAGGGAAAATTGCTTCAACTATATGGTCTAAAACAGCAGCAATCATACTTTGCTCAGTTGGGCAGGCACTTGGAGGAGAAGATGGCGGATATTGAGATGCTTAACGATACCGTCCATTCATTGCAGGATGAGATAAATAAGCTTCAAGAGGAGATGAGACAGGCTAAATCGACGGAGAGGCAGCTAGGCATGGAAAAGAGTATGATAGAGGAATTGCAGATGAAAATTAATGTCAATACAAGGCATATGAGAAAGCAGTTGCTGATGCTTGAAGAACAAGTTTCTGGATTTCGGGGAAATGAAATCTCAATTAGTGATGCCGTGATTGAGAAGAAGCTTAAAGATACTAGACAAGTTGAGTTAGAATCTGTGAAGATGAAGAGGAGGAACAAAGAACTTGAATTAGAAAAGAGAGAACTGGCAGTCAAGTTACTTGGTGCTCAAGCTAGAATTACTGCAATTTCTACCATGACAGATGTATGTATGTTAATGTGTATAAAGACATAGCAATCTCATTATTGTTGAATACTGATGACTGAAATCTTTGTTTCACAGGCCAAAATTATTGACAAGATCGCACAGGAGATGAGTATTTTGAGGCATACCAATGAAGATCTTTCGAAAGAAGTTGAGAGATTGCGGAAGAACAGATACGATATGATGGAAGAACTAGTGTACCAACGCTGGCTTAATGCATGCTTGAGGTTTGAAATACAGGATTATCGAACACCATCGATATCAAGAATTGATAGTTCATCAACTGAGAGCAATGAAATTGATAGTTCTAGTACTACTGGAAGCACTTTGAATAGCCAAAGAAGCATTGGAAAGAAATATGGTTTTATGCAGAGAATAAAAAGGCGGGGTAGTAGAAGCAAGGATGATTTGAGTTCCCGAAGAGGGATTGGCCCAATTGGATGGTATTCTGCTTCTATGATTCCTTCAAGGCCATCCGTGCTGAGTAGTGATGCGGACAGTGTTGCAGTTCTCAGCCCATATTCTGGGAAGAAAACGGGGCATTAATCGACCGAGTCCCCATGTACACAAAACTTCCCACGAGCAAGGAGAATTTCCTTTTGTGATTCAGAAGTGAAGGAAATGTGTAGTGAGAAATCTGGTAAAAACTCAAGTATATCTATAGATGTCAGCCCCAAGTTCAAGTTGGATGAGGTGAAAAATGAAGTGATCACTGTGCCAAAACATGATGACTATCCAAGTGATTCAATTTCAAGCAATGATATTCAAGTGGACACTCACACTGACATAGTAGTAGCACATTTCAGTTTCACCGCTGCTTTGTTCTTCTTTATGTTGTTCATGTTGCTTCTTTATTTCTTATTTAATCTTCTGCTGCTGGGATTTACCAAGCCAAGGAATTTGTATATTTATTAAAAATTGAAATGAAATAAAAAATACTTTATTTTCTCATTAACATTTAATCACATGATACAATAATTAAAAATATAAATTATGTATAATAATTAATTATGCATTGAAAAAAATATTTTGTATTATATTATTTTAGAAATTAAAAAAAAAACACAAATTAATTTTAAATTGTTTTTATTAATTTTGTATATAAAAAATTTAACTACAAACAATATTATTATACTCTTACAATATGGAAAATTATATTTTTAAAAATTTCACTTAATACAAATTATAATATTAAACTTTCTTTTTTCTTTTCAGAATATTATTTTCAATTATTGCTACCAGACGCGTTTTCAACTTTTAAAAACATGAAAATTAATTTCTCATTTTCAAATGAATATATTTATATAAACAGAAAACAAAATATTACCGAATAGGCCCGTAGAGTATCTTTAATGGTATTCTCATAAGTATGAGATTGAAGAGTAGGGATGGGACTGGGGGCCCAATGGGGCAGGGGAGGGTCCCCCCACCCCCACCCCCACCCCCACCCCCACCCCCATTCCTAAAACCTGCCCCCACCCCCGCCCCAAACCCCATTTGGGGTACTGGGGATGGGGGTGTTTGGGGGGAGGTTCCCCTGCCCCCACCCTCCGTCCCCCATTTCTCCCATTTTTTCCATTTTTAATCCTAAAATTTTTTAATCCGAAATTCGGAATTTAGAATTTAGAATTCGGAATTCGATTGGACCAAACTTTTGTTTCACCCTGTTTCAATATCCAATTCAATAATTAACAAAATATACAATCTAAAATCTATAATTGATTTAATCCAAAATTAATACAAATAACTATAATAATATAGTATTAGTGTATTACACATAAAAGTCTAAACAAATTTAACTGTGCAGAGAATAATCAAGTATATGAGTAATTGACTAATAGAGTTAGAGTTTTTATTTTTATTTATTTATTTATTTATTTATTTTAAAGAAAATTAAATAAAATATATGAGGGAAATGGGGCCCCACCCCCACCCCCACCCCATTTAGGAAATGGGGGAATGGGGAAATGGGGGTGGGGAGAGGTTCCCCCACCCCCACCCCCATTTAGGTTTTGGGGGCAAAATTTACCCCCACCCCCGCCCCAAAACCCCATTTGGGGGCAAAATTTGCCCCCAAATGGGGTCGGGGCCCCGTGGGGGAAATTCTCATCCCTATATGAGAGTAATCAAAATTTAATTATTTATCTCAAAAACACCATCCAACTGAGTTATTACAATTCAGCAATAGCTTTAATCAATAATCAAATTACCTCTTCAATAATCAAATTTGAAGATTGACTTTCAATCATCAAATACAAACTTAACCAAAAATAACTGCTGTTGTTGTAATTTAATTCTTTCTTTCTCATTTGTGGCTCTTTTTTTTTTCTTTGATCACCAATGTATCTTATCATTGTTTTGACCCTAAAAATTTCAATCAGGTAAAATTCGTCTCTTCATTACGAATGGATCAATACCCATATCATATACCTTCTCTTGTCTTTTATATATATATTTTTTATTTTTACCCTGTTTGGCTAATGATAAATTGAAGGAAAATTTTATTATGATTATGTAACAACAATCAATGATTAATTTTAGGGCAAAATATTTAATTGACTTAGAAAGTATAGATGCAATATAAGAGAAAGAGGCCTGATATTGTATTGTTTGAGTTCAGATATTACAACAGTGTATTATATATACACAGATCAAGAAACGGCTAGAATTCTAAACTTTACAATAAAGGACCTATAACTGAATCTAGAACCATCTAGCCAATTGTATTGCAACATGTGTTGATGACTCACAATATACAGCTCGCAGGTGACTAACAGCATACACCTCTTAGGTGCCAGCTCAATGCTCTCAAATCTCCTTTTTTAACATGCCCCCTCAAGCGTGATGTTATGCAATAACATTAAGTTTGAATTTGAGATAATTAAACCTATCCATTGTGAGAGCCTTGGTGAATATATCGGCAATGTGATCCTTTGTTGGAACATATCTTACTTCAAGTTCACCATTAGCAATCTTGTCTCTAATGAAATGCATATCTATTTCAATGTGCTTTGTTTTGCTGTGGAAGATCGGATTACCAGCTAAGGAAGCTGCACCAGTGTTGTCACACCAAATTATTGGAGTTCTGATTTGAGTAATGTTTAATTCTGCAAGTAAAGAGCTTATCCAAGTGATCTCTGCACCTGTTTGTGCTAAGGCTCTGTATTCGGATTCTATGCTTAACTGCGACACTACCTTTTGTTTCTTTGAACACCATGACACAAGATTCTTTTCGAGATGCACACAATAGCCTCCAATTGACCTTCGATCATCAACATCGCATCCCCAATCTACATCAGTATAGCCTGTTAATTCAACCTTACCTCCTGAAGAATAATGTAGGCCATGATCTATTGTGCCTTTTAGGTATCTAAGAATTCTCTTGCACTCTTGCCAATGTGTTTGTTTAGGAGACTCCATGAATTGATTGAGTTTATTCACTGAGAAGGCTATCTCAGGTCGTGTGATGGTTACATATTGAAGTGCCCCAATGATACTTCTATATAAGGTAACATCAATGAAAAGTTTTCCACCATCCTTTGTAAACTTGATACCAGTGCTCATTGGTGTTGGACACTCTTTGCAATCCTCCATTCCTGTTTTCTTCACCAAATCAGAGATATACTTTGATTGTGTCAAATGCATCCCTTCACTATTTCTTGTAACTTATATTCCTAGAAAGTAACTCAATGAGCCCAACATTTTGAGTGCAAAGTTGTTGTTCAGTCTCTCAATCACTTCATTCACAACATTGGCTTTATTTCCTATCACTATGATATCATCAACATAAACAAGAATCACAAAAAATGTGTCACCATCATGTAGAAAAAAGATTGATGTATCTGACTTAAAGTTCTTGAACCCCCACTGAATTAATGTTGTTTTGAGCTTCTCAAACCAAGCTCTAAAAGCTTGTTTTAGCCCCTATAGAGCCTTTTGAAGCTTGCACATAAAGTGTGGTCTAGAATGATCAATATACCCCTCTGGTTGTGACATATACACTGCCTCATTCAAATCTCCATTCAAAAAAGCATTATTCACATATATTTGCTTGATGTCCCAATTATTCAAAACAGCTAGACTAAGCACAATTCTTATGGTTGAAGATTTGACTACAGGGCTGAAAGTTTCATTGAAGTCAATACCTGAAGTTTGATGAAATCCTTTAGCCACTAGTCTTGCTTTGTACCTTGCAATGCTTCCATCTTGCTTGTATTTTATTTTTTAAACCCATTTGTTCCCAATAGTCTTGAAATCTAGTGAGGGAGGAACCAATTCCCAGGTTTTGCTTCTGGCAAGGGCTTCAAACTCTTCATTCATTGCATTCTTCCACTGTGGGCTAGATAGTGCTTGAACAGTATTTGTTGGGACATTTTTGATATGGTTTGTGTGTCTAGTGGTCAACTATAGTTTGGGTTTGAATATTCCATCTTTTGATCTGGTGATCATGGGATGCAAGTTTGGTGGTGATGTGTTTTCTTGGTATGTTGTGTTTTGTTCATTTTCTGGTTCTGGTAGTGTTTGTGTTTGTATATCTAGTGAAGATATGGTCTCTGATCAGAAATGATCTAGACAAGTTGTTGTATGCTCATTAGTATCATTTGTGTAGTTTGCACTTGAGTTAGGATGGATATCTGCTGCTGAACCTGCCAAGTTTAAGTTTGTAACATCTGAGTTACTGTAATCTGCAAGAGTTGGAATTTGAAACCAGGAAGGTTGATCAGATAATAGGTCATTTGATTTGGTTTTATTCTGAGGAACAAAATGGTGATATGTTTTGAATGGAAAATCTGTCTCATTGAATGTGACATGCCTAGCAATGTATACTTTTCCTGAATTAGGCAAACACTTATATCCTTTATGGGTTGCACTATATCCTATGAAGACACATTTTGCAGTATGGAACTAAAGTTTATTTAGATTATAAGGTCTCAAGAAAGGATAACAAGCACAACCGAATGTTTTTAAGAAGGTGTAATCTGGTTGTGTATGATATAATTTTTGGAATGGTGACTGACCTTTGAGGGCTGGTGTGGGCATTCTATTTATTAGGTAGACAGATGTTTCAAAAGCTTCCCACCAGAATGACAGAAGTAAGTTGGCTTGGGCAAGCAAAGTGAGACCGGTCTCAGTGATATGTCTGTGTTTTTTCTCAACCTTCCCATTTTAGTGATGTATGTGAGAACAAGGATGTCTAAAGGTAATTCCATCTCTTTTGAACAGATTTTCAAGTGGTCTAAATTCCCCTCCCCAATCTGATTGTACTGTTTTGATTTTTTTATCTAGGTGCTTTTTAATGTAGGTTTTGAAGTGATTAAAGAAGGTCACGGTTTAGGATTTTGTTATCAAGGGAAAGATCCAGGTGTATCTGGTATGGTTATCAACAATGCTCAAGTAATATTTGTGTCCATTTTTTGAGGTCATAGGAGCTGGTCCCCATAGATCAGTGTGGAGAAGTTCCAAAGGTTCTGTAGTTTTGGTTTCAGTTGATTTGAAATTAAGTCTGTAAAGTTTGCCATATTGAAAAGCATTGCAAAAATGAGGAAATCTGACTTTCATTGATATCAAAGGTGTTTTTACAGATAGATAATATGCTCTTCATAGCTGGAGCATTTGGGTGACCAAATTTCCTATGTAAAACATCAATGGATGGATAACTACTAGACTCTGTGTTAGACTTAACACTTATAGATTTAAGGATTTCAGGCTGACTTGAATTACTGAAAGTAGCAAAAAGAGAGATGGCTTGGGTTTGATTGTCAATTGTCTTAGGCTATGATGAGTGTGAACCTTTGATTGAACTTAGCTGGTACAAACCTCCTTCAACATTTCCTTGTAGCAGGACCTTTCCCTATATCTTGTCCTTCACAATACAAATATTCTTATGAAATTCAACAATTAGGTTATTATCATCAACCAGTTTTGAGATGCTAATAAGGTTTTTTGTGATTTTGGGTACAACAGGAATATTTTTCAAGTGCAACAGCTTATGTGTTTCAGTATTTAAAGTGGATAAGAATGCATTTCCAATGTAAGAAATGAGGAGTTTCTGACCATTACCAACAGTCAGCTTATCAACACCTTTGTACTTAGCATTAAGATGAAGATTGTTGAAATCGTTGGTGACATGATTTGTCGCTCCGCTATCGAGGTACCACGTCTGGTCACTAGGTCCCTCTAAAGTCGCAAAATAGGCAGCTGTTGGTGCTTGCTATGTTTGATTGTTGGTATTTTTGTTTGATATCTCTTGGCTGAACCTGTAGCAGCAGACTGATGTTGCATGACCATACTTGTTACATATTTGACAAGTTGGTTTTCCATTGTTTCTCCCGGTATTGGATCTCCATCTACCTCTTCCTCTGTGGTAGCCTCTGTTCACTCCAAATCCAGAGCCCCGTCCACCAGGTCCTTTCTGATTTTGGCCAATCTGAGCATAATTGACATTGATACCAGTTTGTGTGTCAATATTGGTTGTAGCAGCAAGTTGTTCCATCCTACTCTCATGGTTGAGAAGTAAAGCATATACTTCGTGGAGGGTTAGATTGTCTGTTCTGGCTGTGACATTAACCACAACTGGGTCATAATCAGATCCTATTCCAGCTAGTAAATAGAGAAGCAAGTCTTCTTCAGTAATTGGATTTCCAGTAGCAGAGAGGTTGTCTGCTATGCATTTCATTTTTACGAAATATTCACTAACAGAACTAGCATTTTTCTTGCTAGTCTGGAGTTGCATCCTAAGTTGAAGAGTGCGAGCCTGAGATTGAGAAGAGAATAATTTCTCGAGTGCATCCCAGGCCTCAAAAGAAGTGGTGCAACTGATAACAGAGCTCAATGCACTTTCACTCATGGATGACAGAAGCCAACTAAGGAAGAGTTGGTCCTGTTTCATTCAGAGATAATAATCAGGGTTTTCAAGTTTGACAACAATGTTATTCTCTTCGGTGGAGACCATAAAACGAGTTAAGCAAGGTTTTGTTCCATTAATGAATCCTTCTAAATCATTCCCTCGAATAGCAGGGAGTACTTGTGATTTCCAAATGAGAAAATTTTACCTATCTAGTTTTATGGGTTTTGAGAAAGTGAAACTACCATGTGTTAGATTGTTGTCTGATTTTTGGGGAGTGATTGTGGAGCTCGATGGAGTTCGGCTGGGAGAGTCAGTAATAACCATTGTTTGGCTCTCTGAAGCTCTAATACCAACTTAGAAAGTATAGATGCAATATAGGAGAAAGAGGCCTGATATTGTATTGTTTGAGTTCAAATATTACAACAGTGTATTATATATACACAGATCAAGAAAAGGCTAGAATTTTAAACTTTACAATAAAAGACCTATAACTGAATCCAGAACCATCTAGCCAATTGTATTGCAACATGTGCTGATGACTCACAATATACAGCTCACAGGTGACTAACATCATACACCTCTCAGGTGCTAGCTCAATGCTCTCAAACTGAATCTAGAACCATCTAGCCAATTGTATTGCAACATGGGTTGATGACTCACAATATACAGCTTATAGGTGACTAACAACATACACCTCTCAGGTGCCAGCTCAATGCTCTCAAATCTCATTCTTTAACAAATTGAAATTTAATTCACCCAAAAAAATAGAAAATTGATTTGATCAGTCTTACCGGATTAGTGAAGAAAAAAACTCAAAGAAAAATCCATCATTTTGATATGCAAAGAAAGAAAAAGAGAAAAAGAGTATTTAATATATTGAGATATGAGGTATATATAAATGCTACAAGTTTGTGAAATAAAAATAAGTAGGAACAGTGAAAAAAAATGTGATAGAAATAGATTTTTGATTTAAATAAAATGTACCATTGTGAACTTCACAATCATCAATTTTGGCAATCCCAGAAAACAATCATCAAATGATGAGGTGGCAACTTTTGAGGATTCAAATTTGCTTATACCACTTAAGATACTCTTAGATTACTAATTGTCCAAATCACAGACCTCATAATTTTCAATATAATCTAGGACAAATTGCATAAATACCTTTGAGTTTAGATCTGATTTTAGCTATATGAAAGTTTTACTCAAAATTGCACAAACCTCGGGTCAAGTCTCTAGGCAGTTTAGGGATGTATGAAATAAAAGATTAATTTACTTTCATTCTCTGGTCGCTAGTTGATTTTCATAGATGTTTGTCAACCTTTATTTTAGAACTTCATTTATTTATTTATTTATTTATTATTAAGCATGCTCAAGTGTGATTAATCTTTTTGGTGACTCCTCATAAGTTATGCAAGAGTCTCAATAACATTAACAAGCCAACAAGGTATTAGAGTTTTCTTATAAGTTCCAGTTAAACTTTAGCAAGCCAACAATATAAAATTTAGAGTAATGCTAGACATCTCATCTACAATCCCACATTTTTCATCTCAACCCATGTGATAGTTGAGATGCCACTTGCTGAATAGATATACATTAATTATTATTTATCTCACTTACTCATATATCCACTCACCAATTAATGTGTATTCATTGACTAAGTGACACCTCATCTGCCACGTGAGGGGATGGAAAATGTAGGATTGTAGGTGGGATATTGAAGAGCCCGAAAATCTCCGATTAAATTTTTCGTAAGTCGGTGGGCACTGACAATGGTAGAGCGAAAATTAGTAGGTCGTGCACTACGAGATCCTGTAAGAAATAAAAAGGTAGAACGGAGCGAGAGGTAGGGGTGTCCCGTTAGGGACTCTCCGATGCTTGAATTAGACAATTTATCAATAAATAAAATAATTTCAAATCAACAATTAAAATGAATTAAATCTAAATCAAACCATAAACGAAGCTGTCGAATCCTGGGTGGTGTCGTTCGGAGAGCCTTATGTTTGCTTGGGCTGAGCGTTGAGCAAATTAATTTGCTAAGAGGAGACGAGGCAAGGTCGTCGTCGATCCGTTTAGAAGAAGCGAATTAGAACTGTTGAAAGTGACTTTGAGCATGGAGTTGAAAGACTTGTAATTGTTCCGTTGGGCGTAGATGTCGTCCTACGTGTGTGTAGAAGTCGAATGAGTTGATTAGGTGTGAGTGAAAAAAGGTGTTGGTTGAATGGTTTTGTAGAAAGGGTGTTTGTTGTGGATCAGTTGTCAAACTGAACAAGTTAAACCAAAATAATAAACAAATTAAGTGGGCTCCATTTGTCCTCTTGCTTTTTTGTTTTTATGTGAGTGGGAGAGTCTAGGGTTGCACATTAGGGAAATGGGGATGGATATAGGTCCCCCCATCCCCACTTCTCAAACCCTTCCCCATCCCTCCCCATTTCCCCATTTGGGGAAAATGGGGATGGGGGAGTTTTGGGGGGAGGTCCCCCCCATCCCTATCCCCATCCCCATTTCCCCATTTTCCCGTTTACCCCATTCCCTCATTTCCCCATTTGGTTGAAAATTACAAATTAAACTAAAAAAAAAAAAAACATTCCATTACAAATGCAAAAGAAAATACATTACAAAATAATGTCAAAGAAAATACATTACAAAATACATATATATATATATATATATAATTATTTTTATAATATTTTAGGGGAAATGGGGAAATGGGGATGGGGGTACCTCCCCCCATCCCCATCCCCATTTCACTATATTAGTGGGGAAAATGGGGAAATGGGGATGGGGTGGGGTCTCCCCATCCCCATCCCCATTTCAATTTGGGGATGATTTTCATCTACATCCCTCCCCATTTCCTCATTTTCCCCCAAAAAATTTCCCCCAAATGGGGATGGGGAAGCGGGGAAACGGGGATCCGGGGGAAAATGTGCAACCCTAGGAGAGTCACTCTTTTTTTTTTTCTTTCTCTTGCAAATAACAAGGTGCCTCTATTTATAGTAAAAGTGAGATTGTCTTTCACAAAGAGATCATGTGATCCCACTTATCTTGGTCGAGATATCTAAATATCTTTGAATTTGTTGACAGTTGAGCAACATCACAGACTTAATCTACACACAGACTTGGTCTTTGTAGATTTAGCCAAGGTTTGCACTTGCTCTTGGGCCTACGATTGGGTCTGATTCATATAAAGTATTTGGGCTTATCAGTAATCCAAATCAATAAAAATCTGGTTACTATATGGGATGTGCTATTTTTGACTACCACAGATATCTAGCATTTTTCTAAATTTTAACTAAAATTCTTTTTTGTAAACGGTCAAATCAACCCAAAAGAACACCAACGAGATTTTCAATAAACAATATATTATATAGTTGAATTTTCTTTACTAACATTATATTGCAAAAAAGTTTTTTTTATCTCTACATTGTAATTTTGAGAATAGATTAACCCGAACAATTTAAAATAAAATATTTAAATCCATATAATATTTTATAAAATGATCTAATTTGGAAATTAATTTTTTTAAGTTGACTAAATAGATTGGGCCAGTTTTGGATAAAATTAACAAATGAAAGGATATCTTGATAATTTTATAAATAGCACATCTATGGCTAAGGATATGTTTTGAGGGATTTGGATCCCCTCATCACCTCATCTTATCCTCAATTCCTCACCCTGTCCTCACTTTAATCAATAGTCTTAATTAATTTTACTTTTCGTAGAATAAAAACATAAAAATTAATTGAAATAATCTAGACCAATCATTTGCTATATTGGACACATGGCATTAGATTAGAAAGGTGCGGACAATTAATATGAGAAGAGGACAAATGTTGGCAATTTGAGGGCCCAAGCCCGCACTGGACCCAAGCCCTCAAAAAGCCCTCATAATTTTAAAGGGTTTAAACCCAACCCATATAAGAATATTATACATGTGGGTAGGGCTGGAGCCTGGACCACAAAAAACAGGGCTTTACCCAAACCCGCCCATTTACCCGCATTATTATCATACTGTGAGTTTGTGACCCGGATTTAGATCCGAATTATGACCCATATTTTTGACCCGAGTTTTTAACATATTTTACCTAGATTTAGATCCGAATTTTGACCCATATTTTTTGACCCGAATTTTTAACACATTTTTTTACCCGGAATTTGACCCGAATTTTTTACAATTTTTTTTTTTTACCTGGATTCATTAGGTCACAATTTTTACAAACTAAATTAATTAAGAATTCTATGAAAACAATTAATCCAAATAGAAAAATCACAGATAAACTATATGAATAATCTTTTGTGGTTACATTATTTTTCTCTAGTGACATGTGACCAATAGATTTAGTTAATTTTTTTAACAATGAGTTTTCTTAACGAATAAATGTCAAAAATAAATAAATAAATAAATAAAATTGTTGTATACATGTAAAATCAAATGATATCAGTTGTCAAAAAAAAAAAATAATAATAAAACATAAATCAAATGATATCTTGCATAGGCTGCCAAATCAGATGATATGTTGGAACCTATAGACGGTTGCAGATTTTTCAAGAAGTGCAGAGATGTTTGTACTCTTGGAAAATGAAAGGCTGAGAAGCAGTCACCAGAATCCCAATAAAATCCTTCCCATCACAACACTTTCCAGCAACGATGAGAAGCTAGAAGCGACTGGAAGCGACGGTGAGAAGCTTCCTCAGAACGACTGGTGCGACTGGAAGCGACGACGAGAAGCTTCGTCGGAACGACTGGCGGCAACTGGAAGCAACGGCGGCATGACAAGAGGGTAGAGACGATGAGAGCTAATATGGGTTTTTGAGAGCTGATGAGAGCTGATGAGGGCAGAGAGACGGCGGATGTAAAAACTGTAAAGGTGTTTTGTTAAACCTAACTGTTATATGGGTTTTTTGTGGGTTTAAAATTACCCTGGTTTAAACCTGCAAACAGCCCTTATCAGTGTGGGCTTATAAGAAAGGGCTTAAGGTGGGCTTTTTGTTGATGCGGTCCGGGTTTAAGCCCGGACCATATTATGCGGTTAAGGGCCAGACCCTCTAGACCCAACCCATTTTGCCATCCCTAAGGACAATCCATGTTTGAGATTGCTGTAGTTTAAGAAATAATCACTTATAACGTAGCTTGGGAAATAATTTGTTTAAAATAAAAGTAGATATGTGTTTGGTAAATTAGTTGTAAAAATAATCAACTTAATAAAAAATAAAAATAAAAAACAAGCAAAATGTGTTTGATAAACTTGATTTGATTATGTAAAAAGACTCAAAAGGACATCATGTAATATATTCTTCTTTTTTTATTTCTTATTTTTCATTCAAACTTTTTTAAAACAAAACTACTTTTTTTTTTTTCCAGATTTATTTATAAATTAGTAAAAAAATTATATTTTATCAAATAAATAACCGTGCCACCTTGCCACCTTACGCATCACATTGCTAGAGGAAATTGGGCCTCCTTTAACGACATCGCTGTGAGAGTCAGAGATAGACCGTTCTCTAGCGACATCGCTAGATGAGGCCTTGCTTCCTCTGAAGTAAGAGGAACAGATCTTCCTCCTGCGACATCGTCGAAAGAGGAGCTAAACTCCCGCAGCGTTAGAGGAAGTCCCTCATTTAATGGAGAATCCGAGATCCCTAAGGGATGCCGGCTCTTTCCCGACATCCATCGCTAGTGGTGGTCGTTATTGTAGCTACCACCAATGGCCATTTACATTACATTTTTTGTTTTGAATTTTTATTCTTACTTTCAAAATTTATAGTTTTTTAAAATAATATTAGTAAACATGATGGTATTATTTGTCTTTCCATGAAAATGGTGAAAGTATTATGGACATTCAAAAGGTAATGGATAGCTTATCCAATAATCAGCTTTCAAAAGCAACCCTGACCAACTTCTCAAAAGTTGATTATATGAAAATCAAATTATGAAATAAGCTGATTTTGAGACGTTTATCAAACACATTCATTTTCGAAACTTATGATATAAATGATTATTTTTCAAATAAAAGCAATCACAAACGCACCATAAGTATGAATTAATAGTTAGTATATAACTCATTAGGCATCCTCCACTTGTAAGGTTTTTTTTTTTTTTTTTTTTTTTTTTTTTTTTTGAGATGAGGTTAGTCTGGTGGTAAACCCCTCACACATGTACCACATGGTTGTGGGTTCGAGTCCTCCCTCTCCCCAAAATAACCCCGAATTAATGTAATACTTCAAAAAAAAAAAAAAAAAATCTCTTTTTTAGTATTAAAATAAGTATTACAATAAATTTTGATTCTTAAAAAAAATGACACTAAATGGGTTCAAGACCTGTCGACATCAATTACTACATGTGTGTCCTAAATACCTACTCCTATAATAATGAAGAAAAAACCCACCACACATATTTATAAAATGCATGTAATGATATTCGAGCCTTAAGCTTAACAATATATATATACGGGTAAAAAAGTTTTTGTCACTATTTGGGTCAAGTTTTGTAAGAAAGACACCACATTACTAATTCAAGTTTAAAATGTATCTATTTAGGTGACTAGACAAAAATACCATTTTTTTTTGTCACTTTGTGTCATTCTCAAACCTAGAGAGAAAACAGTTAAAAGAGAAAACAGTAAAGAGAGAAAGCATTGGTTGCAAGAACATATGCCTGAAAATCTCACAGCGAACTCACCGACGGTGGCGCTACAGTCCTTTTAACATTTTTTCCTAGCCTTTTGAAACACTCTCCGAGCTTTTTTAAGGAATATGAATAGGTTTGTCAATTTTGAATCTCCAAGTCTTTTAACACTGTCTCCAAGCCTTTCCATACACTGTCCGAGCTTTTTCAACAGTAATCCGAGCTTTTTAATTTTTTATGAATAGGCTTGTCAAATTTGAATCTCTGAGACTTTTAACACCGTCCCTGAGCCTTTTCATACACTGTCCGAGCCTTTTCAACAGTAATCCGAGCTTTTTAATTTTTTATGAATAAGTTTGTCAATTTTGAATCTCCAAGCTTTTTAACACTGTCTCCGAGCCTTTTCAAATACTATCCGAGCCTTTTCAATATTAATTCGAGCTTTTTAATTTTTTATGAATAGGTTTGTCAATTTTGAATCTCCGAGCCTTTTCAAATACTGTCCAAGCCTTTTCAATAGTAATCCGAACTTTTTAATTTTTTATGAATAGGTTTGTCAATTTTGAATCTTCGAGCCTTTTAACACTGTCTCCGAACCTTTTCAACGGTAATCCAAGACTTTGTACATAGTCTCCGAGCCTTTTTCGAGCCTTTTTAACCATCAACTTTTTTTGTTAACTTTGTATATCCGAGACTTTAAATAGTCCCTGAGCCTTTTAACACTGTCTCTGAGACTTTGTAAATAATCTCCGAGCGTTTTCAATTAGATTTAAAATTCACACAACCAGCTTAAGATTTTCAAAAGACTCGGAGAACAAATTAAAAGTAACTCAACCACTGCGAGCTCGACCCCCAAATGCGTCTACGTAGCGCCACTGAACTAATTATCCAATGAAGTTGCATTGATAATGTTATGATGTTCGACCTCCATTGGAGGTCTATTAAATAGACCTTTATGAAGAAGATGAAAGAATAAAATCTCAGAAAATTTCAAAGTAAGAAAATGTGTAAAGTAAGGGCATTTTTGGAAATCACTTACTTTAGTGCGTTTTAAACTTAACTTATTAAAGTACTCACTTTGCCACCAAATCAGTTCAAAAAGGTGATATTTTCCACCAATTCAACTATATATATATATATATATATATGTATATAGTCTAATTATTATTAGTTCAACATGATATAAAATATATCGGTTCCTTACATATGGACCATTGGATTTAAAAGATGATTTAACAAGTGCAGACAGCCAAGTCAAAACATTTAAATCCAATGATCCATATACAAGGAAATGATAGATTTTTATATCAGTTCGATCTGATAATAGAAAAACCGTTTATATATATATTTTTTCGAACTTTCTGCCAATAACGTGGAAATGAGTTGCGGTACTACCTGTGTTTTGGGACATAGATGCACTGTGCACTATCCGTAGTAATTGTTCCACGTGGTATATCCATACATCTTCAGTTTATTGAGGCGGCGACACGGGAAATAGAAGTATCACCGCTGGCACGTGATGCGATGATAACAAGAGATGTTAGCGTGCATCCATTAGCTTGAAAACTCTGATCAAATACTTGAATTTGATACGTTGAGGAGATCGATGTCCAAAAACACACCAATAAAAACTACCTCAACAACATCCAACGATCTCACCTCTAAAAAAATCAAAAGAGAGAAAAAGTCAAGTCCAGTACCCAGAAGTTACAGAAACCCACATCTAGGATTACCAAAACCTCCACGTGTCCCCATGCATGTCTCCACCTGTACACCTGTCTCAAAACACAACCCTTCTTCCTCACCTCTTAACAACATCTCTCTCTCACACACAAAACACAAACACACGTACACTCTCGCTCTCAACAATGGCTGATCGAAACCCTAGCCACGTGAGAGCTACTACACGAACCAACCAAACCTTCAATGCTAACTCTTTTCTACGCAAGCTCCAGACCCACAAACCCAACTCCGCTCAAGTCGTCGGGTTCCTGACACTTTTCATATCCGGATCGATTCTCCTTTTCCTCACGGGTCTCACGATCACTGCCACTGTCCTTGGCCTCATCTTCTTCACGCCTCTGCTCATCGTTTCAAGCCCCATATGGGTTCCATTAGGGACCGTACTCTTCCTTACCGTTGCCGGGTTCTTGTCGTTTTGCGGGTTCGGGGTTGCGACTGTGGCCGGGTTGTCGTGGATGTACAGGTACTTCAGGGGGTTGCACCCACCCGGGTCCGATCGAGTCGACTATGCTCGTAGCCGGATTTATGATACGGCGAGCCATGTCAAGGATTATGCGAGAGAATATGGTGGGTATTTGCAGAGCAAAGTGAAGGATGCAGCTCCCGGTGCGTGAATATTTCGGGTCGGGTTTATGAAGGGGACGTTGTTTTGTCGCTAGATATGAGGACGGTAATTTTTGTGTGTGTTTTTTTTTCCTTCTATTGTGTTGATGTTTATTGAAAGAAATGACCGCGTTTATTATTATTTTGTGTTAAACTTGGTGTTCAAATATCTCTAATTGTAATGAAAATAATGAGAAAAAAAAATAGAAAAGACTTGAGGAGAAATATCAATAAATTTTCGGTTCCTATTCAAAGATGCTAGAAGTTTCTCTTCAACTAAAAATATGGAAGATTTGGTAGCAAGTTTGGTTTTAACAAAATAAATTATGTTAGATTATAAGAAATTTTTTTTTTTCATTTTTTTAATAAAACAAAATTATAGAAGTATTAATAAATTAGAAAGGGGACCAATGTAAAGACAAGACAACCGGTTGATATAAGAAGACAAATGGATGGCAGTGAATATTCTTGAAGACAAGATAACCGGTTGATAAGATCCATTGATGAATCGACCCGATCCATCAATGGTGTAGATCCGCTACTTTTTTCTTGATTAAATTCTTTTTGTTTGTGTGGAATCCATTGATGGAGCAGGATGGATCATTGGATCCATTGATTGAACAGGATATATGAGTATGATGTTTTCTTTTCTTTTTCCTTTTTCAGATTGAAGATAAAAATTTGAGTGATGAAGATCGTTGAATTTTGATTTTTTTTACCTCTTGTTTACCAAAATGTCCACCAATTTAAAGGCATGTAATTCTAAAGAAAGTTAACTCTAAAAAAAAAGTTAACGGATACTAATGGAATGGTCATTAGTGTTACACTTTTCACTAAAAATGGTTATTTTAAAATAAAATCTTTATTTAATTGTCATTTTGATAATGTCTAACTAGATGGATGACCCTATGTAATTATCACTTTTTTATTTAAAACAAAATAGGTTAGATATTTTATTCCTTATCACTATTTTATTTAGAACAAAATCGGTTAGATATTTTTAGGGCTGGGCATGGTCCGGTTTGGTCAGGTTTCAACCAGAATCAGACCAAACCAAAAATTTCGGTTTTCTTAAAAACAGGACCAGTTTGGACCAATCTCCTTTTCAGACCAGACCGGACCAAATTACATTGGTTCGGTCTAACAGTTCTTGACCTGAAATTTTCTTTTTTAATTTTTATGCAATTTAAAATTTATATCAAATGGTCCATCATTTAAAAGAAATATATGGTAGATGAGTTATTGACCAATTCATATATACAATATAAAGTAAATAAAATATATTCAAATATAAAAACTAAAATTAAAATATCTTTTCATACCAAATAAAGTAATAAAATGAATAGATTATTGGTGGTTTTAATAAAACAAATATGAAATAATAAATTAGGGTTTTCACTTTTAACTCTTAGTTTTAAAGTTTTCGGTGTGATGTGTAATAGAATAAAAATGTGTGCTAAAAGTATTCGGTTTACAATTCGGTCTGGGTTTAATAAGCTTGGACCATAGATCAGACTAGACCATACGGTTTTATTATAAAAAAACCGTACGGTTTTTTCAAAAGTAAAAAACCGGACCAAACCAAACGGGTTGGTTTGATTTGGTTTGGTTCAGCGGTTCTGGGCTTTTTTGCCCACCCCTAGATATTTTATTCCTGAAACTAAAAGGATAAGGAAAAAAAAAAAAAGTGGATAATAATTGAATTAAATTTGTAACTTTAATATCTATCCGATCCAAGAGTAAATGACAATTCTTAGATTTAATAAGAAGTCACAACAACTGTTTTTTTGGAATAATAAGTCACAACAATTAAATAAAAACTCTATATTAATATATTTAAAATATTCATGATGGAATGGACTATCAAGTAGAGGGGACCCCAGTTTGGTTCCAGTTCTTGATTCCGAATCGTCGGTTTCAATTTCGGTTCATTCGGTTTTGGTCCGGTTTTACTAGTTCCTCCATTTTTTTTTTTTTTTTAACTAACAAAAAAATTATTAGACATGTAAATGTAATTTATTGGGTAACCCAAAATTAAAATAAAATAAATATATGAGAAACTAAAAAAACAAATTAAAATAAAATTAAAAAAATTTAAATTGGTCTTGCATTTAATTTTTATAACAATTAAGTAGCCTACATATCCTCTTGTGGTTTAGAGGAATCAAAGGCCACGTAATCCTCTTACCTTTTATTGCCAGTTTGGTGATGTGAGTTGGGACCGTAACTAATCGCTGCCATCCATTTTAGTGGTAAGGGTATTGTCATCATCAAAGAAATCGTAAGGTGCTTCTTGATCGATTTCTTGTTGTCTGTTTTGCGTCTTGGTCTAATCATCAACACAAACTTGCATTTGAATTGATTTTGGATTCAAAAGTGAACGTCTTGTGTCCAGAATATTTCCACTGGCGCTAAACTCTTGTTCTACAGCCGCGGTAGAAATTGGTGTTGTAAAAATTTGTTAAATACCTTTCATGCTCCTTTCACCATTGTAAGATATCAAAAATTTTAAAAGTCTCCCATAAACTTAAAAGAGGTACTTAGATAAGTTTCAACCTTGGAGTATGAGGTCGAGCTTGATGAAGAAGAATCTCGTAAGTTTTTGGTTTTTTAGGATAATAGTTGATACCCTAACCCCATTAATCCAAAGGATGATGGGGTATGAGATACATTTTGAGTTTGTGGAACATCTATGTTTAGTGATGAACCATAAACTCTACGATATTCATCATATAGCTCATAAAATAATGTCTTAATTATAGAACAAGAACTAGTAACATCATAATATAGTTCTAAACATCGATAATAAAAAGATAAATATTCAAACAAATTTTCTAATTTACAACGTGTATCAAAACACATTGCAATCAAATAAATAGTTGGAAACTCCTTATAATAGTCTAACCATTTTTTTTTTTTTCATAGCATTAACGCAGTCCTATAATTGTACATCGGATGCACACTCAGAAAATGCACCAACAATATTAATGCTCTCAATAATAAATAAATTAGTTGTAGGATAATAAATACTAGAAAAATTGTTAGTAGCATTATTAACAACTGTAAGTCGCGCAGTGGAAAAAAGAATTAATCTAGAGATTTAAGAACGATAGGTTTCAAAAAATTTATCGTCTTATTGAGACATTTTTGTATATACGAATATAAGAAAGAGATTTGTTGTCATACGTTTGAAGAACACCCATTCGTTTTCTTTTCGATCATTCACTACTAAGTCTTCTGAGCTATGTTCCGCGATCTAGCAACTGTGTGTGTGGGCACGTCATAGATTCCGAGAGCAATTGAATGGAGGCTTGAGAGAACTGAAAGACAACCACTTTGCCTCCTTGAAGATTTCGGCCAAGCTTGGGTGGAAGAAGAAACTTTTTTCTTTTCTTTCACTAGGTGGCATCACCTCTCATGTATCTCTCTTAGGGTTTCAGTCCTTTATTTATCCTTATAAGTATATCTTATATACTATGATCCTAGGGTTTAGTAATCCAAGTTAAAATAGGATTCTAAATCCTTTTTTTTTTTAATTTGGTTACCACTAGGGTTTGAACCTTTGACCTATTTAGAATAAATAAAAATAATCACTTATTATTTTATTCTTTTACTCTTGTCAAGAACTTGAAACCTCCATATAACTATTAATAATTCTTAATTATTAATATGTCAATTAAATAATCATATTATTTAATAATATTTAATTCATCAATTAAATAATATATTAATTAAATAATCACATCATTTAATTAATTTCTAAAATATATTTAAGTTACTTTCGTAACACAATTAATTAGACTATCCAATTCTCTGTGAGCCTTGTTATTATCAATTGTAAAGGGCTAGCAAGGGGACCTAATGGACCCACGGTTTTGAGCTCCAATAATACTTAGAAAAATTAATTAAACTCTTTAATTAATATTTCACAATTATTAACCTCGGAGTTATTCCACTAAAAACCCAAGGTTGTACTCTCGTAACTATAGATGTTTTACACAACCAAATTATCAGTGTCCATTGATATAGTTATTACATATGGTATGATCCTCCACAAGTAGTTTATAATTAGAGCTAGGTCATACAGCCCGTTATACCTCTTTGTAACAAATATTATACGTGCGTGTCTAATAATACAACCTGGGGGGGTGGGGGGGCGGTGTGAATGGGTTGTTAATCCGTTATTACAAATTTTTCGGATTAGTCAATATCACAAATATAACTCCAATTCACCAAACAACAAAATCAAGTATAAAATGCAGAAATTAAAAGATGCTTGATTTTTACGTGGAAACCCTCAACAGAGAAAAACCACGGGCTGTTATATACGCCATACATGAACCTCAAATCCACTAATTGTAATGATGTTTACATCCTAGGTTGCCATCAACCATTCTCGGACTATAACCCACAACTACTACCCGCAAGCCTTTAAAAGTGAACATAGTCCAATTACTTGTACACCAAGCGACCTTAGCCACACAAGACTTACTTCTCAATGAAGAGATCAAATAGCCTATGTGAATATATATATGATATTAAAAATGCAAATAGAGCTATGGAACACTAAATCCTTATCTAGGATTATAAGATGACAATTAAATTAATCCTAGATATTAAATGCTAAATGACATGGCATAAACTTAGCTATGTTAACGATAACCAATCCTAGATATAATAGATATAAAAAATAATCTCAATCATTTTAATGAGATAAATTAGCTAGATTTATATAGACATGAAATCATGTTGTGATAGCTAAGATTTCATGTCTATATAAATCTTAGCTATCACAAACAATCTCAATCAAACAAAGAGATCAATTTAGCTAGATGTTATATAAACATGAAAACCTAGCTATCACAAATAACCCAATCAACACATAATCTCAATCTTGTATGTAGAAATTAATCTAAGAACATACAAGTAATAAATGAGATAAATTGCTAAGTAAGAACACTAATTATGTAAGATAATAGTGAACAACTTACCATACTATGTGTGTTAAAGAAGACCCACGCATTAGCACATACTAGATGATCCTAGATGATGCTTAGATAATGATTTATGCACATGGAAATGAGTTGGGAGAGTTAAAGAAGCAATCTTGGTGCTTTCTCTCAGTAGAACCTCTCTTTCTCTCTCAAAAATATGAAGCCTCTCTCTCTAGGGTTTGATTTTGTGGCTCTGCTCTTAAAATGATGAGAAAGATATGTATTTATAATGCCCAAGTGAAACTATGTTGTTTCGGAAGAATTAAAAAAATTATGGGCATTTCCGCGGTACACGCGTCAGTGCAGCAGCTCAAGATTCGAGCGTTCCGAAACATGACCAAACAACATTGAAACCTTTCGTATATATATCTTTGGAAATGTATAGATGTCTACTTTCTACTCGTTTTTACAGAATGATATTTCGATGTCTATAGAAAAAATTATGGTCAATTGAGTGACCAAAGGTTAGAAACGGACAATAACAGAGTTGCCCTGTTTTGGTGGTCACTTTGGAGATTTCAAAACCAATCCAAACGGTTATGAAATATTATGAATAATATACCATTGGAAAGGTATGGGTGTCTAGTTTGTCCAAAATTTTACAAAACTCAATTTCAATAATTTTATAAAAAGTTATGGGCACAAAACCATACAAAGGTCAGTTTTGAAAAACATTTAAAATGTTGAAATCCAATCTTTTGAAACTAG
Source organism: Acer saccharum (assembly GCA_030490815.1). Taxonomy (NCBI): domain Eukaryota; kingdom Viridiplantae; phylum Streptophyta; class Magnoliopsida; order Sapindales; family Sapindaceae; genus Acer; species Acer saccharum. Next base: position 19,290,836 of record CM059876.1, on the reverse strand, counting down.
ACACTTTACTCCAAACAACCAAACCAAAACTAACACTTATCCAAGAGAAGAATATGACCTTCTCAAATGGTCAACCATCGTGCTAAGACATGCACACTATCGTGCAAGCACGGACGTTTCCGATCACTCAAACGGAAACAAATTACTAGACACTATCACACAACAAAATCCAACAAAGAGGTGTAAGTGTGAAGTGTGATAAATGCACACATAATAATTGAAGCACAAATGCAAGATGAATAAAACATGCATGAAGAAGTGTGTGTGTGTGCAACTAATCTCTTCAAGAGGCAAGTCAAGTGATTCACTTTTTGCTTTTACTCTTGAAGTCACCGGGGTTGCTTGGAAGCTTGCCAACGAGGACCTAAGCTACCCATTACAAAATCATCCCCATGTGTGGTTTGTCAACGAAATAAGCCAATCAAAATATGAGATCCTTACAATCTAATTATATCTTCTCCTTTAAGTACCATTGATTCTCTAATGAATGATTATATTCTTCATTCCTTTACGGAAGAAGGAGAGCACTCTTAATCGTTCAAGTCTCGAATCAACCTGATCGAACTTTTGCAAGTACCAAAATTCCACACTTGGAATACACAAATTGAATGAGATGTATAATGGCAAGCGGGATCGTTCCTCAGGGAAAGGGAGGATATTTGGCTAAAACTAAGCTATGTACACTAATCTATACTACGTGCGGAAAAGTAAAATTCATTTTTGGGTTTGGAATTTGTTTTAACAACTAAACCAAGTGAAATTAATCAATCTAAAACAAGTAATGTAAAGGAAAGGTGTGATATATGATGGTGGATATTGAGGAATTGAGTTGTTAACAAGATTTCCTAATGTAATGAACTAGTCCAATTAAACACTTTCATCCTACTCAAGGGTTGTTCTTAAATTGATTTAACTCATTAATGTGCAAATTCAAACCTTGACTCAAGTAAGCCCTACTATGAGTCTTGGCAAGAGTATAAGTTCAAGCTCCTACTCAAGTGAACCCCACTATAAGTATTAGCCCAAACAATGTTCTTAAGAACAAATTAAAGGTCTTGTACCATATAACACATGCATGCACAAATATTCAATTTCATATATGCTAAAGATTGGAGAATGAGTTGAAAGCCCTTCAAACCCTAAACCACACCTTCATATGTGAACCATTTTACAACAAGCTAAATTGAACCCCAATATTCAAGGCAATGAAATTAAAATATACCAAGAGAGGATTTAATAAATATATGACTAGTTCAAATACATGGGAGTATCACATAAGTTGTCTCATCAATTCCCCAATAAAAAGGGTTTAGTTACACATAATGGAAATAAAAATGAAAAGAGTAAAGTTGTAGAGAAAACCCATAGAAGCCTTCACAAGTCTTCATGTTCCTTGAATGTGCTTGAGATTCCCTTGACCTTGGTGAATCTTTTCTTCTCTCTTCAATAAATTTCCAAGATGAGGTGGAAGAATGTTGGTGGAATTGATTAATGGTGGAGATGTGGAGTAATGGAAGGTTAGAGAGAGGTTAGAGAGGTTAAAGAGAGGTTATAAGGAGAAAAGGGGGATATATATATGTGGTCCCATGAGATAGGGTTGAAATCCCAGTGTTGTTGACGTGGCGTGTGATCGGCGGTTTCAAACGGCGGCCAGGCCACCGAATGGAAATCGGAGCTACTGGAATGGATCGACGGTTGGAACAGCGGGCAAGTTCTGGCCACCGTTTGGACCTAATGCTTCTGGTGGAAAACGACGGTTTCAATCTGTAGCCAGACCGCCGATTTGAACCGCCGATTGCTTCTTTTCTTGTCAAATGACCGTTTTGCCCCCGAAAGCTCTCCTTTTGCCACTTTTAGCCCAAAATCACCGAATTCCTTCATTCTTCAACCCAGAATCCAAAAAGTACCTGTACAATCAACATCGAGCCATAAATTTCATGAATTTACTCGAAAGTCAATCATAAGTATCGGAAATAAGGGGTGTATTTCTATATATGTAATGTCTTGATCAAATACCCTGAAACCTAGCTTTTGCTCGCCCCCGAGCAAATTTAAAAACAAAACTAGGGAAATCCGATAAACCAAAATAACATAACTAAGAACTAATACTAAAGCCGCCAATATACACAATTATGCAAACAACCAAACAGAGTGCAAATGCCAAATATGATGAGATACCATGAGAAATGTGCTAAAGTTGAAAGAACCCAAAATCAATCCAATGAGTGCAATGCTAGTCATGAATCCCACACTAAATTGTCCTTGCTTTGGCGACCACCCGCACAAGCGCTTCGGCCATATTTCGCCTCGACTCTAGGTCCTTACAAGATTCACTCTTATTCTTCCTCTCAGAACCTAGGTTTACACTCATACAAGCGTATGCGAATGAGTTTATGCAATGGGAATAAATTAAGACGCATACATGTATTTCAAAAATTAAACGCTCTTTTAAGTGAATAAGTCTCATGAAAGGAACCAAAAACCATGAACGTGGTAGAGCATGACGAGAGTTTGCATTCTCAAGTGGGAGACCTACAAGATCAAATTGACTTTTCCTACTAAGTGATGGGGCAAGGGTGTTATGTGGTGAATGGTGGATACGGGAAGGTGTGGAAATTTCGATCAAGCTTACAACTCTAGAGCAATGAGCTAAGTTTGAGCTCAAAAACTACAAAAATTCCAACTAAGCTCATTTTGAGCAACTTTCAACAACTTTTGTTACTCAATGAGAGCAACACATAATTTAGATTCATACAAGGCTCAAATTATTTTTATTTATTATTTTTTTTTTCATAGCCTTGAACACAATATTTCTACATACATATTACAAACGCTTGAGCAAGCAAGATCGGAAAGATTGGGTATGGTTTGTGTTTAGGTTCGTTGGTGTTTGGGAAAGTGTTTGGCTTTGGTGCTTGGCCACCATTATTAGACCCTTGAGCACAAATCGGGTAGGAGATGGATGAGAGTGTTTATGTGAATTCTATAAAAGTCCTATCATCCCTTCAAGTAGGCAAACCACAAGAAATTGCAAACTAATGACATGATATCCACAATTGATGAATGTTCTATGGCTAGTGGTGCAAGTGATGTGATGAGACTTCAATGATGTACAACAAAATGTGAGATGTGTTTAGGAATACAAAAAGAGAAACATAACCCTCATGGATTCGCTTTTTAAGGCACGTGAACTTAGGGTAGTCTCCACTAATAGACCTACACACTTACATAAATGGCCACCTCTACTTAAATCAAGAAAGTATGAGACTAACTCATGACGTGCATGCAATCTTAGATTGTCAATGAGCATATGACAAAGGTATCAAACCAAGCAAAATATGCTCAATTATGGCCTATGTTGCACCAGTTTGGTAAAAATTTTATTCCAAAAAAATTTTATTTTTACAATAAAAAATAAAGTCAAGTCATTCACATCCACACCCCCAAATCTAAATCCAACATTGTCCCCAATGTTGACAATGAGGACCCGGCAAGGAAGGCGCCTAAAAATTTTATGAACAAAAAGTCATGCAGAAAGTCATGTGCAAAATATCCAATGAAGCACAATAAAATTCCCAAAAGTAGATAAAAAAACATGCATAAGCAAACCGAAACTAAGTTTGAAAAGTTAAACTAAAATCTGACTAAACGTAATGTAAAGTGCCCAAAATGCTAAAAGTAAGTGCGAAGCTAAAGCTGAAATAAGTGATGTAAACTAGATGAACAAATCTCAATGTGTGGGTGCATCCCTGTCATGATCTGAAGGTGTCTGCTCATCCTGCTGCTGGGGTGCCTAGGGCACTAAGCTGGGGCTTGCTCTGCCATGACGCTCTGAAGCTATGAAAGTGCTAGTCTGTAGGGCTCTGATTAGCTCAACTATCTGTGCCTAATGGTCCTTCTGGCCCTGGATTATAGTGGCAGCCCATGGGGGTGTCTGCTGATTGTACTCTGTCACCCAAGCCTCAAACCATGCCGGTCTCTGCTCTGAAGGTGCCCTTGTCTCAGCTGGAACTACTCCAGGATCCTCCTTATCATCGTTGTCCTCATCCCTGCCTTGCTGTTGGTGCAACACCCTCTGTATTTTCCTCGACCCCAATGGTAGGAGGCACTCCATATCCTGAGGCACTGACAAGTCTCTGAAAGTTCTGGAATTGCAGGGATCACCCATTGTGTAATCCTTATCTCCATCCCGCTCAAGAACCCCTGCCTGAGTGCACAAATCAGAGATCAGGCATGGAAAGGGAATAACTGACTTTTCTGTCTTTCCAGCTCTGGCGATTGCTAACTGGATCAGCTTTCCCACGTCCACTGGTAGCTGAAACTTGATGCAGTACAACAACTGAGCAATCTCAAGCACGGTCTTCGTCCGCTGTTGTGTAGGCTTCAAAGAGTGAGACAGGAAGACTGCCCAAAATGCTAGATCTCTCTCCAATTCTGACTGGCGAAGGTCATGGTCTGCATCCCACAAACCTCTGTTATCCATTTCCCTTTTGAGAGACTCAACTAGTGTAGGATGGTACAGCTTGAAGATGTTGTTCCTCAGGATCCCGTCTGGAAGATCACCATGTGCAGTGGTCCTATAGTACCGACTGATCTCTTGGGCACGAATGAATACATCCACATCCCTAACTTTCACATATTTCCCTTCTAGGTATTCGTTCGGGATCATGGACGCATAGAATTCCCGAACAATGCTCGTATTAGCACTTACGCGGGGCTTGGTGACAAACTGGTACCCCCCCCATTCCATCAACCTGCTGCCTAATGTCCCATCCTCCCACGTCATCCAAATCAATGGCCCTATCAGGATGGATGGTTCTGGACCTAATGTTCTGGAGACGACCAGCATACAGAGCGTTGCGTCGGCTGTGCTCATCAACCCTTCATTTGCCTTTGCTCTTTTTAAGGGCCATTTGGAAGCTGAACAATTCTGCACACCACACAAAATAATCCAAAACAGTCCAGACTTGACACTTAGTTTTCAATAATAATCATGGCAACTTCATACATAAACATCAAGCCCAAACATGCCCGCATTTTTCGTCATAGCAACATAAGCAAAATACAACCTCAACATAGCAATTAGTCAATCATTTAGTCATCACCAACCAAGGCCTCTGAAAATTTTGTGCAACCATCTATTCCTTGTTTCGATGGTCACTATGATCATTGGAGTATGTTAATGGAAAAATTCCTGCGGTCCAAAGAATATTGGCAGGTTGTTGAAGTTGGGGTAGTAGAACTCGCAGAAAATGTTGTATTGATGGTGATGAAGAAGACAGAGATGGAAGCACTAAAGCTAAAGGATTTGAAGGAAAAGAACTATCTTTTCCAAGAAATTGATCGTTCTATCATGGAAACAATTCTTAGCAAAGAATCTCCAAGGAAATTTGGGATTCAACAAAGAAGAAATATCAAGGCTCATCAAAAGTGAAGTGAGCACAGCTTCAAGCCTTGAGAAAGGATTTTGAGACTCTACAGATGATAGATGGTGAGTCAGTTACTAATTACTATGCACGGACTATGAAGATAGCAAACAAGATGCGATTCCATGGTGAATGGATGTAAGATGTTGCCATTGTTGAGAAGATTTTGTGTTCTTGGGCTCCAAAGTATGATTATGTTGTCAGTTCAATCGAAGAATCGAAAGATATAGATACTCTTTCACTTGATGAACTTCAAGCTCCTTGCTGGTCCATGAACCGAAGTATAACCTCGGATGAACAAGCCCTAAAGGTTTTTTCTTTTGCTGAATCCTCAAATACAAGAGGACGAGGCAGAGGTAGAGGTAAAGGAAGGGGAGGTCGAGGCAATAGAGATAGAGGCAGACAATATCAAAACTTCAAAGGTGATGATGATCAATCAAATTTTCAAGGCAGAGGTAGGAGACGTGATCAACAATTTGACTCATGGCAGAGGCAGAGGACATGATCAACAATTTGACAAGTTCAAGGTAGAGTGCTTCAGGTGCCATAAGTTTGGTTATTATCGTTCTAAACATTATGTTAAATTTCCACAAGACAAAGAAACATAGGAGAAATCAAACTTTGTAACGAAGATGGAAGTAGAAACTCTGTTGATGACTTATCATGTTAAGAAGAAGCTAGAATCAGATGTTTGGTATATGGACATAGGCTGCATCAACCATATGTGAGGTAGTAAGTCTTCTTTCTCTTCTTTAACTGTAGGCTTTCATATTACTGTGAGTTTTGGTGATTGTTCTACTGTGAATGTTATGGGAAAAGGAGATATTCAGATAAAAACTAAAAATGGTTTTACAGAAACAATCTCCAGTGTTTTTTACGTTCCTGATTTGAAAAGCAATTTATTAAGTGCTAGTCAATTGCAAGAAAAAGGGTATATCATATCAAAATGGTGCTTATGAGTACATGATCCTGCAAGAAGAGCAATTGCTATTGTTCAGATGAGTTCAAATAGGTTGTTTCCGTTGCAAATAAAAAATGTCCAAACTTGCTTAATGACCAAGGTGAAGGATTCATCATGGCTTTGGCATTTTCGCTATGGCCATTTGAATTTTGGTGGATTGAAAACATTGTAGCAAAAGAATATGGTGATAGGTCTTCCTCAAATTGCAGCTCCCACTCAAGTATGTGAAAAATGTTCTGTTAGCAAACAACATCGAAATCAATTCCTACAAGGAAAATCACGAAGAGCGAAGAAAGTATTGAAGCTGGTTCATTCCGACATTTGTGGCCAAATAAACCCATCCTCTAATGGAGGTAAAAGATATGTAATTACTTTTATTGATGATTATAGTCAGAAAACTTGGGTTCACTTTTTGCAGGAGAAATCCTAAAAGCTTCAAAGCACATGTTGAAAATGAAGTAGAGAGTGTCATTAAAACACTTCCGTATTGATCGTGGTGGAGAGTTTTGTTCAAAAGAATTTGAAGTTTTTTGTGATAAGCATGGTATTTGAAGACAACTCAAAGGCTCACAACTATTTATACACCACAGCAAAATGGTGTATCAGAGAGGAAAATAAAACCATATTCAACATGGTGAGAAGCTTGTTGGTAAAAGGGAATGTTCCAAAGAATTTTTGGCCTGAAGCAGTGAATTGGAGCATTTATGTTTTGAACAGAAGTCCTACTTTTTCTGTTCGAAACATGACACCTGAGGAAGCTTGGAGTGGATGGAAACCTACTATAGATCACTTCAGAATTTTTGGCTGCGTCGCCTATGCACATTTTCTAGATGAGAAAAGAAAGAAGCTTGATGATACGGGTAAAAAATGTGTCTTTCTTGGCGTAAGTGAAGCTTCGAAAGCATATAAATTGTTCAATCCACTCACAAAGAAGATTGTGACCAGCAGAGATGTCATTTTGATAAGGAGAATACTTGGGATTGGACTAAAAAAGGTTCAAGGTTGTAGGAAATTCCAGATTTTTTTGATGAAGCAGAAGAAAGGATTGAACTGCAAATGCAATCCTCCAATGCAGACCATAGGACTGATCAATAACTACAATCTTCTAATGAAAATCTAACAGCAGATGATTTGATTGATGATCAGCCACGCTCAAGGAAGAGTCTCGCCTGGATGATAGATTATGTAAGTGGAGATGACTTGTCTAATGATGATTCAATTGCTCATTTTTCTTTGTTTTCAGATTGTGATCCCGTCACATTCCAAGAAGCTGTCAAATATTCAAAGTGGCAAAAAGCCATGAATGAGGAGATCAAATCAATAAAGAAAAATAACACTTGGGAGCCGTCAGACCTTCCAAAAGGGCAAAAATCCATTGGTGTCAAATGGATTTATAAAATAAAACTAAACAAGGATGGTGGAAGTGACAAGTATAAAGCCCAGCTCGTTGCAAAAGGGTACAGTCAAGAATTTAGCATTGACTACAAAGAAGTATTCGCTCCAGTAGCAAGGTTAGACATTGTTCGATTGGTGATCTCCATGGCTACTCAGAATTCATGGCCTATATACCAGTTAGATGTGAAGTCGACTTTGTTATGTAAAGCACGGTAGTGAAAACAAGGTATATAAATTGAAAAAGGTATTATACAGACTAAAGTAAGCACCAAGAGCTTGGTATAGTCGTATAAAATGCATATTTTTCTAGAGAAGGTTTTTATAAATGTCCTCATGAGCACACACTTTTTACAAAACTTGGTGATGATGGAAGAGTTCTTGTTTTGTCTCTGTATGTGGATGATTTAATAAATACCAGTAATGATAGATCCATGTTTGATGCTTTTAAGAAAAGTATGATGACTTAATTTGATATGTCAGACTTGGGATTGATGCATTATGTTTTCAGGATTGAAGTTGTGCAATCGTCTGTTGGTGTTTTTATTTCACATAAAAAAAAAAAATGTTTTTGAGAATTTGGACAGGTTCAAAATGAAGGATTGCAACTCAGTTTGTACTCCAACTGAAAATGGTTTAAAGTTGGTGAAAGATGATGGAGGGAAGAAAATAAACGTGACTCTTTACAAGCAGATTGTTGGAAGTCTGATGTATGTAACGTCAACAAGGCATGACATCATGCATGGTGTTAGTTTAATAAGTCGATATATGGAGAATCCAACTGTGAATCATCCCTTAGTAGCAAAAAGAATCTTTCATTACTTGAAAGGTACATCTGATTTTGGAATTTTATATAAAAAAATGTGCAAAAGAAAATTTGTTTGGTTTTTCTGATATTGATTATGCTGGAGATCTAGATGATAAAAAGTGTACTTCTGGGTTTGTTTTTATGATGGGTTATGGAGTTGTGTCATGGTCATAAAAAAAGCAACAAATTGTAACTTTGTCAACTACAGAAGCTAAATTTGTTACAGCAGCAGCATCATGTTCATGTCAAGCTGTTTGGTTAAGACGCTGCTTGAATCACTCCAAAATCAACATCAAGGTCTAGCAACAATCTATTATGATAAGCAATCAAGATTTCAAAAAATCCTGTTCTACATGGAAGGAGCAAGCATATTGATGTAAGATACCATTTTTTTGCGAGATCTTTAAAATGATGGTATAATGGATCTGGTGTTTTGTAGAAGTGAAGATCAAGTTGCTGATATTATGACTAAACCGCTCAAACAAGCTTCATTTGTGAAGCTTTGAAGAATGCTTGGAGTATGCTCTTCAAAGGATGTTGTTTAAGGAAGGGCATTGCATGATTGTTTAAGTTTTGTTATTCCTAGACTAATTTATGTAGATATCAGTTTAAGGGAGGGTGTTAAGAATTATTATTGTTTTATTTATGTTTAACTGAATAAGTTGTGTTTTTCCTAATCTCTAGGCATATGTTTAGTTTGTTCTAGAATGTGGCTTGTAATTGCCTAGTCTATAAGAGTTAGCTTTACACGTTAAAGCTAGTGGGCTAGTGGTCAGTAGTCTGTTGTTATTTTTTAGTTTCTTTCTATTGATGTACGACCTAGTTAAAGCTCATTATCTTTATCAAATGGAATACAACTTTCTTCTCACTTTTGCTTGACTCTTCTTTTATCTGAGTATATATGAGTGTATTTACTTTGTCTTCATCTATTAGCCCTTTGTTTGTATCAGATATAGTATGTGAGTTATCAACCTCTTGTAAATAATGAGATTATGAAATAAACGATAGGGTGTCACAACCCACATACCATATCATTTGAACAATTTTGTTAGATGGCTTTGCATTACTCTAAAAACTAGAGCCGTCAAAATGACCCGTGACTCACGAACCTGACACGAACCCGAGGTCGATAATCGAGTTCGGGTTGGCCTTAAACGGGTTCGGGTCATAAACGGGTCAACCCGTTTGACCCGTATACTTATACGGGTCGTGTCGAGTTTGACTATACGGGTTCACAGGTGACCCGTTTAACCTGTTTATGCTGATAGTATATTTGTAATTTTGAACATTACAGGGGCTATAATTGAATTGTTTCATACTATATAATCATTCTTTAAGTTTGCAATCACACTCCAAAATCCCTAACCCTAACTTCGCCAAAATCGCCTCTCATGCTCTCAATGCTCTCGCTCTCGCAGATTCGGTCTTCGCCAAAATCGACTATGGTATGTCTTCTTCTTCTTCAAATTTTCTTCTCCTTCTCCTTCTGTGGATCTTCTTCTTCTTCTACTGTAGATCTCCTTTTTTTTTTTTTTCTTTTTTTTCTTTTTTTTTTCTTTCTTAAACCGAAATTTGTGTATAATGTAGATATACTTGGATCTATGTAGATCTAAGTAGATGTACACTAATTTTTGCTGTGGAAATTGCTGCAAGTATCCAAAAAAAAATTATCTCCCACCAGAACTTCTTCATGACAGTGTTTTTTTTTTCATATTTTAATTGTATATATTTTTATTTCTTGAAAAAGTTCACATGGCACACGAAAACTGTATTCTATAAAAATTAAAATTCCATTGTTTTTATTTTTATTTATTTTTGTTTGTTTTAATGTCATTATGCTGTTGAAGTTGCATCAAAATGAAATGATTTTGTCTAGCACTAGACTTTATTCTTGCTCATAATTGAGGGATTGTGAAGCAAAAGACAAAAGCACTTGTGGGAGAAACCGAGAAAATTAGATTTACCATTCTCTTCAATCTCACACCATTCATTTACTGGTAGATTACATTATTATCATAAAGCAATTACTATTTTTTACATATTGATGATATAATATATTTGTGATGTATATTGCAGGCTTGTAGCAATTAAGCAACTTGGACAGCATTTTGGAGCAAAATCTATGGATTTAAGTTCAAACAATGAAGTTATTCCAAGTTTTTACGTTTGTATCGACTATGGAGGATGGATGACTGTATATAAGTTATGTATTTAATTATGCATTTGTTGCATTATTTGATTGGATAATTAAAAATTATTAGGTTGGATTATTGTATTTGTGGCAGTATTTGAATGTTTTAGGCTAGAAAATTTAAAAATTAAAATGATTTTTGTAAAAATTGTTATGGGTCAAAGGGGTCAAACCTGGCCCAAAATGACTTGACCAGATTATTAAACGAGTCACGGGTCAACACGTTTAACCCGTTTAACTAATCGGGTTCGTGTCGGGTTATAAGGGGCTGACCCGTTTAGTTAAACGGGTTGTGTCAGGTTGAGGCTAAACGGGTCAACCCGTTTAAGTAAACGGGTCATGTCGACCCGTTGACCTGTTTTGATAGCCCTACTAAAAACGAACCTTAGAAACGGGATAGGTTTTTTTTTTTTTTTTTTTTTTTTTTTTTTTTTTTTTTTTTAAAATTTTTTTTTCATTAAATCTACTCATCAAATGAAAATTTCACTTGCACCTCATGAGAATGGATTCTAATGGGCCCAACATGCTTGCAATGTAGAATCAAACATCACCATTTCGGGCCCATTTCTTTTAATTAAACACATGCCTCTTTCTTACATAATTTATAATGTGGTTAGAAATTTTGCCAGCAAAACAAAAATAACTCTAATTAATTTATAATTATTAAATTCTAGAGTTAACAAATCTAAATTTAAAGGTAATAAATATATAATTTGAAGGCCAAGAGCAATTAGATAAAGGCAACTAAATGGTAAATAGCAATTAACTTTAAGAAATAATAAATCTTATAATTCTTTGAAGACTCTGAAGTGATAAAGAACTTCATTATACACCAGAAATGAATATATATTAATGAAGAAATAATCTTTTTTTTTTTTTATATAAATAAAATGAGTTAGTTTTTTATTAGTTTTAAAATTGCAATGGTATTTTGTTTTTTCATCGGAAAGAAGAAATTTTTTAGAAAATAAAGTGAATTTTTAAAAGTAATTTATTTGTAATTCACTTTATTAGTTCTTCATCAATAACATCCATAGAATATAAAACAAATGAAAATAAAGAAGAAGGGTTTTCCAAACTATATTTTTACATTTTTTTTTTAGTAGTGTCTTAAAAAAGGTGTAAAAAGATTATAAAAAAAAGAAGAAGTCAATTATATATATATATATATATATACAGAGATTCTATTATCAGTTCGAACTGACAAAAGTTATATCAGTTCCTTGCATATGGGCCACTGGATTTAAATACTTTGACTTGGCTGTATGCACTTGTCAGTCAAAGTATTTAAATTCAGTGGCCCACATACAAGGAACTGATATAACTTTTGTCAGTTCGAACTGATAATAGAAAGACTATATATATATATATATATATATATATATAAGAGTATCTCCAATGCAAATATGCATTTTTGAGTTTCTAAATAGTGTCACATCAGCATTTCTATTTATTATGGGCCCACTTTTGAAAAAAATTTAGAGAAATTAATATTCACATCTCCAATGCAATTATCTAAGTCAAATATGCATCAATTTTATGTCCAATCATAATAAAACAATTATTACACTCTCTCTCCTATTTTATTTTACAATTAAATGAGGTTTAATCTTATTGGTGAAAAGAGTTGAAAGCTTTAATTTTATTGGTGGAAAGAGTTAGAAATCCTAATCAGCATTTCTAGAAGAGTTTCTAGAATTAGAAACCCAACTCCATATTCTCTAACTTTTTTTTTACCACATCATCTCTATATTCAACTTAGATAATAGCATTGAAGAGAGTTTTTTTTAACTTTTTTAATATCTATCCTATGTGGCACTCCATTTTCTCCAAATGCATAATAGCATTGGAGATGCTTTAAAGTATTTTACAAAATTATTTACAAAAGAAAAGGAGGGAGAAAAAATAAAGTTTGAAATAGAATTATTAACTCTATTGTTTTGAAAGTTGGGCAAGCCAAAGTCATATAGAAAAGTCAAAGTCAACCCAAATGTAGGGTCAAAAACAAATGGCACGTCCCTTGAGGACCAAGAACTTGGCTTTTATTCTTTCGTTGAGATAAAGTAAACTATTAATTGCCTTTTGATATATGCCCAAGACCAAGAGACCCACAAAAAGAATTATAATAAATTTATCTCTGCTATTTTTTTTTTTTTTTTTTTTTACTTCTTCTCTACAAATTTAGGATTTAAAGGAGGATGTGACTTGAACCAACAGTTTAATGTATGAGTGTGAAGAGCATATCACCTTTTTTTTTTTTTTTTTTCAAATGCAAATTTGAGATTTAGAGGAATACAACTTGGATATACAACATCATGGATATAAGGGGTTTACTACTGAATTACCTCATCAACTTCTATTGTGAAAAACTTATCACTTAATCATGAATTATTGTCAAATTTGTATATACTCTCAAAGCATAAACATCCTTGACATGTGTATTGAATCCTTCTTAGATACAAATAAATAAGAAGTACTTCAAAAAAATAAAAATTAGAATAAAAAAATTTTATATATTTTTTTTGGGTAGTATTTCTCTACAAAGTACTCAAGTCTCCTGTATATAACGTAAGAGTAATGATATACATCACAACTAATATAACAACTTTTCAATCACAACACATGCAGCAGCTAAGGTGTCAATTAGTGAATGGATACATGAGTAAGTGATGATGGAAGAGTTCTTGTTGTGTCTCTGTATGTGGATGATTTAATATATACCGGTAATGATAGATCCATGTTTGATGCTTTTAAGAAAAGTATGATGACTTAATTTGATATGTCAGACTTGGGATTGATGCATTATTTTTTCGGGATTGAAGTTGTGCAATCGTCTGTTGGTGTTTTTATTTCACATAAAAAAAAAAAAAAAATGTTCTTGAGATTTTGGACAAGTTCAAAATGAAAGATTGCAACTCAGTTTGTACTCCAACTGAAAATGGTTTAAAGTTGGTGAAAGATGATAGAGGGAAGAAAATAAACGTGACTCTTTACAAGCAGATTGTTGGAAGTCTGATGTATGCAACATCAACAAGGCCTGACATCATGCATGGTGTTAGTTTAATAAGTCGATATATGGAGAATCCAACTATGAATCATCCCTTAGTAGCAAAAAGAATCTTTCGTTACTTGAAAGGTACATCTGATTTTGGAATTTTATATAAAAAAAATGTGCAAAAGAAAATTTGTTTGGTTTTTCTGATATTGATTATGTTGGAGATCTTGATGATAGAAAGTGTACTTCTGGGTTTGTTTTTATGATGGGTTCTGAAGTTGTGTCATGGTCATAAAAAAAAAGCAACAAATTGTAACTTTTTCAACTACAGAAGTTGAATTTATTGCAGCAGCAGCATCATGTTCATGCCAAGCTGTTTGGTTAAGACGCTGCTTGAATCACTCCAAAATCAACATCAAGGTCCAGAAACAATCTATTGTGATAAGCAATCAAGATTTCAAAAAATCCTGTTCTACATGGAAGGAGCAAGCATATTGATGTAAGATACCATTTTTTTTTGCGAGATCTTTAAAATGATGGTATAATTGATCTAGTGTTTTGTAGAATTGAAGATCAAGTTGCTGATATTATGACTAAACCGCTCAAACAAGCTGCATTTGTGAAGCTTTGAAGAATGCTTGGAGTATGCTCTTCAAAGGATGTTGTTTAAGGAAGGGCATTGCATGATTGTTTAAGTTTTGTTATTCCTAAATTAATTTCTGTAGATATCAGTTTAAGGGAGGGTGTTAAGAATTATTATTGTTTTATTTATGTTTAACTGAATAAGTTGTGTTTTTCCTAATCTCTAGGCATATGTTTAGTTTGTTCTAGAATGTGGCTTGTAATTGCCTAGTCTATAGGAGTTAGCTTTACACGTTAAAGCTAGTGGGCTAGTGGTCAGTAGTCTGTTGTTATTTTTTAGTTTCTTTTCGTTGATGTACGACCTAGTTAAAGCTCATTATCTTTATCAAATGGAATACAACTTTCTTCTCACTTTTGCTTGACTCTTCTTTTATCTAAGTACATCTGAGTGTATTTTACTTTGTCTTCATCTATTAGCCCTCTGTTTGTATCAGATATGGTATGTGAGTTATCAACCTCTTGTAAATAATGAGATTATGAAATAAACGATAGGGTGTCACAACCCACATACCATATCATTTGAACAATTTTGTTAGATGGCTTTGCATTACTCTAAAAACGAACCTTAGAAACGGGATAGTTTTTTTTTTTTTCATTAATTCTCCTCATCAAGTGAAACTAATGGGCCCAACATGCTTGCAATGTAGAATCAAACATCACCATTTCGGGCCCATTTCTTTTAATTAAACACATGCCTCTTTCTCATATAATTTATAATGTGGTTAGAAATTTTGCTTGCAAAACAAAGATAACTCTAATTAATTTATAATTATTAAATTCTAGAGTTAACAAATCTAAATTTAAAGGTGATAAATATATAATTTGAAGGCCGAGAGCAATTAGATAAAGGCAACTAAATGGTAAATAGAAATTAACTTTAAGAAATAATAAATCTTATAATTCTTTGAAGACTTTGAAGTGATAAAGAACTTCATTATGCACCAGAAAGGAATATATATTAATGAAGAAGTAATCTATTTTTTTTTTTTTTTTTTTTTTTAAAATGAGTTAGTTTTTTATTAGTTTTAAAATTGCAATGGTATTTTGTTTTTTCATCGGAAAGAAGAAATTTTTTAGAAAATAAAGTGAATTTTTAAAAGTAATTTATTTGTAATTCACTTATTAGTTCTTCATCAATAACATCCATAGAATATAAAACAAATGAAAATGAAAATAAAGAAGAAGGGTTTTCCAAACTATATTTTTACATTTTTTTTTTAGTAGTGTCTTAAAAAAGGTGTAAAAAGATTTAAAAAAAAAAGAAGTCAATTATATATATATATATATATATATATAAGTATTTTACAAAATTATTTACAAAAGAAAAGGAGGGAGAAAAAATAAAGTTTGAAATAGAATTATTAACTCTATTGTTTTGAAAGTTGGGCAAGTCAAAGTCATATAGAGAAGTCAAAGTCAACCCAAATGTAGGGTCAAATACAAATGGCACGTCCCTTGAGGACCAAGAACTTGGCTTTTATTCTTTCGTTGAGATAAAGTAAACTATTAATTGCCTTTGATATATGCCCAAGACCAAGAGACCAACAAAAAGAATTATAATAAATTTGTCTCTGCTATTTTTATTTATTATTATTATTATTTTTTATTTATATATATATTTTTTTCTCTTCTCTACAAATTTAGGATTTAAAGGAGGATGTGACTTGAACCAACGGATTTAATGTATGAGTGTGAAGAGCATATCACTTTTTTTTTTTTTTTCTTTTTTTTTCAAATACAAATTTGAGATTTAGAGGAATACAACTTGGATATACAACATCATTGATATACGGGGTTAACTACTGAATTACCTCATCAACTTCTGTTGTGAAATTTATTTATATATAATATCTTAAGAAATAAGTCAAGTTAGTTTTTACATTAATGCTATACAATCCAAAAATTTAGCCCGAAAATCAACTCAAATGATGTAACAACTAATTTGTCATTACCATATCATCCACCATATCACCATATCACCTCATAATTTGTGTAGTGATGACAACTCATTTACCATGTTATTTAGATTAAAGTTTTTGGGTTGTATAATATTTCTTTGTTATAGATCGGGTTAGGTCATTCGCCACTAACCCAATTGGTATCGAAACTAAATAAATAAATAATTGCACATTTGCAATATAATATAAGAACAAATTAAACAAAACTATCTCATTATATTACTTTGTTTTCTGTCACTTTCTATAAAAATATATAGTCCCGCTTTGTGCCTTGAATTATAAAAGTTGCAATTGTTATGCGTTTGCTTACATCCCTTATCTTTTGAGTGATATCATATTCCCTTTGATCAGATTTTGTCCCACTGAGTTTTCCTGACAAGGTTTTTAACGAGATAGTTTTAAGAATGTCTAACCCTCACAAGATCTAGAAGATCATTGTATATATTGTTGCCAAGGTTTTTATCCCACTGGGTTTTTCTTAGCAAATTAAATTACAAGAGGTGGGAATCCAAAGGGGAGTGTTATAATTATGTGGAAATTACCAACAATAACCACATATATTATAGGAAATTCGTTTTTAACCACATGCATAACTTTAATTGTTTTTAACCATGTTTTTGAGAAATTACTCAAAAGCCCTCATATAAAAACCCCCAAATCAGCTCTCTCTCTCTCCTTTCTTTTCTTTTTCTCTTCTCTCTCCTCTGCTCTCTCTCACGATCAGCCTCTCTCTCCCCGGTTTGCCTCTCTCTCTCTCTCCCCGATCTACCACACTCTCTCCCCGATTTGCCTCTCGCCGGCGTCGCCGAGCTTCGGCGAGCTTCTGGGCGTCGCGGCAACCCCTCACGCGCAGCTGGATCACCGGTCGTTGCAGCTTCGCCGGTTCGCTGCAGCTTCGTCGACGAGCGTCGGCGACGGGACGACGATGACGATGGCGTTGCTCCTTCGCTGGTTCACCGTGGCCTCCATGGATCTGTAACAAAAAAGAAAAGAAAAAAAAAAACCTAAACCTAAGGAAGAAGAAGAGGAAGAAGAAGAAGGGACAATTTCATTTTAGTCCAGATTTCAAGTTTTAATATTTCTATTTTAGGCATGATTTCAAGTTTTAATATTTCCAGTTAGGCATTATTTCAAGTTTGTGTATTTCAATTTAGTCGTGATTTCAAGTTTGTTTCGAGGTTCAAAGAATACTATTTTCAGGGGTACTCTGGTAATTCATGGTACTAAATTGAATTTTTTTTAAAAAAGTGGTTATTAACAATTAAAAATTCAAAAGTGGTTAAAAACAAAAGTATGATAATTGTTATGATTACAAATGAATTTCTCTCTATAATTATAGTGTGGATACCCACCGGTTAACACATCATCACCTCCCCACTTTATCTCCATTGCACACATGTGCAACTTGTAGACCACCAGTTTTGCTTCATTCTCAACCAAGTGTTTTGCTTTCCAATGTCACCGCCTTGCCTCTCCAACATGTTCCTCTTCTCTACTTGGCTTCATCATCATAACAAATACGAGTGGTCAAGTTGTGTTCTCATATCACTATAAATAGATTTGTATCCCTCTCTTTTGTTAGGTTGTTGATCAACTGAAATATCAAATACAAAGAAAAGCTCTCTCTCTCTCTCTCTCTCTCTCTCTCTCTCTCTCTCTCTCTCACACTTTATTATTATGTTCTTTGTCTGTTCTTCGTTTCTTTTACAACAATATATATATATATATATATATTTTTGAGGGGCAGGATCCATGGCCCTAATTTTTTATACAAGTTTTGACACAATTTTGTATCCTTTGGATCAGTAATGTTTGAATGGCCTGAATTAATCCACTTGTAAATGCTTCTTAAATGAATTTATTAGTTCCCTCTTTCGTCTCTCATCAATTAATTCTTTTAATTTATTTTCACATTCTCTCTACTTTGCCAATCATTTCTTTCCTGCCTTGTTACATTCCATGACCTTATTCTCTCTAATCACTTTTTTTCTCATTCCATGACTTTACATTCCATGCCTCATAGCAGTGTTCTTGTAGAATCTTTGCTATTTTGAAACCAAGGGCTTACTGTCTAAATTGGCAAGAGAAATGGAGAGGTAAACATCATCTTACCCAAGTCCATTTGTGCAGGTCTAATAGCTTCCATAGATTCAAGAAGGCGGAATCATGTGAACCCAACCTAAACCAAATATAATAAGAAGGTAGTAACCATTTTTACAGGGTCAGCTTCTTAATATTTTGGGGCCATGATTTGTGTTTTAACTCATTTTTGACAAAAGACACGAATACGACAAGTGAAGTACATAATCAACCCAACAACTACTATAAACAACAAGCAAATCAACCATATATAAATTAAATCAAAACCAAAGTTAAATTTGATTCATAAATAGCTGCTGTAAGTGAACTTATCAAAAACAGAGCTTATCAAACACTACAAATATATATGTCATATATTGAGTGCCTTTTAAACTATTATACAAAAATATGCTGCAATTTCACCCAACATATATCAAATAATGCTCTACAAACATATTGATGCCTAGTAATGGTAAACTGCTTTCATAAGATATTTTAAAATCATTTTCTTCACAGACTATACTGTTCTGTATATTCGTAGGCCACCAGAAAACATGGTCCTTTTAGCATATCATACAACTAGAGACTTAAGAGTATAGTCAAGAAAATTATTGAATGCATTTTAGTTTCAAAATCGATTTTAAGAAAATATTTTGTTGGTTCTTTCATTCTGCATAGTGATTAGAGAGAATAATGGCATTGGATGTAAACGGCAAGAAATAAACAATCGGTAAGAGTAGAGAGAAAGGTGAAAATAAATTAAAAACATTAATTGATGAGCGATGAGAGAGGAAACTAATAAATTCATTTAAGTACAGTTTATAAGTGGATTAATCCAGACCATTTAAACAATACTAATCCAAGGGACACAAAGTTGTGTCAAAACTTGTATAAAAAATTGGGACCATGGATCCTGCCCCTATATTGAGAATATCTATTAATCTGAGACGAGGTATTTTTTTAAAAGCTTTCGCCATTGGTAGGATTCGAGCCGTTAATCTGGAAGTCATTTGCCCAAACCTCAAACTCGCCCATCTACTAACTAAGCTACGCCCCTAATGGCATATTCTCATATTACTTATATAATTTATTTATTTTTGATATACCACATGCGTTATATTACTTATATATAAAATTAATAATTATATGTTTTACTAACATTAGAAAATAGTAATCGTAGTATCAAGTTTTTCCCTCCTTAGTATGGTTAAAACTAAGAAAGTATTTGAATGAGATTTTGTAAGAAAATAAAATAAAATAAAATAAAATAAACCCTAGAAAGGGACTTCAAATACTCTTAATAATTTATTTTTTAAGTAGTTTAAAAAATAATTTTAAAATTACTTCTTAAATTTCTCTTCAAAAAAAATAAATAAATAAGTACTTCAAAAAAATAAAAATAAAATAAAAAATTTTATACTTTTTTTTTTAAACCTTTTTTTTTTTTGGATAGTATTTCTCTATAAAGTACTTAAAGTCTCTGGTATATAATTTAAGAGTAATGATATACATCACA
Organism: Acer saccharum; assembly: GCA_030490815.1. Taxonomy (NCBI): domain Eukaryota; kingdom Viridiplantae; phylum Streptophyta; class Magnoliopsida; order Sapindales; family Sapindaceae; genus Acer; species Acer saccharum. The sequence goes on along the minus strand of CM059876.1, from coordinate 19,270,868 downwards.
ACTAATATCATAACTTTTCAATCACAACATATGTGACAGCTAAGGTGTCAATTGGTAAGTGGATATATGAGTAAGTGAGAGAAATCATTATTAATTATTATCCATTCAACAATTGACACATCAGTTGCCACATGTGTTGCTATTAAAAAGTTGTGACATTAGTCGTGATGTCTAACATTAGTCATAATTAATCTGTTAAAATTTAAAAAACTGCAGATGTTGAAAAAGGAGGAACCATTTTTAGGTGCTTTGGTTTTTGGAAAGTTAAGAAGGAAGAAGCAAGAACACATTGTAGTAACGATACTGTGCTTGCCTATTCGATCATTATCTTTTCCTGTTTATCGATTAATTTGTGTGTTTCTATTGCTCTATATATATATATATATATATATATACGAGTATGACTTTTTTTAATAAAATGTTGGGCTGGTCCCAACAACCTTAATAAAAAAAAAAAAAAACGAGTATGACTACTTCTAATTAACCATGACATCAGGTTTCACATGTCAAACATATTACAAAAAAATAATTCTGAAACTGAGAAGATCACCTGCAATTATATATTAAATATTATTAATATGTATAAATTAAAGTGTGTTTCAATAATGTTGCTTTGATTTATATATATATATATATTCAATAGTATATATTTCACATCTCAAGGTTTTTTTTTTTTTTTTTTTGTTTTGTTTAATTAATGACTATTGTATTGTATTTTATTAGGACAACTAAGACGTTTTTCAAAGAAAGAAAAGTTCAATTTTTATTTTTTATTTTTCTTTTGAAGATGCATGCATTTCTAGAAGTAATTTTTAATTGACTTAGTAAAAATTCTTTTGTTTGATAACAAAATTACTCATAATATAGAAAGATAAACGTTTAATTAGGTTCTAAATCTTATATCGTATCTGCAATTGCTACACAATCTCAAAGCAAAAATAATTAGAGGACACATTCTTGTTAAGTACAATACAAAACAAAATCAAGATTCTCAATTAAATTAAACTAAGCAAAAATAACTTTAGAGTATCTAAACATTTGTACTTGCATATAAAACGACACCATTAACTAATTACAAATAGTTCCAGTCGCTCCACAGATGATATATCAAAAGAAAAAATAAAAAATAAAATAAAACTAATTTCCATAGTTGGATGACTTGGTCACACAAGGACCTGAGACTCACTTCATGCCCAACCACTAAAACCACCACAACCGCATAGAAACTAGAGAGAATTAATTCCAAAAACTCACCCCAATTCTAATCGAAATCGAAAAACAATCTGAAAATTCTTAAAATTTGTTGTTTCTACCAAATTTTAAAAACTTGTAATTGTTTTTCAATTTTGATCAAACAGAAAGTTTGATAGAATGTTACGATCATATTTCTGCTCTGCGAGCCAGGTACCCGGGCAAGGGACTGGCACGTGGGGAACGAAGAGGAACCTCGTTCAGCTGGTTACCGGTACTATCGTAATAAATTACACCGGAGAAATCCAACGGCTGACACTTATCTCCCATAAGGATGGACCTTTGCCACACCCCACCGTCGCCGAAATCCTTTCCGTCATGGTCATGGCTGCCGTCCTTTCCGTCGTCGATTTTGTTCTTGTTGTGCATGAACGAGATGGCCTTGTTGCTTAAGGTCGTTATCAGCTCTTTGGGCCGCGCTCTCAACGGCGACTTCGGAGGAGGATGATTTATTGGACTGCTTGAACTACTTGTCTTGTGGTTGCTCTTGTCCTTGTGACTGTACTTGTGCTTGAGGCTTGATTTAATCGGCCCCGGCATGGCTTTGAGCTTGCTCGAAACTCGGCTTGCGTGTTTGGCGCATAGAGTCATCAGGGACATCAAGAAGCCGAGCGTTAGCCGCTTTGGTGCGCCGGAGCCGTGTTCTGGTGACGATGATCCGACCATTTTCTTATTGGTGTTGTGTTTATGGAAAAAAAAAAAAAAACAGAGGGAGAGAAGATCGGAGAGTTGTGTTTCAGTAAAGGCCAGGTGTATTTATAAGGCAGATTATCATTATGTGTTTAGGTAACTGGTGATAGGCGGTAGCCGGTTGCAATTGGCTCACAGTTGACTAACTTTAAAAAAAAAAAAAAAAAAATTGAGAAAGAAAAAGAAAATTGGAGTATTGGAAATTTGGAATGTATCATGATTTTTTGGATGGTGAACACTATTGATGGAAAGGAAATTATCTTAAAACGATTAGAAAAACAAGTACTTATCCTTTATTATTTATTATTCATTATTCATTATTTTTGCACAATCAATATTTGATTTTTAATGTGAATATATATATATATATACATAAATTCTATTATCAGTTCGAACTGACAAAAGTTATATCAGTTCCTTGCATATGGACCACTGGATTTAAATACTTTGACTTGACTGTATGCACTTGTCAGTCAAAGTATTTAAATCCAGTGGCCCATATACAAGGAACTGATATAACTTTTATCAGTTCGAACTGATAATAGAAAGACTGTATATATATATATATATAATTATAATAAATGTAAAGCAAATCCTTTCATATTCAAATATGAGTAGGATTAGAAGTAAAGGTGTACAGAATTCAATCCAATCCATTAAATTGGATTGGATTTGAGGATATGATTGGATCAGATTGGATCCTAAATTTTGAAATTTATTGGATAAAATCGAATCTTGAGTTTCCATAAGAAAATCCACTAAGGTGTAATTTATATTGACCAATTTAACTTTTCTAGCTGAATATTGAGCCAATTTGTGTAGCACAACACCTCTTAGTGGAGCTGGTAGTGCACCCCCCTTCCATATAAGTGGTGAGAGGTTCAAATCTTATCATGCGCATTTTACAAACTTGTGTGGGGAGTTTTCTTCCCGGGTTGTTGGGAGTAGTTATCTCCCGTTATGAGAGTAAATATCCGAGCTGTACATGTATTGTTTTGTGGTCACATGTGTCACATATCTCAACTAAATTGAGGTTTTGAGATCTAATCCCCACTCTTCCAACTAAACAAGATGACGACAAGATGAGGTTGGTTTGGAGGTAAACCCCTCACACATATACCACAAGGTTGCAGGTTCAAATCTTCCCCTCCAAAAAAAAAAATCCCGAATATATACAATAGTGTAATACTTAAAATAAAATAAAAAAATAAAAAAAAAACTAAACAAGATGACATTTTATTTAAAATGCGACATTATTTATAACATCAATGTATAATATATCCAGCAATTATAAATGGGTGTCGATATTACCCCCTCATAAATATAATTTACTCACCCATTTTATAAATACACCCATATCTAAAATTTAAAAAATAAAGCATTACTATAAGTTGTTGGGATTTATGCCCTAAAGCTTGTAATTTATAAATGTTATAAATCCATTAATAAAAGAAGTAGTATTTTCATTCAATAAATATGACTTATACGCTTATATCATATGTGCTAAACATCTAAGATTGCTAGATGTAATCTCAAACGGAGTATATGAATGTCATATAAAGATGAATTCGATTTGAGACGTGCAATCTAAAGAGTCCGTAGAAAGCAAATAAAGCTGGGTACTTTATTTGTGGTTAATTTACAGCTGCGGTCCATTCTGTAATGTACGGTGGTCTTATCCTAGACTACTCATATGGTGATATGAGAATGGAGGCACCTTATATGATGTGATCATATAGGACTAGGTCACGATCTATATGAATCAATCGCCAAGATCCATTAGTTGAAGAGATTCATATATATCGACAAATGATGGCTGTATATGGATGATATAAATCCTGAGTGTCTTACTGACTCCTTCAAGTTAGATTGTGGTTTTTGACATACCATGGGTGAGATCGGAGTAACATTTCCGATCAATTACTCCATATCTTGGAATCACAGTTTGGCTTGTGGCTGGGAAGGTATGCATACAATAGAGAAATCCACTTCTTCTTGTGAGAAGTAGATGAGTAGTTCCCTTAAGGGTTGATTCGGGACTTGAACGATTAAGAGCGCTCTCCTTCTTTTGTAAAGGAATGAAGGATATAATTGTTCATTAGAAAATCAATGGTACTTAAAGGAAAAGATATAATTAAAGCGGTATAACAGACTTTATGACATAGCTCTAATTATGAACTACTTATGGAGGATCATACCATATATAATAGCTATATCGATGGACACTAACATTTTGGTTTGTGTATAACATCTATAGTTACAAAAATGCAACCTCAGGTTTTTAGTGGAGTAACTCCAAGGTTAATAATCATGGAATATTAATTAAAGAGTTTAATTAATTATTTTTAAGTATTATTGTAGGTCAAAACTGTGGGTCCATTAGGTCCCTTTGCAAATAGTCATGACACCGGCTCCGGTTCTGGTTCTGATGGTTCAGAACTGGTTTTTTTTTCTTTCTATTTAATCTTATTTAATAAAAAAAATTAGACATGTAAAATTGTAAATGCATTTTATTGGGTCACCTGAAAATAAAATGAAATAAATAAATGACAAATTAAAAAATTAAATTAAAATAAAACTAAAAAATGTAAAATTGGTCTTATACTTTATTGTTACCACAATTAAGTTGCCTATGTATCCTCTTGGGGTTTAGAGGAATCAAAGACCACGTAGTTCTCTTACCTTCTATTACAGGTTTGGTGATGACGTGGACTAATCGTTGTCATGATCATCCGTTCCACTTTCAAATTGGTCATCTTTAAAGAAATCGTACGGTTCGTCTTGATCGATTTCCTGTTGTCTGTTTTGCGTCTTTGTCCAATCATCAACACAAGCCTGCATCTGTATTGATTTTGGACTCAAAAATGAACGTCTTGTGTCTAGAATATTCCCACCGACGCTGAACTGTTGTTCCATCGCCATCGTCGAAACTGGTGTTGAAAGAATTTGTTTAGCTATCATAGCCAAGATTGGAAAGTATCTTTCATACTATTTCCACCATTGTTGGACATCAAATGTTTTAGTTTCAGTGTCCTCTATAAACTCAAAAGAGGTACCTAGAAAAGATTCAAGCTCAGAATACGTGGTGGAGCTTGATAAAGAAGAACTTCGTAATCTTTTGGTTTTTTTGGATAACAGATTATACCCTAAACTCATAAATCCTGAGGATGATGAGGAATGAGATACATTTTGAGTTTGTGGAACATCTATGTTTAGTGATGGACCATAAACTCTAAGATATTCAACATATAACTCATACAATAATATCTTAATGTTATCACAACACATATCAACATCATACTCCATTTGTAAACCTTGTGAATAATAAGCAGCTAGATAATTAGACAAATTTTCTAATCTACAATGCGGATAAAAACACATGGCAATTAAATAAATATTTGGAAACTCATTATAATATTGTAACCATTTTTCCTTCATAGCAGTAATGAACTCCAGTAATTGTGGGTCGGATGAACAATGAGCAAAGGCACCAGCAATATTAAGACTCTCAATAATAAATAAATTAGTTGTAGGATAATAAACATCGGATAAATTGTTCGTAGCATTATGAAAGACTTTTAACAAATTACAAACTTTGTGACAAACATCCCAATGACTTGGATAAAGATTAATGTGACTAACATGATATTGCATAAAAGTAACTAATAAATCCCTATAATCATACATTGCTAGTATAATTCCAACGTGTTGGAACAGCACAAGGAAATCTAACGATACGCCTATCATTTTGTTTATAATATGTTGCCCATGCTTTCATTGCAGAAGGATGTTTCCACAAAAAATAAAGGGCATCTCTAATAGGTGTTATAAACTGTTGAAGAGTTTGTAATTGAAAGTTCAATAAATAAACGCTCGGTGTGTTCTAAATAAATCTAGGAGGGGGGGTGGCGGCGGGGGGGTGAATAGATTTTAATCGTTATTACCCAATTTTCGGATGCATGTCAAGATTACGAAAATACCCCTAACTAGTCACAAAAATATAGCAAGTGTAATAAGATGCGGAATTTAAATAACACTTGATATATACGTGGAAACCCAACCACTGGGAAAAACCACGGGCTGTTTAGTGCGCCACATTCGAACCTCGAAATCCACTAATTGAAATGGAGTTTACAACCTATGTAGACCTCGTCTAACACTCCGATCAATAACACACCCCCCCCCCCCCCCCCCCCGGACTTCTACCACGCGGGCCTTTAAAAGTGACTCTAGTTCTAACTACTTGAGGCCTAAGCAACCTTAGCCCCAAGACTTAATTCTCAATGAAGAGATTATGCAACCTATGTGAATATGTATGAATATTCAAATAACAAACAAGGCTAGGGAACCTTAGATGCTTATCTAGGATGATGATATAATCAATTAAATCAACCCTAGATATCAAGAGCTAGATGACATGTCAAATAGCTTAACTAATCAAGATTAAGCAAAACCTAGATAGCTATCACAATACAACACTCAATCAATTCATCACAATCAATTCTCTTTTCTTGTATTTAGCATATGATCTAAAACATACAAGTAATTTAAAAGAGATGGCTTGATAGTAAAAATACTAAAATAAGATGAAATTAATCAAAATCGTACCAAACAAGTTGTGATGATGCAAACCCATACATGGATGCTTTCTATAAAGACATAGAAGATGCAATATGAAATTTGATGCACAAAGGATTTGATTTGAGTGGTTAAAGGTGAGTTCTTTTGTATTTTTCTTTGCTTGAAAAATATTCTAAGTATGAAATCTGAAAATCAACTCACTTTAATGACCTAAAGTCATAGAGGCATATATATAGGGTGTCAAAACCAAAGTGGTGCGTTTTGATAAGTTGTCCCTATTTTGCCTTGGGCGCTGTACGAGTTGTTGTACGTAGAGCAACTTGTACAGCGCCTACCTGGGAAATGAAGAACATTTCTTCATAGGCACTGTTCGTAGAGCGCTTCTGTACAGCGCCACATGACTAATCTCTCGGGTCTGAGATGGGCACTGTACGTACAACGTTTCTGAACAGCGCCTGTACAGCGCCTCTTCAAAGTGCATTAGACCTGATGCATTAAAGAGCCAATTTCAACCAGGTCTCATATAGGTGCTGTACGTACAGCGCCTTCAACAGCGCTTTGTACAGCGCCAACACCATGAATGCAATCCTAAGTTTAGAATGAACATGACTTTGGTCATACAAAATGCAATCATGTAAAACATGCAAGAAGAGATGTTAATGAACATTAATGAGCACATAATAACAACACATACACAACATACAAGAAAACGAATTAAGCATGAGATGTGAGTGTGTGTGTGCAACTAATCTCTTCAAAGCAAATTAAGCACATAGAAGTTTACCTTTGGTGCTTATCAACCTTGAGGACAAGAGAGTGTAGGGAAAAATACCGTAGTGCACGCAGCGGAAGCGAGACTAAAAAATAGATTTAGTAACTTTTAAAAAAAATTTCCTTTTATGAACCTTAAACCCTTTAATCAATTAAACATATATATTATCTAACAAAAGAAGAATACCTTTTGTCGCGTGATCCGATTGACTTACGTCGATGGTAATCCACAAGATCTTCAATCCTAGCACGAACGTGGATCACCTAGGAGCGTGGTCTCCCTTTTCTTTGAATTGCAAACCTGTGAATGGACAAACAAACTTTTCTTTTCTTTGTTAGTCACAAAAACAATCAAAAGAATACTAAGATTATTCCGGTTACTTTTGAGTTCTCAATCTAATGATTGAAACTCGCGTGAACCTAGATCGATGTCGTACACACAAGCTTATTGATGAATAAGCAAATAGTATATCATCAAAGAATAATCTAACACTCTTTTATGTTTTAGTAGAATAAAATAATCTCTCTATGAATTGAGAAGAAGAAGAAAATAGAATCTCAAGCACCAAGCATTAGGTTGGCCGAAATCTATAAGAGTGTATATATAGGTTGACAAATTTTCTTCTCTTCTTTCTCTTTAGGGTGGCCGAAAATCCTAACCTAAAAGGGACTAGGGTTGCCGCAATTCTCAAGCCCAAATGAGTTTGTATTGCACCCTAATTCCTATTTAGTTTAAGACTTCAAACCCTAATTTAATTCATAAATCTTTTATTCCTTTATTTGACTAAATAAAAAAGACTTCTTATTTGATTTAAATAAATAAAATTAATTATTTATTTTCTTTTCAAACAAGTCTTTTACTTTTAGTAAACTACTACAATAGTATTACTCTAGGAAATATATTTCCTATTCAGAAAAGATTTGTTTCTTAATTAAACAATTAATTAATAGATTAATTAATTCTTATTTAATTAAAACAATGAAACAAAATAATATATTAGGTTATAAAACCTTCTTGCCGCCCCACTTAAACAAATGGGCTATATATTATTTTCTTTATTTCATTTAATCCATTGGACTTTAAATAAAAAACCCACATGTGAACCAGACCCATTCTTACTAAAAGAAACAAGCCCACATGTCATTCATTAATATATTAATATAATTGAGCAGCCCATTACATAAATAATGTGCAAATTATATTCTTAATATATTAAATGCAATTCTAGATGGACCCTTAAATTGGTCCGGTAGAATATATCAAGTGATCCATGCAAGTCCGTGTGGATTGGGGATCTTGGCGGGCCATCTAAATTTAAGCTTCAATAGACATAACCTAATCATAATCAACAAATGATTCACTTAGGTCCGATCCATTAATTTTAACTCATTCCACTAAAGAGCTAAAATTGAACTCTTAAATAAAGATAGAAAAGGAAGATGCTCCTCATTCATACCCTAGACAATCATATTGGAGAAAGTGTATCCTCGTGATTAATATCAGTAATCGCCAACAGTTCATAGACCGCCTATAACTCTCCAAGTTACCATATTTACTCATATGACCACGTTTTGAACTTGGATATTTTGACTTGTCCAGAAGCCATGTTTTCAATAGACACTATCGAAAACTCAACGTTGAGATTTAATATCCAATTACCTCAAAACATCCATATGATGATATTATACTCTCATTTAATAAATGGAGCCACGATGTCCATATCTATAAATGAAGTCCTCTATCGATTAACAAATGAATATCACCAAACTATCGAGGATAGACTATGCGATATAATCGTACTCATTGATAACTCAAATGATATCACTTGCAACCATAAGTCCATCATTTATCTTAGGATTAAGATAGACTCTCCGATTGTCCTGATAATGAAAAGACTATTATCTATTGACGGTTCTAGATAAAGCTTTTCATTGTGATCCAGTTCAATGCACCCAGTGCACTAGATCCTTTTGCTCGAAGACACTCCGATGATTTTAGACTCATCATATCTCATTTGATCCCACTCAAATGCTAGCAAAAGAATTCTACAACTTTAACAAGATAAAGGTGCCCAACCTTTAACTTAAGTTGTGAACATTATTCAAGACTAACTAAAGAATTATGTCTACCACATACATATCCAGATGTACGAACAATTCTTCTTTTCTCATAGTCTTTAGACCTTATGATTATTTACTTTGACAATTATAATATTAAACTATAAATGCTATACGATTTGTTAAACCAGAAATCACTTTATTAATATGAAAAAGATTGTTAATTACAATATTACACTCTTGCTATTGAGCATAATCCTAACAGAGAGGGTCTTGAGCTTGATTATGAACCACTTAAGCTACCCTTACATACAATCCCCAACACGTGGTTTGTCCACGAAATTAGCCAATCAAGATATGGGAATCCTTACAGTAATCCTTTTTGAACACATAAGTTTAAAACATGGCATGCACATCTTTGATGAAAAAATTTACCACCGAGATAAGGTTTGCATAAATTAATTAAAGTAGGAATAGCAGCAGTATTGCTAGAAGCATTATCAAAACCAATTGTAAAAATTTTGTTTTCAATTTGATACTTTGCAAAAATAATTCTAAGCAGTCTAAAAATATTAAGAGTAGTGAGCAGTGTGTGCATTATCAAAAACTCTAAATGTAAGAATTCTTTTTTGAAGAGTCCATGCATTATCCATATAATGGCAAGTGACACCCAAGTATGAATGCATTTGTCAATGGTCACTCAATATGTCGGCACATACGGAAACACGACCATTATATTTTTCAAAATATTTTTTCAACTTTCTTTTTTCTTTGATATAAATCTTTTCAAGTGTTTTTGTGAGCGTGGCTATAAGAACACGACATGCAGCATGATTTAATGCTTGTCGACAATAATTAATAAAACCAACCTTTTCACCAAAACTTGAAAATATAAATACTAAGTGTCTAAATAAACTTTTGGGGGGGGGGGGGGGGGGGGGGGGGGGGGGGGGGGGGGGGGGGGGGTGGCATTGAATAGGTTTTAATCAAATTAATCGCCAACTATTTCGGTTAGTCAATATTAATTGCAAACACCCCTAATCTCTTCCATATCATCAGTATGTAGATCAAATTCAAAATCTGGAGGGAGATCAGGGCCACCAGGCATATTTTTTGATTGGCTTGTCAAATGGGGGCTGGCTTTGGGATCGGGTTAAGAAATTGTTAGAGAGGGTTTATGCCTAAGTCTTCAGCATAGACTCGGCGTTGCAGATACTTGTGATAGGCAGGATCGTCATGACCGAGATTATCCATCATACGAACCTTACCTTTCATCGAAATAGAATGCCTAGGACTGTCACCCCTTCCACTTCCACTTGCTATTTAAAAAATTGAATTGTAAAATTCCTTGAACAAAGGGGTGGGGGTGAATAAGTTTTAACCAAATTAATCACCAACTATTTCGGTTAGTCAATATTAATTGCAAACACCCCTAATCTCTTCCATATCATCAGTATGTATATCAAATTCAAAATCTGGAGGGAGATCAAGGCCATCAAACATATTTTCTGATTGGCTTGTCAAATGTGGGGTGGCATTGGGATCGGGTTCAGAAATTGCTAGAGAGGGTTTAGGAGAGTTGATCGGACTATTTTATACCTATTTGAGGTCCCCCATTTCCGATCGTTTGTCTCGTTTTTTAGCGTAATTTTGTATATAATGTTTTGTTTGAGCCTTGTGTAGGTACATATTCCCTGCAACAGGTATTTGAGCTTAAAGATTAGTTGGGGAGGCAAAATAGAGCAAAAAGGGCTGAAATTGTATATACGGGTGCAGAATGGTCAACTTGCGGAGGTCATATCTTCCTCCTCAGATCGAACCACGTTGATATCTTTATATATTCGGAAAGCCCCGGAAGTCTAGTTTCCAGAACATTTACAGATTACGATTCCGAGCTTTCTACAGGAAGTTATGCCCATTTCCATAACGGTGCGCGATGTTGAAAACGTTGAAAGACTGTCAGGTCTAAACAGTTACTTCAAACGGCGGCCAGGCCGCCGAATGAAACCGCCGAATCACTCCAGAAAGTCATTTTTTGGGCGAATTTCAGGGACAGTTTCGTCCTTTCATCCCCAATTCGTGCCCTAACCTCCCAACACTATATAAACACCTTATTCTCTTCTATCCCACCAAAACTTAACATACTCCCCACAAACTTCCTCTTCTTCTTCTTCTTCTTCTTCTTCTTCTTCACCAAATAAGAGAGAGAGGAGCTTCCAAGAGCATCCATGGAGGTTTTTCCTCCATGGATGCTCCCCATCTCACCTTCTACACATCCTCCACCACATTTAGGAGTAGATTGCATAGAGATATGAGTGGGCTTTGGTCAATTTCGAGCTAGCAAAGGAAGGAGCTCTTGGAGGAGGTTTTCTTCAAGGGTTGTATCTATTTCTCACTCTCTATGTATTTCTTGTTTTCTTGAATGTGTAATCCCCACTTGGGAATATTTGTAAACCTATTTTGTGCTCAATATATGTGATGGTTGTTTTTATATCCAAATTGTGTTTGGATTCACTCTTGTTATTTATATGTCTCTTATCTTGAAATGCATGTTTATGGATGATTGGAAATTGATATGTGTTCATGGATGGGATTAGGAGTAGTTGTAATCAAATATCCCATTTGTGTGTGTGTGTGTATGTCTTTGGAAGGTCGAAATTGCATGTTATGAATGGGTTTGAGTGACTTAGAGTTAGGATTGTGCCTTTGGAGGGGCTCTCCGGACATAGTCTTGGCTAATTAGCTAGGAAGAATGGATGAACCTATTAATTGCCATATTATATGAGGTTTGGTTCTATGTTCTTGTTAACAATTGAACTTTAGCTATTTCTCATTCTAGGGGCTCTAAGTGAGTCATGGTTAGAGTTACAATTATTGGTCTTTGGCCATCTCTCACGCTAGAGGCTCTAGGTGAGTTATGGTCGGAGAAACAATTACTCTTTCCACATTCATTAGACTTTCACGTTGCCATTTTACATTACGAAGCTATCATTGGGGCTCAATGTTGTTTTGTTTGTAGAATCGGTTCGCATATGTTGGTTGTGGTTTCGTGTTTGAGAGGCTCTTAACACACTTTTCAACCGTTAGCTCTATGAATGGGTATAAATCGGATTGAGGCAAGAACAAACCCTTAACTAAAATTGGATGTCCTTAATGTCTAACAACCAACTATTTGTGCACTTATGTATGGTGAACTTGTTGAACCTTGTGTGACCATTTTCATGCATCTCTCCTATCCACCATTTTATTTATCACTTTAAACACCATTCTCACCCTTCCATATTCTCTTTGTTTTTATTTATTTTTATTTTCATTCTCTCTACACACACACATGCCGCATTGTACATACATTTCACACACACCATTCTCACCTTTCCGCATTCTATTTACATGCTTACAATAAACTCTAGAACTTGAAATGGTTGACGAATCACACCTCCCTGCGGAATGATACCCTCGCTTGCCGCTTTACTAGTCTTTTGCTAGTTTAGGAAACCCCCTTTTAAATGAACTAATCTTTTGATCCTTGCGATTTCTTAACGACGGAAAAAGCGAGTATCAAGAGTTTATGCCTAAGTCTTCAGCATAGGCTCGGCGTTGCAGATACTTGTGATAGGCGGGGTCGTCATGACAGAGATTATCCATCATACGACCCTTACCTTTCATCGAAATGGAACGCCTAGGACCATCACCCCTTCCACTTCCACTTGCTATTTAAAAAATTGAATTGTAAAATTCCTTGAACAAAAAAGGTTAAAAATTGATGGAAATAAATGGTTGGAAATAAATTTGGGAGGGAATTGGAAACTTAGTAGTTAGTAATTGCAAATAAATGAAATTGGAAACTTAGTAATTGACTAATTGCAAATAAAATAAATTGGAAACTTATTTATAAAAAAGAAAAAGAAAAAGAAAAAAAAAAACTGATCCGTTGGAGGCCCATTGGGCCCACCGATCGGCTGATCCAACCAATTAAAAAATAATAATAATAAAGTAGGAACCGCCAGTTCTAACCGGAACTGGAACCGTTGGTGGGGGGTGGGGAGTATTTATAGAAAAGAAAAAGAAAAAAAAAAAACTAATCTGTTTGAGGCCCAACGGTTTGTTGACGTCAGCAGGTCGTTGGGCCCACTAGTCGGCTGATCCAACCAATTAAAAAAAATAATAATAATAATGTAGGAACCGCCAGTTCTAACCGGAATTGGAATCGTCAGTTCCAGTCCGATTTGAACCGGGCAGTTCCTAATATTTTGGAATTGGAATCGGAACCGGAACTGGAACTGAAAAAATTGGTTCCGGTTTCGGTTCAGTTCGCCGGTTCGAACTGAATCAACGTCGAGTCTACTTGCTAGCCCTTACGGTTATTGGTAACAAAGGTCACGGTTAATTAATTGGATAGTCCAAATTAATTATGTTACGAAAGTGATATGAATTAATTCATGACACTAATTAAATAATATGATTATTTGATTAGTATATTAATAATTGAATTATATTAATAATTGAAACTTATTAATTATTTATTTATTAATAAGAGGTTACAGGTTTGAACTATGACTAAAACAAAAAGATTAAAAATAATAAAGATTATTTTAAATCCTAGAGGTCAAAGGTTCAAGTCCTAGTGGTGACCGAATTAAAAAGGATTTATAACCCTATTTTGACTTGGTTAACTAAACCCTAGGATCCTGGTATATAAGATATACTTATCAGGAAACAAAACACAACCAAAACCTAATATAGAATAGAGGGTGCGGCAAAGGCAAGGAAGAAGAAAAAGAAAAAAAAAAGTTTTTGTTTCCTCTTGCAGGCGGCCGGCCGAATCTAAGGAAGAGGGCAAAGTGTTGTCTTCCCAATTTTCTGTAACCCTTCGTCTAGTCTTGACTACATCCGTGACGTGCCCACATGCAAGTTATCAAATCGCGGGTTATAGCTCGGAAGGCTTGGTGGTAACGAATCAAAAACAAACGAAGGAGAAAGCTTCAAAGGTATTAATCAAATCTCTCCTCATGTTCGTGTATACCGAAAAGGTCCAAGATAATTTTTAAACCTATCTTTCTTTTTTCTTTTTTTTTCTGTTGCATGACTTACATAAGCACCCATTTTAATGTCAATAGTACCATAATAAATTTTATTTGTAAACCCTCTTAAATTATTAATACATCCAATTTTTTTTTTATTTTTAAAAACATATTATTTTTATATCCAAATGTGAAATATTTAAAAGGTGATCTCTTTTTACTAAATGTTTGTCGATGTTATTTGTCCTTTATTCGATCATTGTTCCAACTTTGTTTTTATTTTTTTTAAAGATTTTTTTTTAAAAGATCATTGTTCCAACTTTGTACATATAAATAAATCATTATCGGTAGTCAAAGCAAATAAATCCTAATATATTTTGAAGAGAATGCTTGTGTCATTGTGAATCCTAAAGGAGAAATGAAAGGAGCCGTTATAACTGGCTCAATCGGGAAGGAGTGTGCTAATCTCTAGGCAAGAATTGCAAGTGCTACCAATGTTGGATATGACTCGAATTTCTAATGGTTATCAAACATGATTCAACTAATGTGGAGACTTCCTAGAGATATGAGATATGTTTGGAAGTATGAGATCATGTTTGAGGGAGGCGTGAAGACTATAAAGAACTGGAGAAACGAAGAACAGTGGAAACCGTTGTGCCTTGCGCTATGCAACGCACAACGATACATGCAATAGTCCAATTCCAATGGAAAACGTTGTGCTTTGCACTGTGCAACGCACAACGGTAAAGACATCGGTCATGTTCCAAGAAGGAAACGATGTGCGTTGCGCTGTGCATCGCACAACCTTGTGGACAACGGTCATGGGTGATACAACGTGTAGATCGCGGTTTTCTGAGTCGTCAATTCCGGTGACGCTAATACGGTTTAGGAAGTGGGTGGATACGGTTTAGGAAGTGGGTGGCCAACCGCAACTCCAATCGTAGTCAATTACAAGCATACGTTTAATCAGGAAATATTAGTGGAAAAGGAAATATGTTGTTTTTAGATGTTCTTATGATTTCTACTTATAAGAAATAGTATTTATGTTGAACAAGTAAATCTTATACGTATAGGAGATAAATTTCCTTGTAGGTTTAAACTCCTAGTAACTCATATAAATAGACCATAATAATTAGGTTATTATGTGCGGAGCAAAATAGCAAATACTGGAGAGATCTTAAAGAGTGGGCATTGAGTGTATTCGGGTTTGAGGTATTTTGGAGAGAGAATCATGAGTGTGTGGTTGTAATAATTTACTACATAATGGAACTTTCTCTATCATTTTGACGACCGTGGTTTTTTCCTTGATTAGGGTTTCCACATAAAATTCTTGTTTTGTGTGTGATTAGATTTGATTATCTCTTCTTTCTTATTTTTCTTTTGCTATTGTTTGTTTGTGTTCTATCCGGTAACGTTTCCACGTAGTGATTTGTTCGCTAATTGGACTGCACAGGTTGAGGCAGAAGGGAATGATTCTGGCTCTGGTTAATTATTGGTAAATTTGTATTGGGATATATTTATAATTAAATTTTTTTAATAAAATATGAGTGTGTAAATCATATTTATGCATGATAATATCAGCATCCATTATAAATAAGATGTTGCATTATTTGGATCTCGTATTTAGATTTTTCATTTTCTCCCATAAATTAAATTTAAAGCTTCAACGGTTTTTAACGGCTAATTTTGATAGAAAATTAATGATAAATAGCGTGACACTTACACAGTGATGGGTCCAAACAAAATAAAAATAAAAATTATGGTGACCTATATATCAATTGAAAGATCATAGTGGACAAAGCAGCAAGAATAGCCACTAATTTAATTAAAAGATTAACATCAGGATATGTAATCTTACAACTTATGATAACACGTAACCATCCAATTTTATCAAAATTTATTTAAAATAAATTTGATATATAATGAATCTTGGCAGATCTCAAAGGTTATATTGTATAATAGTTATAATACCTAAAAATAAAATAAAATAATAATACGTGGTGTGAGAGATATGTCAAATATAACTAAAATTAAAAACTATATATGTCATTTAGAAATCTATCCCAACAACGAAAGATATCTACTCTCACACTATTGGGATTCAACGGATACTCTCACGCATGTTTATAAAATATGTACAGAAGAAGATTAAGATCAACTTGTATTATCTTATAAGTTGGGTTGACACATAACCATCCAATTATATCAAATTAAAGTGTGAAGTAGTGGAACCTCATTAACCATCCAACTATACCAAAGTGAAATGAAGTACACGTGTCGCACACGGGTGAGGTGTGTGTAAGCAATGAGAGGGAAGATAGTTATCAGTCAACGCTGGTGTCTGGTGACGTGAACGAAGGAGGTCGCATATTTGGCCAAGTATACCTTTTTTGTGGACAAATTGCGTGTGGGTCCCACGTTGATTCACTTCCCAATTTCAAAGTTTTTGTGTGTTTTTGTGTGTGTTCCTCGATTTTCTTGGACCCACCAACTTGCTGTGGCAAAGTCCACTATCTTTTTGTTCTACTTTCTTTTATTTTTTTTTTAATATAAAAAAACATTATTTTAAGTATTTATTCAATCGGCAATTTTATTTTAAGCTTTTTAATATAATTTTAAACGTTACCTGCCTCTTTGACTCTTTGTTATTGGCAATTGTTTTTTGAAGGCATTTTCAAGGAAGTTGTTTTTGTAGAGAAGAAGATGATCAATAATTTACAAAATAAGATAAAAGTAAAATAAGAGATGGACAAAGAAAAGCCATATAAATTTGAGAACTAAAAATAATGAGTTTTAAAAATATATATATATATATATATATTGGATTCACAAACCATAATTATAAGCTAAGATGAATATTATAATTTACGTATTGTAATTGCACTATGTACGTTGAATATTTAAGTATATATAAAAATAAACAATAAATATGAACCCGTAGCTATATAATTGTATATTTGTAATTACATAAAAACTCTTTAAACTGTACACGCAATTTTTATCTAGTTTCATATCTCGGTGAAAATAACCAGCTATGAGATATTAATAACCAAATTAAACTTAAACCTAAAACAACCGGTCAAGCAATCTAAGTCCAAAAGAAAATGTAAATCCGGATGAGAAGGACCAAATTACATGTATATATAACACATCATAAGTTCGATAATAGATAAAATGTTACAAAGGGTATAATTTAGAAAAAAATCATTAAAAAGTTAAGGGGTAATTACCCTGGTGGTTATCGAGTTTTGCCATCACTATCAAAATGGCCACCGAATGGGGAATTGGTTTAGAAATGATCATTTTTGGCAAACATTGTTACACTAATGACCATTACATCCAATTCCATCCAATAAGTGGCATTTTGGTAAATATGAGGATAGCATTAATTTATTTTAGATATTTTTTGGAAATCAATTTTTTCTTTTGTTTTTTGAAACAAATAATTATATTTATTGTGTGCATATACATATAACATATCTCAAACATACATATATATATATATCTTTTCAACTTATCTCAAATATATTTTTAGATTTTTTAGATTTTATAGCCTTAATCTTCTCAAAAAAGAATATATATATATATATATATATATATTTTCAACTTATCTTAAATATATTTTTTAGAATTTTTAGATTTTGTAGCATCAGTCTTCTCATATATATATATATATATATATATATATATATATTGAATTTATATATATATATGAGTAATCCTACTTTGCCAAAATTTGGTGTCCAAATCTGGTGCCCAAATGACGTGGCAACACTTTCATCCTTTCATTTAAATCAAGCAAATCTAATACAATCTAAATGAATAGATGAGAGTGTTGCCACGTCATTTGGCACCAAATTTGGGCAAAGTAGCATTACTATATATATATATATATTTGAGATATGCTATATGTATATACACAAAATGTTGGAAAATTCCAACATGTGGGGCCACACATGTAAATATAAAATGTGTTGTGCTATCTTTTGGTTAAGCTTAAATTAAAGTGATCTAATTAAGATTTAAAGTTTTAAGGCTTAAGGGTATAATTGTCATGGAATTAATGTGTAGATACCAGAGTGCTATATCTAATTTGATGATGGGCCAAATTAGAAATAACAAAACCTATAATAATCTCTTTATTATATATTAGGGTTATGGTCCCCAAATTACACGAGACCTTTTGCTTGTCTGCATCCCCATTAACAGAACAAGAGAGAACACATTATGGTTCATAAAGATCGTGATAATTTGGAAGATCACAACCCGTCCACCAACCTTCGGCAATGAATTCAGGTACGCTACCGCATTCTCTTATCTCCCTATTCTCTTGAATTGACATGGGTTAGTAATATGTATTTAGGGTTTGATTAATCATGATATAGAAACATGTTTAGGTTGAGATTCAGATTAATTATGTGCCTATGCATGTTAGATTTGGTATTAATTAAATCACTTACAAGTGGTATCAGAGCCACCCATGATCGATTCTTGAGAATTTAAGGAATTTTTTGGAGATATGTTTTGTTGTTCATTTACTGTCATATGATATATATATTATTTTAATATAAATCGGTGCTTCACTGTTTGTATCAATATATGTTTGATATATTGTTTAATATAAATCGGTGCTTCACTGTTTGTATCAGATATATGTTTAATATATTATTTAATATAGGGAGAACTTTATAACTAGCCAAAAAATTAGTGGCTTTATTGTTTTTGTCCAAGATTATCATTTTTGTTGTTTTTGACAAAATATCCACTTTTGGGACAAAATTGACCTTCAGTGAAAAGAATAAAAAAACCAAAATAAATTAATTAAACAAAAGAAAAGGGAAATTAAAAACAGGAATCTGAGAAAGAGGAGAGAGAAGAGAGACTATCATTTTTGTTGTTTTTGCCAAAATATCCACTTTTGGGACAAAATTGACCTTCAGTGAAAAGAATTAAAAAACTAAAATAAATTAATTAAACAAAAGAAAAGGGAAATTAAAAACAGGAATCTGAGAAAGAGGAGAGAGAAGAGAGAGAGAGAGAGACCGAGATCTGGTTTGTGCGGCGGCGTGCGTGGTGTGAAGAAGATACCAACGAGAGGCGTACCGGGTCTGTTCCTCGACCCCAACCCGACGAGCGGCGAGCGGCAGCGTGACGATCGGCTGTGAAGTAATCCCCCAAATCAGATTTTCGAATTTGTCTCTGAAACTTGTTTCAATCTCTTCACGATTTCTTACGCAACTTTTCAAGAATCAACTGCAAAAGGTATGTAATCCTATTTCAATCCATTTTCATGCTTTATTTGTTACAAAATCTGTTCTTTTCTCTCTTTTTAATTCTTGGTGTTTTTTATTTTTATTTTTTTATTCTTGTTTTGCTTGATCTGAAGGGCTCTTGCCCTTTGTTCCCTCTGTTTAAAAAACTGGGTTGATGAAAAAACGTTCAATTTCGTGTTAAAACTGAAGTGATTCTTTGCTTTGTTTCTTTGCGTGTAATTTTATGAAAGATCTGTGTTATGAATTATTCTCTGTCTACTTGAAAATAATTGTATCTTGTTAATATAAATATGAAATTTGGTGTGAAATCACCAAGTTCAGTTTATTTTCTCTCAATTAGTCTTTGTATATGGCTTTTCAAGTATTTAGTGTTATTGCATTTCCTCCTCTGCTTGGTCCTAAGATTGTGAAAACATGATAACTCTTTCACGTAACTACAAAAGCATGATACCTCTTGCATTTCGTCCTCTGCTTGGTCCTGATCTCCTTCTTTCACACACACATTTTTTAAGTATTCATAAACTTAAGAGCATATTTGGTACACTGAGATATTGTGAACTGGTGTTTTTAATTGTGTTTGAAATATGTGTGTTTAATTGGGTTGAACTGGTATGTTTAATTGTGTTCGAAATAGGTGTGTTTGATTGGGTTGAACTGGTGTGTTTAATTGTGTTTGAAATAGGTGTGTTTAATTGTGTTTGAACATGTGTATGCTTAATTGATGTGAACAGGTGCTATAATCAGAATACAGCTAACTTAGACATGTCCATTGTTGAGATGATTTGTGAGTTTTTATTTATTTTAAAGTTTGGTTAATGATTTGCGAGTTTTTTTTTTTTTTTTTTTAAGTTTTTGGTTAATGATTTGTGAGTTTTTGGTGGAACATCTTTTGTACTGCTTCACACAGTGCCTGTGATATACGAGAAGTATGAGGACCGGGTGGACTCATTTTCTGAGAAGGCATGGGCTGAGATCAAAAGCAGTATGCAATGTTTGATGCCAAGGTCTTAAGTAAGATTCCGATGGGCCATTGAAGGGCAAGAAGAAGGAATATAATTGTTGGTTTGGTTTCGATTCATGTTCTTTGCTAGGTTCTGACACAAAATTTGGTAGATGTGTTATATGTAGGTGCTACGAAACTCTGTTAAGTAATTACTATGATTGTTTAACACAATTAAAATTTTGAAATGAAACAAAAGCAAGGCAACATTTCACATTGCAGATACTTTAGAGTTTAATAGATGAGGATTGGGATTTTCAAGAGATAATGTTTAGATACTAACTTTAATATTTTTGCATAGAATCTCTGTGAATATAAATATAGGAGAACAAGATGTAAATAGGTGTGTGTTTAATTGGGTAGGAAATATGTGTTTAATTGGGGTAGTCCTGGTGTGTTTAATTGATCAATAACACAGTTCCAAAATGAAACCGGTATCATGTTACCTAGTTATGTTCAGTTATGGTATCATGTGACCTGGTTATTACATATTGTAGAAACTGGTATTGAGTGCTCATTTCTCTTGGTGGTATTTTTTTGTATCTTGACATCATCATCAAAAATCACTAATTAAGTGGCATTTTTTTTTTTTTTTTTTTTTTTTTTTTTGTTTTTTTTTTTTTGTTTGTATCTTGGCATTGTAGATTCAAGAAATTGCTTGTTCAAAATGTGGGTTTGTTTCAGAACTGAAGAAGTGGTGATGCTGGTGGATGGAGATAAATTGGATCATCGGATGGATTTTTAAGTCTGATTAATTTGTCTGTAGAGATAATCTTCTTCTTCAGGGATAATCTCTTTCTGTATGTACCAATTGGAAAATTTTATGGGATGTGTTGTCGAACCTATTTCCTTTCTAAATTTTATGGGATGTGTTGGTAATTTTGTTCAAGTTTTATTGGCGATATACTTTGGATTTAGTTTCTTTGAAAAAAGAATAAGAAAACATAGTTTGTTGGTTTAATAATGCTTACTTAAAAGAATACGTAAATTTGCAAATTGTGATTAGGTGGCGAAAAATAATTACCAAATGTATTGTGTCCAAAGGCTTTGTTTGTGTTTTTGTCTAAGAGGGTGAGTCACAACCCTGATATCAAATAGGAAAAATTGCCCTAAAAACACTTATTTTCAGCATTTAATCAAGCATCTCACATTACATGGTAGTAATTTACAAAATCAATATAGCATTTTCATGACATCACCATATTTTACATAATCCACAACATTCAAAGTTTGTAGGATAGAACTTTGACAAACTCTTTCACCACTCTCATAAAGTTCTCCATCCATTTTCCACCATAAGTGATTATCAATTTCGTTGGGTACTCCATTCCTGCATGTCAACAAATAAACACACTAAGGCACATCAAATTAAACACATCATGGCAAACCAATTAAATACACCAACACACATCACATTAAACACATCAGGACAAATCAATTAAACATACCTCGGAAACCAAATTAAACACATCAGGGCAAATTAATTAAACACACGATTGAAACCAAATTAAACACACCAAGGCATATTAGCAACCCAATTAAACACATCAAGGCACATCAGATTAAACACACAAGGGCAAACCAATTAAACACACCATGGAAACCAAATTAAACACAACAAGGCAAACCAATTAAACACACCACAAAAACCAAATTAAACACACCAGGGCAAAGCGATTAAACACACCAAGGCACATCAATTAAATACAATAGGGCAAACCAATTAAACACCCCAATGCAAACAAATTAAACACACTATAGTTAATCAATTAAACACACCAGGGCAAACAAATTAAACACACCAGAGTTATTCAATTAAACACACCAAGGCAAATCAATTAAACACACCAGGGCAAAAAAATTAAACACACTAGGGAAACCAAATTAAACACACCAGAGCAAAGCGATTAAACACACCAAGGCACATTAATTAAACACACTAGGGCAAACCAATTAAACACCCTAAGGCAAACTAATTAAACACACCAGGGCAAACCAATTAAACACACCACGGAAACCAAATTAAACACACCATGGCAAAGCGATTAAACACACCAAGGCAAAGCGATTAAACACACCAAGGCACATCAATTAAACACACTAAGGCAAACCAATTAAACACCCCAAGGCACATCAGATTAAACACACCAGGGCAAACCAATTAAACACACCACAGAACCAAATTAAACACATCAGGGCAAACCAATTAAACACACCAGGGTAAACCAATTAAACACACTTCGGAAACCAAACTAAACACACCAAGGCACATCAATTAAACACACTAGGGTAAACCAATTAAACACCCCAAGGCAAACAAATTAAACACACTATAGCTAATCAATTAAACACACTAGAGCAAACAAATTAAACACACCAGGGCTAATCAATTAAACACACAAAAGCCAACACATTAAACACACCACAACTAATCAATTAAACACACCATGGCTCATCTATTAAACACACCATATCTAGTCAATTAAACACACCAGACTCATCTATTAAACACACCAGGGGTTGTCAATTAAACACACCATGGGTAGTCAATTAAACACATCAATGCAAACCATCTTCTTCAACCTAAATGCATCAATAAATTTGCAACTGAAACAAATCAAATTAGGGTTTCAAATACGTACCTCGACAAGAAGGACCTGAATCATCTCTATTCATCATGAAATTTGAACTGAAATCTCTGAAAATCGACCCAGAATTCGTGACAAACGAAGCCAAATCCATGAAAAACAATGCCAAATCCATGACAAGCGAAGCCAAATCCGAATTAAATGGGTTTGAACACAAAAATATATGGGTTTGAACAATGGTGTTGTTACAGAGATTTGGTTTTCAACAACAAATCCGAATAAAATGGGTTTGAACATAGAAAAATATATGGGTTTGAATAATGGTGTTGTTATAGAGATTTGGTTTCCAACAACAATGGTTTAAAAAATAAATGGGTTCTTTACAGAGATATTTGAAATTTGAAGAAATTGAAGAGAAGAAAAAATTTTAGAGAAAAAAAAATGGTGACCGTGAGAGTAAAGAGAGAGAACAAAAGAAATAGAATAAATGCAATAAATAAGAGAGAGAATGTCTTTTAAGAGAAATACTAAAAATGAATAAATGAGGGCCAATTTTGTCCTCACAGCCATATTGTTGACAAAAACAATAAAAATGATAATGTTGGACAAAAACAGTAAGAGCTCTTAATTTTTGACTAAAAAGCCCTATTTCCTCATTTAATATATGTTTGACATATGTTGGTCTGATTCGATGGATTTAGAGAACAGATTATTTTGTGTTGTATGGTTTTCTTTTGGTGAGTTTCTCGATTTGATAAAGTAAAAAAGATATATTATGTATTTTTGTTCTCTATTGTTCTTGTTTTGATGTTATATATATATAAAGAATATGAATCTGGTGATGGTTATATATATATATATATATATATATATATAAAGAATTGTTGTATTGATGTTTGCGTGATTGATTTTTTACAAGATATATATATATATATATATGATGAATATTGTTTGAGTTTTGGGTGACAGATCAGACCCAATAAAATAAAAAATAAAAAAACAAATCGTTTTTTGCTTAGGCCCCTCTCTTGAAAATTTGAAATTCTTAAGGGGCGTATTTTGTAATTATTTTGGGCTATTACGTAATTTTGAAAAAGTGTAGGGGTCAATTTGAATTTATTGAAAATTTAGGGGCCTTTCTATAATTGTACAAAATCAGGGGTCGATTTGTAATTTTAAAATTGAGGGACCTTCTGTAATTTTGCAAAATCAGGGTCGATTTGTAATTATTGAAACTTTAGGGTCATTTCTGTAATTTTGCAAAATCAGGTGTCAATTTGTAATTTTGATATATATATATAAAAAAAAAAAAAAAAAAAAAATCAACTCAAATTCAAATATTTTGTGGTATATCTTTTATGGTTAAATAAAGTAGTCCATCATTCTAAATGGGCTAATTGAAACAAGATGTCGCCAAAGTGACCTCTCTTGTGTAAATTGTTCATGAGGGATGTTGGATGTTGGATTTTTGTGTGTGTGCAAATTCATGTGGGTATTAGCCGGCCCAAAGGAAGGTTAATACTTGGCCGAATTGCACACACACATGTGGTGGTAAACATGTGACAATTATAAGATTTTACATATGAATAATAAATCGATCTAAAGATAGATTTATTAGTTGACATGAATTATTGTCAATAGTTGATCACTACAACAAAAGTACCACTTATAGTTAATATTATGTGTGTAAATTCATGCAGGTATTAGCCGGCCCAAAGGAAGGTTAATACTTGACTGAATTGCACACACATCTATGGTGGTAAACATGTGACGATTATAAGGTTTTACATATGAATAATAAGTCGATCCAAAGATAGATTTATTATTTGACATGAATTATTGTCAATGTTTGATCATTACAACAAGAGTACCATTTACAATTAATATTACTGTCCAAAGATTTGATATTAATGTTGTGCTAGGTATCTTGAGATGGGACTTGCCATTATTTGAATTTGGTGATTACTGTATTTGGTTATTAATGTGAGCATGTTTGTTTGTTTGTTTTGTTCTCTTTAAGGCTAGTGTTTATACTATATCTGCTAATATCAACTCTATACCCATGCTTAATGGGACCAACTTTAAGGATTGGAAGGAAAGCATAGAAATTGTTCTTGGCTACATGGATCTAGACTTTGCACTTCGGATTGAGTAGTCCGCTTCTCTTACGGATGCAAGTTCTCCTGATGACATGAAGAACTTTGAGAAGTGGGATCGCTTAAATCGCATGAGTCTTATGATCATCAAGTGCGGCATTCCGGAGGCATTTAAGGGTGTGGTATCTGAAAAGATAACCCTAGCCGAAGTTGAGAAGCGTTTTGTGAAAAACGATAAGGCAGAAACAAGCAAGCTTTTGCAAAGCTTGATTTCTATGAAGTACAAAGGCAATGGGAACATAAGGGAGTACATTATGGAAATGTCTCATATTGCTTCTAAGGTTAAGGCACTGAAGCTCAAGCTGTTTGATGACTTGCTCGTGCATTTAGTATTAATATCACTTCCTGTACAATACAATCAGTTTAAGGTCAGTTACAACTGTCAAAAGGAGAAATAGACTCTTAATGATCTCATTTCTTACTGTGTGCAAGAGGAAGAGAGATTGAAGCAAGACAGAATCGAAAGTGTTCATTTGGCTAGCACTTCTAAGGACAAGGGCAAAAAGAGGAAAAATAATGAAGTGCTTAAAACAGCAGCTTATATTCTAAACTGAGTGCCAACTAAAGCAGCTGCAAAAACACTTATGATTATGAGCTTTGGACAGGCAAATAGCCCATTCTAAAGCATTTTCACATTTGGGGATGTCCAGTTGAGGCAAGGCCTTACAGGCTATATGAAAAGAAATTGGACTCCAAAACTGTGAGCAGCTACTTCATTGGCAACTATGAGCGATTTAAGGGCTATAACTTTTATGATCCCACACTTAGGTCAATTTTTTTTTTAGACGGGAACTGCAACATTTTTTTAGGATGTTGAGTTTGGGGGGAGAAATAAGGTTAGAGACATAGTCTTTGAGGATGAATCGGTTTCGATTCCCACTATTGCTTTTGACAATGTGCAGGTTTCTATACCTGTCATTGATCAAGAAGCGAATCTAGATCCTCAACCAGATAATGTTGATCAACCCCCCATTCAAGATGAGGTAATTGTTCCTGAGGAACAAACTCAACAATCTCAAGAACTAATGCCGTTAAGGCGATCCACTAGAGAAAGGAGAAATGCTATTCCGAACGATTTTATCGTATTTCTCCAGGAACATGAGGAAGGCATTGGAATGGTGGAAGATGATTCAATCAACCTCCATCAAGCCATGCAAGGTTCTAAATCTCAGAAGTGGATTGATGCCATGAATGAGGAGTATAAGTCTATGCAAAACAATAAGGTTTGGGAACTTGTCCCATTACTAGAAAGTGCGAAGCCCATTAGTTGTAAATGGATTTTTAAAACCAAAAGGGATTCGAAAGGTAATGTGGAAAGGTATAAGGCTCGTTTTATAGCTAAAGGCTTTACCCAAAAGGAAATGATTGACTTTAAAGAGACTTTCTCTCCGATTTCAACGAAAGACTCTTTTAGGACAATCATGGCACTTATTGCACATTTTGACCTTGAGCTTCATCGGATGGATGTCAAGACAGCATTTCTCAATGGTGACATTGACGAAACAATTTATATAGTGCAGCCAGAAAACTTTGAGTCAGGAGACCTAAAGAATATGGTATACAAATTGACAAAGTCCATCTATGGACTCAAGCAAGCTTCCCGTCAGTGGTACCACAAGTTTCATCAAGTGATTATCTCGTTTGGTTTTGAGATAAACGTTGTTGATAATTGTGTGTATCACAAATTCAGTGGGAGTAAGCACATATTCCTAGTTTTGTATGTCGATAACATATTGCTTGTCACAAATGATATAGGCATGTTGCACGAAACCAAGAGATTTCTATCAAAGAATCTTGAGATGAAAAATCTTGGTGATGCCTCCTTTGTATTAGGGACCCAGATACAACGAGATCGCTCTCGGGGTATTCTTGGATTATCACAAAAAAGCTATATCAATAAAGTGCGCAAAAGGTTTGGCATGCAGGACATCAAACCAGGCGACACCCCTGTCGCTAAAGGAGACAAATTCAGTCTCAATCAGTGCTCTAAAAATAACCTTGAAGTTAAGGAAATGCAGAAGATTCCCTCTGCATCAGCTGTAGGGAGTCTAATGTATGCTCAGGTGTGTACGCGTCCGGATATTGCGTACATTGTTGGTATGTTAGGTAGATATTAAGTAATCCTGGGATGGATCATTGGAAAGCAGCCAAACGGGTTATGAGGTATATGCAGAGAACAAAAGATCACATGCTCACATATAGGAGATCGGATCAATTAGAGATCATAAGGTATTCCGACTCCGATTATGCTGGATGCCATGGCAGCAAAGTTTGTAGCATGCTATGAGGCATCCAACCATGGAATATGACTGCAGAATTTTGTCATTAGGCTACGCATTCTGGAGGGTATTGAAAGACCACTCAAACTATATCGTGACAATAAGTCAGCAGTGCTATATTCCAACAACATGAGCTCATCTAGGTCAAAGTATATTGATATTAAGTTCCTAGTTGTGAAGGAGAGAGTGCAGAGTGGATAGATATCCATATAGCACATTAGGACAAACTCCATGATAGCGGATCTGCTTACAAAGGGATTACCACCCAAGGTCTTTCATGAGCACACTGCTCATATGGGTGTTATTTTGTATGAGGATATCACATTATAGTGGGAGTTTGTATCATTATGTATTTTATTGCTTTATGTTTGATTTTGGACATATTTATGCATTTATGTATTTGGATATTCTTATGATCAGAAATAAAGTATTCAGTTCATTTCACTCTGTTGCATTATGTTAAGTATTGATTTCACTAAAGAATAAAGTAGGACCAGTTGAAAATAGACATTTATAGATCACATTGCATGTAATTTCCATGCTACGCATCCATGATTGATCTATGTCATTTAGTTATGTTGGTATACATGACCATTGATGGGTTTAGTCACGCTAAATGTGACGAAAACCGCTTTGATCCTATAACGACATAATCAATGGACGAGATTGTTCGGATATACCCTAAAACTGTGATAGCAAAATTTTGGAGCTCATAAAGTCATACACATTTGTAAAGTTACATATGTGGCTCAGTGGGAGATTGTTGGAAAATTCCAACATGTGGGGCCACACATGTAAATATTAAATGTGTTGTGCTATCTTTTGGTTAAGCCTAAATTAAAGTGATCTAATCAAGATTTAAAGTTTTAAGGCTTAAGGGTATAATTGTCATGGAATTAATGTGTAGATACCAGAGTGCTATATCTAATTTGATGAGGGGTCGAATTAGAAATAGCAAAACCTATAATAATCTCTTTATTATATATTAGGGTTATGGTCCCCAAATTACACGAGACCTTTTGCTTGTCTGTATCCCCATCAACAGAACAAGAGAGAACACATTATGGTTCATAAAGATCGTGATAATTTGGAAGATCACAACCCATCCACCAACATCCGGCAATGGATTCAGGTACGCTTCCGCATTCTCTTATCTCCCTATTCTCTTGAATTGACATGGGTTAGTAATATGTATTTAGGGTTTGATTAATCATGATATAGAAACATGTTTAGATTGAGATTCAGATTAATTATGTGCCTATGCATGTTAGATTCGGTATTAATTAAATCACTTACACACAATAAATATAATTATTTGTTTCAAAAAACAAAAGAAAAAATTGATTTCCGAAAAATATCTAAAATAAATTAATGTCATCCTCATATTTACCAAAATGTCACTTATTGAATGGAAATGGATGGAATAGCCATTAGTGTAACAATGTTTGCCAAAAATGGTCATTTCTAAACCAATTCCCCATCCGGTGGCCATTTTGATAGTGGTGGCAAAACTTGATGGCCACCAGGGTAATTACCCCAAAAGTTAATTAGAAACAAGTTGCCAAGTTTGTGTTATTAGTCAAGAAAAATAAGTCAACTTTGATGCCGAGGAAACAAAATTAGAACTAACAAAAAAAAAAAAAAAATGGTGGCAGGTTACCAAATAATAATAATGGAGAAATGAAGTAAAGCAGTGGTAAAATAGTGGTAGGTTACCTTCCATTCTCGTTGTTAAATGCATTTAGCATGATTACTTAGTTAGGCCAATTGTGGAATTGAATCTTTATTAATTAATTTCTTCATTGAACATTTTTGTATTCTAATCGAATGCAAATAGGTTGTATTTTCTTGCATAAAATGAAAATATGTCATAATCATGGACGGGTTCGAAACCAAAATCTTTTTAGGACCAATGTGAAAACTGCCATCGGTGAAAGCAACAGAGATATATTATGGGAAATAGTTGTTTAAAATCATGTAAAAATGCTTCAAATAGGGAAAGGGTGCCTCCCTCGCAGCCAGAAAAGTCTCTCTCAATCTCTCCTCTTTGTTTTCTACCCAAGAAAAAAACCATTAAAAGGACAATTATCAAAAAAAAGTCATTTTTTTTTTTAATTCCAAAGTATTTTGTGACTTTTCATGCAACAAACTTTTTCATATGTACCGAATAGTGGTGGTAAAATAGACAGGGCTAGGGCCGGTCCCGTGACAGGCTGGGCCTGGCATGATTCGACCAATAGCAGGCCAGGCTAAGGCTTGGCCTAAACCCGGCGACCAAACTAAAGCCCATGTGGCCAACGACCACTTTCTTTTTTTATTTTTTATTTTTAATTTCTTCTTTGACCAAACGGTCAAAAATCTAAATTTATTTATTTATTTTTTCGGCTGATGGGCCAATGGCTATAAGGCTTTTTTTTTTATAACTTTTTTTTAAAAAAAATTCATTAAATTTACAAATATACAATTTTAACCTCTTTTTAAAAAAAATCTATAAATACCCCTAAAATCCCAAAATCCAAATCAAACTCTCTCTATTCTTAACTTTCTCAATTTCTCTCAATCTCTCTTTCTCTAATCTCTCTCTCTCTCTCTCTCTCTAATCCCTCTACGCTAAGGCCTCGTTTGATTTTTTGTCTGAAGACTGAACAATACTGAATGTTACTGAAGACTGAATGGTGACTAAAAACTGAAGACTGAAAAACATGTTTGTTTTGTTTTCACTGAAAACTGAATGTAAGTTGTTTGTTTTTTAAAGTTATATATATCTGAAAATAAATACTTTTACATCTATGCCCTTCTAATTATTATTTGTTATATATTTACATTTTAATATATTACGGACAACTCTAACATATAAATTAATTCTAAAATAAATTTATTTGGTTATTAATAATATGTCAAATTTATGTTATTGTATAGAATATAATAATTACTATGCCATTAGCTAGTGACATTATAAAACTGATGGGTTACTTCATGTGTATATTACGGTCAAAATGAAGTTCATCAATATGTTCTTATTAGCAATCTACTTCATGTGTATAATTTATTCTTTTTTTTTTTTTTTTTTTTTTGGAAAAACAATATATTAAGGGCTACTGGAAGCAGTGCAACACAAGAGTGAACAGCAGGCAACCAGCCTAAAAAAAGAGCCAACAGACCGGCAACAAAAGAGGCAAAACAACAAAAAAACAGAGGCAAGCGAAAAAAACACACACCCACAAAAAAAGAGCCAAATCAACGAGAACAAGAAACAACAAAAAACAGAGGAGACAAAACCATGGGGGATTAGGTGTATAATTTATTCTTTAATTGATTTGGAATAAACTTGGATAATTATATAATTTATAGATTTCATGTAAGAAAAAAAAATTATAGAACAAGTGGTTAGTTTTGGAAATAGATTAAATTAGTGAGGATAGTTTTGGAAGTAAAACTTTGCATTAAATTTTACTGGATTTGTGTTAAGTGAAAAGTGAAAATTTTTCACTTTTCAAAACAAGTGGTTTTAGGGGTTCATTAAGTGATTTTAATACTTAAAAATCAAACAAAATAACTGAATGGAACACATTAAGTACCATTCAGTGTTAAGTTGAAAAATCAAACAGGGCCTAAGTCTCTAATTCTCTCTATTCTTAACTCTCTACACACTCTACTACTCACATTCTCTACAAATTACAAAATACAAACAAAGGTTAGTTTTATTATTTATGATTTCATGTTTAGTTTATTAACTATTAAATATTAATTGCTTAGTTTTTAATTTTAATATTTATGATTTTATGTTTAGTATATTAAATATTTATGGGATAGTTTTTACTTAATGTTAATATTTATGCTTAGTTTTTTTTAATATTTATTGCTTAGCTTTTAATTTTATTATTTATGATTTTATGTTTAGTATATTAAATATTAATTGCTTAGTTTTTAATTTTAATATTTATGATTTTATGTTTAGTATATTAAATATTTATAGGATAGTTTTTACTTAATGTTAATGTTTATGTTTAGTATTTTTAATGTTAATTGCTTAGTTTTTAATTTTATTATTTATGATTTTATGTGTAGTATATTAAATATTTATGGGATAGTTTTTACTTAATGTTAATGTTTATGTTTAGTATTTTTAATATTTATTGCTTAGTTTTTAATTTTAATATTTATGTCTAATTTTGTAGGAACTAGGAAATGGATCCTACTCAAATTCTTGTTTATTTCTCAGACGGATGGACATGATCAATGTTAACTTTATTATTTCGTCACCGAAAGAGGAAGTCGGGGAAGATACTAAAGGAATAACTGGTTCACCAGGGACAACGACATCAAAATCGAGAACCAGAAAGTTAAAATCTATGGTATGAGATACTTTTGACCCGATAAATGTAACCGACCCGGACGGTCAGGTATTATCTAAGGTTTGTTGTAAATTTTTTAAGAAAATATTGTCTGGTACTAAGAAAGGAACATGATATTTGAGAAGGCATAAAGACTCATGCATGCTTAAACACGGTCAGGTAGATACTATTAGACAGATATAACTACAATGGAACCCATATGGATTCGTTAGTAGTTAGAGATATGACGATGTCAATGCTAGGGAATGTGTGCATGTTATATTGCACAAAGCAATCAACCGATTGGTTTCGGTGACAGTATTTTTTTTTTTGAAATATTTATCAAAAATGCATTTAACCCCCAATTTTCAATTGTGTCTAGAAACACCACTAGAAGCGATTTACTAAAATATTTTTAACCCGATTGAGTCAAATTGGTTGCTCAATTATAGAGTTTAAGTGTTTTTGTTGCACTAACTCCCAATATTTGGAACACACATTCCAAACATGACTATTCATGTGTCACGGGACACTATATAGATACTGATTGGAAAATCCAAAAAAAGAATTCTTGGTTTTCGTCCGATAGATTTCGCTCATACCACTTAAAATATTTTTAAAGTTATTTATGAAGTTTTAAATGATTTTAGACTAACTGGACACATCCTATCCCTCACATTAGATATTGCATCATCAAATAATGCATCAATTAACTTGTTTTTAACCAACAATGTCCTTCAAGTTGGGGGTCATCTCTTCTACCAACGGTGTGCATGTTACATCATAAATTTAATTGTGAAATCAGGTTTGAAGGTTGTAAACGGTCATATAGATCACATCATTGATGCCATTTCCCATATTAGCAGCTCTAATCAAAGAGTGAAATTTTTTTCTAGATATTGTCACACTTTTGACAAACAGCCCAGGAGGTTCCAAACAAATATGTCGGTAAGGTGGAACTCCACTTATTTAATGTTAGAAAAGTGCTATTAATTATTCAAGTAAAATTATAAGTTATTATAATATGAAAATGACTCGAGTGGATGGTCCAACCATATACGATGAGGATTGGTATGTGGCAAAAGTTTTTATTAAAATTTTAAAGATTTTTTACGATTCAATTGTACTTCTTTTTGGGCTCTATTACCCCACATCACATCTTGTATTGCATCAAGTATTAGAAATATCTGAAATTTTACATTCTTGTAAAGATGATGTCATTTTAAAAATTGCAGTTGAGGTGATGGTAACAAAATTCAAAAAATAATGGTCTGACATTCCTTTACTCTATGCCTTAGGTTATATAGTAGATCCTATGACTAAATTAACTAGTTTAAAATCTTTTACTCAGTTTTTGGTTGTTATTTGGATTTAGATCTTACTCAAAATTTTACTAACCTACACTCCAACGTGTTTGAAGTTTATCATCTTTATGAGTACAGGTTTAGCGGGAGAAACATGCAACAGAGGGAACAACCGGATACCCAACCGATGAAGAAAAGTATGAGAATCTTAAACATGGAAGACTCTTCATCCGGATCCGGTTCTGGTTCATCTCAATGTTGCAAACTGAACACTTACTTTGAAACTAGATTCGACATAGCCCATCAAGGGGACTTCTAAGAATTTGATCTGTTGTTATGGTGGAAGAACCATACTGAGAGTTATCTAGTATCTTCCCAACTAGCACGGGATGTACTCGTCATCCATGTGTCCACTGTTTGTTCAGAACAAGCATTCAACACCAGTGGATGTATAATCGAAGCTCGAAGATCTTGTTTGACACCTCAGATGGTAGAGGTATTAACATACCTTCATGATTGGGAGCATGTAGAGATGAGGATGTAGCATCAACTGGTGAATGAAGAATTAATTCAAAGTTTTTCCAACATATACTTCGAAGATGCTTCTGGTTCTGCTAGTAACCAGTTGGATTGACGACTTAATTTTTAATTATACATGTATGTGCAATTTTGTAATTCGATTGCACTCTTTTTCCCTTACCAAGTTTTTATCCCATTGGGTTTTCTTGGTAAGGTTTTTAACCAGGCAATCACAAATCCTGTAAACTGAAATGTCAATAAGTAAATAAAACTCATCTCTTTCTTAATTCTTACATTTTTATCACTTTATTTATTCTTTGAATAATTTTAGTAAATAAATAAAATATATTTTACACTATTTCTTACATTTTATTCCAATACTCTTTAGTCATTAGACTAAATAAATAAGAAATAAATTTTAAACTTTTTTTTTTTTTTTGGAAAACTTGAATAAATTTTAAGCTTCAAAACTAAAATACATAAGTGAAAATAAATATAATAAATAATTTTAAACTTCAAATATTATAAGATGAATAAATTTTAAAGTCAAACAATTAAATAAAATAGGAAAAAAAAAACAATCAATTCATATAATTGATGAATAATTTATTTATTTTATATTTTTATAAATTATATATTAGATATTTAGATTTATAAATTATAAATTATTATTTTATTTTATTTTATTTTAAAAAAAAACCGGGCGGCTTGTAGGCCGGCCCGCACTCCTACCAGGTCAGGCCCTAACATTTTTTTAAAGGCCGGGCCTGGATCGGCCTGTTTTATCTTCAGGCTACTTTAGGCCCGGCCTGTTAAGGGCCCAATACGGTAAGGCTGGGCCACCCATTTTACCACCATTAGTACCAAATTGGTCCTTCTATTAACCTTTTGTTAGTCAAACTAAAATTAATAGTCGATGGGTATTTTAGTCTTTTAAACATGTGTAAATAAAACTAAAACTAAAAATTAAAATAAAATCATTTCTGTTAACAGAATGAGTCAATCGATAGAAGAAGAAAGTTGTACACATTAACTTTGATATTATCATCGGTGTAGCACAGCTGAAACTTTAAAGTTTTTGTTAATTAACTTAGTTAATCAAAGGTTAGTTAGCTCAGTTAGTTAGATGAATCATATTAGCTTTCCCAGCTCATCACAATTAGTTACAAGTCTGTATTTTGTAGTGTTACAATTAGTTACAGAGATTTCTCTAGAATACTTTCCTCTAGAATTTTCCTTTCTTTTCTCGTTGATTTTCTTGAGAAAATCTGAAGTTCAACATGGTATCAGAGCATAATACCGATGTTTCTGCTTCTTCAAACACTCCTATGAGTTTCTCAAACCTCTCACTCCATGGATCGAAGCTTCTAACTCCATTAAAGCTTGAATTAGTTGTGAAACTCGACTACAACAATTTCTTGTTGTGGAGACAACAAGTCACCGCAGCAATCAAAGGAAATCGTCTTCAACATTTTATTGATTCTTCCTCTCAGCCTCCGAATCGTAAAAATCCATATGGTTCTGCGAGTGAAGCATTTCTTTATTGGGAGCAGCAAGACCAAATTCTACTTTAAGAGATTCTTCCACAACTAGTTGGTTGCTCGACTTCATGTGAATCCTGGAATACTATAGAGAAACTCTTTTCTTCTCAATCCAAGGCAAACATGATGCAATTGAAGTTGCAACTTCAAACCCTAAAGAAAGGTACTTCTTCAATGTCAGAGTATTTGATGAAAAAAAAGAAAGTATAATTGATTCATTACAATATAGTGGAGATATTATTACTAAAGATGACAAGATCATGAGTATTTTGAGCGGATTAGGACCAGAATACGATTCCTTTGTCATACCTGTAACATCTCTGCATGGATGCTATTCTTTGTCTGAGATTTCTGCTTTGTTGTTAACTCATGAATCTCGTATAGAGCAACATAATCAAGGAGAAAATTTAACTGTGAATATGGCTGCTAATTCACGAAATTTTGGTCAGTATAAAAGAGGAAATAAGTAGCAATTTTTCTGGAAATGGAAGAGGTAATTTTCAAGGAGGTAATACTAGCTATAACAATGGTGGTAGTGGAAACTAGTTTTAGAATCAAGGTTTTCAGAATCAAGGTCATAATGGTGGTCAAAATGGAGGTAGAAGAGGAAGAGGACGTGTCAGACATAACAATGGCAAGTTTCAATGCCAAATATGTCATCGAATGGGGCACTCTGCACCCAGGTGTTACTACGGATTTGATCAGTCTTTTCAGGCTTCTAACAATGTCTAGAATTCAGCTAATGTTGCAACAATGAATCAAGGACAGATAAGTGGCCAAATGACTGCTATGATTGCTTCTCCAGAGACTCTTTCGGACACTGCTTGGTATCCAGACAGTGGTGCTACTGATCATTGCACACTGGATCCAAGCAATCTAGCTAATAGGCATGACTATCAAGGCAGAGAGAGGATCTTTATGGGGAACGGAGCAGGTTTGAACATCTCTTCAACTGGCTCAAATACGTTTTCCATTGATAAGCACACTTTTCATCTTAAAAATATTTTACATATACCTCATATTACTAAGAATCTTCTAAGTGTTTCTAAGTTTGTTAGGGATAACAAAGTTTTTCTTGAATTTCATTCCAATGTTTGTCTTGGGAAGGACCAATATTCGAAGAAGGTACTTCTTCAAGGAGTGCTTAAGAATGGTCTCTATGTTTTTGATCTTCCAATTGGGCACTCAAAAAGGTTTTCTTCAGTTGGTGCATTAGGTTTTCAATCATATTCTGCTCATTTTCAAACTTGTTTCAAAATAAATGTCACCATTCTGTTGTAAATATAGCAGTTGATATCAATGATTCAGTTCTGCATTTGTGGCATATGAGGTTGGGACATCCCTCCTCATCAGTTGTAAAACACATTCTTAATAAGAATGGTATTCAGTTTTCTTCAAAAGGTTCTTATTTTTGTGATGCATGTCAGTTAGCTAAAATCATATAAGCTTCCTTTTCCTACTTCAAAAACTTTATATCATAACCCTTTAGAGTTGATAGTAGCTGATATATGGGGTCCTGCCCTTGTTTTATCTTCTAAAGGCTACAAATATTGTGTTAGTTTCCTGGGATGCTTATACAAGATATACATGGATATGCTTACATAAGTCCAAATGCTTTTCTTATTTTCAAAACTCAAGTAGAATTACAATTTTCTCATAAGATAAAAGTGTTGCAAGCCGACTGTGGAAAATAATTTGAGTCTTTGAAGTCAGATCTTTAAGCTAGTGGCATTGTCTTTAGATATAGTTGTCCCTATACACATGAGCAAAATGGGTTAATTGAAAGAAAACACAGACATTTGGTAGAGACTGGTCTGGCTTTTCTTTCCTAAGCTTTAATGCCGAAGGCTTATTGGGATGAAGCTTTTATCTCAGCGGTTTTTCTTATTAATAGGATGCCAAATGCAGTCCTTGGTGGTCAAGTTCCTTTTGAAGTTCTGTACAAATTAAGTTGCAGTTGATTATAGCTTGTTGAAGGTGTTTGGTCACCTTTGTTATCCCCATCTCAGACCCTATAATAAACACAAGCTTGAATAAAGAAGCCAGCCTTGTGTTTTTCTTGGATATGACAATCACTTCAAGGGTTATAAGTGTATTAATCATCAAGGCAGAATCTATATGGTAAGGAATGTTGTTTTGTCATGAACAGACATTTCCTTTTGTATCCAATTCTCAGTTTGCTTCTTCAAGGTCTGTTGTTCAACATTCTTCTTCTCTGCCTTCTTTGTTTACAATCAATTTAAAGTGGCAGCCTGTTCTTATTAGACCTGTTTCTTTAACACCTAATTCCCCTATTCCTGAGCAATCTTTTTCACCCACTTGTGTCTCTTCCACATATAATTCCCCTATTCTTGAGCAGTCACTCTCACTAACACACTCTCCATCTCATACATAAGATCAGTTGTCTTCAGTCCCTGGTTCTAGAATACACTTATACCTAATACTACTAATCCACAACAAGAGCCGTCTACTTTTTCAAATACTCATCCAATGATCACAAGAGCCAAGAATGGTATCTATAAGCTGAAGGCTTGTCTTGTCACGCAAGAGGAAACTGAACCTGCAACATTAAATCAGGCTCTTGCCAACCCGAAGTGGTATGTAGCTATGACAGATGAATTCTAAGCACTTCAAAAAAATAACACTTGGAGTCTAGTCAAACCACCTCTGGATAGGAAATTTAGTGGATTTAAGTGGGTTTTTAGGATAAATAAGAATCCTGATGGCTATGTGCTCAAATGTTAGGTTGGTGGCTAAAGGGTTTAAGTCAAGTTGCAGGGTTTGATTTTTCGGAGAATTTTAGTCCTGTCATCAAACCAACAACAATTAGAATTATCCTTTCTATTGCAGTTACAAAACAATTGGATGTAAATAATGCATTTCTCAAAGGGTGTTTTTGAAGAGGATGTGTATATGACATAACCACCTGGATTCACTTCAAATATTCATCCTCATCATGTGTGCAAATTGCACAAGGTATTGCATGGCCTTAAACAAGCTCCTCGTGCCTGGTTTGATAAGTTTAAAATAGCCCTCTTGTCACTTTCATAGATTTATTATCTCAGACTTCTATTATAGATGGATGAATATTGGCCCAATCAGTAAGTCGAAGAGAAGCTCAATTTTCAAAAAGATCTCAACTTTCATGATAAACCCCCAAAAAATAAAATATAAATACATTAAAAACTTCACATATGAATAAACATTGCACACCAAAAAAAAAAAAAAAAAAAAAAAAACTAACGACAATAATTTCCACTCAATTACTAAAATCAATCACAAATGAAAGAAAGTGACATACTTTATAACCATGTTGAGAGCAAAATTAAAAGGAAAATATTCGACATTCATAACTCATCTTAACTGATTTTCATTGTTATTAAACTAATCATATAAACAAACAATAATCAACTAATCAAATAACTGAGCAAAGCTATACATAAAATATTGAAAACAAGCATAACCCGAACCCAAACCTTTTCACAACTAACCACCATTTGATCCACGATTTTTAATTTATTCTCTACAACTCCAAATCTTACGAAATTTTACATGGATAATCTATACATATAGGAAATGTTACAGTAAAATTATCAATTTAATCCATGATCATTTGTATATTAAAACATTCATTCTTTTCTTATTTCCCAAATCTGTCCAGTAGAAGTCAATATTGACCTGTGTCCATTTCAAAATTTATAACAATTTTTATACTCATTTATAAATCACAAAATTTCGC
Organism: Acer saccharum; assembly: GCA_030490815.1. Lineage (NCBI taxonomy): Eukaryota > Viridiplantae > Streptophyta > Magnoliopsida > Sapindales > Sapindaceae > Acer > Acer saccharum. The sequence continues at coordinate 19,231,763 of CM059876.1, read as the reverse complement.
AGAATAACAATAGACATAACATTCTATCTACATATAATTTTTCATAATTTTATAGATAGAAGAACCCACCCAAATAAATTTATGAATTTTGGCCATTTATTAAAATAGCAAGGTTCCAGTAGGCCTTTGTATATTTCGAAAACACATAAAAACTAGCATCATGGTCTCTACTTTCATCAATTGAATAGGCTATATATAAATCATCATCATGGTCTCTACTTTCATCAAGTTCAATCATGAAAGAGATAAACAAAAGAAAATAGAAGCAACGAACCCTAGTAATAAGAAAAACTCAAAATCCTTGGGGAGAAGGCTGGACTTGTTACGACCTTTTGATATTTATATCTCTCACCATCAAGTTTACCAAAATTCATGACTTAAGAAAATCCTTTAAAATCAATTCCCAATTTAATACACCTTGATTTTTGCAGACATTTTTAAGATCCGACTTTAATACATTCAGATACACCCGGATTTGGAATGACTCTTTAAAAGTCCATAAAAATCTGAATTGAATACTACTGAATTAATATAGAATCTTTTAAAGTCTTTAGATGTCCGAATTGAATACATCAGGATTTATAAAGTCTTTAAATGTCCTCGAAAATCTTAATTCAATACACCCCCTAAAAGAATACTAAGGTATCTTAAAGGGACAATGAAGTTTGGTCTTCAGTTTTCAAGACCAAAGTCATCTTTGGTGGGGTTCTCTGATGCGGACTGGGCAACAAGTCCAGATGATCGAAAATCAACTACCGACTATTGGGTTTTCCTTGGATCACATCTGGTTACTTGGTGTGCAAAGAAACAGCAAACTGTTTCGAGGTCATCAACAAAAGCTGAACATAGGAGTCTAGCATCAGTAACAGTAGAGATAACTTGGATAGAATCATTGCTTCAAGAATTAAATTACAAGCTGCCTAGAGTGCCTACTGTATGGTGTGATAACTTGAGCAACTCGGTTCTACATGCTAGAACCAAACATATTGAGCTAGACTTGTACTTTGTGAGAGACAAAGTATTGCAGAAGAAATTGACAATGAATCACGTACCTTCTGTAGATCAAATTGCGGACATTTTTACAAAGCCTCTCTCAACCTCCCGGTTTCAGATTCTAAGAGACATACTCATTGTGATTGAACCAACAATGAGTTTGAGGGAGGATGTTAACAGAATGAGTCAATTGATAGAAGAAGAAAGTTGTACACATTAACTTTGATATTATCATGATCAGTGTAGCACATCTGAAACTTAAAGTTGAGTTAATCAAAGGTTAGTTAGAGGAATCATATTATCTTTGCCAGCTCATCACAATTAGTTACAAGTCTGTATTATTTAGTGTTGGAAAAAGTCAATGTACATATATAAAAGCTCAACAATACTTTTGTAATCAATTGGCGAAATCAATAAAAAGTTGATTATAGAGATTTCTCTAGAATACTTTCCTTTGGAATTTCTTTTCTTTTCTCGTTGATTTTCTTGAGAAAATCTGAAGTTCAACAATTTCATATAATAAAATAAATATATAAAAATCTAATAATAAAAATATTAAAAAATAAAAACAATTCCACCTCCGCTATTATATGTGGGATTCGGGGATCTCCTCCACTTAAGGGGATCGTCAGAGTTCTAGATCGTGGAGAAGCGGAGGTCTTCCGCAATTTGGAAAAACCAGATGCGAAGGTTCTCTAGTGAAAGAAGTTGATTTGGCAGGTACTTAACATGCAAGATCTGTAGAAGTTGGCTATCGATGTCTGCATGAGTTTAAGTATCTTGTTATATACATCATAGACCGTATCCGATGCACTTTAAAAAAAATAAAATAATAAATAAATAAATTTGTAAATGATTATTTAGGATACACCTCCAATCATGCCTAAATCCAATAATTATATCTTTGTATTTATTATTTGTAATTGTAATTATTTCCTTGTCTGGTTTTATACAGCTCATAATCCATAATTTTAGGTATTTACTTTGTATATTTCATTATGTAAAACCTTAGCTAGAGATGATGTTTTAAACAAGATTCAACCGAACACAAATACAAATATAAAAGAGATAGGGATATGAAGAATTAACTTGATATTTTTTTAAAGTGGTAAAACCTCAAAAGAGGAAGCATCCACGGGTTGAATCTACAACCACTGGCCAAGTATCTTTCATTAGATGATAGAGAGAAATTCCTCAAAAGTGACCAATACATGATACACTACCTATTGGACTCTACCTCTTCCTAACCCTATTAGATATAAGTGATCAACACATGATACAGTCCCTATTGAACTCTACTTCTACTCCAACCCATGGGCCTTCCAATGAAAGAGACATAGCCAATTTTCTATCCAAGACAACACATGTGTTAGCAAGAAAATGTTAAAGGGGTCAAATTCCAATTAACACAATGTATTTATTGAAACAATGAAATAATACTGTTTTATTGATCAATCAAATATAATGCATGATACAATGGTGATAACACACGGTTTTTGATACATTGAGGATTTTGTGAGGTTTAGATAGGCGATTTCTGACACAGTTGGCGATGGCGATTTTGTGTTAGTTGATAAGTGGAATTTATGTAGGGATGTGGATTCAAAATCGGATCCCTCTCTTTCGAGAGGCTTGTAGCATTTGTAGGTCCCTTTTCATACTCATTACTCTGGTAATCAATCAATCAATTAAGCAATCAACGGGGACGTTAATGGTGGCTTCGTTTTAGGCACGGGAATGATCCCATAATCAAGTGATTTGTTTCCTTCGTTGGCGATCTTTGACAAAGTTGACTAATCCCATTTAAAATGGCGGGAGAAGTCAACTTTCCTTATATTTAAAAGTTGAAGTATGTTGTCCTTCTTATAGCATGGTCCAGGTTCCTTGGTGTACCGGTCATTCCTTTCTTGCTAGTCTGCTCTTCTGATGTATTAAAATCATCCTTCCTGCTGCCAAGTAGACCGGTTTTAGGAGGGATCGAGGTATCGGGGTACCTTGTATCTTACCAGATCGTGTTGCCAGTATACCTTGGGCATCGGGGGTACCGGCACAATGTATTAGCGGGGTACTTAGAACCCTGACTTTCATGCCTCCTGGTACTTGGGGACCTAGGTGACCTTAATCCTGATCTTGATTCACAGAATGTATACCTGGACATACAAGTCTAGCTTTTTCTCGGGGTAGCTGGATACTCCCTGAGGTGTCCTCTTATTTAAGATAATCTTGGCATAGATGGAAAATTCTTCTTTGGACCCCTACCTTTTTTGGCGGTTAACAGAAATCCCCCCTGACTTGAACTCCGGTACCTAGTTGAGGTTGGAGTTAGGATACCTAGAACACTTGAAGGATTTTTTCCATCTTGCCTAGCTGGTTTCAACTATCTAGGAGGAAATCCTCCTTTGGCACGCTTGTATTTAATGAACGATCCACGTGTCACGTAAGGAATGGTGCGCTTGTTTGAATGGACCGTTTTTTGGCATGATTTTCTTGAAACTGTCACTTGCATGTCTCTGGTCATTAATCACTGTTTCTTTTTCTATTCCGGTAACCGCCTACCTTTTTCTATAAATAACTTGCCCTTCTTCTTCGTTCACTCACGTTGATTCAAATTTCAAAAAAAAAAAAAAAAACAAAAAAAAAAAAACAAAAAAAAAACCAAAAAACAAATAAAAAAAACAAACCCTTTCTCTTTCTAAGCCTTCCTTCTTTCAAAAGTTTTCAGAGAATCTTCTTCTTCTTCTTCCTTCTATTTTTTCAATGGCTATTCTACCACCACCTGCTGACAGTCTTGATGACCTTCTCAACATAGGGGAGAATGACTCGGCTGATAGCTCATCCTTAAATGTGAGGAAGAGGGGTCGAGGGGAAGATGACACCACTGGGAGTCCTATCCCATCCCAGCACCGTCGTTCCAATAGGAATACTGGTATTGGGTCGGGTTTCAATAACAAACCTGAGAATCCAGTCGATCTTGTTGACAAGGATGAAGATGATGCAGACACTGGGGTTGAGAGGGAAGGTGCTTTAATTATAGATCCCTCGGGGGTGCTGAGTGGCCCCCTGTCTTCCTTCCACGATTCTAGGGTCGTTCTTGATTCTGTCAACACTGTTGACACTATAACACGCTTAAGAAGAGAATACCAGATTCCTGATGCTATCACCCTCTATCTTCCACATCGGGGTTACGATGTATATTCTCCTCTTAAGGGCCACTTCCTCATTCAGGTGACTGCTTTTGAGTGCGGGGTCAGGCTACCCCTCCACCTCACTCTTTGTAGGGTGCTCCATACTCTTCATCTGTCTCCATTGTAGCTTTCACCAGGGTTCAGTAAGCATCTGATTAGGTTCTTAGTGATTTGTAAGGAGCAGTGTGAGATGGACAATATAACGAGGGAATCCGGCTTCGTCGAGATCCAGTATGTCTTTTAAGTGGCGTCCCTGACGACGGATCCCAAGGGCCAATTTTATTTGAGGGCAAGCAACTCTCTAAAATTCACTGTTCCTAGAGCCAACACGAAATATAACAAAGCTTGGTGTGATGAGTGGGTTGTGGTAGGAGGAGATTAGGGCCACTCGGTACATATAGGTGGGATTGAGTACTTGGTTCCCACTCAGTTTAGTGGGAAAGAGAAGTGGGATAAGGGGAATATCTCTACAGAGTCCATGGGTATCCTAAAGAAAATCCTGGCCTGATCCTATATGAACATGAAGTTTCCCACCTCCGACCCTTATGAAGATGCTAGGGTAGACCAATACCTTAAGGTCTCCCTTGTTTATCCACGTAAGTAATTTCCTTCTCCCTGTTTCTTCCTATTTTATTTAATCTTTCTACCTGGTATACTGACTTTTCTGATAGTTTTTACAGCAGCTCTTCAATCTTCTCCTCCTACTTCTTCTGGACTAAAGCTCCAAGGGACCTCTCTAGTCATATCTCCTGTTCTTCCTACTAGTACAGGTACTAGTGCCCTATCTGGGTCCAGCCATCCTGCTAATCCTACCTCCTGCTTCAGTGAGATCCCCGCCGCGTGCTCGTGCTTCTCTACCTACCATGCCTTCAGCACGTCCCTATTATGAGTGAGATGGCTGCTAGAGCTGCTAGGATCCGGGGTTCTCCCGGTCAAGTTCAGAAGCAGGTTCCAACTACTCCTACAGTTAGACCTTCATAAGTTGCTCCTCCTCCTCCTCCAACTGTACCTACTAGGCGTTGACTTAAGGTAGACAAGGAGAGAGACGCTGGTACCGTTGCCACTCCTTCTACTAATTAGCCATTGAGATCATGGTTGCGGGATAGCAACCTGGACGAGGTACTGTCTCGGTTTACAGCTACATGCTTTGGTGGTGGTTTGTAGGCTATGACTTCCATGCCTGTGGACCTTATGGTCACAAGGGGAGCCTCCCTTCTTACCGAGGTATGATTCTTGGTCTCTCTCTTTGTTTGGGGTAATTCTAGGAAGGTACTTACTTTTCCCTATTCTTTTTGTAGGCTTTCAAATTTACACTGGCAATAGGGTAGCAGGTGACAACTCTCAAGGAGGCGAATATTGTTGCTAGAGAAGAGTTGGAGAATGTCAAGCAAGACCTAGCTCAGTCTGAGAAGAGCATTAACTTCCTGAATAGGTCATTGACTACAACTGAAAGGGGCAAGGAAGAGGCCTTGGTGAACTCGAAGCAGTTGAAGTGAGCTCTTGATATAGAAACACTCCGGTCCCTATGCTATCGTGAGGAAAGGGATGGTCTGAGAGGGGAGAAGATCCTGCTCCAAGAGGAAAACCGCCTTATGCGAGGTATGGTGATGGCTCTAGAGGCCAAAGTGGACGACTCCTTAGGGGATGGGTACTTCTTTGCCTCTCACGAGGTTGCCTAAGCCTTTCCTCCTCCTTTCGACCTAGAAGCTACCTTTGGTTGGAACCTGGAGTAGATCATGGCTAAGGTTACCCAACTCTCAGACTTTACCTCGGTCCCAGTGGATCCTTCTTCAGTTGCTGTCATCTCAGATTCTTCCTTGCCTTAGGAACTTGATCTGCCTGCTATTGACCTAGCAAGAACAATTAAGGAGGTGCTTCCTGATCCTCCTGCCCATCAAGATGACCAAATGCAGGATGCAGAGGATCCTGCTAAGATTGAGACTGAGCTGGTGAAGGAGGCGGAGGCTCTTGCTAAACCCGGGGCACTAGGAGCTAGAGAGATCCTGGCTGATGCTGTGACCAAGGTGGTTGAGGAAGTAGATGTTGCAAGCCAGAGCAAGGAAGCAAGGGAGAAGAAAGGTGCTGAGGATGCATGACTTGCTGTTTTTATTTTGCCTTCATATACATTTTTTGTAGCCCGGAAATGGGGGTTAGGCTCCTTGTTTGATCAATAGAAAGTGTTAACCGCCAAAAATGGCGAGGACCAAAAAAGAATTTTCCACTGGTCCTGAGAAGAAAGCCGGGTTGCAAAGCAGCAGCGGGAAATAAATCTGGGTACCTCGTCTGCTAGCCGACGGGCTAGAGTAAGAGCCTCTACCCACCCCCAGTCAGGTCCAAAATCTCTGGAACCAAGAAAGCACTAGGAAGCCGTAAAGAGAAGGGCTCTAGAGACACAACCGTCACAAGATCGTGGTGCCCAATTACCCCGAGTACCCCGATACCTGAGTATCCTGGTACCCTGACACTTGGCACTCCGATATCTGCAAACATCGTTTTAAGAGGAGCGAGAGGGACGCGGGGTATCCGGAGTATCCAGAGTATCCCGACCAGTAAAACTTGTGACATACACATAGCAAGATAAACACCTGGATCCCAGTATACCGGCCCCACTGAAGTAGGAGGCGAGCACCCCAAAGAGTAGACCACATGTAAAGGGAAACATTAAACGTCACCGTTCAAGATAAGAAACTCAAGTTACAACGCGTCATTCATTCCCTCCATAAAGAATCCTATTTTGAATAGGGTTCAACTTATTTGGAACCTAGAAAAAAGGAATTGCCTGATCTTTCGGAATCAATATCCCAACGAATTCGTTAGACTCCAAAGGAAGGCCCGTGCATCGCTGAAAACCCTAGACTGAAGTTTTAGGAGTATTCAGCAAGAAAGCGGGCCTATATAATGATCATATGTTCACAGGAAAAAGGGACCAGACTTTTTTTCTACTTATCGACAGGCACGAAAAGCTCCATCTCGAGCGTCCACTAAGATGTCTTATTTTCTCCCCTACTGTAATCTCAATAGTTCAAGCGTTGAGTTGTAGAATTTTATTATAGTCGTTATATATATAATACATAAACAGTTTCATGCTTTCATACTCTTACCATATCAAGAAATTGTCCCTCCTATTACTTGCACCCATCATTCTTAGTAGATTCATAAGATATAGCAGGGTATCGGGATACTGCACATCCCACTAGCCTAGATCTATTCAGATCCGGGCCCTTCATATATCGTTAATTTGAAATTGCACCTCGGTGACAATTTTAGGTTAACACTTTGGCACCGTCTGTGGGAAACAAACCCCCCACCATTAACAAACTTTAAAGATTCAACTCAGAAGAAGATAGAAGATGAGGCTCCGATCCTCCTAGGGGAAACCCGTAAACTTAGGGCCCCATTCCCTCGCTTCCACCCAGAGAAATCAAGGGAAAATGAAGGGAACCAGAAGCCAGATCCCAGCAGCAGTCCCACCACTAAATCCTGGATCAGCACCACAGGACCCCGTGGTCCCAGAAGCGGCTAGGGAGGCCATAGAGCAACATGCCACTGCCTACGTGGAAAGCGTCCGCCTTCGAATGATCGCCCAAGGGATACCCTTTGAGGCACCTCGACTTACAGAAGGGACTGGACCAAGTACCCGGGCACCGGTTTTTGATAGACTCGGACCACCTTTACCCGTGCATAATCATCCTGAAGATCTCAGACAGCAGTTGGTGAAATCGGCTATTGACATCTCGCCTAGAAGGAGCCATTCAGCGACAAGGCCGATAGCAAAAAGAAGAAGCTCGCAGCATGATGCAGGGGTCAGTATCAGATCCAAGAGGGAGAACGAGGAAAATGACTTGATGCGGCAAGTTCAGGTTAGTCACACCATTAGTGGAGGACCAACCCTTGCCGGGACTTCTAACAATTCAAGAAAGAACCATGCTAGGAAGATCCCGAAACAAGCCATTGACCAGGATGTGTTCCGGGTATCCAAAAGGTCACGTGAATACCCTCATTCTGCTCAGATTGTTTTCACTGAAAATGATGCCTACAACTCAGTACAACCCCATGACGATCCAATGGTGATCACAGCTCAGATTGCCAATTGCCAGGTCTACCGCATCCTGATAGACACCGGAAGCAGCATAGATATCCTATTCAAAGAAATATTGGAGAAGTTTAACCTTAAGAATCCCTGCTACAACAGCTGCAATTCACCCTTATATGGTTTTGTAGGAGACTCCGTGATACCAGTAAGAGCTCACACTTTGCCAGTAATCATCGGAGAGGTCCCCCCTTCAATGGAACATCATGAAGGAGTTCATCATAGTAGATACCCCATCCACCTACAATGCAATCGTAGGAAGACCTTTCTTGTCAGGAATCAGAGAAGTTCTATCCATTTATCATAACATCTTGAAGTTCCTTGTTGGAACCGAAGTAGGAGAGGTCAGTGGAGATCAGTAAATGGCCCGTACCTGTTAGGCAGTATCTGCCAACCCCACCACTTCAACCAAGCGTAACACCCGTGTCACTTGGGAGTTGAGTCACAGGGCTCTAGAGTCGGACCATCATATCCTAGAAGAAAGGGAGATACCAGATTTGATCCCGGAGGAAACCGAAGAGGGAGAAAGAGGATAGACTGGGGGGCACCCCACGGAGAAGTTAGAGGAAATCCAGATCAGAAAGGGCGACCCAACTAAGTTGGTGAAGATAGGAGATGCACTGGATAGCAAGGTCAGGAGAAGTTTGGTGGAACTTCTTGAAGAATACAACGACTTTTTTGCCTGAAACCACGATGAAATGCCGGGCATCCCCCTCAATCTAGTAGTTCACGAAACGGAGACATTTCAACAAGGAGCGGAACACGGCGGTACATGAAGAGTTGGATAAACTTTTGAAATCCAGATTCATTAGAGAATCCCACTACCCCGAATGGATCGCCAATGTGGTCATGGTAACCAAAGCCAATGGAAAGTGGCACATGTGCGTGGATTATACCGACCTCAACCGGGCATGCCCGAAGGACAGCTTTCCCCTTCCAAAAATTGACCAGCTGATCGATTCTACTGCAGGAAACAAACTCCTAAGTTTCATGGATGCTTTCTCGGGATACAACCAGATCATGATGCATCCCATCGATCAGGACAAAACCAGCTTCATCACTGGACAAGGTCTCTATTATTACAAGGTCATGCCTTTTGGCCTCAAGAACGTAGGAGCCACATACCAACGCTTGGTGAACAAATTATTCAAGCCGTTGATAGGGAAATCTATGGAAGTATATATAGACGACATGATCACCAAATCACAAATGACCCATCAACATCCTGAAGATTTGCGCCAGACTTTCCAAGTAATCAGGGAAAATCAGATGAGGCTAAATCCAGCTAAATGCGCCTTTGGGGTAGCAGCGGGGAAGTTCCTTGGTTTCATGGTGCATGAAAGAGGAATCGAAGCCAATCCCGAAAAGATCAAGGCCATCATAGAACTGGAATCTCCTAATACCCTCATGTTAACCATCTTTTTTGGCAAGGGTCCAAAGAAGAATTTTCCATCCATGTCAAAGTCATTTGATTGATGAAGGAATGAACCTAGGATCCTAAGGATCCCGCTACCATACTATCTCGGTACCCCGCTACCGCATGATCCATGATACACAGTATCTTGATGTCGTGCCACATTGGTATCCTGGTACCCAGTACCACGCACTTGGTACCCCGTACCCCGTACTTGGTACCCCGTACCCCGTACTTGGTACTCATTACCTCGCACCTGGTACCCGGTATCCAGCACCTGGTACTCAGTACCCAGCACTCGATACCCAGTATCATGTTTCCTGCCTAGACCGATCCTCCAAGCACCTCCCAACCACCTAACATAGAAGGCATCAACAAGGGAGGTCTTAATACATTGTCTGTCAGATTACCAAGGAAGACCAGAACCATGCTACAAGAAGGACAGTATGCGCTAACATTCGAATACAAGGAAGGTTGACCTCTCTGGCCATTCACCACGCTATTAATGGAGATAGCCAACCCTATTAATAGAGATAATCAATCGTATTAATGAAGATAGTCAACTCTTTAATGGCCATTCACAACGCCATTAATGAGAGAATATTCAACTCAATCAATGCCAAATCAGTGTTCCCATAATTGTGGATTGATGGACTAAATTGATGGAGTGGGCAACAAGAAATAAAACCTATATATATGACATGATATTCGACAGAAAGGAGATCTTCTTCGGCTCCCAAAAAAAGCCTACGGCTTCTTCCCCAATCGGGATCATCTTCTGCTTCTTCTTCTTTTCTACTGATTAGAGAAAAGGGCCTAGCTCGCCTATTATTGTAAGCTCTCTGGAGCATTTATGTTGTGTTATTCTCCTACTTATGTAAGCTCTCTGGAGCACGCTCTATTCATAAATATATAAAAGATCTCTCTCTACCGGATACTACCTAGGGGTTTTTCAGCATATGATCCTACGTGATATTTTTTCCCCCTAGGCCAGTCCACCTTCTACTATATATCAGAATCCTTCTGTAAGGTTTATAGTTAGTGTTGACATCAATTCCATATCAAAACGTGTTTATCTTGTAATGTTTAGTGGTTAGTAATTGAAGAATTAAGAAGACGAAGGATGTCTCAACCACAATTCATTCAAGAAGCCGGCTTTTAAGAGATTCGTGCATCATTGGTCAACAAAGGTATTAAAGGACCTCATATCTCTTACAAGGCTAGGCACACACACACACATAGCATTCTTGTATGTTCCTTCATGATTTAATTTCATTTATATATCACTTTCACACACTTGGCAAAATATGCTCATGCATTCATATTATGTTGATAAACTTTGTGTTTTGCATTTTCTAGGACTATGTCCGGAAACTAGCATATGTGTGTGTCTTTGTGTTTGTATGTTTCCGTATTTTTGTATTTGGACTTGAATATGCTCTATTATGATTCCTTATTGAGTTTCGATCGTTTCGGTTACTCATTCATGTAGTTTCGAGTCCAAACGATGTAGCTACGCTACTTTTCGTTCTCATTCGTTGAGTTGACTTCATCGACGTTTTCCGAGATGATTTCTCAACTGTTTTTCAAAGTTATGTAGTCATCATTGTCGTGCATGAGAGAGTCACAGTTCGTAATCTAGAAACGGATTCAAAATCGGAGTTCGGATGCCTAAGATACGGGCTAAAGAACCGAGGGAGCGTGCGAGGAGACAGCCCAAGCCTTGAGGCCACTTGGGCAGGCCGTGTGTGTGGCTGTGGGCCCCACGGCCTTGAGGGGCCTCTGCCCCCGTGTGGGCCACGCGCCCCCCACGGACAGGGGGTGACGTGGCCTCACACCATTGGTTGGTTTGGCCTTCTCTCTCTTCCTATTTCTTCCCTCTCTCTCTCCATTTGAAATTTTAAGAAGAAAAATTTTAGTTTTCCCGTAAGGATTTTCTCTCCAGTTTTCAGATTTTCAAAACACCATATCTTCCTCATCCGGAGTCGGGTTTGAGTGATTCAAGTTGGAGAGTGTTCGTATTTGAGTCCTCTATCATCTCCAAGTGGTTTGGTGGTGGTTTGATCGTGATTTCTGGTGGTTCAACATTGATTTCCAAACCAGCTATAGAATCCAAGGTATTGGACTTAACTTTGGGATTTCTTTCTTTTTGACCTTCCATTTACTTGGGGTTTCTTCTTCTATATCTATGTTTATGTTTGGTAAAAGCTATTGAGAAAGATAGCTTGATTATCATTCTAATTGAAAGTCAATTTGTGGACTAATGTTGACTAGATTCTATGATTCTAGGTTTTACATATGTTTGTGAGTTGTATTGTGATTAGAATGGCATCTTAGGTTGTTTGGAACTTAATTGAATTAATTTTGTGATAAATGGCCTTGAGATTTGATTTGATCCTTTGATTGATGAAATCTAGGATTTGTGCATTTGTTTGTGATTTAGAGAATCTAGGTTTTGATTGATGTAAATCTCAAATCCTTGCTCTATATTTTTGACTAGAATATTGATTGATTTTAATCTCATATATCTAGCATTTAATTGTATATTGATAGCATCTTGAATTTGTACTTCATGAATATATTTTGATTCAAGTGTTGTATATGTGAATGAGACTTTGAGCTTATGTGTTTGGTGTTTCACATGCTTATGTTTTTATTCTCGTATTTTGCATCTAGACTTGATTACTTGTGATATCACATGTTTAGGTCTATTTGTGCCATAGAATGTATTGATCACATGTTCTATGTTGTATTGATTGTTTGCATCATTTGCATTCACATGATCACACTAGGAAGTCCTTGTAAAAGGCATGAAGTCTTGGTTAGAGTTGGGGTGACTCGGATAGCCAAGCAAGAAGTCTTGCCTAGAGTCGGGATGACTCAGATAGGTAAGCAAGAAGTCATGGCTAGAGTCGGGAGGACTTGGATAGTCATGCATGGGGGGCTCCCTAGAGGCAAGAGTGCCTTGGATAGGGAGTTGGCTATTGTATTGGTAGGCCTAGGTGTATGGTTAGACATAGACTCCGATAGAGCGGGGTACACGGGAGGTGTATGCACTCTTGAGGAATTTCTAGTCTACCATCGATGTTGGTTGTGTGTGGTGTCCAATATATGGTGGTTTCGCATCATTGAGGGATTTCACACTTTCCAATAGGGTTGGGTAGGCTTAGACTTCACTAGGTTGGGTGAGCTAAAGATTGGTCACTTTGTGAATGTTCTATGTTTACTTTCCAATAATATAGTACCCAATGGTTATAGTTCAACCCGTGGATGTTTCCTCCTTGGAGGTTTTACCACGTTAAAAAATCTCTTGTGTTAATTCTTCCTATCTCTTTCTCTTATATTTTAATTGTATATTTTATTATCTTGATTCATAATATTCACATGTGATGTATTGTGAAACAAGACTTTGTATAGTGTGATTAGTGAATTCATTCTATTGATCAATTTTGAATCTATGATTCTTTTGTATATTGTAATTTTTGTATAGTGACATTTTGATCACTCTTGTAACTCATTGAACATTTATTGAAATACAAGCTTACTTTGTTGTTGTGTTTATTTGTTCTTATACCTCACATAACTAGTTGATATACTTAGACTTTGCTCTTATGATTGTATTATCGTATTGTCTATGTATGTCTTCCTTGGCTTATTGTGTTGTGTGTAAGGCTACCTTGAGGGACAAACGAAAGTTTGTTCAAGGGATTGAAAAAGGTGTAAAAACCTATTCACCCCCCTTCTAGGTATGCTTTAGGCAATTTAACTTTGTTTGTATAATTTCAATTGGTATCAGAGCGGGTCGTCGGACGACACTCGACGAGATCCGGTTTATACTTACATGTGGATTGCTTAGGTTTTTGCTAGTATGGTTTTCCAAGATGATGTGATGACCGAAGGGGCTTCGAATTCTAGGCCTCCTCTTCTCAAGGGTCACAACTATGGGTTTTGGAATTTGAGGATGAAGGCTTACATTCGATCTATTGATGAGAGAGCTTGGATGACCGTTGAAGAAGGTTACCTTGCTCCTAACAAGATTGAGGATGGAGTGACCGTTTCCAAGCCTAGGAGTGAGTGGTCTACTAATGAGTTTGAGTTAGCAAAATGGCATCATCGGGCGGTGAATGCTATTTTCGGAGGTGTTGATAGTAGGTAATTTTCCTACATTCAAAACCTAGAAACCGCAAAGGAGGCATGGGATGCTCTCCAAGTCACCAATGAGGGGACTAAAGCGGTGAAGAAGTCTCGTCTTTAATTGCTCACTTCCCAATTTGAGGTTTTGCAAATGGGTGAGGAAGACAAGTTTGTTGACTTCCAAGATAAGCTACTAGACATTGTCAACCAATGCCAAGCACTTGGTACTCCTATCTCCGGTGAGAGGTTAAATTGGAAGATTCTTAGATCACTTCCAAAGAGGTTCAAAGCCAAGGTTACCGCCATTGAAGAGAGCAAAGACGTTGACGTCATGAGCATAGATGAGTTGCTAGGATCTCTTCAAACTTTTGAGGCGTGTATGAAACCAAAGGCTAAGCACAAGGGTTTAGCTCTCAACGTTGTCAAGGAAGCTAGTAGTAGTGATGATGATGAGGAGATGGCGTTATTGGTTAGGAAGTTTAGGAAGTTCATGAGGAAAGGTGCCAAGTCAAGTGGCAAGTACTCAAGGGACAAGGAAGTCAAGAAGTCCTTTACTCCACCTCATGAGAGGAGTGGCCATACTAAGAGCAATAGGAAAGTTCAATGCTTCAAGTGCAAGAAGCTTGGACATTATGCTTCGGATTGTCCTAGTGGTGATTCTAAGAAGGACAAGAAGGGAAAGGCTATGGCGGCTACATGGAGTGAAGATGATGACTCTAGTGATGAGGAGAGCTCAAGTGATGAGTCTTCTAGTGAAGAAGAGCTAATGAGCAACTTTGTTGCATTCATGGCTTCTCACTCTACTCTAGAGGATGTAAATCAAGATTCATTGGATAAGGAGATTGATCAAAGTCATCAAGAGTGTTTAAATGATAATCCGACCTACATTGATCTTTTGGCTAAGGTGAAGTTTCTTGAGGAGAAGTTGAAAATAGCCTTAAGTGAGATTGATGAGAAGGAGGACTTGATCAAGATTCAAGTGGATGAGTTTGTTGCTACAACTCGTAGGCTCTTGCGTGAAAAGAATGCTATTGAAAAGAAGCTTTGCGAAGTTGAGGGTATTTTGCTTGAAAAGAATAGGATCATCTCTAATATGAACTTAGGTAGCTCAAGTGTAGCGGTGGTTGAAGAGAAGCTCATAGAAGCATCACTTCCTACTAGCGAAGCTATCATTGAAGAGAAAGCTCCTAAGAAGAGACGTTCCAAGAAAAAGAACAAATTGAAGAATAAGGTACCCCTTGAAACTCCCATTTGTCCTCCACCACCACCTGGAAGGTAAAATCTCTCCTTTTGTTCCTATATGTCATTTTTGCAATACCTTAGGCCATATCAAGCCCAAGTGCTATAAATTCATTGAATATTGCAATTTAGAAAATGCATCTAGGAATAGAGAGATTGGACCTAATTCTATGCATGCTAAAGCTTTTGAATATGGAAAGCATGATAATTTTTCAAAGCATGTTAAGAATGTCCGGAAGGTGAAGAATGCATATCCTTCAAAATTTGACCTTGCATGTGTTGCTAACAATGTTGAGAAAAAGAGTATTAATGATATTATTGTGAATCAAGTTGTGGAAGAACTTTACTCTAGGTTCAACATTGTGGTCAAAGAGAATCTTGATGATGTTCGTGTATGTCCACCCAAGACAAAATTTGTCAAGGGTGAGTGCTCTTACCATTAGTGTAAGTTGCACATGTGAGTTAGCTTTAAGTCTAGTGTTGTTGATAAGAAGCTTAGTTTTTTGCTTTGTATCTTTACAACTTGACATGAACTTAGCTATCTCACTTTGTTTGTTATGATAGTCAAAATTTGTTGATTAACTTTTGAGAAGTTTTTTTTTTGGAATCTATATGGTAACATTGTTGTTATGGCTTTTAGAGAAAGTCATTTTTTTTTGTTTGTTTGAGTTGGTTTACATTGTCTTTAGTCTCTTGGAATCGACACACCTATAACTTGTAGTCATGAGGACTTACAAGCCAAGAGGACTCATAAAAAGGGTGAAGGCATTGTATTTGGTGAAAATAGTTAGCGAAGGTATCTCTATATCATATTGCTTGCTTACTTGATTTTTCATCTATCAACTCATTGTTTGTATCACATTCATGAAGCATGTCATAATTGAGAACTAGTATAGTGTTTATATCGTCCTCTTTGACATTTGCTAGTTTAAGATCTTTTGGTGATAAGTGTTCACATTGATCTTATTTCATGAAGTGTGTTGTTATTTGTATGATTGTTGAGTGGCTAATTTTTGAATAATGTGAGCTTCATATTCTTTGATAGCTACTCTCTTGAGAAGTAGAGATCTTAAGTAAGTCTCTTTACTTGCTTCTAGATCATGTGCTTTTAAGCCTTGAAATTGGTTTCAAAAATGCACTTTGCTTCTCTTGTATGTTTTGTTAAGTATGTTGAGCTTGATTGATGTTCGCTTTGGATACACCTTGAAGTCTTATGGACTAGTACATTTAAAAATGACCAATGGTTGATATCCATTTGCTTCGGCAATATAGAACTCAACGAGCACCCTCATGGAAAGGGCTACACACCTTAGTTGTGAAGCCACCCAATGTAGGAAAGGGCTACGCCATTGTGATGAGTGAAAGCCGCCATGAGGTGTATATGTTTTTGTTAGAAAAATCAAAGAAGTGTTGAACTGAATCATAAAAAAAAAAAAAAAAAAAAAAAATCTTTGATTCAAGCCTAAATAAAAAAAAAAAAAAAGAGGCTTTTGGAGTATAGTTGAATAATCAAATGAGCTCGGGTTGACAAATAGAAATGGGTTGACGAGCCACATGCACACACATGCTCACATGTTGAAATCTATTCTCTTTATAAGCAAAATTTCGGATGATAACCGGTTTGACCTTTTTATGGAAAGGCCTAAGATGAATAGATGTTGAAATTGTTTGCATGCTTGATTATCAAACTACTTCTTTTCATATACTTGAAGCAAAATCTTCACACACTCACTTTTGCTTAATTAGTATTTTTGATACTTTAGCAATTTTTGATGACATATGAGAGTGATTGGAAATCTTGATGTAACTCTCTTAGATATGTGAAGCTTATTTGCAAATCTAATAAAATTGCTTGTGATGTGATTGTGTGGTGATTTTTGTGAACATTTGTCTATCTTGATTTTAGATGAGGCACTTGTCAAGGGGGAGCATAATATGCTAAATTCTTGTTCTCTTTTATGACATGTTCACATGTTCTTCAAGGTTGTTGTTTGTTGGCATTATTCTTATTTTTGATAAATCATGAAGATGCTATGATAAATTCTTATTCGCATGATGATTTATTGAATATAGTGTTTTGCCCTTGTATATGTTTATTGGTTACTTTATTTGTTTCTTTGTTTCCTCTCACTTTGGTTTTTAGTTTGTTTTTGTATAGCAAGATTATGGGAAAAGCAAAGAAGATTGGTGGAAATACTTCTTCAACTCCCATTGACAAGTCCAAACCTACAATTTCTTCCAAAATTTCCAAAGCTAACAAAGTGGATGAATTGTGAAGTTTTGGTTGCAAAAAGCTAATTCAAGAAAGAGGATATTGACTTGGACTCTTGTGTTGGATCCTATGTTTATGATGTGCTTAAGAGTAGAAATTAGAATTCATGGGTGAACATGTTAGGAATCTCTAATGAGACCGTTGTTAGAGAGTTTTATCATGCTTACAAATCTGGTTCTACTGTGACGAGTGCTACTCTAAGCATAAGGAAAGTTGTCTTTAGAGTTTGTTCTAGGAAGGTTAATGAATTTCTAGACTTGCTCGATGACATTGAATCGGAATTCCTTGATGTTGACATCTTGGAAAACCTTGATTTAATGGGTAGGACTCTATGTGATGATAGTAATTTTGTGTGGGGGAAACGTGCTTTTATTAAGCAAGGTGAGTTAACAAAAATTAGTGCATTTTGGCATTTATTTGTGTGCTCCAATTTTGTTGTTTCTACTAATACTTCAGAGCTTAATAGAGACAAAATTAAGATTGTATATGCCTTGGTGACTAACAAACCTATAAACCTTGGTGAATTGCTTGTGGAGCAAATTGAAATTGCGGCTTGTACTAGTCGTTTGGATAAGAAATTGGCTTTTCCGGGGTTTTTAACTCAATTGTGCTTAGCTAAAGGTGTGAGGAATCTTGATGGTGATGTTATGCTTCCTCCCTTAGAGAAGTTGAATGAGAAACGTATGGCATCCATGTCATACAAGGACAAGGGAAAGTCTAATGATGTGTTTAGGCTTTTTGGTGATTCTCTTGATTCTAACCATGTCCCTAGCTCACCCGTTCTTCCTAGTTGGGCTTTAAAATTGAGGAATGAGGTTGAAGAATCTCGTAGGTTGATTGAGGCGTCACAAAGGAAGATTGAAGACCTTAGTGCCAAGCTTGTTGTTCAAGATGAAAGGATCAAAGAGTTGGAAAGAAAATCAACTCCAACAAGGCAATATGTGAGATCCGCACACTGTTCTTTTTTCCTTGGTGGCACAAGTGGCTAGAGAGCTTCATGAGGTATATTTTCTTACTCTTTTCCTTTGGCTTCATATCATGTCAAAAAGGGGGAGAAATATGAGAAACACATGGGAGAAATCTAGCTTACTAAGTCTCTTTTAGTTGTTTTATATGTTTGTATATTTGGTATCTAGCTTGAACTTTATGGCATGTAATATTTTTTTGTTGTTGAATCTTGGCTTAGAATATTTTGATGGATAGTATGTATTAAGGGGGAGCATACTTGATCCATTTGAACTTATATGTTACTATTTTCTTGCCTAAGATTGGATATTGCCATATTTGTTGTCTCTTGGATATTCTTGTGCTTTCAAGTTCCTTTTAGGTGATATCAAGAGAAGACCAAGTTGAAGTTCAAGACTTGTTTTGGTTGTTAATTTGTGTCTATATGTGTAACTCAATGTACTCATTGTGACCAAATTTTCTTTGTAATTGTTTTAGTGTTTGTTTAGGGGTTTTGACATGGAATTTGCCAAAGGGGGAGATTGTAAGGTTTATAGTTAGTGTTGGCATCAATTCTATATCAAAACGTGTTTCTCTTGTAATGTTTAGTGGTTAGTAATTGAAGAATTAAGAAGACGAAGGATGTCTCAACCACAATTCATTCAAGAAGCCGGCTTTTAAGAGATTCGTGCATCATTGGTCAACAAAGGTATTAAAGGACCTCATATCTCTTACAAGGCTAGGCACACATACACACATAGCATTCTTGTGTGTTCCTTCATGATTTAATTTCATTTATATATCACTTTTACACACTTGGCAAAATAGGCTCATGTATTCATATTATGTTGATAAACTTTGTGTTTTGCATTTTCTAGGACTATGTCCGGAAACTAGCATATGTGTGTTTCTTTGTGTTTGTATGTTTCCGTATTTTTGTATTTGGACTTGAATATGCTCTATTATGATTCCTTATTGAGTTCCGATCGTTTCGGTTACTCATTCATGTAGTTTCGAGTCCAAACGATGTAGCTACGCTACTTTTCGTTCTCATTCGTTGAGTTGACTTCATCGACGTTTTCCGAGATGATTTCTCAACCTTTTTTCAAAGTTGTGTAGTCGTCGTCCTGTGTGAGAGAGTCACAGTTCGTAATCCGGAAACGGATTTGAAATAGGAGTTTGGATGCCCAAGATACGGGTTGAAGAACCGAGGGAGCGTGCGAGGAGATAGCCCAGGCCGTGAGGCCACTTGGGCTGGCCGTGGGCCCCACAGCCTTGAGGGGCCTCTGCCCCCGTGTGGGCCACGCGCCCCCCATGGCCAGGGGGTGACGTGGCCTCACACCATTGGTTGGTTTAGCCTTCTTTCTCCTCCTATTTCTTCTCTCTCTCTCTCCATTTGAAATTTTAAGAAGAAAAATTTTAGTTTTCTCGTAAGGATATTCTCTCCAGTTTTTAGATTTTCAAAACACCATATCTTCCTCATCCGGAGTCGGATTTGAGTGATTCAAGTTGGAGAGTGTTCGTATTTGAGTCCTCTATCATCTCCAAGTGTTTTGGTGGCTGTTTGATCGTGATTTCTGGTGGTTCAACACTGATTTTCGAACCAGCTATAGAATCCAAGGTATTGGACTTAACTTTGAGATTTCTTTCTTTTTGACCTTCCATTTGCTTGGGGTTTCTTCTTCTATATCTATGTTTATGTTTGGTAAAAGCTATTGAGAAAGATAACTTGATTATCATTCTAATTGAAAGTCAGTTTGTTGACTAATGTTGACTAGATTCTATGATTCTAGGTTTTACATATGTTTGTGAGTTGTATTGTGATTAGAATGGCATCTTAGGTTGTTTGGAACTTAATTGAAT
Source organism: Acer saccharum (assembly GCA_030490815.1). Taxonomy (NCBI): domain Eukaryota; kingdom Viridiplantae; phylum Streptophyta; class Magnoliopsida; order Sapindales; family Sapindaceae; genus Acer; species Acer saccharum. The sequence continues at coordinate 19,211,628 of CM059876.1, read as the reverse complement.
TAATTTTGTGATAAATGGCCTTGAGATTTGATTTGATCCTTTGATTGATGAAATCTAGGATTTGTGTATTTGTTTGTGATTTAGAGAATCTAGGTTTTGATTGATGTAAATCTCAAATCCTTGCTCTATATTTTTGACTAGAATATTGATTGATTTTAATCTCATATATCTAGCATTTAATTGTATATTGATAGCATCTTGAATTTGTACTTCATGAATATATTTTGATTCAAGTGTTGTATATGTGAATGAGACTTTGAGCTTATGTGTTTGGTGTTTCACATGCTTAGGTTTTTATTCTCGTATTTTGCATCTAGACTTGATTACTTGTGATATCACATGTTTAGGTCTATTTGTGCCATAGAATGTATTGATCACATGTTCTATGTTGTATTGATTGTTTGCATCATTTGCATTCACATGATCACACTAGGAAGTCCTTGTAAAAGGCATGAAGTCATGGTTAGAGTCGGGGTGACTCAGATAGCCAAGCAAGAAGTCTTGCCTAGAGTCGGGATGACTCAGATAGGTAAGCAAGGAGTCATGGCTAGAGTCGGGAGGACTCGGATAGTCATGCATGGGAGGCTCCCTAGAGGCAAGAGTGCCTTGGATAGGGAGTTGGCTATTGTATTGGTAGGACTAGGTGTATGGTTAGACATAGACTCCGATAGAGCGGGGTACATGGGAGGTGTATGCACTCTTGAGGAATTTCTAGTCTACCATCAATGTTGGTTGTGTGTGGTGTCCAATATATGGTGGTTTCGCATCATTGACGGATTTCACACTTTCCAATCGGGTTGGGTAGGCTTAGACTTCACTAGGTTGGGTGAGCTAAAGATTGGTCACTTTGTGAATGTTCTATGTTTACTTTCCAATAATATAGTACCCAATGGTTGTAGTTCAACCCGTGGATGTTTCCTCCTTGGAGGTTTTACCACGTTAAAAAATCTCTTGTGTTAATTCTTCCTATCTCTTTCTCTTATATTTTAATTGTATATTTTATTATCTTGATTCATAATATTCACATGTGATGTATTGTGAAACAAGACTTTGTATAGTGTGATTAGTGAATTCATTCTATTGATCAATTTTGAATCTATGATTTTTTTGTATATTGTAATTTTTGTATAGTGACATTTTGATCACTCTTGTAACTCATTGAACATTTATTGAAATACAAGCTTACTTTGTTGTTGTGTTTATTTGTTTTTATACCTCACATAACTAGTTGATATACTTAGACTTTGCTCTTATGATTGTATTATCGTATTGTCTATGTATGTCTTCCTTGGCTTATTGTGTTGTGTGTAAGGCTACCTTGAGGGACAAACGAAAGTTTGTTCAAGGGATTGAAAAAGGTGTAAAAACCTATTCACCCCCCCTCTAGGTATGCTTTAAGCAATTTAACTTCGTTTGTATACTTTCACCTTCTTATCTTACTACACACACTCATTACACCTAGTAGATTTGCTAAAATCAGCGGGATTCGGGCTACTAGGTATCCCGCTAACCCCGATCTGTCCAGATCCGGGTCCTTTATATTTTGTTAATTAGAAATTGCACCTCGGTGACAATTTTCGGTTAACACTTGGTAAAGGCGTTGTTTTAGGAGGGGTCCTCCTTATGGGATATCTATCCCAATGTTAAGAAGAAGGTGGTGGCCAGTAGGTAGACCGGTTTTGAGGATGATTCAGGAATTTCTTTGTAGGTGCGGGCTTTGGAGCCTCTTTCTTCGGATGCTTGGCTGATGCTCATGTTATGATACAAAATCCATACTGGGGTGAATTCTATTTCTTTCCTAATCCATCCAAATTGATTACTTATTTAAGGAAGATAAAGATTAGATGTCTACTTGCTTCCCAAGACTCTCACACATGTCCAAGAAGGTAATTTTTTCCGTTCCGACAACTTACGAAACAAATCCCAAAAGTATTCGCTGATTTTATGACTGACTAATCTGACCTTTGGGCAGTAAAACGAACATAACTTCTTCTAGAAAATTTGGATCGACTAGCCGTAAATTGGGTTGGAAACTAGACTTCCTGGGCTTTAAATCGCAGGACACACAGTTCAATCGAAGCTGAGAGATATGGCCCTCGCAACATGACTCATCTGCACTGTCACGGGTTACCGCTGTGAAAGCCTGAGCGGTTATCGCAGTGGTCTACACTGTTTTTGCACCACTTTGAGTGGCACTGTGGAAACCCACAATGGTCTTGATGGTGGTTGATGGCAAATGGCATAAAAGTCCCTTGAATCATCTAAAATTGCTCTTTTTCCTCTGAAATATTTCAAACATATCACTTGGATCCAACAACCTGAAAATGCTCAAATCACACAAATTAAAACCGTAAAAGACTCGAGAAACAAGCAATTGATTGGAGGAATGGGGACCAAAAACATATACAATAAATGACCGATCAATCACAGTCGGAGAGGTATCACGTAGTTTGATACCTATGAGATTTCAATAAAGCAAATTAAATACACCGATGATGAATCAAAATGTAATATCAATAGTGATCATATATAACTCATTTTATTGATCATAAACACGTCATGGAAATACAATGGAGACTTTCAGTTATCATAGCAGGAGGTTTAAAACATAGTTGGCGATGGAGATCTCGTGCATGTCAATAAGTGGAAAAGAGAATTGTAGGGTTTTTGGACTCAAATTGTGGTCCCTTTTCTGTCTAGCATCATGTTCTATATATATGTCCCATTTCTTGCTGTGCACTCCCCTAAATTCGATCTAGTGTCTTAGCGATTTACGGGACGTTCCGTGGCGATAGGCGAGAAGATCATGGGATTGATTCAAGGAATTAAGTGATCCCTTTTTTGGAAAAATTTGACAGAGTTGACTTTACTTTCATGTAAAACTCTTGAGTGGCGGAAATGAGTCAATTTCCTTGTTGTTTAAACGTCGACGTCTCACTGTCCTTCTTTGTAGCTTAATCTTGGCGTACCTGATCTTACCTTGATAGTCTGTTTATCTGACACTCTTACTACTTGGTTGGCTGGCTTTAGGAGGGATCGAGGTACATAGGCATCTCACCTCCTATTAGATCATGGTATCAGTGTATCGGGGTATCGGGATACCAGGTTGGTGTGGTAGCGGGGTACTAGGATTTTATAGTAACGGAGTCCTTAGAAACTTGGCTTTTGTGTTTCCTAGTATCTTGGAGTCTAGGAGCCCTTGATCTTGATCTGGATTGGTAGAAAGCGTATTTGGTCACTTTAGTGGCGGGGTACCGGGATGCTCTTCTATGATGCCTTTCTACCTCAGATATTCTCCAATGTGAATGGAAGATTCTTCTTTGAACCTTTGCCATTTTTGGTAGTTAACAAGTTGTTTAATCTCTTCATTGAGAAGTAAATCTTGTGGCTAAGGTTTCTTAGGCCACAAGTAAATTGATCTAGGTTCACTTTTAAAGGCATACGGGTAGTAGTGGTGGGTTAGTGACTGTGTAGGGTTTGACGTGGTCAATCTAGGTTGTGGACACCATTACAATGAATGGATTCGAGAATCGTGTGTGGCACACATAACTGCCCGTGGTTTTTCCTTTTTGAAGGTTTCCACGTAAAAATTAAGTGTCATTTAAATTCCGCGTTTTACACTTGGTTTATTGCATTGACTAGATTAGGGTTATTTTCATAAAATTGACTAATCGCGAAAATTTGGTAATAACCGGATTAAAATCTATTCACTCCCCCTCTAAATAGTTTTATACACACCGGCAATAATTAGTTTCACATTGTATGCCGATTCGGGATCCCGATGGCCATAATAAATGATTTTTGTAAGCAATTTGACAACACCAAATTTAGGGAGTTCTATGAAGTGCGGGGTATCAACCTCCGCTTTGCATCAGTAGCCCATCCTCAAACCAATGGATTAGTGGAAGCTACTAACAAGACCATCAAGAAACTCTTGAAAAAGAAGCTCCAACATAAGAAGGGAAAGTGGTTTGAAGAGCTTCTGAATGTGTTGTGGGTATATAGGGCTACCATTATGACCTCTACTAGGGAAATCCCTTACTCACTGGCTTTTGGAACGGAAGAATTCTTACCCATCGAGTATAGGTTGACATCTTTCAGGGTCCAACACTTTGAACCAGAAAGCAATGAAGCTAAAATGAGAGCCAGCTTGGATCTTCTCAGAGAGAAGCAAGATAAGGTCGCAGAACAGGTTGCAGCCTATCAGAGCATGATCGCCCGGTACTTTAACAGAAGGGTGAAGACTCGAAATTTTAAAGAAGGGGACTTGGTCCTCATAAAAGTAACCCAGAATACCCGGAAGAGGTCAAACGGGGTACTGGCCCCAAACTAGGAAGGACCCTACCTGATAAAGATGGTAGTTCGTGGTGGAGCTTACAAGCTAGAAGACATGGATGGCTACCCAGTAGACCACACCTGGAATGCTGATCACCTCAAGCTGTTTTATCCATAAAGTTTGAATAAACAGTTTATATCAACCAGTATTACTCTAAGTATGTACCCTGAATTTGCTTGGTATCGCCTGAAAATTCAATTAAGAAGTCAATTTTTTCTCCTACATGTTTCTCCTATGGTCGCCTTGAAAATTTCGCCTATGATCGCCTTAAGACCAAGAAAGCCATATGACATCTTGCTGCCTTGGATATGACCTACCCCTCTCTAGGAAGGGTAAAGTGCTAAAGTTACCTTAGTTGCCTATCAGACCAAGGATCCGGATTCATGTCCCTAGTTACTGTTCGGATCCTCAAGACTAGAAGAGCCTATACGGCACTCCTGAAGCCTTGGACCAGAACCCAATCTCTCCAAGGAAACTTGGTGCTAAAGTGGCCTTAGTTGCCTATCAAGACAGATTGCCTAAAGGACCGGGATTCCTTGTATGGAAATATCTGGTACCTTGATTCGCCTAACAGAAAACCTGGTGCTAAAGTGGCTTTGGTTGCCTACTAGGACAGTTCACCACAAAGACCGGGATTTCCTATACAGGAATGCTTGGTACCTTGATTCGCCTAATGAAAAAACTTGGTGCTAAAGTGGCCTTAATTGCCTACTAGGATAGTTTGCCTAAGGATCAGGATTCCTTGTACAGGAATTCCTGGTACCCAAACTTGCCTTATGAGTATCAAAAAGTAGCCTTAGCAGCCTATCGAGATCGGTACAAGCCTGAGATCCCTTATTCAGGAGGTACCCGGTACTTTGATTTATATTGTTCAAGTTGGGTGTCAAAACAATCTTGGTTGCCTACAAGGATCAATCATTTCCATCGGGATCAGACTAGACTTGGCTCATATTACTTGTAAAACTTCTATCAGTCATACAAGGGGACTACCAACCAGACTGTTTTTGAGAATGGTAGAGGTTTGAGATCATCATAGATAAAGTGGAGAATTAATCAACATCAATATTTCAAGCATGTTCTATTTAGATTATAAAACAAACATCCAGTTACCAAGTGCTACCAACATTCCGAGTAAGTTTGATCTAGATTATGGACAAGTATCTAGATACCAAGTACTACCAACATTCCAAATGAGTTTTATCTGGATTATGGATAAGCATTCAAGCATAAAGTTCTACCAGGATCTAATGTAAACAAGTGAGACAAAATACATGCAAAAGATAGGAAACTTTTTGTTAACCTAAAATTGTCACCGGGGTGCAATTTCAAATTAACGATATATGAAGGGCCCGGATCTAAATAAATCTAGGCTAGTGGGATGTGCAGTATCCCGATACCCCGCTATATCTTATGAATCTACTAAGAATAATGGGTGCAAGTAATAGGAGGGACAATTTCCTGATATGGTGAGAGTATGAAAGCATGAAACTGTTTATGTATTATATATATAACGACTATAATAAAATTCTACAACTCAATGCTTGAACTATTGAGATTACAGTAGGGGAGAAAATAAGACATTTTGGTGGATGCTCGAGATGGAGCTTTTCGTGCCTGTCGATAAGTAGAAAAAAAGTTCGGTCCCTTTTCCTGTGAACATATGATCATTATATAGGCCCGCTTTCTTGCTGAATACTCCTAGAACTTCGGTCTAGGGTTTTCAGCGATGCACGGGCCTTCCTTTAGAGTCTAATGAATTCGTCGGGATATTGATCCCGAAAGATCAGGCGATTCCTTCTTTCTCGGTTCCAAATAAGTTGACCCCTATTCGAAATAGGATTCTTTATAGCGGGAATGAATGACGCGTTGTAACTTGAGTTTCTTATCTTGAACGGTGACGTTTAATGTTTCCCTTTACATGTGGTATGCTCTTTGGGGTGCTCGCCTCCTACTTCAGTGGGGCCGGTATACTGGGATCCAGGTGTTTATCTTGCTATGTGTATGTCTCGAGTTTTACTGGTCGGGATACTCTGAATACTCCGGATACCCCGCGTCCCTCTCGCTCCTCTTAAAACGATGTTTGCAGATATCGGAGTGCCAAGTGTCGGGGTACCAGGATACTCAGGTATCGGGGTACTCAGGGTAATTGGGCGCCACGATCTTGTAACGGTTGTGTCTCTAGAGCCCTTCTCTTTATGGCTTCCTAGTGCTTTCTTGGTTCCAGAGATTTTGGACCTGACCGGGGTGGGTAGAGGCTCTTACTTTAGCCCGTCAGCTAGCAGACGGGGTACTCGGATTTCTTTCCCACTGCTGCTTTGCATCCCGGCTTTCTTCTCAGGACCAGTGGAAAATTCTTTTTGGTCCCCGCCATTTTTGGCGATTAACAGAAGTCCCCCCTGACTTGAACACCGGTATCTTGCTGGGGTTGGAGTTAGGATTCTCTAGTCTGTTCGAAGGATTTTCCGTCTTGCCCGCTTATTTTCATAGCAAAGGGAGAAATCTTCTTTCGAAAAGGTGGTATTTAATGACGATCCACTTGTCAGATGGTAACTGCTTCACAAATTCAAATTGGCCGTTTCCGGTGTGGCTTTTTCAGAGTTTTTCTTGTGCACGCCTTCAGCTATTAATCCTTGTTTCCTTCTATGTTTCGGTAACCGCCCCTTTTTTGCCTATAAATAAACCTCTCTCCCCCTCTTTTTTGCTATGCTTCACTTGTCCTTCAAAAATCAAGAACAGAAATCTTCTCCTTCTTTCGAATCTTTTCTTCTCTACAATGGCATCTCCCTCAAAACTTCCCGCCTCCACTTAGGATGCTCCTCCGTCTTCCTTGCCTGTCTCCTTAGGTTCTCGCTCTGTCTCCTCGTATCTTCCTGGTAGCCAGAGGGCGGATTCGGCGGTGAGTTCTCAGTCAATCAAGGGAAAGAAACGTAATCGGGGTGATGGCGACGTCACTGGAGATGGTATTTCGTCCCAGCGTCGTCGCTCTGTGAGGAACCCTCGAATTGGATTGGGTTTTCACAATGAACCCGATAATCCGATCCAGATAGGGGACAAAGGTGAGGGTGCTGATGTCGATGACAAAAAGGGGGAGGGAGCAGGCGACATTCTTCCTGAGGACTCTTTGGGAGCTCTTGTAGGGCCCCTCCTCCCTTTCGGTGAAGGCCGCATAATTTCAGACTCGGTTTATAAAGCTGACACTTTAGCCCGGCTCAGGAGAGTTTACAGGATCCCGGATGCTATCCGTCTTTCCCTCCCTCATCGGGGGTATGATGTGTACACTCCCTCTATAGGTTGCCTGCTAATTCACGTGGCCGCCTTCGAGTGTGGAGTCCGGCTCCCTCTTCACCCCTCTATTAGTAGGCTGCTTGTCGCTTTAGGACTGGCCCCGCTTCAACTTTCGCCCGGATTTTGGAAGAACCTGACCGGGTTCATGGTGCTTTGGAGGGAGCAGTGTGAAAAAGACGGTGTCGAGAAGGAACCTAGCTTTGATGACTTTCGTTATATTTTTCAAATAACGTGTATGGTCCCTCAGGGTCAATTCTACCTGAGGCCCAAAAATAAGCTGCAATTTGTTGTTCCTAGGGCAAATGTAAAATTCCAATCGCCCTAGAAGGACGAGTGGGTCGTAGTTGAGGGTGATTGGGGCCAGTCGGTGTATCTGGATAGGGTTAAACACTCGGTTCTTATCCGCTTTTCTCCATAAGATAAGTGGAACCCGGGCGAGCTTTCTGTAGAATCCAGTCGGATTCTTTCAGAGATTCAAGATAAGAACTATTCCAATCTATAGTATCCCACTTGTGATCCCTTTGAAGGTGCGCGACTGGAGCGGTATCTGCTGATATCCCTCGCGCAGCCAGGTATGCCTTACCCCTCGTCTTTCCTCTTTTTTTTTTTTTTTTTTTTTTTTTTTTTTTTTTTTTTTAATGGTTCCTCTAATAGTTTCTGCTACTCCTCTTCCTTCTTTTTTCCTATCAGGATTGATACGTCCAGAGTTCCCTCCTGCCAGTTCTCCTACCTCTCCTTCTGTCGGTGTCGGGACTGCCTCCATATCTTAGCCACTTGCGTCGACTCCTCCTCCTGCAATTACGGGGTCAGTTCCATATTCTCCCGCTTCCCTTCCTGTAAAAATCGCATCGCGCCCCTCTTTAAGTGAGATGCTGGCGCGGGCTGCTAAGACCAAGGTTTCTCCATTTCCTACTTAGAAAAAATCTCCTAATACGGCCGTTATCCCATCTGCAATAATGGTTGCTCCTCCTCCTCCTCCTCCTCCTCCTCCTCTCTTCACCGCTTCAACCCAGCTTCCTGTTAGAATGGAGAGAAAGAAGGTGGAGGCTGCTCGGGATATCTTTTCTCACAATCTTCCCTCTGGGTCAGGGTCGTGAAATTATGATCAGGAGGAAATCGTTTCTAAATTCATTGCTGCTTGCTCCAGTGGAGGTTTGCAGTCCTTGTCCTCTCTCCCGACTGATGTCTTAGCATCAAATAAGGCATCTCTTCTTGCCGAAGTATGCGTTCGGTTCCTTCAGCTCGCCGTATGTAAATTTCCCTTTCTTGTTTTCATATCTTCTTTATTTCTTTCTACAGGGTTTCAAGTTCACCCTGGCCATGGGGCAGCAGGTGATTGCCCTAAAAGAGGCCAACCTAGCTCTTCAGGCTAAACTAGAGGAAGTTAGGAATGATCTAGCCCGGGCCAAGGATAGCGTTTCTTCCTTAGTTCAGGAAGCCTTTGAGTCTGATGCTGGCAGGAAGGCTGCCTTGACGGAACTGAAACGGGTGACTCATGCTTATAACATGGAGGTTGTCAGATCAACTCACCGCCGGAATGACAAAGAGACCGTTAAGGCGGAGATGGCCGTCCTTCTGGATGACCACAGGACCTTGCGGGCTTCTATGAGTGCCTTGGAATCTAGGGTGGATTCTTCCTTCGGGGACGAGTATTTTACCGCCTCATATGAGGTTGCCAAGGCATTTCCTCCCCCCTTAGATTTACAGACCACTCTTAACTGGGATCGTGACTTGATTATGGCTCGAGCTGCCCAATTTGAAGATCAGGACCGGGGAGGCCCTCCTCAAGTAGCCCCCACTCCCGAATTTGTTACGAAGGGTACCCGAGGTCCCCTGGTTTCTCCGAATGACTTGGTACGAGATTCCGCGCCTCCGACTAACGAGATGGATCCTCCTACTGGAATAGTTATGGACGGAGCCAGAGAAGTTCATGATGCTATAGGTGATGAAGGGGCTGACGAAGAAGGTGAGTTTGAGCACAGAAAAACGGCGGAGGAGGAATCTTGATTTTCTTGTTGTTTCCCAGCTACATTGTTAGTTAGTCTCCTTTCTCTTTTTTTTTTTCTTTTTTTTTTTGTAGCCCGGACATGGGGATTGGGCACCCCAACTAATTAATTAAAACTCCTTTCCTTCTTTTTCTGCTTTACTTTCTTAATCGTTTTGTGACACCCTACTGTTTGATTGATGATACGAAAACCCATAACTATACTCAACAATATCGTTCTTGGATGATGGTCCCCTCATCCTTTGTTCGTTGTGCTTTTCAGACGAGTAATTTTGTACAAGTAGAGAACTCATCTTGGCCTGAAGTTCTTGATCTGGGTGCGTGACTTCAAACAGTCCATTGGGATGGGAAGTCTGGTTTGGGGCTCTATTAGTCAGTCTTGGTTGGCAACCAAGGTTGCCCCAATATCAGGTCTTTCTTGCTAAGATATGGCGATGTAATGGCTGGGCGTGAAGCGCGGCGGCCGTGCTTGGTTCGCGAAGCCACGCAGTGCATGGCGGTGTATCACGACGGCGTTGTGGCTGTCACGAAGCCAAGAAGCACGCCGACGCTCGGTGGGCACACCTTCGTCGGCGGTGCGCTCAGGCAACGATGCCAGCGATGACTTTGAGGGAGAGAGAGAGGAGAGGAGAGAGAAGAAAAGAGAGAAAAAGGAGAGAGAGTGTTTTGGGGATGGTTTTTATATGAGGGCTTTCCAGTAATTTCTCAAAAACATGGTTATTAACAATTAAAACTTCGTTTGTGGTTAAAAACGAATTTCCCACCTGATTATAGTCCATGTATATGTTCTTTAACATCTTTGTTGCTAGAACCCATAAATAGAATGAAATAATGGTGAGCCAGGCAGATGAACATGGCTAAAGGGTGTTTATACAAAGTCCATCTGTTCTTTGTTCAAATTCTGAAATTCAAAGAGAAGTTTAGTTTATTTTTTAAATTTAAATTCACTGTTTTCTCTTCTTAATCTTTTTATATTTTTAAATAATAAATATTTAAATTTTCATTAACAAAAATTAATATTATAATTTTTATTTTGTTAACTAATTATGATATTCATTAAAATGTTCAAAATATTAAATATTGTATTAATATGATGTATGAGATATATTTACTGTTATATTTTAAGGATTTTATTTAAGGGTAATGTTGGAATTTCAAAAAATATACTTAGTTGGAGTGTACATACAATTTTAGAGGGGTGCAAATATTGTTTCTCATCTATATAACAGGATTACTTAATTTGATCCATAGACTTTTTCTTTATCTGGCCCATGCTATACTAATTAGTCCATAGTAAAAGTGTCTGCTACGACCAGATTTAGAAAGAAATCTCTCATGTCACGCACATTTTTTTTTTCTTTTAGAAATTTTCTACCCAGTGATCGAATCTACTGTTCTACATTGATTTGACAAAACTGCCTTGTTTCTTAGGGGGGGTGTATTCAATTAGGATTCTTGGGGATATTTAAAGACATTATAAATCCTGGTGTATTCAATTCGGACATTTAAAGACTTTAAAAGAGTCTATATTAATCCAGCGGTATTCAATTAGGATTTCTATAGACTTTTAAAGAATCCTTCCAAATCTAGGTGTATTGAATTGGGACTTTAAAAATGTCTACAAGAATCCAGGTGTATTCAATTAAGACTAGATTTTAAAGGATTTTCTTAGGTCATGGACTTGATGAATTTTCTTAGGCATCTTCACCAGGGACATTAATGGTTACACTCAAAATCTGCTTGCCAAATTCAATAGTCACACTCGTTGTTGGTATTCTTTTTGCAAAAATAGTCACAACCACTTCATCTGCCTTTTGGTAGAATTCATGTCTGTATTTTGGTGACGGATGTGACTGGCTTCGTTAAAAGTGAAGCTTCTTGTCAAATCTGGTGATAATGGCTTAGCCAGATCGTTGTTCTCCTCAGCAATAGACTTATCACATTATTCAATCAACTTGGTAAATCTCGAGTCATTCTCTGCCAAAGAGCTACCTTATTCAAGGGCTGATTTAGCAGTGTAATATTCTTCAAGCTTCATGCAAGCAGTGCCTTTACGCAGATAAGCCTTAGCCAATTTTGGGTTCAATTCAATCGCTTTGTTTGCATCAGCAACAACCTCAGACTATATATATATATATATATATACGCAAATATAGATTGACTAGTGTATCAAAGTTTGCTCATTCCAACTTCAAAGGTTTTTTTTGATAATTAGCTATAATTAGCTTACTATTGATAAGTTAGAGATAATAAATCCATGAAAATCCATGGATGTCTAAACAAATCTATAAAAGTCTGAGATAAATGTCTAAACAAATCCATAAAAGTCTGAGAAGGATGTCTAAACAAATCAATGAAAGTCCATATGGATTTATAAAAGTCTATAGAAATCCATGAAAATCTGTCACTTAAAAATGTATTTAAATGTCTTCAAGAATCCTAATTAATCCTAATTGAATATACCCCCCTTAGGCTTTTGTAAGGTAAAATTTAATCTTTTTTAAAAATAAAAATATATAAATACAAATAATTTAATATTTTAAAGATAAAATATATTAAATGAGGTATGAAAAAATATCTCCATATATAAGGAATTATTACAGTTAAATATTTGATTGGGGCACCTCCCATGAAGTTTAGTATAAATGCAGCTAGAGAGCAAGTATGTATTTATCTATTCAAGCATTTCCTTCCCTTAAAATTGAACTAATAAAAAGACTAAATTATTAAAATATAAAAATGAAGTTAACCATTAACCATCTAATAATAAACAATTAAATTAAATTAATTAAAGATATTTCTAAAAAATTAAAATGGAAAAATAAAAAACAATTTTTATCTTGAGTTATCTCATTTTAAAATTTAATTGTTTTACTATTTTTAAAGAAAATAAAAAACTGTTTTTTTTTTTTTTAAAAAAAAAAATCTTCATTTTAATAATAAAATTTTGTTTGATGGTTTTAAAATATAAAATTTAGAAATCGTAAACAATAAGTATTCATGAGCTATTAAATTATTTTTATTTTTAAAAGCTTAACTTTACAAATTGTAAAGAAATTAAATTTTAAAATGAATATAATTTAAAATTTAAAAATATTTTTAATTTTTCCATTTGAAAATAATTTTTAAAATTATATTCCATTGAAAGGATTATCTACAATTAAATTAATTTAATTGTTTATTATAAAATGATTATCTTTATTTTTAAATTTTAATAACTAAGGGCAATTTATTTATTAGTTCAATTGTAAAAGTAGGGGAAATTATAAGTATCTCTAGTTGTATTTATACCAATCTTTAGGAGAGGTGAGTGTATTTACCCCTATTTGATTTACATTATTTTCGTAATATGAATTTTTTGTGATATTGTTTTCCAAAAAGTTTAAACGATAAAATTAAATAAATAATATTTCAAAATAAAATAAAATAAGTATTCAAAAGAAGACAATGATGTATCCCATATAAATTATTAAATTTAATAATTTGATAGTTACACACCATAACAATATGATTTTTATCCATTCACTTTATTTATTATGTGTTTTGAGTCTTTTGACTACTGTATTTATTACGACTTACGAGGTTGTAATTTTGATTATGTATATTGTTAAAAAAAAATTTGATGATCTCTAAGATCATATTTAAGATAATGTACGAGATTATATTGATATTATGTATAGAAATATTATAGCCAATAAATTCTTAAAATTAAAAAAAAAAAAAAAAAATGATTCGCATTATTTTTTTCAATTTAAATTTCATAAGAAAAAAAAAAAAAAAAGTATCGAATAGAAGATAAATGCATATAAAAAATATATATATTAAAACAAAATTTTGATAAATGAAGGTTTGCAACATAGTCCATTGTAGTGCCGTGCAGCGTCAAACATATTCTAATCAAAGTCCAGTACAGTCTCTACTCCAATCCTGTATGATCCACACTCCAGTGCAATATAATATACTTTGCCAAACATGGGTTATGTGTTTTAGAGGAGATTTAATTTAGAAAATATTGTTTTGAAAAATTTTCAGTGTAAAAAAAGTTAAATCCTCCTAAGGAATTGATCGTGAGGCTTGAGAGCAACACAAACCCACAAGGCCACAAACAATATTTGACTTTTTCAGTAAATTAATTAAGATTTTGTTGTCTATTAGGGTCGTTTGTTTTTTACACTTAAAACTTAATGGATCTAAATTGAAATTATTAAGTTGTTTTGTTTGTTTTTTTTAAGTGGTCAAACAACTTTTTTTTTTTTAGGATAAGGTTGTTGGGGATCGGAATCAACCCCATCCCAACATATTATTAAAGAAAAAGAAAAAGAACAATGGAGAAAGGAAAACAAAAGAAGAAAACATATCAACAGAACCTAAAAGAAGGTCTGCTACAAAAATCACTGAAAATAAAAGAGTTACAAAAATTCGGAGCGATCCACCACCATGTAGGAAAGATGATACTGGAGCTCCTGGAAGCTAAACTGTCTGCAACTTGGTTACGTTCCCGATAACTATGGGTGACAGCAAAGTCCATTTCAGAGATTAAACTTAAACACCTATCTCAAGCGGGGCGCCAACACCAAGGAACCTTACGAGATCTAGAACGAAGGATATCCACTACAAAAGTTGAATCGCTCTCCAACCATAACTGACGCCAACCAAAAGTCCAAGCATAATCAATAGTGTGGACAGCAGCAACCAATTCAGCCTCAAAAGCAAAGCAAACATCAAGAGGAATAGCAAAGCAACCTTTAACGAAACCCCTACATGTGTGAAAAACCCCTGCACAACTAGCAAGATCAGGACTACCAAAAGTAGCCCCGTCCGTGTTAACCTTAAGACAACCCGGCAGGGGAGGACGCCAATTAACCTCTAAAATGCGAGGAGCCTTAGTGACTACACTCTTAGTGACACTCACAATAGTACGAGGTCGGAGAGTAGTGTAATGGTAAAGTGAAGTTCGTTCCCAACAAGGATCGAATGACTAATTATCGAAACTGATCAATCTAAATGCTATTCAAACAAGCGAAAAGGTTGGTTTTTATATTAAGCAAGTTAAACTAAACTAATAACAAGGATTTAAGCTATTGTAATAAAAAAATGATAAGAAATAAACTTAAGTGTAAATATGACGGAAATGAATGCTAGGATATTGACTACACCTCACCCACTCCTAACTTCCTTTCTAGACTCAATTGCATACCCAAAATATACTCATGCAATTCATAGATTCATGCACCTAAATGTTAACCTATAATCTCGGTCGAATAGAATAGGTTACACCCAAAACATACCCAAACCTATCTCTCGATTACTCGGAATATATGTATGAATTCATTAAGGACATTGATGTACTAAGGAATCCTATTTGCTAGCCTAAGTAGGTTTACTTTTCTAGACATGCATAGAAGACATTTCGTCGGACACGTTGTGTGCGTCTCTGGTCGGTTCATAACACACAATCGAAAATCAGTCAATATCGAAGATCAATCTATTGAAAGCTTTAAGCACACTAAAACATCCATACAAACTACAATTGCACATAATGAATAAAACAAAGGTCAATATAAATATATAGTCATGGGTGAAGTTTCATCAAATCCTAGCACTAGATATTTAGCTCATATCACAAAGTGTAGCCATACAATAAATATGCTCAAATGAATACATAGCTATAATAAAGAAAATGAAAGAGAATAAAGTAATAGAAGAAACTATGTAGAGTAGCTCCTCTTCCTTTGCTCTTCTCCTTTTCCAAGCTCCTTTAATCTCCTATCTCTCAAGAACAAGAAAAGATCATGGATTGATGTCAAGTGTTTAGGTGGATTGTGTAGGACTTAGTATGGTGATGTATGAAATGATTTAGTGAATATTCTTAGGTAGGTAGATTGATCTTTTTGTCTAAAAATATCAAAGGTTATATAGGGGAATGAATTAGGTCAAGGGCAAGGAGGTAACTTCTTGAATTTAGCATCTTTTTGGGTAAAAACCCGAGAGGAAAGCGACCTTGGGTTGGGCTTTGGCTGGGCTCGCCTTTAAGGTCGCATCTCTCTCGGGTGAAGTTTTTCAGCTTCACGCACTGTTATGAAAATAGCCATAACTTCCTCTAAAGAACACGAAATCATGATATGTAAAAGGCGTTAGAAAGTATACTCATGGGGCTTTCCAGAAATAAGTTACACGAAATGTAGTTCGATCTGAGGAGGGAGATATAGCCTCCACAAGTTGATTGTTCTGCACAAAGATTTCCAATTTCAGCCCTTTAACCTCCAAAACTTTTCAACTATGTTCAACACCTTATTTTAAGGAATATAACCTACACAAGGCTCACAAAACGCATTATATACAAAAAACATGCTCGAAAACAAGCACAAAATCTAGGAAATGGGGACCTCAAATAGATATGTAAATCGTCCGATCACTTAGAAGGACAACTAGAGACATGAAGTCGTTGAAGAGTCTGAAGTTCATCCACTGAATTTTTCATAGTGCCAGACTGAAGGGAGTCTGCATCACGAACGGAATGCCAAATCAAGGAAAGAGCATCGGCAAAAACAGGCTTGCCACCCTCAAAGGTAGCTTGATTCTGGAGGAACCACACCACCCAGAAAACTGTGATGATGGTAGCCCGCCAGAGAGCTTTCAGCTGAGTGCTAAAGATAGCCTTCATCGCCTCCTGCCAAATGTCCAAACAAGTGCCATCTAACTTAAGCTTATGACCAAACGTAGAGGAAACAGCATCCCACAACCATAAACAAAAGGACAATCAAGAAACAAATGTCTTAAGTCTTCCTCTACAGCACAACAAAACTAACAACGAGATGGGGAAATATAACCCCTGGCACGCAACATAATGTCCGTAGGGATCTTACCTTGAAACAAGCGCCAAACGAAGACAAAGCAAGAAGGAGGAATAAAAGATGCCCAGATCTGTTTACCCCAAAAAACAGAACTCGTAACCTCATAAAGAGAATCATAAGCAAATTTACAAGAAACAACACCATCTAGGGAACAAGTCCAAACTTACGACTCTGGGTCCATGCTAACCACCACATTTTCCATCTCAGAAGCAACATCCGGGAGAGAGACATGAAAAGAAGCAGGAATATCCTAACCCGTAGCATCTGAATAAATATCACCCACAATAGAATCCAAAGGAGGTTGTAATGAAGACCTATCCTCAACCAGATCAATTAGCGAATCTCCCAACCAGTTATCCGTTCAAAAATAAACCTTAGAGTGACGACCAACCAACCACCTAGACTCAAGCATCAGGGGAGTATAATGCAATTTTAGCCCTGGCCAAACAGAAGAAACAACATACCATGTTCTGGGTCTGTGATCTTGGGTGAAAAAACGAGCCCGAAGATATCTGAAAACGAAGGATTCCTTAGTCAACATCCTCCATGTGAACTTCTTTAGCATAGCCTTGTTAAGAATACCAAGGTCTTTAACACCAAGACCACCACTATCCTTAGACTTGCAGTAAGACTTCCAAGCAACTTGGACATATTTACAACCATTGATCGAACCAATCCAAAAAAAATTCTGAATAGCAGCATTTAAATCTTTCAAAAGAGATGAAGGCCAACAATAAACTTGAAATGAATGCAAAAAGGAACCCATAATCACTGAATTAATAAGATATAACATGCCTGTCATTGAAAGAGAGAAACCCTTCCATGATTCCAATTTACTTTTAATTTTATCAGCCCATGGGATCAGAAATCGACATTTAGGCACACCAATGAAAAGAGGGACCCCTAGATAAGTCATTGAATCACCGCCCTTACGCATTCTAGACATTGAAAGAAAATTAGTAATTCGAGGCTCAGAGATGCCTCTACCAAATAATAAGATTTTTCTCAATTAACTCGTTGACCTGAGAGAGAGCCATATACCTCAAAAGCATCTAAAATCACTCACAAATTTTGAGGAGAAGCCCGACAAAAGAGGATAACATCATCAGTATAGAGAAAATGCAAAGGGGCACGCATCCCAACTGGAGAAGAGATAGAAGTCATAGAGCCTGAGTCTACTAAATGAGTAAAATATATGCTTAAAAAATCTTCCGCCAAACAAAAAAGAAGGGGGGGAGAGAGGATCACCTTGTCGCACACCATGTGAACAGAGAAAATAGCCCTGAGGGGAACCATTAATAAGAATTGAGATCTTAACATAATAAAAAATAGCCGCAACCCAACCAATAAAACTCTCAAAGAAGCCAAAACACCGAAGGACTTCGAAGAGAAAAGGCCAACTAATGGAATCAAAAGCCTTATAAATGTCTATTTTAAAAGCCAAATGCCCACCGCAACTATCATTACTCAACACATTAAAATATTCAGAAGCACTGGCAATACAGTCTCCAATTTGATAACCCCTAATGAAACCAAATTGATTTGGGGAGATAATGTGGGAGCAAATTTCGGCCAAGCAGTCAACAATAATATTAGTGATAACCTTAAACAGGAAATTACCAAGAGCAATCAGGTGAAACTGATCAACTAGGAGAGCGTTCAGAGTCTTCGAAATAAGGACCAAGAAATTAGAGTTTAAACCCGGACAAACTCGACCAGTATAAAAAAAAAATCCTACACAGCTAAAACCACATCAGGTCCCACAATTTTCCAATAATGAGAATAAAATCTACTGGAAAAACCATCAAGGTCAGGAGCACTCAGAGGATCCATGGCAAAAACCATACTCCTCACTTCATCAAAAGAGGGAACCCGGAGAATCGAAGCATTCTCATCAACAGTTACCAAAGAAGGCACATACTCTCGAATTATAGAGAAGTCTGAACTATCGTTGTAAGGATCCGAAAGAGATGCTAATAAAATGAGGAAACATGCTCACCAATTTCAACTGGATCATAAGAAATATTCTCACCAATTTGAATAGAGGAGAGAGACTTTTTTCCCCCTCTACGCTTCAGCGGTGAATGAAAAAAATTAGAGTTCCGATCACCCTCAGCAAGCCACTTGACTTTACTTTTCTCTTTCAGAAAATCTCTTGCTGTTTTAGAACACTATCCAAATCTACAAGAGCGGTAGTCTCAAGACAAAAAATATCATCTGAAAAAACTTCAGAACTAATCCTGCCCTAAATAAGCATCACCTTCTCATTAGCATTAGTGACATTTAAGGCAATATCCCCAAACACCTCCCAATTCTACCTCCTCTAGGCCTTTTTTAACAGCTTTAACTTCTGAACAACAACCCCAGTACCACTCCCATTTATAGTGGATGACCAAACCGATCTAACCAAATTAAGGAAGAAATGAAGAGAAACCCATATACCTTGAAACCTGAAAGGCCGTGGACTTGACAAAACACCCGCAGAACAAGAAACCAATAAAGGGTGATGATCTGAGTGAGATCTAGGCAAGGTAACACAAGCTATCTGTGACCAGGCATCCAGAAAAGAATACAACTTTGTCTAATCGAGAAAGAACCATACCACGCCTACCCCGGCCGATCTGGGTATGTAAAACTCCTTTCGTTTCAATGTCAACAAGATCACAAACCGTCAAAGCGGCATGGAAATTGTCACAAGAGATAGTAGAATGTTACCAGTGGTCTCATGATGGCCTAGAACCGAGTTGAAATCCCCAAACACAAGCCACGAATCATCCGAACTAGCAATGTCCATAAGAGAGCTCCAAAGAGATCTACGGGTGACGTAGTTCACACTGGCATAAATAAAAGAAATCCAATGGACAATCCCACTCAAATTAGCAGAAACAGTAACAAACAACCCCTTACCATTAATGCATTCATTATTTCTTTTAATGCTTCAATGCAAAGTTCCATTAATGCATTCATTATTTTATGGAAAATTATCATTTTAGTCTCTATGGTTTACCCTATTATCCATTTTAGTCCTCGTCGTTCTAGTATTAGCCATTTTGATCCCCACCGTCCAATTCCATTAGGGTTTTTGAAATTTCCATTAGTGAGCGAGGGTAAAATGGTAAAATCGTCATACATTCTTCTAGAATCTTATTTAAGAAGGACAAATGAGGGTATATTGGTAAATGGATAGTTAATTACTCAATCAAATTAATAAATATAATTAAATTAAATAATACAAATTAAAATATTTTAATAAAAGATTAATATTTTAATAAAACTAAAACTAATTAAACTCTGTCTCCCACTCGTTAATCATCATTCATCACCAAACCCTAACAAAAAAAATTCTCTATCTCTCTTACTCTACTCCATCATAACATCAAACCCCCCAACACCCAAGCGACGGCGGCGGTGATGACCAAAAGTGATGACGACGACGACGACCGAAATCAGCGACGAAAACGATCGGAAGCAGTGGCGATGACGACAAGAAGCAACGACGAAGACAGCGGCGATGATCGGAAGCTCAACGACGACGACGACGACGACCAGATCTCTGTCTCTTCTTCTTCTTCTTTCTCGGCTTCTGCTAGTGGTGGTGGTGAGATCGATCGATCGATCTAGATAGAAATGAGATGAGATCAAAGTGGCTAGGGTTTGAAATGAGGGAGAGCGACGGGGAAGAAATAGAGATGAGATCAGTGGGGAAGAAAGAGAGATGAGATCGGTTTGAATGGATTTTTTGTGGCTTAGATTATGTGTGATTTTGTGGGTTTGATTGTGTTAATTTTCTAGTTTTTATTGTATTGTTGATTGGTTTTAATTTTGTTGTCGAATGAATTTGATATTGTTGTGTTGTTTGATCTGGGTTGTTTGATTTTTCTGGGTTTCGATTTGAGTGGTCTATCGGAGCTGGATTTGAGTGTTGAATGTTATGGTGTGTTTCGGTTTTAGTTCTGGAGATCGAAACCAAATCTGGATTATATGATGTAAAGTTATTTTTTGGTGATAATATGTTTGTGGTTTTGATTGATTTTGTGATAAATTTGTGTTTACATGAATGATGATGATGGGGAAGATTGATTTCAGATAAATTAATAAAAAAATGAAAAAAACAAAAACAAATTCAATTTAAATTTAAAAAATATAAAAAAAAGTAATGAAAAATAATATAATGAGGGGAGAGAAATTAACAAAATATTATTTTTAATTGTTTTAATATTATTTTACCGTTTTGCCCTTCTTAAATAAGATTCTAGAAGAATGTATGATGATTTTACCATTTTACCCTTGCTCACTAACAAAAATTTCAAAAACCCTAACGGAATTGGACGGTGGGGATCAAAATGGCTAATACTGGAACGACGAGGACCAAAATGGCTAATAGGGTAAACCATATGGACGAAAATGATAATTTCCCTTATTTTATTTAAAATATTTATATAATGGCATTTTTGTAATTAAAAAATGAGCATTTATTGTTGTACCAAATTTGGCACATGCTATATTGTGTGCCAAATTTGGCATAACTTAGCACACAATATAGCATATGCCAAATTTGGCACATCATTTGGTACTGCATTGGAGGATGGTTTTTGTACCTTGTGCTAAATTTTAGCATTGGCATAGCATTGGAGATGCTCGTAATATCAATGATATTAGGGTGATGTATTTATATATTATTTTATTTTTTGAGTGTTTTGTGTGAGTTTTCCTGTTGCCCCTTTTATTATTTTATTTATAAAAAAAATAAAAATAAAAAACCTTTTCTTTTCTTAGTAAAAATGAAGTTTGTTTGTAATCGAAGAAGAAGATCATGACCACGTGTTATATATAATTATTATTTTTGGATTGTTTTTATTCCATATTATATGTATACTTGTTTAACATGGGTATAAATGTAAAATTACTTATTTTCAGACAATTTTACTTTTAAAACATGTTGACAATACATTCAGATTTGAGGAAAAAAAAAAAACATGTCAATCAAGTTCATATTTTAGTCCTTATTTAGTCTTTAAAAAAATTCAGGACTGTTCAGTCTTTAAACAAAAAAAAAAAAAAAACGACCCCTAAGAAATCCTAACTTTTAACTTAATCCCAAATCACTAGATTACATTTAATATATTTTCTTCCAAGATTATCCTATCAAAAATAACATATTTCCAATTTTATCATAATTTTATAGTATACAAATTTATTTCTTTTAAACTATTACTTATGATAAACATCTCAAAAAAAAAAAAAAAAAAAAAAAAAAAAAAAAAAAAAAAAACATTAATCACTTTGTAAGTTTCAACACAATCATTGAACCTTCAATTCTATTTATTTTTTAAATCAAAACCATTTAAAATCATTATTTATCCTTTTTCTTTATAAAAAAAAAAAACAATTATTTATCATATATTAATCATGAATAATATATTGCAATTATTACGTAAAAATAGTTTAAGATTTGTTAAATTATTTTATTTAGTTATTTGTATCATATAAAATGAAAATATATAACAATTAATAGTAACAAGGTTATAAATGTCAAATTACTTGTTCTTAAACCATTTTATATTTAAAAAGCAAACAAGTTGACATTCTATTAAGAGATATAATAAATAAATAAATAATATGTTATTCAGATTAAGGTTTCAGTTACTATCCAGTTTTCAATAAAATTCAAGACTGTTTAGTCTTCAGACAAGAAAACAGACGACTCTTAATTCTTTTCTTAGCCAAACACATGAAACATGCATGAGTGGAAATTGAAACCATTATCTTATAATCGTTGTACATAAATCAAATGAAGATCGAGTACTGACCTCTCATGTTTGATGTAATATATTTTGTGTCAACTATATACATATGATGGAAATATTGTTCTAGATATTCTAAATGATTACATCCACAATGTTAGTATTCATGAGAATTTATATGGGTTTTGTAATGGTGGCCCTTTGATATCATTACACAGACATCGGTGGAAGTAATTCATCAAATTTCCACAGGAGTTCCCATTAATTTTTTTTGCAATATTGAGGTTTTTTTTTTTTCAGTATTTTTCCCATTTCAGATTTGAAGAAAAGAAATTATACTGATTAGCAAAAGAAATATATAGGAAGTGTTAAAAAAAAATTAATTCAAATCAATCCATCCGGATCTATCAACCAGTCAAAATGGATTCAACTTTGATTTGATTTATGAGTTCTAGTGGTTAGATTGGATCTGAATCTTCGAAAGCCAATTTGATTTGACAGATACAGGAAAATCTATCAAAAGTAAACCAAAATTATTGAAGTTTAATGATTTTTTTTTAAAGAAAAATTAACTCAATTAAATTAGTACGAATTTGGTTTAATTAATCTTGATTAGATTGAATGGATTTACATTTTAATATATTAAACATTAGATTAGATTGGATTTCATAGTTTTAAAATTGGATTAAGCCAGATTGGAATTGGATAAATTTTGGATTTTCAATTTAATATCAAAATAATGTATTGTATTGGAAATGTTTCAAACCCATCAAATTAATACTAGTTCAGATGTTAAAAATCGATGAGAAGGGATTGCCACATGAAATTTCTCTCTTACAATCACAAGTCTAAAATGATGATTAAATCTGTTCACCATTGTTGCCTAAGGAAAATATTCCTCCATGATCAAGTGGTCATGTTGCCCACTAATAAACTTATATAATTTAAAGTCAAAACCAATAAGCCAAGTAACAATTCCACACTCAAGAACGTGCATGATTGAAACACAAAACTTGTAAAAATTAATATAATTATCCAACTCCACAAATTCCAAAAACTCAACTTTCACATTTCTACAAAATTGCAAGAGAAGAATATTGGTGTGATTGGTTGCCCTCAAGCCAAATGAGAATAAAACACGTGTGAAATATAGGCAATGTCAAAAGACATAGTAAGTCTTTTTGAACTAATACCAACCCCATGTTGAAATTTGATAACTTTTCAAGTTCAAGAAAAAGAAATTTAATTTAAGTCACCAAACACACGATTAAGCTTGTATAGAAAGAATGGTGGGAAAATATTCAACTTTTGGGGTCATATTAAGCACAAGAAACATATATCCAATTGAGGATCCTATGTTGGGTGGGTTTCAGTTTTGATCTATTTCAGTGTTGAACCTATAATTTATTTTTTAGGTTCAATGAATGTGTGTTCTATGAATATATGTTAAAGAAATTTTTGTACCCATAAAAATTAAATTAGAAAATAACTTTTATCAATCTAAAAAATCAATGGTGGTTGTAAGGTTGAATAAAAAAAACAAAATAAACTAACGTACTTTTTACTATTCTTATTAGTAAAAATCTTTCTTTTAACTAATGTGATAAAAGACATCACATCATAACTCAACTAGGGTGTGCATCCCCTTCTATCTTTTTAGTGGGGATTGGAGTCTCACGGATTTTACAAATAAGTGTGAGGAGTTTTTTTACGATTGTTGTGGGAGTAATTATCTCCCACCAATTGTATAGTAAATATTCGGGTAAATATTCAGGCCGCGTATGTGGTGTGCTCGATAAAACTTTGACCCGTTCGGTGTCATATTTTTTTTAAAAAGAAAATGTTAAAAAATTGATTTATTTATTTTCGTGTGAAAGAGACTCAAAGATCCTGCTAGAATAAAAAAAATGGAGATAAGTAGTTAAGCATGCCCACTAATTCCACCATGAATAATGCAAATATCTCTTATTAAGTCAACCCATTAATTGTAATCCCTAATTAATAAATTAATAGTTATGAAGTTGGTATTACAAGTAAACTTGTAATTAATTATAAATATAATCCCCTCAGCAAGAGTTGCTAAAACGCTGCCTCTCGTGACATGCCGTGCCGTCACAGCTACTCTTGTTCATCATCACTTGTTTCTTCCAACACCAGAATTGTTTTATTTTAATAATTAAATAATTAAGATTTATAATTAAAATATTTGCATGATCAGGCATGTAATTCGATGACCATTAATATGATGATGCATCTAATCAAGATCTATAGATACTAAAAGAAATATTTAAAATAATAATTTGCGTACATGGACAACTCTAGTTTTCAGGAAATTTAAATAAAATAATTATTACACTTATTCTTATTCACATTAAGCATACACAAAAATATATGTGATCAAAAAGAAACATTTGATCCAAATGGAGTATGATCATATGACGAATCTATCCAATTTTGGGTATTTCAATCTCTAAACAAGTATGGAATCATACAAATATTTTTCACTAGACATGAACATTTTTTTTTTGTAGAAGAAAAAAAAAAAAATACGATGAGAGTGCAAAATTACATGAAAAAATTAAGTTACAGCAGAAAGTGATGAAGAAGAAACCTCAATGGTGCAATGGGTTGGGACCAGTTGGAACAAGCCGTTTCTCGACACCGTAACGCGGGTCGATCTCGTTTCCTACAGGTTGAGGCCGTACGGGCACATGTGTCCGGTGATGATGTCGATGATGCCGGTGAGGGAGAAATGGGGTGAAGTCAAACTTGGCAGCTAACACTTTCCTGTTATTACTCAAAGCAGTACTGTGATGATGATGATGATCATGAACAGATAGTTGTTTGTGGATGCTATCACTAACTAAATTGCACCAAAATCCTTGGAAGAAGAAGAGAAGGAACAAAAGAAAGAGCCAAAGAATTGTAGTAAAAATATGTGGGGTTTTGATTATCATGGCCATAGAGAGCTAAGAGAAAAGAAGAGAAGAGAAGAGAGTGCATGGAGAGAAGATCAAAGAGTTGGAGATGTCAGATGTGTAGAGAGAGATGATAAGATGATGGGAACAATTAAGAAGAAAAGTGGAGATAACTTAGAATGAGAAGAGAATGAGAGATTTACAAGAATGTGACAGCCTAAATGTGGTATGGAAAAGAGAAAAATTTGTCATGGGAGAGTGTTTTCTTAATTTCTTCTATGAGATCACCCAGAGAAATTGATTAATTTCATTTATTATAATTTAATAAGAGAGAGAGGGGGCAGGATTGTGGAGCATTGTTGTTCCAATGAAACTTCCTTTGCGTTCAAGGAAAAAAGTTATGGTCATTAAAAGCACTTTGTCAAACCTTGTATTATTATATTATATATGTTGGGGTGACTACAGCTTCAATGGTGATCAAGGTTGAAAAGATGAGTAGTGAATAGTGATTAGGTGACACTACTTTTAGAATTATCATTTTTTAGTCATTAATTAACAAGTAAA
Organism: Acer saccharum; assembly: GCA_030490815.1. Classification (NCBI taxonomy): domain Eukaryota; kingdom Viridiplantae; phylum Streptophyta; class Magnoliopsida; order Sapindales; family Sapindaceae; genus Acer; species Acer saccharum. The sequence goes on along the minus strand of CM059876.1, from coordinate 19,185,922 downwards.
AATCACATCATAATCATAATTATGATCATGAATTCATCATCATCATCATCATCATATATATATATATATACACAGTCTTTTTATTATCAGTTCGAATTGACAATAAATATATCAGGACGAAGAATGTGGACCACAGATTATGGAGAAGTTTTGACAAGTACATACACTTTGAGTCAAAGTATATAAATCTAGTGGTCTATATTCTTCGTCCTGATATATTTATTGTCAATTCGAACTGATAATAAAAAATCTGTATATTTATATTGTAAAAGACAACACTCGATTTTATTGAGTAAGGATTATGGTTAAGGATAGAGTCAAGTGAGGATGAGAGGGGGCCACAGCCCCCCTGAAGGTTTATAGATTTCTGAATGTTTCTCTAAGTTTTCATATTTTTATGTTTTTACTCTTGTTTTATATTTCTTGAAGTTTTATAGTTTTATAAATTAATCCCCTAAACTTTCAAATTTTCATGATTTTACCCTTATTTGATTTTTAGATTTTATAATTCTTTTATAAATTAAGTATTAGTAATTTTCTCATAATCACATAGAAATATATTTGATTCTAAATATATTATTGTTATTTCTTTATATCTCAAATATAAATCAAATCGTAACATATATATTTTGTTATATCAATTGTAATTTTTTCTTATCAAAATTACACTTACTCAATTCTATATTAACTAATTTTATTATATCCTTAAAATATTTTCTCTCTCTCCAAATCTTACTTATCTCACACTAGTACCGTAATATAATGTCATACTTTGATAAGTTATTTATATAGCTTTTGCTTTAAAAAAAAAATAAAAAAATTGATGATTTATATAATTAAAACATATATATCAAGTAAACATAGTCATATATTTATATTTAATTATTAAGAAATTTTATCAAGTATACTTTTATAATTTTTAACAATTAAAATATTTTTTGGATATTGGAAAAAGACTAGGATAATTTTTAACAGTGAAATTTCATCATTTTAAATGTTTTTTTATAAATGCACAAATTAAGATAATTTATTTCAATAAAATATTATTATTCATTTAAAATAATTAATGTTTTAAAATATAAACAAAATTTTTTTAATTAACCTCTAAGATATATGTCAATTTAACTTATTATTTCACGCCGCCCCCTAGACCATAATCCTGGATCCGTCCTTGATTATGGTAATACTATATGTTTTTAAGGATTAACAAGGTGAAGAGGAAATTTATGTCGATTCTTTTAAGATTCGAACAATTATGCATTGATGTATTAAAAAAAAAAAATTAACATGAGTGATTGTTAATCTAACCTAATCTGATTTCGCATCAAGTAGGGTGAATGAGAAAGAAAAATAAAGTGTATAATCCAGGGCTGGCCCTGGGTTTTAATAGGAGAGGCGGCCGCCCCGGCCTCTTTTTAAAGGGGTCATATTTACATGATGAGTGACGATATTTGAACTCCTTAAAAATCGTATATACACCCTAAATTAGTATATTTTTAAAAATCCAATAATACCCTTAAGTAAAATTACTAAGAGGACTAATTGTTTGTTAGTACACCTACCAATAATTATTAATTAGTTTCTTGTTTTAATTTTTGTATTTTTTTCCCTATTAATGGTTTGATATTATTAACATATATCATAAAAACTCTTTTCATTTTAATAAACCCTAGATTCTCTTTTAAATATATTTTCAATCTCTTTTAAGGAAATACAAATTGATTGCTAAGTATGGAAAATGAATTAAAATCATGAGACAAATTTGGGTCTGAAAAAGTAAAGTTTTAAATTAATTTTTATTAGAAGAACAAAATCATTATGTATATAAACAGACTTTTAAATTAACTATATTATCTATATTTTTTTTTCTTTCAAACAAACTTTAGACTTTTTTTTATTTTTTTTTTATCAATATTATATGTTCTTTCTTGTTAAAAAAAATTATATGTTCTTCAATTTCATGAACACCTATCTTTTTTTTTTTTTTTTTTTTTTTGAAATATCATTTAACATCATTTAACACATATCTACTTCCACATCAATTGGGATATGATACAAATCTTGCATTCCTACAACTCTCTCAAACAGAAAGCGGTTCTCCAATAAAATAAAATAAAAATCTTAAAATGGATTTTTAACGAAAAATGGAGTTTGATTTTGAAAAAACCAAGAAGAGAAAAAAAAAAAAAAAGTAGGGAAGAGAAAGAATAGTAAGAGAATTAAAGGTAACAAAATTTTTTGAAATAATAATTAAGTTGATTGAATAACATAATAATAGTCATAGGTGGTGTGTACTTATAAAAATAAAATAAGTATAATTAAAGAAATGGTATTTTTGGCATTAGGTGGGGTTTATTTACAAATTAGTGATTTTTTAAAAAATTCGATGGGTATGATTACGAAAGGGGTGTAGATACAGTTTTTTAGGGGTGTCATTATCGTCACTCTTACATGATTTCAGTATTAGTTTAGGGATCCAATTTTGTTTTATTTTAGCTCATAAAAAGCTCAAATTTCTATTTTAAGTATTAGTATAAAAAAAATGCCCATATTTATATGATTTCAGTATTAGATTAGGGGTCTAATTTTGTTTTATTTTAGAAGTGGCGACATTTACACCCCTTTAAAATCGTATATGCACCACAAATTTATATATTTTCAAAATTCCAATCTTACCCTTAAATTAAATTTTTAATATTTTAATTTAAAAATATAATAATTCTTATCACTATCAGCTTTTCAAATTTTTAAGTAATTAAATCAAATTAAAAATAATAAAGAAAAAAAATTCCCAAATATATGAAAAAGTGAAGAAAAGCAGTATATTCTCTCAAGAAAATGTGGAGGAGGCTGCTGCCTTATCCTCTTCCATCCTAGATTAAAAAATTAGATTACAATCTCTTCCAAAATTTGGGAGGAGTACACAGCCCCTCCATATATATATATATATATATATAAGAATTTGGACCATTAGATTTACATACTTTGACTCAAAGTGTATGCACTTGTCAAAACTTCTTCATAATCTATGATCCACATTTTTTGTCTTGATATATTTTATATTAGGATGAACTGACAGTAAAAAGAGTATATATATATATATATATATATATATATATATTAGGCCTCTTTTAGTTTTGTATTTCAGATAAAAGAACAACGCATAAACTTTTTTTTTTTAAAAATACATACCATTCTCTCTCGCTCTCCTTAGGAGAATGATGAAACCAAAGTGGATGTTTGAAATTTCGTTGTTGTTTATGCGTTTATAATTTTTCCTTTTTATTGTTATTTTTAACTAATTTTCCATTTATTATTTTGTTTTAGGTAAAATAAAGAATACAAGATGTTGATTTTATAATATTTTTTAAAACTAAAAGAAATGACATATTTGGTAATATGTGGGGTGTACTTACAAGATTTTATCTTTTAAAATTTTTTAAAGGGGTGTACATACAAATAAGGGAGCACATACAATTTTTCAGAAATGCAAATATCATCACTCTTATTTTAGTTCATAAAATGCCCAAATTTTTATTTTTAGTATTAGTTTAACGAAGGCCCATATGATAAAACATTAAAGCCAACAATTTAAAATAAAACAAAAATATAAAATAGGGTCAGCTTGGAGTGTAAAAGCCCGAATTATAATTTGATTTTTTTTTTTTCCCAGACATGAGACATGAGTATTCAGATTTCAATATGTCATCTAAATCACTAAAGGATTTATGGTTTATTATTTTTCTCTCCAACCACCATTAAATGATTTCTTTTGAGATCTCTCTCAAGTCTTAAAATTAAAATGAAAAAGGGGCCTATCTTAGAATTTTGCCCTGGGCCCCCAAAAAGTCGGGACTGGTCTTGTACAAACCTTATGACATTTTCTATTGAATATGATCGGTTCCTATTGTATTTGATGTCCTAGAAATTAAAAGAAAAACTTCTTAAAAAAAAAATCTGTGAGGATCTTCATTAATGTGTGCCTTATTAAATAATAATACATATTAGTGGAATCCGAAAATAAATCATAACACCTGAAATTAATAGGGTATTAGAAGCTACTAATCTATGATCAGATTCTTAATCAAAACACACGTTACGCGGCTGTAACAAGTAGTTGCAGGTTTTGGGGATTTTACCAGCTTGCATGGTCTGTATATATCTTTCAAGACACACTAATCGACTGTGGACGGACAACTCATATTTAAATAATTCTCCTATATAAATAAATATATATATATATATATATATATGTGTGTGTGTGTGATTTTGGCCGACATTCAAAATTAATTATTATAAATAAATAAACATATGCATTTGTATCTTCAAAGCACAATGTAGTGAGTTGACTTTGCTTAGTATATATATGTATATTATGGAAAGAATTTATAGGAAGATAGATAGTGCCTATAATTGTTCCATAATCAAATGAAATAATAGATGGGTGGAACAGGTTAGAGTTGCATGGGAGGAAACAATTCCTTCACTTAGACTCTTCCTTCATCCATCCATATTCTGCCAAAAATCTCCCATTCTTGTAAAGAGAATAAATACTTCAATGAAATAGGTGTATCACATTATTATTCGTATATTCGTCTAATCATATGTATATATTTTTTTTAAAAATTTTGTTATTATAATGATTTTCAGTTTAAGTTCATACATATACATGTATAAGAAAAGTTTTTACATATATAGGTACAGGTACAGGACAGTATTTTATTGGATGGATAAACTGATGACAAGATATGTCCATCTCATATTCTCATTGAAGTTTTTCTCCTTATACAAATTTTAACCATATTTATTTCTCTGTCTTATTGTAAGATTATGTGTGTTTAAAGCATTATTTCAGTTTCATTTGAATCGTCAAAAATGGCTTAAATAGTTAAATTGACTATCATTTCATGACTTTCTCTGCATTGCATATATTACATGAAGAGGAGCCGCGGACAAAGATCCATCATGGTTGCGTGTGCTCACATTGCACCAAAGGCAGTTTGAAACTGAACTCCTCTGTCTCAAAATATATATATATATATATATCTTCAGGAAGTGGAAAAAGACTTTGAATAGGCTTTTGCAAAATGAGAGGCTCTTGTCGGGAAGACCCTCAATATGGTTCTCCACTTTCTAAATTCCTGTCCATCACCTGCCACGTGGAAGGCTGACATGGCTCACAGTTTACATGCCCACCACCCTGATTGATTTTATCATACTATTTTGGGTTTGAAATATGGGAAAATGTCAAATTAGTAGTTGGCCATCACAAGGAAAATCATTATAATTACCAAGTTGGGAGATTGCAAAGTCAACCCACCCAGCTTATCTCCACTTCTTTAATCTCATACCATGAAAAAAATTTGGGTGGACAGACTATAATAGCCACTTCCACTCCCTCGTATCATGCCATAAAACTGAATGACTAAACTGCTACCTTTTCATATAACATAACAAGTTCATATAACATAACAATATATGAATGGATGAGAAAGAATAACTAATTAGGTACATTTTTATATCACGTCACATAACAAGATATAAGTGGATGAGAATATGTGAAACCGTCCCATCCAAATTTCTCTATTAAACCACAGACACACCAACCACCCACCCAAAACACATGTTTGTGGGTGAATGAATTTATTGGAGATCATAAGATGTGGAGCTTTAAGAATATGTTAAAGACTGTTCATATAGAAAGTGGCTTCCATTAAAAATAATAATAATAATAATATGTATTTGCAAAATTATCCTAAAAGAATAATCAGTCTGACAGGCTCAGAAAATGACATGGTTTTGGCTTTTTTCCCCCACCTATGAGATGACCACGGTTTGGTTCCGGTTTTAAACCGTCGGTTCCGGTTCCGGTTCAGGTTTCTGATTCCGACGGTTCCAGTTCCATATATATATATATATATATATATATTAACTTTATATACTAACTAAAAAAAATTATTAGACATGTAATGATGTGAAATTGTAAATGAAGTTGATTGGGTAAGCCAAAATTAAAATGAAATAAATATACAAAAAACTAAAAAAATAAATTGAATAAAACTAAAAAATTTAAATTGAAAAAAAATAAAAATAAATAAATAAATAAAAGTGGGTGGAACCGGTGGTTCTAGAACCGGAACCGAACCACCGGTTTTGGTCCGGTTTTTTAGTTTAAGGAACCGGAACCTTAAGCCTTACGGTTCCAATCCAATTCCAGAACCAGAACTGGAATTCCAGTTTTGGTTTTTGGCCTACGGTTACGGTTCGGTTCCACGGTTTGAACCAAACCACGGTCATGTCTACCTATGACACCTGAACCAACAGACTTTTCACTACCATATCATTTCAAACATGTATTAGTGTTATTACATTCTACATTCAAAGTTGAAAAATGAAGCAAGCAAAGTAAGCATCCAAAAAGATGCCACCAAAAATCCAGAAAACACAGCAAAGAATTATCCTTCATGTGCTTCTCAGTTTCATATTCCAAGCACCAAATATGCCAAATTCAAATGATAATTAGAAGCCCGCAATATTGCAAATTTGCTATATTTATATCTGTTTTCTGCCAAAGTTCCTTGCAAGAAAAATACACCCTGATACAACAACCACCACCCACTTACCTGTATGCACAAACTGAAGAGGAAGATGAAGACAATGACAATGTTGATGTAGTTCATGATAATCGTGCCACTTATTGCGGCCGTTTTCCTAAATTATCTCTGAGCAAAAATACAAAATTGAAAAGGTACTTTACAAAATTCTGAGGAAAGCTACCAGTCCTGTTGTTGCTTTTCCCACACCTAAAAATTGTTATCACTAACCAAGTGAATGTAAGATCAGAAATTCATGTCAATTCTTCAGTTATTGTAACGGTACAGCCACCTAGATGACAAGAAACTGCAACTTGAAGGAAGCCTGTGCACATCTTCCACCTTTGTTTAATACAATATTTTGCAGATCAAAGGAGTAAACGTTCATTTTACCAAGTAAATCCATAGCTCTTCAACCTTCCTCCCAGTCTATGTCATCCTCGTCCTCTTCCGAATCCTCAGCTTCAACGTTCAAGTCATTGACCTTGTAAGTTTCACTAACGTTGCCTGTAATAGTGCAAATGTAGATACCTTGTTCTTAGTAATAATAAAGAACAATATATGTATTTTGGTGGCAACATGCAAGAAAAAGAACTATAGAAACAATCTAAAGTACAAATGTACAATAACTATTTATCAATTTAAATACAACCATTCTCCATACAAACTGAAAAAGTATAAGAAGCTGCAAAGTATAGTAGCATGGTTTTTCAAACCTGACCAAAAAGCCGGTCAAGTTCACAACTTATTAACCGATCTCAAATACTAACAAGCAACAAGTCAAGTAAAAAAATAAAAAATAAAAAAAATATTCTAACATGCATCATCATAGTAAACATTTTGTTTAAATTGAATTGAATTCAAACATTATGAATGGAGCAAGCAATAATTACCTGCAACTGGAGCCTCTTCTCAATCAACATCATTATCTCCCTCATCATCGTCACGTTTAGACTTCATACCCACTTGGCGATTAGAAGGCATACCAGAAAGAGCATCAGAAATGGGTGCGTTTGAAAATTCCCGTTGTTTCGTAACAGCTTCTTCAAGTTCTTGCTGTTTCTTTAGCAGAGCATCATAATAAGCTTTAACATACTCGTTCTGCAACATAATTAAGAAGCAGAAACAACATGAACAGCGTAAAATTTTAAGCAAATGCAAAGATCAATAGAGAAAATGTCAGTTGTTCTTAATGCACGAGCCTGTAAACGATCTTTATCGTCTTCAACAGTAGACTTATTGTCATCCGAGAATCCTCTTGTTGCTGAACTTCTATCCATCTTTGACTCCTGCTTGACCTCTCCAGGTTGTACTTTTGTAAGGTTCATTGATAGGGAATTAGATAAGCATTATTATTTATCTAAATATTAGTAATTATCAAACTATGTTTAGCATAATTATCTCCTTAAGAGATTAATTAGGTTTTATTTATCTTTATTAGGTGTAGGGGTGGACATGGTTCGGTTCGGTTCGGTTCAGTTTTGGTCAAAACCGTATTGAACCAACATATATTCGGTTTTTGAAAATGTGAATCGGTTTGAACCGTTTGAACTTGAAAACCGAATTGAACCAAACACCTTTATCTCGGTTCGATTCGGTTCGGTTCAATTCGGTTTTGGGCCTATTGGACTTTGAATGTTTTTTTTATATGTTTTTTAATTTTTTAGGTCTTGAAGTTGTATTTTTGGCATTTCGGCTTAAACTTTTTTAAGAAAACATACTATGTAAAAAATAATTTAAACAAAATACAACCTAATTTTCAATCCAAATCTAAAATTTCAATCATATTAAGTCTACATACTCAATCCAAAATAATACATCATCAACAAACATTCCATAATAAAATTGAACCTTACAAAATAATTAATTAAGACAATTCGATTTATTTGGTTCAGTTCGGTTTTGTATATCCAAAACCAAAACCAAAACCGAATTGAATCGAACCGAATTCAATTCGGTTTTCAAATTTCAAATCGGTTTGAACCAAATAGAAGCTATGAACTGAACCAAACACCTTCTTTCGGTTCGGTTCGGTTCGGTTTGGTTTAATTCGGCTTCAGTTTTTGTGCCCACCCCTAATTAGGTGTTAGATGTTTATCTCTTTTATATTGTTAGCTATAAATAAACCCCTTCAGAGCCTATTGTATTCAAGATTGATGATTTGAATTGAATGAATTGATTGATTAGTTTTTCAATCTTTATTTCTTCGATGTTTCTCCTTTCTGTTTCCATCCCTAATTCTCTCTGTTATATATATATATATATATATATATATATATATATGTATATAGTCTTTCTATTGTCAGTTCGTCCTGATAATAAATATATCATGACGAAGAATGTGGACCATAGATTATGGAGAAGTTTTGACAAGTACATACACTTTGAGTCAAAGTATGTAAATCTAGTGATTCACATTCTTCGTCTTGATATATTTATTGTCAGTACGAACTGATAATAGAAAATCTGTATATGTATATGTATATATATATATATATATATACATATATATATATATATATATATATACATATACATATACATATACATATACATATATGGAGAGCTTTAAAAGTAACCATAAAATTAGTGGGTTTATTGTTTTTACCCAAGATTAGTATTTTTATTGTTTCTATCAAAATATCCACTTTTTAGACAAAATTGCCCTTCTTTATAAAAAAAAAAAAAAAAAAAAAAATCCTCTATTTTTCTTTTTCTTTTTCTTCTTCTTCTTCCCGGAAAAAAAGCAACTTTTTTTTTTTCTTCTTCTTCTTCTTCTTCCCGGATGTGTTTAATTGTGTTAGACTTGGTGTGTTTAATTTGGTCTTACCCTGATGTATTTAATTGATTTTCCATTGTGTGTTTAATTGAGTTGCCCTCGTATGTTTAATTGGTTTGCCCTGGTGTGTTTAATTGGGTTGCTCTGGTGTGTTTAATTGATTTATACCCGGTGTGTTTAATTAGTCCACTTTTGTGTGTTTAATTGGTCTGCTCTGGTGTGTTTAATTGGTTTACACCTTGTGTGTTTAATTGGTCTGCCATTGTGTGTCAAATTGGGTTGTTGTGGTGTGTTTAATTGGTGGCCTAGTGTGTTTAAAGAAATCTGGAAAATTTTCCAGATTTGAATATATTTAAAAATTTTCTAGATTTCCTCATACCAAAAAAATAATAATAATAATAATAAAAATCTTTGAAAAAATTAAAAAATCTCTGAAAATTTTGTTTAACAAAACCCAAACTCAAACACAACTCCCACCATTCATAAAAACAACAGCCACCCTCAAATCTAGAAATTTTGTTTGAAAAAAAAAAAAAACTAAATCTGAATTTTTAAAAAATAAAATAAAATTTGAAAATTTTGTTTAACAGTGTAGATTTGTATCTACTGGTGTTCTGGAAATTCCAGAATCATTTTTGTTGAATTTTCTCAAGAATCATGTTAATATAGTGTGATTGACTTAGTATGAGTCTGTTAGATGTCCTTGAGATTTTCATTCCCAACATTACATCAGTTGGTCCCATATATTTCATATCAAACTTTGATTTCAACACTACTGTTTTGTGCATATCTAATGAAAATGCAGTCAACAGTTTTCGCATATCCAAGAAGTTAGTTGTGAGCTGGTTTATTGATTACAAGATGGGGGACTCCAAGACAGTTATGAGTCAAGTCCAAGAGCTTCAGGTGATTCTGCATGAGATGCATGTTGCGGGAATGATCTTGAGTGAAACCTTCCAAGTGGCTACTGTCATTGAGAAGCTACATCTTTCATGGAAGGAATTCAAGAACTATCTCAAACACAAGTGAAAGGAGATGAAGATCGAAGATCTAATTCTCAAGCTTCGTATTGAAGAAAATCACAGGAAGTATGACAAGAAAGATGTTAGTCTTCCTAAGGGAAGATTAATGTCATTGAGAATGGGCAAAGTTCTAAACCTAAAAAGAACAAGCCTGGGAAAGGATCCAAATTGGGTCCAAAGGGAGGAGTCTCTAAGAAGCCAAAGTTTCAAGGGAAGTGCTTCAACTGTGACAAGCTGGGTCACAAATCTTCTGAGTGTAGGTTGCCAAAGAAGAAGAAGAACCACAAGGCAAACGTGGTTGCTAGGATCTCAAAAGATGTATCCGAGATCAATCTCTCTGCAGTTGTGACAGAAGCAAACCTAGTCGGGTCAAACCCAAGGAAGTGGTGGTTGGATACTGGGGCCACTCACCATATATGCTCTATGCTCTGATAGGGAGATGTTCAATACGTTTGAAGAAGAGGCAAATGGGGAGAAACTATATATGGGCAACTCTACCACATTTGACGTCAAGGGACGTGGGCAAGTCGTTCTCAAGATGACCTCTAGTATAACCCTGAGCTTGAACAATGTGTTGTGTACCTGAAATTCGCAAGAACTTGGTGTCCGGTTCGTTGTTAAATCAGCATGGGTTCAAGATGGTGTTTGAATCAAACAAAGTAGTTTTGACTAAGCAGGGTACTTATGTGAGTAGGGGATATGTAACTGAAGGGCTTTTTAAGCTCAATGTATCTGTTATTAAACGAACTATCAATATAGATAATGCTTCAATTTATTTGCTTTAGTCTTCCAATTTATGGCATGGTAGACTATGACACGGTAGACTATGACACGTTAATTATGATACTTTACGTAGATTAATTAACTTAAATCATATTCCCACATTTAATATTGATCCTAAACATAAGTGTGAAGTTTGCGTTGAAGCAAAACTAACAAGGTCATCATTTCAAACTATTGAAAGAAAATCTGAACCTCTTGATTTAATTCACACAGATATATGTGACTTAAGATTTGTTCAAACAAAAGGTGGCAACAAATATTTCATCATGTTTATAGATGATAGCACCAATTACTGCTATGCATACTTGTTGAAAAACAAAGATTAAGCTATAGAGAAGTTTAGTCTCTATAAAACTGAAGTTAAGAATCAACTCAACAAGAAAATCAAGGTACTAAGAAGTGACCGAGGTAGTAAATATGTAGCACTGTTTGGTGAATTCTGTGCACAACATGGAATCATACACCAAACCACTACACCATATTCCCCTAAACAAAACGGCATTGCAAAACGTAAAAATCGTACCTTGAAAGAGATGCAATGCTGATAAGTTTTGGATTGCCTCAGAACATGTGGGATAACGCTATATTGTCTAACAATTACCTTTTAAACAAGGTACCTCGAAAGAAAGAAGACAAGACCTCATATGAACTATGGAAAGGAAGAAAGCCTTCCTATAAATCCTTACGAATGTGGGGGTGTCTTGCCAAAGTGGCCATACCTTTACCTAAGAAGGTGAAAATATGTCCAAAAACTGTTGACTGCATTTTCATTGGATATGCACAAAACACTAGTGCTCATCGATTCTTGGTCTATAAATCTGACATACCAGATATACACAAAAACACGATAATAGAATCTAGAAATGCAACGTTCTTTGAACATGTATTTCCATGAAAATCCAATGATGAAGCAAGTTTGTCAAAATGAACACATGTTGATAGTTGTGAGGACCAAGAACAAGAAAATAAAGTTAAGGATGAACCTAGACATAGCAAAAGAGTAAGGACGAAAATGTCTTTTGGTCCGAATTTTATGACCTATTTGCTAGAAAGTGAACCTCGAACTTCAAAGAAGCGGTAAGCTCTTCAGAAGGACTCTTGTGGAAAGAGGCTATTAAGAGCGAAATTGATTCCATCCTTCAAAATCATACTTGGGAATTAGTGGATCTTCCTCCGAGATGTAAACCGCTAGGATCCAAATGGATTTTCAAGAGAAAGATGAAAGCAAATGGATCAATTGATAAGTATAAGGCTAGACTTGTAATTAAAGGTAACAATCAACGAGAAGGCCTAGACTACTTTGACACATATTCTCCTGTGATGAGAATAACCTCCATTAGGATGATACTAGAAATCGCAGCTTTGTGAAATCTTGAAATACATCAAATGGATGTGAAAACAGCTTTCTTAAATGGAGATCTAGATGAAGAGATTTGCATGGAACAACCTGAGGGTTTTTCTACTCCAGGACAAGGAAACAAAGTCTATAAATTGGTGAAGTCTTTATATGGTTTAAAGCAAGCACCAAAACAATGGCATGAGAAATTTGACAATGCTTTGATGTCAAATGGATTTAAAATCAATGAATGTGACAAATGTGTTTATGTCAAGGACATAGGAAATGGCTATGTCATTGTGTGCCTTTACGTTGATGACATGCTCATAGTTGGCAGTGATGATAAGATGATTAAATCTACCAAGGATATGTTGAAATCAAGGTTTGATATGAAAGATATGGGACCAGCTGATGTAATGTTGGAAATGAAAATCTCAAAGACATCTAACAGACTCATACTAAGTCAGTCATACTATGTTGACATGATTATTGAGAAATTCAACAAAAATGATTTTGGAATTTCCAGAACACGAGTAGATTCAAATCTACACCTATCCAAAAATAAGGGTGAAAGCATCTCTCAACTAGAATATTCTCGAGTGATAGGAAGTCTGATGTACTTAACAAGTTGTACAAGACCAGACATAGCTAATGCAGTCAGCAAATTAAGCAGATACACAAGTTATCCAGGAACTGATCACTGGAAAGGAATAGTAAGAGCACTTAAGTACTTACGATTCACTCGTAATTATGGACTGCATTATACCAAATATCATGCTGTCCTAGAAGGATACACTGATGCAAACTAGATATCTGATATGAAAGATTCAAAATCCACTAGCGGGTATGTGTTCACACTAGGAGGTACAACAGTATCCTGTAAATCCTCCAAATAAACTTGTATAGCCAGATCCACCATGGAATCTGAGTTTATAGCATTGGATAAATGTGGTGAGGAGGTTGAATGGCTACACCAATTCTTAGGGGATATTCCAAGATGGCCAAAGCCTGTGACGGCGATTTGCATCCACTGTGATAGTCAATCAGCAATAGGAAGGGCACATAGCAACATGTATAATGGGAAGTCTAGACATATACGTTGAAGACATAATATCATTAGACAACTAATCTCAACTGGGTTATCACTATTGACTATGTAAGGTCAAAAGATAACATTGCGGATCTGCTAACTAAAGAGTTAAATAGAGAATTAGTTGAGACATCATCAAGAGGAATATGACTAAAGCCCATAAGATAAAAAGTTGATACAATGGAAACCTAACCTAGTTGGCTGGAGATCCCAAGATCTAGGTTCAATGGGACAACCAAGTTGTAAGACATAGTTAGATCATTGTGGGGGTTACCCTCAAGTCCATTCCTATGATGAAACAGTGATGCCCATAGGGAAAAGGTTAAATTATGTTTTTAATGATTCTTATGCGTCGAAATTCCAAGCTATGGAAAACCGAGCAGAGTAATACGGGTTACTTTTAATTAAGAAATCACCTACGTGAGAGAGAAGTGGGGCCGCTTCTAAACGAGAATAGTGAAGGGCTATATTCTCCAGAGACTCTCACAGAACCAGGCGCATGTTCATGGCCAAAACAAACATAACAATGAGAACCAAATCAAGTCTAGAAGATACCTGTATGAGGTGTGTGATCGTTTACACAAAACGGCAGAACAGTTCAAGGATATCACATATACTGATCAGCTAGTAAAGTAAGCATATCCTTTACAAGGGAAGGTTCAAAGGGTAACACCTACATATCCTATGCAGGCTTCGACCGTTTGAACTTACCAAACATCATCTTTATGTCTCCTAGGTCAATTTCATTCATGTGGGGGATTGTTGGAAATTTTATGATATACTCATGTTTTGAGAGCACTGTTTGGGTATGATTAATTCCATGAAAATGGAAGATTATAGTATATTCGAATTCTCCTCCGTGAGAGCTTCGAAATGGTATACTCAAACTCACAAAATGATTCATGGGTGAATGAAAAACTGAGTCTCAAAGTGAACCCATTTTGTAGGGAATAAAGTGAATCCTACATTGCTTAGGGAAATCATTTATATGTAGTATATAAGTGAATGTGTGATATGAGCTATCAACATATGTGTGGCATAGAGGCTCTCTCTCGCGTGCGTAGGGAGGGGTGCAAATCATAGACCTCGAACCTTCGAATGCACGACTCGTGCATGGGCGCGACTTGCGTACACAAATGTCACTCCGACTGGACTATGAGAGTACAGTTGACTTTTTACGACTTCCCTAAGTCAACGTTTTTGTGTAATTAATAAGGAAAGTATTAATTGTTTGGATTTTGATTTCTTACTTGATCACTAAAAATACAGAATCAGTGTTTAATTAGGAATAGATCTCTTTGGAGATTATTCTCTAATTAATTGTTTTCCTTATCAGTTCAAAAACGTGTAAATCAAGTAAATTCCAAAACAATCCCATGAAACCCTAGTGACTCTGTTTTTGTTTCCTATTTAAACCCTAGTATACTCCTGGGTTCTTTATTTCTAACTTCGTGTTCTTCCCTTTTTGTGGTAAGTTTATACTCGATTTAAGTTCACTAAGAGTGGATTGTGCTTCGCACTTCTACTGTTGAACCGTTGTATCTTGGGAGACGATCACTAACACATACGGTGAAATATACGGTGAAATCGTCTTAAGGACATCGTGTGAAACACGGGCCTTGGTGTCTTTGATTTGAATTTCTGACGTGATTATTTTGCGGTTTATTTACATTCTCTTGCTGCAGGTTCATGCCAAATTGTGGTTTTTGGATTCTAAAACAACAATCCAAAACACAACTCCCACCATTCATAAACACAACAACCACCCTCATATCTGGAAATTTTGTTTGAAAAAAAAATGAAATCTTAAATTTTTTAAATAAAAAAAAAATCTGAAAATTTTGTTTAACAAAACCCAAACCTAAAAAGAACTCCCACCATTCATAAAAACAACCACCACCCTCAAATCTGGAAATTTTGTATGAAAAAAACGAAATCTGAAAAAAAAAAAAAATTTTAAAATCTGAAAATTTTGTTTAACAAAACCCATACCTAAACATGACTCCCACCATTCATAAAAACAACAACCACCCTTAAATCTGATTTTGGAGAGAAGACATGAGAGAGAGAAGAGAGAAGATGTGGGTGGGGGGAGAGAGAGGAAAGAAAAAGAATCTGATGAGAGGAGAGAGAGGAGAGGAATTAAAATATGGGAAAATGAGGGGCATTTAGCTCTTCACAGCCAATTAATGGGTAGAAACAATAAAAATACTAATGTTGGATAAAAACAACAATCCTCCTAATTTGTTGACTAAAAAGGGGTATTTACTTATATATATATATATATATATATATATATATATAAGGGTGAAATTCATTTTAGTCCCTCTAGTTTGACCTATTAGCCAAAGTGGTCCCCCGGTTTTGAGAATTATCTTGACAGGTCCCTCTAGTTTCCAAAAACCTGTATTTTGATCCCTGCCGTCCAATTCCATTAGGGTTCTGTTAGATCATTAAGGGTATAATGGTAAAAGCAGGGTTAATTGTTTTTTAATTAATAATTTCAATTAAAAATTGATTAAAAATGTGATTTAATAAATAAAAAAACTAATATTTAAAAAAATCAAATAGAAAAATCTCTTTCATTCTTTCATACCCCTTCTCTCTCTATTCGAAACCATCTCCAATGCACCACCACCCACTCATCTCTTCATTACCTACACCACCGGATCCTCATCTCTCGATCGATCGATCGATCACCACCACCACCACCTGAAACCATCGCCAGCACGCCAAACCCGGATCTCATCTCTCTCGCTAACACCATCATAAACCACTGCCACCGCCACCGCCACCAAACCCATATCTTATTTCTCTCTCTCGATCAATCTTATCTCTCTCTCTCGATCGACCACCACCACCAACACCAGAAACCACTACCACCACCGCCAAACCCGGATCTCATCTCTCTCGCCACCGCTGCCACCACCAAACTCGATCTCATTTCTCTCTCTCGATCGATCGATCGATCTCATCTCTATCTCTATCGATAAAATCTGTTCACGGGTTCAATTGGTTTTTGTTTTTGTTTTTTATTTTCGGTGACCGATTCAATAGGTTTCTTGGTTTGGAGATGAAGTTAGGTTGAGGTGGGTTGGTGGCTAGGGTCAGTAGGGTCATTCGATGAACTGG
This sequence comes from Acer saccharum, assembly GCA_030490815.1. NCBI lineage: Eukaryota > Viridiplantae > Streptophyta > Magnoliopsida > Sapindales > Sapindaceae > Acer > Acer saccharum. Next base: position 19,169,187 of record CM059876.1, on the reverse strand, counting down.
GTTTAGGTATTGGGAGGTTTGATGAAATGGGTATGGTTTGGTGTGGATTTGGGTGGATTTGTGGTGGTTCTAACCAGATTTGGATTTGGGTATTGAGAGGTTTGATGAACTGGGTGTGGTTTGGTGTGGATTTAGTGGTGGATTTGTGGTGGTTCGAACAGATCTAGGTTTGGGTATTTAGAGGTTTGATGAACTGGGTTGGGATTCTAGGTTTGGGTTTGGGTGTTGGGAGGTTTGATGAACTAGGTTGGGTTTATGAGCTTGGGTGTTTGGAGGTTTGATGAATATGGTATCTGGGTTTGGGTGTGGATTTGGTGGTGGTTTGAGTGGATTTGTGGTGGTTCGAACCAGATATGGGTTTGGGTATTAGGAGGTTTGATGAACTGGGTGTGGATTGGTGTGGATTTGGTGGTGGTTTGGGTGGATTTGTTGAACCCCAAATCGGGTTTGAAGATGATGATGATGATGTTGAATCAGATATTCAGATGTGGGTTTTGTTTTTTTGATGAGGTTTAAAGCTATTTTTTTTTAATTAAAAAATATATAACTAAAATCAAGGGCACCTATTTTTTTTAATTAAAAACTATAAAACAAAAATTAGGGGCAGTAGGGTCATTTGACCCTTTGACCCTATCACTTTGTACTTTTTTAATGGAAATTTTAACAGAATGACTTAACGGGATAATACTGAAACCCGGGGGACCACTTTGGCTAATAGGTCAAACTAGAGGGACTAAAATGAATTTCACCCTATATATAAATACATATATATACAGTCTTTCTATTGTCAGTTCGAACTGATATAAAATATATCAGTTCCTTGCATGTGGGTCATTAGATTTAAGAGATACTTTGACAAGTGCATACAACCAAGTTAAAGCATTTAAATCCAATAGCGTAAATGCAAAGAACTGATATATTTTATATCAGTTCAAACTGATAATAGAAAAACTATATATATATATATATATATACAACTCAGCCAAACAGTCACTATTGCCATATCTAAATAGTCCCAGCTAGTCAAGTGAGCACCTCCGATCGCCCATGCGCCACCTCTGGTCACCGCATGTGACCACCACCGTAGACACCAGCAGAATCTGAATCTACCGGTCAATAACTTCTTCTTCATCGTCGACCACTGGTTCTACCTCATTCGTCGTAGATTTGTACCAGAAGACCAACAGTTACTTCCCTCGTCGCCACCAATCACTGGCAACTGAAGCCTCAGCGTTAGCTTCACAATACTCAGAAGACACCAGCGACCAAAACCCACGAGTCTCCGGCGTCGTTTACCTTGTCGTTGTTCCCCCGCGATTCCTCCACTTGGAAAGACACTATCTTTTGTTTTTTGGCGTGGTTGCTGATGTTTCAGACGTACTCGACACCAGAAAAGCAACCTTAGCGTCCTAGTTATTCATCTCTGCTACCTCTGACATCAATTCACCGCCAGCCGAGACCTACGCATTCCCATTGTGATCGACTGCACTGTGTTACTTTCAGATAAGATCATGTAAGGACCTCATTCTACCTTCTATTATTTATCAATGAACCAGCCATGTGCTGCTGCCTATTCCACAAGGCATCACATCGACACCATTGATGAGTCGAATCAAGTTCTTATAGTTACAATCCATCACATGATTTATCCTATTATCGAGAAAGTGCTACATCAAGTATTTTCTCCTCATGGATTTGTGGAAAGGATTATTGCATTTCAGAAGTCTAGTTTTCAAGCCCTTATCCAATTTCAATCACACCAGAGTGCCTTTTTAGCGTAAAATTCTCTTCAAGGTCAGAATATTTATGATGGTTGTTGTCAGTTGGACATCCAATATTGGCAAGATGATCATTATGCTCACCAACATAAGCAACTGATGTACACGTAATTATTCTAATAAAATATCCCTAATGGCGCCAATAACTTGATCGGCGCACGCGGGACACACGATAGTTCTATAACTATCGGTAAATGATGGTACGTGCGTGCGAGTGTATTTCTACCCTTTTCGCAAGTATACGAATCGTTCGCCACGTATAGTGGCTACGAGTAAGGTTATCGTTCCCACGAGGAAGGATGGTTGGTACACGTAAAGTCGGTTCTACGCCTTATGTTATAATTAAGCTAATTACAATATTTACAATAATTACAAGTGCATGAAAATGTAAATGAGGATGGTCGCAAGTAAGCTAACTAATCTAATGCATGACAATTACACTAATGCGGAGAATTAAAAGCGATGCGAATCCTACGATCGAGGATACGCAATCTCTATACTACAAAGACAATTATAATTAACCTAAACTAACTAGCTTGACAACTAAGTAAGCAAGTAAATTAACACAAAAGCAATACAATTAAGTTACACTAAATCACTATGACTAACTAATTTATCATTAACTAACCTAACTAACTAATTCTTGCAAAGGTTATGCAAGAGCAAAGATACAAATGAAGAGGAATATATCAATTGATCTCAATTAGGCACCTTTTGTTCTATGGAATATGCAATATAATCCTACCATTCAATTACCATCAACTATGGATATAGTATGATAATAATAGAGAGGTTTACAATCCTAGAACATGAGAACTGGTTAATATGCATGGACATGCAAATAGTAACCAAATCTTCTCCAATATAACTAATCAAATGTTATTAATCAACATTACATGCTACTAATTCGTCAATCAACAACATGCATCTATTCAATCTAATTCAATTCAACATTCAATAGCTAAATATGGATATGATAAATATAGAGATCAATCAATTACAACATATAGTCTTATGAAAACTAATCCCTCAACATAGAGAGTATATTACACATACATGTTACATGAATCACAAATAATGGAAAGAAGTAAGAGTAAGAAGTAACCACAAGATGGTAAGCTTCTTGTCTTTAATGAAGCTCCAAATCTACTCCTTCCAAGCTATGAAGCTCACATGCAACAAGTAGTGATTGTCTAGGTTATCTAAGCTATTCTAGGTTAATTATATGAGTAGTTATGTAATTTTGGATATTAGAGAGAGTGTTTTAGGTTACAAGAGGATGAATATATATAGGGAACTGTTTTGGGGAAGCTTTGGACGAAATATCCTCCAAGTCGGTCGTCCTGGCGGGTTCAGAACAACAGGCTCGCAGGTTTGTTCCCACCGCACAATGTCGCGACTGAAAATTAGAGTTTGGCCACAAGTTCTGACCTTTTGGATCTCTGGCTTGTTCCCGCCGCATGGAATCGCTAACTTCTCACGAGTTTGGACGTTTTGGAGTAGGAATGAAGCCGCTGAACCAAGCTTGAAGGCTTGAACATCCATGAAAGTTTGAGGACTTTGAGGTGAGGAAAATCTTGTGCATGGGATGCCCAAAGTGGGCCCATTGTGACCGCCGGGAAGAGGGCTGCCGATCTGGCCAGGAAATCATCGAAAAAACCATCGAAATGTGGTCAAAAATGGCTGGGTAAATGGCCAGGTCAGTTGCCGGGTAACGACCAGGTCGTTGGGTCTGAACCGGGTCGGGCTGACCCGGTTGGAGCATGAAGACGACCTGACGTCAGTGTGACGTCAGGCATGACACAGCAGGTGCCAAAATGGCGTTGTTTGTGCTGGTGACATGGCGCTCTGCTGTGCTTTGCGTGGCATTTTACAGTTTGCACCCTTGATCTTTCCCTTATTCACAGAATCTTTAATATTTCTCTAAATATTGCACTTTAGCCCCTAATTTCTCTATAATTACCACAATGCCCCTGAATTCCTCTAATTACCTGAAACACTTATTTACACTCTATTAAATACACAAAAATGCTCGAAAATGAATACAAAAGATAGGAAATGGGAGCGTTAAATGTGAACATTTGAAGCGCAATCAGCAACAATAAGAACTCATAGCAGTGTGTCAAAATATTCTTTCCGAATATTTTAAGCGGCAAAATGACCTAACTTAGGAAGAAAATAGCAATAAAGTGTATAAGGTTGCGAATACAGTTGATCCATCACAATCCACTTCACAAGTATATGGACCAAGTGGTCATGTTCGTGAAGTTCAAGTGGCCAATCACTTATCCTCACTTGCGGTTCAAACTCATGAAAATGTGAACATGGTTGTCACTAAACCGATTAAGCTTGTTTAGGCGATATAAATGGGCCATACAATTACTCATTTTCCTATGCATATGACAAATGGACCTTGGATTGATGAATCAGCTGCCTCAACAAGGAACAAGTTGTGGTATTTTCTCATTCAATGGTATTAATTATTCTAAACACAATATGATAATTACTAATATTTAGATAAATAATAATGATTATCTAATTCCCCATCATTCTCCTCCACTAAGAACAACTTGACTCCTGTCGAATCAAATAGGATGGAGCCATCGAACGAGAAAATACCACAACTTGTTCCATGTTGAGGCAGCTGATTCATCAATCCAAGGTCCATTCGTCATAGGCATAGGAAAATGAGTAATCATATGGCCTATTGGTACATCTATTAACCCTCTATATATCGCCTTAACAAGCTTAATCGATTTAGTGACAACCAAGTTCACATTTTCATGAGTTTGAACCACAAGTGAGGATGAGCGATTAGCCACTTGAACTTCACGAACATGACCACTTGATTCGTATACTTGTGAAGTGGGTTGTGATTGATCAACCGTATCCTCAGCCTCATGCACTTTACTGATATTTTCTTCCTCATATTTTCTTCCTCAAATATGAGCATAGGTTGTGCCTATGCAAAAGGCTTGGTAGGGAGGCACCAAGGCCCAAAACAAGGCATGTTTGGTGGTAGGCCTTATGTGGAAAAGATTGTGCTAGCTTCAGTGGGTTGGTACAATGTTGCTTGGAAGAGACAAAGACTTGGTGATGGTGTAGCATCGATTGTGGGCAGCAATCATAGGCAAAGTGATGGGCTGTGAGTATGGGCGAGACAGCAAAGCTTTGCTTAGCGCGCAAGATGGCTTGGTGTGCAAGCTGCAAGATGCGGAAAGACTTTGTACAAGTTACACGCGTGGCATAAGTCTTCCAAGACAAGGAAAGCTTCATCAGCAAAGCAAGCTACTTGGAGATCAAGTCGGCTTGAAGATCAAGTAACCTAGATTGGCTTAAGATAACTAATTCCAGGACTCATATAAATAGGGTTTGATATTTGTGGGAGAGAGAACAAGAGAAAAATGTGGTGATCTTACCATGAAGCAAGTGTATTCCTAATTACTTGAGAGCAATAAAGTGGCAAGGTTGGGAGTGGTCTCCCCTAAAGCTTTTGTGTTATGCTTATAGTTCTGTACGTGTGACTGTTGTTGTGTGTGCGTGCTATCTATTTGTGTAAGTGCTTGGCTTACTTTGCAATAGCTTGGTGTGCTGCGGCATGGTTACAACAAGAGTTGTGCGAATGATCAATAAATACAAGGAAACACATTGATAATTATTCTAAACACAACATGATAATTACTAATATCTCAATAAATAGTAATGCTTATCTAATTCCCCATCATTCTCCTCCACTAAGAAAAACTCGACTCCTATCTAGTCAAATAGATTGCAGCCATCGAACGAGAAAATACCACGACTTGTTCCTTGTTGATGCAGCTGATTCACCATGAAACTATTCAGGTGTATCTAAATATACCTAGAGGGGGGTGAATAGGTTTTAATCAAGTTAATTACCAATTTTTCTTGATTAGTCAATATTCAATAAACACCCAATCTAAGCAAAATACAATCAACTAAATCTAAGTACGGAAAACAATAAATTACATGTTGATTGATTTACGTGAGAAACCCACAACTGGGAAAAACTCACGGGCTATTGTGCTAGCCACACACAGTCCTCAAATCCACTACTTGAATGAAAGTTTACAACATAGGTTGACCTCAAGTCAAACCATGCTTGGTCACCAACCCTTCCACTCCTACCGAACGGGCCTTTAATAGCGATTCTAAACCTACTTGCTTGCGCACTAAGTAACTTAGTCACAAGACTTCACTTCTCAAAGAAGAGGTAAACAACCTATGTGAATATTATGATAATATTCTCAATGAAAATTGTAAGTTCCTCATTTTTTATTGGCTTATTTCATGACAAACCACATTTGGGGATGAGTTTGTAATGGATAGCTTAGGTCCCCGATGGTAAGCTTTCAAGCATCTCCGTGACTTCAAGAGCGAAAGGTAAATCACTTGACTTGCCTCTTGAAGAGATTTAGATTGCACACACACACATCTCATATATTTACATGTCTTAGATAATCTTATGTGTTTCTTGTTTGATTCTTATGCATGCCATTCACTTACCTCACACTTGCACAACATGCATATAGATTAGCTGTGCCTTGTTGTGTTGAAAAGAGAATTTTTCTCTTACTGCCCTTGGTACAACGGCTGGTGCACTTGCCTGGACCGTGGTTCATGTCAGATGTCACCTCTGATATGTTTCATTGTGCATATTGTGGTGGGTGCACCTTGCCTCTTGAGCGGTTCCCCACCACGAAAGATCCTAGAGCCCACACGCATGGCGTACCATGGCACAGACACCCCGTCCGTATCGCAGTACGAACAACGATAATGACGGTCTTTTGTTTTCCAAGTTAAAACGACGTCACTTCCTTTTAAGGCTTATATATATATGTTGCTTTCTCTTCTTGGTTGACCTAGAGCTCATATTTCACATTGTTAGAGAGATATTACTCCTAGAAAGAGAGAGCTCCCAAGAACTCACATTTACGCAACAAAACACTTTCTCATGAGCATCTAGCTTCTTCCTAGCATCATCCAAGCATGGGTTTTCTTGTTTTCTTTGACTAGGTAATTTATACATGTCCTAGAATCTCTTGTTTCATTCTTTTGGCATGTTTGCCTAGGTTTAGCATTTACTTGTTAATTAAATGCATGTCTTCTTGCTTAATGTTATGAAAGTATACAAACGAAGTTAAATTGCTTAAAGCATACCTAGAGAGGGGGGGGGGGGGGGGGGGGGGGGGTGAATAGGTTTTTACACCTTTTTCAATCCCTTGAACAAACTTTCATTTGTCCCTCAAGGTAGCCTTACACACAACACAATAAGCCAAGGAAGACATACATAGACAATACGATAATACAATCATAAGATCAAAGTCTAAGTATATCAACTAGTTATGTGAGGTATAAGAACAAATAAACATAACAACAAAGTAAGCTTGTATTTCATTAGATGTTCAATGAGTTACAAGAGTGAACAAAATGTCACTAAACAAAAATTACAATATACAAAATTGATCAATAGAATGAATTCACTAATCACACTATACAAAGTCTTGCTTCACAATACACCACATATGAATATTATGAATCAAGATAATAAAATATACAATTAAAATATAAGAGAAAGAGATAGGAAGAATTAACACAAGAGATTTTTTTAACGTGGTAAAACCTCCAAGGAAGAAACATCCACGGGTTGAACTACAACCATTGGGTACTATATTATTGGAAAGTAAACATAGAACATTCACAAAGTGACCAATCTTTAGCTCACCCAACCTAGTGAAGTCTAAGCCTACCCAACCTTATTGGAAAGTGTGAAATCCCTCAATGATACGAAACCACCATATATTGGACACCACACACAACCAACATCGATGGTAGATTAGAATTTCCTCAAAAGTGCATACACCTCCCGTGTACCCCGCTCTATCTGAGTCTATGTCTAACCATACGCCTAGGCCTACCAATACAATAGCCAACTCCCTATCCAAGGCACTCTTGCCTCTAGGGAGCCTCCCATGCATGACTATCCGAGTCCTCCCGACTCTAGCCATGACTCCTTGCTTACCTATCCGAGTCATCCCGACTCTAGGCAAGACTTCTTGCTTGGCTATCCGAGTCACCCCAACTCTAACCAAGACTTCATGCCTTTTACAAGGACTTCCTAGTGTGATCATGTGAATGCAAATGATGCAAACAATCAATACAACATAGAACATGTGATTAATACATTCTATGGCACAAATAGACCTAAACATATGATATCACAAGTAATCAAGTCTAGATGCAAAATACACAAATAAAAACCTAAGCATGTGAAACACCAAACACATAAGCTCAAGGTCTCATTCACATATACAACACTCGAATCAAAATATATTCATAAAGTACAAATTCAAGATGCTATCAATATACAATTAAATGCTAGATATATGAGATTAAAATCAATCAATATTCTAGTAAAAAATATAGAGCAAGGATTTGAGATTTTCATCAATCAAAACCTAGATTCTCTAAATCACAAACAAATACACAAATCCTAGATTTCTTCAATCAAAGGATCAAATCAAATCTCAAGGTCATTTAACACAAAATTAATTCAATTAAGTTCCAAACAACCTAAGATGCCATTCTAATCACAATACAAATCACAAACATATGTAAAACCTAGAATCATAGAATCTAGTCAACATTAGTCCACAAATTGACTTTCAATTAGAATGATAATCAAGCTATCTTTCTCAATAGCTTTTACCAAACATAAACATAGATATAGAAGAAGAAACCCCAAGCAAATGGAAGGTCAAAAAGAAAGAAATCCCAAAGTTAAGTCCAATACCTTGGATTCTATAGCTGGTTCGGAAATCTGTGTTGAACCACCAGAAATCACGATCAAACAGCCACCAAACCACTTGGAGATGATAGAGGACTCAAATACGAACACTCTCCAACTTGAATCACTCAAACCCGACTCCGGATGAGGAAGATATGGTGTTTTGAAAATCTGAAATCTGGAGAGAAAATCCTTACGGGAAAACACAACTTTTTCTTCTTAAAATTTCAAATGGAGAGAGAGAGAGGGAAGAAATAGGAGGAGAGAGAAGAGCCAACCGGCCAATTGTGTGAGGCCACATCACCCCCTGCCGTGGGGGGCGCGTGGCCCACACTGGGGCAGAGGCCCCTCAAGGCCGTGGGGCCCACGACCACACCAACGGCCAGCCCAAGTGGCCTCACGGCCTGGGCTGTCTCCTCGCGCGCTCCCTCGGTTCTTCAGCCCATATCTTGGGCATCCGAACTCCGATTTCGAAATCCGTTTCTGGATTACGAACCGTGACTCTCTCACACATGACAACAACTAAACAACTTTGAAAAACGGTTGAGAAATCATCTCGGAAAACGTCGATGAAGTTAACTCAACGAATGAGAACGAAAAGTAGCGTAGCTACATCGTTTGGACTCGAAACTACATGAACGAGTAACCGAAACGACCGGAACTCAATAAGGAATCATAATAGAGCATGTTCAAGTCAAAATACAAAAATATGGAAACATACAAACACAAAGACACACACATATGCTAGTTTCCGGACATAGTCCTAGAAAATGCACAACACAAAGTTTATCAACATAATATGAATGCATGAGCATATTTTGCCAAGTGTGTGAAAGTGATATGTAAATGAAATTAAATCATGAAGAAAGACACAAGAATGCTATGTGTGTGTGTCTGCCTAGCCTTGTAAGAGATATGAGGTCCTTTAATACCTTTGTTGACCAATGATGCACGAATCACTTAAAAGCCGGCTTCTTGAATGAATTGTGGTTGAGACGTCATTCGTCTTCTTAATTCTTCAATATACTAACCACTAAACATTACAAGATAAACACGTTTTGATATGGAATTGATGCTAACACTAACTATGAACCTTACAATCTCCCCCTTTGGCAAATTCCATGTCAAAACCCCTAAACAAACACTAAAACAATTACAAAGAAAATTTGGTCACAATGAGTACAATGAGTTACACATATAGACACAAATTAACAACCAAAACAAGTCTTGAACTTCAACTTGGTCTTCTCTTGATATCACCTAAAAAGAACTTGAAAGCACAAGAATATCCAAGAGACAACAAATATGGCAATATCCAATCTTAGTCAAGAAAATAGTAACATATAAGTTCAAATGGATCAAGTATGCTCCCCCTTAATACATACTATCCATCAAAATATTCTAAGCCAAGATTCAACAAAAAAAATATTACATGCCATAAAGTTCAAGCTAGATACCAAATATACAAACATATAAAACAACTAAAATGAGACTAAGTAAGCTAGATTTCTCCCATGTGTTTCTTATATTTCTCCCCCTTTTTGACATGATATGAAGCCAAAGGGAAAGAGTAAGAAAATATACCTCATGAAGCTCTCTAGCCACTTGTGCCACTAAGGAAAGAAGAACGGTGTGCGGATCTCACATATTGCCTTGTTGGAGTTGATTTTCTTTCCAACTCTTTGATCCTTTCATCTTGAACAACAAGCTTGGCACTAAGGTCTTCAATCTTCCTTTGTGACGCCTCAATCAACCTACGAGGTTCTTCAACCTCATTCCTCAATTTTAAAGCCCAACTAGGAAGAGCGGGTGAGCTAGGGACATGGTTAGAATCAAGAGAATCACCAAATAGCCTAAACACATCATTAGACTTTCCCTTGTCCTTGTATGACATGGATGCCATACGTTTCTCACTCAACTTCTCTAAGGGAGGAAGCATAACATCACCATCAAGATTCCTCACACCTTTAGCTAAGCACAATTGAGTTATAAACCCCGGAAAAGCCAATTTCTTATCCAAACGACTAGTACAAGCCGCAATTTCAATTTGCTCCACAAGCAATTCACCAAGGTTTATAGGTTTGTTAGTCACCAAGGCATATACAATCTTAATTTTGTCTCTATTAAGGTCCGAAGCATTAGTAGAAACAATAAGATTGGAGCACACAAATAAATGCCAAAATGCACTAATTTTTGTTAGCTCACCTTGCTTAATAAAAGCACGTTTCCCCCACACAAAATTACTATCATCACATAGAGTCCTACCCATTAAATCAAGGTTTTCCAAGATGTCAACATCAAGGAATTCCGATTCAATGTCATCGGGCAAGTCTAGAAATTCATTAACCTTCCTAGAACAAACTCTAAAGACAACTTTCCTTATGCTTAGAGTAGCACTCGTCACAGTAGAACTAGATTTGTAAGCATGATAAAACTCTCTAACAACGGTCTCATTAGAGATTCCTAACATGTTCACCCATGAATTCCAATTTCTACTCTTAAGCACATCATAAACATAGGATCCAACACAAGAGTCCAAGTCAATACCTCTTTCTTGAATTAGCTTTTTGCAACCAAAAATTCCCAATTCATCCACTTTGTTAGCTTTGAAAATTTTGGAAGAAATTATAGGTTTGGACTTGTCAATGGGAGTTGAAGAAGTATTTCCACCAATCTTCTTTGCTTTTCCCATAATCCTGCTATACAAAAACAAACTAAAAACCAAAGTGAGAGGAAACAAAGAAACAAATAAATAAACCAATAAACATATACAAAGGCAAAACACTATATTCAATAAATCATCATGCGAATAAGAATTTATCATAGCATCTTCATGATTTATCAAAAATAAGAATAATGCCAACAAACAACAACCTTGAAGAACATGTGAACATGTCATCAAAGAGAATAAGAATTTAGCATATTATGCTCCCCCTTGACAAGTGCCTCATCTAAAATCAAGATAGACAAATGTTCACAAAAATCACCACACAATCACATCACAAGCAATTTTTATTAGATTTGCAAATAAGCTTCACATATCTAAGAGAGTTACATTAAGATTTTCAATCACTCTCATATGTCATCAAAAATTGCTAAAGTATCAAAAATACTAATTAAGCAAAAGTGAGTGTGTGAAGATTTTGCTTTAAGTATATGAAAAGAAGTAGTTTGATAATCAAGCATGCAAACAATTTCAACATCTATTCATCTTAGGCGTTTCCATAAAAAGGTCAAACCGGTTATCATCTGAAATTTTGCTTATAAAGAGAATAGATTTCAACATGTGAGTGTGTGTGTGCATGTGGCTCGTCAACCCATTTCTATTTGTCAACCCGAGCTCATTTGATTATTCAACTATACTCTAAAAGCCTTTTTTTTTTTATTTATTTAGGCTTGAATCAAAGATTTTTTTTTTTTATGATTCAATTCAACACTTCTTTGATTTTTTCTAACAAAAACATATACACCTCATGGCGGCTTTCACTCATCACAATGGCGTAGCCCTTTCCTACATTGGGTGGCTTCACAACCAAGGTGTGTAGCCCTTTCCATGAGGGTGCTCATTGAGTTCTATATTGCCGAAGCAAATGGATACCAACCATTGGTCATTTTTAAATGTACTAGTCCTTAGGACTTCAAGGTGTATCCAAAGTGAACATCAATCAAGCTCAACATACTTAACAAAACATACAAGAGAAGCAAAGTGCATTTTTGAAACCAATTTCAAGGCTTAAAAGCACATGATCTAGAAGCAAGTAAAAGACTTACTTAAGATCTCTACTTCTCAAGAGAGTAGCTATCAAAGAATATGAAGCTCACATTATTCAAAAATTAGCCACTCAACAATCATACAAATAACAACACACTTCATGAAATAAGATCAATGTGAACACTTATCACCAAAAGATCTTAAACTAGCAAATGTCAAAGAGGACCATATAAACACTATACTAGTTCTCAATTATGACATGCTTCATGAATGTGATACAAACAATGAGTTGATAGATGAAAAATCAAAGTAAGCAAGCAATATGATATAGAGATACTTTCGCTAGCTATTTTCACCAAATACAATGCCTTCACCCTTTTTATGAGTCCTCTTGGCTTGTAAGTCCTCATGACTACAAGTTATAGGTGTGTCGATTCCAAGAGACTAAAGACAATGTAACCAACTCAAACAAACAAAAAAAATGACTTTCTCTAAAAGTCATAACAACAATGTTACCATATAGATTCCAAAAAAAAAACTTCTCAAAAGTTAATCAACAAATTTTGACTATCATAACAAACAAAGTGAGATAGCTAAGTTCATGTTAAGTTGTAACGATACAATGCAAAAAGCTAAGCTTCTTATCAACAACACTAGTCTTAAAGCTCACTCACAAGTGCAACTTACACTAATGGTAAGAGCACTCACCCTTGACAAATTTTGTCTTGGGTGGACATACACGAACGTCATCAAGATTCTCTTTGACCACAATGTTGAACCTAGAGTAAAGTTTTTCCACAACTTGATTCACAATAATATCATTAATACTCTTTTTCTCAACATTGTTAGCAACACATGCATGGTCAAATTTTGAAGGATATGCATTCTTCACCTTCCAGACATTCTTAACATGCTTTGAAAAATTATCATGCTTTCCATATTCAAAAGCTTTAGCATGCATAGAATTAGGTCCAATCTCTCTATTCCTAGATGCATTTTCTATGTTGCAATATTCAATGAATTTATAGCACTTGGGCTTGATATGGCCTAAGGTATTGCAAAAATGACATATGGGAACAAAAGGAGAAATTTTACCTTCCGGTGGTGGTGGAGGACAAATGGGAGTTTCAAGGGGTACCTTATTCTTCAATTTGTTCTTCTTCTTGGAACGTCTCTTCTTAGGAGCTTTCTATTCAATGATAGCTTCGCTAGTAGGAAGTGATGCTTCTATGAGCTTCTCTTCAACCACCGTTACACTTGAGCTACCTAAGTTCATATTAGAGATGATCCTATCCTTTTCAAGCAAAATACCCTCAACTTCGCAAAGCTTCTTTTCAATAGTATTCTTTTCACGCAAGAGCCTACGAGTTGTAGCAACAAACTCATCCACTTGAATCTTGATCAAGTCCTCCTTCTCATCAATCTCACTTAAGGCTATTTTCAACTTCTCCTCAAGAAACTTCACCTTAGCCAAAAGATCAATGTAGGTAGATTATCATTTAAACACTCTTGATGACTTTGATCAATCTCCTTATCCAACGAATCTTGATTTACATCCTCTAGAGTAGAGTGAGAAGCCATGAATGCAACAAAGTTGCTCACTAGCTCTTCTTCACTAGAAGACTCATCACTTGAACTCTCCTCATCACTAGAGTCATCATCTTCACTCCATGTAGCCGCCATAGCCTTTCCCTTCTTGTACTTCTTAGAATCACCACTAGGACAATCCGAAGCATAATGTCCAAGCTTCTTGCATTTGAAGCATTGAACCTTCCTATTGCTCTTAGCTTGGCCACTCCTCTCATGAGATGGAGTAAAGGACTTCTTGACTTCCTTGTCCCTTGAGTACTTGCCACTTGACTTAGCACCTTTCCTCATGAACTTCCTAAACTTCCTAACCAATAATGCCATCTCCTCATCATCATTGCTACTACTAGCTTCCTTGACAACCTTGAGAGCTAAACCCTTGTTCTTAGCCTTTGGTTTCATACACGCCTCAAAAGTTTGAAGAGATCCTAGTAACTCATCTATGCTCATGACGTCAACGTCTTTGCTCTCTTCAATGGCGGTAACCTTGGCTTTGAACCTCTTTGGAAGTGATCTAAGAATCTTCCAATTTAGCCTCTCACTGGAGATAGGAGTACCAAGTGCTTGGCATTGGTTGGCGATGTCTAGTAGCTTATCTTGGAAGTCAACAAACTTGTCTTCCTCACCCATTTGCAAAACCTCAAATTGGGAAGTGAGCAATTGAAGACGAGACTTCTTCACCGCTTTAGTCCCCTCATTGGTGACTTGGAGAGCCTCCCATGCCTCCTTTGTGGTTTCTAGGTTTTGAATGTAGGAAAATTGCCTACTATCAACACCTCGGAAAATAGCATTCACCGCCTGATGATGCCATTTTGCTAACTCAAACTCATTAGTAGACCACTCACTCCTAGGCTTGGAAACGGTCACTCCATCCTCAATCTTGTTAGGAGCAAGGTAACCTTCTTCAATGGTCATCCAAGCTCTCTCATCAATAGAACGGATGTAAGCCTTCATCCTCAATTTCCAAAACCCATAGTTGTGACCCTTGAGAAGAGGAGGCCTAGAATTCGAAGCCCCTTCGATCATCACATCATCTTGGAAAACCATACTAGCAAAAACCTAAGCAATCCACACGTAAGTATAAACCAGATCTCGTCGAGTGCCGTCTGACGACCCGCTCTGATACCAATTGAAAGTATACAAACGAAGTTAAATTGCTTAAAGCATACCTAGAGAGGGGGGGGGGGGGTGAATAGGTTTTTACACCTTTTTCAATCCCTTGAACAAACTTTCGTTTGTCCCTCAAGGTAGCCTTACACACAACACAATAAGCCAAGGAAGACATACATAGACAATACGATAATACAATCATAAGATCAAAGTCTAAGTATATCAACTAGTTATGTGAGGTATAAGAACAAATAAACATAACAACAAAGTAAGCTTGTATTTCATTAGATGTTCAATGAGTTACAAGAGTGAACAAAATGTCACTAAACAAAAATTACAATATACAAAATTGATCAATAGAATGAATTCACTAATCACACTATACAAAGTCTTGCTTCACAATACACCACATATGAATATTATGAATCAAGATAATAAAATATACAATTAAAATATAAGAGAAAGAGATAGGAAGAATTAACACAAGAGATTTTTTAACGTGGTAAAACCTCTAAGGAGGAAACATCCACGGGTTGAACTACAACCATTGGGTACTATATTATTGGAAAGTAAACATAGAACATTCACAAAGTGACCAATCTTTAGCTCACCCAACCTAGTGAAGTCTAAGCCTACCCAACCCTATTGGAAAGTGTGAAATCCCTCAATGATGCGAAACCACCATATATTGGACACCACACACAACCAACATCGATGGTAGATTAGAAATTCCTCAAAAGTGCATACACCTCCCGTGTACCCCGCTCTATCGGAGTCTATGTCTAACCATACGCCTAGGCCTACCAATACAATAGCCAACTCCCTATCCAAGGCACTCTTGCCTCTAGGGAGCCTCCCATGCATGACTATCCGAGTCCTCCCGACTCTAGCCATGACTCCTTGCTTACCTATCCGAGTCATCCCGACTCTAGGCAAGACTTCTTGCTTGGCTATCCGAGTCACCCCAACTCTAACCAAGACTTCATGCCTTTTACAAGGACTTCCTAGTGTGATCATGTGAATGCAAATGATGCAAACAATCAATACAACATAGAACATGTGATTAATACATTCTATGGCACAAATAGACCTAAACATATGATATCACAAGTAATCAAGTCTAGATGCAAAATACACAAATAAAAACGTAAGCATGTGAAACACCAAACACATAAGCTCAAGGTCTCATTCACATATACAACACTCGAATCAAAATGTATTCATAAAGTACAAATTCAAGATGCTATCAATATACAATTAAATGCTAGATATATGAGATTAAAATCAATCAATATTCTAGTAAAAAATATAGAGCAAGGATTTGAGATTTTCATCAATCAAAACCTAGATTCTCTAAATCACAAACAAATACACAAATCCTAGATTTCTTCAATCAAAGGATCAAATCAAATCTCAAGGTCATTTAACACAAAATTAATTCAATTAAGTTCCAAACAACCTAAGATGCCATTCTAATCACAATACAAATCACAAACATATGTAAAACCTAGAATCATAGAATCTAGTCAACATTAGTCCACAAATTGACTTTCAATTAGAATGATAATCAAGCTATCTTTCTCAATAGCTTTTACCAAACATAAACATAGATATAGAAGAAGAAACCCCAAGCAAATGGAAGGTCAAAAAGAAAGAAATCCCAAAGTTAAGTCCAATACCTTGGATTCTATAGCTGGTTCGGAAATCTGTGTTGAACCACCAGAAATCACGATCAAACAGCCACCAAATCACTTGGATGATAGAGGACTCAAATACGAACACTCTCCAACTTGAATCACTCAAATCCGACTCCGGATGAGGAAGATATGGTGTTTTGAATCTGAAATCTAAAGAGAAAATCCTTACGGGAAAACACAACCTTTTCTTCTTAAAATTTCAAATGGAGAGAGAGAGGGAAGAAATAGGAGGAGAGAGAAGAGCCAACCGGCCAATTGTGTGAGGCCACGTCACCCCCTGGCCATGGGGGGCACGTAGCCCACACGGGGGCAGAGGCCCCTCAAGGCCATGGGGCCCACGGCCACACCAACGGCCAGCCCAAGTGGCCTCACGGCCTGGGCTGTCTCCTCGCGCGCTCCCTCAGTTCTTCAGCCCATATCTTGGGTATCCGAACTCCAATTTCGAATCTATTTCTTGATTACGAATCGTGACTCTCTCACGCACGACAACAACTAAACAACTTTGAAAAACGGTTGAGAAATCATCTCGGAAAACGTCGATGAAGTTAACTCAACGAATGAGAATGAAAAGTAACGTAGCTACATCGTTTGGACTCGAAACTACATGAATGAGTAATCGAAACGACCGGAACTCAATAAGGAATCATAATAGAGCATGTTCAATTCCAAATACAAAAATACGGAAACATACAAACACAAAGACACACACATATGCTAGTTTCCGGACATAGTCCTAGAAAATGCACAATACAAAATTTATCAACATAATATGAATGCATGAGCATATTTTGCCAAGTGTGTGAATGATATGTAAATGAAATTAAATCATGAAGGAACACACAAGAATGCTATGTGTGTGTGTGTGCCTAGCCTTGTAAGAGATATGAGGTCCTTTAATACCTTTGTTGACCAATGATGCACGAATCTCTTAAAAGCCGGCTTCTTGAATGAATTGTGGTTGAGACGTCCTTCGTCTTCTTAATTCTTCAATATACTAACCACTAAACATTACAAGATAAACACGTTTTGATATGGAATTGATGCCAACACTAACTATAAACCTTACATGTTATTTCTAACATGTTTGAGACTTTGAATGTTGGTTGAGTGTGGTTTTCTTTGATAGCTAGCATTTAGGACTATTTTGCCCTCTAGCTAAGTCTCTATGCTTTACATTTAGACATTGTTGATTAGGACTCTTTGATTGCATTTCTTGATTGCATTTATTGTCCTTGCCATGTTTAATGACAACTTATGTTGATTGGCTTTTGTTTGTTGACTAGATTTTAAGTTTTCATATCTATATCTAGTTAGGTCTTTATGAGCATTCATTTAGATATATTGGTATCTAGGATTGATTTTATTGCCATCATTTAATCTCTAGATAAGCATTTAGTGTAGCCTAACATTATTTGCGTATTGGATATTGTCATATATTCACATAGGTTATTGATCTCTTCATTGAGAGTTAAGTATTGTGACTATCGGTGTGTAGTTGAAAATGCCTACAAGGTTATACTAAACAACCTAGAGGGGGGGTGAATAGGTTGACACACTAGTTTTAAAAACTTTTTCGTGACTTATGTCAAAACTTTGGTGAGCATACATATTAACCTTAAACATGATTGTTATGAGAAAACAATTATCACAAGTATGCTCAATTCACCACCCTTAGTCTACAAAACATATATCAATAAACAATGTATCTCTTATACAAGTATATTCAATAATGAGCAAATTTAAATTCCACAAGTTGTACTTTGAATATTACAATGCAAACTCACTAAGTTGAGCTTTACAACTTGATATAGAATCACAAGATACAATGTTCAAGCACTTACAAGATACAAGAAACAAATGTTGATTCAACCAACAATGTGTGTAACTCTTTCTTTATCAATAACTTGTTTACAAGGATGTGAGGAAATGAAGAGTTTAAACAAGTTATATAGATCATACATACAAATATAAAGAGATAGAGATAAAGACATTTGACACATTGATTTTTACGTGGTAAACCTCCGAAGAGGAAACATCCACGGGTTGAATCCACAACCACCGGCAAAGCAATTCACTATGACGAAAAGGACTTACAAACTCAAGCTACCAACTCATGATATCCGCTCAAGCTATCAACTCCTAATCTACCCTCGGGCCTAGTGAACCACCTAGCCTACTTCCTATCCGAGATGTGTCCTACACCTCTAGTAAGCAACTTCCTATCCAAGACGCTCACGTCTCTAGGAAGATTTTTTGCTTAGCTATCCGGAGTTTCCTACTCCTAGCTATGTCTTCTTGATTGATTATCCGAGTCCTTTCGACTCTAATCAAGACTTCTTTGCTCTATCGACAAAGCTACTCTCACTTTGCTAGAGACTTCCACCTTTTGCAAGGCAAAATGATCTAAGTGATGCAAGTGATGCAAACACATGCAACATAGAATATATGATCAATACATCCTATGGAAACTATAAATAATCAATGAGCACACAATGTACATTTTTCTAGTTTATGATCCAAAACATGACACCACACAAAATGATGCATGAGCATATGAAATGTATGGATAAGTTACACTTTATGAAGATCTAGACATAGGCAACAAAGTTCATAAAACAAGGTTGTCTAGACCTTAAACATGATCAAAAAATCTAGAGCATGCAAAACACCAAAAACATGCCAAATCCTAGATTCTATTCATGTTTCTAAAGCTTGAAAACAAAGCATGTTCATTAAGCATATAATCAAGACTTTAGAACACAAACAACAAAAATGCTAGAATCACAAAATGTATTCAAAGAATATTCTAGCAAGTATTTAGAGAAAGGATATAATGAATAATCAATTAAATCCTATTTAACTCTAAATACCAAATCAAATGTGCAAATCCTAGAATTTATTCAATTAAAGGATCCAAGCACATGCTAAGGTTATTAATCATAAAATAAATCAATCAAGTCACAAATAACCCTAGATATCAAGCTAAGAACAATACAACTCTCAATCATATGAAAAACTAGAATAATAGAAAACTAATTCACACTTGTCTCTAATTAGACTTGATTAGCTTTGATTATGAAGCTATGTTTTCAAATAGCATTCATCATACATAAACATACATATAGAAGAAGAAATCCCAAGCAAATTGAAGGTTAAAAAGAAAGAAACCCCAAAGATAAGACCAATACCTTGGACTCACGAGCTGGTTCGAATTTCTGTGTGGAACCACTAGAAAAATCGATCAAACAGCCACCAAACCACTTGGAAAAGGTAGAGGACTTGATTATGAACGTTCTCCAACTTGAATCACTCAAATCCGACTTCGTATGAGAAAGTTATGGTGTTTGGAAGTTAGGAAAATGTAGGAAAAAAAATCTGACGGGATTTCAAAACTTTTCTTCTTGAAAACAAATGGAAGGAATGGAGGGGTTTTAAAAGGAGGAGAGAGGAGGCAATTTTTGGCCAATCAAAGAAGGCCACCTCATCCCAGCCCCGTGGGGGGTGCATGGGCCTCACAGGGGCAGAGAGCCCCTCTGGCCGTGCCTCCCTCACAGTGTGGGCCAAGTGGCCTCACGGCCACCCACTTCTCTCGCACGCTCCCTCAGTTCTTCAGCCGTATCTTGGGCATCCGAACTCCGATTTTGAATCCGTTTTTGGATTATGAACCATGACTCCCTCACGCATAATGATGACTATACAACTTTAAAAAATGGTTGAGAAATCATCTCGGAAAATGACGATGAAGTCAACTCAACGAATGAGAACGAAAAGTAGCGTAGCTACATCGTTTGGACTCGAAATTAAATGAATGAGTAACCGAAATGATCGAAACTCAATAAGGAATCATAATAGAGCATATTCAAGTCCAAATACAAAAATATGGAAACATACAAACACAAATACACACACATATGCTATTTCCTAGACATAGTCCTAAAACATGCAATAAGCAAAGTTTGTCAAGATAGTATAAATGCATGAACATATATTATCAAGTGTGTGAAAGTGATATATCAATGATGTTTAACCATAAAGGAACACACAAGGATGCCATGTGTGTGTGTGTGTGTGTGTGCCTAGCCTTGTAAGAGATATGAGGTCTTATATTACCTTTGATGATCAATGAAGCACATATCTCTTTGAAGCTGGCATTTTGCATGAATTGTGGCCAAGACTTTCTTCGTCTTCATAAATCTTCAACATATGGACCACTAAACATTATAAAAGAAACACGTTTTGATATGGAATACATGCCAACACAAACTATAAACCTAACAGTAGTGCATGAGCATTTTGGTCTAGAATCACTATAAAAGGCCCGTAGGTAGTAGTGGTGGGTTAGTGACCGAGAATGGTGTGACTAGAGGTCAACTTAGGTTGTAAACATCATTATATATAGTGAATTTGAGGATCGTGTGTGGCTAGGAGAATAGCTCATGAGTTTTTCCCTATCGAGGGTTTCTCACGTAAATCAATTAACGTGTTATTTATTGTTTTCCGCACTTTAATTACGTTGATTGTATTTGATTGTATTTGGTTAATTTTTGTAATATTGACTAATCTGAAAAATTGGTAACTATTCGGATTAACAACTCATTCACCTCCCTCTAGGTTGTTTAGACACACACTTATATATTTTCACAAATAATGCTAGGCTATACTAAATGCTTATCTAGGAATTCAAGATGTCAATAAGAGCAATCCTAGATATCGTGTGGCTACATGTCATATAAAACTTAGCTATATTAGATATGTAAGTGCCTCAAGTTTGATTGGCTTATTTCAGTGACAAACCACATGTGGGGTTTGATGTAAGGTAGCTTAGGCTTTTGATGGTTAGTGCTTTGCACAACCAAGGCCCTTTCAAGTCCTCAAGAGAAGAAGCACCAAAGGTAAATCTCTAAGTACTTACTTGCTTTGAAAAGATGTAGTTACACACACTCACAACTCATGCATATCTTTAATACTTGTAGGTTGTGTGTTTCTTGTATGTGCATTCTTGTGTTTAACTCTTCTTGCATTTGTTCATTACCATGCCTTTAAGTAGCTTAAGATTGCATTTTTATCACTTAAGCCTTGCATGGTTCAGGAGACTACTATCGGAATCCGCAACAATAGCCACAGCGGTGAGTTGCTCTGTTTCGCAACTCTGATGATCGCTGTGGTTTTCTACAGTGGTAGGCACAACGGTTTTGCACACAGCACTTACCGCTGTCATAACCATTATGGAAGCCACATCGTTTTGACCTGATGCTTTTTAATTGACCACCGCTGTGGCTTTAACAGCAGTACTCGCAGCGGTCGACCCCTGTTTTTTTAAAAACGACATTGCATCAATTGGGACACCTATATAACCAATGCTTTCACTTTAGGTCGTCTCCAATGACTCAAAAATCATATTTTTAATTGAGAGCATTTTCAAAGAGAGTTTTTTATTCAAGAATTCATCTTTGATCACTCAAATCATTTCCGTGTGCATCAATCATTCTCTAGCATCATCTAGGATGTATTTTTACATGGGTCTTCATCAACACATATGTTATGGTAAGTTGAACACTAATTTCATCTAATCTTAATGTTTTTACTTAGCTATTTATCTCATTGATAACTTGTATGCTCTTAGATTAATTTCTAATTACAAGATTGAGATTATGTGTTGAATGTTTGAGTGTTGTATTGTGATAGCTATATCTAGGATTGCCATATCATATATAGCTATGCTTTATGCCATGACATATAGCAATTGATATCTAGGATTGATTTAATTGTCATCTTTTAATCCTAGATAAGCATTTAGTGTAACCTAGTATTAAATTGCATTTTGAATATCATGCATATTCACTTAAGTTGATTTATCTCTTCATTGAGAAGTAAGACTCGTGGTTAATGTTGCTTAGGCCACATGCAAATTGGACTAGGTTCATTTTTATAGGCCAGCGAGTAGTAGTGGTGGGTTATAGGCCGTACGGTTTGACGTGGTCAACCTAGGTTGTAAACACCATTACAATTAGTGGATTCGAGGTTCGTGTTTGTCTCACATAACAACCCGTGGTTTTTCCTTGTTGAAGGTTTCCACGTAAAAATCAAGTGTCATTTATATTCCGTATTTTTACAATTGATTTTAATTTGTAACTAGTTTGGGGTATTTTCGTAAAATTGACTAATCACGAAATTTGGGTAATAATCAATTTAAATCCCCCCCTCCACTCTAGATAATATTAGCACGCCATAATTAGTTTCAAGATAAAAACAATCCTAGATGCAATAACTATCACAATACAACAACTCAATCAATCAACACAAAAATCTCAATCTTGTAGATAAAATATAATCTAAATGCATACAAGTAATAAATGAGATTTCTTGCTAAGTAAAAACACTAAAATGGATTAAGATGGTGTTCAGCTTACCAAGTCAAATGTGTTGAAGAAGACCCATGCAAGAGCACATCCTAGATGAAGCTAGATAATGGTAGATGATGTTTGATGCATATGTGAATGAGTTTGAATGATCAAATGTGAGATCTTGGATGATTTTCTCTCTTGGAAAATGCTATCTCTTAAAAATATGATTTTGAACTCTTAAAAACGACTTAAAGAGAAAACAACATATATATATGAGGTCAAGTTGAAGCTACATTGTTTAGATCATTTTTTAAAACATTTTCCCTTGACTGCTGTACATCTGTTGTACGTACAGTGGCTGTACAACAGTTCACTTGGAAAAAGAAGAACAAGGTCTTCGAGAACCGTTGTTCATTGGGGTAACTTTTGGGCGACTCAAGCGCGATTGCTCTCAGGTTTGGAGAGCTGTTGTTCACCCGATGTAAGTACAGCGGCTGAAGAATGATACACCAATGATTAGAAATTCAATCAAGTGTCCCGCTCTACGTACAGCGAATGTACAGTGAGTAAGAGCAAAAAGTTCATAATGCCCCAATAGGCGTTATACGTACAGCGAGCCACTAGTGGCTATACAACGCCTATTACAAAAGCATGCATCCTAGTGCCTATGATGACATAGCAAATATCAAACAAGATGCAAGCAATTATAATATGCATGAAGAGAGTTTAAGAACATGAATGTGCACAAACATGAAAACACACAAAACACAAGAAGTATGGAAATACATGAGTTATGTGTATGTGTGCAACTAAGCCTCTTCAATGAAATTAAGTACAAGTGATTTACCTTTGAAGTGCTTATCATCTTAAGGTCTTAAGAGAGCATTTGTGCTTGATCACTAATAATTAAGCGCCTACACTACCCTTACATCATAACCCCAAATGTGGTTTGTCAACAAAATAAGCCAATCAAAAATGAAAAACTTACACATCAATCCAAGGTCCATTCATCATAGGCATGGGAAAATGAGTAATCGTTTGGCCCTTGGTGAGTAATCGTATTCTAGCAACTTTAAAGTATTGTTTTGATACCACTTGTTACACCCCTAGAAATATCCCTACAATTTATTTATCTTTATCAAGTGTTAGATGTTCGTCTCTTTTATATTGTTAGCTATAAATAGGTCCCTTCAGAGCTTATTGTATTCAGACTTGATGAATTGAATTGATTGATTAGTTTTTCAATCTCTATTTCTTGTGTTTCTCCTCTTTTTGTTTCCAATCCCTAATTATCTCTATTTTGAATCCCCAATTCTCTCTAAAGTCTCTATCTAGTTCATATTTCTAGTGTTGGTCCTACACCATTCTTGTTGACAATGGCTACTCAAGAGGTAGTGTTTACAAGACCTTGTTCATCAAGTGCAATAAAGATGAGCTTTTCATAGCTCAAATTTATGTTGATGACATTATGTTTGGTTCCACCAATAAGTCTAAAGTGCAACAATTTGTTGATGCCATGTCTCATGAATCTGAGATGAGCATGGTTGGTGAACTAAATTACTTCATAGGCTTGCAAATTAAACAAATGCATGATGGGATCTTCATATCCCAAGCTAAATATGCAAAGAACCTAGTGAAGAAGTTTGGCCTTGAGAATGCCAAACATTGTGACACACCTATGAACACCACTTTAAAGCTAAGCAAAGATGCTAGCGAAAAGAGTGTTGAGCAAGGCTTATATCAGGGTATGATAGGTAGCTTGCTTTATTTGACAGCAAATAGACCCGATATTTCATTTAGTATGGGTGTTTGTGCTAGGTACCAAGCTAATCCCAAAGAATCTCACCTTGTTGCGGTGAAGAAGATCATTTGGTTTGTGAATGGTACCTCAAACCATGAGATTTGGTACTTATTTGACAATAATCCAAGTCTTGTTGGATTTAGTGGCGCCGATTAGGCGGGAAATTGTGATGATAGAAAGAGTACATCGGGTGGTTACTTCTTCCTAGGAAACAATTTGGTGTCTTGGTTTTACAAGAAGCAAAACTCAATTTCCCTATCCATGGCCAAGGCGAAATACATTGTCGCTGGTAGTGCTTGCACTCAATTGTTGTGGATGAAACAAATGCTAGCTGATTATGGCTCAAAGTAAGGTACTCTCACATTGTTTTGTGATAACATGAGTGCCATTAACATTTCAAAGAATCTCGTCTAACATTCTAGGACAAAGCACATTGACATTAGACATTATTTCATAAGAGAGCTAGTTGAGAGTAAAACCATTGCATTAGAACATGTGGGTACTAATGACCAACTAGCAGACTTGTTCACAAAACCCTTAGACACTCTTAGATTTAGGAACCTTAGCAAGTCTATTGGGATTTGTCTCTTGGGTTGATGTGGTATGTCTTGACTCCATATGGGGAGCTCAAGCAAAGAGAGCAAAGTTGCATAATCTTGCATTGTGCTACATTGATATATTTTATTCCTTTTTTTTAATTGCTTGAGATGATTGGTTGTATATGCTTATATGTCTTTTTCTTAATAAGTGTGCTACATTGCTTTGCTTAGAATCCATGTCATATTTATGCTCAAACATACATTTTTGGACTAGGAGATTTACTTTGGGAGTACTTTTTGAATGACCTATAATTGATCTCTATGACATAATGATTCTTTCTAATGACATGCTTAAGATGAAAAGTGTGAAATGATTGATTGCTTAATTTGAATGCAAATATATGTGCAAAAGCAATATTGAGACTCAAATAAATAAATGATCTTAAAATCCAAAGTCTCAAATAGGGTACAAAAGTCACTCATGTCTTGTTTTGCTTATAAAATTGGATATAGTTTCTCTTTAAATTAAAATGCTTATAAATTCTATATCCTTGCTTTAAATCATGACAAAGGATGAAACTGGGTTAAATTCTTTTGGAAAACTTTGTTGTTTGCTTTGCCAAATACCATTGTTTTTGGACTTGAATGCAACATGCCTTGCATGCAAAGCATCTTTGTCACACATTTTCATAAAATAAAACTCCTTGAATCTCTCCTACTTAATTGAGTTGCATAAAGTTACTTATATGATTATACATATGTGTTTGTGCTACAAGCTCTCTTTGTTAATGCTTATCTATTAGGAGAGACTCCCTTTGCCTATCTCATGACAAAAAGGGAGAGTAAGGTTGTGAGAAATAGTGCTTTCTTTGGTATCACATTTAGGGGGAGTGAGTTAAGAGAATAACTCATAACCCATTTTGGGATGTTTCATTTATGAGGAGTTGCATTGCATTGCACATGATTACATTTTTTTTATTATTATTATTGTATTGGTTTATTTTTGGAAAGACAATTGCAAATACTCTTGTTATAAGCACATTACACACACTTGCTCTTGGAAGGTATCTTTCTTGTTGATTGTGTGTAGGGTGGATTTTTTCTACAAGCTTGGGATTGACTTAAAGATGTTCAAGACTTAGACTATGAGCTTTATTGTAACGTAGACAATTTGTTGACCAACATTCTTTTGTATTTGTGAGTTTGCTTTGTAAGTAGTGGTTTTGTCAAGAAATAGCCAAAGGGGGAGATTGTAGATACCTCACTTTTTAATTGGCTTATTTCGATGACAAAATCACAATGAGGTTTAAAACTGTAAGGGTTGCTTAGGATTGAAGAATTCTCCTCATATACTAATGGACCTCATTGTGGACTTTAAGTGCTTCAAGGAAGGTAGCTTACTTGTCTTGACTCTTATTTGAAGAGATTTAGATTGCACACACACACACCTCATGCATTTACATGTCTTGAATTTTCTTGTGTGTTTCTTGTTTGATTCTTATGCATGACATTCACTCACCTCACACTTGCACATCATGCATATAGATTAGGTGTGCCTTGTTGTGTTGAAAAGAGAACTTTTCTCATTGTCACGGCCGGTACCGCCATGGGTACCGCTGTCGGATCACGTGCATGCACTACAGTCCGTGTCAGGTGCAGCCTCTGATGTTTTTCACCGTACATACCGCGGTGGGTGCACCTTGTTTCTCGAGCGGTCCCCCACTGTGAAAGTTTCCAAAGTTCACATGTTGTGTGTACCACGATGTATGTTGATCGTGCCAAAAATGTTATATATTTCAGCCCTCATTTCCTACTTTTTGTGCTTGTTTCTCAGGTAAATTTGGGTATTTAATATGTTAAAATAAGTGTTTTAGGTATTTCTTAAAGCTTAAGGGCATTGGAGTAATTTTAGTGAAATCAGGGGTAAATGTGTAAAAAGTGGAGGATAAATTGAAGATTAAGTGATTTTGTAAAAGATCAGGGGGCATTTTGTAATTTACCAATAGCCCATGCCACCTTATTTAATGAAATGATGTGTTTCAAATATGAGTGAAGTTGGGCCGCTAAATACACCCCAACCCATTTCTAAATGCAATTTATATAAAGACAAAAGGCCCAATAAGTGCAACAATCTAGTGTAGTGAGCTCACCATACTTAAAGCCCAAATGCACCCCATTTGCAGACTTCATCTTCAACCTCCAGCCATGGACGAACAAGACCTTCACTAAACCCTTGTTCGCCAAGCTTCGTGGAGCAGCCGTTGGTCGTTCGTTTCCCACCGGAAGCTGCCACACGGTGCCGTGAACGAATCATTTTCTTCTTCCGATTTTGCGTGCATTCAATCCATGGCAACCATCACCAATTTCAGATCTTCATCATTTTCTCCACCTTGAGAAGCCATGAAGATCTAAGAACAATACGGGTTCAACACCCGCACTTTCCACCAAAACTGAGAACCAAAAATTCCTAAAACCATAAAGTGCGGGTGTGATAAACCGCACTACACCCGCACTTTAAAAGAATGAACCAATTCTGAATTTTTGATTCGTTTGCAAATTACGGAAAGTACCCTTAGAGAGGTCTAATGGTAATTTTCCATGCTCATAGGGTGTTTTGGTAATTAACCACTCGTGCCCTAATTTCTGAAATACATATAAATGTCCCATTTTCTGATGTCTTTAGCATCTTCTTACCTCTTCTTCCATCTCTCTCTTTTGGATAACTAAACACTAACCTAGACCAAAACTCACTCTACCACAGACCATTTCTTGATTTTCTACTCAACAAAACACTAAGGGGATTGGATTCAAAACTTCAAGACAAGGATTCTCTACATGGGTTTTCTCTCAATCTCTTCTCTTAGTTTTTATATTGTAATAGACATGAGTAGCTAAATCCCCCACTAAGGGGTTGATGTGATTAGTTTGATGGATATTAGGCATTTGTAATTAAACTCTATTATTCTATATTTAATCTATCTCTATGTTCTATTCTCTTGTATTAATTGCTTTCTAATATTGACTTGCCTTGGATACACCCTCTTAGCAAGATTGATTTGGAATCTACTTGAGTAGATAACTAGGTATACGCCCTATTGTGTTGTCTAATGCTCTATTGAATGGAAGGTTTTCGCAAGAATACACCCTTCAAGTGAAATCTAGCTTAATAACCATAATCTTAATCTAATCTTAAATGGGTGGCCTTCACTATACACCCTAGGTTGGCCACTTGTGATAGAATTAGAAGTCATCACTATACACCCTAGGATGGCTACATTAGTGATTTTGCAAGAACTAACCCTTCAAGTAAAATCTGGTTAAATAACCTCTAGTTTCATCTAATCTTAAATGGGTGGCCTTCACTATACACCCTAGGTTGGCCACTTGTAAGAGAATTGGAAGTCATCACTATACATCCTAGGATGACTACATTAGTAAGAGGTTAAGCCCTTAATAAATATATGAGCATTCATGGCTAGAATCCTAATTGAGCAACTAGCACTATACACCCTAGGTTGGTTGCTTAGGAGGGATTAATCTCTAGCAGGAGGCTTTCACTATACACCCAAGGTTGGCCTCTTGCTAGAGAATAACCAACACTATATACCCTAGGTTGGTTACATTAGATCAAATGTGCATAATTGAGAGTTTGTTGCATTGCCCAATATTCACTTACGATTCCATTAACTCCTTAGTCCACATCATCATACATTCATCACATTACTAATTGTAGTTGCATTCTAATTTTAGCATTAATTGTAGCTTGCATCTTAGTGTTAATCTTTTCTAAACAAACCATTGATTCTTTACTTTTATGTATTTTAGTATTATTAATCCTAATCTAATCATCGCTACCTTCGATCCTTGTGGACGACACCCGTGCTTGCCGATTTACTCGTTTTTATACTTGTGAGCACTTTGCATAGGTTTTATAAATATTTTTGACGTATGATCTTTTTAACGACGAAAAACGTAAACGTCACAGACACCCAGGGGCGGACCCATGCTTAGCCCAGGTGGGGCCCGTGCCCTACCTGACTTTTTGAAAAAAAATCACAAGTTAGAAATAAAAAAGTAAAGCGATGTATACTGATGTGGGCCATGTGCTGTACAACCTATCCTTATGTACTTGTTATCATATGACTGAGAAAAGTGTTCTTTTTTTTAATGGAAGTGACGTCTGTTCCTTATATTACTATTATATTTTTATTAAAATTCTAGTTTTACCCCTCACTTTATAATAAGTATGAAAATAAATCCTTTCCAATTTGGTATTACCCACTTTTGTTTTCTTTATTTAATATTCTTCCCATATTTCCGATTTCGTATTTCATTAATACATTGTTTCCTTCTCTAATTCTAAATTTCTTAGATTTTCTTTTTCTTCAATTACTATAAATACTTTAAATTTTTGTTTTCTGCTATAGTAAAACAATTCATTCTCTCTTTCTATAGCCATCCCCAACATCACGTCTATACTCAATATCTCAACTTCAGGTTAGTTAATTCAATTTCTATTTTATATTAAATTATTTATTATTTTTTTGAGCTCTTCTTATTTTAAATAGTTTTAGTTTGGTTACTTTGGTATACATCCCATCAATAAACCCTAAAACCTCAAAATTTAATTTATTGTATTATAATTGTTCATTTAATATCATGATTCAATTATTTTGATCCATAGTATTTTTTATTATTATTTTATAATCTTAATTTTTTATTATAAATTACATTGTGATTATTTTCTATGTATAAATATTATTTTTTGTTTTATTTATATTTATATATTTTTTTCTATTTGTATTGATGATTATTTTGAAAAAAAAATTATGAAACAGTTATGGAGAAGTATTTGAAAAGACCGTCGACACTTAAGATGGGATCTTCTTCAAAAAACATTGTGTTGAAATCAATCTGGCCAATCTCCCTACTGATCCGGGGCAGCTTCGAACTAGAATATGGGATTATCATCCTAATGTTCGTGAACAAGTTCGTAGAGAATATGCATTAAAGGGTCCTTGTCAACCTCGAGAACATAATTTTCGTGTATTACCTTGTGGAGATAAGCTAAGACGATTTAATCGTGCTTGGTTCAATAGATATTCTACTTGG
This sequence comes from Acer saccharum, assembly GCA_030490815.1. Classification (NCBI taxonomy): domain Eukaryota; kingdom Viridiplantae; phylum Streptophyta; class Magnoliopsida; order Sapindales; family Sapindaceae; genus Acer; species Acer saccharum. Next base: position 19,138,702 of record CM059876.1, on the reverse strand, counting down.
TTGGAGTATAGTATAAAAAGGAAGCAGTATATTGTCTATATTGTTATCTTTTTAAATCAGATAATGGGAAACAAGGAGGGGGTGACTCTTTTGTTGGTGAAGGGTTTACAAATTGGAAGAACCAAGCTTCATTATTAGAAAAACATGATAACTCTACAGCCCATTAGCAAGCATCAAGAAAATGTCTAGATCTAATAAACCAGAATCAACATATTGAGACAACTATCAACAAACAGGCAAATCAAGCTTGAATTGAATATCAAACTCATTTAGGTGCTTCAATTGATTGTAGTTGGTTTCTTTTACAGTAAGGGCTTCCATTTCGAGGACATGACGAATCAGAAAAATCTAGCAACAAAGGAAATTTTCTTGAGCTTTTACACTGGCTATGTGGTCATAATGAAAACGTAAAAGCTATAACACTCAAAAGTGCTCCTGAAAATTCGAAAATGATAGCTCCCAAGATTCAAAGAGATATAGTAAGTGCTATTTCAATTGAAATTATTAATATAATTATAAGAGATATTGGTGATTCATTATTTTCAATTCTTGTTGATGAATCTCATGACATATCTTCAAAAGAGCAAATGGCTATTGTATTGCGATATGTGGATAAAAATGGCAGTGTAATTGAGTGTTTTATAGGCATTGAACATGTTACTGATACTTCTGCTCTTTCACTTAAAGCGGCTATTGATGGGTTTTTTTTTCTAAACATGGATTAAGTATTTCTAAATTGCGAGGACAAGGCTATGATGGAGCAAGTAATATGAGAGGTGAGTTCAATGGTCTTAAAGCACTTATTTTAAAAGAGAATGATAGTGCTCTTTATGTGCATTGTTTTGCTCATCAACTACAATTAGCTCTTGTACCTGTGGCAAAAAATCATACAGATATTACTGGTATTTTTTGTTGGATTACTTATGTGGTGAATGTTATTGGATCTTCTGCTAAACGCCATGATATTCTTCGAGAAAAACAAGCAACTAAGGTTTTTGAAGCATTAGAAAATAATGAGCTTTCAAGTGGTCAGGGTTTAAATCAAGAAACTAGTCTTCAAAGAGCAAGTGATACACGTTGGGGTTCACATTACAATACTATACTCCGAATGATTTCCATGTTCTCATCTATTGTGGAAGTACTTGAGATGTTAATAGAGAATGGATCGAATCAAGAGCAAAAATATGAAGCAAAGATTTTATTGAATTCGATAGAAACATTTGATTTTATTTTTGGTTTGTATTTGATGAAAACAATACTAGGAGTCACAAATGAGTTATCACAAACATTACAGAAGAAAGATCAAGATATTGTGAATGCCATGAACTTGATACAAACAAGTAAGGAACGACTTCAAACAGTGAGAGATGATGGGTGGGATTCTTGTCTAAATCAGGTTTCTTCTTTTTGTGTAAAGCATAGAATCAGAGTTGTTAACATGGATGATATGTTTATACCTCAAGGTAGATCAAGGCATAAGAGATCAAAAATATGCATCATTATCGAGTTGACTTATTTTGTGTTGTGATAGATATGCAACTTCAAGAGTTAAATAGTCGTTTTCCATAGACGAATATTGAGTTACTTCTTTGTGTTGCATGTCTTAGTCCAATGGATCAATTTTATGCATTCGACAAACATAAGTTGATTCGGCTTGCTCATTTTTATCCAAGAGACTATTCTCCTATTAAGCTCTTGGCACTTGAAGATCAACTTGAGAATTATATTGCAGACATGCGCTCTAGTATTGAATTTTCATAATTAAATAGTCCTACTGAACTAGCACAAAAAATGGTTGAGAAAAAAAAAAAGATAAGGTTTTTCCATTAGTATACTTGCTCTTGACATTGGCATTACTACTACCAGTTGCAACTACTACAGTAGAAAAAGTGTTTTCTGCTATGAATATTGTGAAGACTGACCTACGTAATCGAATGGGAGATGAGTGGTTGAATGATAGCTTGCTTGCATATGTGGAGAAAGATATTTTCGACACAATTGATAGGGAAACTGTCATGCAACAATTTCAAAATATGAAGCCCCGTCGAGGAAAATTATAACTTTGCATAGTTTGTGCATTTTTATGTTATTTTTTTAATGTTGTTTTTCTTGTTTTTATTTCTTTTTGAGTGTAAGACAATTCATCTTGATTACATTTCTATTTGTTTTATATAAGCTAAATTTTATTATGTCATCATTATTATTTTTTTTATATATATAATAATACTCATTTTATTTTGGTCTTCATTTTTCAATATTTTTATTACTTTGTTCAAGTGCCCCACCTAGTTAAAATTCCTGAGTCCGCCACTGCAGACACCTTGTTCGTACCGCGGCATGCACAACGGTAGTGACGGGATTCAGTTTTCCAAGTTCAAAACGACGTCACTTTACTTTGGGACTTCTATATATATATGTTGCTTTCTCTTCTTGGTAGATCTAGAGCTTATAATTTGAGTTTCTTGAAAACTAGACAGTGTCTTGCAAGAAAAGTTACCAAGACTTGATTTTTATCAACCAAAACTCAAATACCCATCATCCATTCTTGTTTCAAGCATCATCTAGCATCATCTAGGTGTTTCTTCTTCATGGGTTTTCTTTAATCACGCATGACTTGTAAGTAGAACATCATCTTTATCTTTTCTCATGTTCTTGCTTTACAAGATATCTTCTTTATGAATTGATTTGTATAAAGATTAGGTTTTTATCTATATATGGAGATTTGTGTGTTGTGTGTTGAGCTTTGTTTGTGATAGTTATTGCATCTAGGGTTTTTATTTGCTCATATAGCTAAGTTGTATACATGTCATATAGCAACATGATATATAGGAATGTTTGACATGTTCATCCATGACTAGATAAGCTTAAAAATTTGACCTTGCATTTATGCACTTTGAATATTGTTCATATTCACATTAGGTTGCATTTCTCTTCTCTTGAGAGTTAAGTCTTGTATTTACCTTGGGTAGTTTACAAGCAAGAGCCTAGAATCACTATTAAAGGCACGCAGGTAGTTAAGACGGATTAGTAATCTTATAGGTGTGATGTGGTCAACTTAGATTGTAATCATATTTGCATATAGTGGATTTGAGGATTCGATTAGCAATTATGCCCATGAGTTTTACCCCCTTGAGGTTTTCTCACGTAAAACAAAGCATTCTGTCATTACAATTACTTTCCGCACTTACTTTGCATAATGATTGGTGTTGCAATTAAATAAACTTATTTTTAACTTTGAATGATGGGTGGGGTTTGTATGGAGATTGAGATATAATTAATTAATTTTAAGATTGTCCGGCTATTTTTTGCAATTAAGGTATACTTGTATAATGTATTAATACACATTAGTAGAGTTAGTGTAAAGCTATGTTGTGCATTTAAAAGTATCTTAATGTATTAGATAAATGTAATAAACTTAGCCAATGTCGTTTTTTCCATTCTTAAAAGATTAATGTGTTGAATTTTATCGGGTCAACCTAACAATGATATATTTAATTTGTGGGATCTACTTATACGTATACTATGCAAATTTTAGAAAAATGCACCTCTTATTGACATAAATTTAAACTATTAAATACCTTGATTGAGTTTGGGAAGTGTATATTTTAAACCATAAATGTACCATTTGTATACAAAAAGTTTAAATTGATCAGGTACTGTTATCAATAATATTGTCAGACGTGAGTTCGCTCATTAACCTTTTCAATTAAATGTTTTAACATGCTATATGATGTTTAAGTATCGTTTAGGTTAATTTTAATAAATGCCAAGTTTATCTCTTACACAAGTAGTTTAAAACTATATAAGACTAAATTATTATACAATTAAAGTCGTTTGTTTCATATTCATAAGTTAATTTCTCTAGATGGTGATGGATTTTTTTTTTTTTTTTTAAACAATGTGTTTCACTTGAAGTGTATGTAAGTATGTGATTATATAATCTACAAATTATATTTGATTTTGGCATTTTATAATTCTTGTTGAAAATTTTCTGTGCAATTTTGGAAAGATGTTGTGGAAATATATTTACCAAATTTGTTACTTTCTTTGCTCATTTTCTCTAATTATAATTTTGTATTTTTTTCTATTAGTTAATTATATTTTCCTTATTTACCGGTGCAGATTTGAAGTGGAAGAAATGAAGTGGAAGATGATAACATTTGAATTATTTTGTTATGTTTTATTATAATATGTACTGTATTTTAAGTTTAATTTTATTATGGATTGTATGTTAGATTATTTTTTTATCTTATTTTATTTTGGACTGCATCTGATTAGTTAAACAATAATGTAGTCATTTTAGATATGTTTAAAAAAAAATAGCCCAAAATCGGTTGTCTAAAGGCACAAATACAAAAATAGTTGTTAAAGGGTACAAAAAAAAAAATGAAAAAATATATAATAAGAAAAACCTCAAGGCCCAATTAGGTCCAAAACCGAATTGAACCGAACCAAATCGAGATAAAGGTGTTCGGTTCAACTCGGTTTTACAATCTAATTCAGTTCAAACTGATTCAAAATTTTAAAAACCGAATATATAGCGGTTCAATTCGGTTTTGGCCAAAACCAAATTGAACCGAACCGTGCCCACCCCTAGTTTCATGTAAGTTCTACCTAACCCATAAAAACTTATAATAAGGTCAAATACGTAAATGAGTGGATATTATATTTATGATGCAAATGTATTTTGTGCACACATGGCTACCAACAAAGAAGCAACAATTCCCATGCTTGCTCTGGCTCCAACCACATTGCTTGCCCATTTCCAACCCATCTTTTCGATATATAATATCCACCGTTATGTTTAATTAACCTAGTTATCAATGGTTCAAGGTTTTGGGTTTTGGGTTTCAGGTTTAGTCTATCTATATTCCATTGAGCGTTACATGCATAGTAATGATATATGGTTACTTAATACTTGTTAAGCAATGTTTGTTTACTAATTTTTTTTTAATTTTAAATCTTTATCATGTGGTGGCAGTTGAGATTTTCCAAATATGATTGTATACAGTAAACTCTCACATGTTGGCTAAAACTTAGGTGCAGCGTGATTGAAATAAAAAAGGTAATTTAATTTTAAAATAAAAAAGGTCTAGGTGAATGTCTCTAGAGTTGAAAGATGAAGTGATCAAGACTCAAAAGGGGTGGCAATAAAGCCACCCAAATAATTATAGCATTATCTTTAATTATTATTGTATATTTATTAGTAGGTTTTATCAAGGATAATGTTGCAAATTAAAACAACTTCAGCATAAAATAAAATAGCAGAAACTATAATGACCCAAACTGATAAATTGGCCCAAACGGTCCAACCATGAAATGACCCAAGACCAGACCCTGAATGTTAAAAATCCCTAAATCCGTAAAAAAAAACAACTTAAAACATGAAGGTTGTCATTTTCCTATTTGTAGTTACATTAGACAAAACATTTTTTTTCCATAAATCTATAAAAATAAAAAAAACATAAAAAAAGGTAAAATTAAATATTATAAAACATGAGTTTTTTTTTTAGTCAAATTTTAATGTGGATAACATAACGGTGATAGAGTTTGATTTATAAATCTCCTCACCAAATTTAATTAACGGTCAAACAATTCAATTAAATTAAGAGAAAAAACTATTAAAACGTAATATCAATTTAAAACTAGTATGCATATAAGTGATCATGAGAAAATAGGTAAGTAGAAGATATTAATGAAGTAGTATAGATAATATATTATGCATGGAAATTGTTCGGCACCACCATGGTGCAATAAATAAATATTGACCATCCAAGAACTAGATGTGTCACTTGTGTGTGCATCTCACCATATATAAATATCCACAGTTGTCATTCATAGATTATAGATAGTGATATATTGTGTATGGGAATTATTATTAATATTAATACATTTAATTAATTAATAATATACACAATAGATAATACACATCAACTGCTAATTAATTACTCTAAGGAATCACGTCACACTCATCCCTTATTAATGCTCCCTATTGTTCACCGCATTAACTTGTCTGAAATGATGATGCACAATTTTAGAGTGAGAAAGTAGTCTTTTACAGAGTTGCATCTACTCCATTTCCAAACAAAGCAACCACATCAACACCATCAATCGACTTTACTCAATCCTTATAACAACCATATCAACTTGTCAATTTTTTTAGCATCGAAAATCAATACTGAATTATTATGTATGGTTTTAAACTTTTAATGAAATAGAGAAGGAGAAAGGGACAGGGACAGGGAGAGATTGAGTATAGTTTAGGGTTTTTAACCTGACATTTTGAGCAGAGTGAAATTTTGAAATTTGTTTCAAGTAATTTGGCAATATTTTTAAGATATAAATATAACATATTAACATTAACATTAATCTTTCCAGAATGTTATTTCAAGTAATCTAACGTATTACTTGATTTGGCACTCGTTGGTCAGCTGATGAGCCATTCGTTGTTGACTACTCCTGTAATTAGAGGTTGTTGATTGATCATGTATATTATTCATTTCCTGATTAATGAATAATTAGATTTATTTCAAGTTGATCACAAACTAAAGATTTATTTCATATTTTTTAAGCTGATCGATGTGTCATGATTAACATTATTTTGAAAGATAAAAACTCAACAATACATTATACATCATTATACATGTTGTTGACATTATTTTGGGTTTTGGCCCATTAATTGTCTTTGAAAAACTAGCACAAGGTTCTATTATTTGTATCTTTCTTATATCTTTCTTGCTCTAACTTATTCTTGTATGTTAGTAATTGATTGTAATTAATTAGCTACTAGTTAACTGCTCAATAGATTTGTAACGACTCAAAAAGATTATTAGGTGATTTCAAATCTTAGAACATTGCGGTGGTAACTAGTATATAGTATACATAAATGGCTTATATCAAATTATATATCCATTTATTCTTTCTTGAAAAAAAAAAAACTAAACCTTAATTTTTATTTTATTTTTTATTGATTTAGTAGGAGGTATCTCCATCCCCAACTCCAGTTCTCCATTTTCCCTGTTTTTCCCTGTTTTCCACTTCCCTCATTCTCTCGTTTCCTAATTTCCTCGTTTGACTAAAAATTACAAATTTTTTGAAAAAAAAAAAAAAAAAACATTTCATTACCAATACAAAATAAAGTGTTTCAAATGAATTTATATGGTTAGGGTTTTCAAAGAAAAAAAATTAATATATAATTATATTTATAAATGTTTTGGGGAAAATGGGGAAATGGGGATGGGAAAGGGTCTCCCCATGCCCGACCATTCCCCCATTTTTCCCCAAAAAAAAATTTCACTAAATAGAGACGAGGACGTGGGGATATGGGGATCTAAGGGGAAAATGTGCATCTCTACAACCAACAATGATCAAAATTAACAATAACTTGGTATTTTTTCAAGTAATTTTGGAATTTTTAAAATCATGCCTATAGATCTCCCTAAAAGATAATATTGATTAATTGTTGTTGCTGAATACTAAGGTAATTAACCAAGGAAATTGGTATACAAGGCTTTCCATTTTCCAATACCACCACACATTTAATCCGATGGTACATTTACTAATATACTCAGGTATATACATGAATTGGTTTTAGCCTATCTATACCTTTGAAGATCTGACAATGATTTTTTCATCTCAATTGGAAATTCCTAGTTTTATTACCTTTTATAAGTATCTATTACTAAATTTCATAAGGTGAACATTCATTGGAATTATAATTCTTATCACAATAATTAGAGTTAAATACTGAAATACCTTATCTTTAAATGAGAAAATTAATTTAAAATCTAATTGCACTACGGGAAACATCTTATTTTCATCTCTAATTCAAAATTTTGTTCTTTCTATATTTACAAATATTGTTGGTGCTACAGTAGGCAGTTGTATGTTATTTCTATAATCTCTGAATTTGTTTCGACAAGCGTACCAAAACAATTCAGTTATGATTTTCATTGAATAGAAAAAGCAAGATACATTTATTAATTCAACATCAATAATTTAAATGATATGATCAACTTAATTTATTTAAAGATAAAAACGAAGAAGCTAGCTAAGAGGTAGATTTATCTGTTACTAATTTTAACATTAAAATGAGATTTAAAGGGCTGAAGTCAATTAATCAAATGTTCGTATAGATGTTTATATCTCATCTAATTCCACTAAAATAAAATTTTGATATATCCACCGTATGTCAATTTGTTTGACTAATGATAAATTATTTCTGCAAATAAGGATATTCATAAAAAATATTTATAAGAGTAGTTTTAAACAAATTAAATCAAATTCAAATGAGGACATAAAAAGCACATATATGTTACACTAATGTAGCTATATAAATGAGCCATTTAGATGTGTTTGTGTGTGGAAACACTGCAAGAAATTCAATCATCGACTACGGGCAATGCCCGTTGTGGATGTGTATCCACTACAGATATCACCCGTTATAACGTCCGTCGTCTGTGAAGGTGTGATAGAAAATGGCGCGTTTCGAATACGGACAATGTCCGTGATAAATAAGTTCATCTACAACGGGCAATGTCCGTGATAAATAAGTTCATCTACAACGGGCAATGCCCGTGGTCAATACGTTACTGACAACGGGCATTGCCAGTGATCGATGAGTATTTTTTTTATAATAATAATAATAATAATAATTTTTTGATTTTATACATAGCCTGTTTAGTGCAAATAATTGGAAGATTACTCCAAAGCATTCAATATAAAAATCCACGAGCATTCAATATATATGTTAAAATTTATAAATCCATAAACATTCAATTAAAAATCTTCAAAGTATTAACATTACATTCACCCACAAACATTCACTTAATTAAAAAGCCTACTATTCTCAACAATAAGTTCACCCATACATATATTCACCTAAATCTTAATAATTAATGATGTATTTGATAGCCAAACAATATAAGTGCCTCTAGCATTTGCAAGAATTTGTAGGTCACTAGTAGGGCGCATCAAAGGTACCTTGCTAACTAATATCTTCTTCACACAAACTCTCCAGCCCTTATCCATTTACCCTTCCTTTGTGAGTCAAGATCAATGTTGGCTCCATCTTCCTTAGCCTCATCTTCTCTTTACCTCTAAAATTTGGAAACATGAAGGTATTAAAACTAAGGCTCAATTCAATCATAATTCAATTATCATTTCTGGTGACAAAAGCTTTTAGTAAAACCAAAATAATAAATTGAAACCCTACTCAAAACCTACCTCAACAAGCTGCTACACTGCCTAACATATGTTTGCAACAGAAGTTTAAAATAAAACCTTTTACCTTTCCATATAAGCTTCAAAATAGGTTTATAGCTTACTCATCCCAAATACTACCCATAAGTAATAATTAGAAATAAAAGAAATAGATTGATTGCCCCAAATGGAAGCCCCAATCTCAACTATTTGGTTGTTCAAGTAAAATAGCATTCAACAACCCACAGCATGGTAGAAGTGCAGAACCATAAACCAAATAGGTCTTGGAATTTTAAAATAGAACATAAATATTAAAAAAAGAAAGGGATTAGAAAATTACCTCAACAATGTTTCCAACCAAGTAAGGAAGCTGCTTATTATGTTTACTTTTCTCTTGATTCTTCTTTATCTTCTCTTTGTATGAATCCAACTCAAGATTAGTTCCCTAGTGCATCCCTCCAGTTCTCTATTTCTCTAGTAATGACATCAATACCTGCAGTGCATCCCTCTTTCTGGTGTTCTGCATGGAGCTGAGCTACCAACTCAACGCTGTCTAGACCAGCATTTTTAGCAATGGTTGTCGAAATGGCAATAAGTGCCCGTGAGAAAGCATCAATAGCATGAGACCTTTTCCTAAGAGTCTTCCGTGCTAGCTCATCCACTTCCTTTGCCATCACCATCTCAGGCCATCCGCCTCCAAGCAAAACTCTATTATCATCACACACAAGGCATCATGGAGGGACCTCTCAGCCTCGTCAAGCACATGGTGGCTGCCAAAATACATCAACAAATAGTCATTAAATAATTCACAAAAACTTGGATCATTAAATAATTCAGCAAAAAGAATAACATATAGTCATATACACATACTGATTTTCCAACTCCAACTTGTCTAGTGATGACAAGAACACAAAAATAAATCAAAAATAAGCAAAATAAAAAGTAAACAAATTAATCAAAAAGTCATAAAACAGATACAAAAACAGAGCACAGTCGGTGAACCAAATTCAAGAACTTTGACAACTGACATGTAATCTGAATCATCAACACTTGAAAGAAGGATTAAACATTTAAAATTAAAAAAACTAAAACAAATAAACAACAAAGATCATTGTTGAGACAACACACTAAAATTTTATTGGCAAGGAAACAGTAAACTTCTTTTTCTTCTTCTAAGAACAAACGTATACTCTTATAATCAACTAAAAGATGCCAACAAAGGAAAAAGAAGGAAAAAAAAAAAAAAAAAAAAAAAAAAAAAAGAGTAGACATATCAACACTAAAAACCATAAGCAAACTATAGAATTGAAACCAAATTGATGAGGATCCAAACTTACTCACAAAATCTCCTGCAAACGTAGATATCCGAATAATTGTTAAACTCAAAAATGTAGATTCCACCCTGAAACAACACAACAATATAGCACATCATATAACATTATACATTTATACCCCATAGAAAACAACATAAAAAAATATAAAATAAATAAATAAAAAAAATAAAAAAAAAACTAAAAACGGTTTACATTAAAAAATTAAAAAAAATTAAAAAAAAAATACACAATTTGAGTGTTATATATTAATCAATGGCAGCTTGTTTGATCCCTTCTTTGTATACTTATGTCCTGTAAATAAATTCCATCAGTAGAACAACTAAAAATTAAAAATTTCGCAGACAGCAATTATCAAACCAATAATCTGAACTATCCAAAGAAAGTATAAAACGAGCAGCACTTTGGGCTACTTTAATTTGTTACAATGTCTAGAAACAAAACTAATAGCCATAGTCTTAACAATAGAACAACAAGATGTACAATTATGAATTATTTGGCATGAACATCAAATTTTAACAAAAAATAAACTTAAAATAAAAAAAATAACTAAAATCAAGTAAGAAGATCAAGCCCACACAGAAATTCGTTACACCACATACAACTTTGGTAGTAGTGCTTTAACAAACAACTTTTTTATTTTATTTCCTCCTCCAACTACAACCATAAACCCACCTATGGAATCTATTTTCATGAATGTAAACAAACTAAAAGAAACCAAACCAAACATTACCAAAAAAATTAAAATAAAATAAAAACTTTAAAATTTGTCTTGGAGAGAAATCGAGAATCAAAAGACGAATCAAGAATTGACACTAGAGAATCGAAGCAGAAAGAGTTGACCTTTAACCAAAATAAAATCTGCAACTTAGGGTTTATAGTGAACAAAGAAAAAGGTAGATGCACTTTCGAAACTGGTTTCAAGGTGAGAGTTGAGAGGAAGAGGTATAGGTGAAATCATTAGAGCCGAGTTTGGTAACTTCTTCTTAATTCGAAGTCCTATGATTGTATTAACTTCTTCTCATGGCTAGAGTAGTTATCCATTTCAAAATCGAAAAAAAAAAAAAAAATCTACAGGATTCAAAGCCAAACAAACATCCATTACCTATCCATCAATTCCCTGAACATGCTAGCTTCACCATCACCATTGTCATTCGTGTCGTTGCCATAGAATCACTTCTGATTTTCACGTTGATGAGTGATCTTTCGTTTTTAGGGTTATGAGATTTTAGGGATTTTTTTTTCTTTATATATTGACATATCTAATACGAACGTTATTTGCCCGTGTTAACTAAACGCATCTACTACGGTTCCTTTGTTGCCCGTGTTTATTATTAAATTATCTATCACGGGCATATAAATGCCCGTGATAAAAAACTTTTAAATTGTGCATTAACAACGGGCATTTAAAGCCCGTGGTTGAAATTGCTTTTCTAATACAGGCTTCTTAAGCCCGTGGTTGATGATCCATTATAAAAGCCAACTTTTCTTGTAGTGTACAAGCACATGCAGACATGGATTGAAATATTGAATTATGGGGTATATTCCAATGCAATGCAAATAACCAAATAAAAAACATTTGTGGACACTTGCCTCTGTATTCCCTAGTTTCCATTTATAGAAGACGTTATGGCTTAGAGAAAATTATACATAGAGAAACGTTCCAAGGATAATGATCGATCTACTTTCTACTTTCTACTCTCCCAATCCCAATCCATGTGCCCATGTCAATGGTTATGGTGGTCTCACTCACAGATACTATTTATACATAATCGGGGACTGCATATACTATCAGTTTTCAATTTTTACTCTAATCTTCACTCTACACTCTACACTTTACACTCTGCACTCTACAGTCTACACATATAGATTATAATAGGCAACACTCTATAGTCTCCTTTGTTAATTGTTGTTGCTGAATGCCGAGGTAATTAACCATAGAAATTGGTATACAAGGTTCTCCATTTCCAATACCACCATACTTTTCAGATGGTACATATACTTAGATACATGAATTGGTTTTATTAAATGAACTCTCCATTTTCATTTTTCAATACATTATTAAATTAAACCATATTTTTTAAAATTTAATAATGTATTGATTAATTAAACCATTTTCCAATACCAGCATGGTGGTATTGATTAATTGATGTTGTTGAATGCCGAGGTACACAAAAATTGGTATACAAAGGCTCTCCATTTTCCAATACCACCATGCTTTTAATCAGATGATACATATACTCATATACATGAATTGGTTTTAGCCTATCTATACCTTTGAAGATCTAACAATGATTTTTGCATCTCATTTGGAAATTCCTAGTTTTATTACCTTTTGTAAGTATCTATTACTAAATTTCATATGGTAAATATGTAAGTGATTTGATTAATACTAAATCTAACATGTATAGGCACATAATTAATCCGAAAGTTTAACCTAAACATGTTTCTATATCATGCTTAATCAAACCTTAAATTTATGTTTACTAACCCATGTCAATTCAAGAGAAAAGGGAGATAAGAGAATGCGGAAGCGTACCTGAATCCATTGCCGGAGCTTGGTGGATGGGTTGTGATTTTCCGAATTATCATGATCTTTATGAACCCTAAAGTGTTCTCTCTTGTTCTGGTGATGGGGATACAGACAAGTCAAAGTCTCGTGTAATTTGAGGACCATAACCCTAATATATAATAATAATATTATTATAGGTTTTGCTATTTCCAATTTGGCCCCTCATCAAATTAAATATTCTCATAACCCTAAAGTGTTCTATTTCTATTTCTAATTTGATGAGGGCCAAATTAGATATAGCACTCTGGTATCTACACATTAATTCCATGACAATTATACCCTTAAGCCTTAAACTTTAAATCTTAATTATATCACTTTAATTTAGGCTTAACCAAAAGATAGCACAACACATTTAATATTTACATGTGTGGCCCCACGTGTTGGAATTTTCCAACAATCTCCCACTGGGCCACATATGTAACTTTATAAATGTGTATGACTTATGAGCTCCAAAATTTTCCTATCACAATTTTAGGATATATTCGAACAATCTCGTCCATTGATTATGCCGTTATAGATCAAAGCGGTTTTCGTCACATTTAGCATGACTAAACCCATCAATGGTCACGTACACCAACATAACCAAATGACATAGATCAATCATGGATGCGTAGCATGTAAATTACATGCAATGTGATCTATACATGTCTATTTCCAACTAGTCTTACTTTATTCTTTAGTGAGATCAATACTTAACATAATGTAACAAAGTGAAATGAACTGAATACTTTATTTCTGATCAGAAAATATCCAAATACATAAATGCATAAGTATGTCCAAAATCAAACATAAAGCAATAAAATACAAAACAATACAAACTCCCACTATAATGTGATATCCTCACACAAAATAACACCCATATGAGTAGTGTGCTCATGTAAGACCTTGGGTGGTAATCCCTTTGTAAACGGATCCACTATCATGGAGTTTGTCCCAATGTACTCTATGGATATTTGTCCACTCTGCACTCTCTCCTTCACAACTAGGAACTTAATGTCAATATACTTTGACCTAGATGAGCTCCTGTTGTTGTTGGAATACAGCACTGCTAACTTATTGTCACAATATAGTTTGAGTGGTATTTCAATACCCTCCAGAATACGCAGCCTAGTGACAAAATTCTGTAGCCATATTCTATGGTTGGATGCCTCATAGCATGTTACAAACTCTGTTGCCATGGCATCCAGCATAATCGAAGTCAAAATACCCTATGATATCCAACTGATCCGATCTCTTATATGTGAGCATGTGATCTTTTATTCTTTGCAAATATCTCATAACTCGTTTGGCTGCTTTCCAATGATCCATCCCAGGGTTACTTAAATATCTGCCTAACATACCAACAATGTATGTAATATCCGGATGCGTACATACTTAAGCATACATTAGACTCCCTACAGCTGATGCATAGGGAATCTTCTACATTTCCTCAACTTCAAGGTTATTTTTAGGGTACTGATTGAGACTGAACTTGTCTCCCTTAACGATAAAGGTGACACCTGGTTTGTTGTCCTGCATGCCAAACCTTTTGAGCACTTTATCGATATAGCTCTTTGTGATAATCTAAGAATACCTCGAGAGCGATCTCGTTGTATCTAGATCCCTAATACAAAAGAGCATCACCAAGATCTTTCATCTCAAAATTCTTTGATAGAAATCTCTTGGTTTCGTGCAACATGCCTATATCATTTGTGGCAAGTAGTATGTCATCGACATATAAAACCAAGAATATGTGCTTACTCCCACTGAATTTGTGATACAAACAATTATCAACAGCGTTTATCTCAAAACCAAACGAGATAATCACTGGATGAAACTTGTGGTACCACTGACAAAAAGCTTGCTTGAGTCCATAGATGGACTTTATCAATTTGCAGACCATATTATTTGGGTCTCCTGACTCAAAGTTTTCTGGTTGCACCATATAAATTGTTTTGTCAATGTCACCATTGAGAAACACTATCTTGACATCCATCTAATGAAGCTCAAGGTCAAAATGTGCAACAAGTGCTATAATTGTCCTAAAAGAGTCTTTCGTTGAAATCGGAGAGAAAGTCTCTTTAAAGTCAATCATTTCCTTTTGGGTAAAGCCTTTAGCTACAAGACAAGCCTTATACCTCTCCACATTATCTTTCGAATCCTTTTTGGTTTTAAAATCCATTTACAACCAATGGGTTTTACACCTTCTGGTAATTGAACAAGTTCCCAAACCTTATTGTCTTGCATAGACTTATACTTCTTATTCATGGCATCAATCCACTTTTGAGAGTTGGAACTCTACATGGCTTGATGGAAGTTAATTGGATCATCTTCTACCATTCCAATGTCTTCCTCATGTTCCTGGAGAAATACGAAAAAATCATCTGGAATAGTATTTCTCCTTTCTCTAGTGGATCGCCTTAATGGCACTAGTTCTTGAGGTTGTTAAGTTTGTTCCTCAGGAACAATTACCTCATCTTGAATGGGGGTTGATCAACATTGTCTGGTTGATGATCCGGATTCACTTTTTGATCAATGATAGGTATATAAACCTGCACATTGTCAAAAGCGATAGTGGGAATCGAAACCGATTCCCACTCAAAGACAATGTCTCTAACCTTATTTCTCCCCCAAACTCAACATCCTCAAAAAATGTTGTAGTTCCAATCTCAAAAAATTGACCTAAGTGTGGGATCATAAAACTTATAGCCCCTAGATCGCTTAGAGTAGCCAATGAAGTAATTGCTCACAGTTTTGGAGTCTAATTTCTTTACATTTGGCCTATAAAGCCATGCCTTACCTAGACATCCCCAAATGTGAAAATGTTTTAGATTAGGCTTTCTACCTGTCCAAAGCTCATAAGGTATTTTTGCAGCTGCTTTAGTAGGCACTCGATTCAGAATATAAGTTGTTGTTTTGAGTGTTTCTCCCCAGAGTGACTCTGGTAAGAAAGAATGACTAATCATACTCCTTACCATATCCTTAAGAGTCTGGTTTCACCTTTCAGCTACATTATTCATGCTAGATGATCCTAGTATGGTGTACCGTGGGACGATTCCACATTCCTCTAGGAATTTAACAATCAGTCTTAGACGTTGTTCACCTAAACCATCATATCTATTGTAGTATTCACCACCACAGTCAACCCTAACACTCTTTTGCACTTGTCCTTAGAGGTGCTAGCCAAATGAGCACTTTTCGGTCTTGTCTTGCTTTAATCTCTCTTCCTCTTACACGTAGCAAGAAATGAGCTCATTAAGAATCCATTTCTCCTTTTGACAGTTGTAACTGACCTTAAATTGACTGTATTGTGCAGGAAGTGATACTAATACCAAATGCACGAGCAAGTCGTCAGACAGCTCGAGCTTTAATGCCTTAAGCTTAGAAGCAATATGAGACATTTCTATAATGTACTCCATTATGTTCCCCTTGCTTTTATACTTCATAGAAATCAAGCTTTGCAAAAGCGGGCTTGTTTCTGCCTTATCGTTTTTCGCAAAACGCTTTTCAATTTCGGCTAGGAACTCTTTGGCTTTGGTTATCTTTTCAGATACCGCACCCCTAAATGCCTCCGGAATGTTGCGATTGATGATTATAGAACTTGCATCCGTTCTTCCTGTCATCAGGAGAACTTGCATACATAAGAGAACTTGAGTGATCCTACTTCTCAAAGTTCTTCCTGTCATCTTGTTGACGGTGAAATTTGGATTGCCACGCACTCAACAATTAAATCAATTTAATATAAAGCAAGAAAATCAAGAACACATGCAAAAGACAAGTTTTACGTGGAAAACCCTTGAATGGGAAAAAACCACGGCGCCCCTGAGGGCAGAAAAATAATACTAGGTTTTAGTTGCTTCGTTACACTCTCTAATCTCTCACAATTGCTCTCTTTTCTCTCTCTCTCTATTTCTGAACCCCTTCCTCGTAGGATAGGTGATTCTATTTATACATGTTTATTTAGGGTTTCCCCTTGTTGATTTGCATTAGGATCCTTTTCTGTCGCGGATTGGGTCTTCTTTCTTTTTTGCGATTCCTTGTTGCTTCTGTGTTTATGCCGAGTCGGTTCGAGCCCAGTGTGCTGGTCCAGCGAGTACTTTTACTTTCTGGGTACTGTATATCTGGCGAGTACACTTCTATATTCGGCGAGTAGGTTTTTGGTTTTGGCGACCATGCCTTTGACTTCCCTCTGGTCTAAGCTATTTATTCATCCTGACTGGTCAAACCTCTACCTTTTACCCGGTCAATGAATGATGTGGCAACCCTTTGTTAGCTCCTTTGATGACGTGTCAGTTGGGCGAGTTTATACATACAACAATACCCCCATAAATACTTCGAGCTGGGCGAATGACTTGTCCTTCCTACTTCGTTTGCCTCTGCGAGCAGTATTTATATTTACGTTTATGAGATTTCAACGCATTTTTGCAATAATTTCTTCTTTTAACCACGCGCTGTATTTATTAATTAATTCTTCCGGTGCACGCTTTCAATCTGAACCACATAACTTCTGGCGTCTCCACTTGCTTGACAGGTGAAGGGACGTTCTGACGGCTCGGTTCTCCCCAAGATGCCACATGTCACTTATTGGGTGGTGACCGTCGCGGTTTGGTAATAGTGGCCGTCATTCCCATTAAATACGCATCATTGTACTTGATTGCTCTTTTTTGAATTTCGAAATTCCCTCTTTTTAAGGCCCGATCGTCTCTCTTCTTTTTCTTTACTTGCTTCATCGTATTTTTATCAGAGCAAAAGAAAGAACAGCTGATCTCCTGCTTTCGTCTCTTTTACTTCTTCGAGAGCTGACTACAATCCTTTTCTTGTGCCTTTTACTGTCGGTCGATTCACCGGATTTCGCCTCTTCTTGTTTCTCCGTGTCTCCTGATCTTTCCTGCATATCTTGCGAGTCTAGGGTTTTCTGGTGAGTTCTCATGGATCCCTCCTTGCGTTCTTTTCTTTTTAATAGGATGATGCAAGCTATGGAGCTTGGTGATAAGTGTACTGCGGACAAAATTGAATCTCTGATTCGCAACTTTCGTCCAGATTCTCCGGTCCCGATTTCTGTTGATATTCCATTTTTTGAGAATGCTTCTAATCCTGACATCTCTCCTCCACCTTTTGACAGTGATTCTCCAGAAATGACGAGATCTCCTAAAACTGCAAGTAGTAAACGACGCTCCACTAGGGCTCCTCGCGAATCTCTGCTGGATGTGCAGACGGTCGTTGACTCTGATGTTGAAGATCATCAGAGGGATAGGTTGCTTTTCTCGTCTGCTCGCCCTTGTTCTTTCGATACGGAAGTAAATGTGGTCGGCGAGGGCGAACTTCGTAAATACAAGAGTCGTTTCGATATTCCAGACTCGGTGACTCTTGTGTTACCTGGCGACCGGGCTGTGTGGAATCCTCCTGAAAATGCGGTCGCCATTTATGGAGCTATGCTCAGTTGTGGGGTGACTCTCCCCCTTCAGCCTTTTATTGCCAGGTTTTTGGCGGAGGCTCAAATCGCACCGGCTCAGCTCGCCCCAAATAGTTACAGGATACTGATGTGCCTGTGTCTCATGTGGAAGCTGAAGGGTTACGGGCCTCCTACGCCTCGTGAGATCCGCCATTTTTATACTTTGAGACAGGCGGGCAATGGTGGAACATACTTTCTCCTTTCCTCGCCGGTGGAGAACTGGATTCCTGAGGGTGTGGTGAACCCTGGTCAGGTCGAGGTCTCCAGTGACGAGAAGAAAAAGGGCTTCATCTGGGGCTTTCCTACCTCAAATAAGAGGTGGAAAAACAGTTGGTTTTTCGCCAGCGGCGAGTGGGGTCGAAATGTACCTGCCCACAATCGCCACAATCTTTTGGCGAGGAAAGTTCCCAGGCATTTTACATCTCCTGAAGCCTGGTCGAAGGCGGCCCCTACTTTGATGGATAGGGAGGTTTCTCATCTGGCCGCGGCGGCTGTTCTTCCTTTGGACTCGAGGGGTAGGTCCTTCCTCTTGGATGAGGAGAAGATGATTTCTTCTGAAATCTTTACTCGGCTTCACGCAAGGCTCCCTCGCCGTAAGTTTCACTCTGTTCTTCCTTTACTTTCTCGCCTGATTTTATTCTCTTAGTTTGACACTTGGTTTTATTTTCCCTGCAGTGTGTGATTTTGACACCGTTTGCGATTTGCAAGCACGGGCGGTGAAGAATTCTGAGGCTGCTAGCAAGAGGCATGCTGCTGGTTTGGCTAAGGATGGAATTGCTAGTCCTGACGGTGATGATCACTCAGACGGCGGCGAAGAGGCTGGTGATGCTTCTAGGGGGGGTGCTGTGAATACTCCCGCTGCAACTGCAGCTGTTACCCCCAGCCGTAAAGGCAAAGAGAAAGCAGGTGCTTCAAGGGGGGTCGGCAGTGCTGACAGGAGGCGTGCTGAGTCAGGGCCATCGCCTGCTCGCCCGAAGGTTGTCGCGAGTACTCCCGCTGCGGCTTCTACTCCTGCTGTGAGTACTGCTGCGACTGTTCCTGCTACCACAGCCCTCAATCGTAAGGGAAAGGAGAAGGTGGGGGTTTCAGGTGTAGCTAGCGACATCCCTATTTTTGACGCGGATGTTCCTGAGACCCCCCTCGATCCCGCGAGTGACTTGGCTCCCAGAGCTAGGAATAAACGCCCTGCTGAAAGCGCTCCTGATCACTCGGCTCGACCTCCTAAACGGGCTTCGCGGGTAGTGCAGTTTGTTGTCTCTTCTGATGAGGAGGATGTTCAGGAGCCGGATGTCGCCGAGGTTCCTCCTGCCCAACCGGAGAGGTCTACTGAGGCGGAGAATGTGGCGGCTCCTCCTCTGAGGGGGTTAATGAACAGACTCCCCCTGCTGCTCCTTCTCAACCAGCTTCTCCTCGGCCAGCTTCTCCTGCAGTGGTTGTGGGCGAGCCAGGTGTCTCAGATCAACCTAGGCCATCTGGCCCATCTGAGTCGACTGTTCGGCCAGGCCCATCACATCAGGCGGGGACCTCTGCTTCCGGTTCGGGCTCGGCCCGTGAAGTTCCTCCTACCGGACCGGTTGAAGCTGAAGAAGGGAGCGTGTCCCTTTTTGATTTTTCTGCCACTGAAATATGCTCCCACTTGGCTAATAATGATGTATATGTCGGCGAAGGCTGGGGGCATGTTAAAAACAAGTCTTGCAATAAGAAGATGGAGTTTTTCTTCAACTGCCACTCCTTGGTAAGTTCTTCGCCGCAAATCTCTATGTATTTGTATTTTTTATTCTCCTTTTTTTTTTTAACTTTGGCTGTCTTCTTCCTCAGATGATGTCTGAGATGGGCGATAGTTATAAATTCGGGATCAAAGCTTCTCGTGAAATTAAGCGCTTGCGCGAGCAGGCTTCTGTTTTGGCGGCCGAGAAGCTTTCCGCTGAAGAATCCCACGCCCAACAATTTGCTCAGTTGAGAGAGTCCTCAGACGGTCATCTATCTGCTCGGCTATCCGCTGAAGAAAAACTTTCTGCTGCTGAGGAGGAAATTCGCTCGTTGAAAGAGCTCCTATCCTCGAGTCAAGAATCCTTCGCAGCGCGTTTGGAGGCTGAGCGGGTAGCCGAGGAGGCTAAGGAGAAGGCTGAACTGGAGGCGGCGGATTTACGTAACCAGCTATCTTCCCGCGATCTCATTTTTGAAAACCTGAAAGCAGTGCTGGAGGTTGAGTCTGTTGATCGCTTCAAGAGATCCCCTGCCTATGATGCGCTTTTGCTGCGCGAATTTGAGAAAGGCATGAGGCAGGCGAAGAAATTCTTTGCCATGAAGGATCATTCCAATGAGAAAGCTCTAAAGCGTTTTGACAAGTCCCTCCAGCAGCATATGGCCCACGGCGTGGACTCGATTAAAGACCAGATGAGACGATGGAAAGCCCACTGCCGTTATAACCGGACTGAGCCTCATCCTATGCATCTTGAGATTCCCAGTAAGCGTACTTTCAACACTTACTACTCGGGTCAGAAGGGCAGCTTTTCTGGCTCTGGTGCTGAGCCTGATTTGGGTCCCGTTGCTGGGAGAGATTATGAGCCCTTCATGCCAACGGAGGATGAGGCAGTCATTTGGCCTTCAGATGAGGAGATCGAAGACGAGGAAGATAGCGAGGGCCCTCCTGCAGCCGGTTGATTCTTCTGTTGTTTTGGAAGACTATAAATTTATTCTTTGTCCATTCATTTGTAAATAATACAAAGTTATGAATATATATATTTTTCTTCGTTCAGCTGCCTTTGCTGAGTTTTGGCTTTGGCTTGGTTTTCCACCAAGTGCTGTTTTAGCTTACTGTTGTTTTCCATTCAGCTGCCATTGCTGGGTTTTCGGCATACTTAGTATTCGCCAGGACGTATCCGACTATATACCAAGTTTTTATTGTGTTTTATAGCTATATTCAGCTGCCATTGCTGTATTTTGGCGTACTCAGTTTTTTGGCAGGTTTATTCGACCATGCCCTGAGTTTTTATCATGTTTTCATCTTTTATTCAGCTGCCGTTGCTGTATTTTGGCGTACTCAGTTTTTTGGCAGGTTTATTCGACCATGCCCTGAGTTTTTATTTCTCGCCGGTTATCGCTGCAGCGAGCATAAAGCTCGTTTTCATGTGATGTAGCTATGTGTGCTGGCGAATGCCTTTTGCGTTTGGCGAGTCAGAATCGAGAATCTCTTAGTAATAAATTACTCTTTATTGAATACTTCCTGCAACTTTATTAACATAGTCATAAAGAAAAAATGCTAAAACGAACAACTTCTCTAAGCTAAATAGAAAAATAGAAGGAATTCAAAAGAATCTAACTTGTCCCTTAAGGATAATATATCTTCAAGTACTGCGCATTGCATGGACGGGGTAACTCGCCAAATCCTTCTCGAGTAATGCGATATGCCCCATGGCCAGCTATCCCCGTAATCTTATAAGGCCCTTCCCATTTGTCTGCGAGTGATCCTGCAGCCTTGTCTCTTGTTCCCGGATTCACCCTCTTCAGTACTAAATCACCAAGTGTGAACCTCCTTTCACGCACATGCGAGTTGTAATATCTAGCTACCCTCTGTTGGTACGCTGCATTCCTTATTTGTGCTCGCTCTCTTCTTTCTTCTAACTCATCTAGGCCGCACTTTAGCATATCAACGTTGATTTCTGGCTGAAAGAGTTGTACCCTTGGTGAAGAGAACGATGTTTCCACGGGAATAACAGCTTCTGCTCCGTAAGCCATGGAATACGGGGTTTCGCCTGTTGAACCCCTTTCCGTTGTGCGATATGCCCAGAGCACTTGCGGTAACTTATCCGCCCAGCTCCCCTTTTTGGTTGCTAACTTAGCTTTCAGGTTGTGCTTGATGATTTTGTTCACTGCTTCAGTTTGGCCATTCGTCTGTGGATGTGCTGGAGAAGCGTAGTAGTTGTTGATGCCATACTTATCACACAGTTCCCTGAATTTCCTGCCATCAAATTGGGTCCCATTGTCTGTGATGATGGTGTTTGGTATCCCGAATCTGTACAAGATATTTTTCTTCACAAAGCTAATGGTGTTTGCTTCTGTTATATGCACCAATGGCTCGGCTTCTACCCATTTTGTAAAATAATCCACAGCTACTATGGCATGCTTTGCTCCTCCAGTTGCTGTTGGCATTGGGCCGATCAAGTCTATTCCCCACATGGCAAATGGCCAAGGCGAGGTAATACTTTGCAGGAGCTCAGGTGGTTGTCGGATGTTATTGGCGATTTTCTGACATGCTTCACATCTCGCTGCCACCCTTTTGGAGTCGGCGAACAGGGTAGGCCAGTAAAAACCCTGTCTCAATGTTTTGTGGGCTAGGCTGGCACCCCCAGCATGGTTCCCACAATTTCCGCTGTGTATGCTTCTTAGGATACCTTCTGCTTCTTCAGGCCCGACACATCTCTGCAGTGCCCTCGAGTATCCTCTCTTGTATAGTTCTCCATTGAGTACCGAATATCTTGTTGCTCTGTATTTTAGCCGCTTTGCTTCCAGTGGGTCACTTGGAAGTATATCGTTGATGAGATACTCTTTAATTGGCGTGATCCAGCTGTCCCTCTCGCCAAAGATTGCCCCGACTTCCTTTGTTTTAACTATACTCGGCTGCGACAGGCGGATCATGGAGATATTGTTGGGCCAAATGTTGATCGTGGCAGATGCCAGTTTGGCTAAGGCGTCGGCCTTTTCATTTTCTTCTCTGGGGACGTGAACAATTCTATACTCTTTGAATCTTTCTAACAGTTCCCTTGCTAATTCCAGGTAAGTGATCATGCTTTCTTCTCTCGCCTGGTATTCATCTAGTACCTGATTGACAACAACTTGAGAGTCGCTGAAAATTTCCACCTCGTCTGCACCTAAGATTGTGCTAATCTTTAAACCTGCTATAAGTGCCTCGTACTCAGCTTGATTGTTGGTGGCTTTGAAGTCAAAACGCAAGGCACATTCGACTGAGTCTCCTTCCGGTGTTGTCAGCACTATACCTGCCCCGCTGCCGTGCGTGTTTGATGAGCCATCAACGCGAAGTTGCCATTTGAATATTTTCTTATTTTGCTCCACCATCATTCTCGCCACCTCTACGCTTGGTTCAGTGAACTCTGCTACGAAGTCTGCCACTGCCTGGGCTTTAATTGCTGTCCTTGGGAGGTATTCTACATCGAATTCACTTAATTCGATCGCCCACTTTGTTAACCGACCGGATACCTCTGGTTTCTGCAGGATTAACTTCAGTGGGCAGTTGGTGTATACCCTGATTCTATGAGCCTGGAAATATGGTCTTAGCTTCCTTGCTGCTGTTATTAGGGCGAGTGCCATTTTTTCTGCCGGCGAGTACCTTGTTTCGGCTGGTAACAGTGCCTTGCTGGTGTAGTATACTGGCTTTTGGATTCCATCTTCCTGTCGTACTAGCACGGAACTTGTGGCTGCTTCAGAAACGGATAAGTACATGTACAATGTCTCGGCTGTTTCTGGCTTTGATAGCAATGGTGCCTGTCCAAGGTAGTCTTTCAAGGCCTGGAAGGCTTTTTCGCAATCCTCATTCCATTCGATCCCTTTTCCCTTCTTTAAAGCTTTGAAAAATGGTAGGCATCGGTCTGTTGATTTGGCTATGAATCTGCTCAGCGATGCTAGGCACCCTGTGAGTTTTTGGACATCTTTCAGAGTCTTTGGCGAGACCATTCTTGCTAATGCTTGGATTTTTTCAGGGTTCACCTCTATTCCTCTTTGGTTCACCTGATATCCGAGAAACCTCCCAGATGGTACGCCGAATACACATTTTGCCGGATTTAACTTCATTCCATACTTGACCAGTACGTCGAACGTTTCCCTCAGGTCATTTGCATGTTTATCCGCGGTAATACTCTTTGTCAGCATATCATCAACATAAACCTCCATATTTCTCCCTATCTGTCTGGCGAACATCTTGTTGACCAAGCGCTGATAAGTTGCCCCGGCGTTCTTCAAGCCGAATGGCATGACCCTGTAACAATACAACCCCTGATCTGTGGTGAATGCTGTTTTCTCTTCGTCAGGCCTGTGCATCTTTATCTGGTTGTACCCTGAATATGCATCCATGAAACTCAACGTCTCATGCCCGGCCGTTGCATCTACTAACTGGTCAATCCTTGGTAATGGGAAGCTGTCCTTGGGGCAAGCTTTGTTTAGGTCGGTGAAGTCGACGCACATCCTCCATTGATTGTTCTTCTTTTTCACTAAGACTACATTCGCCACCCATTCCGGGTACTTAACTTCTCTAATTGACCCTGCGGCGAGCAATTTTGACACTTCCTCTTTAATCGCTGCACTCCTTTCGGGTTGAAGCTTCTCCTTTTCTGTACTACCGGTTTGCATTTCTCATTCACAGCTAAATTGTGGGAAATTGTGCTTCTATCAATCCCTGGCATGTCTTCGTGGCACCAAGCGAAAATCCCCCTATATTCTTTCAACAAGTTCGTCACATCTTTCTTAACCTGCTCAGCCAACCTCGCTCCAATTTTTACTGTTTTATCTGGTTCCGCTTCATCTAGAATAATCGACTCAGTTGGTTCTTCCTTTTCTCTGCTTGTTTTGTCTCTTGGATCTAGTTCGAAGTTTTCCGGATTATCCTCCTGCGTCTCTGTGTCTACTTCGAATATGTTCAAAGTTTCCATCCCTGTTTTATCTTTGAAGACTGACAAGTTGGCGCGGCGAGCCATCTCCTGCGACCCTTTCAATTCTCCGACGCCGAATTCTGTAGGGAACTTTATTTTCAGTGCATGGGTTGAGGTTACAGCTCGAGCTTTGTTAAGAAACGGTCGGCCAAGTAGTGCATTATACGGCCAATTATGGATGTCAACCACGACAAAGTCTAACAGGATTGTTCGCCGGCATGGTGCTGTTCCAAATCTTACCGGTAGTTTCACTGTTCCTAACGACCTAACCTCTGCGCCACCAAATCCTTTCAATGGTACATGGAACGGTTCAAGATCTTTCCGGTCCAGCCGCAACTCATCATACACTCTGGCACTTAAAATATCAGCCGAACTTCCGTTATCAATCATCACTCGAAGGACATCCCTATGGGCTATTCGAACTCCCACGACTATTGCATCATTAGGCTTTGCATCAATCCCGTCTGAGTCTTCTGCTGTAAACGTTATGGGATCATGCCCTTCTCTCCCCTTCTTGGGGTTTCTCTGCACAGAATTGACTTCCATGCTTCTGCCTTCATACATCACTTCTCGAACTTCCGACATCCTCTCTCGATTGCTCCTCCCAGTGTGAGGTCCGCCGAAAATAGTGTTTATGGCTGCGTTAGGACTGTTCCTCCTTGGACTCTTCCTATCTTGCCCGTTTCCTTGGCGGCTATCTTGGCGACCCCCGTGCTTGTCCCCTTTCAAGGCAAAGTCTTTCAGGTGCCCATCTCTGATCAGGCTTTCGATGTGATCGCGTAACTGGAAACACTTTGAAGTTTCATGTCCATGATCTTTATGGAATCGACAGTACTTGGTTGTATCTCTCCTTGCATTCGCTGACTGCTGTCGGGGGTATTTGGCGAGTCCCTTGTCTTCTACCACAGATAATATCTCCTCCTGGTCGCCATTTAAAGGGGTGTAATGGTTGTACCTTCCTCGAAACTTATTGGCCCGAGTGTTTCCCCTGCTCTCTCTTGAGTATCCTCTTTGGCCCTTCTCATCCTTCTGGCGATCACGTGATTGCATCTTTTTGTCGTCCTTATGGTCTGTTTTCAAGTTAGGCTTGTGCCCATGCACATAGCTACCCCCTTGTGCTACTTCTTCCTCCTCTGCCAGTGCATAATCGCCAGCTATTTCCATCATCTCTTCGTAAGTTTTAGGTCTATCCCTTCGCAGGTCAAAAGACAATCGTCCACTTTGTAACCCATTAGTGAAAGCGGCGATTACAGCTACATCACTGGCATCCTCAATTTGAGCTACTTCCTTCCCAAACCTGGCCAGGTACTTCTTGATTGATTCGTTATGTTCCTGTTTCAAGTTCGATAGATGGGCGAGTGACTTTCTTCTTTGGACACTTCCCATGAACTGCCTTATGAATGCCTTGCTGAGGTTTGAGAAGCTGCTTATGGTTCCGGGTGGAAGCCTTCCGAACCATCTAGAGGCGAGGTCGCCGAATGTTTGCGGGAAGGTGAGACACAGCAACCCGTCATTGGATGAATACTGGGCCATGATATTGCGGAATCGGCGAACATGCTCTTTGGGATCCCTGTTCTCCTTGTACTGCTCAATAGTTGGCATTCTAAACCTGTCTGGAAATTGGGTGCGAGCAATAGCTTCGACGAATGGGCTATCTGACTCATCATCCGAGGATACATTACGTCCATACCTTCGTGCCATTGCTGAAACCTTTCTTGATAGCTCTTGTAAGGTGACATCTCGCTGACCGGTTGGTTCTCCTGCTGGGTCGAGCCTACTCTTGATTGTCATTCTACCATGATTGCCTCTCTCATCTGGGCTTCTTCGATCTTCAGTGCTCTCAGATCTTCTCCGCTTCGTTCTTTTAGATCGCAACTCCCTTCGCGGACGAGGACTCTTGTCCTCAGATGAGATGGACCGGTGTCTCCGCCGGTTTCGCTGGTATGTGTCGCTGGAATTGACCCTATGTGCTCGCACCTGATCTCGTTCCTCCCTGGACTCTTCATTCATCACACCCTTTCCCTTCCTCTGTTTTCTCCCCTCGAAATCCTCAATGTGGTCTTGGGGGGTCTCCTCGGTGGATTGTCTTGCTTGATTGTCGGGAACTGTGATATGAACTTCTGACCGCAGCCTTCCGGGTGGATGGGTTCCAGGGGTGGTTAACTCGTAAGGAGATGAGACTCCTAACCCTATAGGAAGCGAAAGTCCTATTTTGCTGGCTTCGCTGATTAGGTTTACCAATGCGGCTTGGAAGTGCTGCAAAATCCCGGGATCAGCCGCCCTAGTTCCTGGCGTTGCTGCTGATTGCTCCCCGACTGTCACTGCCCTGTCTCCCGTTGGCGCAGCTGGTTCAATAACTAAATCTCCACTGGAGTTACCATCTCTGTCGCTGTCGTTGTTCATGCTGTCTGATTCGCAAGGGTCCCTCGAAGTTTTCTGTTCAAAAGCCCCCTCCTTCTAGCGCCAATTGTTGACGGTGAAATTTGGATTGCCACGCACTCAACAATTAAATCAATTTAATATAAAGCAAGAAAATCAAGAACACATGCAAAAGACAAGTTTTACGTGGAAAACCCTTGAATGGGAAAAAAACCACGGCGCCCTTGAGGGCAGAAAAATAATACTAGGTTTTAGTTGCTTCGTTACACTCTCTAATCTCTCACAATTGCTCTCTTTTCTCTCTCTCTCTATTTCTGAACCCCTTCCTCGTAGGATAGGTGATTCTATTTATACATGTTTATTTAGGGTTTCCCCTTGTTGATTTGCATTAGGATCCTTTTCTGTCGCGGATTGGGTCTTCTTTCTTTTTTGCGATTCCTTGTTGCTTCTGTGTTTATGCCGAGTCGGTTCGAGCCCAGTGTGCTGGTCCAGCGAGTACTTTTACTTTCTGGGTACTGTATATCTGGCGAGTACACTTCTATATTCGGCGAGTAGGTTTTTGGTTTTGGCGACCATGCCTTTGACTTCCCTCTGGTCTAAGCTATTTATTCATCCTGACTGGTCAAACCTCTACCTTTTACCCGGTCAATGAATGATGTGGCAACCCTTTGTTAGCTCCTTTGATGACGTGTCAGTTGGGCGAGTTTATACATACAACAACTTGCATCCGTAAGAGAAGCAGACTACTCAATCCAAAGTGCAAGGTCCAGATCCATGCAGCCGAGAACAATAAGTATGTTCTCTTTCCAATCCTTAAAGTGGTCCCATTAAGCATGGTATATAGTTGATATTAGCAGATATAGTATAAGCACTAGCCGTAAAGAGAACAAAACAAACAAACAAACATGTTCGCATTAATAACCAAATACAATAATCAACAAATTCAAATAATGGTAAGTCTCAATCTCAAGATACCTAGCACAACATTAATATCAAGTCTTTGGACAATAATATTAATTGTAAGTGGTACTCTTGTTGCAGTGATCAAACGTTGACAATAATTCATGTCAAATAATAAATCTATCTTTGGATTGACTTATTATTCACATATAAAACCTTATAAGTGTCACATGTTTACCACCACATGTGTGTGTTCAATTCAACCAAGTATTAACCTTCCTTTGGGCCGGCTAATACCCGCATAAATTTACATACACAATATTAACTGTAATTGGTACTCTTGTTGTAGTGATCAACCATTGACAATAATTCATGTCAAATAATAAATCTATCTTTGGATCGACTTGTTATTCACATGTAAAACCTTATAATTGTCACATGTTTACCACCACAAGTGTGTGTGCAATTCGGCCAAGTATTAACCTTCCTTTGGGCCAGCTAATACTCGCATGAATTTACACACACACACAAACATCCAACATCCCTTATGAACAATCTACACAAGAGAGGTCACTTTGGTGACATCTTGTTTCAATTAGCTCATTTAAAATGATGGACTATTTTATTTAACCATAAAAGATATACCACAAAATATTTGAATTTGAGTTGATTGTTTTATATATATATAAAAATTACAAATCGACCCCTGATTTTGCAAAATTACAGAAAGGTCCCTTAATTTTATAATTACAAATTAGCCCCTGAGTTTGTACAATTACATAATGGCCCCTCAAGTTTCAATAAATATGAATTGACCTTTATATTTTGTCAAAATCACATAATGGCCCAAACTAATTACAAAATAAACCCCTCAAGAATTTCAAATTTTCAAGAGAGGAGCCTGAGCAAAAAATCGATTTTCTGAAAACCCTAGGTTTGTTGGGCCGCCGTCTAAGCCTCATGCCGTCACCAGGAAGCAACGACAAATGGCGGCTCCCCACCGACGACCGATCGAACACAAGCCAACAACCGACTCAAACAGAGCCACGTCGGCGGCCGAAACATGACGGGTCTGGTGGGCATGGGTCTAAATCCATCGACCCGATTCACGGTGAGATTCATGCACAGGTGTGAAAAATTGCACCTAAAACACAGATTAAATCCCACCGAAATCCCTAAATGTAACTCAATTCAAATTTCAATCAACCATCACCATATTCATAGCAATTAACATCAAAACAAGAACAACAAAGAACAAAAAATACATAATATTTCTTTATTTCTTTATCAGATCGAGAAACCCACCAAAAAAAACATACAACACAAAATAATTTGTTCACTACCAATCAAATCAGACAACATATGTCACACATATATTAAATAATATATCAAACATATATCTGATACAAAGCAGTGAAGCACCGATTTATATTAAACAGTATATCCAACATATATCTAATACAAAGCAGTGAAGCACCGATTTATTAAATAACATAACATATCCCAAAAAAAAAAAATTCCTTAAATTCTCAAGAATCGATCATGGGTGGCTCTGATACCACTTGTAAGTGATTTGATTAATACCGAATCTAACATGTATAGGCACATAATTAATCTGAAAGTTTAACCTAAACATGTTTCTATATCATGCTTAATCAAACCCTAAATTCATGTTACTAATCCATGTTAATTCAAGAGAAAAGGGAGATAAAAGAATGCGGAAGCGTACCTGAATCCATTGCTGGAGGTTGGTGGACGGGTTGTGATCCTCCAAATTATCATGATATTTGTGAACCCTAAAATGTTCTCTCTTGTTCTGGTGATGGGGATACAGACAAGCCAAAAGTCTCATGTAATTTGGGGACCATAACCCTAATATATAATAATATTATTATTATAGGTTTTGCTATTTCTAATTTGGCCCCTCATCGAATTAGATATATCACTCTAGTATCTACACATTAATTCCATGACAATTATACCCTTAAACCTTAAAACTTTAAATCTTAATTATATCACTTTAATTTAGGCTTGACCAAAAGATAGCACAACACATTTAATATTTACATGTGTGGCCCCACGTATTGGAATTTTTCAACAAAATATTCATTGGAATTATAATTCTTATCACAATAATTAGAGTTAAATACTGACATACCTTATCTTTAAATGAGAAAATTAATTTAAAATCTAATTGCACTACGGAAAACATCTTATTTTCAACTCTAATTCAAAATTTTGTTCTTTCTATATTTAAAAATATTGTTGGTGCTACAACGGGCATTTGTATGTTATTTTTATAATCTCTGAATTTGTTTTCACATGCGTACCAAAACAATTCAGTTATGATTTTCGTTGAATAGCCAAAGCAAGATACATTTATTAATTCAACATCAATAATTTAAATGATATGATCAACTTCATTTATTTAAAGATAAAAACGAAGAAGCTAGCTAAGAGGTAGATTTATCTATTACTAATTTTAACATTAAAATGGGATTTAAAAGGCTGAAGTCAATTAATCAAATGTTCGTATAGATGTTTATATCTCAACTAATTCCACTAAAATAAAAATTTGATATATCCACCGTATGTCAATTTGTTTGACTAATGATAAATTATTACTGCAAATAAGGATATTCATGAAAAATACTTATAAGAGTAGGTTTAGACAAATTAAATCAAATTCAAATGAGGACATAGAAAGCGTTTATATGTTACACTAATGCAGCTATATATATGAGCCATTTATATGTGTTTGTGTGTGGCACAAGCACATGTAGACATGGATTGAAATATTGAACTGTGGGGTATATTCCAATGCAATGCAAATAACCAAATAAAAAACGTTTGTGGACACCGGTCTCTGTATTCCCCAGTTTCCATTTATAGAAGACTTTATGGCTTGGAGAAAATTATACATAGAGAAACGTTCCAAAGATAATGATCGATCTACTTTCTACTTTTTACTCTCTCAATCCCAATCTATGTGCCCATGTCAGTGTTATTATGGTGGTCTCACTCACAGATACTATTTATACATAACCGGGGACCGCATGTACTATCAGTTTTCAATTTTTACTCTAATCTACACTCTACACTCTGCACTCTACGGTCTACACATATAGATTATAATAGGCAGCACTCTACAGTCTCCTTTGTTAATTGTTGTTGCTGAATGCCGAGGTAATAGACCACAAAAATTGGTATACAAGGTTCTCCATTTTCCAATACCACCATGCTTTTCAGATGGTACATATACTCAGATACATGAATTGGTTTTATTAAATGAACTCTCCATTTTCATTTTTCTATACATTATTAAATTAAACCATATTTTTTTAAATTTAATAATGTATTGATTAATTAAACCATTTTCCAATACCAGCACGGTGGTATTGATTAATTGATGTTGTTGAATGCCGATGTAATTAACCACAGAAATTGGTATACAAAGGCTCTCCATTTTTCAATACCATCATGCTTTTAATCAGATGGTACATATACTCAGATACATGAATTGGTTTTAGCCTATTTATACCTTTGAAGATCTGACAATGATTTTTGCATCTCAATTGGAAATTCCTAGTTTTATTACATTTTGTAAGTATCTATTACTAAATTTCATAAGGTAAACATTTATTCGAATTATAATTTTTATCACAATAATTAGAATTAAATACTGAAATACCTTATCTTCAAATGAGAAAATTAGTTTAAAATCTAATTGCACTACATGAAACATCTTATTTTCGTCTCTAATTCAAAATTTTGTTCTATATTTACAAATATTGTTGGTGCTACAGCGGGCAGTTATATTTGTTCCTCCCATTTATTGTATTGTTACAAATAACTAAAGGTGGGTATGGATCAGTTCGGTTCGGTTTTAGTCAAAACTGTATTGAACCGACATATATTCAATTTTTGAAAATGTGAATCATTTTGAACCTGAAAACCGAATTGAACTGAACACCTTTATCTTGGTTCGTTTCAGTTTAGTTCAATTCAGTTTTTGGTCTATTGGGCCTTGAAGGTTTTTTTATATGTTTTTTTTTTATTATTATTTTTTATTTTTTGGGATTTTAAGTTGCTTTTTTTGACATTTTGACTTAAAACTTTTTTAAGAAAACATAATATGTAAGAAATAATTTAAATAAAATACAACTCAACTTTCAATCCAAATCTAAAATTTCAATCATATTCGGTCTACATACTCAATTATAATATAAAATCTTCATAACTTCTATAAAATAGAAATAAAAAAATGTAGTTCAAAATAAAATATCATCAACAAACAGTTCATAATAAAATTGAACCTTACAAAATAATTTATTAAAACAATTCCGTTTATTTGGTTCGGCTTTGTATGTTCAAAACTGAAACCGAACTGAATTCAATTCGGTTTTTAAATTTCAAATCGGCTTGAACCGAATAGAAGCTATGACCCGAACCAAACACCCTTTTTCAGTTTGGTTCGGTTCGGTTTAATTCGGTTTCAGTTTTTGCACTCACCCCTACAAATAACACTACCCATAATAAATAATATATAATAATATATATGCCTCTCTCTTCAACTACTCTCATTTATCTCTGATATGTTTCACTTTGCACCATGATACAACTATACAACGACTCTCTCTCTCTCTCTCTCTAACTTTAGTCTTCAGTTTAGCTCTGACATAGTGATATTTCTGTCTTATTGTCTCTATCACTCAATTGCATCTCTCTTGTAGTCTTATTCTGGTCCCCACCTATTCAAACCCTATTGAACCGGAACTCTTTATCTTTTCCCTCAACGGATTCATTTTCCCTCATCATAATTATTACTTGCTCTCTTTTTTGGATTTTATATTTTTCGAATTTTAAAATCTATAAATGGATACATAACACTAGTACATCTAAATCAACTAGGTTTGGGAGGTTTGACAAGTACGTCTTGCCTTATTGCCAGGATTTAGGTTACATAAAATCTCATAAATATTGAAACAAAATTAATTATATTTTTTAATACACAATTAATGTATTGACTCTACCAATGGGGTGTTGCCACGTGGCCTTTTCCTTAGAATGTAAAAAGATAAATATAAAAAGTGAAAGGAAAAAGGCCATGTGGCAACACCCCATTGGTAGGGTTAATACCTTGGGGTACTAACTATCAGTACCCTAGTATTGTTCCTCTCCCACTAATCAACTTCACCTATATCATTTAATATCATTTAATGTGTTGATTTAATTCACTAACATAAAATTCAAAGATATTTGTTTAAAATATTAATATAAATAAATTAAACAAATCATAATAAAGTCATTATATAAAAACTAAATATTCAATTAGTTTCTAACTGCCCAAATAGGGATGGGCATTGGGGAAATGGGGATGGATATAGGTCACCCCATCCCCATCCCCATTTCCAAAACCCTTCCCCATCCCTTTCCATTTCCCCATTTGGGAAAAATGGAGATAGGGAGTTTTGGGGGGAGGTATCCATATCCCCATCCTCATTTTCCCGTTTTCCTATTTCCTCGTTTTCCCCATTCCTCAGTTTTCCCGTTTTTCCTGTTTTACGAAAATTACATACTAAAAAAAAAAAAACCAATCTATTACAAATTCAAATACAAAAATATTAATAATAGAAATAATAAAAAATATTAAGAATATATATATACTTAGTAAGTTGAGGTTAAAAAATAGAAAGAATAAAAAATATTAAGATATATATATATATATATATATATATAAGGTTTGGGGAAAATAAGGAAATGGGGATGGGGGACTCCCCCATCCCCATCTCCATTTAAATACATTTGTGGAGAAATTGGGGAAATGGGGATGAGAGGACCTCCCCCCATCCCCATTTCAATTTGGGGATGAAAATCATTCTCATCCCCACCTATTTTCCCATTTTCCCCCAAATGGGGATGGGGAAGTGAGAATTTAGGTATCCAGTGATAAATGTCTATCCCTAGTTAAGTTGGGTTTGCTTTGAGGTTCTCTCTGTGTTTGGGGTTGTATTCCAGCGGTCTAAATGCCGATCTCCTAGTTGTGTTCAACTTTCTAGATCTTCAATTTTTATTTATTTATTATTTGTTTGAGTATTTGACTTTTGTTTAATGAAGAGTTGTTATTGGATGTATACTGTATGTGGATTTTTTGTTTAATTGTTAGATTCTCTATGAAATTTGTTTTTGAAAGAAAAGAAAATTTTGGAAATATTTGAGATTGAAGGATGGTGACAATGGTGGAGAGATGAGGTTGATGATGGGGTGGAGAGATGACGATGATGAGATTGAGGGATGGGGATCATCGATAGATGATGATGGGGGGAGAGATAAGGATCCATCGATGAGATTCCACCCATCAATTTCTATTATTATTATTATCATTGTGATAAATCATTTGTCTTTTTTTTTTTTTTTTTTTTTTTTGATGAACCTAGAGATCCAAATTCTTTAAGATTTTTTTATTTACTATTTTGTATTGTTTTTTTTTTTTTTGGGAATATTTTTCTTTTTGTTAATATTTAATTTTAAATTACAAAATATTTTGACATACATTAAATGAGTTTGACGTATACAGTATATATAGTGTTAAAGGACGAAATTACCCTTCCTCACAAGGTCAACAGTTAGATCTGACGTTCGTTAATTGATGATAGAGAAGGTGATTGTCAATTAATGATAAAGTTATAGCGTGTAAAATATCAAACCTCAGGGGAATTTGGTGTAATTTGTTCTTCTGTTTTTTTTTTTTTTTTTTGCCACATCATCTCCATATTGAAATTAGATAATTGCATTGAAGAGAGTTTTTCTAACTTTTTAACTATCTATCCTATGTGGCACTCAATTTTCTCCAAATGCATATTGGCATAAAAAGTCAAAATTTTTTACTTTTTCTATCATATATATATATATTATATATATATATATATATATATATATATATATCTTAAAATAAGATATAAATTGGAAAACAACCAAATCTATTCATCTTAATTTAAGTTATAAGAGATAATAAGACTTGGGAAAAAACAGACAGCCCCTTAGGTGTATATCTATTGTTCAGTAGTGCTGTGTTATTGGGAAACTATCAAATTGGTTTTTAGTGGCTTGCGGGGAAGTGTAACCTCATATAATTCGGATTTGATTAGATATCTATTATAGTCGGTTGTTAAGGCATCGGGTAACTAACTCTCGCTTTCCTGGTATGATTTACCTTGGGGAACATATTGTGAATCAAATTTTTATGAGTTCAACCTAAGTCATGAGTCTGTGTTGGTTGTTTATAGAGAATTGTTTTCCGCTTAATCATGGTTCTGAGTTATTTGGTGAATTGGAGCTAAGCTAGGTTGACTTTTAGTTGGTTGTCATGCTTTCTTTTACATACAAGATTGTTTTCAAATTTTGCTTGAGTTTGAGCTGTTGCCTATTTTAATTGATGGAATCATTCCTTTTAGAGTTTTGTTCATTTTTTATGGGTCTGTTTACGTGAATTGAATAGGAGGGATGCTTAATTGTAATAATAATGTGTAAATACAATTGAACTCTATTAATTCCATTTTCCTTAGCACATGAACAAGCTGAAATGGGATCGTGAAATTTGAACTTCTTTTGAATGACTAAACATATTTGTTCCTAGGTATTCGATATTCCATATAAGTTAGTAATTCCATGGTTTCCATTTAAACAAAACGAATTTTCAAATACCCCTAAAGTCTACTACTGCCTTTCCAAACAGGACTTACCCACATAAACCACCAAGGAGTTTTTTCCAGAAAATCTTAAAATTTTGTATCTTGAAAGGCCTGTTTGAGTTTCTATATAGATTGCACACCCTCTTTTTCAGTTTGGTATCAGAGCCCAGTTACCTTTAAATTTAATATTTTGCTTGTGTGAGTAGTTACAGAAAGGCGGATTTCTAATTACAACATCTGAATTTTCGCAAAATATCTTCCTCAATTATTTGTGTTAGGTTGTGTTTATTATTGTTCTTTAGCGTTTATTATCGTTGTATGATTTGCATGATTTTAGTTTAGATAAGTTTCGTATAGATCAATTGTCTTTAGTATAAAGTGGTAAAATATTTATTGTTTTTATAATCAAGCAAGTTTGATTAACTTAGTGTCAGAAAGTTTGTTGAATTATTGTTGTATCTATTTGACTTTAACTTTATAGTATTTTCTATTTAGTTTACTATTTAGTCTTTAAGTATTGAACTTACTATCCATTGTATATTACTTTTTGCAAGATTTTAGTTTTAGATAAGTTTACGTAACTTGGTTTGTTTTGTTTGTTATTATAGTAATAATTTAGTTGTCTTTGTTTGACTTTAGTTTTAGTTGTATTAAAGTATAGTTTATGAGCTTAGTTAGTCCCTTTCGTAATATAGATCAAGCCCTACTAGAGTTAGCAATTAATAATTCAGATAGTTTATATTCATTAAAAAAGAGACACTTAGAGTTTATAGAAATAGTAGACAGAAAACTTAAAAATCAGTATAGTAATTTTGACCATATTTATCTTCAGACTAGAGATAGTTTCCCAGTGTTCGAAAAAGATCTCTTAGACTTAGAAAATATTAAGATAAATAGTGAAAACATAATAAAGAAAATAGAAAAAAATCCTAAAAGAAAATAGCCAAAAATTAGATGAATAGGGAAATTCCTATAAATCAAAGAAAAGAGTGGTTCAGAGAAAATCTTTATTTAGAACAACGAATAATTAATACAAACAAAAGAAGACTAAAAATAGCTAAGACCGAAGAAAAGAAACAAGCTATCCTAGATAGAATAAAAGAAGTCAAAGGTCACGAAAATCGTTGGAAAATACATTTAGAAGCACTGTGTAGTAAAGGAACCCTTTAATCAATAGAATACCCTTTAATCAAGATAATATTACATTAGAATAATTTAAAGCCTAAATAAAGTAATTAAATACAAAAGCCGTAGAAAAAGTTGCAATAGAAAGTTTTAATGCAAGTTTTGCACAACTGTTTTCTTAATATTTACTTGTTTGGATCCTTAGAACAATTTAGTGAATATTTAATAAGATTAAACTTTTACGAAGCAGAATTAATATTTAATTACTTGTTAATAAAAAATAAACAAGCAGTTGGAGAAAGTCTTATTTTTGAAAAATTAATTTTAGCTAGAAGAAATCTCATAAGTTTAATAGAATTAAATAGCATAAGAATAAGAGCAGAACATAGAAGGACATATAGAAGGATTTTACCTTACATATGAACTTTAAGAGGTTAGAATATTTAGATCTAGAAATAGCAGGGTTGAGAAAAACAAAAGTAAATCTACATAATAATATTAAAATTAATTGTAACATAGAGCACTTAGATAATCAGTACAAGCATGTCCCACACACTAGTAATAGTCAACAAAATTTTATTGTAGACTTAATAATCAATTTAGGTCAAAGTTTAGAAGTAAATATAGACAAGACTAATAAGAATATTACTGATCTAGCAAGCTTCTTTGAAAATAGTAAAATAAATACACTAAGAAAGAATTTAGATTACGTAAAAGAAATATTAGGAGATTTTAATAATACTATAAAAAGATTTCCTAGCAAAAAGGAAATATTAGAATTAACTAATTTAATAGAACAAAAAACTCCTAAACCTGTAGAATTAGAAATAAAAAGTCTAGTTACAAGCCTCAGCTTAGAAATAGAAAATATAAAGCAGACGCAGCAAAAATTAAGATCACAGATAAAAAGACTTACTAAATGAACCATTTAGAAACAATCCTTAACGAATTAACAATAGAAGCTCCCAATAATTTACCAATAAGCATAAGTGACAAAGTTTTTAATTTAGAAAGTAACACAGTCACCCAAGGACAGTGTAATACTATAATAAAGCTATTAATTAAAGCTTTAGAGAGGATAGAAGAATTAGAAAGAAATATTAATAAACTTATACATAACCAAGTAGATCCAAACCATATAGCCTGGTTAGCCAAAAGAATAGATCTAATAGAGAAAAATCAAGAATCACAGCCTTCTCCTAGCCAACCAAAAGTAGAAATTAAAGACATTTTAGGTCCAAAAGTAAATCTCTTTAATAAAAATGGAACTAACAAGAACATCTAGCTTAAAAATACCAGTAGCTAGTAGAGTTAGAAATATCCTAAATTATAGTAATAAAGGAAAAGAAATAATAGAAAAAACAGAAGATTTAATCCAAGAAGAAGATGTAAATAAAATGCTTGAAGTCGGATTTAGGCAAGTCAGGAAAAAGAATTTATATTAAGAAGGAATATTAGATAGCTTTAAAAGCAGCTTGTATGTATACAAAGATGAATTTACAATTGGAGTAGTTAACAATAGAGAAGAAATTACATTAATAAGTCCTCAAAGTGCCACAGAAATAAAGAAAAATGGTTACTCAGCTATACATTTAGGTGTAGTAATTATTGGAGTACTCAACCAGACTAGAGCAGGAATAGACACTAAAGCCCATTTGTATCTTTATGATGATAGATTTAATGATCATGAACAAGCTCAGCTAGCAACCGCTGAAGTAGATTTCAGAAATAAAGTAGCCGTAGTAGGATGTCTCCCTGACATAAACATAGACATAAAAGAATTTTGTAGTAAGATAAAATTAAGCATACAAACAAAAGGTTTTAACATGGATGCAGAATATAAAAATTTAAGAATAAAAATATTTGTTTTAGGAAGATGTTATAATAAATATCATAAAAAGTTCAATTTTATTAACAAAAGCATAGTTGAACATTTTCATAGTGAATATGTACAAATGCAAGTTCCTAAAAGACTTAGTACAAGCGAATTACAAGGGTTAGAATGGAAATTACCAGAACTAAAGACTCAAATAGTAGAATTACCAGAAAGTAGTAAAATCTATACTGATAATAAAGATCAAACTTTTCAAAGATTTAGTAATTATAAAAAACAAGGTAATATGTCTATAACTGAAGATGATTCCGAAGATGAAATCAATATGTTAAGATTAGAACAAAGCATAGACAGAGTTAAAACCCTAAATACTAATAGAGAACAAATAATAGATTTAATTTTTAGTAACCCTAATAATTATCTAAAAGAAGAAGTATTCGAAGAACTTTGCAATAATTTAGAACTAGAAGACAAAGATGTAGATAATATTTTATTAGAAAAATTAGATTTTGAAAATCTAAGAAATGATTTATTAAATATGATATATCTAGAAGAAGAAATATTTGTAGGAGAAGAAGAAAAACCTAGAACTTTAGAAACAGGTAGTAGAAGTGGAACAAATGTCCCAGATACAGAAGGATTCCCTAAACCCAGGATAGATGAATATTTAGAAAATAGAGGAATAAAAAATACAAAAGAACAATATAGAGATATAAAAGACACAGAAAGAGTCTATAGAGCTAAAACTAAATTAGAAAGCTGGAGAAAGGAACCAAAAGCAAAGGATATATTAATCTTAAGCCTACAAGGACATAGACCTAGTGAATGGAAGAAAATATTTAGTATATGGGAAGGAAATTTAATTAGACATGCTATGGAAGCATTAAATAATATAGTGGATTATAAATATAAATTAGTATATCTAGAAAGCACATTAGGATATAATGAAAAACAAATCTATTTAGGATGGAGAGAATACATGAAAAAGGATGATATAAAGAAAGTAGAATTAGATGAATTTGAGATAAACATAACAGTCTTAAGTTTTATAGACGCAATTAGAAAATGCGTTCTAGGATCTTCAATGGAAGAAGTAGATGATGTCCAAAAGCAGATTAGAGCTATAAGAAGTTTAGAACAATTAAAAATATGTGATTTACACTATTTTGATTACTATGTAGACATTTTTTATAAATATTGGAGTCAAATAGGAAGACCTTATGATGAAGAATTATTAATGAAGTTTGTAACGAAGTTACCTGAAAAAATAGGAGAAAAACTTTATAAAGATCTAACTGAATGGTTTAAAAGTAGAAAAGAAGAAGGCCTATTTTGGCAGATTTCTTTAATACCAGCAGTAGAATTTGTTAGACAAAGAATTAGAGATTTATGCGATGAAGAAAAACTTAGAAGACAAGCACAACAACAATTTAGTAGAATGTGTGTAGATTTGTATGAAGTACCTACATTAGGTTGTGGAAAGACTAGAAAATATAAGCATAAATATGATAGATTTAATAGAAATAAAACCAGAAAAATTAAAAAATACAAGAAAGATAAGTATAAAAAACCCTATAAAAGAAAATTTTATAATTATGCCAATAATAAGCAAAAAAAAAAAAAAAAAAAAAAAAAAAAGAGCAAAAAATCCAAAAAGCTTTTAAAAAAGGAAAAAAAAATTTTAGAAAGAAAAATCACAAAGATTGCAAATGTTATTTTTGTGGAAAAATAGGGCATATCAAACCCAATTGTCCTGAAGCTAAAACTAGTAAAGTAAATACTATAGAAATCGAAGATTATTTAGAAGACCTAGAAGAAATATTCAATATAGAAGAATTAATTGATGAGGATATAGTACTAATACTCATAATAGAAGATGAAGATTATGAAGATTATGAAGCATTAATGTTAGACGAAGAAAATGAGTCTAGTTTAGAATCAGGCCTAGAAGAACAATTTGAAAATGAGACATCAGGAACAGAAGATAGTATTAATATGTTAGAAGAAGTAGTTTCTTTTTTAGGAAAAAATTGCAAAGAATGCAGTAAAGAATTCTATAAAGGTTATAAAAAGGAAGAATTATATTATTGTAACAAATGCATAGAAAGAGAAGAAGTAAATCGAGCAGGAAGTGAACTTATATTAATAGATGTAGAAATTCTTTATAAATCCAAAAGAATCTGTACTAAAGCTATGATAGATACAGGCGCAAACAAGTGCATTATACATGAAAGTTTAGCTCCAGAAGAGTTTAGAACTAAGTTAGGAACAGAGGTAGGATTAAGACAATTTAATGGATCATTATTACCAATAACTGACTGTATAATTAATATACCAATTAGGATTAATGGAGAAGTACATAACCTGCCCCAGACTTTAGTATCAAAACAGGTAAGTAACTATAAGTTCATTTTAGGATTAAACTTTATATTAGGAAATAATGGAAGCATGTTAATAACGCCAAATGGTGTGAATTTCTTTAAAAAATCCACCTTTATACAACCAAAGCTAGAAACCAATAACCTTCCTTATATAAAGAAAATAACTAATATAGAAAAACCAGTAAATATAGAATATTTTGATTCCTTACTAGAGGATTCGATAGTAAGTTTAGAATTAGAATCTGATCAAGTCTTAAGTTATGAAGAAATAGACGAATATCTAATGGAAAGTTATACTGAAGATCTTTGTATAATCCCTAGAATAGAATCTAACCAAGAGAACTCAAACGAAAAAAGTTGGCCTATAGATGTAAAAAATAAAGTAGAAGCTTTAGAAAGAACAAAAATTATTGGTGATAACCCGCAAAATGAAAACTCTATAGAAATATATAAGTTAGAAATAATAAATCCAGACATTACTATAATAACTCAAGATTTAGCCTATAGTTTAGAAGATAGAAAAGAATGCAATATGCATATTAAAGAACTCTTTGAACTAGGAGTAATAAGAGAAAGCACCAGTAGACATAGAAGCCCAGCTTTTATCGTTAGTAACCACAGTGAGCAAAAAAGAGGAAAAAGTAGAATGGTCATTAATTATAAAAGATTAAATGATAATACTTTAAGAAATAGCTGTAAGCTTCCCAACAAAGATGAATTAGTAAATTGTATACAAAAAGCAACATGGTTCTCCAAATTTGATTGTAAAAACGGTTTTTGGCAAATAAAGCTAGATAAAGAATCTATCTCTTGGACAGCTTTTAGTTGTTCAGAAGGTCATTTTGAGTGGCTTGTAATGCCATTTGGATTAAAAAATGCACCTCAAGTGTTTCAAGCTAGGATGGACAGAATTTTTAAAATGTTTTCCAGTTTTTGTATAGTCTATATTGATGATATTCTTGTTTTTAGTAATAATAGATATATCCATATTGCACATGTTCATAAAGTCCTTGATTTATGTAAAGTTAATAATATTATACTTTCTAAAAAGAAAATTGAATTATTTAAGAACAAAATTGATTTCTTAGGATTAAAAATAGATAAAGGAAAAATAGAACTCCAACCTCACATAACCACTAAAATATTGAATTTTCCTGATAAATTATAAAAAACTAAAGAGTTACAAAAGTTTTTAGGCTTACTGAATTATGGTAGAAAGTTTATACCTAATCTAAGCACCTTAGTCAGGCCACTTTGCAATAAACTTAGCAAGAATGGTCAAAGATATTTTAATAATGAAGATGTAAAATTAATCCGAAAAATAAAAGAAATAATAAAAAATTTAGGACCAATAGCTCTCCCAATTGATAGCTACTATAAAATAATTCAAACAGATGCTAGTAGCATAGGATGGGCAGGAATTCTCATTCAAAAAAGGAAGCCCTAAAGATACTGAAGAAATAGCAATGTATTCTAGCGGCAAGTTTACAGAACCTGAGAGTAGAAAGTCAAGCACTGAATTAGAACTATTATGTATAATATACACTCTAAATAATTTTCATATATATATACAAAATGAATCATTTACTATTAGGACAGATTGTAATAATATAGTAGAATTTTATAAAAAAGTACAAAAGAAAAATTTTGTAAAGAAAAATTCATTCATAAGCAAAAGATGGATAAGTTTCTTAGAAACATTAACTGGTAGAGGATATAAAGCAGAATTTGAACATATTAGTGGAAAGGATAATACTATAGCAGATATATTATCTAGACTAATAAATATTTAATCTTTGAATGCAGGAAATATGGCAGGAAGTTCAAAAAATCTTCAAAAAAGCTTTACTTTCCCTACTCAAAGCAATAGTGCAAAAAAGCTCAACATAGGACCTTTTACAATAAGCAATAACCCTGGAGTTCCTTTTCAACCATTAAATCAACTAAAAGATAAGCTTACTGAACCTCAACAAGCTTTGCTCAACAATATTTGGTTTTTTAGAAATGATAATAAAGGATTTTTAAATTCACTAAATGTTTTAAGCCAATACTTTGTAGAAAACAACAAGTTTTCATGTTATGTAGTTTATAGAGGAAGAAAAGTTGGAATTTATTCAACATGGCAAGAAACTGCTATGTATGTTGAAGATTTTCCAAATCCCAGTTTTAAAGGTTTTTACTCATTGGAAGAAGCCACTAGATCCTTAAATATGTTTTTACAAAACCAAGATGGTTTTGAACCAATTTTAGAATTTAATGGAATCATTTATGATCGTAACCAAGTGATTAGCTTCATGAATCATTTCAAAACGATAAATGAAGCAAATCATAGAATATCAGAAGAGCTAGAAAGTTGTAAAAAGAGTATGCATGATCTTTTAGAAAAGATCCAAGATGAAAATACAGTACTAAAGCAAAAATTAGAAGAAGCTGAACAGCTAGCGGAACAACTCCGAAGAATTAGCATAACAAGCCAAAAGAATAGTACAGAAGCTGACGAGGAGGCAAATTCTGTAGAA
Source organism: Acer saccharum (assembly GCA_030490815.1). NCBI lineage: Eukaryota > Viridiplantae > Streptophyta > Magnoliopsida > Sapindales > Sapindaceae > Acer > Acer saccharum. The sequence goes on along the minus strand of CM059876.1, from coordinate 19,094,676 downwards.
AAGCCCCTTGATATTATAAATATTACCCTAATGAGGGATCAAGCTAAAAATCTTCTTAAAGCAGTAGAAAAGCTTCATGTAGATATAAAGCAAACCATTTTTGGTATAGCACAAAATATACATTTAAAACGTTTTCTCAAAATCCAAAAGTTTTTAGCCGTAGGTGTAGGATTACTTGAGGGTATGACTACCTTTTTACAAGAGAAAAAGATTAATAATCAAGTTGTATATAAGTTTGTTTCAGCCCAAATAAATTTAAACATTTTTCCATTAGAATTTGAAATCCCTGATTTTGCTGATAAAGTTAGTATTGAAGAGCTATTTAGCTATGGCATTATTGATGGGATTCATGCAACAAATATTTTAAAAATCTCCTTTCTTCCTGAAAAACTTCAACAATCAATCAGGATGTTTGGAGGAAAGCATGGTTTTTGTCTTGACATTGATTCAGTCCCCTGTGAATGGATTGTCAACCATCCTTACCGGTTGTCAAACTATTTACCAGCTTATCACTTCGTAGTGATAGTACCATACAATTTCCCTGTTGAATTTCTACGAGAAGATTATCCTCATGATTATGGTCAGGACATATGTCTTGAACATCTTCAACGATACCGAGCCCAGAAATGCTTCACTTGTGTAAATTCATCCAGGCCTAAGCTGATCAGACAGACTCCTCACATGTCAATCTTCATAAGGAGTCACGATGTCATGTCTAAACACCCTATTCCATGGATATTTCTTAGCCCAGAAACAGATGACTACCTAAGAGAAATCCAAGAGGAGGAGGAAGACAGGATAAGAGAATTTCTCACTGAAGAAGAAATAGATGAACAGTTCGATGACGAAGCATACCATAATTTAGACACTTAAGCAAGCATGAAGCTAGTACAACAAAGTGTCGGTAGAAAAAGACAAAGATAGTGAAAAGCAAGATAAGAAGATAAGATCGACATCAAAGTCAGAAGATAAGAAGATAAGATCAAAGCCAGAGTCACAGAGTCAGAAGATAAAAAGATAATATCGACAAGCTTGAAGATAAGACTGACAACAAGAACAGCAAAAGCAAGTATCGATAAGTTCAATTGTCAGACTTACTTTTTGTAAAATATTTATTTATAGTTGGCCGTATGTTTTAGCCTTTTCTCTGTAAATTTTAGTATAAATTACGCTTTGCTCTCATTTGTAAAGCACGAGCAAATCTAGAGCTTTCAAACACACTCCCACTCTCTCTTGTAATATTTTCAATTTCCTCACTAGCAATCAATAAAACTGTGAATATTTTCAAGTAAGATCTTTTCTTCTTACCTCTCTACTTTACTTCTTTTCCAGTTTTTATTTAGTTGTTTCAACACCAGGAAGTCTTACCAGGTTAACGAAAGCATAAGAAAAGTATTAAATTTCTAGAGTAACTCGGTCCTAATATAGATTTGAAAAATTGGTTTTCAACTATAAAGGAACTTTTTCTATAAAAGTACCTAGTAGAGATCCCATTTTTATGAAAACAAAATCTTAAGATTTTCTGGAAAAAACTCCTTGGTGGTCTACGTGGGTAAGTCCTGTTTGGAAAGGCAGTAGTAGACTTTAGGGGTATTTGAAAATTCGTTTTGTTTAAATGGAAACCATGGGATCTTGAAAGGCCTGTTTGAGTTTCTATATAGATTGCACACCCTCTTTTTCAGTTATATAACCTATATTGCATCTGCTTCTTCTCCAAAAATGATTTTTTTGGATCTTAATCATATTGAAGTTAATCGGTATTTAGTAGCTCATTCACGGTGATATATCCTATACATTCATGGTGTTCTACCTTCTCTCACCTGAAAGCCTTTGGCTATTTGTTATATGTAGGGGTGTGCGGCGGATCGGATCCAATGGATTTGCCATGATCCAAGATCCGATCCGATCCGATTGGATCGAAGAAATTGTAATCTGATCCGATCCAATTTTATAGCAGGATCCGATCCGATCCGATCCGATCCGATATGATCCGATGGATCGAATTAATATAAAGTCATTCGTAATATATAAAAGTTATAATTTGAAATAAATAAAATCAAATAAATTATTCAAACATTACTAATTAATTCAAATAAAATTAACATTAAAAAAATACATGACATAACTTGTAAACTTTATATAATTCAAAAAGTTTATAAACATTATACATCAACTCCAAATGTAAACTTAAAAAGCCGTGACGTTGATGAAGAAGAATAGAAGAAAAGAAGATGGTGGATTGTTGGTTGTAGAGAAATTGAGAAAGAAAACCCAAAATAGTAACATTAAAAATTGTATTTTGGTTAGGCATTTACATTAGAAAGTAGTGGATAAAATAAATTGCCCAATATAAAAATAAAGCCTAATATTTTAGGTGGATTCGGTGGATTTCCAAACGGAAATCCAAAATCGGATCGGATCCAATCCAATGGATTTTAGAATTTAGGATCCAATCCGATCCAATCACCACTCTGGATCCGATCCAATGGATTGTATGGGATCGGATCGGATCGGATCCTGCACACCCCTAGTTATATGATTGCCTTAGTGTAGATATTTGTCATGTATATTGAGATACGTTTCTTAAGGTTAATGAAGCATAACATCAATGAAAAATGCCAATGTTGATATCTAATAATGCTCTAGTTGCACTTTTGCAGCTCCCCCCTGCAATCACAAGGAGAAATTCATAAAGACAATTATTGGTTTACCATGCGATTTAATTGCAACTCGTAATTTCGATGTGGTGAAGGTTCCAAATGGACATTGTTGGGTTGAGGGAGACGATCCATCTCTTAGCATGGATTCAACATCTTTTGGCTCCATATGTCGTTCTAAGGCACCATGCCGATGAATTGTTGAGTTAATAATATTTGTGATAGATCATTATATTTGTTATTATGTAGAAAAGTTTTCCTTAGCCATATTTCTACTTAGAATCTTTTTTTGATGAATCTACTTAGAATCTTTTTGAAACAAAGTATTTTGATCCAAATACCATTCAGGCTCTCAAATAAGTAGAACCCTTGTCATGCTCAATTTGATCCTACAGTTCAATCTGGATGGTCCCCTAATTTAACCTCTGTAGTTTCCCATTTCCGATGCAGTAATGCCTCTTCAAAAGTTGACGGAAACATGTGAAGTATACTTTTCATTCAAACGCTTATCAACCTGAAGTTGCTTCTAATTACTATAATTTTAAGCAATAACATTGTTTGACTAGTTTAGTTGATGTACATTGCAAAATGCAATCTATATAAACAGCAAGTGTTTTGAGTTTTCAGCTGCTACCTTCACTCAATCTTCGCTTAACCTGAACAAGCTATTCTATACAGGTTCCTTTCAGCGAAAGGTGACACACATTGTATGGCCTCCTCAGAGAATAGGTCAGGTTGCTGTACAGACTTCTCAAAACAGACTTTCTTCTTCCTAACAGGATTTCAGTTGCATGCCCCTTTTTCAACGATTTCTCTCTTTAGTTTTTAAGCATTTGCAAAGACATCATTCTTTGATTGGGTTGCTGTGCTTTATATTATTGAAAAGCACAACCATAGTTTTGAAACTGTCAAGATCTAAGGCAAGCTTCATGGTTTCTACATGCAAGTGTGCAAAGTTTTTCACATCTTCTGAAAAGAAGATAAATAGAATGTGATCCAAGTTTTTCCCTGGTAGTATTGTGAAAAGCATACTTGTATTTCCTCAGTGATACCTCATCATTTTAGCTTCTCTAGCTTTCCTGGGTTTATTTAACCTTAACTCTTTGCCCTGTCCCAAAATTTGAAAAATGATCGTGCCACACCGAGAACAAAATTTTATCGCGTGATATAAGAAAATCCCAGAATTCTTTTCCTAGAATCTTAAAATAAAGCAAAAGATTATATTTTTTTCAAGAGAAATAAGAGGATCACATTTCCTTCTTCATCGAATATGCTCCAAACTTTAATAAGAATATCCATATAAATTTGTTTGGTATTCCACCAATAAAAAAAAAATATTCAAAATAAGGTAAGTGTAAAACAAATGTTGCATTAGTTTTTAGAAATCAGAAATAATCATAATTGAAAGGCAAATTGCACAAACATACTTTGAGTTTAAGTGTAAATAGTTGTATGCAACTTTTATTCAAAATTATACAGACATAAAACATCAAAAATCCCACAGGTATTAACAATACCTAATATCCTATCAAAAATATATATGTATCTATTATCAATCAATAATAAATAAAAAGAAAAAAAAAATCCAAATTATTAAAAAAGAAAAAAAGGCTCACAAATACAAAGCAGTATCAACACAATAACCATACCCATCAAACAAAATACTCCACGTAACAACATTTCTATGAGACATTTGATCAAACATCAAATGCACGTCCTTGATCCAATATTGTCATCAAATCCGAGCTCCGTCGCAAGCCATGAACCTGCATTACCTCGAACAACCCCTTGATAAGCATTTTTGCCTTTAAAAGCAAAGGGGAAGTAAGCTTGTCAACATCCAGTCCCTCAATTCGCCATTTCGTAATCATCATGAGGGCATTTTTGGGTTGGTTGCCACAAGATAAGTTGAGAAGAAATGTGAGATCGATGATCTCCTTCGGCTAGAGGAGACCGACTGGATTTTTTTTTATTACATTATTTAATTAGATTTTCTTAAATAAATGTTTAAACCGTAAATGTAGTTCCCAAAACTGTAAATGTAGTTACTAAAGCCATAAATGTAGTTACCGTATTCATAAACGTAATTATAAGCAAATTTTTTAAGAAATCATGACATGGTTACTGAAGCCGTAAATGTAGTTAAAGTAGCCGTAAACATAGTTACAAGCAAATTTTTGAAGAAATCATGAAATGGTTACTGTTAACCCAAAATGGTCACTGGGGTGCAATTCAGAATTAACGGTATGTGAGGGACCCGGATCTAATTGGATCTGGGCTAGCGGGATACTCTATACCCCGATACCCCGCTAATTCCTTGGAATCCGTTAGGCGTGATAGGATTTGTAGGTGACGGATCCGGATCGGGATCCTACAAGGGCCAACGAGATACTTGGTAATCTGATATCCCGTTGGGTACCCCGATCTCGATATTATGAAGGATGCAAGTAGTAAGATGAATGATTTCTTATATGATGGGTGCATAAAACAAAAGCTCTATATATATATATATATATATGAATCTCGATCTCGGTGGGATCTTTACAATTTGGTATTTGAACTATCAGTATTTCAGTAAGGAAAAAGTGAAGCATAGGGGGAAAAGTGGAGATGGAGCTTTTCGTGCCTGTCGATAAGTAGTAAAAGTGTCGTAAGGTTTTTCTTTTTCCTTTCTCCCGTCATCACGTGATCAATATATAGGCTCGCCTCCTTGGTGAGCACTCCTAGAACTTCGGTCTAGGGTTTTCGTGGTGCACGGCTCTTCTTTTGGGGTCCGACACTTTCGTCAGGAAATTGATCCCAAAAGATCAGGTGATTCCTTCTTTCCCAGTTCTAATTGAGTTGACTCCTATTAAAAATAGGATCCTCAATTGGCGGGAATGAATGCCGCATTGTAGCTTGAGTTTTAAACCCTGAACGGTGACGTTTAGTGTCTGTTTTTATATGTAGTCTATCCTTCAGGGTGCCCCCCTCCTGCTTCAGCGGGGTCGGTCTACGGGGGTCCTGATATACATCTTGCCATGTGTATGTCATGTGTTTCGCTAGTCGAGGTACTCCAGGTACCCCGCATTCCTCGTGTCCCTCTCAAAACGATGTTTCCAGATATCGGGGCTTTCAAGTAGCAGGGTACCCTGGATACTCGAGTATCGGGGTACTCAGGGTAACTGGGTACCGGGATCTCGTGATGGTTGCGTCCTCCAAAGACCCCTCTTCTTTTTGGCTTCCTAGTGCTTTCCTGGCCCCGGAGATTCTGGACCTGGTAGGGGTAGGTAAAAGCTCTTACTTTAGCCCGTCGGCTAGCAGGTGGGGGTACCCAGACATCTTTTCGTTGTTATTTTGGATCCTGGCCTTCTTCTCAAAACTAGTGGAAAATTCTTTTTTGATCCCCGCCCATTTTGGCGGTTAACAGAAGTCCCCCCTGACTTGAACACCGGTATCTTACTGGGGTTGGAGTCAGGATTCCCAAGACCACTCGAAGGATTTTCCGTCTTGTCTGCTTGTCTAATCTCGTCCGGCTGGCTTCCGTAATCGATGAGAGGAACTTACTTGGATTTGGTAGCATTTAATGCTCGACCCACGCACGGGATAACGTCTATTTTCATATTTAAAATGGGCCGCCTTTGGCGCGATTCCCCTCGAGCCGTTATGATTCATCCCCGACTTCGCTTCGTCCACTTACCTCGATAACTGTCCGCATTCGCCTATAAATGCTATATTTCTTCTTCCTTCGCACGCTCACACTTACTTAATCCCTTCAGAGCCTCTGCTTCTTCTTCTTTCTCAAGTCTTCCTTCTTAAAAGATCCTCTTTGCCCTCCTTCTCTTACTTAAATGGCATCACCTTCCAACAAACCAGCTTCTGAAACGGTTCTCCCGGAAGATAGCCCGACGGTCTTAGCCAATCCTGCACTTCTTTCTCCGAATCCTCTTGACAGCATTGACGAAATGCTTGACGCAGGACGAATGGAATCAAGAGATGACTCCCCGACGTCTAGAGAGCCGAAACGGGGCCGGGATGAGGGCGACGTTGTTGACGATGGTATTCCGCTAAAACGTTGTCGTTTTAGCAAGGATCAAAGAATCGGGTCGGGTTTTGGCACTGGGCCCGAAGATCCAGCCTGAATCACTGATGAAGACGACGATGATGATGCTTGATGCAGTAAAATCTGTATTCAATTTACTAAGAAAGTTCGTTCACTGGGATCGGCGATTCTATCGGTCAATGCCAATTAATCTAGCAAGGATTACTCTAAGTGCGAAAAACTAAATTGCATAATGCTTTGTTTTGGAAATTGTTTAATTCTAAAATTAACCTAAATTACGACTACTTGAACTAAAAATCAAATCAACGAATAATCAAATCAAAGAATGAATATATGGGGAGATACTAGGGAATCGATGCACCTTTCTTAGACACTCAATGCTCTCAATTAGTCTCAATAAACACTTCAATGAAGTTTAGGGCTTGTTTTGATAAACAATTAAGAACGAATCTCCTTCCCACCACTCGCACAAAGGCCATGTGTCAAGTGTTAGTAATGAAATCCCTATGAACAAAACTCTAAGCCAAATCAATGCCACAAGGCCATGCAAACATTAATTTTCAAGTCTATTAAGCTTATGATTGTGATTCAAATGGAAAGGCCATTCACATCCAAACCCTAATCTCAAAGGTAAACTAAATCACAAACTCATATCAATTGAGGCCACAAAATAATACGAATCAATAATATAGAGCAATTAATTCAATAGACAAGACTAAAACCTAATTGATTAACAAAAAGATAGACTCATTGATTACATAGAGTTGTCCAAAATTGGTTACATCAATCCCCTAATAAAGGTTTAGTTACACATCAATGGAGAGAACAAAAATATAGAAGAGATGAAGATAGAACCCATTATGGTGTGATGTTTCTGACTTGCGATCTCCGTCGTCTTCCTGCTCCAAGTAATCTCCTCCGATGGAATGAATGAAAAGAATCAAGGAATGGTGGTCTTCAAACTCTCTCTGTCTGTCTAATATGTCGAACCCTATTTTCTCTTATTCCCTTCTTTTTATAGGTCTTCTGCAGTGACGAGAAGACGAGGAGGCGGTCCACCGCTCAACGTGCCGCTGGGTAGGCACTTGCATGGGCAGCGGACGAAGCAACCTCCACACACTGGAATGGCTCGCCTGGCGTGCCGCTTAGTAGGCACTTGCCTCTTGAGCGGCATGGCCGGCGGAAAAGGCAATATCATTGGCGCCTGTTGCACCGCCGGCGGTGCACCTGCCTGATGGGCGGCATGTCCGGCGGAAAAGGGAGAAAAATGCCCTTTCTGCATCATTTGACTCTATCATCTCCAGAATACGATCCGATCAACATTTCTATGGTAAGAGACCTGCAAAGACTCAACAAACACATCAACCCACCAAAAAGACCCAATGAACAAGCATAAACATAAGCAAAAAGGGCAAAAATATAAGCATAGAAATAGACTGATCAATGCTGAAATCGAGGCGGTTGATGAGGATACCCCGACTATCGGCCGAAAAGGGGTTCACGTAGGTCCATTGTCCTCCTTTCAGGACGGTCGGATTGTCCTGGATTCCATCTGTACATCCGACACACTTATCCGATTGAGGAGGACCTATAGGATACCGGACTACCTCTCGCTGTCTCTTCCTCATCGAGGTTTTGATGTTTATAGCCCCTCTGAAGGCCGCTTGCTGATCCATGTAGTTGTCTTCGAATGCGGGGTCCGGCTTCCACTTCATCCTTCACTCCGCAGGATACTTGTAGCTCTGGAGCTAGCCCCACTCCAGATTTCTCCTAGGTTCTGGAAGAACCTGACAGGGTTCTTAGTGCTCTGGAGAGAGCAGTGTGAGAGGGACCACATACAGAGGGAGGCGGGTATTGACAAGATCCGCTACATCTACCAGGTAGCCAGCCTTTCTCCCTGGGGTCAATTTTACTTGAGACCCAGCAACAAGATGAAGTTCGTCGTACCCGGGGCAAACGTGAAATATAATCCACCCTGGAAGGACGAATGGATAGTAGTCGAAGGGGAATGGGGTCGCTCGGTGCACATCGGGGGAACCGAATATCCCGTTCCCACCTAGTTTTCTCCAAGAGACAAATGGAGTTCAGAGGAGTTGTCTTCCGAATCCAAGGAGATTCTGACAAGGATCCAGAAGCGGGTTATATCAACATGCAGTACCCCTCTTGTGATTCCTTCGAATGAGCCCGGCTAGAGAGGTATCTGAGGATATCTGTCGCTGAACCGGGTGAGTGATCGTGCTTTGTCAACATCCTTCTTTCATTCTCTCTCTCTATGTTTATTATTACATATTTTCTTATATATGCATATATATATATATATATATATTTGCAGTCTCAGCAATCCCTCCTCCAGCATCTCCTCCTACTGCTTCGGGACCGCCAATCTCGGCTTCTCAAGTACCCTGCTCTCCTATTCCATCTCCGCTTGGCACCGGGGGCACCCCGGGGTCGTATCCTCCGGCACCTTCCTCCCCTCCTACCTTGGCGGGGTCTACATTTCGTTCCCTAAATCCTTCGTTGACGAAGATCATTGCTCGTCCCTCTCTTAGTGAGATGTTGGCGAAGGCAGCTAAAGCAAAAACTTCTCCAATCCCCAAGGCGAAGCTGGCTACAAAGGCTGTTGCCCCTAAGTCTACGGTTGCGGCAGGCTCTCCTGAGAAAGAAAAGCCTGCCAAGGTGAATGAAGGCGTGACTTCCCCGATGCTTTGTCCGGGGTATCAACTGAAGTCAATTTGATGCTAGAACTCTGTACGTGGCAGGGAGCAGTGTCAACGCAATGCATTGAGATGTTGAGTACCCAGGTGGATATTCTTAGTTTCTTGTTGAACTGCCCTGGTAAATAACTTAAGTTATTTTGACACTAGGTTCATCCTGGAGGGGGGTATTCCCCGTCCGAGGCTTCAGCAGTCCATATATGTCCCCCTGGTTTTGATATGATTGATCCTGGCGGGCGACTACGCCCCTTATGCTTTCAAGCACCAGATCCTTCTTGGAGGAGGGTATACCCCGACCAAGGCAGTAGGAAAGCCATATAGCTGTTCCTGGTCTTGAGATGAAAAGAGTGGCGAAGACTTGTTAGGCGAATTTAGGAGATCCAAAACTGGCTTTATTGAATTTCTCAAAAGCAAAAATACAGAGCAGAAATCATTGGGGTATACATATCAGAAACATCCCAACCAAGATAAAATTTCTCTTCCAACTTAAAAAGTAAGACCTCCTAGATTGACTGTCCTTCCTAGCGCGATCAACTGAGCAATCCTGCCATATCTCATAACTGCTATGCAGGATACTTGTCAATCCTTCCCGCTCCTCCTCTACTGTGTTCTCCAACTACACCATCCTGTATCCCGACTTATGACCATAGTGAACATATTGTTTGGCTAACGCAGCAGGGTTGGCTGACACTGCATAACATGTGCGGGCTGCTTGCTGATCTCCCCTGACTTCTCCTACCTCGGTCCCAACCGGGAACTTTAAGACATTGTGATAAATGGACAAAACTCCCCTGATACCTGATAAAAATGGCCTTCCCAGAATTGCATTATAGGCGGACGGGGTGTCAACCACTATGAACTCAGTCATGATGTTCTGTTGAAGGTGGGCCTCTCCAATTATCACGGGCAAGATGTGCGTTCCTATTGGCATTACGGAGTCCCTTGTAAATCCGTATAGGGGTGTAGTGCAACTATTGTAACAAGGATTCTTAAGGTTGAGCTTCTCCAACGCTCCTTTAAACAGGATATCCACACTACTTCCGGTGTCTACAAGGATGCGGTGGACCCGGCAATTAGCAATCTAAACCATGATCACCATTGGATCTTCATGGGGTTGCACTGTGTTGTAAGTATCATCTTCAATGAAAATGATTTGGGCGGATCGAGGGTATTCTCGGGATCCCTAGGATACCCAGAACACATCCTGGCCATTGGTGAGCTTCGGAATCTTCCTAGCATGATTCTTTCTTGAATTGTTGGAAGTCCCGGCTAGAGTTGGTCCTCCACTGATGGTATGGATTACATGGATTTGTTGCATCAAATCCTTTCCTTCGTCTTTCCTCCTTTCTTCTGCATCCCGCATCTCCTTCTGTACTTCTTTTCCCATTTTGATGCTGTCCCGTACTTGTTGCAAGAACTCCGTTAAATGTCCTCCTCTTACCAAACTCTCAATCTGGTTACAGAGGCTATAGCATTCAGATGTGTTGTGCCCGACATTCTCATGAAAGTCGCAATACTTGTAATGGTTTCTCTGATCAGCTGGGACTTTTATTGGATCAGGTTTCCTAAGCAGACATTTATCGCAGATGGCTAGGTATATGGTTTCCCGGGAGGCATTGAGTGGTGTGTAATGGTTATACCAGTCCTCCTTCGTTGATATGCGGGTTACCTCTCTTAGCAGAGGAGTTGCTCGAGGTGGAGTTCTTTTAGTAGGATATCTCTCCCGGTATTGAGGAGGTGGTAGCCTGTATGTCGATCGATTTGGGGGAGGGTTCTGTACTCTCCTCGCAAGTGTAGGCTTTGGGGATTCCTTCTTAGACCGCTTAAATGTCCGGGCTTTATCGTGTTCAACCTTAATTCGGAGCTGCTCATCTATGTCCACCTGCTCCAGTGCCCTATCATAGACCTCCTGGTATGTCTCAGGCAGATGTTTGGCAAATGACCGGAATAACCTGCCGGCCCATAAATTTCTTCTGAAGTTGGCGAGGGTCTCCTTCTCGGCGAATACTCCCATCTGTATTACTTCCTTGTGGAACTTCTCTACGTAAGATCTTAGTGCTTTACCCCGTTCCTGGATTACATATTGCAACAGAACAGGGTCCTTGGGGTGAGGTTTGATTCCCTGAAATTGAGCACAAAAATCGGTAGTGAGCTTTGTGAATGAATTTACACTCCCTGGAGGCAACTTTCTAAACCAAGTCTTTGCACAGTCGGTCAGTGTCGAAGGGAACATCCTGCACATGGTTGACCGGGTAGCGTTCTAGATCTCCATCTGATGGACAAAGCTCTCTATGTGACTCACGGGATCCTCCGATCCAGAATACTTCTCCGTGGGCATCTTGAACTTGGGGGACAACTCGACTTCCCGGATCCTCCTAGAGAATGCACGTTCATCTCCCCCATGGGGTTTTTCTGAGTACCTCGTTGTTTCCCTTTCTTCAATTCTTCGAGCTTCTTCGCCATCTTGGTCATCTGGTCCTCAAGGCGCTTAGATCCGTTGTGTCTATATCGTGCCATTGAGTCTTCATTGTCCGAGGTTTCTGATTCCTCTGTAGGTTCCTTGCTCTCCTCTTCCCATCGGCGGGCACCTCGCTGGTCCCTCCTGGATCCAGCACTACCACCTGCGTCGGGCTGAGGATCCCTTTTCCTTGCCACTGGCCTTGTTGTCGACTGGGCTTTCCTAGGTGGAATGTCAATAGCTGATTTCACCAATCGATGTCTAAGATCTTCGAGATGCTTCTGTACTGGTAATGGCAGCCCGAGTCTGTCAAAAATCGGTACCCGAGTACTTGGTCCAGCCCCTTCTGTAAATCTGGGTGATTCAAAGGGTATCCTTTGGGCAATCATTCGAAGGCGGACGCTTTCCACATAGGCAGCAACTTGTTGCTCTATGGCCTCTCTAGTTGCTTCTAGGACCGCGGGGTCCTGTAGTGCTGGTCTAAAACCCGGTGGCAGGATTGGTACCGGGATCTGGCTTTTAGTTCCTTTCCTTTTCCCCTGATTCATCTGGGTGGAAGCGAGGGAATGGGGCCCGAAGTTCGCGGGCTGTCCTTGGGAGGATCGAAGCCTCATCTTCTATCTTCTTTTGGGTTAAATCTTGAAAGCTTGTTAAAGGGTGGGGAGTTGTTCCCACAGACGGCGCCAAAGTGTTAACCCAAAATTGTCACCGGGGTGCAATTCAGAATTAACGGTATGTAAGGGACCCGGATCTAATTGGATCTAGGCTAGCGGGATACTCTATACCCCGATACCCCACTAATTCTTTGGAATCCGTTAGGCGTGATAGGATTTGTAGGATCCGAATCCGAATCCGGATCGGGATCCTACAAGGGCCAACGAGATACTTGGTAATCTGGTATACCGCTAGGTACCCCGATCTCGATATTATGAAGGATGCAAGTAGTAAGATGGATGATTTCTTATATGATGGGTGCATAAAACAAAAGCTATATATATATATATATATATGAATCTCGATCTCGGTGGGATCTTTACAATTTGGTATTTGAACTATCAGTATTTCAGTAAAGAAAAAGTGAAGCATATGGGGGAACAGTGGAGATGGAACTTTTCGTGCCTGTCGATAAGTAGTAAAAGTGTCGTAGGTTTTTTCTTTTTCTTTTCTCCCGTCATCACGTGATCAATATATAGGCTCACCTCCTTAGTGAGCACTCCTAGAACTTCGGTCTAGGGTTTTCGTGGTGCACGGCTCTTCTTTTGGGGCCCGACACTTTCGTCAAGAATTGATCCCAAAAGATCAGGTGATTTCTTCTTTCCCGGTTCCAATTGAGTTAACTCCTATTAAAAATAGGATCCTCAATTGGTGGGAATGAATGCCGCATTGTAGCTTGAGTTTTAAACCCTGAACGGTGACGTTTAGTGTCTGTTTTTATATGTAGTCTACCCTTCGGGGTGCCCCCCTCCTGCTTCAGCGGGGTCGGTCTACGGGGGTCCTGGTATATATCTTGCCATGTGTATGCCATGTGTTTCGCTAGTCGAGGTACTCCGGGTACCCCGTGTTCCTCGTACCCCTCTCAAAACGATGTTTCCAGATATCGGGGCTTTCAAGTAGCAGGGTACCCTGGATACTCGAGTATCGGGGTACTCGGGGTAACTGGGTAACAAGATCTCGTGATGGTTGCGTCCTCCAAAGACCCCTCTTCTTTTTGGCTTCCTAGTGCTTTCTTGGCTCCGGAGATTCTGGACTTGGTAGGGGTAGGTAGAAGCTCTTACTTTAGAACTTGAATATGATATTTTTGTCGCACAAATATATGTTGATGACATTGTTTTTAGGTCTACTAATAAAACAAAGGTTGATGAATTTGTTAGTGTTATGTCAAGTGAATTTGAAATGAGTATGGTGGGTGAGTTGAATTATTTTCTAGGAATACAAGTGAAGCAAACTAGCATGGGCATAATGTTGAATCAATCTAAATATGCTAAAAATCTAGTTAAGAGATTTAGCCTAGAAAATGGAAAAGATTTTGAAACTCCCATGAGCACCACTTTAAAACTTGACAAAGATGAAAAAGGGAAAAGTGTTGACCAAAGCCTTTATAGAAGCATGATAGGTAGTCTACTTTACCTAACGGCTAGTAGACCCGATATTTGCTTTAGTGTTGGCTTGTGTGCTAGATTCCAAGCAAATCCCAAAGAATCTCACTTAAAAGTCGTCAAGAGGATCATTAGGTACATCAAAGGTACTCATAGTCTTGGTCTATTCTATTCATTTGATACCAATGATATCCTTGTAGGCTATTGTGATGCGGATTGGGCGGGAAACATAGATGACCGAAAAAGCACATCGGGCGGTTGCTTTTATGTTGGTAATAACTTGGTTTCTTGGTCAAGTAAGAAACAAAATTCGGTTTCCCTTTCCTCTTCCGAAGCTGAATACATTGCGGCCGGAAGTGCTTGCACACAATTACTTTGGATGAAACAAATCATTAAGGATTATGAGATAGAACAAGGAAAAATGACACTTTATTGTGATAACTTAAGTGCCATTAACATCTCTAAAAATCCGGTTCAACACTCCCGCACTAAACACATAGACATTAGGCATCATTTCATTAGAGATCTAGTTGAACATTCTATTGTTACTCTAGAGCATTTGCCTACTAAAAATCAACTTGCAGACTTGTTCACTAAGCCCTTGGACAAAGAGAGGTTTAAAACTCTTAGAATGTCCATTGGCATGATTTGTGTTGATTGATGTCTTTGTGTGATTGTGAGTGGCTTGATGAGCAAAACTTTAGTGCATATCATTGTCTTTAAGAGCTACTCACTTGAGAAGTAATGATCTTTAACAAGTATCTTCTATTGTTTTTAGATCATGCACTTGAGCTTGAAAATCTTATTTTTGAAAAGTGCACTAATGCTTCTCTTGTATGTTTTAGTTTTTGAGTATATGTGGTTGAATATGTGTAGATAATGGATGCATCTAGAAGTTTATTGTTAAGTACATGATAGATGACCTATGGTATGTATCCATTTTGCTTCAGCACTACATAGTAATCAACGAGCGCCCTCATGGAAAGGGCTACACACCTTGGTTGTGAAACCACCAAATGTAGGAAAGGGCTACGCCATTGTGATGAGTGAAAGCCGCCATGAGGAGTATATGTTTTTGTAAGTAAAATCAAAGAAGTGTTGAAAATGAATCATTAAAAAAAAAAAAAATCTTTGATTCTAAGCCTAAAAGAAATGAAAAATTAAAAGGCTTATTGGTGTATAGTTGAGAATTGTGAAAAGCTCGGGTTGACAAATAGAAACGGGAAAACGAGCCACATGCACACACACGCTTATATATTGATATCTATTCATTTTAAAAGTAAAAAACCGGATGAATATCGGTTTGACCTATTTTTGGAAAGGCTTTAGATGGATAAGTGTGGATAGAGTTTGCATGTTGATATCACAATTACTCCTACTATATATTTGAGAAGCATTCACACACACACACTTTGCTTATGTGCTTGATTCATTAGCAATGTGAGAATATTTTTGAGAGATTAATGAAAATCTATGATTCTCTCTTGGACTTTGACAAGTTATGAAATATTTTCTCTTATTGCTTGATTGTGTGATTGTGTGATGTCCCTTGTGAACAAATCTACTTGTTGATAATATGTGGAGCATATGTTAAGGGGGAGCTTTAGTTTATTCAACTTTCGCTTTCTATATGATTTGTTTGCTTAATATCTCGTTCTTTATCTCTTGTGTCTCTTGTCTATTCCTTGACAAAAAGAGGGAGAAAATGTATACCTCACCATGTTTGATATTGGGGAGTTTTTTGTATACTTCACACCTTGTGTGGAAATTGTTCCAATTGTGTGAATCTTATTCCTCTTAGTGCTTAATTGTGACTTTGTCTTAAGAGGGAGAATTCTTGTCTTAAGGGGGAGAAAGAATTCTTTCTTGACAATGTTAAGGATAGTTGGTTCTTGGAAATTGGGAAACTAAGGGAATGCTTTAATATGAACATATTTTATTCACTTGAGATAATGCATTTGTGCATGAGATAAGGGATATCTTCTATGTTTGTTGTTTGGTTAAATAACTCACCATTCTTCTTTAGAGAAGATCTCTTTTTTTGGTTGCTATTTTCTCTCATAGGTACTTTGAAGACCGAAAGAGGAATTCTTGAAGACTTGAAGACTTTTTAGTCTAGGAATTTCTTTGTAATGTGAGATTGAGAGTATGCTATCATTTTGAGTTTATTTGAGTGAAACTTTGTATGGTGAGGTTGAGTGCTTTTGCCATGGAATAGCCAAAGGGGGAGATTGTAAGGTTTATGATTTGTATTGGCTTAATTCCATTGCAAAACACTCTATGATTGTATTAGTTGTTGCTTAGGACATTATTTGAAAAAAGGAAGCTTAAAGAGTGAAGAGCAACGTCTAGTGCAAAAGTCGTCTTCAAGAGGTGAAAAACGTCAAAGGTAAATCTTGACTTCCACCCTCTTACAAGGCGTTAGCGCACACACACACAATTCATACATGTGTGTCCCTGCATCGTGGTTCAAACATTTGGTATAACACATTCACACACTTCATAGCATGCTCATGCATTGATCTTGTATTGACAAACATTGTGAAATTGCATGCTTTGTGACTATCTCTTTGATATGGCATGCTTGTGTGAATATGTGTGATCAGTCTAATTCTATGCTTATATTTTGCCCTTTTTGCTTATGTTTATGCTTGTTTCTTGGGTCCTTTTGGTGGGTTGATGTGTTTGTTAAGTCTTTGCAGGTCTCTTTCCATAGAAATGATGATCGGATCTTATTTTGGAGATGATGGAGTCAAAAGATGCAGAAAGGGCAAAAATTCCTATTTACCGCGGCCCATGCCGCTCATCATGCATGTGCACCGTCGGCAGTGCACTAGGCGTTCGAGGAAGGCCCATTTTCCGCGGCCCATGCCGCTCAGGAGGCAAGTGCCTCCCAAGCGACCCATCCAGCGACCCATTCTAGAAGGTTGAGGTGGGAATTTCCGCTGCCCATGCACGTGCCTACTCAGCGGCACGTTGAGTAGTGGTCCGCCTCTTCGTCTTCTCAAAACTGCAGAAGACCTATAAAAAGAAATAAAGGAAAAATAAAAGGGAGCCGACTCTTAGAGACATTCAGATCGAGATTAATATCACCATTCTTTCATTCTTTTCATTCATTCCATCATTAGAAGATTACTAGGAGCAGGAAGACGACGGAGATATCAAGTCAGAAGCACCTCACCATAATGGGTTCTATCTTCATCTCTTCTATGTTTTTGTTCTCTCCATTGATGTGTAACTAAACCTTTTTTAGGGGATTGATGTAACCAATTTTGGACAACTCTATGTAATCAATTAGTCTATATTTTTGGTAATCAATTGGGTTTTAGTCTTGTCTGTTGAATTAATTGCTCTACATTACTGATTCATATTATTTTGTGGCCTCAATTGATATGAGTTTGTGATTTAGATTATCCATGAGATTAGGGTTTAGATGTGAATGACCTTTTCCATCTAAATCACAATCATAAGCTTAATAGATTTGAAAGTTAATGTTTGCATGGCCTTGTTGCATTGATTTGGCTTAGAGTTTTGTTCCAAAGGATTTCGTTACTATCACTTGACACATGGCCTTTGTGCGAGTGGTGGGAAGGAGATTCGTTCTTAATTGTTTATCAAAACAAGCCTTAAACTTTATTGAAGTGTTTATTGAGACTAATTGAGAGCATTGAGTGTCTAAGAAAGGTGCATCGATTCCCTAGTATCTCCCCATATATTCATTCTTTGATTTGATTATTCGTTGATTTGATTTTTAGTTCAAGTAGTCATAATTTAGGTTAATTTTAGAGTTAAACAATCTTCCAAAGAAAAGCATTATGCAATTTAGTTTTCGCATTTAGAGTAACCTTTTGCTAGATTAATTGGTTTTGACCGATAAAATCGCCGATCCCAGTAAACGAACTTTCTTAATAAATTGAACACAGATTTTACTGCATCAATTTTGGCGCCGCTGCCGGGGATTGGTATAGATTCTATTAGTTGGATCTAGTTAGTTTAGGTTAGGTAGTGTGTGTCATTAGATTTTATTTTAAGTTTTTAGTTATTCTCTTGTTTCATCTTTGTTAGGTTGATAATTAGTGTTGGCATTAATTCCATATCAAAACGTGTTTTACTTGTAATGTTTAGTGGTTAGTAAATGAAGGATTTCGAAGATGAAGGATTTCGAAGATGAAGGACGTCTCAACCATTATTCGTTCAAGTTGCCGGCTTTTAAGAGTTTCAGGCATTATCGGTCTACAAAGGTATTCTAAGTCCTCTTATCTCTTACAAGGCTAGGCACACACTCACACATATCATTCTTGTGTGTCCCTTCATGATTTTATTTCATTTACATTTCACTTTCACACACTTAGCAAAATATGCTCATGCATTCACATTTAGTTAATAAACTTTGTGTTTTGCATTTTCTAGGACTATGTCCGGGAAACTAGCATATATGTGTGTATTTGTGTTTGTATGTTTCCGTATTTTGCATTTAGGACTTGAACATGTTCTTATTCAATGCCTTATTGAGTTCCGGTCGTTTCGGTTACTCATTCATAAGGTTTCGAGTCCAAACGTGTTGACTATGCCACTTTACGTTCTCTTACGTTGTGTTGACTTCATCGATGATTTCCGAGATGATTTCTCAACCGTTTTTCAAAGTTGTATAGTCTTTTTCGTGCGTGAGAGAGTCACGGTTCGTAATTCGAAAACGGATTCAAATTCGGAGTTCGAACGCCCGAGATATGGGCCGACGAACCGAGGGAGCGCGCGAGAGGACAGCCCAGGCCGTGGGCCACAAGGGCTGGCCGTGGTTGAGGCCGTGGGCCCCACGGCTTGGAGCACCCTCTGCTCCTGTGTGGGCCACGCGCCCCCCGCGGCCAGGGGGTGACGTGGCACCACATGATTGGCCGGTCCCCTCCTTCTCTCTCCTCCTATTTCTTCCCTCTCTCTCTCATTTTGAATTTCTAAGAAGAAAATTTCAGTTTTCCCGTCAGCCCTCTCCTCTGAAATTTCTGATTTTCGAAACACCATATCTTCCTCATCCGGAGTCGGATTTGAGTGATTCAAGTTGGAGAGTGTTCGTATTTGAGTCCTCTAACATCTCCAAGTGGTTTGGTAGCTGTTTGATCGTGATTTCCAGTGGTTGATCACTGAATTCCGAACCAGCTTCAAAATCCGAGGTAATGGTCTCATCTTAGGGATTTCTTGTTATTTGACCTTCCAAATGCTTGGGGTTTCTTCTTCTATATCTATGTTATTGTTTTATAAAAGCTATTTGAAAAGGTAGCTTGATTATCATTCTAATTGAAACTCAATTTGTGGACTTATGTTGACTAGATTTTATGATTCTAGGTTTTACATTTGTTTGTGAGTTGTATTGTGATTAGAATGGCATCTTAGGTTGTTTGATACTTAATTGAATTAATTTTGTGTTAAAATGACTTTGAGATTTGATTTGATCCTTTGATTAGTGAAATCTAGGATTTGTGTATTTTTATGTGTTTTAGAGAATATAGGTTTTGATTGATGTAAATCTCAAAATCTTGCTCTATATTTTTGTCTAGTATATTGATTGATTTTAATCTCATATATCTAGCCTTTGATTGTATATTGATAGCATCTTGAATTTGTACTTAATGAACATTTTGTGATTCAAGTGTTATGTGTGTGAATGAGACTTTGAGTATATGTGTTAGGTGTTTCACATGCTTAGGTTTCTATTCATGTATTTTTGCATCTAGACTTGATTAATTGTGTTTTCACATGTTTAGGTCTATTTGTGCCATAGAATGTATTGATCACATGTTCTATGTTGTAATGAATGTTTGCATCATTTGCATTCACATGATCACACTAGGAAGTCCTTGTAAAAGGCATGAAGTCTTGGTTAGAGTCGGGATGACTCGGATAGCCAAGCAAGAAGTCTTGCCTAGAGTCGGAATGACTCGGATAGGTAAGCAAGGAGTCATGGCTAGAGTCGGGAGGACTCGGATAGTCATGCATGGGAGGCTCCCTAGAGGCAAGAGTGCCTTGGATAGGGAGTTGGCTATTGTGTTGGTAGGCCTAGGCGTATGGTTAGACATAGAGTCCGATAGAGCGGGGTACACGGGAGGTGTATGCACTCTTGAGGAATTTCTAATCTACCATCGATGTTAGTTGAGTGTGTTGTCCAATATATGGTGGTTCCGCATCATTGAGGGATTTCATACTTTCCAATAGGGTTGGGTAGGCTTAGACTTCACTAGGTTGGGTGAGCTAAAGATTGGTCACTTTGTGAATGTTCTATGTTTACTTTCCAATAATATAGTACCCAATGGTTGTAGTTCAACCCATGGATGTTTCCTCCTTGGAGGTTTTACCACGTTAAAAAAATCCCTTGTGTTAATTCTTTCTATCTCTTCTCTTATATTTTAATTGTATATTTTATTGTCTTGATTCATAATATTCACTTGTGATGTATTGTGAACCAAGTCTTTGTATAGTGTGATTAGTGTATTCATTCTATAGATCAATTTGTATCTTTGATTCTTTTGTATATTGTAATATTTGTTTAGTGACATTTTGTTCACTCTTGTAACACATTGAACATCTTATGAAATACAAGCTTATTTTGTTGTTATGTTTATTTGCTATTTTACCTCACATGACTTGTTGATATACTTAGACATTTCTCTTATGATTGTAACATCATATTGTCTATGTATGTCTTCCTTGGCTTATCGTGTTGTGTGTAAGGCTACCTTGAGGGACAAACGAATGTTTGTTCAAGGGTTTGAAAAAAGGTGTAAAAACCTATTCACCCCCCCCCCCCCCCCCCTCTAGGTATGCTTTAAGCAATTTAACTTCGTTTGTGTACATTCAATTAGTATCAGAGCGGGTCGTCGGACGGCACTCGATGAGATCCGGGTTACACTTACGAGTGGATTGATTAGGTATTTGCTAGAATGGTTTTCCAAGATGATGTGATGACCGAAGGGGCTTCAAATTCTAGGCCTCCTCTTCTCAAGGGTCACAACTACGGGTTTTGGAAATTGAGGATGAAGGCTTACATCCGATCTATTGATGAGAGAGCTTGGATGACCGTTGAAGAAGGTTACCTTGCTCCTAACAAGATTGTGGATGGAGTGACCGTTTCCAAGCCTAGGAGTGAGTGGTCTACTAATGAGTTTGAGTTAGCAAAATCGCATCATCGGGCGGTGAATGCTATTTTTGGAGGTGTTGATAGTAGGCAATTCTCCTACATTCAAAACCTAGAAACCGCTAAGGAGGCATGGGAGGCTCTCCAAGTCACCAATGAGGGGACTAAAGCGGTGAAGAAGTCTCGTCTTCAATTGCTCACTTCCCAATTTGAGGTTTTGCAAATGGGTGAGGAAGACAAGTTTGTTGACTTCCAAGATAAGCTTCTAGACATCGCCAACCAATGCCAAGCACTTGGTACTCCTATCTCCGGTGAGAGGCTAAATTGGAAGATTCTTAGATCACTTCCAAAGAGGTTCAAAGCCAAGGTTACCGCCATTGAAGAGAGCAAGGACGTTGACGTCATGAGCATAGATGAGTTGCTAGGATCTCTTCAAACTTTTGAGGCGTGCATGAAACCAAAGGCTAAGAACAAGGGTTTAGCTCTCAAGGTTGTTAAGGAAACTAGTAGTAGCGATGATGATGAGGAGATGGCGTTATTGGTTAGGAAGTTTAGGAAGTTCATGAGGAAAGGTGCCAAGTCAAGTGGCAAGTACTCAAGGGACAAGGAAGTCAAGAAGTCCTTTACTCCACCTCATGAGAGGAGTGGCCATGCTAAGAGCAATAGGAAGGTTCAATGCTTTAAGTGCAAGAAGCTTGGACATTATGCTTCGGATTGTCCTAGTGGTGATTCTAAGAGGGACAAGAAGGGAAAGGCTATGGCGGCTACATGGAGTGAAGATGATGCCTCTAGTGATGAGGAGAGCTCAAGTGATGAGTCTTCTAGTGAAGAAGAGCTAGTAAGCAACTTTGTTGCATTCATGGCTTCTCACTCTACTCTAGAGGATGTTAATCAAGATTCATTGGATAAGGAGATTGATCAAAGTCATCAAGAGTGTTTAAATGATAATCCATCCTACATTGATCTTTTGGCTAAGGTAAAGTTTCTTGAGGAGAAGTTGAAATTAGCCTTGAGTGAGATTGATGAGATGGAGGACTTGATCAAGATTCAAGTGGATGAGTTTGTTGCTACAACTCGTAGGCTCTTGCGTGAAAAGAATGCTATTGAAAAGAAGCTTTGCGAAGTTGAGGGTATTTTGCTTGAAAAAGATAGGATCATCTCAAATATGAACTTAGAGAGCTCAAGTGTAGTGGTGGTTGAAGAGAAGCTCATAGAAGCATCACTTCCTACTAGTGAAGCTATCATTGAAGAGAAAGCTCCTAAGAAGAGACGTTCTAAGAAGAAGAACAAATTGAAGAATAAGGTACCCCTTGAAACTCCCACTTGTCCTCCACCACCACCGGAAGGTAAAATCTCTCCTTTTGTTCCCATATGTCATTTTTGCAATACCTTAGGCCATATCAAGCCCAAGTGCTATAAATTCATTGAATATTGCAATTTAGAAAATGCATCTAGGAATAGAGAGATTTGACCTAATTCTATGCATGCTAAAGTTTTTGAATATGGAAAGCATGATAATATGTCAATGCATGTTAAGAATGTCCGGAAGGTGAAGAATGCATATTCTACAAAGCTTGACCATGCATGTGTTGCTAACAATGTTGAGAAGAAGAGTATTAATGATATTATTGTGAATCAAGTTGTGGAAGAACTTTACTCTAGGTTCAACATTGTGGTCAAAGAGAATCTTGATGATGTTCGTGTATGTCCACCCAAGACAAAATTTGTCAAGGGTGAGTGCTCTTACCATTAGTGTAAGTTGCACATGTGAGTTAGCTTTAAGACTAGTGTCGTTGATAAGAAGCTTAGCTTTTTGCTTTGTATCTTTACAACTTGACATGAACTTAGCTATCTCACTTTGTTTGTTTTGATAGTCAAAATTTGTTGATTAACTTTTGAGAAGTTTTTTTTGGAATCTTAATGGTAACATATTTGTTATGGCTTTTAGAGAAAGTCATTTTTTTTTGTTTGTTTGAGTTGGATTACATTGCCTTTAGTCTCTTGGAATCGACACACCTATAACTTGTAGTCATGAGGACTCACAAGCCAAGAGGACTCATAAAAAGGGTGAAGGCTTTGTATTTGGTGAAAATAGCTTGCGAAGGTATCTCTATATCATATTGCTTGCTTACTTGATTTTTCATCTATCAACTCATTGTTTGTATCTCATTCATGAAGCATGTCATAATTGAGAACTAATATAGTGTTTATATGGTACTCTTTGACATTTGCTAGTTTAAGATCTTTTGGTGATAAGTGTTCACATTGATCTTATTTCATGAAGCGTGTTGTTATTTGTATGATTGTTGAGTGGCTAATTTTTGAATAATGTGAGCTTCATATTCTTTGATAGCTACTCTCTTGAGAAGTAGAGATCTTAAGTAAGTCTCTTTACTTGCTTCTAGATCATGTGCTTTTAAGCCTTTAAATTGGTTTCAAAAATGCACTTTGCTTCTCTTGTATGTTTTGTTAAGTATGTTGAGCTTGATTGATGTTCGCTTTGGATACACCTTGAAGTCCTAAGGACTAGTACATTTAAAAATGACCAATGGTTGGTATCCATTTGCTTCGGCAACATAGAACTCAACGAGCACCGTCATGGAAAGGGCTACACACCTTGGTTGTGAAGCCACCCAATGTTGGAAAGGGCTACGTCATTGTGATGAGTGAAAGCCGCCATGAGGTGTATATGTTTATGTTAGAAAAATCAAAGAAGTGTTGAATTGAATCAAAAAAAAAAAAAAAAATCTTTGATTCAAGCCTTAATTAAAAAAAAAATAATAAAATAATAATAAAAGGCTTTTGGAGTATAGTTGAATAATCAAATGAGCTCGGGTTGACAAATAGAAATGGGTTGACGAGCCACATGCACACACACGCTCACATGTTGAAATCTATTCTCTTTATAAGCAAAATTTCGGATGATAACAAGTTTGACCTTTTTATGGAAATGCCTAAGATGAATAGATGTTGAAATTGTATGCGTGCTTGATTATCAAACTACTTCTTTTCATATACTTGAAGCAAAATCTTCACACACTCACTTTTGCTTAATTAGTATTTGTGATACTTTAGCAATTTTTGATGACATATGAGAGTGATTGAAAATCTTGATGTAACTCTCTTAGATATGTGAAGCTTATTTGCAAATCTAATAAAAATTGCTTGTGATGTGATTGTGTGGTGATTTTTGTGAACATTTGTCTATCTTGATTTTAGATGAGGCACTTGTCAAGGGGGAGCATAATATGCTAAATTCTTGTTCTCTTTTATGACATGTTCACATGTTCTTCAAGGTTGTTAATTGTTGGCATTATTCTTATTTTTGATAAATCATGAAGATGCTATGATAAATTCTTACTTGCATGGTGATTTATTAAATATAGTGTTTTTGCCTTTGTATATGTTTATTGGTTTCTTATTTGTTTCTTTGTTTCCTCTCACTTTGTTTTTAGTTTGTTTTGTATTGCAAGATTATGGGTAAAGCAAAGAAGGTTGGTGGAAACACTTCTTCATCTCCCATTGCCAAGTCCAAACCTACCATGTCTTCCAAAATTTCCAAAGGTAACAAAGTTGATGAATTGGGAATTTTTGGGTGCAAAAAGATAATTCAAGAAAGGGGTATTGACTTGGACTCTTGTGTTGGATCATATGTTTATGATGTGCTTAAGAGTAGGAATTGGATTTCATGGGTCAACATGTTAGGAATATCTAATGAGACCATTGTTAGAGAATTTTATAATGCTTACAAACCCGGTTCTACTGTGACTAGTGCTACTCTTAGCATAAGGAAAGTTGTCTTTAGAGTTTGCCCTAGGAAGGTTAATGAATTTCTTAACTTGTCAGATGACATTGAATCGGAATTCCTTGATGTTGATGTCTTGGAAAACCTTAATTTAATGGGTAAGACTCTATGTGATGATGATGATTTTGTGTGGGGGAAACGTGCTTTTATTAGGCAAGGTGAGCTAACAAAAATTAGTGCATTTTGGCATTTATTTGTATGCTCCAATCTTATTGTTTCTACTAATGCTTCGGAGCTTAATAGAGACAAGATTAAGATTGTGTATGCCTTGGTTACTAACCAACCTATAAACCTTGGTGAATTGCTTGTGGAGCAAATTCAAAGTGCGGCTTGTACTAGTCGTTTGGACAAGAAATTGGCTTTTCCGAGGTTTATAACTCAATTGTGCTTAGCTAAAGGTGTGAGGAATCTTGATGGTGATGTTATGCTTCCTCCCTTAGAGAAGTTGAGTGAGAAACGTATGGCAACCATGTTATACAAGGACAAGGGAAAGTCTAATGATGTACTTAGGCTTTTTGGTGATTCTCTTGATTCTAACCATGTCCCTAACTCACCCGCTCTTCCTAGTTGGGCTTTAAAATTGAGGAAAGAGGTTGAAGAATCTCATAGGTTGATTGAGGCGTCACAAAGGAAGATTGAAGACCTTAGTGCAAAGCTTGTTGCTCAAGATGAGAGGATCAAAGAGTTGGAAGGAAAATCAACTCCAACAAGGCAATATGTGAGATCCGCACACCGTTCTTCTTTCCTTGGTGGCACAAGTGGCTAGAGAGCTTCATGAGGTATAATTTCTTACTCTTTCCCTTTGGCTTCATATCATGTCAAAAAGGGGGAGAAATATGAGAAACACATGGGAGATATCTAGCTTACTTAGTCTTATGTTAGTTGTTTTATATTTTTGTATATTTGGTATCTAGCTTGAACTATGGCATGTAATATTTTTGTTGAATCTTGGCTTAGAATATATTGATGGATAGTATGTATTAAGGGGGAGCATTCTTGATCCATTTGAACTTATATGTTATTATTTTCTTACCTAAGATTGGATATTGCCATACTTGTTGTCTCTTGGATATTCTTGTGCTTTCAAGTTATTTTTTAGGTGATATCAAGAGAAGACCAAGATGAAGTTCAAGACTTGATTTATAATTTGTGTCTATATGTGTAACTCATTGTACTCATTGTGACCAAATTTTCTTTGTAATTGTTTTAGTGTTTGTTTAGGGGTTTTGTCATGGAATTTGCCAAAGGGGGAGATTGTTGTTAGGTTGATAATTAGTGTTGGCATTAATTCCATATCAAAACGTGTTTTACTTGTAATGTTTAGTGGTTAGTAAATGAAGGATTTCGAAGACGAAGGACGTCTCAACCATTATTCGTTCAAGTTGCCGGCTTTTAAGAGTTTCGGGCATTATCGGTCTACAAAGGTATTCTAAGTCCTCTTATCTCTTACAAGGCTAGGCACACACTCACACATATCATTCTTGTGTGTCCCTTCATGATTTTATTTCATTTACATTTCACTTTCACACACTTAGCAAAATATGCTCATGCATTCACATTTAGTTAATAAACTTTGTGTTTTGCATTTTCTAGGACTATGTCCAGAAACTAGCATATGTGTGTGTATTTGTGTTTGTATGTTTCCATATTTTGTGTTTAGGACTTGAACATGTTCTTATTCAATGCCTTATTGAGTTCCGGTCATTTCGGTTTGAATGTACACAAACGAAGTTAAATTGCTTAAAGCATACCTAGAGGGGGGGGGGGGGGGGGGGGTGAATAGGTTTTTACACCTTTTTTCAAACCCTTGAACAAACATTCATTTGTCCCTCAAAGTAGCCTTACACACAACACAATAAGCCAAGGTAGACATACATAGACAATACAATGACACAATCATAAGAGAAATGTCTAAGTATATCAACAAGTCATGTGAGGTAAAATATCAAATAAACATAACAACAAAATAAGCTTGTATTTCATAAGATGTTCAATGTATTACAAGAGTGAGCAAAATGTCACTAAACAAATATTACAATAACAAAAGAATCAAAGATACAAATTGATCTATTGAATGAATACTCTAATCACACTATACAAAGACTTGGTTCACAATACATCACAAGTGAATATTATGAATCAAGACAATAAAATATACAATTAAAATATAAGAGAAGAGATAGAAAGAATTAACACAGGGGATTTTTTAACGTGGTAAAACCTTCAAGGAGGAAACATCCACGGGTTGAACTACAACCATTGGGTACTATATTATTGGAAAGTAAACATAGAACATTCATAAAGTGACCAATCTTTAGCTCACCCAACCTAGTGAAGTCTAAGCCTACCCAACCCTATTGGAAAGTATGAAATCCCTCAATGATGCGGAACCACCATATATTGGACAACACACTCAACCAACATCGATGGAAGATTAGAAATTCCTCAAGAGTGCATACACATCCCGTGTATCCCACTCTATCGGAGTCTATGTCTAACCATATGCCTAGGCCTACCAATATATTAGCCAACTCCCTATCCAAGGCACTCTTGCCTCTAGGGAGCCTCCCATGCATGACTATCCGAGTCCTCCCGACTCTAGCCATGACTTCTTGCTTACCTATCCGAGTCATCCCGACTCTAGGCAAGACTTCTTGTTTGGCTATCCGAGTCATCCCGACTCTAACCAAGACTTCATGCCTTTTACAAGGACTTCCTAGTGTGATCATGTGAATGCAAATGATGCAAACATTCATTTCGACATAGAACATGTGATCAATACATTCTATGGCACAAATAGACCTAAACATGTGAAAACACAATTAATCAAGTCTAGATGCAAAAATATATTAATAGAAACCTAAGCATGTGAAACACCTAACACATACACTCAAAGTCTCATTCACACACAAAACACTTGAATCACAAAATGTTCATTAAGTCCTAATTCAAGATGCTATCAATATACAATCAAAGACTAGATATATGAGATTAAAATCAATCAATATACTAGACAAAAATATAGAGCAAGGTTTTGAGATTTTCATCAATCAAAACCTATATTCTCTAAATCACAAACAAATACACAAATTCTTGATTTCTTCAATCAAAGGATCAAATCAAATCTCAAAGTCATTTTAACACAAAATTAATTCAATTAAGTATCAAACAACCTAAGATGCCATTCTAATCACAATACAACTCACAAACAAATGTAAAACCTAGAATCATAAAATCTAGTCAACATAAGTCCATAAATTGAGTTTCAATTGGAATGATAATCAAGCTACCTTTTCAAATAGCTTTCATAAAACAATAACATAGATATAGAAGAAGAAACCCCAAGCATTTGGAAGGTCAAATAACAAGAAATCCCTAAGATGAGACCATTACCTCGGATTTTGAAGCTGGTTCGGAATTCAGTGATCAACCACTGGAAATCACGATCAAACAGCTACCAAACCACTTGGAGATGTTAGAGGACTCAAATACGAACACTCTCCAACTTGAATCACTCAAATCCAACTCCGGATGAGGAAGATATGGTGTTTCGAAAATCTGAAAATTCAGAGGAGAGGGCTGACGGGAAAACTCATTTTTTTCTTCTTGGAAATTCAAATGAGAGAGAGAGGGAAGAAATAGGAGGAGAGAGAAAAGATTTTTCGGCCAATCACGTGGTGCCACATCACCCCCAGGCCGTGGGGGGCGCGTGGTCCACACGGGAGCCGAGGGTGCTCCAGGCCGTGGGGCCCACGGCCTCAACCACGGCCAGCCCATGTGGCCCATGGCCTGGGCTGTCCTCTCCCGCGCTCCCTCGGTTCGTCGGCCCGTATCTCGGGCGTCCGAACTCCGAATTCGAATCCATTTTCGGATTACGAACCGTGACTCTCTCACGCATGAAAATGACTATACAACTTTGAAAAACGGTTGAGAAATCATCTCGGAAATCATCGATGAAGTCAACACAACGTAAGAGAACGTAAAGTGGCATAGTCAACACGTTTGGACTCGAAACCTTATGAATGAGTAACCGAAACGACCGGAACTCAATAAGGCATTGAATAAGAACATGTTCAAGTCCTAAACACAAAATACGGAAACATACAAACACAAATACACACACATATGCTAGTTTCCGGACATAGTCCTAGAAAATGAAAAACACAAAGTTTATTAACTAAATGTGAATGCATGAGCATATTTTGGCAAGTGTGTGAAAGTGAAATGTAAATGAAATAAAATCATGAAGGGACACACAAGAATGATATGTGTGAGTGTGTGCCTAGCCTTGTAAGAGAAAAGAGGTCTTTGTATACCTTTGTAGACCGATAATGTCCGAAACTCTTAAAAGCCGGCAACTTGAACGAATAATGGTTGAGACGTCCTTCGTCTTCGAAATCCTTCATTTACTAACCACTAAACATTACAAGTAAAACACGTTTTGATATGGAATTAATGCCAACACTAATTATCAACCTAACAATCTCCCCCTTTGGCAAATTCCATGACAAAACCCCTAAACAAACACTAAAACAATTACAAAGAAAATTTGGTCACAATGAGTACAATGAGTTACACATATAGACACAAATTATAAATCAAGTCTTGAACTTCATCTTGGTCTTCTCTTGATATCACCTAAAAAAAACTTGAAAGCACAAGAATATCCAAGAGACAACAAGTATGGCAATATCCAAGTATCCAATCATAGGCAAGAAAATAATAACATATAAGTTCAAATGGATCAAGTATGCTCCCCCTTAATACATACTATCCATCAATATATTCTAAGCCAAGATTCAACAAAAATATTACATGCCATATAGTTCAAGCTAGATACCAAATATACAAAAATATAAAACTACTAACATAAGGCTAAGTAAACTAGATATCTCCCATGTGTTTCTCATATTTCTCCCCCTTTTTGACATGATATGAAGCCAAAGGGAAAGAGTAAGAAATTATACCTCATGAAGCTCTCTAGCCACTTGTGCCACCAAGGAAAGAAGAACGGTGTGCGGATCTCACATATTGCCTTGTTGGAGTTGATTTTCCTTCCAACTCTTTGATCCTCTCATCTTGAGCAACAAGCTTTGCACTAAGGTCTTCAATCTTCCTTTGTGACGCCTCAATCAACCTATGAGATTCTTCAACCTCTTTCCTCAATTTTAAAGCCCAACTAGGAAGAGCGGGTGAGTTAGGGACATGGTTAGAATCAAGATAATCACCAAAAAGCCTAAGTACATCATTAGACTTTCCCTTGTCCTTGTATGACATGGTTGCCATACGTTTCTCACTCAACTTCTCTAAGGGAGGAAGCATAACATCACCATCAAGATTCCTCACACCTTTAGCTAAGCACAATTGAGTTATAAACCCCGGAAAAGCCAATTTCTTGTCCAAACGACTAGTACAAGCCGCACTTTGAATTTGCTCCACAAGCAATTCACCAAGGTTTATAGGTTGGTTAGTAACCAAGGCATACACAATCTTAATCTTGTCTCTATTAAGCTCCGAAGCATTAGTAGAAACAATAAGATTGGAGCATACAAATAAATGCCAAAATGCACTAATTTTTGTTAGCTCACCTTGCCTAATAAAAGCACGTTTCCCCCACACAAAATCATCATCACCAGAAAGAGTCTTACCCATTAAATCAAGGTTTTCCAAGACATCAACATCAAGGAAATCCGATTCAATGTCATCGGACAAGTTAAGAAATTCATTAACCTTCCTAGGGCAAACTCTAAAGACAACTTTCCTTATGCTAAGAGTAGCACTAGTCACAGTAGAACCGGATTTGTAAGCATTATAAAATTCTCTAACAATGGTCTCATTAGATACTCCTAACATGTTGACCCAAGAAATCCAATTCCTACTCTTAAGCACATCATAGACATATGATCCAATACAAGAGTCCAAGTCAATACCCCTTTCTTGAATTATCTTTTTGCACCCAAAAATTCCCAATTCATCAACTTTGTTACCTTTGGAAATTTTGGACGAAATTGTAGGTTTCGACTTGGCAATGGGAGATGAAGAAGTATTTTCACCAACCTTCTTTGCTTTACCCATGATCTTGCAACACAAAACAAACTAAAAACAAAGTGAGAGAAAACAAAGAAACAAATAAGAAACCAATAAACATATACAAAGGCAAAACACTATATTTAATAAATCACCATGCAAGTAAGAATTTATCATAGCATCTTCATGATTTATCAAAAATAAGAATAATGCCAACAATTAACAACCTTGAAGAACATGTGAACATGTCATAAAAGAGAACAAGAATTTAGCATATTATGCTCCCCCTTGACAAGTGCCTCATCTAAAATCAAGATAGACAAATGTTCACAAAAATCACCACACAATCACATCACAAGCAATTTTTATTAGATTTGCAAATAAGCTTCACATATCTAAGAGAGTTACATCAAGATTTTCAATCACTCTCATATGTCATCAAAAATTGCTAAAGTATCACAAATACTAATTAAGCAAAAGTGAGTGTGTGAAGATTTTGCTTCAAGTATATGAAAAGAAGTAGTTTGATAATCAAGCATGCATACAATTTCAACATCTATTCATCTTAGGCCTTTCCATAAAAAGGTCAAACCGGTTATCATCCGAAATTTTGCTTATAAAGAGAATAGATTTCAACATGTGAGCGTGTGTGTGCATGTGGCTCGTCAACCCATTTCTATTTGTCAACCCGAGCTCATTTGATTATTCAACTATACTCCAAAAGCCTTTTATTTTTTTTTATTTTTTTTATTTTTTTTTTATTAAGGCTTGAATCAAAGAATATATATTTTTTTTTTTATGATTCAATTCAACACTTCTTTGATTTTTCTAACATAAACATATACACCTCATAGCGGCTTTCACTCATCACAATGACGTAGCCCTTTCCAACATTGGGTGGCTTCACAACCAAGGTGTGTAGCCCTTTCCATGAGGGTGCTCGTTGAGTTCTATGTTGCCGAAGCAAATGGATACCAACCATTGGTCATTTTTAAATGTACTAGTCCTTAGGACTTCAAGGTGTATCCAAAGCGAACATCAATCAAGCTCAACATACTTAACAAAACATACAAGAGAAGCAAAGTGCATTTTTGAAACCAATTTCAAGGCTTAAAAGCACATGATCTAAAAGCAAGTAAAGAGACTTACTTAAGATCTCTACTTCTCAAGAGAGTAGCTATCAAAGAATATGAAGCTCACATTATTCAAATATTAGCCACTCAACAATCATACAAATAACAACACACTTCATGAAATAAGATCAATGTGAACACTTATCACCAAAAGATCTTAAACTAGCAAATGTCAAAGAGTACCATATAAACACTATATTAGTTCTCAATTATGACATGCTTCATGAATGTGATACAAACAATGAGTTGATAGATGCAAAATCAAGTAAGCAAGCAATATGATATAGAGATACCTTCGCAAGCCATTTTCACCAAATACAAAGCCTTCACCCTTTTTATGAGTCCTCTTGGCTTGTGAGTCCTCATGACTACAAGTTATAGATGTGTCGATTCCAAGAGACTAAAGGCAATGTAATCCAACTCAAACAAACAAAAAAAATGACTTTCTCTAAAAGCCATAACAATAATGTTATCATATAGATTCCAAAAAAAAACTTCTCAAAAGTTAATCAACAAATTTTGACTATCAAAACAAACAAAGTGAGATAGCTAAGTTCATGTCAAGTTGTAAAGATACAAAGCAAAAAGCTAAGCCTCTCATCAACGACATTAGTCTTAAAGCTAACTCACATGTGCAACTTACACTAATGGTAAGAGCACTCACCCTTGACAAATTTTGTCTTGGGTGGACATACACTAACATCATCAAGATTCTCTTTGACCACAATGTTGAACCTGGAGTAAAGTTCTTCCATAACTTGATTCACAATAATATCATTAATACTCTTCTTCTCAACATTGTTAGCAACACATGCATGGTCAAACTTTGTAGGATATGCATTCTTCACCTTCCGGACATTCTTAACATGCTTTGACAAATTATCATGCTTTCCATATTCAAAAGCTTTGGCATGCATAGAATTAGGTCCAATCGCTCTATTCCTAGATGCATTTTCTAAGTTGCAATATTCAATGAATTTATAGCACTTGGGCTTGATATGGCCTAAGGTATTGCAAAAATGACATATGGGAACAAAAGGAGAGATTTTACCTTCCGGTGGTGGTGGAGGACAAGTGGGAGTTTCAAGGGGTACCTTATTCTTCAATTTGTTCTTTTTCTTGGAACGTCTCTTCTTAGGAGCTTTCTCTTCAATGATAGCTTCGCTAGTAGGAAGTGATGCTACTATGAGCTTCTCCTCAACCACCGCTACACTTGAGCTCTCTAAGTTCATATTTGAGATGATCCTATCCTTTTCAAGCAAAATACCCTCAACTTCGCAAAGCTTCTTTTCAATAGCATTCTTTTCACGCAAGAGCCTACGAGTTGTAGCAACAAACTCATCCACTTGAATCTTGATCAAGTCCTCCTTCTCATCAATCTCACTCAAGGCTAATTTCAACTTCTCCTCAAGAAACTTCACCTTAGCCAAAAGATCAATGTAGGATGGATTATCATTTAAACACTCTTGATGACTTTGATCAATCTCCTTATCCAATGAATCTTGATTAACATCCTCTAGAGTAGAGTGAGAAGCCATGAATGCAACAAAGTTGCTTACTAGCTCTTCTTCACTAGAAGACTCATCACTTGAGCTCTCCTCATCACTAGAGGCATCATCTTCACTCCATGTAGCCGCCATAGCCTTTCCCTTCTTGTCCCTATTAGAATCACCACTAGGACAATCCGAAGCATAATGTCCAAACTTCTTGCACTTGAAGCATTGGACCTTCCTATTGCTCTTAGCATGGCCACTCCTCTCATGAGGTGGAGTAAAGGACTTCTTGACTTCCTTGTCCCTTGAGTACTTGCCACTTGACTTGGCACCTTTCCTCATGAACTTCCTAAACTTCCTAACCAATAACGCCATCTCCTCATCATCATCGCTACTACTAGCTTCCTTGACAACCTTGAGAGCTAAACCCTTGTTCTTAGCCTTTGGTTTCATGCACGCCTCAAAAGTTTGAAGAGATCCTAGCAACTCATCTATGCTTATGACGTCAACGTCCTTGCTCTCTTCAATGGCGGTAACCTTGGCTTTGAACCTCTTTGGAAGTGATCTAAGAATCTTCCAATTTAGCCTCTCACCGGAGATAGGAGTACCAAGTGCTTGGCATTGGTTGGCGATGTCTAGAAGCTTATCTTGGAAGTCAATAAACTTGTCTTCCTCACCTATTTGCAAAACCTCAAATTGGGAAGTGAGCAATTGAAGACGAGACTTCTTCACCGCTTTAGTCCCCTCATTGGTGACTTGGAGAGCCTCCCATGCCTCCTTAGCGGTTTCTAGGTTTTGAATGTAGGAGAATTGCCTACTATCAACACCTCCGAAAATAGCATTCACCGCCCGATGATGCCACTTTGCTAACTCAAACTCATTAGTAGACCACTCACTCCTAGGCTTGGAAACGGTCACTCCATCCACAATCTTGTTAGGAGCAAGGTAACCTTCTTCAACGGTCATCCAAGCTCTCTCATCAATAGATCGGATGTAAGCCTTCATCCTCAATTTCCAAAACCCGTAGTTGTGACCCTTGAGAAGAGGAGGCCTAGAATTCGAAGCCCCTTCGGTCATCACATCATCTTGGAAAACCATTCTAGCAAATACCTAAGCAATCCACTCGTAAGTGTAACCCGGATCTCGTCGAGTGCCGTCCGACGACCCGCTCTGATACCAATTGAATGTACACAAACGAAGTTAAATTGCTTAAAGCATACCTAGAGGGGGGGGGGTGAATAGGTTTTTACACCTTTTTTCAAACCCTTGAACAAACATTCGTTTGTCCCTCAAGGTAGCCTTACACACAACACAATAAGCCAAGGTAGACATACATAGACAATACAATGACACAATCATAAGAGAAATGTCTAAGTATATCAACAAGTCATGTGAGGTAAAATATCAAATAAACATAACAACAAAATAAGCTTGTATTTCATAAGATGTTCAATGTATTACAAGAGTGAGCAAAATGTCACTAAACAAATATTACAATATACAAAAGAATCAAAGATACAAATTGATCTATTGAATGAATACTCTAATCACACTATACAAAGACTTGGTTCACAATACATCACAAGTGAATATTATGAATCAAGACAATAAAATATACAATTAAAATATAAGAGAAGAGATAGAAAGAATTAACACAAGGGATTTTTTAACGTGGTAAAACCTCCAAGGAGGAAACATCCACGGGTTGAACTACAACCATTGGGTACTATATTATTGAAAAGTAAACATAGAACATTCACAAAGTGACCAATCTTTAGCTCACCCAACCTAGTGAAGTCTAAGCCTACCCAACCCTATTGGAAAGTATGAAATCCCTCAATGATGCGGAACCACCATATATTGGACAACACACTCAACCAACATCGATGGAAGATTAGAAATTCCTCAAGAGTGCATACACATCCCGTGTACCCCGCTCTATCGGAGTCTATGTCTAACCATACGCCTAGGCCTACCAATATATTAGCCAACTCCCTATCCAAGGCACTCTTGCCTCTAGGGAGCCTCCCATGCATGACTATCCGAGTCCTCCCGATTCTAGCCATGACTTCTTGCTTACCTATCCGAGTCATCCCAACTCTAGGCAAGACTTCTTGCTTGGCTATCCGAGTCATCCCGACTCTAACCAAGACTTCATGCCTTTTACAAGGACTTCCTAGTGTGATCATGTGAATGCAAATGATGCAAACATTCATTTCAACATAGAACATGTGATCAATACATTCTATGGCACAAATAGACCTAAACATGTGAAAGCACAATTAATCAAGTCTAGATGCAAAAATACATGAATAGAAACCTAAGCATGTGAAACACCTAACACATACACTCAAAGTCTCATTCACACACAAAACACTTGAATCACAAAATGTTCATTAAGTCCTAATTCAAGATGCTATCAATATACAATCAAAGACTAGATATATGAGATTAAAATCAATCAATATACTAGACAAAAATATAGAGCAAGGTTTTGAGATTTTCATCAATCAAAACCTATATTCTCTAAATCACAAACAAATACACAAATCCTTGATTTCTTCAATCAAAGGATCAAATCAAATCTCAAAGTCATTTTAACACAAAATTAATTCAATTAAGTATCAAACAACCTAAGATGCCATTCTAATCACAATACAACTCACAAACAAATGTAAAACCTAGAATCATAAAATCTAGTCAACATAAGTCCATAAATTGAGTTTCAATTGGAATGATAATCAAGCTACCTTTTCGAATAGCTTTCATAAAACAATAACATAGATATAGAAGAAGAAACCCCAAGCATTTGGAAGGTCAAATAACAAGAAATCCCTAAGATGAGACCATTACCTCGGATTTTGAAGCTGGTTCGGAATTCAGTGATCAACCACTAGAAATCATGATCAAACAGCTACCAAACCACTTGGAGATGTTAGAGGACTCAAATACGAACACTCTCCAACTTGAATCACTCAAATCCAACTCCGGATGAGGAAGATATGGTGTTTCGAAAATCTGAAAATTCAGAGGAGAGGGCTGACGGGAAAACTCTTTTTTTCTTCTTGGAAATTCAAATGAGAGAGAGAGGGAAGAAATAGGAGGAGAGAGAAAAGATTTTTCGGCCAATCACGTGGTGCCACATCACCCCCAGGCCGTGGGGGGCGCGTGGCCCACACGGGAGCAGAGGGTGCTCCAGGCCGTGGGGCCCACGGCCTCAACCACGGCCAGCCCATGTGGCCCACGGCCTGGGCTATCCTCTCCCACGCTCCCTCGGTTCGTCGGCCCGTATCTCGGGCGTCCGAACTTCGAATTTGAATCCATTTTTGGATTACGAACCGTGACTCTCTCACGCACGAAAACGACTATACAACTTTGAAAAACGGTTGAGAAATCATCTCGGAAATCATCGATGAAGTCAACACAACGTAAGAGAACGTAAAGTGGCATAGTCAACACGTTTGGACTCGAAACCTTATGAATGAGTAACCGAAACGACCGGAACTCAATAAGGCATTGAATAAGAACATGTTCAAGTCCTAAACATAAAATACGGAAACATACAAACACAAATACACACACATATGCTAGTTTCCGGACATAGTCCTAGAAAATGAAAAACACAAAGTTTATTAACTAAATGTGAATGCATGAGCATATTTTGGCAAGTGTGTGAAAGTGAAATGTAAATAAAATAAAATCATGAAGGGACACACAAGAATGATATGTGTGAGTGTGTGCCTAGCCTGTAAGAGATAAGAGGTCTTTGTATACCTTTGTAGACCGATAATGTCCGAAACTCTTAAAAGCCGGTAACTTGAACGAATAATGGTTGAGACATCATTCGTCTTCGAAATCCTTCATTTACTAACCACTAAACATTACAAGTAAAACACGTTTTGATATGGAATTAATGCCAACACTAATTATCAACCTAACACGGTTACTCATTCATAAGGTTTCGAGTCCAAACGTGTTGACTATGCCACTTTACATTCTCTTACGTTGTGTTGACTTCATCGATGATTTCCGAGATGATTTCTCAACCGTTTTTCAAAGTTGTATAGTCGTTTTCGTGCGTGAGAGAGTCACGGTTCGTAATCCAAAAACGGATTCAAATTTAGAGTTCGGACGCCCGAGATACGGGCCGACGAACCGAGGGAGCGCGCGAGAGGATAGCCCAGGCCGTGGGCCACAAGGGCTGGCCGTGGGCCACAAGGGCTGGCCGTGGTTGAGGCCGTGGGCCCCACGGCCTGGAGCACCCTCTGCTCCCGTGTGGGCCACACGCCCCCCACGGCCAGGGGTGATGTGGCACCACATGATTGGCCGGTTCCCTCCTTCTCTCTCCTCCTATTTCTTCCCTCTCTCTCTCATTTTGAATTTCTAAGAAGAAAATTTCAGTTTTCCCGTCAGCCCTCTCCTCTGAAATTTCTAATTTTTGAAACACCATATCTTCCTCATCCGGAGTCGGATTTGAGTGATTCAAGTTGGAGAGTGTTCGTATTTGAGTCCTCTAACATCTCCAAGTGGTTTGGTAGCTGTTTGATCATGATTTCCAGTGGTTGATCACTGAATTCCGAACCAGCTTCAAAATCCGAGGTAATGGTCTCATCTTAGGGATTTCTTGTTATTTGACCTTCCAAATGCTTGGGGTTTCTTCTTCTATATCTATGTTATTGTTTTATAAAAACTATTTGAAAAGGTAGCTTGATTATCATTCTAATTGAAACTCAATTTGTGGACTTATGTTGACTAGATTTTATGATTCTAGGTTTTACATTTGTTTGTGAGTTGTATTGTGATTAGAATGGCATCTTAGGTTGTTTGATACTTAATTGAATTAATTTTGTGTTAAAATGACTTTGAGATTTGATTTGATCCTTTGATTAGTGAAATCTAGGATTTGTGTATTTTTATGTGTTTTAGAGAATATAGGTTTTGATTGATGTAAATCTCAAAATCTTGCTCTATATTTTTGTCTAGTATATTGATTGATTTTAATCTCATATATCTAGCCTTTGATTGTATATTGATAGCATCTTGAATTTGTACTTAATGAACATTTTGTGATTCAAGTGTTATGTGTGTGAATGAGACTTTGAGTATATGTGTTAGGTGTTTCACATGCTTAGGTTTCTATTCATGTATTTTTGCATCTAGGCTTGATTAATTGTGTTTTCACATGTTTAGGTCTATTTGTGCCATAGAATATATTGATCACATGTTCTATGTTGTAATGAATGTTTGCATCATTTGCATTCACATGATCACACTAGGAAGTCCTTGTAAAAGGCATGAAGTCTTGGTTAGAGTCGGGATGACTCGGATAGCCAAGCAAGAAGTCTTGCCTAGAGTCGGGATGACTCGGATAGGTAAGCAAGGAGTCATGGCTAGAGTCGGGAGGACTCGGATAGTCATGCATGGGAGGCTCCCTAGAGGCAAGAGTGCCTTGGATAGGGAGTTGGCTATTGTGTTGGTAGGCCTAGGCGTATGGTTAGACATAGAGTCCGATAAAGCGGGGTACACGGGAGGTGTATGCACTCTTGAGGAATTTCTAATCTACCATCGATGTTGGTTGAGTGTGTTGTCCAATATATGGTGGTTCAGCATCATTGAGGGATTTCATACTTTCCAATAGGGTTGGGTAGGCTTAGACTTCACTAGGTTGGGTGAGCTAAAGATTGGTCACTTTGTGAATGTTCTATGTTTACTTTCCAATAATATAGTACCCAATGGTTGTAGTTCAACCCGTGGATGTTTCCTCCTTGGAGGTTTTACCACGTTAAAAAAATCCCTTGTGTTAATTCTTTCTATCTCTTCTCTTATATTTTAATTGTATATTTTATTGTCTTGATTCATAATATTCACTTGTGATGTATTGTGAACCAAGTCTTTGTATAGTGTGATTAGTGTATTCATTCTATAGATCAATTTGTATCTTTGATTCTTTTGTATATTGTAATATTTGTTTAGTGACATTTTGTTCACTCTTGCAACACATTGAACATCTTATGAAATACAAGCTTATTTTGTTGTTATGTTTATTTGCTATTTTACCTCACATGACTTGTTGATATACTTAGACATTTCTCTTATGATTGTAACATCATATTGTCTATGTATGTCTTCCTTGGCTTATTGTGTTGTGTGTAAGGCTACCTTGAGGGACAAACGAATGTTTGTTCAAGGGTTTGAAAAAAGGTGTAAAAACCTATTCACCCCCCCCCCCCCCCCCCCTCTAGGTATGCTTTAAGCAATTTAACTTCGTTTGTGTACATTCAATCTTACTTCGTGGTAGTTGTGTTTTTGGTGTTTCAGGTTTTATAGGTGTATGAACGGACGTCATTCTCTTGGAGGTATTCTGATCCCTGCTAATGACGAGATTGACCGAGTAGGCCGGGTTGCTAGACAGTTTGAAGAGTTAGATCCTTTAGTTGAGGACATGGGTGATCACGGTGAGCAACGTGACTGGGTTATTCGAGCTGAAAGAGAGGTTCATGATGAACAAGGTGTTCAGAATAGACAGGAAGTTCGAGACAATCCACCGGGTTTTCCAAGACGTGCACTAAAAGATGATATCAGACTAATGAGAGAGTCTGGACAGCCTATGCTGGGAGACCAACCTCAACCAATTGTGTTAGATGCCGTAGCCAGGAGTTATGAGTTGAGGGGTAGCCATTTAAATATGCTGCCATCTTTTCACGGTTTGGCAACAGAAGACTGCCTCCAGTTTATAAAGGACTATCAAGCTACCATAGGGAATTTCCCGATGGGCCGATTGACAGAAGAGCAGTTAAGGATGAGGTGTTTTCGGTATTGTATGAAGGACAAGGGCATCAAGTGGTACAATTCAGTAAGAGCAGGATCTTTGAGATCATGGGTTGACGTGTGCACTGCATTCTTCAACAGATTTTTCCCTGCTTCAAAAGCAAAAGAAGTCCGGATCAAGATAGCTAGTTTCGGTGAAGAAGATGGTGAGTCGTTCCATGAAGCATGGTCGCGATATAAGGAGCTGTTAGATCAAATTCCTCCTCACATGGTAGCGGAGGAGTACAAAGTCCGCACTTTTTATGATGGATTGACACCTTTCACACAGAACATTGTTGACAACGCTTGTGGGGGTATCATTACCAGGAAATCTACTTTAGAGATTGCTGAGATCTATGAAACTTTGGCTCTAAACTCCCAGCATAGAAGTTCAATGGTCAGAAAGGGAGGTAAGTATGAGGTCAACCAGACAACTGGGGTGGAAATTCAGATGGCAAATCTAGCTAAGCAAGTACAGGCTATGATGGCCCAAAACTCGAATAGGACTCAACAGCAGTTAGGGGTGAACTCAGTGCAAGATGGAGATGGGATACCATTTGAGACAGAGGAGGTTCAAGCTTTCAATTACCAAAGAAGGAGGAACGATCCTTACTCGAATACCTACAATCCTGCGTGGCGTAACCATTC
Organism: Acer saccharum; assembly: GCA_030490815.1. NCBI lineage: Eukaryota > Viridiplantae > Streptophyta > Magnoliopsida > Sapindales > Sapindaceae > Acer > Acer saccharum. The sequence goes on along the minus strand of CM059876.1, from coordinate 19,053,673 downwards.
GAATCTATCTTATTCTGACCCTAACACTGCTCTAAATAGTCATCAGCTCATTCAACAGAACACTCAGGGAACAAATCAAGGAGGTTACAACAGAGGCAATTACCAAGGTCAAGGTTCCAATAGTCAACCTCAACAATGGAACAATGCTGCAAATAAAGACAGTACCACCTATCAGTCGAAGAAAAGATCCTTGGAAGAAATTGTGACATCCCTTGCTGAGAATACAGAGCGCTTCTCACGTGATACAAATCAGAGATTTAACAACGTTGAGGCATCCATTAAGAATTTAGAAACACAGATGGGGCAAATAGTCGACGCAGTTCACAAGAATGAACCAGGAAGGTTTCCTAGTCAATCAGAGCAAGCCAAGGCATTGACTGTGTTGAGAAGTGGGCGAGTGTTAGACACTGAAGTTGTTAGAGGGCAAAAGAAAGAGGACACTAGGGGATCAGAGGAGTTAAGTGAGAAGGAGGCTAAAGCAGAAGAAGAGGTAGTGGTAGAGACACCCAAGAAAACCTCAGTTTTACACAAGTCATCGGATCCTTATATTCCACCCCCTCCATATGTTCCACCAATTCCTTTTCCTGGGAGGCTTAAAAGGGACAAGCTCAGCAAGGCTTTCAAAGAGATTTTTGATGTTCTGTCCAAGGTACATGTGAACTTACCTTTACTTGAGATGATAGAAAAGATGCCTGCATATGCAAAAATTTTCAAAAGCCTTCACACCAACAGGCAGAAATTTGGGCCGAATCATCAGGAATACATAGCAGGCAGTGCTAGTGCAGTTTTGCAAAAGGAACTTCCTCCCAAACTGAAAGATCCGGGTAGTTTCTGCATCAATATCACGGTAGGAGGTACCCAACTTGAAAGAGCAATGCTAGATTTAGGTGCCAGTATTAATTTGATGCCTTATTCTATTTACAAGCAGCTAGGGTTGAATGAGTTGAAGCCTACAACAATGTCACTTCTGTTAGCGGATGGTTCAGTTAGATATCCGAGAGGGCACGTTGAAGATGTACTGGTCCAAGTTGGAAAAATTATTATTCCAGCTGATTTTGTTGTATTAGACATGGAGGATGTGAGTAAAGAGACTAACATGAGACCTGTTCTTCTGGGTAGACCGTTCATGGCCACAGCAAAGACATTTATTGATGTGTAGAATGGAAAACTTTCAATGACAGTGTTAGATGAGACGGTGGAGTTCAAACTTTTTGAAGCATCATCATATCCCGCCGGAGCTGATGATTGTTCATTCATCGAGGTTTTAGACCCTGGGGTTGATGGAGTATTCAAGGATGAGGATTTGGCAGATTGGGATTGGGATGATCAAGACGACATGACTGAAGCTAGTTCTGAACTAGCTGAAGAAGAAGTTGAAGACTTCCAAGTTTCAACTGTCAGTTTTGCCAATGATCCACCACCAAAGTTGGAGCTCAAGGAGTTACCAACCACTCTGAAGTATGTGTATCTAGGTGAGAATGAGACATACCCGGTAATTGTTGCTTCAGAATTGCAGAGCACTGAGGAAGAAAGGCTCATTGGGGTCCTACAGAAACATAAGTCAGCTATAGGATGGTCAATTGAAGATATCAAGGGAATCAGTCCAACAATTTGCATGCACAAGATATTTCTCGAAGAAGAGTCTAGACCGTCAAGAGAGGCCCAGAGGAGATTAAATCCGATAATGAAAGAGGTAGTGAAGAAAGAGGTCCTGAAACTTTTACAAGTGGGGATAAGTTATCCCATATCAGACAGTAAGTGGGTCAGCCCGATTCACGTGGTTCCTAAGAAATCAGGTATTACTGTGGTTCGCAATGAGCAGAATGAGTTGGTTCCACAGAGGCTTCAGACAGGATGGAGGGTGTGTATCGACTACAGGAAGCTGAACACTGCTACTAGAAAAGACCACTTCCCTCTTCCATTCATAGATCAGATGCCAGAGCGATTGGCAGGGCACAGTCACTATTGTTTCCTCGACGGGTACTCAGGTTACAATCAGATAGCTATCGCACCAGAAGATCAAGAAAAAACTACTTTCACTTGTCCATTTGGGACGTTCGCATACAGAAGGATGCCATTCGGTCTCTGCAATGCACCAGGTACTTTTCAGAGGTGTATGATGTCAATATTTTCAGATATGTTGGAAGAGATCATTGAGGTATTCATGGATGACTTCTCAGTGTTTGGGGATTCATTTGATTTGTGTTTGCACAACCTTACCTTAGTCCTTAAGAGATGCGAAGAGAACAACTTGGTGTTGAACTGGGAAAAGTGCCACTTCATGGTACAACAAGGGATAGTTCTGGGACATGTGATTTCAAGAAGAGGAATTGAAGTGGACAAAGCCAAGGTGGAGGTGATCAGTAGTTTACAGCCTCCAAAATCCGTGAAAGATGTGCAGTCGTTTCTTGGGCATACGGGTTTTTACAGAAGATTTATAAAAGACTTTTCGAAGATAACAAGGCCCTTATGTTTGCTTCTACAAAAAGAAACTGAGTTTGAGGTGACTGAAGAGTGCATGATAGCTTTTAACACTTTGAAGAGTGCATTGACCACCGCACCAGTAATAATTCCACCTAATTGGGAATTGCCCTTTGAATTGATGTGTGACGCTTCGGATTATGCCATCGGAGCAATTTTGGGGCAGCGGGTAGATAAGGTTCCGCACGCGATATACTATGCTTCTCAAACCTTAAATGACGCCCAGTTGAATTACTCAACAACTGAGAAAGAGCTTCTAGCAGTAGTTTTTGCATTGGAGAAATTTCGGACGTACTTGGTGGGCGCCAAAGTCATTGTCTATTCAGACCATGCAGCCCTTCGTCATCTTCTTCAGAAAAAGGATGCCAAACCTAGATTGATTCGGTGGATCCTCCTGCTACAAGAATTTGACTTGGAGATACGAGACAAGAAAGGTAGTGAGAACGTGGTTGCTGATCATCTAAGCAGGTTAGTATAGGCAAATCCGAATGAAGTAGACATATTGCCATTGCATGAGAAGTTTCCGGATGAACAATTGTTGGCTGTGAAGGATAGTGAACCATGGTATGCTGATCTGGTTAACTATTTGGTAAGTGGGATAGTCCCAGAGGAATTGAACTCACAAGGAAGAAAAAGGTTCATTACAAAAGCGAAAAAATACTTTTGGGATGACCCTTATTTGTACACTCATGGTCCCGATTCTGTTATAAGAAGATGTGTTCCGGAATCAGAGCAGAGAGACATTCTGAAATTTTGTCACGAGCTACAATGTGGAGGACATTTTGGTGCAAGAAAGACAGCCTTGAAAGTGTTGCAATCTGGATTCTTCTGGGAATCGTTACATAAAGATACAGTCCGGTTTTGTTTGGCATGCGACAGATGCCAACGTACGGGGTGCATAAGTAAACGAAATGAGATGCCCTTATCTGGAGATTTGATAATAGAGCTTTTTGATGTCTGGGGCATAGATTTCATGGGACCATTCCCACCATCTTGTGGTTATAGTTACATCTTAGTAGCAGTTGATTATGTGTCCAAATGGGTAGAAGCGAAGGCTACAAGGAATAATGATGGTCAAACTGTGGTGAAATTTGTGAGGGAGACGATATTTGCAAGATTCGGGACCCCTAGAGCTATCATTGGCGATGGAGGTACGCATTTTTGCAACAGATCCTTTGCTGCACTTTTGAAGAAATATGGTGTAAGGCATAAGGTTGCTACACCATACCACCCACAGACTTCAGGACAGGTTGACGTCAGCAACAGACAAATAAAGAATATCCTAGAGAAGACTGTTAATTCCACTCGAAAGGATTGGGCTTTGAAGTTAGATGATGCATTGTGGGCCTATAGGACAGCTTTCAAGACACCTATTGGGATGAGTCCATATAGGTTGGTCTTTGGGAAGGTGTGTCACCTTCTAGTAGAACTCGAGCATAGAGCCTTATGGGCAGTCAGAAAATTGAACTTTGATTATGACAAGGCTGGTGAGGAGAGGAAACTTCAGCTGTGTGAACTCGAAGAATTTCGCTTGGAAGCATATGAGAGTGCAAAACTGTACAAGGAAAATACTAAGTTGATACATGACAAGATGATAGTGCATAAAGACCTTCGTCCCGGTATGCAAGTGCTGGTGTTCAACTCCCGGCTGAAGCTGTTTCCCGGTAAGTTGAGGTCTAGATGGTTTGGACCATTCAGGGTCACACAAGTTTTTCCCCACGGAGCTGTAGAAGTGCAAAACGAGCAGAATGGCAACAAGTTCAAGGTAAATGGGCATCGGCTAAAGCCTTACATTAAGGATTTTGGAACTGACATTCGATTGGAGGATTCCGTGCTTATAGAGCCGTAGAGCTCTCACACGTCTTGCCTAGACGCTAAATAAAGTGCTTGGTAGGAGGCAACCCACCTAGGTAACATTTTTTTTTCTATTTCGTTTATTTTCTTTAGATTAATTTGAGTCAGTAATTAGTGTGAGTCGTCTGTTTCGTGAAGGGGATTATTCAATCCAGGTTTGGGGGAAATCGAGATTTCCAGTTGTGTTGAGCTGTGAGCAGATATGTTTTATGTGTGTGTTTGTTTGCCTTGATCAAATACCAGGTTAGAACTGCCCGAATTTGGGAATTAGCGCTGCATGGACCGCTCAAGGTACCTATGCCTGAGCCGCGGTACGAGCAACTTCCACATTCTGGAATGGCTCGCCGCCTAGACCGCTCAAGAGGCATTGTGCATGGCCAGCGGTAAGTGAAGACCTGATGCCTGTAGAGTTTCACGCGGCATGTACCGCTCAGGAGGCAAAGTGTCCACACAGCGGGCATATTTTGACAACAACACTGGAATGGCTCGCTCCCTAGACCACTGAGGAGGCACTTGCACAGTCAGCGATAATGAGAGACCTGACTTCCTAGAAAATAGACCGCTCAAGGGACCGCTCAAGAGGCTCTCGATGAAATAAGGACTGTCACATTTTCAGCATTTACCGCCGCCTAGACCGCTCAAGAGGCATTGTGCATGGGCCGCGATTAATGAAGACCTGACTATCTCCATGATATAACGCTGCCTAGACCGCTCAAGAGGCAGGTGCACAAGCCACGGTCCTGGAATGTTGACAGCACTGGTTTGACTCGCTGAAGCTGCCGCTCATGCTGCATGTACTTGGACAGCGGTACGACCAGCGGTCCCTTAAGTAAAACGGTGCGTTTGGCTGCAACAGGTAAGCTCTCTTGTGCTTTACCGCCGATCGGACCGTTGACCAGGCATATTGTCTAGGCCGCGGTAGGGTACAAATTTGCCCTATTCATTATAAAAGACGAGCAGTCTGGTGGGTCTCATTTGACCCACAGCTGCTGCGTCCTCTTTCTTCTATCTTCCCTCATCTTTCTTTTCTTCTCTTCTCAATTTCTCTCCAAGGTTCCGCCTATCCTAGTTCGACTACAAGATGGCAAGGACTGCTATAGGGAAGCGTCCTCGAGTCAGTACATCCGATAAGGGGAAACAGAAGGCATTGCCAAAACAAGCACAACACAAGGACTTTAAGAGTCGGTTTAGCAACTTCCTCAGGCGACCTTGGATTATTGAGAGGGGAATTGATGTTGAGAGTTTGGTACAGACACCTGTTCCACAGATGGTTGCAGACCGCGGATGGGGTGGATATGTTGCACGCCCACCAAGGCCGAACAGGGGGATTGTGGCAGAGTATTATGCTAGTGCTGTACCAGAGAGACTGTTGGTTGGAGAACCAGTTTTAGTGCAGGGTGTTGAGGTTCATATAACTCTGGAGGCAATTAATCAGTACTTTGACGCTCCGGAGGTGGCTATCAGTAATGGTCGAGGGATAGAATATATTGCAAATCTTGATCCTTACAGAGGGCGAGTGGCTGCAGGCCTTAGGATGGATGGGCAGGAGGAATGGGGTACCTTAGTGAAGCTATACCAGCGCGACACGCATGCCGATGTTGCCTTTTGGAACCTTTTCCTAACATACTCACTGATGCCATCCCAGCACCGTACAGAGATCTTTTATGACCAGGCCCGTGTGTTGCTCCGTTTGAGGTCAGGTGGCCCTATCAATATTGGACGGGTGATTTTCAATGCCATTCATGACGCTAGTGCGCACGATGACCAGTCCATGGTTTTTCCGTGTTTGATCACTACTTTCTGTAGACAGGCAGGCATTGATGTGAGTGCAGGGTTAGAGAATCATGACCCAAGTATGATGAACTTGACGAACTGGAACCAACAGTTAGTCCTTAAGGGCCTTCCTCCTATTGGAAATTATGGGGAGAGAAGACGTCGCCGAGAGGAGCGAGAGGCAAGAGAGGCTGAGGCAGCAGCACTTTTACAGGACCAGCCTCTAGGGGCACCACAGGCCGCTCAGATAGGCGGAGCTCAGCCAGGAGGTGATCCATTTACCACTCTTTTGCAGGCTATGCAGGCTCATATGGATTTGCGCTTCGGGCAGTTGGAGGGTCGATTAGAGACTCGTTTTGACACTATCGAGACAAACATAGAGGAGCTGCGTGGAATGCTGACTAGCCGGTCTTCTGTGGCTAGTGGGAGTGGAGTGCCATTTCAGCCCCCTATTCATGACCAGGATCCTTTTGCAGCTGGTGGATCAGGTATCGAGCCGCAGGACTTTGACTAGCGAACCCCGATTTTGAACTTTGATGATGAGCAGCCGATGCAGGATGACCAAAGAGACTCCGATCAGGGGACCGAGATCTTACAGCTCTCCGATGAGGATGGAGGAGATTAGCAGGCTATGATTTTTTTTCTTTTTGAACTTTTATTTGCTTTTGTTTTTTCTTTTGTTTTTCTTGCCTGTCTTTTCTTGCTTGTCAACATTGAGGACACTGTTGAGTTTAGGTTTGGGGGTATGTTGAGTCTTGGGTCATGTTTTTCAGTGTTTTAGAGTCTGTCATTCCTACAGTAACCTTGATGAGATGTTTTGGTATTTGACTTTGAAATTATATGCTTAAATCACTGGGTTTAAACTAACATCTTGCCGCTTAGAGTATTGCATTGCATTTTTCAAAATTTATGACATGCTCTGGATGTGATAGTGGATAGGATGCATAGTTGGATTGCCATGATTAATAGTGGAGACTACCCTGTGAGTTCACTAAGCCAAAGTGCGTACATAAATGACATATATGAGGGATTATTTTGTTTCTACTCTTTAAACACTCAATAGGTTCTTAGCATTAGATTTGATCTCTATAGGTTGAACATTGAGCATTATAGAGCATTCATCATAAAAGATTTCACATGTTATCTTTGATCTTAAGTAAGTCGAACCAGTGGAAGTGATGTTAGACTATGTGTGCATGAACTAATTAAAAGGCCTGTAATTTTTCCTACCCTTGTGTGTGTGCTCCATAGCCCTATCTGAAGCCAAACACTGATTGCCTTTTCTTTCTTCACCACATTTACTGTAACCCATGTAAGCCATATTATAGCCATACCTGTTAACTTGGGATCATGCTTTGAGATTGTGAAGAAGGTTGAAGAGTTCGCATAAGAATTTGTGCGAAAGTGATATGAGTCAAATGAAGAATGAGCTGCATTCAATCCAAATGAAAGAGGCAAGGTTGTATTTTTTGTAGTTTAGAGTCTAAAAAAAAATTAAAAATTAAATAAATAAAAAAAAAAAAAAAGTTTTGCCACCAAAATCATGAATGGTGAGTTGCGTATGCCAGAAAAAGAATCTAAGGAACACAACATGTCAAAGGACTTAAGTGTTGTATCTACTCTCGAAGGAGTGGGCAAAAGAGAATGGTGAATTAAGGGGACATCAATGAATGGTAAGTGGCATTATTCCACTTACAAAGGAAGTCAATGAAGACCTAAGAGCTTGTGCCAAGCCATAAAGGTAACTGAAGGCTCTCACTGAATGATCCTAGGTTTTTGAACTCCTACATCCCGTTCCTTTCTAACCTTTACCCAATAGCCCCATTACAACCTAATGAAAAGTCTAATTGATCTGCTGGTTATCCTTGCTATGAAAGTAGAAGTGTGTGTGTGTTTATCTTGCTCATAATGATTCGATTTTTTCATGAGATCTTTGCATATAAATCAAGCGTTTTTTTCAATGATATATTCATATGCGATTATTATTTGAAATTTCTTGTGCATAACTTCTTTCGCATATGCTTGATGAGTGTATTTGCCTAGGTTCTGTGTGAAATATGAGCGATATTTGGTGAGACTTAGAGTCGAGGCGAATTACATCTATGGCGTTCGGCAAAAGTGTTTTTGATGCTAGAATATCTTGAGTTTGGGCTTTTCATCTAAAACTAAGCAATGCATTCAAATTTGTGACATAATGTTAGTCTTTACCTATTGGCTTTTGCATGCATTGTTTCAATCTGAGCATTAATCGATTGCATCTCGAATGATTGTTTTGTGGGATATGTTTGTGGGTGTCATAGTTGAGAACCCTCAGGAGACAACACTCCTCCTACAAGGGACACCTAGAGGTTTAAAGGCTTGTAGCATGTGCTCAATGCTATCGCGTTCCCTGCGAAAGTGGCTTTATTAGGATTTAGTTTTTCAGTTTAGGAATGTTTGGTTTTGCTCGAGGACTAGCAAAAGATAGGTTTGGGGGTATTTGATTAGTCTAATTCTATGCTTATATTTTGCCCCTTTTGCTTATGTTTATGCTTGTTTCTTGGGTCCTTTTGGTGGGTTGATGTGTTTGTTAAGTCTTTGCAAGTCTCTTTCCATAGAAATGATGATCGGATCTTATTTTGGAGATGATGGAGTCAAAAGATGCAGAAAGGGCAAAAATTCCTATTTACCGCGGCCCATGCCGCTCATCATGCATGTGCACCGTCGGCGGTGCACTAGGCGTTCGAGGAAGGCCCATTTTCCGCGGCCCATGCCGCTCAGGAGGCAAGTGCCTCCCAAGCGACCCATCCAGCGACCCATTCTAGAAGGTTGAGGTGGGAATTTCCGCTGCCCATGCACGTGCCTACTCAGCGGCACGTTGAGCGGTGGTCCGCCTCTTCATCTTCTCAAAACTGCAGAAGACCTATAAAAAGAAATAAAGGAAAAATAAAAGGGAGCCGACTCTTAGAGACATTCAAATCGAGATTAATATCACCATTCTTTCATTCTTTTCATTCATTCCATCATTAGAAGATTACTAGGAGCAGGAAGACGACGGAGATATCAAGTCAGAAGCACCTCACCATAATGGGTTCTATCTTCATCTCTTCTATGTTTTTGTTCTCTCCATTGATGTGTAACTAAACCTTTTTTAGGGGATTGATGTAACCAATTTTGGACAACTCTATATAATCAATTAGTCTATATTTTTGGTAATCAATTGGGTTTTAGTCTTGTCTGTTGAATTAATTGCTCTACATTACTGATTAATATTATTTTGTGGCCTCAATTGATATGAGTTTGTGATTTAGATTATCCATGAGATTAGGGTTTAGATGTGAATGGCCTTTTCCAAATAAATCACAATCATAAGCTTAATAGATTTGAAAGTTAATGTTTGCATGGCCTTGTTGCATTGATTTGGCTTAGAGTTTTGTTCCAAAGGATTTCGTTACTATCACTTGACACATGGCCTTTGTGCGAGTGGTGGGAAGGAGATTCGTTCTTAATTGTTTATCAAAACAAGCCCTAAACTTTATTGAAATGTTTATTGAGACTAATTGAGAGCATTGAGTGTCTAAGAAAGGTGCATCGATTCCCTAGTATCTCCCCATATATTCATTCTTTGATTTGATTATTCGTTGATTTGATTTTTAGTTCAAGTAGTCATAATTTAGGTTAATTTTAGAGTTAAACAATCTTCCAAAGAAAAGCATTATGCAATTTAGTTTTCGCATTTAGAGTAACCTTTTGCTAGATTAATTGGTTTTGACCGATAAAATCGCCGATCCCAGTGAACGAACTTTCTTAATAAATTGAACACAGATTTTACTGCATCAATGTGTTTATTTGTTTCTGTATTTTGTGTTTAGGACTTGAACATGTACTTATTTAATGCCTTATCGAGTTCCGGTCGTTTCGGTTACTTATACATAAGGTTTCGAGTCCAAACAAGTTGACTATGCTACTTTTCGTTCTCATTTGTTGTGTTGACTTCATCGTCAGATTCCGAGATGATTTCTCAACCATTTTTCAAAGTTGAGTAGTCGTAGTCGTATTCGTGCGTGAGGGAGTCACGGTTTGTAATCCGAAAACGGATTCGAAATCGGAGGTCGGATGCTCAAGATATGGGCCGACGAACCGAGGGAGCGTGCGAGAGGAGTTGGAATCACGTGTGGCCACTTGGCCAGCCCGTGTGGGAGGCCGTGGGCCCCACGCGCCCCCCACGGGGTGGTGACGTGGCAGCTCGTGATTCGCTCGTAAAATCTCTCCTTTCCCTCCTTTTAAGCCAACTTCCTTCCCTCCACACTTGATGAATTTTGAAGAAAACTTGAACATTTCTCGCATCAGAATTTTACAATTTTTTGTTTACTTGTTTTGATCATATCTCTCTCATACGAACTCAAAATCAATCAATTCAAAAACCAAAATTGTTGGTCTCGACGAGAGCTACAAACCCCAAGCATTTCCAGAGGCAGCTGACTTCACCATTGTTCTCAGTTGAGCGTTTTCCAGTCCGTGGTCAGTATGTGTGATACAACTTTTTCTTTTTCAATTTCATCTTTGATCTTCTTTTGATTTTTACTATTTGATTGATGAAATTTGTTGAGAAGTATGTTAGATCACTTGCTAGGGTTGTTTGATCATTTGTTAATTGAGTTTTAGTTTTGTGATTTGTTTTGAACATATATGTGCTAAACTTGATTTATCATGAAATTGATTCTAGAAAATATATGTGTTATGTGCTTCATGTTATTTTCTATGTTTTATTTCATGATCTAAGAACTAGGTTTTTAGTGTGATAAATTGAATATTCATACCTTTGTTCTTATTGATTTGCATGTCTTGATTTCTAGATAATTTTGTGATTGTGTGTTGAAATCATATTCTAGATTATCATTGAACATGTACATTTTGCTTGATTGATCATCTAGCTTAATTTGTTTGTGTTTGCATCACTTGCATCACTTTAGATCATAGCCTTGCATTAGGTTGAAGTCTCTAGCAAAGTGAGTGAAGCTTTGTGGATAGAGCAAGGGAGCCTTGATTAGAGTCGGGAGGACTCGGATAATCAAGCAAGGAAGTCTTGTCTAGGGTCGCGAGGATCCGGATAGGCAAGCAAGAAATCTTCCTAGAGACATGAGCGTCTTGGATAGGAAGTTGCTTTCTAGAGGTGTAGGCACATCTCGGATAGGAAGTAGGCTTGGTGATTCACTAGCCCGAGGGTAGATTAGGAGTTGATAGCTTGAGCGGATATCATGAGTGATAGCTTGAGTGTGTAAGTCCTTTTTCACATAGTGGATTGCTTCGCCGGTGGTTGTGGTATCAACCCGTGGATGTTTCCTCATTGAGGTTTTACCACGTTAAAATCATTGTGTTCAATTTTGCTTTACTTTCCTTTATCTTCCATATATTACATTGATTGCACATCTTGTAAATTGATTAACTCTTGTCTTAGTGAAATCAATTCATTTGCTAAATCTAATCAAGTGTGCATTTGCCTTGTAATTTTCCGCATTATTTTTAATTGGAAGAATTTGGAGCCTATACCTATTCACCCCCCCCCCCCCCCCCCCCCCCCCCCTCTAGGTATATTTCACTACTACATTAAGGGAAATTTCATTTGGTATCAGAGCGGGTGTCTAGACGCACTTAGATTGATCCTTTCTTTGTAGTATTTTTGTGTTTGTTTTTGTTTGTGATAAAATCATGATTACGGAAGTATATTCCTATGTGGCTTCTTTTGTTGAACATATTGACTTAGATGAGAAAAAGATCAATGATCTTACTTTTGAAAATGAACGTTTATCCAATGTCAATATGTCCCTCAACAAGAAGTTAGAGAATCATGATCTTGACTCAAAAGAGTTCAATGAACTTAAAGACAAGATCCTAAGTCTAGAATTAAATCTTAAAGATAGCAATGATAGACTTGGTATCTTGAAGCAAGAAATTGAGCAAAGAGATTGTTCTCTTGTTAATGCTAAGAAACTTGAAAATGTGCTTAAATCCAAACTTAATGAGCATTTAAATCAAGAGAAAAAGTATGAACAATGGCTTGATAAATCACATAAAGATGTTTTGTTTAGTGATAACAAAGCGGAAAAATATGCCATTGAACTTAGGATGCTTCGTGAGAAACTTGATGAGGCTAATAGGGTGATTAGCAAGATGTCATCTAGTTCTAATAAAGTTGAAACCCTCATTAAAAGTGGAAAACATCCATGTGACAAAAGAGGTTTGGGTTATATCAATGAGAAGGAAACTCCTTCATCTAACAAATCTACTTTTGTCAAAGCAAGCATTGAATCAATTGTAGGTACACTCTCTCAAGGTAAAGCTATGAAAGCTACCGGAGGTGCCTCTTCGTCAACAAGGATGTTCAATGGGAGAACTCAACAACTTAAGCATCAAGAAGCAACAACCTCAAATGCAAGAGGTGAAGCATCAAGGGTTGCTTTTCAAAGAGGTAAAATTGTGAAAAGACCAAATGCTATGGAAGCAAATGCAAATGGTAAACTTCTCAAATTATTCCTATTTGTCATCATTGTAATATGATAGGACATATTCGACCTAGATGCTTTGAGTATATTCGGAAATGCAAACTTGATAATGCTTTTCATGATATGTCTTTGAATGGACCTAGGCAATCATCCATGTATGGATATAGAAATAGACCTAGGAAGACCTTGGAAAAGCATGTTGTTGAAAGAGTTGTTGATGACTTGCTTGCTAAATCTTGTGTTATGCCTCACTCTACTATGCATAAGAAAATTGATAATGCTTTGTTTGATATTTTTAAAGATGTGACCAATGAGGTCAAGGTGCATGTTGAAAAGCCTAATATTAAGTCAAAGCATGTTAGAAGTAAGAGTGAGAAGCATGTTGTGAAAAATGTGTGGATTAGAAAAGACACATCTAAATGTAATGTTGCACAATATGCTTTACGTGCCAACTCCTCCTATTCTTGGTACCTAGATAGCGGTTGCTCTAGGAACATGACCGGGAACAAAGAGTTCTTTAAGAATCTTGTTTTAAAGGATGGAGGTTGGGCTACTTTTGGTGATGGTACCAAAAAGCAAGTTCTTGGCAAGGGAACAATTTGTATCCCCGGATTGCCTAAACTTCGCAATACTTTGTATGTTGATGGGTTACAAGCTAACTTGATAAGTATTACTCACTTGTGTGAAATTTTTAAAGAAGTTAGCTTTAACAAAGATGTATGCACTATAATTGATAAAAAGGGCGATGTCGTCCTAAGAGTCAAAAAGTCTATAGACAATTGCTATTGTCTTGAGATAGATCCTCTAACATGCAACATGACACATGAGTGCAATAAGCTTGATTTGTGGCATCAACGTTTGGGTCACATGAATTTTAAAGATTTGAAAAAGCTTAAAAAACATGGCATTGTTAGAGGTCTTCCTAATCTTGGTAAAAAGCTTGAGGTGGTTTGTGAACCTTGCCAATTAGGTAAGCAAACCAAAGTGCCTCATAAGAAAAATTCTTACATAGCTACCAAAAGACCTTTAGAACTTGTGCATATGGACCTAATGGGGCCAATTCAAACCGAGAGCATTAATGGCAAAAAGTACATTTTTGTATGCGTTGATGACTTCTCTAGGTTTACTTGGGTTTATTTTCTTAGAAACAAGACCGAGGCTTTTGATTACTTTAAAAAGTTTTGTAATCAAGTTCAAAATGAAAAAGGTCTTGATATCAAGAAAATATGTCGCATTAGGAGTGATCATGGGACGGAATTTGAAAATGCAAAATTTAGTGAGTTTTGTGATGGTTTAGGGATTTCTCATGAGTTCTCCGCACCTAGAACTCCTCAACAAAATGGTGTTGTTGAGAGGAAAAACCGTGTCTTGCAAGAGATGGCTAGGGTCATGCTCAATAGCAAGAAAGTCCCTAGAAACCTATGGGCCGAGGCGGTCAATACCGCTTGTTATGTGTCAAATCGTGTTTTCAAAAGGCCCGGCACAAAACAAACGTCCTATGAGCTTTGGAAAGGCAAGAAGCCTAATGTGAGTTACTTCCACACTTTTGGGAGTAAATGTTATATTTTGAATGATAGAGATCACTTAGGAAAGTTTGATGCAAAAAGTGATGTTGGTCTCTTTCTTGGGTATGCTATTAATAGTCGTGCATATAGAGTCTTTAACTTGACTACTAAGACTATCATGGAGTCTATCAATGTGAAGATAGATGATCTTAGCATGCTTAATTTGTGTGATGATAATGGTGTCAATGAACCTAAAGAAAACATGTTGAATGACACTAATACACCTATTGATGTGGCTAGTAGTGTTTCTAGTCAAGATGATGAAATTGATAGTCATATTGAAGTTGTAAGTCAAGGGTTTGAAAATGCTTTAAATGATAATCAACAAAATGACCAAGTTGTTGAACATTCTCACCCAAGACTTAGAAACTTACACTATCAAGGAGACATCATAGGTGATTTAAATGAAGGGGTTAGAACAAGAAATCAAATTGCTAACCAAATATCCTATGCTTGCTACACTTCTCAAATTGAACCCAAAAACATTAATGAAGCAATTGTTGATGAATATTGGGTTGGGGCTATGCAAGATGAACTTAATCAATTTGAGAGGAATGAAGTGTGGTCCTTAGTTCCTAGACCCAAAGATATAAATGTAATTGGCACTAAATGGGTGTTTAGGAATAAGACCGATGAAAGTGGCAAGATTGTAAGGAATAAAGTTAGACTAGTGGCTCAAGGTTACACTCAAGTGGAGGGTGTTGACTTTGATGAGACGTTTGCCCCGGTTGCTCGTCTCGAGTCCATTAGACTTTTGTTGTCCATTGCATGCATTAAAAAATTCAAATTATTTCAAATGGATGTCAAAAGTGCTTTCCTCAATGGATACCTTCAAGAAGAACTGTATGTTGAACAACCTAAGGGTTTTGTAGACCCACACTCTCCTAATCATGTGTTTAAATTGAAAAAGGCTCTCTATGGCCTTAAACAAGCTCCAAGAGCTTGGTATGATAGGTTGACTCAATATCTTATTGACAACCAATATAGGAGAGGTGGCATTGATAGAACTTTGTTTATCAAACATCATGAAGAATTAACTTTGTTGATAATTAGTGTTGGCATTAATTCCATATCAAAACGTGTTTAACTTGTAATGTTTAGTGGTTAGTAATTGAAGAATTTCGAAGACGAAGGACGTCTCAACCATTATTCATTCAAGTTGCCGGCTTTTAAGAGTTTCGGACATTATCGGTCTACAAAGGTATTCAAAGACCTCTTATCTCTTACAAGGCTAGGCACACACTCACACATATCATTCTTGTGTGTCCCTTCATGATTTTATTTCATTTACATTTCACTTTCACACACTTGGCAAAATATGCTCATGCATTCACATTTAGTTAATAAACTTTGTGTTTTGCATTTTCTAGGACTATGTCCGGAAACTAGCATATGTGTGTGTATTTGTGTTTGTATGTTTCCGTATTTTGTGTTTAGGACTTGAACATGTTCTTATTCAATGCCTTATTGAGTTCCGGTCGTTTTGGTTACTCATTCATAAGGTTTTGAGTCCAAACGTGTTGACTATGCCACTTTACGTTCTCTTACGTTGTGTTGACTTCATCGATGATTTCTGAGATGATTTCTCAACCGTTTTTCAAAGTTGTATAGTCTTCGTCGTGCATGAGAGAGTCACAGTTCTTAATCCAAAAACGGATTCGAATTCAGAGTTCGGACGCCCGAGATACGGGCCGACGAACCGAGGGAGCGCTCTAGAGGACAGCCCAGGCCGTGGGCCACAAGGGCTGGCCGTGGTTGAGGCCGTGGGCCCCACGGCCTGGAGCAGCCTCTGCTCCCGTGTGGGCCACGCGCCCCCCACGGCCAGGGGGTGACGTGGCACCACCTGATTGGCCAGAATCCTCCCTCTCTCTCTCCTATTTCTTCCCTCTCTCTCTCCATTTTGAATTACTAAGGAGAAAAAATTCTGATTTCCCGTAAGGCATTCTCTCCAATTTTTCCAAACTTCAAAACACCATATCTTCCTCATCTGGAGTCGGATTTGAGTGATTCAAGTTGGAGAGTGTTTGTATTTGAGTCCTCTAACATCTCCAAGTGGTTTGGTGGCTGTTTGATCGTGATTTCAAGTGGTTGGACACTGAATTTCACACCAGCTGCAGAATCCGAGGTTTGAGTCTCAACTTTGGGATTTCTTGTTATTTGACCTTCCATTTGCTTGGGGTTTCTTCTTCTATATCTATGTTATTGTTTTGTAAAAGCTATTTGGAAAGGTAGCTTGGTTATCATTCTAATTGAAACTCAATTTGTGGACTTATGTTGACTAGATTTTATGATTCTAGGTTTTACATTTGTTTGTGAGTTGTATTGTGATTAGAATGGCATCTTAGGTTGTTTGATACTTAATTGAATTAATTTTGTGTTAAAATGACCTTGAGATTTGATTTGGTCCTTTGATTATTGAAATCTAGGATTTGTGTATTTGTATGTGATTTAGAGAATATAGGTTTTGATTGATGTAAATCTCAAAACCTTGCTCTATATTTTTGTCTAGTATATTGATTGATTTTATCTCATATATCTAGCTTTTAATTGTATATTGATAGCATCTTGAATTTGTACTTAATGAACATTTTGTGATTCAAGTGTTATGTGTGTGAATGAGACTTTGAGTATATGTGTTAGGTGTTTCACATGCTTAGGTTTCTATTCATGTATTTTTGCATCTAGACTTGATTAATTGTGATATCACATGTTTAGGTCTATTTGTGCCATAGAATGTATTGATCACATGTTCTATGTTGTATTGAATGTTTACATCATTTGCATTCACATGATCACACTAGGAAGTCCTTGTAAAAGGCATGAAGTCTTGGTTAGAGTCGAGATGACTCGGATAGCCAAGCAAGAAGTCTTGCCTAGAGTCGGGATGACTCGGATAGGTAAGCAAGGAGTCATGGCTAGAGTCGGGAGGACTCGGATAGTCATGCATGGGAGGCTCCCTAGAGGCAAGAGTGCCTTGGATAGGGAGTTGGCTATTGTATTGGTAGGCCTAGGCGTATGGTTAGACATAGAGTCCGATAGAGCGGGGTACACGGGAGGTGTATGCACTCTTGAGGAATTTCTAATCTACCATCGATGTTGGTTGAGTGTGTTGTCCAATATATGGTGGTTCCGCATCATTGAGGGATTTCATACTTTCCAATAGGGTTGGGTAGGCTTAGACTTCACTAGGTTGGGTGAGCTAAAGATTGGTCACTTTGTGAATGTTCTATGTTTACTTTCCAATAATATAGTACCCAATGGTTGTAGTTCAACCAGTGGATGTTTCCTCCTTGGAGGTTTTACCACGTTAAAAAATCTCTTGTGTTAATTCTTTTTATCTCTTTCTCTTATATTTTAATTGTATATTTTATTGTCTTGATTCATAATATCCACATGTGATATATTGTGAAGCAAGTCTTTGTATAGTGTGATTAGAATATTCATTCTATAGATCAATTTGTATCTTTGATTCTTTTATATATTGTAATTTTTGTATAGTGATATTTTGATCACTCTTGTAACACATTGAACATCTTATGAAATACAAGCTTATTTTGTTGTTATGTTTATTTGCTATTTTACCTCACATGACTTGTTGATATATTTAGACATTTCTCTTATGATTGTATCATCGTATTGTCTATGTATGTCTTCCTTAGCTTATTGTGTTGTGTGTAAGGCTACCTTGAGGGACAAACGAATGTTTGTTCAAGGGTTTGAAAAAAGGTGTAAAAACCTATTCACCCCCCCCCCCTCTCTCTCTCTCTAGGTATGCTTTAAGCAATTTAACTTCGTTTGTGTACATTCAGGTCGGTCTACGGGTGTCCTGGTATATATCTTGCCATGTGTATGTCATGTGTTTCGCTAGTCGAGGTACTCCGGGTACCCCGTGTTCCTCGTACCCCTCTTAAAACGATGTTTCCAGATATCGGGGCTTTCAAGTAGCAGGGTACCCTGGATACTCGAGTATCGGGGTACTCGGGGTAACTGGGTAACGAGATCTCGTGATGGTTGCGTCCTCCAAAGACCCCTCTTCTTTTTGGCTTCCTAGTGCTTTCTTGGCTCCGGAGATTCTGGACCTGGTAGGGGTAGGTAGAAGCTCTTACTTTAGCCCGTCGGCTAGCAGGCGGGGTACCCAGACATCTTTTCGTTGTTATTTTGGATCCTGATCTTCTTCTCAAAACTAGTGGAAAATTCTTTTTTGATCCCCGTCCATTTTGGCGGTTAACAATTACCAAAGAAGTAAATATAGTTACTAAAGCCGTAAATATAGTTACCATAGCCGTAAACGTAATTACAAGCAAAATTTTAAAGAAACCATGAAATGGTTACCAAAGCTGTGAACGTAGTTACTAAAGCCGTAAATGTAGTTACTGTAGCCATAAACGTAGTTACAAGCAAAATTTTAAAGAAACCATGAAAGGGTTACCGAACCCATAAACGTAATTACCAAAGCCGTATATTTAGTTACCGTAGCCATAAAAGTAGTAACAAGCAAAATTTTTAAGAAATCATGAAATGGTTATGGAAGCTGTAAATGTAGTTACCAAACCCGTAAATGTAGTTACCGTAGCAGTAAACGTAGTTACAAACAAAATTCTTAAGAAATAATTGAAACAAATTATAGGTGTGTACAATATTAATCTAGAGGAGGGTGAATAGATTTTAACTAATTTCACCCAATTTTCGTGTAAGGTCAAGATTACAAAAAAAACCCCTAACTAGTCAATATAATATAGTAAGTGTAATATATGCAGAATATTAAATAACACTTGATATTTATGTGGAAACCCTCACGGGAAAAAACCACAGGCTGGTAAGTGTGCCATACTCGAACCTTGAATCCACTAATGGTAAGGGATGAATACAATCTAATCTCAGTATAAATGAACCTAGTTCAATTGCTTGTGATTTAAGCAACCTAATCCCGAAAGCAACACAAAACTTAGTTCTCAATGATGAGATAATAAAACCTATGTGAATATATGAAATATTCAAAATGCAATTTAGAGCTAGGGAACCTTATATGCTTATCTAGGATGATAATATTGCAATTAAAACAATCCTAGATATAAAGAGCTAAATGACATGTCATAAAGCTTAGCTAAACATAGATTATGAAAACCTAAAAAGCTATCACAATACAAAACTCAATCAATACAACACATACAACCTCTATCTTATAAGTAGAATAATATTCTAAGAGCATACAAGTAATAAGAGAGATGGCTTGCTAAGAAAGACACTAAAATTAGATAAAATTAGTGAAAACCTTACCAAGCAAGATGTGATGTTACAAAACCATGCATGGATGTATCCTATATGGTCATAGATAATGCTTGATGAACTTTGATTCACAAGGAATGACTTTAAGGGTTTAAATGTGAGTTCTTGTGAATTTTTGTCTCTTGAAATATGTTCTAAGAGAAAAATATGCTTTTGGAACTCTTGGGGATGACCTAAAATGAAATGGTGTATTTATAGGTATCCAAACAAAACTGCAGCGTTTTGGGCGTTACATGCACGACGGACTGCCACGGTTGGCCAACCACGGCAGATGCACCGTGGTAAAGACAACGGGTCTCTGTCGCTTACATGCCGCAATTGTTCCAACCGTGGCAGTAGTTGCGGCAGAGAAAACACGTCTCTGTCGGTTGCATGCCACAGTTGTCCAACCGCAGTAGCTTAACTGCGGCAGAGAAGGACAAGGCCTTCTTATATAGCTTCTCACACAAAAACAATGCAATAAATGCAAGTGTGTGAGTGAATACAATGCATCCTTATGTGTAATGCAATACTCCCCCTCAACGGGTTACTCTCCCTCAATATGTAATCTCCCCAACATGCACATTTGCTACTTACAATTAGCAACTCCCCTTACCACATTCTACTCCCCCTTTTTATCATGATATAGGCAAAGGAGTAGTCCCTAACCGGGTCACTTATAGCAAAGAGAGATAGTAGCATACAAGATAATTGCATAATCATATAAGCCATTTTATACAACTCAATTAAAAGGAGAGAAACAAGGAGATTTATTTTGAGGAAATGTGTGATTAATATGCTTTGCATACAAGACATGTAGCATTCAAGTCCAAAAGACAATAGTATTTGGCAAAGCAAATGACAAAGGTTTCTAATAGAATTCAAACCAATTTCACCATTTGTCATGAGTAAAGCAAGGATATAGAGGTTTCATTGAATTTTATTTAAGAGCAACTATATCCAACTTTATAAGTGAAACATAGCATGAGCGACTTTTTACACCCTATTTGATTTTTCCAGGTGAGATTCCTGTATGATAGTAGTCATGTTCAACTAATAAAGAAATAGAGACATTTGGATTGTAAAATCCTTTGAATGGATACAAGATCCTCTATTCATTTGAATCTCATTAGCTTTTCACACATTGTTTTGCATTTCAATATTTGCAATCATTAATTCATGCTTTTCATATTTCATTAGCATGTTATTAAAGAAACATCATATCATAGAGAAAACTATAGGTCATTCAAAATGTACTTCCTATGAAGATCTCCTAGTCCAAAAATGCATGATTGAACATAAATATGACATGGATTGTAGTCAAAGCAAGGTTCACACTTATTGAAGAAAATATCATATAACATATATGCAACAAAGATACTCAAGCAATTAATAAAGAAGCATAATGTATTTCAAATTTTTGCATGTCATAAGTATGCAAAATAGCTCTTTTTGCTTGAGTTCCCCATATGGGGTCAATCACCAAAACTCATCACTCCACGAGACAAATCCCAATAGATATACTAAGTGTTTTAAATCGAGTAGCATCTAAGGGTTTAGTAAATAAGTCTGCTAGTTGATCATTAGTACCTATATGTTCAAGTATTATGCATTTATTATCAACTAGTTCTCTTATGAAATGATGGCGGATGGCGGATGTCAATATGCTTAGTTCTAGAATGTTGCACCGGATTCTTGGAAATATTAATAGCACTCATATTATCACAAAAGAGAGTGAGTGTACCTTGGTTGAATCCGTAGTCTACTAGCATTTGCTTCATCCAAAGGAGTTGTATGCATCCACTCCTCGTGGCTATGTACTCGGCCTCGGCCATGGACAAGGAAATCGAGTTTTGCTTCTTGCAAAACCAAGACACCAAGTTGTTGCCTAGGAAGAAGCAACCGCCCGATGTGCTTTTCCTATCATCATAATTTCCTACCCAATCCGCATCATTAAAGCCTACAAGACTAGCATTAGTGTCAAAAGAGTACCAAATCCCATAATTGGATGTCCCATTCACATAGCAAATGATTCTCTTAACTGAAGAGAGATAGGACTCCTTAGGATCCGATTGGTACCTAGCACACACACCCACATTAAAAGAGATATCGGGCCTACTTGCGATCAAATAAAGCAAGCTACCATTCATGCCCCGATATAACGTTTGTTCCACACTTTTTCCACTAGCATCATTGCTTGGCTTTAAAGTGGTACTCATAGGTGTATCACAATGTTTGGCATTTTCAAAACCAAACTTCTTCACTAGGTTTTTGGCATATTTAGCTTGGGTTATAAAAATCCCATCATTTAATTGCCTAATTTGTAAACCTAGGAAGTAACTTAGCTCACCAACAAGGCTCATCTCAAATTCATGAGACATGACATCAACAAATTGTTGGACTTTGGTGTTGTTGGTAGAGTCAAAAACTATATCATCAACATAGATTTTAGCTATAAAGAGCTCATCATTGTCTTTCTTGATGAATAGAGTCTTATCAACACTGCCCCTTGTGTAGTTATTGTCAACAAGAAATTGAGTGAGGCGCTCATACCAAGCCCTTAGTGCTTGTTTCAACCCATATTAAACCTTTTTGAGGCGATAGACATGGTTGGGGTGGTGAGTATCCACAAACCCCTTGGGTTGTTTAACAAACACTTCCTCTTGGAAGTAGCCATTGAGGAAAAAACTATTGACGTCTATTTGGTGTAATTTGAACTTGTGCACACAAGAAATGGACAAGAGAAGCCTAATAGACTCTAAGTGGGCAACGGGAGCAAATGTCCCCTCAAAGTCGATACCCTCAATTTGAGAGTACCCTTGTGCAACAAGTCTAACCTTATTACACACTATGTTGCCATCCTCATCGGATTTGTTCGTATATATCCATTTGGTGCCTATGACATTAGTGGTCTTAAGCCTAGGAACTAGAGTCCAAACCTCATTCCTTTCGAATTGGTTTAGCTCTTCTTATATGGTTAGAACCCAAAATTCATCATTTAAGGCTTCATCAACCTTTTTGGGTTATATTTGAGAGGTGTAGCGTGTGTAGATAATGAGATTAGCTATTTGACGCCTAGTCCTGACACCCTCATTAACTTCTCCAATGATGTCATTCTTATCATGTAGTTGTCTAACCCATGAAACGGCCTCTTTAGAGTTCAAGAGAGGAACTCTATCAATATGTTGTGTATCATCATCAATAACATTAGACGTCCCAACATTAGGAGTCACCATAACCTTCTCCAAAAGAGAGTCATCTACTTTAGTAATCTCCTCCTCATGGACACTAGACTTAAGCCTTTCATCATCAATGACAACATTGAATGATTCCATGACGCTTTTAGTCTTCAAATTGAAAACTCTATATGCTCTACTATCCAAGGCGTAGCCAATAAAGATACCTTCATCACTTTTAGCATCAAATTTGCCAAGTTGATCACGATCATTTAAAATGTAGCATTTGCTTCCAAAGGAGTGAAAGTAACTAACATTTGGCTTTCTACCTTTCCATAATTCATAAGAGGTATTCCTAGTTCCGGGCCTTAGAAAAACTCTATTCCCTATATCGCAAGCCGTATTGACGGCTTCGGCCCATAGGTTCCTAGGGACATTGTTGCTAATCAATATCACACGGGCCATCTCTTAAAGAACCATATTCTTCCTCTCAACAACTCCATTTTATTGAGGTATCCTAGAAGCCGAAAACTCATGGGAGATGCCAACACTATTGCAATAGGTTTCAAATGTGGCATTCTTAAATTCCCTCTCATGGTCACTTCTAATCCGTTTTATGCTTTTAATGTTTGAGTTCATTTCATTTTGAATTTTATTACAAAGCATTTTAAACTTGTCAAAAGTTTCAGATTTTTCTCTAAGAAAATATGTCCATGTGAACCTAGAAAAATCATCTACACAAACAAAAATGTATCTCTTTCCACCTAAACTCTCGATTTGCATGAGACCTATAAGATCCATGTGGAGAAGCTCTAGGGGCTCCTTGGTGGAGAGATACTTGCCCTTTTTGTGCGTGCTTTTGGTTTGTTTTCCTTGTTGGCAAGGTCCACAAATACTATTGGCTTTCTTCATAAGCTTTGGAAGGCCACGCACACTATTGAACTTACTTAGTATTCGTAAATCCCGAAAGTTCATGTGACAAAGTCTTTCATGTCACAACTCAATTTGCTCATCCATGGACACATTGTTTGATATCATTCTAGCTTCAAGAAAATAGCAATTGTCGCTAGATTTCATACCTTTCAATAAGGTTTGTCTATCGGGCTTTAGGATAGAGCAATCATTTTTACTAAACAAGACGGAGAATCCTTCATCACTAAGATGAGAAATGCTAATCAAATTGGCTTTCAAGCCATCAATAAATAAAGCATTGGACAATGAGGGTAATCCAAGAATGGAAATGGTTCCTTTCCCTGCGACTCTCTTTTTGGATCCATCACCAAAGGTGACACATCCTCCTTCTTCCTTCCTCCTTCCTCCTTCTTCCTTCCTCCTTCCTTCTTCCTCCTTTGTTTCCCGTCATGAGCCTAGAGCACCCACTATCTAAATACCAAAAATTAGAAGAATTAGCCTTTAAGGCAATTTGAGCAACATGGTAAACATTTTCATTCTTTCTAATCCACCTAGGTAAAGCATTTTCTTTCCTAGTGGTCTTTGGTACATGAGCTTTAGATGTCCTAGGATCATGCAAATCAATCTTATCATTCCTAGGAACATGCATCATGGCTCTATTTTTTTTCTTCTCAATCATACTTCTAATTCTACACATTTTAATATAACAAAAGCACCTTAGTCTAATATGACCATCAAAACCACAAAAATGACATATATGAATGAAATAAGGAATCATACCATGCCCTTGTGCGTACATAGTAGCTTTCCCATGTCTTTGTGGTTGAGTAGGTTCAATCCATCTTTATTGTTGAACCGGTCTAGCTTGCTTCCGAGGTCTAGCTTACACGATTGGTCTCTTTCCTTTGTGAGTCATATGTTAAGGAATGTCAGCTTGAAGAGCTTTTGTAGGTTGAGCTTGAGGTTGCATTCTTGGTGCCACCATCACTTGTGCACTATTTGAACACTGTCTTAGATCAATTTTCTTCCTAGGAGTTTGCATCGAAGAAGCTTCTTTATTGCCCAAGCTCTTGATAAACACGGTCATGTTAGAGGTTGAGATCTCCTTACCATCTTCATACCCAAAAGCCCTCTTGTCACACGGATTCTTTCCAACACTAAGCATACGATCAAGCTTTTGGGTGCTAGAGGCCATCCTAGTCATAGATCATTTTTCTTCTTCAAGCTCCCTCTTTATACCTTCTTCATTCCTCCTAGACAAAGCTAGCTCATCTCTTAGCTTGTCTTCAATCTTTTTGGATCTTTCCACTTGTTCACTTAAGTGGTCATTATAGGATGAAAGTTCAAGATTCTCTTCTCTCAATCTTTGAATTTTTCTCGTGCTCTTGATTGCTAAGTCATTAAAATCAGCATGGTATTTAGCAAGCACCTTTTTCTCCACATATCCATTTATGGAGATAGATGAGGAATCACTTTCTTCTTCACTTGAGTCATTTTCCTCTTGTCTCCCTTCCTTTTTTTCACTAGCACTTTTGCTCTTGTGGGAGGAGGCAAAGGCTAGGAAGTTAGCCATGAGATTTTCATCACCCGAAGACTCATCTCCCTCATTAGAGTCATCACTACTTCCACTCCAAGTGGCGACCATCACTTTTCCCTTCTTCTTGTCATTGTGATTAGCACATTCGGGAGCAAAGTGACCTATCCCACCACACTCAAAGCATCGAACCCCTTTCCTTTCGATCATCTCTTGCCTAGGCTCAAACTTCTTGAAGGGACCCTTTTTCTTCAAGTCTTGACCTTTTGATCCAAAGCCCTTCTTCCCGAACTTCATAACCTTATTGAACCTTTTCACAAATAAGGCAAGGTCTTCATCCAAGTCATTATTTACCTCTTTTTCATCCTTAGATTCTTTCAAAACAATTCCTTTATGCTTTTTCGGAGGTGTAAAGCTAGGAGCCTTCCTAAACTCGTAGGTGAGGAGTCTTCCAATTACCTCGCTCGGGTTCATGTCTTTATACCCACTGTTTTCTTCTAAAGTCGTAACCTTTGATTCGAACCTATCGATGAGAGATCTCATAATTTTCTTCTTGACTCTCCTATACGAATACGGATCTCCAAGTTGGTGGATTTGATTAACGATATCCATCAATTTGATTTCGAAATCATTTAAGCATTCATCCTTCCTCATCCTAAGAAACTCGAATTGAGTTTGGAGGACTTGAAGCTTGGATTCCTTCACCACTTCGGTTCCTTCTTGTGCAACTTGTAAGATGTCCCAAGCCACTTTCGCTAACTGAGTGTTTTGAATTAGTTTGTACTGATTTTCGTCCATTGCACAAAGGATGGCGTGCATAGCCTTCTTATTCCACCTTGAAACCTCAAACTCTTGTGCGTTCCATTGCGCCTTAGGCTTCAATACTTCTTCTCCTCCACCCGTGGGAGTCATCATAGGTAAATCATATCCATCTTCAACCATCATCCACGCACGGTCGTGAATCTAACATATATAGGATTCCATTTTTCCTTTCCATGAGGAATAATTCAAGCCGGTGAGAAGAGGAGGTCTCATGCTAGAAGCCCCCTCGTTGTTGCCACCGTTTCCACTCATTATGTATAATGAATGAAATGAAATGTATGCAAAATGTATGAGAGAACAAAAATCACACAAATGCAAAACACACCAAAATGAGCAAGGATCACCTAAGTATATCTAGAAACCCGCTTTGATACCAATTGAAACAAATTATAGGTGTGTACAATATTAATCTAGAGGGGGGTGAATATATTTTAACTAATTTTACCCAATTTTCGTGTAAGGTCAAGATTACAAACAAAAAAAACCCATAACTAATCAATATAATATAGCAAGTGTAATATGTGTAGAATATTAAATAACACTTGATATTTACGTGGAAACCCTCACGGGAAAAAACCACAAGCTGGTAAGTGCGCCACACTCGAACCTCGAATCCACTAATAGTAAGATGAATACAACCTAATCCCGGTATAACTCACCACCACTACCTAATCCCGGTATAAGTGAATCTAGTTCAATTGCTTGTGATTTAAGCAACCTAATCCCAGAAGCAACACAAGACTTAGTTCTCAATGAAGAAATAATAAAACCTATGTGAATATATGAAATATCCAAAATGCAATTTAGAGTTAGGGAACCCTATATGCTTATCTAGGATGATAATATTGTAATTAAAACAATCATAGATATAAATAACTAAATGACATGTCATAAAGCTTAGCTAAACATAGATTATGAAAACCTAGAAAGCTATCACAATACAACACTCAATCAATACAACACATACAATCTCTATCTTGTAAGTAGAATAATATTCTAAGAGCATAAAGTAATAAGATAGATGGCTTGCTAAGAAAGACACTAATATTATATGAAGTTAGTGAAAATCTTACCAAGCAAGATGTGATGTTGCAAAACCATGCATGGATGCATCCTATATGGTTATAGATGATGCTTGATGAACTTTGATGCATAAGGAATGACTTTGAATGTTTAAAGGTGAGTTATTGTGAATTTTTGTCTCTTGAAATATATTCTAAGAGAAAAATATGCTTTTGGAACTCTTGGGGATGACTTAAAATGAAATGGTGTATTTATAGGTGTCCAAACAAAACTGCAGCGTTTTAGGCGTTACGCACACGACTGACTACCGCAGTTGGCCAACCGTGGCAGATGCACCACGGTAGAGATAATAGGTCTCTATCGCTTGCATGCCGCGATAAAGAAAACACTTCTCTGTCGCTTGCATGCCACAATTGTCCAACCGCGGCAGCATAACCACAGTAGAGAAGGACAAGTCCTTCTCATGCAGCTTCTCACACAAAAACAATGCAATAAGTGCAAGTGTGTGAGTGAATACAATGCATCCTTATACTTAACATGTTATGACATTTAACAAGCTAGATACAATCAATAAAATAAGCAAGGAGAGATATTAAAAATATGAATGCACACATATAAAAAACACATAATATACACAAGGTATAAATATGCATGGGATGTGTATGTGTGCAACTAAATCTCTTCAATGCAAAGTAAGCACTTCAAAATTTACCTTTGGTGCTTCTTCTCTTGAGGTCTTGAGAGCCTAAGCTACCCTCACATCAAACCCCAATATGTGGTTTGTCCACGAAATAAGCCAATCAATAAATGAGGACCTTACAACAATGAAATGGTTACCGAAGTCATAAATATAGTTATGAAACCTATAAATGTAGTTACCGTAACCGTAAATGTAGTTACAGTAACCATAAACGTAGTTATAAGCGAAATTTTGAAGAGACCATTAAATTTTTATTGAAGCTGTAAATATAGTTATCAAAACCGTAAAAATAATTACCATAAAAAAAATTAATTTATTTCAATTAAACATTATTTTTCTATATTGTTTTTTAAGGTTAAATAATTTATTATTATTATATTTTATTTTTCTTTATTTTAAATTATTAATAAAGTTAATATATATATATATATATATATATTATTTTATTAAAAAGTCTCATTGAAGCCTTCATGTTTGGCTACCTTATAAAACAATTTTTATCTCAAAAGCATACAATATAGGCATATTTATAGCATATTAATACCAATTTTTCTCTCATAGACATACAGTATAGGTATATTTATAGCATATTAATAATACACATTACCACACTTTTATCATGTAAGTAACATAATTTCAATCATAATAATATACATGGTAAAAGTGTGATGATGCTTATTAGTATGCCTATATTGTATGATTACTAGAGAAAAATTGATATGTCTAAAGTGTGGTAATGTTTATTAGTATGTTATAAATATGCCTATATTTTTTTTATAAAAAAATCAAGAAAATGTTATTAACTCGTAAAAGGAGAACAAGAAACAACATCAACAATGGCTAAAATAGATAGCCAAGGAGTCTCAACACTCCAATGTGAAGAGGAACTCAAACCATACGCCAAACCTACAATAACATGGGCTACCCTGTTAGGGTGCGTTTGGCATGCGGGACAGGTAGGACAACGTGAGACAGTTTCTTCTTATCCCATGTTTAGTGTGATTTTAGCATGGGACAGAACGGGACAAGGTGAGACAAAAATCACCAAATTATGTCCCACTTGAGACCCTAGGTTAGACTTGTCCCATGCATGGGACAAGTCTCAAAAAGATATTTTTACCCTTAAATCTTCAAAAAATCACAAACTTGTGCAATATTATATATATATATATATATATATATATATATGTATATGTTATAATAATATATATTATTTAATTTGTATATACATTATTATAATATATATTATATATACCCCTTCTCTCTTTCAAAAGGCTGTTACCAGAATTTTTCACTCTCTCTTACACTCAGCCCTCATCTACATTGACGACATCCTATTGTTCTCTCCAAATGATACCTTTCACAATATTCTCCTCTAACAATTCCACGATATTGTTAACCAGTATGGTATCATGCTCTCAGAGAAAAAGAGCACAATTGGCAAATCTGAAATTGAATTCCTTGGAATGGACATCTCCCAAGGACAATATCGTTCTGATCCACATTTGGCTATTCAACTGTTAGACTTCCCTGATTCTAATCTCAATCCAAAGCAAGTCCAACAATTCCTTGGTATAGTCAATTACATTCGAGATTTCATTCCCCATGTCAGCCAATATACCTCGGTTCTCTCCGCCCTCCTTAAGAAAAATCCTCCCTTTTAGGGTTCCAGTGATACTGAAGCAATCCTCAAATTAAAAAGTATCGCTCAAAACCCACCTGCCCTCACCATTCCATCATCCGGGCAACTCATCCTCCAGACTGATGCCAACGATAATTTTTGGGGTGCCATCCTCATCGAAGAACTTAACGGTCAAAAAAGATGCTGTGGACATACAAGTGGAAAATTCAAAGATTCTCAACAGCATTACCACACTATCTATAAGGAGATTCTTGCTATCAAGAACAGAATCCAAAAATTTGATTTCCACCTTAAGACAAGGAACTTTATTGTGGAAATGGACAATTCATCCTTCCCAAAAATACTTGATTTTCGCAATAAGATTCCTTCTAATCCACTCCTTTTGAGACTCAAAGATTGGTTTGTCAGGTATGATTTTACTGTACATCACATGAAAGGCCATCATAATATCATTGCTGATATGCTCTCTCGGCCTCCACCAGCTCATCTTATCACTAAAAAAGGTCATTATCCTTTGGTATTCATGATGACTCCAGTGGGCCCCTCTTCATCCTCATCCTCACATGATATGTTTCCTACTGAGCTCTTGTCTACATTACCACCTAATCATCAACCCACTTTAGATCAAATCCAGACCTTTGCCAAAACCCATCTTTCAGTTTATCTTTCACAAATCAAAAATCAAGGTGTTCGACATAATTTTACCAACCCTTCCAGACCTTTCATTGACCCATTCTTGATGCCACCATTCTACTATTTTTCACCACAACTATTATGGTTCCTCTGGTGCCTATCAGTCCTTCATAATCATGCTATTGTTTTCCCACTACAGGCCTTATATGGACACCTCCATGATCCTACCCAAAACGATTCCCTGTTATGGACATTCTTGCAATGGTTCGCATCCCTTGACAATTGGAAAAAGGAACTCACTAAGCTTATGGGCCAGTACAACCTTTGGAAGCTTGACTATGAGTCAGCCTCCTCTGTTTCTTGTATTTGGATACTCCATAGACCATACTGGTACGACCCACACAAGAAGTTTTTGTGGACTGTTAATACCAGTTATGAGTGGCACACTACTTATAATTATGAAAAACAGTATCCCAAAGAACTCTAGATTTCCTTACTCAATTTCCTCTGTGATGTTAATCATGTCACCACCGACGAAATTTTCATTCTTCCAGACATCCCCAGAGACTCTTCTCTCAACTGGAGCCCTTTCCAGAATTCCTACATGATTGATTCCCAAGACCCCATGGAATCTGCTACTACTTGGCCATGCTTTATTTGTGGAGCCCAAGGTTCTGATGACGAAGATTATGCCAATTGCAATCTTTCAAGCCCGTGACATTTCACAACATTCTACCCATGTAATATTGACTATTTACCCTAATCATGATGTTTGTCATTATTATGTTTGCTATCATGGTGTTTGGAATTATTATGCTAGTTACTTTTATCATGGTGTCTGTAATTATTATGTCTACTAGCTACTTTTACCCATGTATATCCCATGTGATAAATGGGCCTTTTCCTGTTTTAAGCTTGGATGTTTGTATCTCTCTCCCTCTATATAAGGAGAGTTCGTTGTAAAATATCATCAAGAAGGAATCAGACATTCAATAAAAATTATTATTGTTATCTCACTCTCATGTCTTTCTAAATTTTCTTCTTTCTTCGAAGCCTGTCTATGAAATAATTAATAGTCTGTAATGATCTTAGTATGCTCTGTGCTTGCCTCTAATAGAGGATCCTGCATATCAGAAGAAGAGATTGATCCTTTCGGCTTAAGGTCCATGTCTGTCTCTGGATGGTTGAAATGTTAGTACCCTGTTAAGACCATGGGTAGACCGCCATTGTGGGGAAAGCTTAGTAAAACTCTAGAGAGACGGTTCAGGGCTCCCTGCCCACAGCTACTGATATCAGAGCTAGTTATTGCTCCGGGCTTTAAAAGAGCAATTATGAGTAGGGGTTCTCACTGTATGACACGTGGTGACGAAGTACGGTCTCTTATCCTACTATGACCGGCCGGATTAGCCATATGTTATGGGTTGCACATTCAAGATGATGTGCGTAAAACTGTTTCTGAGGTATCTTGGGATGTCACAACAAGCGGCTCCTGTGAAAGGAGTGTCAGCTCGTGGTCTCACAGGTATCAGAGCCTCGAGTCCCTGGAGTCCAGGCAAAGAGTTAGACTATTATGAATTTCATAGATAAGGTGTAGAAGAAAAATCTCATCAAATATGACATGTACTACTCCCACTCCTGCTTCCTCTACTACTTCAGTTCCCAATAGGCTATCTTCCTCTGTTTCTCTCCCTATTTCTATAAGACGAACTCAGTCTAATCGAATCCAAGATTTGGTTGAGTACACACACATTCCTGAGTTTGCCCAAATAAATGAAATGTCTCTTCCTTTTCTGAATCCATACAATATTTTCAGAAGAACCAATTCCTTTAGCAGAAGATTTACCCATCTTATCAGAACTCAGATATATATATTATATTTTATCATTATATATAATAATAATACAATATATATTATATATTATTATAAATATTAATAATATATAAATATATTTAATATTATAATATATAAATAAAATATATAATAGTAATATAATATATTATATATATATATCTTATATAAATATTCTATATAATAATATTTAATATATCATATACATATATATATTATAATAATAATATATATATATTATATATTATAATACAATATATTATATATATTATTATAAATATTAATATAATAATACATAATTTATTAAAAATTATTACATATACAATAATATATATAAGATATATATTTTATATAAATATTATATATAATAATATTTAATATATCATATATATATATATATATATATATTATAATACAATATATATTATATATTTTTATTTAATATCATAATATATTATATTTTATTATTTAAATTATTTCAATAATTATTATTGTATAATAATTTTTAATATATTATAATATATAATATAATATATAAATATAAGGGGTACTCTGATCATTTGAACCTCTTGTCCCGTCCATACTAAACGTACAACAATACAGTTAACAGTTCTGTATCAAATATTCCAAATACAATATGGAACAACTGTCTCATCCTATCTTGTTCTGTCTCATCTCTATACCAAATGCACCCTTACAAACTAGAGGGACAAAAACAACAGATATACCAAATATTCTTTGACAACAAATCCTGAATATCAAGGATGATGTTGGCAATGTCCCTCCTAGATAACCATTACCATTACATTGATTGACTACTCCAAGTGCATCAGACTCACAATTAAGCATAAATAATTGTCTCTATATTGTGTGACTACCGAAGAAAAATTATCTTCTAAAAGGCTGTATTTAGTTGTGGTTGCATGATGGCTTGATGCAGGGACTCGACCAATCTAATATCTACGTCATCCCAAACAATTACAACGTGTGTTGGCTTTCCATCATAGTTAATACACAGCTGATAATAACCATCAGATGAATCATTCCACTACGTGTACGGTCAAGATCGAAACAATAAAGGTATGGCACAGCGTGTCCAGTGAGTGACCTAAACCAGAGAGAAGGGGCTCGTCTCCTAGGAGACCAACCTCTCTATAAATAAAGCTGTCCAGCCCGAGCGTGCTCGATCGTCAAGCACCAAATCAGCGATGGCAAAGCCTCGTAAGCCGAAGAACGAGGACACGAAGCCCGAGAATTCTGGAGCCGTGGTCCGTCACCAGAAGCTCTGTCTCTCTATCGATATCGATAAGCGCCAAATTTACGGGTGCTTGCGACTTTCTCTCACTTGTAGTTTATATATTTTTCACGCACTTCAAGTGTGTGTGTTTGTGCTAATTTGTAATTGTTAATCAGCTGTGTGAATTCTGTATTTCGTAATTTGATTAATTAGTGGATAGAGTGTGTGATTGTGTTTTTTTGTTTGTTTAGCTACACAGAGTTGGAAATTGTTGTCCCCGATATCGGAATTGTAGGCTTACACGCGGAGAATTTGGGAATCGAGAGTGTATTGGTTGATGGAGAGCTGACTGAGTTCGAATATTATCCGAATCATCACATTGTGGAAAATGAAAAGAGATGGAGATCGGTATCGTCCCCTGGTTCCGCGGCTGATGCTGCCACGGCAGCATATATGTCAGCTCTTGAACGAGAATTGGTTCCGAATCTGCTCATCAATTGTTGCAAGCCTTCCAAGGGTTTAGCTGAACAGATAGACCAAATGAATTTAGAGAATAGGCCCGAATCCTCTGGTGAAGCTAAGCAGGTTACTGTGCTATTTCGTTTCATTTAGTATTTGTTTTAATGGATTGTGTTCAAGCAATGATTTCCGATTATGTAAAATCAGGTCATGAAACATTGGAATTTATGAATTGTATAATTGTCTATATGTATGATGTTTGAGGTTTGATGGAGCTCTTTGCCGTTTTATGTCCAGCTTTATTTTATAAAATTGCTCAATTTTATGCAGGCTAGCTACAAGTGATAGATGGTTTTTTTTTTTGGCATGCACTCTAGAGATATTGTGATGTGGTTTACACGTCTGTGGTTTCTCATGTAGGTTGATGTTGGGTGCAGAATGTGAAATTGGTTCGTATTGACTATTGGGTAGAGAAAGCAGAGACTGGAATTCATTTCGACAGTAATGTGTTGCACACTGATAACCAGATTAGGCGAGCTCGGTGTTGGTTCCCTTGTATGGATGAAAGCTCTCAGCGATGCTGGTATTGACTGTTTAGTTTGTGCTGTTCTTGTTCTTACTTTGGTGGTTTTGGTCTATTGGCAGTCTATCATGAATTCATTTAACTTTTACATTATCTATTCAGTTATGATATGGAGTTTACAGTTGCCCACAATCTTATTGCCGTCAGTAATGGAAGCTTACTTTATCAGGTGAGAGAAGGGTGTGTTTATGTCTTGTTAGTGTCTGATTCTGAATATTAGTGATTTCTCAAACCAATACTTCTTATCATGGTTTAGATATTCACGATTTGATACACTAAATTCTTGCATTGAATTAATCTACTGGATAAACTTCCTTCGCTTCTTCAAGACACCAATAAAGAAAAAACTTTATTATTTTGTTGATATTCCTTATCTGCAATTACATAACGTTTTTCTACTTTAGATGATTGCATTTTTTGTGCACTCTATTAGAAAACGGGTATCACACAATCCCTAAGAGATATAGTAATCAATGTTTTAAAACACGTTTTTAGTACTAAGGCGTTTTTCTCTTCCGAGGCGAGGCGTAAGCCTCAAAACGTAATGAGGCGTAAGCCTCAAAAAGGATAGTATAAAACATGTATAAAATATATAAAAAACAGTAAAACACCTAAATCTCATAAAACAACCAATAATTCATAGCATAATATATAAAAAATACCTTAAATCTCATAAAACAACCGATAACTCATAACATAATAAAAATAAACAAGTTCATAACTTGATAAATTCAAAGAAGAAGAATCGGCAGCAGCAGCAAAGTGAAAAGAAACATCAAACATGAGATGAGATAAGTTAGTAAAAACTCTAATCTCTTCTTTAAATTTTATTTTAAAGATAGGTTTTAAATTTTGGGCTTCAAAACATTTTAAAACCCAACAAAAACATATGTGTGAGCCTCATAACCGTATTGAGGCACCGTTTCGAATCGACCGCCTCATAAGAATGAGACGTAAGCCTCAATGGCTGCTTATGAGGCTACCGCCTCAATACGTTTTTTGCCCAAATCGTATTGAGGCGCGTCTCAAAGCGCGCCTTATAACGCTTTTTAAAACACTATTAGTAATCAACACAATGATCAACATTTATGAAAATAGAATAGGTAAGAGCATACTTTAAATTTATGATATAAAAAAATTCGTTGGATTATCTTGTAAAGCTTTTCAAGCATATGCTTTATAGGGCTTGGAATGGGAGCTATTATAGGTCTTCAAATCTCCCGTCTCCTCTCATTTTTTTGCACTTTCCTACATTTTCTCTATGTAATATAAGGTTTAATTTTTGATCATTTTGGAGAGTATAGATATGTCCAAGAAGATGTTAAATGAATTTTTCAGTTTTTTTGGAGATCATGGGTAATAGACTTGCTATAAAAAATAAATAAATTAAAAATACACTTGTAGACCCGAGTTCGGTTCTTGGCTGGTGCATAATTTGCGGGGATAGCTCAGTTGGGAGAGCGTCAGACCGAAGATCTGAAGGTCGCGTGTTCAATCCATGCTCACCGCACGCATCTTCGGGTTTGAAGCTTTGTTGAGCACTTGAGCTGGTTTCTAACCCAGGAGGTGTTCATAACCCAGTTCTCATGCTATATATATATATATTTTGAAATAGTGATAATCTTCCCTATGAGAGGTCAAAGTATGATAGCCATCCTTAATGTTAATTTGAGATGGTTGAGCTAGCATCGTTAGTTCTTGAAGACTATGGTTATGTTTCTTGGACTTGATGTTGCCCATAAAAGTACGCTTAAATTTGTTGGATAGTTTCCTACAATAATTTGAAAATTTAACAATAGCAAAAATATTATCTTACCAACATGCTCCCACCATACATGCTCCAACTTAATCAATGATCTTGATTGGTGGGTCCAAATACATGTTTATATGCAAGACTTCTTGTCAAATAAGTTTTGATATTAGGTTAAAAAACCATTATATCAAAAGGCCAAAACCCACGCTTATAAGTTAGTGTGCAATGTTAATAATTAAAATTTATTATAAGCTTATATATTATTTGAACTTGATCACTAGCAGAAATACTTTTACAATAACGAATCCAGTTGAACTAGCATCGTTAGTTCTTCAAGACTATGGTTATGTTTCTTGGACTTGATGTTGCCCATAAAAGTACGCTTAAATTTATTGGATAGTTTCCAACAAATGGCAACAATGATTTGAAAATTTAACAGTAGCAAAAATATTATCTAACTAACGTACTCCCACTGCCCATGGTCCAACTTAATTAATGATCTTGACTGGTGGGTCCAATTACATGCTCAGATGCAAGACTTCTTGTCAAATAAGTTTTGATATTAGGTTAAAAAACCATTATCCCATAACCACCCAAGCTTATAAGTTGGTGTGCAATGTTAATAATTAAAATTTATTATAAGCTTATATATTAGTATTTGAACTTGATCACTAGCAGAAATAGTTTTACAATAATGAATTTGATTGAGAATTGAGCTCTCTGCATCCATTTTGAATAAAGAGCTACATAATTGAGAGAGATTTCACTCATTTTAGTATTGCAAGATTTATCAGTGCTTGGGATGCTTATGGAGGTTTGCATTCAGCTTTTTGCTTTTCAATACATTGCGCATAAAATACTTTTTACCAGTTTTGATTTTGTATTTATATAATTATTTTTGTTTTTGTTGAAGGTGTTATACCCGATCATTATTATGTAAATGAATTTATTAACCAAAATATAAAATTTCCTGCCTAATCCCAGGGTAGATAAATGATTTTTTTTTAATAGGAAATGGAAAATTCTGTTAAAAGAAACCAAAGTGAATTGAAAGTCTACTAAGGGGGACCTTAGGCAGATAAATTGACTTACCATCAGATAGTTCGGATGTCCTATTTTTTATTACTGTATTGTTTCATCCATTACACTATAAAGATTTTCTAAGTATCATTCCTTCTACTTTACAGGTTTTAAGCAAGGATGATCCTCCCCGCAAAACATTTGTGTACAGATTAGATGTTCCGGTCTCTGCTAGGTGGATAAGTTTGGCTGTTGCACCCTTTGAAATCCTTCCTGACGGCCACCATGGCCTCATATCGCACCTGTGTTTGCCAACTAATTTGTCAAAGCTTCGTAATACTGTGGAATCTTTCCACAATGCTTTCAGGTGTTGTATGCTGGTTTTAAATCTTTTCCAGCAGTTTTGTGGATTGATTCAACATGTATTTTGTTCATTTTATGATGTTGCTTGACTTGATGTATTATTTCCAACAGCCACTATGAGACATACCTTGAGGCAAAATTTCCATTTGGGTCATACAAACAAGTTTTCTTAGCTCCTGAGATGGCAGTATCATCAACAACTTTTGGAGCTTCAATGAGTATCTTTAGTTCTCAAGTTCTATATGATGAGAAGGTTATTGATCAGGTTGGTCCATGCATTTGACTTGAAGTTTTGATTTTGTACTTCTCATGGTTCAACTATTTCAAGTTTCTCTCACGTGTTACACAATGTGTGTAATTATGGGAAGGTTTAAGATGTCAAGATATGTAAATGTTTACATGATTTTCATTGTGCAATATACTTACGACTTACGAGTATAATCTTGTGAATTGCTTCTGTAATGTAAAGATGCATTAACATGTATTCCTAGCTCTTCCTCAGGCCATAGACACGAGCATTAAACTTGCGTTTGCCCTTGCAAGACAGTGGTTTGGAGTATATATCACTCCCGAGACACCAAATGATGGTAAGCTGGTACAATATGAGATTTAGATTGATGCCATTTATATACTCCCTATAATTTGCTGGAAACACTTTAATATCTATGTGATTACTTTCTGCTTAATTTCAGAATGGCTACTGGATGGTCTCGCTGGCTTTTTGGCGGATACATTTATCAAGAAATTTTTAGGAAATAACGAGGCACGTTATCGGAGATATAAGGTGTGCTTTCTTATACTTTTTGTTTTTTTAATAAACCAGATACCTAAACTTTGTGGTTGTACAAATTAGTTGTTTGCATTTTGATTAATACATAATTTCTTGTGAAAGACATATTTTGTGGCATGGATTTTTTTTTGTGTGGAGAAGCTGATTGCATAACTTTTTTTTTTTTCCTTTTTTTTCTTTTTTTTTTTTCGGGTAGGAATAAAAAATTTGTTGATGGTGAAATGGATATAATCAATAAGTGAACTAGCA
Organism: Acer saccharum; assembly: GCA_030490815.1. Taxonomy (NCBI): domain Eukaryota; kingdom Viridiplantae; phylum Streptophyta; class Magnoliopsida; order Sapindales; family Sapindaceae; genus Acer; species Acer saccharum. The sequence continues at coordinate 19,015,508 of CM059876.1, read as the reverse complement.
GTCCACCAAAAGTACAAACTGAACACAACAAAACTATAGTTGCCAGTAATTCATTCAATTAACTACAGCTTTCCAGTTAAGTTTGATAAAAAACTAAGAATTGTCAGTGAATGACTGAATTCATTACTCTTATTCCATAGAAAGTTGTTCTCCCCTTTAGCTTCATTAAATTCATTAAAAGTAGATACCCATAATGAAGCTAAATAATTAGTCTTATCGCATAAAAAAATTCTTCTATTCAATAAACCACCAGAGTCTGAATTTCCTACTAGAACTGTTCAAAAAAGGGATTTAGAACAATTAATATCATAATATGCAACTGTACAAGATAATAACTCAAATATCATAACTGAGAAATGACTTGGATGAAGTCTGGCAAGAACAGAGAAAGTGAAGAATGATACTGGAATATTAACTCATTCAAATATCTTGTTGAGATTTATATACTATTTATTTACCCCATAAAATTGACGATTTGAGATTTACGTACTTGTAGGCAAATTGTGCTGTTAGTAAAGCAGACGATAGTGGCGCAACAGCTTTGAGCTCCTCTGCTTCTTGTAAGGATTTGTTTGGTACCCATTGCATTGGTTTATATGGCAAAATACGGTCATGCAAGTCTGTAAGTTTACTTTAAAATTCTAATATATTTCTCTCGTTAAGTTGATACTCCCATACACACTGTTTCTTGGAATTTTCACTGATTGATTTTCTTTTAGGTTGCCATCCTTCAGATGTTAGAAAAGCAAATGGGATCTAACTTCTTCCGAAAAGTAAGGGTCCTTAGCAGCTTACACCATGCAGTGTCTGTTGCTGTCTTGATGAATTAAAAACTAAGAATACCTGCTGTGTTTGTTGCCTTTTTTGGTTTCTTTCATGTTGGTTCTCTCAGTCTCATGTTTTTCTTTAACATTTTATTCTAAGAATATTGTCATGTAAAAAATAGGTTTGCTGAGCTGTGAGTGATTTTATGTTTACTAGTAGGTTGGATTGTTTTATTAGCCTAGTAGAGTTTGGAATTTTTAGTCCATAAGCAGTTTTACTTGATCTTGCATATGCTTTTCTGTATCCTTCATAGTATCATTTAATCTTATAAGATTTGTATTTTTTTTTTGGTAACAGAAGTTTCTGCTCTTAGTTTTCCATTTTTTCCTTCATATGGCTCCATTTGCAGGATGGGATAGGGTTTTGGAATGATAGGATTAAGATTGGATTGAATAAAATTTGAATCTAATGAATTTTTTTATTGAAATAAAAATTTATTTTAATATAATAATTCATTTGAAGTCTTGTTTTGTTAAATTTAAATATTAAAAAAAAAAAAAAAAGAGTAAGAAAGGGAGACATGAAATGATAGGTGATATGATAGGAGAGGGTAAAGTAGAGAGAGGAAGAGAGTGTAAAAGTTATGAATCTATTCATAACCCGTTGAGATGCATGGGTAAGCAAAACCCCATTGCAGCTGGATTTCCCACCAGGAGTTGGATTCCCATCCCATATATGTAAATCAAACAAGGGATGGATTCACGACATCTTTAACCCATCCCATCACAAATCCTGGGCTACAAAAGCTGCTATATATTTATATATTTAGGTTGGTTTCTCCTTCTGGGTACTTAAATCTATGGGTTTTTTGTTGTCTGTTTTTGTTATTAATTTTATTTTTTTGTTCGGTTTTGTGGAAAGAGAGGGAGTTTTATATTGCTCAACTCTGAAGGCCATGCCCTTTCACTCTGTTTCGTATCAATGTCAAATGTGATCATATTTGGAGAGTTGATTTTTTTTTTTAGTTTAGTGGTGAAATGTTAATGTTCATTTGCGTACAAAATGATATGCAATGCATGTGGTCGGCTTTTTTTTTTTTTTTTTTTTTTTTTTTTGAAGTAATCCAATCATGAGAAACTCTTGGGGATGAAAGGTGGAGAGTTTGAACTAAAGGACTGTCAATAACCAACCACACAAAAGCTTAAGCTGATAGGAAAAGGTTCAACAATAGTATTTAAGCACTCTAACAAACCCCCTCATGTGCAAGACCAATGGGATTGTCATGTGGCTAAAGCCCAAACACAAACACACAACAAATTAAAATATAATCACGTGGGTGACTTGAACCTGGATTCCTTGGTACGGATACCATGTCAGTATCCAATAGACCAAAAAGTTTGAGTTGATAGAAAAGTGACCAAACACTAGTATTTAAGCGCTCCAACAAAGGCTATTTTTGTGTTTATGCTTTGATTTATGTGGAGAGTTGAATTTTTAGTTTAGTGGTGAAATATTCATGGACATACAAAATGATATGCAATGCATGCTGTCACCTTTTTTGAAGTAATCCAATAATGAGAAGCACTTGGGGCTGAAAGGTGGAGAGTTCAAACTAAAAGGCTATTTTTTGTGTTTATGCTTGGACTTAGGTTGGGCTTTATGAATGTGAGTTGTTTTTTATATCCAAGAAATGCAGATGTGTTGAATTAAGTTCCATTAATGTTAATTATTGCGAAATATAGATTGTTTCTTTTTCCTGTTTTCACCAGTCTATGTACAACCATATCAGTTGAGATGTATAACATTAGATATTTATGAATCTTGTAAAAAAAAGAAGTTGATTTGGTCTAGCAATAACCATCTAACATGTTTTTGTTTCCGTGCAATATCTAGATTTTGCAGAACATCGTTTCTCGGGCACAATGTGCAACCTCTCCTGTGAGGTCTCTCAGTACCAAGGAGGTGATTTCATTTCGCTAAAATGTGCTTTTATCTATTTATACATAACTTTCTGGCCTGCCAGCTGGTTTTACCACTAATTCAGATTTTTTTTTTTTATTATTTTTTAAAAAAAAAGGTTATTATTGGCATTGTTTTTCTAGTTAGCCTATTGCTATTATTATAAATATCTTGGGCAATCCTAATATTAATTTCTAGGATTAGTTGTTGGAGGTATTTCTTTATAATACTGTTAGTTTGATTATGTGAGGCTCAAAAGAAATAAAGGTCTATTTGTGGACGATATGTAAAAATGCTTTTACACACATCATTTGATTAAGCACTAATATGCTATAGGAAATAAATAAAAATTTAATATGCACAAAAAGATACAAATAACAAATGAAGACAAAAACATAACATGTATGGGTTTTTAATCTTCATAATGAACATAAAAGGTATATTGTAATTTAATTAAAAAATTTATTATAATTTAGGGTTGATTATTATTATTTGTTTGAATTATATATAATGTAGGGTTGTTGATGCCTGAGGGTTCTTATTGATATGAAGTTTTGACTTTTGAGATGGAATTTTACTAAACATTGGTGCAGCCCACTTGTCCTTTAGGTCTGTTTTTAAAGCTTTGGTTGGTCTGAACTTTTGAAGGATTAAGTTCTGGTAGACTTTCTTCAAGACTATATGGTTACCTTTTTCTTTTCTATTTTGTTTGGGATGTGTACTTTAGAAGAGTATATTTGGTGTCAGGCATAAAATATCCATTCTCGTCTTATGACCTCTATGTCTACAATCCATCTTATGTCTTAGTTTTATCTCATTTATTTACCTTTTCTTTTTTAAACTCATATCTTTAGATATTTTTAGCTTTCTGTCTTGATCACTTTTGGTTATTACAACATATATTGTATATCAAATCCAAGGTTTTTTTTTTTTTTTTTTTTTGTGACGATTGCTAGATTTTCATGGTTTGGTTTTGTAAATGTTTTTGTTTTGAATTTTGTTAAGGTTATTTTTGGTTATTTACTTATCCAATTAAATACACAGTTTGGGGGTTTCTTGGTATTTGGGGTTTATTATTAAAAAATCTGTTTTAAAATAAGAATTCTGCTCTAGTTTGGGAGCTGTTCTTTAACTTGTATGGTTTTTTTTTTTTTTTTTTTGGTGGAAAGCTTGTTCATTTCTTGTGATAATTTTCTATTACAATATAAATATTTTTGTTTCCTATTAAAAAACGCTTATTTAACCAAGCATATTATGAACTGTGAGGTGCAGTTTCGGCATTTTGCTAACAAGGTTGGAAATCTTGAGCGTCCATTTCTTAAGGAGTTTTTCCCTCGGTGGGTGGGTTCATGTGGTTGCCCAACGCTAAGGTATAGTTATCTGAGCTATGTTTTGCGTGTTAGGAGTCCTTCACTTACTAGATGTTTTCTAATGGCCTATCCTTTCTGGCTTTTGATCATAAGGATGGGATTTTCGTATAACAAACGGAAAAATATAGTTGAACTTGCGGTGTTGCGGGAATGCACTGCTACACTTGATTCAAATGCACTCCTTTTTAATCCTAATCCTGATTCTGAAAACCGAGATGGTGATATTGGATGGCCTGGGATGATGAGTATCAGGGTTCATGAGCTTGATGGTATGTATGATCATCCGATTCTGCCGATGGCTGGAGATGCGTGGCAGCTTCTGGAAATACAATGCCATTCAAAGCTTGCTGCTAGGCGCTCATTGAAGCCTAAAAAGGGTTCAAAACCTGATGGCTCTGATGATAATGGTGATGTTGTGGCTGCTTTGGATATGCGCTCAAGGTATGTTATCATCTCACTTAGGTTTTTATCATTTGTTGAACGATTTCTAAATTAATAATTTACTGGATTTGTCAAATTGTTCTTTTGTAGTATGGAATCCCCCTTGTCATGGATTAGGGCAGATCCAGAAATGGAATATCTTGCTGAAATTCATTTTAACCAGCCTGTACAGATGTGGGTAAGGACTAAATATTTCCCTTGTATCAAATTGTATCATGTTATTGCATAACCTATATCTTATAGGGGTCTGTGTGTATATTTGCAGTTTTGCACACATATAATGACGTTTAGCTAGTTGCTCACATCTGTTACATAGTTACATAAACATTCTTTTTTCGTAAATTAAGTAACTGGTATGATGTTTACTTAATTAATTGGATAAAAAGTTCATACTGTTTGTATGATTAATCAGGTGAATCAGTTGGAGAAGGATGGAGATGTTGTCGCTCAGGCACAAGCAATCGCAGCACTAGTCTCGCTGCCCCAACTTTCGTTTTCAGTTGTCAATACTCTGAATAATTTCCTCAGTGACTCCAAGGTTTTAATCGATTTCACAGGTATTCTTGGTTTTTGATTCACTTGTGTTCAAATGGAATGTGATTATCTGAATTTTTCTGTGGTGTCAAGGCCTTTTGGAGAGTTCGGATTGAGGCGGCTTTTGCACTTGCTAATACAGCTTCTGAGGTATATTCTTATCATTCTTACTCTATTGATTAATTTGATGAGGTGGTGCTAGCGCTGAAATTGTTTATTTAACCCCACATATCTATTCAATCCATCTCATGAAGCAATTTGTGTGGGTAACTATTGTTGAAATCAAGAAAAATATTTTGTTGTGCTACTGTTTATTATCTATAAAATTTATAGATATTGCTTTTACATGTTTTCTTAGAATTATAGATCAATAATGCTAAGGGTCCCAACCCGTGATGCAGAAATTTTATTCAGTTAGCATGTGTCAAGTGGAATTAATGTGTATCTGTTAAATAAAATTGCCACATCACAAGTGGGATCTCCGGAACCAGTATGATCATGCGACATGCCAAGAAATTTCTGAACATCATTGTCCTGGAAATTAATAATGCCCTGCTTGAGCATCTTGGATGTAGTTACATAGATTCTTATTTGTCTTCTACATTTTCTAAATAAATTATCTATATTAAGTTGTGCAATGAACTTGTTGACAATGAAAATCATGTTACTTGTAGATGTCTAGCTGTGAGGTTCACTGATCTTACTGTGATTGAAATTTGTTAGAACTTTGAGAAATCTGTGTTTTTTCATTCACTTGGTTTCCTCTACAGTGCTTTTAATTGAGAATATTTTTGTTTTGCACCATGTCACTCTTATCATCACTGGATAATGACATACGGTTTCTATATTATTGTCTCAGGAAACTGATTGGGCTGGTTTACTCCATCTGGTGAAATTTTATAAAAGTCGAAGGTTCGATGCAAGTATTGGACTCCCCAAGTAAGATTTCTAACTTAATTTGACTTTTGTGATCTTACTGCTCCAGCACTTTGTTAATTTTTTTTGGTTGATCTTGCCAGGCCAAATGACTTTCGTGATTTTCCAGAGTACTTTGTTCTTGAGGTAATGCATTGAGGTAGGGTATGTAATAAGTTATGTGAGTTGCTATGTGATTGTTTCACATTATTCTCCACTTCTTTTAAATGTTATAATGAAATATTTTGAATAGTGTGTTTAGTCTGGGGTTGAGATTTTGTTATAATGTGTTAATATCCTAAGTATTAAAGCAATTTCAGCCATTGGCGCTTCCAAAGGCTTGTGCATATATGTGCCTCTTTGAATAGACTTGTCTGTTCATTTTGAACAAATAAAATGGATTTAGGTTAATTTGAACCCAAGGTCTTTTGGATGCTATGCTCAATACATAAGCTTGTATATATGTGTTTTATACCTTAGATTGATGGGAAAAACTTAAAAGGATAGAATGGGAGAAGAAAACATAAAAGAAGGGAAAGGTATAACTATATCGCATAACAGAACGGACTATCTTATTTTATCAGCACAAATATATTGTCTGTTCTTTGCCTTTAGAAGTACTATTATATCATTTAAATATTTTGAAACTTGGGGGGCAGCTAAATTAGGTAACTGTAAACCTGCTATGCTGAAGTTGGACCAATAAGTTTAAATGAATTAACAAAAATGCAGCCCTAGACAGGGCAGGGGGACAATATCAAAAGCAATATTGGTTTTTGGTGTGGGGGGGTGGTTGTGGAGGAGGATGCATGGGAAAAGCATCTTTGAGTGTTTGGTTTATAAACATGTACTTAGTTCTATTAAAGAGTTGTGTAAGATGCATTTTTGAGTGTTTGATTTATAAACTTGTATTTAATTACATCAAAGAGTTGTGTAACTTGCCTTCTTTCTGGCAGTAGATGACTGAAAAACCTTGTCCAAGTCCAATAATAGCTGTACACCTAAGAGACTAGTGGATTCTGGCTGTGTAGATTCTTCATTGTTGAATTATCTTTTCAACCTTGGAGCACATCAATGCAAGGATGGACTCTCCTTAAATGCAAAATGAAAAACGATCTCTGCCTATTTTACTTTTTTAGGGCCTGTTCATTAAGGGTGCGTTTATTATCGTTTTTAAAATGGTGTTTTTAAAAGCTTTTTTTAAAAATGAAAATCATGTTTTAAAAATAATGTTTTAAAAAATGTAATGTGTTTGGTAGTATTTTTTAAAAGTAGTTTTTTGAAACGGAAAATGATGTAAAAGTGTTTGGTTGTTTTTAAAATGGGTAAAGTAGTTGTTTAGAGGGAAAAGTTGATTTGTTTTGAAATGATATTTTTGAAAACGGTGAAAAACAATAAATAGTTGTTTTTAACTTTTTAGTTATACATTTTAAAAAGTAGTTTTTTGCTTTCAGAAACAGTTTTATAAAACGTGTAAACAAACAACATTAAAGTTTTTTTTTTTTTTTTAAAAACAGAAAACCATTTTTTAAAAATGGTTCCAAACAACACCTAACATTTCCCAAACCTGTTTTCTGTATTCCAAGTTTTATGAAAGGCGCAAAATGCATTTGTTGGGCCATTTTAATAATTCTCTTTATTATTTTTTTAAACTATTACAAAGTTATAACAAGAAACACCAAAAGCATGTTTTCTTTGTTTTTCTCCAAACAATCTTCCATAAGAAAACACTGAGAGAGAGCACTTGAATACCAGAATACCAACCACTCTGCTTCTTTTTCAACTTCTTCACACAGGAGTTATATATATATATATATATATATATATATGTAGATCTAAGGAGATCCACACAAATGATAATCATTTCTTGATTTCAATTTTAATTGATAAAACTTACAACGAAGATAGAAAACATTACCGAAAGTGCCACACTGCCACTAAATTTTCTGTTTTATGGAAACTAAGAACAAAAAAGTTGCTGCTTGGGGCCTTCTGCTATTCGTCTCAGTTTCAAGCGTTGAAATTTGACCAACATTTAATTGGTAATTTTGTTCCTTTGATAGCCATTTGAGTTTGACATCAAGGATCCACTATGGTGAGAAGAAATTTATATTTTGTATCCACAATCTCTTCAAAAAAAAATTTCAAGCACTAAAACTTTTGAATATTCGTTACTGCTCTATAATCAGACTGTTATTATGCTCTTATAACCTTTTCAATTCTCTATAATAACTTCTGAATGTTTTCATTAATTTGTCTTTCTTTTAGGCCATTCCACATGCCATTGCTATGGTCAGAGCTGCAGACAAGAAAAGCCCAAGAGAAGCTGTGGAGTTTGTTTTACAGCTTCTGAAGGTAAGTTTTTTTCTTTTGGCTGATAAGCCTATGCAACAACAAAGCTCTTATGTTGAATTTTTATGAAAAGAATTTTGGTCAAAAGTAGTATCATGAATTTCATTCATATGTATTTGTTCTAGTAGCATAACAACATACTTCCTAATCATGGTCACCTTTTCATCCAGTTTAATATATAATTATATCTTGTATTGTCTTGTGAGGCATTTGCAATTTTGTTGAATTCCCAGAAGGTAAAATAGAGTATACAAGAGATCAGTAGGTTGTGGTGTGGTACAGTATATGTTTGTGGAATATAAAGATGCTCATACAGTCAAGTATGAGCATGCCCCCCCAGTTTAACGTTCTGTATATATTGATAGTAATTTCAAAACCTATTTTCAAAAATTTTGTTCTATTTCAATGCAAAGAATAAACCTATTTTCTCGTTTGTTTCATTGTTCAACATGCAATGAACCCTTGTTTCTGGGAGTTATTTGTGATTTGTGGCAATGTTGCTATTATTTATTTTTGCTATTATGCCTGTCGTGTGCTCAATGTTCATTTTCATTGTTCTCTAACAGTATAATGATAACAACGGAAATCCCTACTCGGATGTGTTCTGGCTTGCTGCACTGGTCCAGTCAGTTGGTGAACTTGAAATTGGGCAACAGGTAGTTAATACTAATATTTCTTATGGCTTTTGATTCATGTGTCTTCTTTTATTACAGTTGGTGCAATTTCAAGTAGTGCTTCTTGCTTGTTTTTAAACCATTTCAAGTGCCTAGTGTTTCATTATTTTTGTTTCTTTTGCTTCTGTTGTTTATTTTGTAAATGCTTTAGATTAAGTTTTTATAATTCTTGTCTATGTCACACACGTGCCCTCTGACATGATGTCAGGATCTCACACTGACATCGTCATCCACATCTTTTTTATAATGTTAGAATTTCATTTTAACTGAAATGTCTTCAAAATCCTCATCATTGGTTTGCTTGCATATGCTTGAACACACATGAAACCACTCACTCAAGCACTCAACTTCAATATGTATAATGATTACAGGATTTAATTGGTACAAAATTGTTTTTAAAAAATTATCATTATTCCATCTCTTATGGGCTTACTTACACACCAGCACCCGGGCAAGCAGTCAATATGTAACGATATCAGGAAGTTAATTTGTCAATGTCCACACAACATTTTAGAAGTTTCACTTTCTTCTAATCTTTATTGTTGATGGTCAACTAAAGTAAACATAATAGTGTTCTTTTTTGAATGTGATTAGTTATTAGTGGTGCAAAGAATAACATAAACCGATACTTTAAAGTATTTTTATTTTTAAGTTGAAGGATCTTTATTTATTTATAATATTCTGCTCCTTTAAAAGGAGAATAAAAAAACCGATGTCATTTGACATTTGGAATTGTAAGTGTTATAAATTGACTGTCATTTGACATTCTCGGAGGCTTTCACGACAGGAATTGCCAAATCCCTTTTGTGAAGCACTTGTCAAATAATTCTGACGACTAGTCTTAAAAATTCTGATGATATTTGTTTCGGACATTTAATCAAGTTGATGTGCTTTTTCCACATGAAAATTTAAATGGATGAATTAAATGAATTCTAAGATGAATGCTAAGATAGCTTTCAAAATATTAGTTCTTGGCTTAGACCTGTGGCCTCTATTATGGCCTGCCATTATAATGGAATATATACTACTGTCATAGAAATGATCCACAAAAAAGTTCACAAAAAAGAGTTAAACCGTAAAATAAGATAAGTTAAAGAAACAAGTGAATGCACAATATTTAGTCAAAATTTCTTGAAAATTCAAATGATTTTGTCACATTAGATCATGCATGGATCCTTGCGTTAATTATGAGACTTTTTTTAAATTCATTACCGTGGTCTTGGATATTATTCCTGTCATATTTGTATGTGCTATGAATTTAGGGCTTTTAAAACTATATAAAATTCTAATAGACTGGGTTTTCAATGAGAGTGTGCTGTAGCTGTATTTGGTTCTAAGTTCAAGGTTTCTGACACATTGAACAATAGCCTTAATCTTGTCAAATTTCACATTGCTTATTTAAAATTTAGAAGTATAAAATTAACAATTATACCCATTTTGTAGATTGTCAGAGGCTTTGGTGTTTTGTTAGTTGAAATTGAACATTTAGGTTGAATGCTAAGTTTTTAGCAAAATTTAGTTCTTAGTGTCTTACCAAGAAAAAGTGTTTTTAGTATTTCTTTCCCTGTAATTTTACTGTATAAATGTATAATTAGATCTTAAATTTAAAATTTAGTCTTAAATGTAGTGATGAGAAATTTCTGCCAATTCTTTGATATTTATGGATATTGGAAGAAGTGACGTTACTAATAAATTTTATTTTTTGTTGCAGTCTGTGTCAATTAACTTGAAATTTTTCATAAAAAGATTGTTTAGTGACCTTGATTTGAAATGACTGAATTTGATCTTAATTCTCATTTCTTTAATCATATAAATAGTATGATATCAACCCTTTATTTCTCTACATCCACATCTTACTCTGAAACTTAAGCCTGTATGGTGTTTTTTCTCCTGCAACAGAGTATTCTCTTTCTATCATCTCTTCTCAAGCGTGTCGATCGACTTTTGCAGTTTGACAGGTGCAATCAGTTGCTTTTAATTGGAAAGGGCATTTATCTAACACTGTTTGAGATTAATTTTGTGTAAAATTGCATTTATCAGACTGATGCCTAGTTACAATGGGATCTTGACGATCAGCTGCATCCGGACTTTGACGCAAATTGCATTGAAGCTATCTGGATTCATCTGTCTTGTAAGATTTTTTTTGTGTGTATCCCAGATGATGACACACTACTTCTATGCTTTCACTTATTGTCGTCATTCACTGCAGGATAATGTTGTTGAACTTATTAAACCATTTCGGGATTTCAATACTATATGGCTAGTTCGAATTGAAGCAAGTAGAGCACTTCTTGATCTTGAGTTCCACAGCAAAGGCATAGATGCTACATTATTACTGTTTATCAAATATATAGAAGAAGAGCCATCCTTGAGAGGTTTTGTTCTTTTCTATTTTTCCTATAGTGGGGAACTTTCCGTTTTTGGGCTTCAATTTTTGCTGACGGAAGTTTCTTGTTTTTTGGGGTAATAAGATGGTGTGTTGTTTTGACTTCTTTATTCCTTTATTGTAGGACAAGTGAAATTGGGTGTTCATGCTATGCGGTTATGTCAGATAAGAGGTGGATTTGATTCTAATGATGAAATTGAGACTACGACTCTTGTTGCTTTGCTTCATCTGCTTGAAAGTCGTATAGCATTTAATAATGTATTTCTTCGTCACCACTTGTTCAGCGTTTTACAAATCCTGGCAGGAAGGTGAGATTTTCTTTCTTTTATAGATAGAGAATGTATGTCTTTAATTGGAATTAGGATGGTTTAATTTTTGTAGAGGTAATCAATGTGGTGAGTGCACATCTGGCTATTAAAAAGCAATAAATCTGGTTATCAAAGAACATAAAGTGTTACTAGGAATATGACTACTTCTGTGGATTATGTGATAGCTGCTGCCCCTTTGCATTTCATGTACTGATTTTTTGGCGGCTAAAAAAAATGAACGGTAAATGTATGTTAAACTTCATTGTTTGTGTCCTCTAGGAGTGAAAATGAACCAGGTTGTTATTATATATTCTAATAACTGACCTTGAGCCCCATTTTGGAGCTTCTCTTTTAACCAAGCCAAGGCCAAGCAAGCTGAAGCTTGGGTCAGTTTGTCTGTGAGCATGAATATTAGTTGAGGTTGGTTGAGGGGTATAGTTGCTGTATTCCTCATAGTTTTAAATTATTCCGCATAATGCTGATTTTTTTATATCAAAGTATTTTATCTTTTATTTAAGCTTAGTTGTACTATTAACCTAACCCGTCCCCTTTTTCATATCACTTGATCTAGTCCTTTAATTTCCCTACAAAATCAAAGGGAAAACTAAAATCTTCAATCCGTCTACGTTATTTTTGTGAGTATTCTTTTGCTCCAATTTTGCTTCAAACAGTGGTTCAATATTATTGCCACAATATATTTATTTTCCTTACATTAATCATTGTAGTTTTAAGCTGTTTTTACTGTGTCCTACATTGGATTTTCATCTTCACATTTAAGCTTTTCATTTCTTAATTTCCTCTTTGGTTGTCAACATGACACAATTTAGAAAGTCTTACTATTGCAACTTTAAAGGATTGGAGTAATTACCTAAAAGAATAGGCTGAAGTTTGCTTTGGTTTCATTCCCAATTTAGATGAGAACCAGTTAATTTCAAGAAACTAATGTTGAAATCAAATTCTGAACTTTATTTCAGATCCCCTACTCTTTATGGAGTGCCCAGAGATAAAATATTGCGTATGGGTGATGGAGAAACTTGCAAAGAACAGAACTTTTTTGCTTCGCTTGTTTCAGAAATGAAGACTACAGAACCTCCTACAGACATCCCAAACATTTCACAGAATAATTTTTCTCTTCCAGATGCTCCGAGGGAAGCTGACTGCTTTTCAAATGGTCATCAAGAGAATGTATTGGTTACTGCAGAAGCTTCCAAGGAAATAAATACTGTTTCGAATGGTCATGATAAGAAAATGCAAGTTTCAGAAGTTTCTAAGGATGCTGATACTATTTCCAGCAGTCGTGAACGCAAGATGCCAGTTCCAGAAGTTTCTAAGGATGCTGATACTGTTTCCAACAGTCGTGAACGCGAAATGCCAGTTCCAGAAGTTTCTAAGGATGCTGATACTGTTTCCAACAGTCGTGAACGCGAAATGCCAATTCCAGAAGTTTCTAAGGATGCTGATACTGTTTCCAACAGTCGTGAATGCAAGATGTCAGTTCCAGAAGTTTCTAAGGAGGCTGATACTGTTTCCAACAGTCATGAACGGAAGACGCAAGTTGTTAAAATTAGGGTTAAACACTCTGCTGCTACCAGTAGAGCAGAAACTGATAATAGAACTGTTGAAAGATCTCAAGGCGGACACCAGGAGACTGATCGTCGCACCAGCAGTTCAGTTTCTGTCGATGCACCCCAAAGGAATTCGATAGAGGTTGTGAGCATCAGCAATCAAAACGTTGATGAGGTCAACTCATGTCATGATCGTGGGTCCCGAATGACTGCTAGCATTGGCAGTGCAAAACTTCCAAGCGAAGGTGACAACTTCGGGAAGGAACTCCAGTGCACTGCTGATTCAAGCAAAGTATCTGTGCACCTGCAGTCCGACGATCCTTTATCACCAAGCATCATTCATGATAACAATGTAGATATTGATGCACAAAAATTTGCAAGTCTTCAAAGCTTGTCGGTTGGAAGACATGATTTAAATGGTGGTTCGTCAGGTAAAATTGCTTCACCGTTTCGTGGGAAACAAAAGGAAAAGAAGAAAGATAAGGAAAAGAAGCGGAAGCGGGAAGACCCCGAGTATTTGGAAAGGAAACGTTTAAAGAAGGAGAAAAAACAAAAGGAGAAAGAGATGGCGAAGCTGTTGAGTGAAGAAAGGAAGGTACCTTCGGTAGAGTTGCCCGGTAAGGAGGAATTAACTATGCAAGTGAAACCAAATGAACCCAGTGGATCGAAGGTTATGATGTCAAAGTTAGAAATCAGACCTGAACAACCAGAAGGTACTCCCGCCCCTAAATTGCGAATAAAAATTAAAAGTAGGACGCAAAACAAATCATAGTGTATATAATTTGGTCGAACAGAAAGACCCTTAAAAGTTTTGCCTTGTAGTTTGTTCATCACCGGCAACCTGTAGAAGTAGACTGTTGATGTGAGAGATTATCTATAATTGCATTCTCGATTAATCAATCATCAAATGATAGTAATATTTTTTTTTTTGTTTCTTCTTAGTAGTTTGGATCATTAATTTTGTAGCAGAAGCAACGTGTATAAAGATGCTTCTTTCATTTGTCAAATCATATTTTTAATTTAGTGTTGGTTGTGAGTAAAAACCTTAAATGAAGTCTTAGAAACTAATAATGTAATTATACAGTAGTTAAATCGGATAATATTGGACACTAATGAAAGCAATATATAGGATTAATTAAGTGGGTTAGGTTTAAGACATGACAAGGTTAATATGGCCCAAGCAATAGATCTCAGGCTTCGAGTTTATTAGGAACGTTTAAAGTGAATAAAGAAGCCTACAATAGGATGGCTTCCTCCGAATCTGCAGACTGCACTTGTAAATAATAATAATAATATATAGATAGTTTAGGAGATGAATGTCTCTGTATAGAGGGTGTACTAATTACTAAATATAGGAAGGATTCACCGCAGCAATTAGTGCAGATGTGGTACACTCTACCCAGTCAAAAAAAGTGAGCGACTCTACTATTTCCTGCACGTTTACCAATTATTACTTGTAGCTTTTTATAGGATTTTGTTTTGAATAAATATTATCAATAATTTTAGACCATCCAAAAAAATTGAGTTGTCCTTATCATAAAATTATGTCTTGAATCGCAACTAAATCACTTATCATATCATTTAAATTGTTATTATTTATCATAATTTGGTCTTGTCTTTTTCTTTGGGACACAATTATTTTTTACAACAATCTCTCAACTTTTAACATATTAAAAAAAAAAAATCATGATTTTTTTTTTATTCTATTATAAGCAAATTTAAACTTCATTAAACATATATATTTTTCATATTAAAAATGTAAATAAATTAATAATTGCAAGTAACTCTAGTTACGCACCCTTATTTTTCGTTTGAATGGTGCTATTGGCATACCCACTGTTGAACTATTTATACCCCACTTTTTAAATTATTTAGTATATATTTTTTTTTTTTCCTTTATCAAATTACTTAAAGAGATATACCATTTTTATTAAAAAAATCTTGTACAAAGTAAAATTAATAAAACCCTAATGACATCCTAAAAAAAAAACCCTAACGGCATAGATTATTTCAAATCATTGAATGTTTACTATTTTTATTTATATATTTTTTCAGATCTCGATCTCATGTTTCCTATGTTTAGTAATTATTGATTTTATTATTTCACATGTTTGTTTTGTTTTTCTTTTCAAATTCCAGATTCATATTTGTTAATTTTTTTTCTCTCGGTTTATTTTCTTTCAAATCTTCCAGACATACTATGATTTGTTATCAATTCTTTTGTAGATTTTATTCCAGATCTTTCAAAGTTAGTTTAATATTATTTACAAAAAAAAAAAAAAAAAAACCGAAATCGCAACCAGGAAAACCTACTCTCTAACGAAATGAAACCACACCAAAACCTTAATTCAATCTCTCCAAATATATATATATATATATATATATATATATATATATATATATATATTAATATATATTCATCAGACAATCAATATCATACTCACAATCTACCACCAGCAATCAAATCGACTATATGAAAAGAATTTATTTTTTTTGCATCTAATAAAGATGGTTTCACTATGAAATGAGAAGAAAAAACAAATAATACGAATGGATGTGAGAAAACTGTATATAAAGATTAGAGATGAAGTGTGCTTTTATTTTTATTTTTATTTCTTTGAAAAAGATATGGCGTGTATTAAGTTTGAAAAATAAGTAAAGGGGTAATCCCGAAAATAAATCAAAAAATTAATAAAAACATTTAATTTTATATAATTAAATTAAAATTAAAAAAATGAGATATAAATAGTTCAGTAGTAGGGTTGCTAATAGCACTACTCTTTTCGTCTTTCATACCTAAAGAAAATGAATAAGGAAAATAATTTCTCCGTACATCATTATATCGCTTTCATAACATAAAAGTAAAAAAATATCATTTGAGTTGTTTTCCTTGTTTTTCAACCCAAATATCAAGTACCCCTAGCCTAAAATCTCTAGCCATTTTTTCAATTTGGCCCCTACCCAATCTATCGGCTATAGTTTTCACTTTTTCATAAATCATAACTTTCAAGATTTGGTCAAGCTTTTTCAAAAATTTCAATGCTCCATCGTGGAGGAGACAAGGAGTAGAGGAGATCTTCCACAACTAATGGAGCTTATAAATTTGTTTTAAATTTTTAATATTTTCTTTATTTATTTTAATAAATAATAGTTTTTATGTAACTAAATAATTAGTTATATATTTTTGTCTTATTAAATAAAAGGAGTGAGTAGACGAGATAAGGTTGGTCCTTTGATAAAACTCTGTACAACTGTACCATGAGATTACGAGTTCAAATCCTCCCACTCTATTGAAAAACCCTCAATTTATGTAATGGTTTAATACTTCAAAATAAATAAATAAAAAGAGTGAGTGTCTGTAGTATCTGAGTAAAGCATGTTCTAATCTTGTAATGTATGCTGGATGTCCCAAAATTGTAATACTAGGCTGCACATTTTTTTTTTCTTAAAATCATGTCCAAATGATCTGGTATGTGAATTGTTAATATCACATCATTTTATCATATAATCTCATAATTTACAAGATGTTAACAATTCATGTACCATATCATTTGAATATGATTTTGGACAAAGTTTTTCAACAGCCTAATATTGTTCTAACTTTTAACACTTCTTGTAATTTTAAACAAGTTTTATATACGTAAACAAAAATCTTATAGTATACAATTTAGAGATATGTTCGTGCAATTTACCCGTAAAAATAAGATATAAAGAACTGAAATGGAAAGCGATGTTACCAAATAGGGCTATATTTGTTTTGAATTTGTTTATTTAATTAATTTAAATGATAGTAGTACAAAATTTTCAAACTAGCATGCACAAAAAGAGTAGACAATACTCAATAGAGCATAGTTATAGCTGAGCCTATACAACCGAAGGGTGCTCCCATCCCCCATTAATAGCGTTAGCTATTCAAATCCTTTGAAGATTTGGTCAAGCCTTCTTTCTTATCTGTAAAGATTTTCTAGTGTCTTGTAATTTCAAATTTACTTTTCTCCCCAACCAAACAGTAATTGCTTCTATCGAGATTCCAAATTTCCTGATAAAAAAAAGGTGAAAAATATCATGTATAATTAATTGTATATAGTTTGATAAGATTCAACACTATAACTCAAAGTCATTTATTTAACTAATTGGTTTGTAACCCAAAGTCATTTATTTTACGTGAATTGTGATTTGTGAAATTCAACAACAAATTAGAGAGGTTCAATACAAAATTTGCATGATTTAATGTGAGTTTTGTAAATTATAAATTTATCACTTCCATTTGATTTTAGCAAAAGGTTACAATCCTAAAGTATTTGTTTACAATTCTTTGAAGTCATTATTTTTGTTAACAAAGAGATTACGAACTTGTTTGTTTGGGTTTTTGAAAAAAAAATCTACCTATAGTAAATCTATTAGAAATATAGTTTTTTTTTTAAAAAAATTACAGTAATTTAGTTGGTAGACTTTTTTTTTTTTTTTTTTTTTTTTAAAAAAAAGATTTATTTGGAGAAATACCTCCCCATGAGCTTTTGCCTAATAGAGGTTTAAACTTTACTAGCATCTACTCAATTTAAAATAGAAAATCTTAAAAGCCCAACCAAACAACTCTAAAACTAAAATAGACGTTTGTAGACCTTTTGAGACAGTAGAAAGCTCAACAAAACAAGCACTACATATTGATTTCTTTTCACCAAATAACCATCCAATTACATTATTACCTTTCTTTACCTTTTCTTCAACTTATCCTACCTCTCCATTCTCTCTCTACAATCAAAACCTACTACATCAAATCCTTATTTTGATCGAATTGTTATCAAACAACGTTTTCACATTGAGAAATCGACAAAAATCTTTATTAGAAATCGACGAAAAAGACGGAATGAGATATAGTTGATTTTGTACTTGAAATCTTTCCGGCCTAGTTCAAAATATGTAAATTTTGTGTTTTTAATTGATTTTTTATATATATACTTTATTTCATGTTTATTCAACTTCCAATTATAAAAAAAAAATTAAAAAAAAATGAAGTTTTGGGTGGAGAAAATGGTTGAAATCAGGTTTTTCGTGCTTTTTTTTTAATACGCAGTGTGTCACGTTGGAAAGTGAAACATATGGTGTGTTTTACTTTCAAACGTGACACACATTATGTGGTGGAAAGTTGGTTGTTTCACTTAGAGTAAAACATACATAAACACATGGTGTGTTTTACTTTCCAATGTGACACACAATATGTGTTGGAAAGTTGGTTGTTTCACTTTAAGTGAAACATACATACTTTGATGTTTCACTTATAGTGAAATATCAGAAGATGTGTCACTTAAAGTGAAATATCTTTTTCAAATGCTTCACTTTCAGTTTTCGAAAGTGAAACATATTTTTCTTTCAAAAGTGAAATAGAGGATGTTTCATTTTCTAGATGTTTATTTCACTCTCTAAAGTGAAACATCTGTTTCGAACGTGAAACAAATTTCAGATGTTTCACTTAAAGTGAAACATGTATCACTTTTTAAATATGAGGTACTTTGGACTTTATACCTCTAAAAATGATCAGAATGATTTATACACCTTTTGAGGTCCCCATTTCCTATTGTTTGTTCTCGTTTTTGAGCGTTTTTGTGAATATAATATGTTTTATAAGCCTTGTGCAGATTCATTTTGTATTGGGGAAGTCATCGTGTGTCAACAAGGTGTTTCCGAGCCAAAAACGCATCTCGAAAGGCAAAAAAGAGCATTTTCGTGGTACGCTTTGTCAAAGCGTACCGCGTCAGAACAAAACATGCACCGCGGAAGTCAACATAAGACTTTCCGCGGGTGGCTCCGTTGAAGCGAACCATGAAAGGAATCGCGGAAAAGCATGATGAAGTTTTTGAGAACTTTCGCGGTACGAGTCGTCAGAGCATACCGCGTCAGACTAAATGGTGTACCATGAGGCTTTTAAAAGGCATTTTGTGGTACATCTCATCAAAGTGTACCGCGTTATGTACTGCGAAACGCGCCAGACTTGCATTTTTCAGGGCATTTGCTAAAAGGTAATCTCATCTTTTCACCCCATTTTCGTGCCCCAACTCCCCCTACTATAAATATCTCCTATTTCTCTCTTTTAATCAGAATCCCTCACTCCATCTCTCTCTCATGCCCAAACACATCTTCTCCATCTTCTTCATCTTCTTCATCTTCTCTACCAAATAAGGAGAGACCTAAGCTCCCATGGAGGAAGAACCTCCATGGGAGCCTACCATACATCTCCATAACCCCCCTTTTTCACTTCCTCCATCTATTTCAGACTAAATTGCAAGGAAATAAGAGCCAAATTCGAGCTAGAAGAGCTAGGAGCTTCTTTGGAGGGTTTGTCTTCAAAGGTTGTCTCATTTCTACTAATTTCTTTGTATTTCTTATATCTTTGATGTGTAACCCCAATTTGGGTAATATTGTAAACCTATACATGTGCAATATATGTATGTTTGTTCTTAAATTCATTTGAATTTTGTTTTACTCTTTGTTAATTGCATGATTTAAACTCTAATTGTGATATTCATGTGTTTGGAGTTCCAAAATTGATATATGTCCATGAATGAGATTAGAAGTAGAGTAATTTAGAGTAGGAGTAGTGTAATTTAGCATCCCATGATTGTTGATTTATTGATGGATGACCAAAATACCATATTTAGAGTAATTTAAGTGTTAGAGTTTTAGCTTCAAAGAGAGTGAAATGTTTCAGTTCAGGCATTGAATATGTTAAATTGGCCTTGGTTCAATATTCTTGTGCTTAATGGGTCTTGTTATCTAAGCACGATTGTCCATCCTTGGCCGGATTAGGTAAAAAATTGATTTAGGGAAAATTCTCAAATCAAGAGAATGAACCCTTAACTTAAATTGAATTTCCTTAATGATAAACAACCAACTATTTGCATATTAGTGTAGGTAAACTTGTTTCCCATGTTTAGCCATCCTAGGGAGATTTATAAAACCGAATCCATATCTAGAGTAAAGACAAACTAAATTCCTCTTATGCTCGTGTAGTTATAGGGGTATTTCATTACTTAATACTTTCACTCGATTAGCCACCTTGTGGATGATATTTAGGCTATGTGTTATATATCGCATGGTTTGCATTAACATGCCCAGCATGATATCCTCTACATTTGACCAGTAAGTTGAGAGATCACTAGGTTGGCGTGTAGAGCACGTGTGTGTGTCCCACAGTCCTTAATGAATCAAGCATTAATACATGGATGTAATCTCTAAGACATTGAGCGAGATTAGAGATTAACTAAAGGGACACGAGCATATAACATACGTGTTGTATGGGTATCTCATATTCTTAATGCTTTTACTTAGTTGTCATCCCGTATTTGGTTAGCCATTGTGAATGAATTATTGGCTGTAGTATGGCCCACGCGGTTGCGCATTACATACCCAACGAAATAACCACTATATTTGACCAGTAAAGTTGAGAGATCACTAGGCTGGCGTACAAGGCTCGTGTGTGTGTCCCATGGTACTTAATGAATCCATGCATTGTGTGGATGTGATTTCTAAGACTCAAGAGAGATTAGAGATCAATTAAGGGGACACGAGCCCATGATATACTTGCACATTTGAGGGACTAAGTGATTCTAGTACGTAATTAGATGGATTGTTATGGTTAAGTCGTTTTCTTAGTGTAATCACATTGCATCATGCATCTCTCCATCCCATCTTATCATTGTAAATATTATTGTTTATAATTTATTTATTTATATTATTATTTACATTTTCCACACAAGCAACACACGAGTCCGCTTGGCGTGTTGTAATAATAGCTAGAACCAGTGACGGTCGATGGATTTCACCTCCTTACAGAATGATACCCTCACTTGCCGCTGTACTAGTCTCTGTGACTCACGCACTAGCGAGGTCGAACTTAATTGTTCATCTTTTGACGACACTGCAACGACGTGTCAAACAATACTAAAAACAATAATTGGAAAAAAAAAATGGTTAAAAACAATACTTCATATGATCAAATGGTTAGTTTTAAAAATTCCCCTTAAAAAATACTTTAAATTAGCAGATTTTTTTACGATATATCTTCAAAAGACCTCCTTATTGTGATAAATTATAAATAAAGGTATAGATAAAATATTTGTAAATTATTACTTTAAGTAAACAAAAAGATTATCAATAAATAGGCAAACTAATTCCCAGAAGAGTTTCATTGATATTCAAACCCAAAAAAATTCAGAAGCTTCTAAGATAATTTAATAACATCTCTAATACAAAAGTGGCTTACATACCAATAATCGTTGATATGGCAACAATGTCAAGAGACTTGCTTCTTATGTGGCATGAAAATAGACTTGATAGACAATCAACTCAAAATTTGGTCTCTAATGTTTGTCTAAAACACAATTTTTTTAATGACGTGTCTATTTTTTTCTTGTTTTATTTTTCTTTTTATTTCCTTACCAAAAATATATGAAAAATTAATGTCAGTTTTAAATATTTGATGAGTCAACCAAAAAAATAGCTATGCAACAAACCGTCTGAAAGTAGACGGTCATGTTGACAATATCTAATATGTTTTTTACAACGTCAGCTTGAGGTTGAATATGCACGGCTACATTAAAGAAATATTTATTAATAGAATGTCTATTAATCCTGCGTGTCATCTTTTTTTTTCACAAGCCAACTCTTATATTGGAGATGCTCTAAGAAAAACAAACCAAGATCAGCTAATATTTCTATAGATAATTGATTCTTCTTCAAAAGCAATAGATTGAACAAGCAATATATATATATATATATATATACGGTTCGGTTCTGTTCAGTGCGCACTGATGTAACTACATCAGTACTAATGCAACTACATCAGTACTAATGCATGTGGACTACTGATTATGGAGAAGCTTTGACAAATGCATACACTTTGAGTCAAAGTATATAAATCTAATGGTCCATATCCAACGCACTAACGAAGTTATATCAGTGTGCACTGACTTGAACATTTATGTATATATATATATATATGCAAGAGAAGAGTACTCATACCAAAACAAATAAAACCCAGATAGAGAGAGAAGAGAGACCAAAACTAGGTAATAATATGAAGAATGAGACACATCTTAATTTGAGATAATTAATTAGCAAATTTCCCAGATAACTTTTTTTTCTTCTGATATTTCTTCTTCATGTTTATTTACAATTTGAAAACTCATGAGGTCGTTGAAGTTATTGAGGTTAGAAGAACAAAGTTGGTGTCAAAAATCAAGGGTGAGGTGGCTGAAGGAGGGTGATAGAAACACCAAGTTCTTCCATTTTGTGGCTAATAGTAGAAGAAGTAAGAACCATATTGGTGATATTACAGTGGGAGGGGTAAAAGTGTCAAAGCCTATGGAGGTGAGAAAAGGAATTCTGAATTTTTTTGAAGGACATTACCGTAATGTAAAGTGGAATAGAGACCAAAGATTAAAGGTTTGGAGTTAAAGAAACTTTCAAGGAAAGAGATGTTGTCGTTGGAAGATGGGTTCTCAAGAGAGGAGGTGTGGGAGGCCATTAGTAGTTATGATGGTAACAAAGCCCTAGGGCTGGACGAGATGAATATTAATTGTATCAAGGCAAATTGGGGGGTGATTCAAGAGGACTTCATGAGGTTTATTGTTGAATTCCATAGGGATGAATCCATTGTGAAGGATGTCAATCACACCTTTATCGCACTTATTCCAAAATGCTCGAGGCCGGAGTCGGTAAAGGATTTTAGACTAATTAGCTTGGTTGGTTCGATGTACAAGGTGTTAGCTAATCATTTGAAAAAAGTTAAGAATTCGATTATTGGAGAGGTTCAAATGGTGTTTATTGGTGGGCGTCAAATAATCGATGGTTTTATTATAGCGGAAGAGATAATTCATAAGTGTAAGAAAGAGAAGGAGGGAGGTGTGCTTGTGAAATTGGATTTTGAAAAAGCTTATGATAGTGTTGATCATAACTTTTTAGATTCAATGATGGAAGGAATGAGATTTGGTAGGAAATGGAGAGGTTGGATGAGACATTGCATTTCCTCTCCCTCCCTCTCGGTTTTGGTAAATGGATGTCCCATGTCTCAGTTCGGTATGGAGAGAGGGTTATGCCAAGGAGATCTTTTGTCTCCATTTCTCTTCAACATAGTCATAGAAGGCCTCCATAGGTTATTTGAGAAAGCGAAAGATAAAGACTTGTTAAAGGGAATGATCTTCGAAGGAAGTGATCTACACATTTCTCATCTCCAATTTACGGATGACACGATCCTTTTCCTTTATCCGCGTCTAGAGTATCTTGCTAATGCTAGGAGAATTCTTAGGTGTTTCGAGTTGGCATCCAGGCTAAGAATAAATTTCCACAAATCTTGTGTCGTGAGAGTAGGAAAGAAAAGGAGGGCTAAAAATCAGTGGGCAAAGGCCTTTTTGGGCAAGAGAGAGTGCCTTCCTATCACTTATCTTGGCCTTCCTCTTGGGCTAGGCCTTGTACAAAGTCTTTTTAGAAGCCCATGGTAACTCAGATTGAAAACCACTTGAAGCCTTGGAAGAAGAGGTTTTTAAATGACTGGGAGACTTGTGTTAATTAAGGCGGTTCTTGCAAGCATTTCGACTTATTTCCTTTTCGTGTTTAAAGTTCCGGTTAGGGTTGATAATGACATAGAATGGGTTCAACGTAAAATCTTTTAGGCGGAGGAGAATGGCAAGAAGAAGCTTCACATGGTGAATTGGGCGTTTCTTTGCAGAGGAAACGAATTCTAAGGTTTAGGTATAGGTCGGGTGAAGGATAAAAATGAGAGTCTTCTTATTGATACCTCATTTTATCAACCGGTGCACTTCCCTCAACACTTCCTAAAATAGCAAACCTCAGGGGAGTTTAGGGATCCTCCACGAATTGGAGCATATATGATCTCCTCCAACAAGGAGAAGATCTTCGATGATCTCTTCCGTGACTGCAGGAGATCATTGATCTCCTCATGTAAGAGGAAGAGGCCGGTGAACTCCACTAAGGGAGTCAATCTCCTTCGCCGATTGGAGGAGATCAACGATCTCTTCTAGTCACAGAGGATATTGTCGAAAATTTCCTCCAATTGGAGAAGATCTTTTCGAAGATCTCCCATTGGAATAGATCTTTGACGATCTCTTCCAATTGGAGAAGATCAACCTCCTACAGTTCGTGTACGAGCTTTCTCTATAAGCTAAGGATGTTTCCACTGACGATGGAGCCCTACCACCAGTGGATTAATTTTATTTTTTTTCAATTTTTAATTAAAAAATATTTTGTGTTTGGATGATGTGGTATGGATAATTTTGTCTTCCCCACGTGTCAAGGCTAGTCAACCGTTAAAGTTAACATATTGACTTGATGGGAGAGGATGTTTGTGTCAATTTGGGGCATCTGTTTGAAAGCTTGCTATATTTAATAAACTGAGGGTAAGTTAGTGCAATTAAACCCAGTTCGCGGAGGAGACTTCTTCGTGAATTGAAGATGTTTCCGCCGGCAATGGATCCCCACCACTAATGGATTTTTTTTTTTAATTTTTAAAATTTAAATTAAAAAATAACTTCATATGCATTATCTTTGACAATATTTTATTATGCTCACATCGAAACAGCTAAAACACAAATGAGAAACATTTAAAACTCTGGATAGATTAAAAGATGTCTGAGTAGATAAATACCTATTTACTCCCTGCCTGTATCCATGCTACCAATACTTTTATACAACATTTTCTAGACAAAACAAGAAATACTTGAGCGAATTTTAAAATTTCAAAATGGTATAAATTTGATAATGATACGAGAAAAGAAAACACAAAGAATTGGATAAATAAAATTAGAAGGGAAAAGAGTGGAGAGAGAGAGGATTTAATTTCCGGCCCAGAAGATGCCACGTTTTAGTTGAAAGGACAGAAAAAGGAAACAATCTTCTGGCAAGAAAAACCTAAGTGAGCAAGTGCATCACGCAAACATTAAACTACAGTTGTCGATGTAATCTGTAACTACTTTTTTGGACCCAGTTGAACTGCCCTACTTCATCATGAGTCATACTCATGAGTCAAGACTACTTATCCTATCTATCATATCGATCTATCAACTACTGGTATATGTGTCGACCTCTCTCTCTATATATATATGTCTCTCTGTTTACACCTTGTACGGATGATTGTACTCATACCTTTTTGACATTTCAAATTATATTTTACTACTTTTGTCTTCCTGTACTGCCATGTCATGTATGTATCTCTCTAGTTTTAAAAGTATTTCATTTTCAAATGGTCCTACGAGGACTTTAAAATGAAGCACATTTAGTTTGTTCTTGGCTTTTTGTAAATATAATTTTATCTATTAAATAGTACAGTACGAAGAGTTTCTCTCTTAGAACGTGAATTGTATTCTAGACTGTATTTATAGAGTCCAACCACACTAGTCTCGACAGACATAGAACCATAATAGTGTAGGTTTTCAAAAACAAAAAGAACATTTTATTTTTAAATTATATTTCCAACCAGTAGATTATACTAGGGCTGACACGGATCTATCAAGAGGATTTTATATATATATATATATATATATTCAAATCAGTACGTACTGATATAACTTTATCAGTACGTTGGATATGAACCATTAGATTTATATATTTTGATTCAAAATGTATACACTTGTCAAAACTTCTCCATAATCGCATTGGTACTGATGTAGTTACATTAGTACGCGTTGATGTGAACGGAACCAATATATAGAAATATATATATATATATATATATATATAATTAAGCTCCTTTTATATATAAAATATATAATTACGCTTATAAAAATTATCAAAAGTGGAATTCCATACATAATCCATCCTATATTAATTACAAATTGATTTTATAATAATTGAGAAATTTAGTTTCTACGTATGAAAAAAAAAAATGCCAAATTATGAATTAAAGAAGACCTTGTGAAGTCATTAATTGATGAGATTTGTTAAGTCATATAATTAATTAAGGTTTTATTGTTATACTGATTAAGTGTGTTAACAGATAAGACAAACTGTTGATTTTCAGTTTTCTCAATTTTTATTGTTTAAAGCACATAATTTATTAGGTATATCAATCACTTCTCTCCTAGACTAATAAATTAATAATATTAGTCTGTGGCGTGTAAATTGAAAACCCTAAAGCTATTGTATTGTTCCCTTGAACCTTTTTTCAGTCTTCGTTAATTTTGTCTTTCACCTTCTTTTTCAGTACTAGTTTCAAACTAGCTTGACTGCCACCATTGATCACCAATCCTGCAAGCTTGCTTTTTTTATACACTACACCACACCACACCTGAGCTGGGTTCAAACTGTAATTTCCTTCTTTCCCGAGCTGGGTTTTATCAGATTTCTCTGAAATCCACAAAAAAAAAAAAAAAATGGAACAACTTCAACCAGTGATCAGGTTTGTTTAAAACAGCATCTTTTCTTTATTGGCCTACTTTTTCTTCTACCTTTCACTATATTATTGAGTAGAGCTTCATCAAAATTATTTAATAAATCTTTTAGCTGGGTTTGAGAATCATCTTATATATGATCACATATGTATCTTCTTCTTCCTCTTCTTCGAAGTGTTGGTTTTTAGAACATATGTGACCTACCAATTTTTTTTTATTTTTTTTTCAGAATG
Organism: Acer saccharum; assembly: GCA_030490815.1. NCBI lineage: Eukaryota > Viridiplantae > Streptophyta > Magnoliopsida > Sapindales > Sapindaceae > Acer > Acer saccharum. The sequence goes on along the minus strand of CM059876.1, from coordinate 18,988,606 downwards.
TTAATTAAAAGCTCCGGTCTCGTATTCTTGTAGCTACATGCAATTGCTTGGTCAACATCTATACAAGGTAATCTTGTCTTTTTTTCATTTTTTTTTTTTTTTTTTTGAATAAATACAAGATGATCTTATCAACTCTATCTCTATTGATGTAGTTTGTATTTTCTTTATCATTTTGATGTTTGAATTTGATCTCCTTGAATATATATGATCCATTAATTTGAATTGTTGTGCATCGATCTATTTCTGCTTTAAGATGAACATGATACAATACTGGAAATTCTCAAGTGTAGACTGTCTTGATTTTTTTCTTAGTCCAAACCTATAATTACTTTGAATGCAAGAATCATGGTTCTGTGTAGAGCTAAAGAATAAAAATAACATAAAATACTTTTGTAGAGTTCAAACCAATGTTAATGGCAAATACAGTGATCTACCCTGAAGTAAATACAACTAGAGAGTAAGTATGTATTTATCTACCGAGACTCTATTACTTTTTAAATTGAACTAATAAAAATATCATATTGCCTTTAGTTATTATAATTTAAAATAAAGATAATCTTTTTATTAAAAAAAATAGTAAAAACTATTACAAATAATTTAAAATTTAGAAACAAATTATTATTATAAATTTAAATTTAAAAAATAGCAAAAATAGTTAATTCAAAAATGAAGATAATTTCAAAAATTTAAAAAAAAATGTTTTATTTACGTTAAGAATATTAACAAAATTTAATTTAAAAATAAATATAATTTAAAATTTTAAAAATAGGTTTTTGTTTTCTCATTTTAAAATTATTTTTTAATTTATATTCCATTTAAATGATTATCTTACATTAATTTAATTTAATTATTTCTTATAAAAAAAATATTATCTTTATTATTAAATTTTAATAACTAAGGACAATTTGATATTTTTATTAATTCAATTTTAATGATAAGAGATATCTGGGTAGACAAATGCATACTTGCTTTCTAGCTATATTTTTCCAAACTTAAAGGGTGGTGAGTGTATTTACCTCCATAAAACAATCATGTTTCGTACGGAAAATAATTAAATAAAGGGATACTATCTACTGAGACTCTATTACTCTTAAAATTGAACTAATATAAATATCATATTGCCTTTAGTTATTATAATTTAAAAATAAAGATAATCTTTTTATTAAAAAAAATAGTAACAGCTATTACAAATGATTTAAAATTTAGAAACAAATTATTATTATAAATTTAAATTTAAAAATAGTAAAAATAGTTAATTCAAAAATGAAGATAATTTCAAAAATTAAATATATATATATATATATGTTTTATTTACTATAAGAATATTAAAAAAATTTAATTTAAAAATAAATATAATTTAAAATTTTTAAAATAGGATTTTGTTTTCTCATTTTAAAATTATTTTTTAATTTATATTCCATTGAAATGATTATCTTACATTAATTTAATTTAATTATATTTTATAAAAATATTATCTTTATTATTAAATTTTAATAACTAAGGGCAATTTGATATTTTTATTAATTCAATTTTAATGATAGGAGATGTCTGGGTAGATAAATGCATACTTACTCTCTAACTGTATTTTTCCAAACTTAAAGGGTGGTGAGTGTATTTACCTCCATAAAACAATCATGTTTCGTATGGAAAATAAATAATTAAATAAAGGGATATTATCATTCCCCCCGGAAATGAAACTAATGTATATTATCCCTACTATGTTACCTTTTCCATCCAAATATACTTTGACCATCAATCTTGATGGTCAAATGACTGCTTTATCCTTCAAAATAATCAAAATATGACCATTCAATCCCCCAGATATTTACTAAATAAAAAATATATTAAATTTTTTTTGTGAAAAACCAAATTCAAGTCCAGATTTTGAGTCCATTCATATTCAACACCACCATCACCATTATTAGTATTATCATCAACACAAGATTTTGAAAAACCAAACCCAAAATATCATCATCAACACCACTACCATTATCGGTCCAGATTCAACACCCAAACCTAGACCCAAACCAAACCGTGAACCACCCATCACCACCCCTAAAATCCAGCCACAACTACCACACAACAACCCACCTAAAATCCATATTCGAAACCAAATCGACCCAAAATCAAATCGAAAACTAATCGACCCAAATTGAAATCAAATCGAAACTGATTCACCAAACATGCACAACACACCCATGAACCCATCCAGATCGAAAAAAATCATACCCAAAAAAAAAAACACCCATTCAGCTTTACGCGAGTTTGAATTTTATCTACTGAGCTTTTTTTTAGGCATTAAACCCCATGAACTCTCATTAATTTGCAAACAATTTGATTTATTGCCCCTTGAACGCCTGTTTGATGGGGCATCTACAATCATTTTTTGCTAATTAATGAGAGTTCAGGGAGTTTTAACGCCTAAAAAAAAAGTTCAAGGGGTAAAATGAAAACTCGCATAAAGTTTAGGTGGAATTAGTGCCAATAACCCAAATAAATAATTTTTTTTATTATTATTTTTGTGACTTTAATTTCATTGCCCTTGTATCTAGTATCTACAAGTGAGGAAATATTCATTTAGTTATTTACTTTTTAGATTTTCATTAGTCCCATACTCCCATCTCATGAAGGAGAAAATCTTACGTGCACCCTAACCAATGGGTGCATGCCATTTGGTATGGAGAACTCATTTTCTCCTCATGAAGATCATTAATTTGAAGTTAATTAATTGATGAAAAAGAAAGGTTCTAAGGTAGGACTAAAACTTAGGTGCAACGAGATGTACCATGCATCCCCTACCTAGATATTGCCACGTACTTGGCAACATCTGGATGGGGGATGCATGATGCAACCAAGAACTTCTACTGAGATAGAGCATGAAATCTGTGGCTTCCATTTTCTTTGATTGGACGTGAATCGTTATTGTGGTTGTGTCTTTGTCTTATTAGGTGAAACATAAAGGGTTTTTTTTTTTTTCTTCCGAATAAACACAAATGATATTTTGTCCACACATAATTAGATTTTGATCTTTGCAAACTATCTGCACCCCGATCGCCAATAGAAAAGTGCTACATTTGCATGCCAAAAAATTAATGTTTTCTTCATTTAAATGAATTGAGATTAATTTTTGAATGAGATTAATTTTATGGCATTTACAAGATATTAAGAGTATAATTTTGTTGCAAATATGAAGTACCAAAATTGAAACTCTAAATTTACTTTTGACAATTTATATTCTATTTTTACTTTTATAACCGTAGTTATAACAAATATTTGATATTTATATTCTTTTTACTTTTTTATAATTAAATTCAATTAATATATAATAATTTTTAATTTATAAATCTTATTATTATAAAAATTAGACTAATATTAAATATTTATTAATAATATTTTATTTAAAGATGAAGATAGACAGTGTGGTGGGAGATAGAGATAAAGTAACATAAAAACAACATAGTGAAAATAAGGGTCAATAACATCAAATGGGGAGCTTTTCGTAGACATAACACTTAATAACTCAAGTTTAAATTGCACCAAAGTATAGAATCGGATAAAAATGCCATTGACATTTACTTTTTTCCTCTTTTTCTTTATTTTTTCATATCCCTTGTAGGACTTTTTCTTTCTCATAAAAATTAGACTAATATTAAATATTTATTAATAATATTTTATTTAAAGATGAAGATAGACAGTGTGGTGGGAGATAGAGATAAAGTAACATAAAAACAACATAGTGAAAATAAGGGTCAATAACATCAAATGGGGAGCTTTTCGTAGACATAACACTTAATAACTCAAGTTTAAATTGCACCAAAGTATAGAATCCGATAAAAATGCCATTGACATTTACTTTTTTCCTCTTTTTCTTTATTTTTTCATATCCCTTGTAGGACTTTTTCTTTCTCATTTTCTCTTTTTATGGTCTATTCTCGCCCACTTTAGTCATTGAACTCCACTTCTTTAGTCTTTTGCTTGGCATATGATAGAGAAAACTATAGAGGGAAAGAATTGAGAGGAAAAAAAAAAGTTTAAATATGTAAGCGATTTGAAATGCAAGAATTAAACAAAGAAAAGGAACAAATGAGAAGAGGAAACCAAAAAAAAAAAAAAAAAAGAACATATATAAATTTAGACAAAAAAAAAAGAAAAAAAACATAGATGTAGAATTTTTTTTAAAAAAATAAGTTCCGACTCGAGACTTATTAAGTCTCAACCAAAAGTGTCAACCTTTGGTTGAGACTTATTACTTCACACACACACACATGGTTGATCAAAGGAAATAAGTCTTGATCAATCTAAAAATAAGTTTCAGAATCATTGCAAATAAGTCTCGAATCGATATTAATTTATTGGTTTGGTCAAAAAAAATTCAAATTTGGCCAAGTCTTGATCAATCTGAACTGAAAAAAAAAAAAAAAAAAAAAAAAAAAAAAAAAAAAAAAAAAACCTGACATTAAGTCTTGATGCCGTGTCATTGGCCAAGCATCAAGACTTCATTAAGATCTTGTTGTAGAAAATCCGCAAAAACAAAGTTACACAAATCACAATCACACATCCAAATAATGAAAGCAATAAGAAGAAAAAGAAATGACACAAGAAAATTTACGTGGTTCAGCAAAAGCCTACATCTACGGAGTGCACCTGCACTCAATCTAATATTAGAGTTGATTACAATCTCTCTGTCATTCTCTTTCGGTCTCTCTACAAGTTGCTCTCAACCTCTCTTACCATTTTCTACACCCCCTAAGCATAGAGAAACATTAGTATTTATATATGAGCACTAGGGTAAGCTAAGACCCTAAAGGAATAGGATTCTTTCCATACAAGAAAACCCTTTGCACATAAAACATGCCAAAATTGCGGTCTGTAGCTAGGGATGGGAATGAGAGCCCAATGGGGCGGGGGAGGGTCCCCCCACCCCTATTCCTAAAACCTCCCCCCACCCCCGTCCCCAAACCCCATTTGGGAGAACTGGGGATGGGGGTGTTTGGGGGGAGGTTCCCTGCCCCCACCCCCGTCCCCCATTTCCCCCATTTATAATCCTACAATTTTTCAATCTGGAATTTAGAATTCGATAGAACCAAACTTTTGTTTCACCCTGTTTCAATATACAATCTAAAATATATAATTAATTTAATTTAATCCAAAATTAATACAAATAACTATAATAATATAGTATTAGTGTATTACACATAAAACTCTAAGCAAATTTAAAGCCTTTGATCAATCTAAAATATGAGTAATAAACTAATAGAGTTAGAGTTTTTTTTCTTTAAGAAAATAAAATTAAAAATATATAAATAAAATATATGGGGGAATGAGGGTGGGGGAAGGTTCCCCTACCCCCATTTAGGTTTGGGGAGTAAAATTTGCCCCCACCCCCACCTCCACCCCAAAACCCCAAATCGGGGTGGGGTCCCGTGGGGGAAATTCTCATCCCTATTTGCAGCTATCGACCTAGCTCGCGGAAGTCTCTGGAATTCGTCGCTCAGAAAACCTCAATGTGTGCGCGCCGCGCTCCACACCGTAGGAACCTCCTTGTCTTGGCACGGTCTTCACTTCTTGGTGATCTTCAGACTTCACATAACCCAACAATCTCCCACTTGAAGACTAAAACTCGAATAGGCGTTCTTCCTTCTTCCTTGATGACTAGTGGATAGATACAGTGCGCTCATCCCCCTGTCTTCACCCTTGAAGACCCACTAAAGTTGCGCACAATTCTAGTTTCTCCGTCGTGACTGGATTGATTAACATATCAGCTAGATTCTTGCGTCCTGTGATCTTCACAAGCTTCAACACCCTATCCTCAATTAACAACTGAATAAAATGGTAGCGCATGTCTATACGCCGATGTGTTTCGCAATTTGCGCCTCCATGTATTAGGCGTGGTTTACAATTCTTGGAGATCTTCATGTTTTACATAACCTAACAATCTCCCACTTGAAGACTAAAACTCGAATAAACATTCTTCCTTCTTCCTCGATTACTAGTGGATAGATACGGTATGCTCATCCTCTCTGTCGTCACCCTTGAAGACTCATTGCAGCTGCGCACATCTCCAATATCTCTATCGTGACTGGCTTGGTTAACATATCATCCAGATTCTTGCTTCTTGAGTTCTTCACAAGCTTTAACACCAAATCCTCAATAAATGACTTAATAAAGTGGTAGTGCATGTCTATATGCTTAGTCCTAGAATGGAACATTGAATTCTTTACCAAATGTATCGCATTGTCTGTCACTGTGCAACACATTTATCACCTGTTCAAATCCCAACTATACTAACAACCTCTGTAACCATATCAGCTCTTTATTAGCCTCCGTCATAGCCACGTACTCCGTTTCAGTTGTAGATGTCGTCACTATCTTCTGCAATTAAGAAACCTAACTAATAGTGGTACTCCCTATCGTGAACACATATACCGTGGTGCTCCTCCTGTGATCCATCTCTCCAATAAAATTGGAATCCACATAACTTTCAGCTTGAGCTCATCTCTCCTGAAGGTTAGATAGTTCTCTGTTGTACCCCGCACGTATCTAAGGATCAATTTAACTGATTCCAAGTGTTGCTTACTTGGATTGGACATGTATCTGCTCATAACTCCTACTGCATGGAAAATATCTGGTCTCATACAAATCATGGCATACATTAGGCTTCCAATGGCTAAGACATATGGAACTTTAGCCATGAAGTCCTTATCTTCATCTGTCTCTAAACATTGTTGCTTGGACAATCTGAAGTGACTAGCAAACGGTATTCTAACTGGCTTTATATCGCCCAAGTTAAACCTCTACAACACCATGCGAACGTACTCTACTTGAGATAGTTGTAAAATACCTCTATGTTCGTCTATGCTAATCCTTATTCTAAAAATCTACTTTACTGTACCATGATCTTTCTTCTTGTATTCGTTCAAGAGCTTCCTCTTCAAGTTGTTAATATTTTCCAAATCTGCACTGGTTATTAACATGTTATCAACATAAAGTAGGAAAATTATGAAACTCGACTTAACCTTCTTGAAATAGCAGCAATGGTCAGCACTGCATCTGAAATAGCCATTCATTTGTATGAACCCATTGAACTTCTTGTACCACTATTGAAGAGCTTTTTTCCCACCATACAGGCTCTTCGTCAACCTGTAAATCATCTATTCCTTACCTTCTATCACAAATCGCTTTGATTGCTTCATGTATATCTCTTATTCCAGGTCACCGTCGAGATATGCAGTTTTTACATCTAATTGCTTGAGATATAACCTTTTCCTACGACAATGCTTAACGCTAACCGGATCGTAGTTAGTTTAATAGTATGAGAAAAAATGTCAGTGTAGTCAATACCTTTCTTTTGTTGAAAGCCTTTGACCACCAATCTTGTCTTGTATCTCTTGGAATCATTATGCTCATCATTGATTCGAAACACTCATTTGTTTTGTAGGGTTGTCTTTCCTTCAGGCAACTCGGCTAACACCCAAGTCTAATTGGATCAAGCAACTTCATCTTATCCTCCATTGAAATCTCCCACTTACTCACATCTTTTCCCTGACATGTTTCATCATAGCATTCAAGTTCTCCCTCATCTGTCAGCAACAGGTAGCTCAAATACTTACTATTTGGCTTAGGTGGGTGAATGGTTTGTCTCAAAATACTCTGGAACATCTTCATGTTGTATAGTTCTTCAACCTTAGGCTACACACTATGCTCTACTTTCTGATTACCATGTTCCACGATCCTACTGCCTAATACATCCTCTAGCTCAGAGTAGTCTGGTTCTCTCTACTCAAACGTTTATGTTTCTGTCTTTGTACATGACCCTTTCATTGAAGACAACATCTCTACTCTTGATCATGTTACAGTTTTGGTCATCTTAGAGTTTGTATCCAAACTCGTCTTCACCATAGCCCACCAAGGTACACTTTACCTACTTGGCTTCTAATTAACTCCTCGCATGATCACTTACTTGTACATATGAAACACACCCAAACATTTTCAGTGAGAAATTTTTCCTGCCTTCCCAGTTCAGATCTCATGTAGTATAGCGAGGTCCAAAGGCTTTGATGCTCATCTGTTGATCAAGTAATCTACTGTGTTGAATGCCTCTACCTAAACTGTTTCGGTAACCTTGACTATAGGTGCATGCTTCTGACTCTCTAAGTCAATGTGTTGTTCATTCGTTATGCTATGCCATTCTATTGCAGTGTCCCCGACACCGTCCTTATGAGCTTGATCTCACTTTAATAGTAAAACTTCTTGAACTCGTTGTCTTCATATTCTCCACCATTGTCTAAACGCAACTTCTTGATCTTTAAACTTGTCTCATTCTCAACCATAGCTTTCCACCTCTTTTAAACCTCAAACACTTCAGACTTGTATCGTAAGAAGTAAACCTATACATTCCTGGAATGGTCATTGATAAACGTGATGAAATATTGTTTACCTTTGTTCGATGAAACTAAAGCTGGACCTCATACATTGGTTTGCACTAGTTATAGCTTCTCCTTTGCCGGTACTCTTCCGATCTTAGTACAGCTAACAAGCTTCTACTTCCCAAAAATACAGCTCATAGAAATCTATTTCAACAGATTTTAATCTTGCAGTTTACCTCTTGAATGTAGACATCTCAGCCCTGACTACTCATGTGCCCAAATCTCTAGTGCCATAGATTTGGATCCTCTCTACCCTCTGCCACTGTGGCCAAACCATACCAATCGGTAGTTGTGTAAAGCAACCTGTTCTTAGTTCCTCGAGCAATTGTCATAGCTTCCCTCAAGATCTTCCAATTATCACTTGTGAAAGTCGTCACATACCCATATGACACAAGCCGCCCTATGGAGATCAAATTCTTCCTCAAGTCCGGTACATGCCTCACATTGTCAACTTGTCAAGCTTCCAAACTGACCCATTTAGCTGAATCTTCGCATCTCTCTTCCCGGTAATGTCATATGCTTGATCGTCACCAAGATACACCTTACCTAAATTTCTGAAGGCGTAGTTCTCGAACACCCAAGACATTGTCTTGCTTTCCAACGAGCAGATGAGGCAATCATCTTTAGTACACAATTCGCACTGCTCTTGCCATCGTCTTTCTTTCCTGACTTACACTCACTCTAGTAATGACCCATCTTGCCACAATTCCAGCACTCGATATTTTTCTTGCTTCTCTACCGATTACTTAAATTATTGCTCTGATGGCCCATGGACTTGGATTTACCCTTCGACTTTGATCTATCCCGTTGATTCCTGTTTCGATTTCTGCCCCTGCTTTTCCTACCTTCCATATTCAGTGCTGAAAATGATGCCTCTGATCCTGTTTCATGCATCCTGGTTTCTTTGGTCATGATCATGTTCATAACTTGCTATAAGTTTAACTTTTTTTTTTTCGAAAGAATTGGCGATTGATTGACATGTCGTCGCCGAACTCTCTGGCCAAATACAGTGGATATTGAGCTTAACCCATCTTTAACTTCATTGAACTGGTTCAAGCGATCCTTGAAACTTTGATTTTATGAAATCTTCAAATTTACCAGCTTCTTGATTAGATGGATCTTCCTCGGTAAAGAAGGCTGCTCGTATAGGTTCGATAAGGTCTTCATAAGATATGTTTTGTCTCTTGATCTTTAACGTTGATGGCAACTGATTTCGTCAAACTGGGACGAATCCCCAAGAGTAGCCACTCTTCGTCGTTCATGCCCTTAGGCATTTGTTTGACTATCCAGTCTGCGTTGGATACACTCTTCTGCTTCTCTTCTATTGGCCAGTGCAAGTCCTTCTGGTACAGATAGTCCTCAATCTGCACCCTCAAGAAGTTGAAATTCGTGCCATCTAATTTCTCAATCCTGTAAGAATCCTTCCCGGATCCTATCTTCAATCGATAAAATTGTTAGCCTCAAGAAATCCTAGATTTGTGTAAAAAAAAAAAAAAAAAAAAAAAAAAAAAAACCTTAGATGTTCCTGACCCAGGCTCTAATACCAGTTGTTGTAGAAAATCCTCATAACCATAATTGCACAAATCAAAATCACACACGTAGTTAATGAAAGCAATAAGAAGAAAAAGAAATGACAAAAGAAATTTTACGTGGTTCAGCAAAAGCCTACGTACACAGAGTGCACCTACACACGATCCATTATCAAAGTTGATTACAATCTCTTAGTCTCTCTTTTTCAGTCTCTCTACAAGTTTCTCTCAACCTCTTTTGCTATTTTCTACACCCCCTAAGTATAAGGAAACATTAGTATTTATATATGAGCACTAGGGTAAGCCAAAACCCAAAAGGAATAGGTTTCTTTCCACACAAGAAAACCTCTTGTGCGCAAAACACGCTAAAAAGTGAGGTCTGGGCCGCAGTTTGCAGCCCACGCCCTAGCCCGTGGAAATCTCTAGAATTCACTACTCTGAAAACCGCGGTGTGTGTATACCGCGGGAACCTTTGGAAACGACCGCTGTGTTCCGCGGTTTGTGCCTCCTTGTCTTGGTCGTGGTCTACGCCGCAGTTTTCACTTCTTGGCGATCTTTAGGCTTCACATAACCCAACATATCTGAAATCTCTTGTTTGGAATATGATAGAGAAAATTATGGAGGGAGTATTGAGAGAAACAAATAAAACAAAGGTTTAAATATGTAAACGATTTAAAATGAGAGAATGAAACGTAAAAGAGGAATCGATGGGAAAAGGAAACAAAAAAAAAAAAACAGAGAGAGATAGAACATAAATCTGGACAATAAATAAATAAATAAATAAGATTTGGAAAAATTATCAAAAAATAAGTTTCGTATCGAGACTTGTTGAAACTTACTGACGGGAATAAAAAAAAATCTAACATTTTGTCTCGATGCCCTACCATTGGCCATGCATCGAGACTTAATTAAGTCTTGATGCTTGGTCAATGCCAAGACATCAAAACCTACCAGTGGTGATAATAGTATATGTGTGTGTGTGTGCGGGACTTACCACTAGTAAGTCTCGATGGTTGGCCACTTATTATTATTTTATTTTTTGCTTTTCTTACACACCAGTACTTTAGTAATGTTTACACACCAATAAGTTTCAAACAAGTTCGAAAATAAATCTCAATCAATCTAAAAATAAGTCTTGAATTGTTTAAAAGAAATCTTGGAATAGTTGTAAATAAGTCTCGACCAAATTATTGTTCATCTTCTTCTCAAGAACATATTCAAACCACTAAAAAAATCCTCATATTCCAATCCATTTTACAACACGAACACAAACTCTTGATCCCCTTACTCCAATAGAAATGCAACAACAAATTCACAATACATACAACAAAAATTTGGAAACAAACCAAAATTTGTTAGAGAACCCACATGTGAAGTTAGAAAGATGAGACGAATCACACAATGAAAACACATAACAAAAGAAGAGTATATAAACTAGTGGATGTTACAATCCAATAGACCAGTTTTTTTTTTTTTTTTTAATTGTACAGCTATCCATCAATATACATGAAAATTGGGCCAAAACCATAAATAGCCCTAAAATTAGGTAAGTATTCAAAAATGTCATTTCTCAATAATTTTATTATTTTTATCTAAGAGAAATGATTTTTGGAAAAAAAAAAAAAATACTCGTAGTGCATTTATGACGGGTGAAAGAGATTTTTTTTAGTCATCTTCATTGATCTCCATTGATGGAGGTCCATCAATGGAGGTATGTGATGGAGGTTTGTTCGACCTCCTTCAATGGAGGTATGTGAAGAAATTCGACATCCATCTGATTTTTTTTCCTAGATCTTCAATGAAACTTTTTATGATGAAATATCAACATCGTGTGATGATGTTGTTATTTCATAGTGTAATCATATTGATATTTCATCGTGTAAAGTTTCTAGAAACATTTTCAAATGACTTTTGAGGGGGAAAACGATTTCATATTTTCATCCATAATATACCATTGGAATCATTTTGGCTAGGAGAATAATATTTCGATGAAAGAAAATTGTAGAGAGAGAAACAAGAAAAACCTATGAAGAGAGAGAAAGTGTCAATGGAAATTCAAGTTATTAAAATTGATGAGAGAGGAAACTTAAAAGAGAAAAAGAAATTAATTAAAGATGATGGATATGAAAGTCAACAAAATAATTTTAAAGGGCATTTCCGTCAAGCCACCCAATAAATATGGAAAAAAATAGTTAACTTTTTGAGAAGGAATAAATGTGAACAACATCATAATTTTAGGGATAAATACTAGAATTTCCTCTATGAAAATTTAACAAAACTAAAACCCAACTAAACTCAAAACTTGTTTTGATTTCGTCCACCAAACCTAGACTTTAGAAGGGTATTTTTTATTTTATTTTCTTTTTGGAACAATACATATTTTGGTGATATATTAACTCAAGTTAACTTGTGCCAAGTCAACAAAATCTCCTCAAAGGTGCTATAAAGTTTTGGTACTCAAACAACATATTACTAAATTATAAATACCATAAAAATATCTCAAATCTAGACCTCCAATAATGTGGTATTATACTTATAAATATAATATGATCATATCTTCTTTTAAAATTTAGGATCTGTATTAGTTACAACTTACAATTATGAGTAGTTGCTTCCCATTTATATTATTGTTGGTTACCAAATAGGCATACAAAAATAATAAAAACCTTGTAAGTGCACAAATTGTGAAAAATAGCACAGTAGAAAAGCAAGGATCGTTCCCACAGAGAATTAATTACCTACTAAAATATCGAGTTTATATCTATGACACTCTAAGACTCTAATCTAACTAAAATGATAAAAACAAATAACACTAAATGTAGACACACGAATGAGAGGTTTTGAATAATTATTAAAAAACTAAAGAAAAACAATAAATATAAACACAACAGAAAAATAATGGGAAAAATATATAGTAAAACTCTAGTTAGGACCTTTTATCTACCACTAAACAATCCTTCAATCCATAGCCAATAATGAAGTGGAAAAATAATCAAACATAATGAAGATATTCACGACATAGTGATGGTATCTCACTCAAGCCGTATGATTCTCTCTTAGTTGGCATGTAAGTTGCATGGTGTCTTTATAAATACTTATATTCCAAATTATAACCTAGCAAAGTGTCTACTTAGATTTAATAATTGGAATTCAATAAGAAAAAGAGAATATGAAAATCACATAAACCGTAAAACATGGTATATATCATAGGTGATTCATGAATCAATTTCCCTTAATTGGGTCTTATTTCAATTAATTGTTGCAATGATAGATTCGTATGGTGTCCAACTTGTATCCTTGCAACACAGATTCTATAATAAAACAATTATGCTCTAAGGTGATAAATCAAAGAAACATAATATTAGAATAACAATTTTATTGGAGAAATTGAAATCATCATGTTGAGAAAATGTTTCATTAAACAAAACTTGTCTATGGAATTGAAATCATGTTTAGGGCTTTAAGAGAGCCCTAACTAATAAGAAAATTAGCTAGACATAAAAACTAGAAAAATAAATAAAAACATCTAAACTAAAGAAAGGTAGAAGAAAGAGAGTGTTGATGGAGTCTTTAATCTTCAATCTGAAACTTGTCTTCTAGAGTCACCAGAAACCTCTTTTGATGATTAACTCCTAATTTGAGTTTAGGAAGTTTCTCAAACATGTCTTGGTCTTCTAGAATCATTAAAATTTGATTTGGGAAGGTTTGGAACAATTCTGGATCAATTCGGAGTGGTTTTCAGCCAAAAATACATTCTCTGCAATTCAGCTACCAAAACGGTAGTCCTGGCCCGTCAATTTTTGACCGCCGAGACCACTGGAATAAATCGGCTAGCAAAACGGTGGTCTGTAACCGCCGAATAGTGACCGTCGAAGTTTCGGGAAAAAAACAGCGGTCTTGGCTCGTCGAAATTCTTCAGCTCTAACCTTCAGTTACTAAAATTGTCATAACTTCCTCTAGAAAAATCGGATTGATGAACCGTAAAATGCACCGGAAACTAGACATCTGGGGCTTTTCGAAAATATGTGAATCTAAACCTGGTTCAATCTGAGGAAGGAGTTATGGTCTTTACAAGGTAAACATGCTGAGAAGACATTTCTCCAAACTTTCTCTAAAATCACCTTTTTGTATTCAAACTCAACACAAGAGCTATTTTCTACACAATTTCAACAAACACGCTAAAATATTCAATTTCACCCAAGAACCTAACATAAATCATAGGAATTAGGGGTCTCAAATACAAACATTTATTGACATAACAAGTATTCTGGATCCACTACAATGTCAATCCCGGAAGGTGATACATTTGATTCTGCCCATATGATGATGGTTTGTTTGGCACTTTTTCATTTCTGATTTGCTGTCATTTGCAACAATTCTACTTCTTATTAATTAGCTATATGGAAAAAGAATGGTGCAGTAAAAAAATTATGTCCGTATGTGCTTTCCCATTAAAGAATTATTATATATTCATTTAAGTAAAATTTCATTAGATGAAGAACTAAACCTCAGAGATTCGTTCTCTTATTCTCCATTTTTTTGATTAATTCTCAACCTTTATATAACCATACTTGTTAACTTCGATAATATATATCATGATTCTGAGTGGTGTGATCATATATATATATATATATACAGAAATTCTATTATCAGTTCGAACTGACAAAAGTTATATCAGTTCCTTGCATGCGGGCCACTGGATTTAAATACTTTGACTTGGCTGTATGCACTTGTCAGTCAAAGTATTTAAATCCAGTGGCCCACATACAAGATACTGATATAACCTTTGTCAGTTCGAACTGATAATAGAAAGACTATATATATATATATATATATATATATATATATTTCTTCTTTTCTTTCAACTTTTTTAACAACTTTGGGAATGAGATCACATTAAATAAAGTGAAAAATAATACATGTAATCAAGATGACGAAACGGACGATGTTTATTTAAACATAATAACCATTCAGTAAAACACATAAGTTGTTATTATCTCAAAACAATTTATATAATATAATCAAGGGATGTTTGAGTATTTCTGTTACTAGTGAAGATTTATTATAGCTTTTCCTTCTGTAAATATATATGAATGATATATATATATAGGTTATATGATTTCATTAATTTCATAATTTCCTATTGCAAATTATAGCCAATGCAACTTAATTATTAATTGGTCCAGTGTGTTCATTTCAGGTTCTTCTCACATGACGTTTTCTATTAATCAGTTGGATATTTTAATTTACAAATCGGAGAAAAAAGTTACAAACACATGTGATGAAAATGCTTCAAGGTAATAGTTTTACCCTTCATTTTCTTTCGTTTTCCTTCCAATTGTCTTAGATGCATGTAAAATAATTTAATTGGTAATAATAAAGTAAATACACACATATGTAGAGACATTTATATGGTATACATGTTCTGTGTTATTAAGCTAGCTCCTGTGATTTTTTCTTGAGTTCATGAATTGTAATTACCATGATTGTTCTCTTTGTCTCTTTCTGACTATAAACTGGACCACCTCTGTTCCTGATTACACTATTATTATCACTTAGTGGAGATTTGAAACAACAAATCATTATATTTTTAACTCAAAGATGAGCCAGCTAGTCAAAATTATTTCTAAGCATCATTTCTCCCTTGTGAAATCTTTAATTTAGTTTTCCTTATCATAAACATAGTATTTTTCTTCTCCTCGATCTGTGAATGTAATGGATTATTGCTCAAATGATGTTGGCTAAGATTTGTGGATTTATAGAAATCGCAAGTATTTTTATTGTTAATTAAGGGAGAGAAGTACAAGCTATATGAGTCCTTTTATCACTTGCCAGGCAAATGGAAATTCTAACCGACATTTTATTCCCCACACTTTAATTAGTCTTGTATATGCCAACTACTCTATTACGTACAATTTTTACAGCTTTACTTACAAGATATGTTTTTGTACATATCTTCTCATCTATAATTTTGTAGGCTCTTAAAACTGCATTAAATCTTCACAGTTGTCCATAAAGTATTTTTGGAGATACTTCCCATCAGTTTAATTTCTCATTATTGACCAATGTCCCCCCTATAAAAGGTATTCGAAGATATTTTATTGGCCAACAGTCTAATTTACATCCAATTGGAACTCCCAATCCATATAAATAGTTTGTACGTGTTTAAAATTGGGTAAAAGCTTGAGTGCAGCGGGATCATGCATTCGATGGACCCAAGATCTTCGCTAAGAATTATCATATCTTACACCATTTTAACATTTCTTAATTATAACACATCGGCCTACAAATATTATCCGGTGGAGATACTTATATACTTCTCGATCACATTTTTTACTTTTTGGGACTTTATAACTTGCACCTTAAAGAGATGGTTCACAAGGTTATATAAACGAGTTATGATCGATCCTCTCTTGTTAGTTAGTGATGACTCTTGCACCCGCAGTTTATATTTCACCTTATAGAGTCATGAAATTTCAAACTGTGGAGCCAGTGATCCTCAATTCTACAGCTGTCTTCTAAGTTATTTTGAACTCTTTCATAAAGAAAACAGGGCAATCCAAATACCAGTAATTTGCTCAAGTTTGTCTAGTTTGGTTCATGCAAAAAAAAAAAGGCTTAAAATTTGAACTTGGTCATTACCCTATTTCAGCCCACAGATTCCACTGCAAACCTAAAACTTTATCCATATCTCTTCTTGACGAGTAACTTTTAAGTAAGGGATCCCTTATTTTAATTTCGGTCCAAACCTTGATGAAATTACATCGATTTGTATAAATTTTGATATGAATTTTTTTGTGGATGACCAGTTCATTGAAATTTACCTATAAATAAAATCTAAGAATTTTTCAAGAACTAAAACTATTTTTTTAAAAAAATTTCCTATATATCTCCTATTTTTTCGATGCCTTTATATTTAATAAAATCAGGATAAATAATTCTAGTGTTTAAAAAATTCTTAAATTTTATTTATAGGTAAATTTCAATGAACTTATCACCCACAAAAAAATTCATACAAATCGATTTGATTTCATCAAGTTTTGGACTGAAATTAAAATTAAAAATCCCTAATTTGAAAGTTACTCTGTATTTGACTACTGGCTTTAGGTACCTTCTCTCCTCCTAAAATAGTAAACCACAAGTACCCAAATTGATTAGGAAGATTATAGAAAATGGTGCACTACCATAGAGATACACAGCAGCAGCTTACAATCGATTGATTGTTCTTGACAAATTCCAGCTTCTTTCTCTAGAAATCACTTTGAAGATCAAAAAAATTAGGGGAATCTAGATTGAGATAAGTAGCATGAATTTACGAGCACTTCTACTATTAGTTTACAGTGTGACTATCACCGACTATTTTTGTGATAGATGGAGATTTGACTTGTAGTTTTAGGTGAGCACACCGTACTAATAATATAAAAATACTAGTCAGGCAAATAAAGTATTAATAATGTTCATATATCACAAAGATTCTTAAAAAATCTAATGGAAATGCAAAAATAATCTAAATTATATTCATTTGTAAAATCGTTTATAATAGTGGCAATGTTTATGATTGTGTTAGAACAGTGATTGAATTTAACTATTTTTACAATGATGGTGTTAACGGTTATATCGTGACGATATAAATAATTGTACTGATGACCATCGGTAGGTACATCATTTGTGGTCCTCGTTAAAAGTATATGCCTAAAAAAAGAGTAAGAAGCACAAAAATTCAACAGTGCCAGAAAAGGGATAAGAAAAGGACGTGTTGGACAATTAGTTTGAAGAAAAAATCAGTGCTTGCAATAATTTTCTTTTATGTTGGTTACATGCATCGAACCCTAGCTATAAGTTAATGTCTAATGTCTAATGTCTTTTCTTATCTTCTGCAAGCATGGTAGATCGTACTATGATATAAGTGGCACTTAATTGCTCTGACCAGCCATTCCACTTTTGCAAATGGGTCCACCCCACTTCAAAACAAATCATTTCTCTCTCTTAGGGTTTCCCAGAAAGTAGGTTTGTCTTTGTTTCCATCTCTCTAGGGTTCATTTTCCTGATCTTGTTTTACATTAGAATGTTGAGGAAATTCAGAACTTTCTATCTGTTGAACCATCTCTGTATTTCACAGATGATGTATGTTTGGATGCAAATTGTTCTGTTTGATGTTTGATTTACTTCATTTTCTCCGATCAACTTGGGAGGATTACTACATGATGCTATTTCTTTCTACTTGTTTGTCGTGCATTTTTTGTTCTCAGTCTTGTTTTTATATATAAATTTCTTCTCAGGTCTTTTTTTTTTCCTCACAACTTTTGTGATTCCTATGATGTTTGATTTGTTAATTGTTCTCCGGTTTTTTTTTTTTTTTTTTTTTTTCTCTTCTCTCTTTTTGGGATTATAAATTGCCATAAATAACTCCTCTTTGAGATTTAGAGAGTTTTCTGGGCATGTAGATCCCAAAATGGCAGTTGTTTTAGATTCGAAATGGATTGTGTTGATTTCCTCAACCATTTGTTTTAAAAACTAGATCTGTACTCATTTTAGCATAACATGGTTTTCACTCAGCGAAGCCTTTTCAGGTTTTCTTCTTCTCCTCTTGAATTAACACGGTTCAACCCAGATCCAAGCTGAGACCATTTTTCGATTCTACGGAGCTCACTAATTTGTCAGCTATTACTTTAATTGTTCAATTAGGGTTAGGTTTTAGTAAGATCTATGAACTCAAAACAACCTTCGGGTGAGGGAAGATCACACGAATTTGGTTACTATTGTACTTATTGGAAATTAAAAACAGAAAAAATCTTAGATGGTGCTTATTAGTAATCTAACATCATGAGTAGGGAAGTAGGCACAAGATGAGTGGAATGAAAAGGTTTTTTTGATTACACGGATCTTATTATGACCCAACCCTAACCCTAATTGAAAAGTCAAGTAATAGCTGGCAAATTGATGAGTTATGTATACTCTAATATGTACTAAATCTTTCTGGAAGACAAACCTTTTTTGCAATCTTTGAGATGTTCATAGTATAAAAAGTAAAAACCGAAAGGATGAAGATTATATATCTTGTTCACTAAAGCAAGAGATCATACCTATTCGCAAATGAGTGTGTCTGGTGAACGCCAAATAAAACATCAGAAGGATGAACCATATTATCCTCACATGATTGCATTTGTATTGTTCTGTATGGTATTTGTATTTTTATTAGTGTTGCATTTTGCGCATATAACAATGGAATCCGAAACAGAGGTGAAATCCTAGCACTAGCTCTTAGAACTCTACTGTTTTTTGTTTTTTATTGTTTATTCTCTAGTTCTCTCTTAAGAGATTCTTCATTTTAATTTTAGTAAGAATTTTAATGAAATCATATCGATTTTTATGAATTTTGATCAAAAAAAATTTGTATGGATAATAAGTTAAATGAAATTTACCTATGAATAAAATTTGATAATTTTTCAAACATAATTATTTTTCTATATTTCGTTCATTTTTCCGATGTCTTCATATTTAATAAAATCAGGAAAAATAGTTATAGTGTTTGAAAAATTCTCAAATTTTACTCATAGGTAGATTTCATTGAACTTATTATTCACAAAAAAAAAAAAATTCAAATTAAAATTCATAAAAATAAATGAGATTTTATCAAGATTTTTATCAAAATTAAAATAAAGTATACCTTACTTGATAACTTATATATATAAACACTAACACACCTCTCATGTGCAATATAACACATTATTCTAGCTTGTCACGTGGATTGATACACAAGTCACAAGCTCATGATATTTAATATAACAGAGGTCCCATTATTTGGAATTGAGATTGCTAGGTGAATTAAGCTTTAATATAATATTACTAATCATTAGACGAAAAACTTTAAACTATTAGGTCGGTGTCTAACAATAGTATATACACTTTAATAGGAATGTAATCGTTTTTTTTTCTCTATCTTTTTTCTAGATATCACTTGGTCAAAATAAGCTAGATTCAATGAGACTTGACTGATTGACCATATTCTGAGAATTAAATATTAAATAGTATTTTAAAAACTTTTATAGTGGTTGTCACAGATGTTTAGAGATACGGTTCAGCTCACCACCCCAAGTTAAAAATACAAATTCCGTTTTTATTTTATTTTTAATTATAAATATTTCGGTATTTAAGCGGGAGGGGGAACACAACTCAAGCTCATAACCTTAATAATTTAAGTGTGAGAAATACCATTGAGTCAATCACATCTCATAAAAAAAAATTGTGTTTTTAATATATACAATGACTTTTCATATATATTATGTTTTGACTGGAATTAATTCTATTATATATATTTATACTTTTTTTATAAAAAAAAAAATTATATAAATTTTTTCACGGTTACTTAGAGACCACTTATAATGATATATGTATATATATATATATATATTTACAATTTGTTTCCTCGTTCCATTGTTAGATATAATGATCATAAAAGTAGCAAAATTTGACCATAAAAAAGTGACCAATATGAACAACTGAATAATATATTCATATATAGTCTATTATTCAATAATGGCAATTGGTACTCAACAAGTTAGAGGGTAGAATATATACTCAACATGTCTATTATTGTAACCATTCACTATTCAAGGAGGGAGAAAGAACGCCTATTCGCCCAAGACCCTCTAATAGTTACGATTCGGGCACTGTGGTTTTTAGTATGGGTTGGTGGATGGTAAATTGTTGCTCTAACAGTAACATTAAAGAGTGGTTCAGTGGGTGGAAAGGCTTGTGCCTGAATTCGAAGCCTGGTAGAGCATGGGCGACGCTGTTCAGTGCTATTGTGTATTTGTGTGGTCTATTTGGGAGGCGAGGAACCAGGCTATGTTCAAAGGTATCTCAACGGATTTAGATTACTTTCTCGATTTGGTTAGGTTCAGGGTCGCGTGGTGGTTCAAACATCATGGTAAGGGTTCTTCTGAACCAATTACCATTATTCCTTTGAATCTAAAGACCTGAAGTGTGGATGCCAAACCTATGAAGGAAAAGAAAAAAGGAAGCTTGGAGTCCTCCCTCAAATGAGGCTCTTAAATTCAATGTGGATGGGTCGATGAGAGGAGAGTTGAATCAGGCTGGGATAGGGGGGATCTTGCACAACTCTAAAGGTGTGGTTTTGTGTACGTTTTCAGCTTATGTAGCGAATCTGGATGTTAACACTACTAAACTGCTAGCAATACAAAAGGCTTGCATTTTGTGTGTCAAAAGCCTTTTTTTGTTTGGAGGAAAATTTCTATTGTCAGTGACTCTATGGTAGCTGTCTCGTGGGTGAATGATGAAGAGTATGATAATCTTTCGCTGGTCAATTTGATCTACGATGTTCACTATATGTTTCGTTTATTAGGTGACACAACTGTGTGCTTCAACTCTAGAGCTTCAAACTTTATAGCGGATAGTTTGGCAAAAAAGGGTTCTTCTTCGAATAGGGAAATTATTGAATGGAACGTGTCCTAGTTTTCGCTTTTGCTGGGTTTTTTGCGTTTTGTAGCCCTGTGTTTTTGTTTCTCTTTGTTGTTGGTGCTTTTGGCCTTGGTTTTCCTGGCTCTATTTTTCTAGGCTCTCCGTTTTTGTTTGTTAAGGGCTAGTGCTTGTTTGCTCTATTTGTGCCCCTGTGTTTTTCGTGTTTCGCTTTTGTTCATTGTGTGGCTGTTTGATCTTTCTGAATAAAGTTTGCTGTTTTCAAAAAAAAAAAAAAAAAAAAAAAAAAAAAACTGTTACGATGCGTTCATCCCCTTTTGTCTTCAACCTTGAAGACCCACTGAAGCTACGCATAACTCTAGTTTCTCCATAGTGACTCGCTTGGTTAACATGTCAACTGGATTCTTACTCCTTGCGATCTTCACAGGTTTCAACACTCCATCCTCGATTAACGACCCAATGAAATGGTATTGTAGTCCTATATGCTTGGTCCTAAAATGGAACGTCGAATTCTAAGCCAAGTGTATTGCACTCTGACTATCGTTGTGCAACACATTCATCACCTACTCGAATCCTAATTCTGCTAACAACCCTTGTAACCATATAAGCTTCTTGCTAACTTCTGTCACAGCCATATACTCCGCTTTAATTTTAGATATCGCCACTATCTTCTACAACTGAAAAACCCAACTAATAGCAGACTCCCCATTGTGAACACGTATCTTATAGTGCTCCTCATATGATCTACCTCTCTAGCAAAATCAGAATCCACATAACCTTCCAACTCTAGCTCATCTCTTTTAAAGGTTAGACATTTATTTGTCGTACCTCGCAGGTATCTTAGGATCCAATTCACTACTTCCAGTGTTGCTTACTTGGATTAGACATGTATCTACTCACAACTCCCACTGCATGGGAAATATCTAGTCTCGTGCAAATCATGGCATACATTAGACTTCCAATGGCTGAGGCATATGGTACTCTAGCCATGAAGTCCTTCTCTTCGTCTGTCTCTTGACACTGCTCCTTGGACAATATGAAATGACTAGCTAACTGTATTCTCACTGGCTTTGCATCACTCATGTTGAACCTCTTTACCACCTTATGAACTTACTCTGCTTGAGATAGCTACAAAGTACCTCTCTGTTCGTCTCTACTAATCCTCATTCCACGTATCTGCTTTGATGCACCTAAATCCTTCATCTCGAATTCACTTGATAGCTGCTTCTTCAAGTTTTTTTTTTTTTTTTTTTTTTGAACAGCAAATATGTCATTAAAAGGTTAAAAAGCCAATAGAGTCACAAAGGAAGCAAAAGAGCTAGTCTAAGAATTACAAAGCCAAAACCAAAAGACAGAAAACCAAAGCAAAAAAAATTAGAAAAAAAAAAAGAGCAAGAAAACATGTCATCAAATTTGTTAATCTCAAGTTGCTTTTTCAAGTTATTAATCTCCTCTAAATTTGCACCAGCTACTAACATGTCATCAATATAAAGTGGTAATATTATGAAACTCGATTTAACCTTCTTGAAATAACAGTAATGGTCAGCATTACATCTGAAGTAGCCATTTTTTTGTATAAACCCTTTAAACTTCTTGCACCACTATCGGGGAGCTTGTTTCAAACCATACAAGCTCTTCATCAATCTACAAACCAACTCTTCTCTGTCATTTATCGCAAACCCCTTCGGTTGCTACATGTATATCTCTTCTACCAGATCACCATGAAGAAATACCGTCTTTACATCTAACTGCTCGAGATATAGCCATTTTGCTAGGAAAATGCTCAACACTAACCGTATCGTAATTAGTTTAATACCAGGAGAAAAAATATCGGTGTAGTCAATACTTTTCTTTTGCTGAAAGCCTTTGACCATCGGTGATCTACTTTCTTTAACAGTGATCAATTTTGTATTTTTTTTATTGAAACAGTGATCTATTTCTATTTTGAAACAGTGATCTATTTCTTTTGATTGTGAACTATTTCATTTAACCAGTGATCTAGTTTGAATTATCTCGACGAATAAACGAACTTTGCGAGACACATTTTTTGTATCAAAACGTGTTTTAATTCATTATTTTAACCCATAATAATTTAAAAATATTCCATCATATACAATTCCCCAATTTGAAAGTATTTAAAGCACACAAAATTGTTTTTTTTTTCCCCTAATTGGCACGAATTTGTGAGACATGCTTTTCACTACAAAACACGTTCCCATAACCGATTTGAAATGTTTTATCCTGTATAATGCTCCAACTTTAGAGCATTCAAAGCGCACAATTTTTTTTTTTCTTTGAATAGCAATTAAAGACCTTAATTTATATAAAAGGTTTGAAAACAATATATCTTCTTCCGTTAGTGAGATGTAAATTCATGTAAGATACTTGTAAAGGACTTTTGCTTCAAAGAATTGGTGGTAGTAAAAGTAACATGTGTACATGTTTGTTTGTCATAGAACAAAAAAGGACCAAAAAGATAACTAACTGAAGAGAGTACTAGCTTGCAGGCCACCCATGTTATAATGACAATCACCTTCTCTTTTTCAAATGCTATGCACAACTTAAGGATGGTGGGGCCTTGGCTGTTCGCATGATATCTGCTATTTGCCATGATCATTGGAGGATTCGAGAGGTCAGTTTAATTATAGAGAAGATATTTTGGAATTATCAAATTATTAAAATTATATGCTTATCTTAATTTATAGGTGATTTTTTTGTGCGGATGTTATATCTTTGTCGTGAGAAATCTAACAATAACTAATATAATTTTGTATTCTTTATTTTGTTTTATATAGAAGAAGTCATATCCATATAATTTTTATCTGTTGAAAATTATTGTTCAGCTTATATGATTGTGATGCAACCATTTTATCCACCTCTCAATGTTTTTGAGAAAAAGTAATGTCTTTAAATATATATCTTACTCTCGTTTGCATCTATATAGCTTTTTCCATCAATTAAGGTTATGTAAGGCATCTCATTCTTTCCACATTTTTTTTTTCTTTAAGCACATGTGTTAGCATAAGCAGGTTAATTAAACACTCTGGGTACTATTGATTATAATGTAACATTTACATTATAAAAAATACACACACACAAAAATAAAATAAAATAAAATAAAATAAAAAAATCAAATGTGAACCTATACCAGGAATTGAGTGAAAGAATTGACTGAACCTCATTCTATATTTCATTTCTATTTTATTCTATACACTACCCAAACCTAAAAGATGTAAATTAAATCTTTAAAGTAAAATTTATAAGAGAATTTATAGCTAAACTGTAAAATGCTTAAACCAAACCTCATTCCAATATGTTTTATTTTATCACATATTAAAAGAACAAAATTGTTCTTTTAACCAAAAATAAAATAAAAATGTTCCTTAACTATAAGATTCAAAAGATGCTTTGACAAATACATGCAGTCAAGTCAAATCATTTAAATCCAATGGTCTACATGCAAGAAACTGATATATTTTATATCAGTTCGAACTGACAATAGAAAAACTATATATATATATATATATATATATATCATTTAAATTCAATGGTCTACATGCAAGAAACTGATATATTTTATATCAGTTCGAACTGACAATAGAAAAACTAGAAACTAATATATTTTATATCAGTTCGAACTGACAATAGAAAAACTATATATATATATATATATATATATACAATTTTTCTATTATCAGTTCATCCTGATATAAAATATATCATGACGAAGAATATGGACTATTAAATTTACATACTTTGACTCAAAGTGTACGCACTTGTCAAAATTTCTCCAAAATCTATGGTCCACATTCTTCGTCCTATATATTTTATATCTTGACGAACTGATAGTAAAAAGACCGTATATATATAACGGATATAGCGATTCAAACCTGAGACATTGTCTAGCTGAATGAGATATGGTGATTCAAACCACCGCATTGGGCGGTGGTAGAAATTAAATATGTTTTAGCGAAACATAAACAAAGCTTTTATTTGCTAGGTTTGGTCTCTTATACTCCCCTAACAAGAGGAAGTACGTATAAGAGCATCTTCAACAGTCTCTCTTGAAGACTCTCTTATTTAAGGGTGTATGTTATTGCAATAGACCATAAAGGGAGTATATGCTTCAATAATACTCCATTAAATTGCCCATTTAATAATTTTTTATTATTATTTAAATGTTAGATATTGTTTGTCAAGCACAACTATTCATCAATTGAGTTTTTCAAGAAAATAAAATAATCTTAAATAGATGGAACTCACTTTAAGGGGTCTGAAAACACCCCTTGATTAAAGGAGTGAACTCCACCAGAACACAATTAAGAGAGCCATTTAAGGACCTGTTGGAGTTGAAAAAATACACATACTCCCTTAATTAAGCTAAGAGATGTCTTTAAGAGAGGCTATTGGAGATGCTCTAATTATTTTTATTTTTTTTTTAAGTAACTACATATAATTCTTAATACTTCTATTAGTGTTAGCCAATTTAAACATTAACATTATTAGCAGCTGCCAATATATTTGAATAACATGTAGAATAGTAATGACCTATTATTAATTGAACCAATATATATATATATATATATATATATATTCTTCTCAATTTTTATTTGGTGTGACTATAAACTTAGTGAATAGACTATAATAAACATTAGTGAATATATATGCATAAACAAAAAGAGCTTAAGTAGTTTTATTGTTAAATTTAAGTTGTCTTATAGCATTCATCGCATGCTATTATATGATATTAGAGGTCAAATTTGTTGCAGTAGTATACGTTGTAAGAATGTGTTATATCTTGATATTCACTTACAAACAATTGAGAAATTAATAAATTTAATCATTTATTAGTTGAGGCGCAGTTTCATCTTTAATTAAATGCTTATCAGAAACCCACTAATTTGTTTGAAACTCAAATCTCATCCATGCATGTCTGAATGTGCATATATGATGCAAATCATGAAAGGTGAAATATATATAGTATATCGTAATTTGTAGCAAACAATATATCTATTGGAAATTCTATGGGAGTTCTTTTATAGCATAAATGATTTTCTAATGAAGTCCAGAAAAAAAGAAGTATAGAATCTTTATGTTCATGCAAAGGTTGGCTTCAAGGCATCAGTGATAACTAATACACATTTTATAAGTAATATGAAGAAACTCTATACAGAAAAAATGTTGTTGGTTCGGGAAATTGGTCATAACATATTTATTTTTTAGGGACCAAAATGGCTTCATATTTGTTAATTCCAATTTTCCTGTAACAGAAAAAAGTATCTTTTATGTCAACCAAATAATTTGATGTTTCTAAATGTATGTTGTACTCACACCCCTTCCAGAATAGTATTATATGATCAATATATTGAAATTTCTCTCCGATATATATGCCTATTAATTGATCAGGTTACAAGAGTTTAGCTGAATTAATTTCAATCGATCATAAGATAACACTTAACAAGAATTTATTTCATCAAAGAATCACTAGTAGGTTAAGTAGAATTATAATATCACAAACCGTATGGAATTTTAGTTTAGTAAACGGGGAATCAAGAAAGACTAACATACAAGTGCAACAATTTGAGTAAATCCAGATACTATGTGCTTGACCCAAAAACTTTAAGTTTGACAATAATATTGACTTCTAATAGACCCCCTCACATGAGAATTAAGCTTTAATAGATAATTGTGATCATTCGCTTAATTATAGTTCACAATAAAACATACATAATTTGCATATGTAATTCCAAACTAATTAACAGATAGCTAGAAAGGCATGCATTACATAACAATCTTCTATTCATATTTACCTACACATGAAAGAAGAAATAATCCCATATAAGCATAGATTTTAACTGTTGTAGGCTTCCTATGGCTTGCTGAAGAATTGAAAGTCTGTGAGCTGATGCTGCAACATTTACACGAGCACGTTAGAATTCCAATTAAGGTATATATTCATCTTTCAAGTTATAGCAGTATCAATTTCACAAAATCAATTGGTTAATCAGGAAATTTACCTCCTGCGGGGTTTCATTATTGTGTAGACAATTGTACAAGGAAGAATATGGACTCCAGTACTTTCCCATATTCCCTATATGGTCATGCTGGTGAGAGCTTGGCTCTTCAACCTCAGGCGCCAACGCCTGCAAGGATTGGTTCATGTCGTGGCTATGGATACCGGATTCTTCCCCAGTTTCGAAGGAACTCCAAGAACCTGCTAGTTGATTCAGATCATTATGTTTTGCTTCATCATCAGGTAGTCTCAATTCGTTAAATTTTCGAGTCCTCATTTTCTCTATAGTCCTCTCCCTTGCCCTTGCTCTTGCCATCACCCTCTTACGTGGCGACTGCCTAATCTTTTTTCCTTTAATTGAAGGCTTTGCTGCCTTAGAAATATTGGTTTCTCTAATAGCAGCAGCCTCGACGTCGATTCCAGATGCCACTTCAGTACACTCAGAAGTAGAAGAAGCGCTCTTTGCACCAACACTCACACAGCAGTTGTAATTCATCTGGGGGAGACCTTTTTCTAGCTTTTTAATCTCCTGTTTTGCTTGTATCAGCAACCATTCAACAGTCTTACTAGCTTTATCATAGCCAAGCATGTCTTGCAGGCCAAAAAAGTTCCGGGCAACATCAAGGGACAATCTCATTCTTCGGTCCCTAAGCCCTTTCGCTGTGTTGATCTTGCTGTGCCGATCTCTCTTTGAAGCTCTCTTCCTGATCGGGATCTGCTGGGTGTGGTTTTTCTTGCGGCTGTGATCTTTTGTTGACATGTTAATGTCGTTTTGGCTGGAATCCGCCATGTTAACAAAAATCTCAGATAAATTAGTATTATGATCATCAACTCTTAAAGGTTGTTGGTGGTGGTTAAGTAAAAGGTCATGGTGTTGTTGGAGAAAAACATAGCGATCATCTTCTAATGCGGATTCATAGGAGAGGAAGGGAGATGAGAAATGGAAAAAAGATAGAGGGTCTTGATGATCTTGTTTGGAATTGGTAGTGATGATGTCATTGAGAAATGGCTTATGCAAAATAGATTGGTCAAAAAAACAGACTTGGTCATTGTTAGAGCCATTGTTGTTGTTTGATGGAAACATTTTAGCTTCGGAATTAATTGCACTGGACAACCCTAGCCACGTGAGCTAGCTAGCAAGTACTGGTGGTGGCACTAGAGCTTGAGAATGAAACATGCACCAATATTTGACCATCATCAGCTAGGGTACGCGCTTCTTGTGGAAGAAATAGATCCATCAATTCCATCTTTTTCAATTCATTTTCTCTGAAAAAAAGAAAGAAAACATTGTTCAAAGAGAAAGACAAGTCATGTATAAACAGTTTATTTTTTTATTTCCCTTCTCAATTAATACACTGTTTGTGTTTTGTGTGTAGAGGAAGAGTCAGAGAGCTAGTGTGTCCAATTTACCTCCCTTGAGCAAAGAATAAAGCATGAGAAAGACAGCACGGCACGAGCGATCGCAGATGTGTTTGTGTTTGAAAGAGAGAGAGAGAGAGAGAGAGAGAGAGAGAAAGAGATGCAAGTAAAGATGGTGAGAATGTAAAGAAGGGATGAGGGGGAATTTATTGGAGACAAAAGAGCCATCTTTTTCTTAATCTTTTTAAATAATTTTTCTATAGAGATGGAAAAGTTGGCTGTTGTGCTTAATTGGACCATGAAAGCGATCGAGAGAGAGAAAAGCAGATTAAACAGCGATGTTGTGGGAAGTGAGTGGATAGGAAACACTTAGCATTGTGCCACTTCACGTGGTAGCAGGTGGGGGATTGACAGAGAGATACAGAACCCTCCCCTGCCCTCCAAACTCTTTAGCTCAATCAAAAACCAATATGCTAATAAGTTGCATGAAATCATCTATATAGAATTATAGATAGAAGTGGGTTCGGGTTGCTTTGGTCATAGGACAGACATGATGAGTTAGCTGTGACTTGTTTTGGGAAGATTCATACAACACACAATGTTTCAAAGTGTGTACACGTGTCTGTGTCTAACCCCAGAGATCAAAAGCATAATTATTTCACTTAAAGCAGGAGTGTAAGGAGTGAGCCTGCCTCTTATAGAGGCATTGCTCCAGCTTTGACTGAGTGACTTTGAGCTAGCTGGTCGTTTTCAACCAAAAAGAGAAATCCATATCTCCTCTCTCTCTCTCTCTCTCTCTCTCTAGCTATCAAGTCTATGTGAGATGAGAATGTTGTTGGGTTCCTCCTAGCTAGCGTGCTTATCGGTTTAGCTTTTTCGTTGGAGGTATCTCACTATCTCTCTCTCACTCTCTCTCTTACATGAACACTACACTCAATGACTCAAACATAGTCAAGAAAGGGTTGCTAGTTGTGCAAGTACGAGCCATTGGGGTTGCTTGTGCTAGTACAACTGTACAAGCCATTGCTATCTACAAGACAACCTCCCCAAACACAATTCATCATCATCATTATCATCATCTTATTTGGAAATGGCAATAGTCCTATCCACTCTTGAAAGCCTTCTTTCCCAACTACTATTTCTTTTTTTCTATTTTTTCTTTTTCTTTTTTTTGATGTCTTATTTCCATTTATTCATGCCGTCCTTTCCACTTCTGTAAAATCATTTCTCTCTCTCTCTCTCTGTGAGTGTCTGAGTCTGAGTCTGTCTTCTTTGGACTGACTTTATTATAAGGAGTTAATTAGGACCACACCAATATAAGGTTGCTTTCAACAAGGGGATAACTATCACAAAAGGTTATTGTGAGTGAGTGAGTTGATGATGAAGTAGTGGGTGATAATGAGACCATATATAAAACCCTAGAAGAAAAAAAAAAAAAAAAGTCATGCTTATAGTTTAAGTGCTTTCATTTGGTTGGGTGTGTTGTCTGTCTCTGCACAAAACCCCCCATTTTGTGGTTGAAATGATAAGATGATTTTAGTAGTACTACTACTACTGTTGCCCTTCTGGGGTTTTTTCAGCTTTTTCCACAGACTCATCACTCATCACTCAATTTGGATTCAGTCTCTAGGGGATGAACCATTTTCCAAACTAAGCAAGATTTTAGGCCACTGCTTTCAAGGACAATAATGTTACTCTGTTGTGCCTAAATCTGGAAATCTTGCATTACTTGATCAACCTCATATTTTCTTCTATCTTGTAAATTCTGTTATATGGATAAGTTCTAGCTGTAGCTTCTTATATATTCAAGTATATATATGTATATAATTTACAGCATCTAAAAGCTGGTGTGATGGGAAATAAAGTACTCCATCTTTGCTTTTTTATCTTTATATATGGGGGGGGTTAATTATGATTTTCAATTGGACATATTATATATGGTGAACCAGACTATATAGTACTACGTACTATTAATGGCCCTATAGTTTTAGGGTTACAACTAATTTACACCCATTGTTTTCAAAATTA
This sequence comes from Acer saccharum, assembly GCA_030490815.1. Taxonomy (NCBI): domain Eukaryota; kingdom Viridiplantae; phylum Streptophyta; class Magnoliopsida; order Sapindales; family Sapindaceae; genus Acer; species Acer saccharum. The sequence continues at coordinate 18,957,812 of CM059876.1, read as the reverse complement.
AAAAAAAAAACTAGAAAGTGTCTAATTAAAGTTTCACGCTTGGTGTGTGTGTGCGTGTGACAAGACCATTTTCTATTATATATATAATTAAGCTGTAGCTAAAGTAAAGATGAAAGATGGCCCAACAATAAATCAATAATATTGCCTTATTGCTTCATTTTAATAGTTAATGTTCTCCACAATTGATGAGATGATGCATGTCTCCGGCCCCCTGTCAATATCAATAAAAAGAAAAAAACTACATAGTCTTTGTTGATCATCACATTCACATGATGCCTATCACTGTTCTGTTCTGATTTGATTAGATTGTCCATAAAGTTTTTATCATGATATTTTAGCCATTTTCCTGTCTATATATGGTTTAAATACTCACTAGGGCGGGCCCATACAACAGATGCAAGAATTTACCAAATATATATGACGTAATAAATGAATCACGCTTTCTAAGTCGATCGAATATAATACTAATCGACAGACCTACCACTATCTAATCTGGTTTAGTGTACACTAATTATACGGTAAAAGATATGAAAAATGTAGAATTCAATCAAGAAACAGAAAACGAAAATTCCTTTCTTTGCTTTGTGCTTTTGTGGTGTCACCTGATCCTATGGAATATAGGACAAATAATCTTAAGATCCAATCAATTAACTGTTTCAAGATGCTATTTATCAAAGATTTAATTGAACGTGATGAGAGCTGTCTTTTAATTAGTGTCTTTTAATGTGTGTACGTCTTATGATACAATATATTATCATGAAAATCCAGCTTCAATTATGAACAACTCCTTAATGATCAATCATATACATTAACCATCTCATCATATTTCTTTTTTATTTTTATTTTTGATATACCATATGTGGCGGTGTCGACTCGAAGACATTGTCACGAGCGCTCTTACCTCCAAACACATTGAGCCATGGTATCTCATCATATTTATTAGTTAGGTAGTATGTCAATCTAATAAAAATTACTTTAAATTCTTCAACGATTACCCCCTTTTTGTTTTTAATTAATATCTAGTATATGTCCCTTAATTATACAAATTAATTATGTGCAACTGATCATGTAGACTTGTGACTTGTGAGGCTTGAAAATGTCATGGTTTCAATTTCAAAAGGGTACAATAAGATAGTAGTAGTCCTTGGGTTCAATATATCTCAACATTATCTGAAAATCAATGTTTGGAGATGTGACCCGTTGGGCCAGATTCCACCCATTTTTCTTTTAATTGCAATAACTTTTGTTGTGGGACGTACTTCAACATGATATTTTGGTATGTACCTCTTATTTATTATTATTATTATTATTTATTATTTATTTTATTTTATTTGACAATATCTATCTATTCACCTATAATGATGTAAAAACGTACCGGTCTGGTCCCATAAGGCATGGCACGTTAAGGGGAGGCACGGCATGGCTCATCGGGCCTTAACAGGTCGGCCCCCACTTCAAAAAAATTTTATTAAAGTTTTAAGTTTTATTTTTTTAATTTAAGATTTAAATTTTTAAGTATTAAATTTATTTGTTATAATATCATTTTAACAATTTAACTCATGTATTTTTAATTGTAATTTGTTTAACTTATTTATTATTTTAATCTAATAAAATAAAATTTAAAAAATAGATAGATTTATTTAATAAAATATCAAAGAATAAATAAAGGTAAACGAAGAGTGGGATCGGCAAGAACAGCTGCTGATGGAGAATCACATGATGTTGGTAGCAGCAGGTCATTTCAAGGTGATAGAAGAAGACATGTTCAGCAGGAGGGATTTCACATCCAAATGCAGGTCTCCTTCGTTGAGGTGGTGTCAAGTCCTAAGAAGAGAGATAGAAAAGATGGTGGTGTAGAGAAGGATAAGGTGGTGTCGATGTGTTGGGAGGACAGAAGAGACAATGTTGAGTGGCTAGATAGGTGTGATGTGGGAGTCATGAAAGTGCTTTCCAATCTGTCTTCTATCAATAACAGACTGAGTTCGAGGGGTGTTGCTTTCTCGTCCACTTATTTGGGGGACAATTTCATTGTTTGGAGCTTTGAGTCTAAAAATGAGAGGGAGGGCTTTATTAAAAATAGATTTTTTTTGGGACGATTGTTTTTCTTCCATAACAAGGTGGTGTTATGGAGCTTTTGTCCCTCAAAGAAGGCTACTGTGGGCTGATGTTATAGGAGTCCCATTGTGTGTTTAGAGCTCTCCCTTTTTATGAGGGTAGGCATTTTTCTTAGTGAACCGTTGATGATAGAGGAGGATTCTCATGTTAGAAGAAGGTTGAACAAAGGTAAAATCCTCATGCTGGTTCCTTTCAATCATCAAGGTTCCTACAAGATAATGGTGAAGACTAGCGACACTTCTTTTACAGTGAGGATAGAGGTGTCTCTGGCGCCGGTGGACTTCAATTGGTTGTCAGGTTTGTTGGGGTTAGGGTCAAGCTTCTCTGATGAGAGTTTGAATTATTTTCCTGCTTTAGTAAGGCTTGACACTTTGTCTAAAAAAGAGGTCTGCTATGATCTCTCAGTTGTGTTTTTTCAAAATGAAAAAGCTTTGGGGGATGTTGACAACTATGGTAAGCATAAATTAAAAGATAAATTTATGAATCTGAAGACTTCTGAAGGGCCTAAGATATGTAATGACTAATGAGTTTGGTGTGGGCTTAGAGAGCCCAAAGTTGGGATTAGAGGGCATGTTAAGATATCCTTTTGTGGGCTTGAAAAGAGAACAATCTGATATGGCTGTGGTGGGCTTCTGATGGGCCTGAAATGTTCAATCAGATTGGAGTGGGCTTGGAAGGTATTAGTTCTTCCCACAATGTGAAGTCTAGTCTCTTGATTGGGCCTGCAGGTTCTGGCTCTTTAAGAGCTGATGTAGAGGAAGTGGGTAGTGGTCCTAACGTCCATGAAGGTCGTGAATCAAGTGGTGAAGAAGAGCAATTGCCCACCTTATCTTGTGGTGATATGGAGGACAAGGTGAATAGTAGAATATTTGGAAACTTAAGCATGGGATATGATCTTTTATCAAGTATCTCAAAAAGAAGAAAAGGGAGGAAAAACATGGTTTTGTTGAAAGAGCATAGCATGATTCTTAGGAGTTTCAATGCTTGTAAGAAAGTGAAGCAATAAAACATTGAGCCTAATAACAAGGTGGTGCGGAATCTTGAGGATGAAGTTGTGAAGGTGTTTGAAAAAGGTATGGCTCTAGGTTTCAACTTCTATGGTAGGAAAAAAGAGTTGTTAGAGATAATCGCTCAAAGGGAGGAGGTGAACGACAATAGGTTTCAAGATTTGGTGAGAAGATTGGTGCTCAAACACATGGTTATGGGGCGTTGAGCTTTTCAGGTTTTTGCTTGTTTTGGTGTTAGAGCCTGCTCTAGTTTTCGTTTGGGTTTTGTGTTGGCTCTAGAGCTGTGAGTGTTTGTCTTGTGGTTTTTTGGGCTTTTCGCTGATGCTTTCGTGTTGTAGCTTTTTAGGCTCATTTGGGTTTGTGGTTTGTGTTGGGCTTGGTGTTAAGCTCCGTTTGTACCTTGTTTTCGGCCTTTTTTTGGCTTTTTTCAATAAAGTTTGCCGTTCAAAAAAAAAAAAAAAAATTACAGATGCAAGAAAATAAAAAATAGATGAAAATATGAAATGATGAATTATTTATTTATTTAATAAAAAGTGTGTAAGTGTAAGTCGGATAAAAAAAATATAGGTAATAACTAAATGAATTTTATTTACTTACGTAGATTTCAGTTTTACATGATTGTCTCATTAAAAACCTTACGAAAAAAAACCCAATGAGATAAAAACTTGGTAAGGGAAAAAGAGTGCAATCGAATTATAAGTAGTCAAGTAAATGTACATATATAATTAAAAATTAAAAAAAAAAAAAAAGTGCAATCAATAACTCTTCAGTCTTCAGTCTTCACTTATGGACCTGGTTACTGCCAGAACCTTCATTGATGTATAAATTGGCGAAATTTTGAGTAACTTCTTAGTCTTCCATTTGATGTTACATCCTCATTCGAGCATGCTTCTAATCCCAAAGGCATGTTAATACCTCCACAATCTCAGGAGACAAAGAAGTTCTTCTTGGTTCAATTATATGTCCACTTGTGTTGAATGCATGTTCTGAAGAAACAATAGACACGAGGATAACGAGTACGTCATGTGCTAGTTGTGACAGGATTGGATATTTGTTGTTATAGTTCTTCCACCATAACAGCAGATCAAATTCCTCATTGTTTCCGGTTGAATCGAACTGAGTTTCAAGGAACCTGTTGAGTTCGGCACCTCCAGTTGTAACAGCTCGTGGAGCTTGGGATGAAGAAGAAGAACTTGATGAGCCATTGCTTTTTTGGCGATTGAGAATGCTCCAACTTCTCTTCAACGGGAGTGTGTCCCATTCTTCCGATGTTTGCATGTTAAAGCCGCCAAACCTACACTCATAAATACTAAAAACTTCGAACAACTTGGTTCGCAAGTCAGTATACAGTTCAAAAAAATCTAAGTCCAATTTAGAACCAATATACTCAAGAAAAGTTTCTAAACCAAATAATTTAACCCTAGGATCTAGTATAACACCTAGGGCATAGAGAAAAGGAATTTTAGACTAGTATTTTTTAAACTTGTTTTCCATATATAGCAACAAATGCAGTACCTAAGATTTCACCTTCCGGAGTATATTACCCCACATCTTCTCTATATCTGGTACGTGGCAAAGATTTCTGAGAAGATGTGGGGTAATAGACCCCGGAAAGAGTTAAAGTAGAATCATAAAAAACATTTAAAAATTGAATAAAAATCTTTGCCACATACCAATCATCTGAGGTTAGTAATGGATGGCCTAATTTGGCCATTTTTATGTTCTAAAAACCTAAAATAGTTCTAGAACAATCCAAACAATTTTGCAGCATTAAGTAAGTAAAGTTTCACCTTATCGGCATATCTGTTTGAAATCGTCGGGGTCATAGAGAGTTAGCTTGATAGTATCTGCCAAAATCTGACAATCTTGGATTAGAGATGTTGATCTAAGAAAGGGCATCTCTGATGCAATCTATACATTCGCCTACAACCTTCATACCAGATTTTACAACTAAATTTATGATATGATATGACATGCACACCGTTGGTGGGAGAAATAACCCCCATCTCATAGGATATTGTTGTTAAAAAACAAGGCAATATAACTAGTATTTACCGATGCATTATCTAATGTGATAGAAAGGATGCGTTGAGTTATTCCATAAATTTATAAAACAGAAACAATGACATGATAAATATTTTCTACGATATATTGAAAATCCATCGGACGAAAACCAAGATTTTTTTTTTTTTTTTTTTTTTTTTTTTTTTTTTAACTTCCAATCATAGTCTAAATAGTGTCTTGTGACACATAAATAGTCATTTTTGGAATGTGCGTTTCAAATATCGGAAGTTAGTGCAATATAAACTTTTAGATGTTGTAATTCAGCGATCAAGTTTTCTCCTTAGGTCTTAAAACATTTTTTCAAATCGCTCCTAATGGTGTTTCTAAAAACAACTTTAAATTGGAGGTTGTATGTTTTTTGGATAAATTGTTCATAAAAAACATTGTCACCGAAATTAATCGGTTGATCAGTTTGTGCAATTTAAAGTGCCATGTAATCTCTAGCATATGCGGAGTCGTAACAGACTCGTCTGGGTTCCGTTGTAATTATGTCTGGGTTGTAGTGTCTACATGTCCCTATTGAGCCATACATTTGTCAATATGCCTTTTCAAATGACCGATTCCTGACCTAGAACTGCTATATAAAGCCTTACAAAACTTACAGCGAGATTTTGTTGTGACCTTACCGTTTGGGTTTGGTACTTCTCCTCTGTCAAAACACTGTCATGCAACAGATGTCATCTTTCTAGTTTTGGAATGTGATGGTGGTGTGGAGGCGGAAGGTCCCGCTATCGATTGGGCCGGTTCGGAAAGGTCAAAATCATCATTGTCCATGTTAAGACCGTCTGGAAAAAAAGGTTGATCAAGATCCATTTCCTACAATATAAATATTAACAGCTCATTATTCAATAAATAACTAAACATACAATCATAAATATACTAATATGTTAAGCAAAAATATTAAAATTAATAACTAAACATAAAATGGTAAATATAAGCAAAAATATTAAAATTAATAACTAAACAAAAATATTAAATATAAAGTAAAACACTAAAACCTAAGATTCTAAGAATAAATATTAAAATTAATAACTAAACATAAAAATATAAACTCATAAATATACTAGGCATTAAAAATTAAATTTAAAGTAAAACCTAAGAATAAATATTAACATTAAAAATTAAACATAAAATCATAAATATATTAAGCATAAATATTAAATATAAAGTAAAACCTAAGTATAAATATTAACACTAAAAACTAAGCAAAAATATTAAAATAAATAACTAAACATAAAATCATAAATATATTACTATACAAAGCAAAAATATTAAAATTAATAACTAAACATAAAATGATAAATATGCTAAGTAAAAATATTAAAATTAAAAACTAAACAAAAATATTAAATATAAAGTAAAACACTAAACTGAAGATTCTAATAATAAATATTAAAATTAATAACTAAGCATAAAAATATAAACTCATATGTATATATATATATATATATATATATATACACACTAATCATTAAAAATTAAATATAAAGTAAAACCTAAGAATAAATATTAACATTAAAAACTAAGCATAAAATCATTAATATACTAAATATAAATATCAAATATAAGTAAAGCCTAAGTATAAATATTAACATTAAAAACTAAGTAAAAATATTAAAATAAATAACTAAACATAAAATCATAAATATAGTAATATACTAAGCAAAAATATTAAAATTAGTAACTAAACATAAAATTATAAATATACTAATATATTAAACAAAAATATTAAAATTAATAACTAAGCAAAAATATTAAATATAAAGTAAAACACTAAAATCTAATATTCTAAGAATAAATATTAAAATTAATAACTAAGCATAAAAATATAAACTCATAAATATACTAAGAATTAAAAATTAAATATAAAGTAAAACCTAATAATAAATATTAACATGTATAAAATCATAAATATACTAAGTATAAATATTAAATATAAAGTAAAACATAAATATAAATATTAAAATTAATAATTAAGCATAAAATCATAAATATACAAAGCAAAAATATTAAAATATAAAAATAAAACTAAGAATAAATATTAAAATTAATGCATAGAAATTAATTATTAAATAATAATGGTTTAAATGAAATTAACTATAAATATAAAAACTTACCATTTTTATTTTTTAAATTTGAACATAAATATATAAAATAAAATGAAATACGTAATTTTATGATTTTTGAAGCATAAAAATATAAATTAAAAATTGAGCATAAAGATATAAATTTATACATTGAGCATAACAATTTAAATTAAAAAATTTAATTAAAAACTAAGTATAAATATATTAAGTATAAATATAAAATTTAAAAACTAAGCATAAAATTAGATAATAAAATTTAAAGAAAAAAAATTTCCTTTGTACTATGGTTCCTTGGTGGAGAGATTAGAGAATAATAGTTAGAGAATAGTAAATAGAGATTATATACTGTGATAGTAGTAAGTAGTAAGTAGTTAGTAGTGTAGAGAATAGAGAGAGAGAGAGAGAGAGAGAGAGAGAGAGAGAGAGAGAGAGAGAGAGAGAGAGAGAATGAAATAGTGTAAAGAATAGAGATTATTGGGAGTAATGGAGAGAAAGTGTATGGAAATTGAAATGGGTAGGGTATTTATACGAAAATTTGAAATGTGGATAAAAATATAAAATAGAAGTGATGAGGGTCTATTGAAAATTTGTGCACCCTACCGTTGGTGTCTAAAGCCAACAGTCAATTTTTTTTAAAAAAAAAATAATAATAAAATATTATTCCAACCAACGGTTGGATTCCAAAAATTGGAAAAAATATATATTTTTTTGGCAGGCCAACGGTCGGCACGCTGTGCCGACTATTGACCCTGGCACGGGGGCCTAGCTTGTCGTACTGTGCTAGCACAGGGGACCCAAACTCTTGGCCCCGCTCGACATGGGCCTTTGTGCCATGCTAGCCCAGGCACGGCCCGCCTCCTTGGCGGGCCTTAATGGGTCGAGCACGCAAGGCCCAACCCCAATTGACACCATTATTCACCTATCTAGCCCATGTATTTTTTTGAAGCCTTTTGTCATTGGTAGTATTTGAGCCTCTGAATTGAGAGTTATTTGCCCAAGCTCTAAGGTCGTCCATCTACCAACAGAGCTACACCCCTGGGGGCTGGTATGTACACCTTATGATGTGTGAACGGTATTACTTGAAAAATACTATGTATGTATATCAAATATGTAGCTTGTTTTATGTTTTATGACTAGATAAATCAAAGGGGGTCAGTAATTCATTATTGGCTAAAAATTGAAAATTAAAATTCTTTGACACCATAAGCAGGGATGGAGCCAAAAATGGTTTCCATAAAGACATCCTAAAATAATGGGTTATATCATGTATTTTAGAGGGTATGTTAAAGGAAAAATTAATAAAAAAAATACCGTTAATGTGTATTCATTTGTCAACTTACACATTAGTAGTTGGAATACAAGTTGATTTATAAAGTTTTTTTTTATTTGAAATATTTTAGTAATTCGGTTTTTGAGAAGGGAGGAGACTCGAGCTCACAATCTCGTGGTGTAGGTATAGTAGGCATACCATTGGACCAATCTCATCTTGTCAGTTGAATTATAGAGTTAAAATATCTAAAATTACTAAACATAGTATAGAAAAACCTTATGACCCTTTATTCATGATTCAATAATAGTGTTTAAGAGTTAGAAAATTAATAAAAATTCAAATTGTACTCATAGTATTTTTCTAACATCCAAAAACTATTTTAATTTTTAAAAATTATAAAAGTTGTTCGATAAAATATCAAAATAGTTAAACATAAATATATGTATATGTTTTTGAAATATTATAATAATTCGGGGATTGAAGATGGGGAGATACTCGAATCCACAAATCCACAATCTCATAGTGTGGGTGTACATGAGGGGCATACCACTAGGTCAACCTCTTCTTATCTACTATGTGTATATGTTTGGTTGACATATTTTAATTATATAAATTAACATATATTGATTATTTAAAAATAAATAACATATCATCAAAAGTATAATATACGTATTAGGGTGAGTGAGATCAGTAAGATTGTAAGAGAAAACAAAATTATTTGAATGAGAAAATAATATTAGTTGAGATACAACATATATGTAATGATTCGATTTTCATTTATATTTAAGATACAATGAAAGAAATACTATATATAGAATCAAATATATTTTTATGTGATCTGATGGAAAAATATTAGATGTTTCATTTAAAGGAAAACTAGAAAAATAAAAAATGAAATAGGGGTAAAAACACAAGAACCTGGAAGTTAAGGTCCTTAAGGATATTATAAAAATTAAAATAAAAACAAACTTGTAAATTTTCTAAACTTCAGGGGTCAGTGGCCGAACCAACCCACCCTCCGACCCCCACCCCCCCAAATATATATATATATATATATATATATATACACGGTCCCGTTCACATCAGTGTACACTGATGTAACTACATCATTACTAATGCATGTGGACCACTGATTATGGAGAAACTTTCACAAGTGCATACACTTTGAGTCAAAATATATAAATCTAATAATCCACATCGAACGTACTGATGAAATTATATCAGTACGCACTGACTTGTACATTTATATATACATATATATAAATTTTCAAATGAGGACGTCCTGATATAACTTTGTAAGGATACTGAATGTAAGGATACTGAATGTAAGTCACTAGTTTTACATGCTTTGACTCAAGTGTGTATGCACTTGTCAAAACTAATGGCTCACACTTAATATCCTTATAAAGTTATATCAGAACGTCTGCATGAGAAAGGGACTATATATATATATATATATATATAATATAGTAAAATGAAACCTCACATTGACATGTGTCGTCGTGTGGAGGCTTTATCATTTAATTTTAATTAATTAATAGGTGTCAATAGGAGAAGATTTGGCCATATCAAATACTAATAAGAATTATTGTTCCAATTCTCACATTAATTTACATAGATATAATGATAGTTATTATTTGAGTCAGTTTAGAAAATTTTTAGCTGTCGAATTATTGCATTAATTTATATAGATATAATGAAAGTTATTATTTGAGTCAGTTTAAGAAGATTTTAGCTTTCCAATTCTATTATTTGACTCTTTATTTTCATCATTAATGGGATAATTAATAGATTCTATTAACCATTCCCATAATTAATTTTTAATTATTAATTAGTTATAAATATATATATATATATATATATATATATATATATTATAATATTTGGTAAGTGTAAAAGACAATCATAAATTCTTATTCTTCCAAAATCAGTTTATTTACTCTTTCTCTCTCTCTATACAATTCGTAACTAATGGGATAATTAATAGATTTTATTAACCATTCCCATAATTAATTTTTAATTATCAATTAGTTATATATATTATAATATTTGGTAAGTTTAAAAAACAATCATAAATTCTTATTCTTCCAAAATTGGTTTATTTACTCTCTCTCTCTATACAATCCCGTAATTAATGGGATAATTAATAGATTCTATTAACTATTCCCATAATTAATTTTCAAATATTGATTAGTTATATATATTATAGTATTTGGTAAGTTTGACAATCATAAATTCTTATTCTTTCAACCTCCTTAATTACCTCCCTCCCTTACTACATTTCTCTCCCCTTTTTTTTAACCTTTTTATTTTCTAACCTTTATTATCCAACTCTTCACTTTCCAATCCATCTTCTATAAATTTAAATTCTTTGGTGAAGAATATCAATTAACAACCCTTCATTTTATTAACATGCACATAGAGGTCGTTTGTTTTTTCCACTTAAAACTAGGGATGGGAATTTCCCCCATGAGGCCTCGCCCCCATTTGGAGGCAAATTTTGCCCCCAAAACCTAAATGTGGGTGGGGGTGGGAGAACCTCCTCCCACACCCACTTCCCCATTCCCCCATTTTCTAAATGGGGGTGGGGTGGGGCCCCAAATTAGTGCTGTAAATATGGGTCGTGCCTGGCAGGCCTGGCTCGGCCGGCCCGCCAATGATGGCAGGCCGTGCCAGGCCAGGCACGGCCCACATGCCTGGCACGTGCCAGGCCTTAGATAGGGGCCCGACGTGCCGGTCCGGCCCTGCCTGCCAGGCCAATGTACCATGCACGCCGGGCCGGCATGCGTGCCGGCTCCTTGGGCCCGCCAAATTATTTATAAAAAAAATTAAAAAAAAAAAAAAAACTTTATTTATAAAAATAAAATGTTTATAAATAAAGTTAGATATTGTAGAGTATTGAACCATGATCCATAACCCTTGTTTATGTAAGTAAGTTTTCATTTGCCTTTCTCTCCTTTTATATAGGTTAGATATCTCTTTAATGTTCTTATTTATCCGATGTGGGATGTGAGATTGAATTGATCACCATAAAATAAAATTAAAAAGTAGTCTCAAAATGAAACAATTATGCATGTAAATATATATATATATATATATATATATATATGTAATGTGTGACTGAGATAATGATTTTCTTGTTTCCCATGATTCAAGAACACCCTGGGGATGCCAGTCAACATGGTTCCCAATAAGTATATATACAGTTAATTACTAATCAACATTTACATAAATCATACACATGTTTTTGCTTATAATTAACAAAAGTATATGTGTTTTTAGAAATCTTAAACACTCAAAACTATTTTTCACTTTATATATATATATATATATAGTTGCATATACAAAATTTATGTTAGAGTATATTTATTTATGACCTCAATCTAAGTGGATCAAAACTAGTTAATTAATTATAAATCAGATTTCTTGCAACACAAACCTGAAAAATGATCTGTTTAAATTTGTGTTTGTGTTTATGAGATAGGTGTTAATCAAAAGTATGCTATGAAAATTGTGTTGGAAACCAGAAAATTAAAGAATGTTTTAATATAGTTAGAGAAGGTCCACAATAAGAACTAATAAATTAAAAATAATAAAGTTGTCGAAGTAAATTGATTAATTATATAAAGTATATATATATATATGGAGAGGGTGGTCATGATCTGGTGGTTTGTTGCAATAATAATAAAATTGCCACCACCCATATTCAGACGATGGAAAAGGTGTGCGTTGAAAATAGCAGATTAGAGAGACGTGGGTCTCTCATCAACAAATTTTTTTACAAAACTATTATTTAATTTTAATAGACCCTCCCAACTCTCTGCATGTTTTCCATATTTAAAGAAAAACATGACTCAAGAGAATATCATTATGTTATATCAATTAATGGAAATAGAAATTCAATCTCACATCCCACATCGGATAAATAAGAGAAATGAAAAGAGGCATAACCTATATAAAAATGAGGAAAAAACAAAGGAAAACATACTTACTTGGACAAGGGTTATGGGCCATAACCTAATATTTTATGATGTCCATACTCTATGATGTCATTTTTAACAAATTAAATTTTTTTCATAAAGAAAAAAAAAGTGGGTCAGCCCATAGGCCGGCACGGCCCGGCCCGCCAACGAGGCACGTGCCTTCGGCATGTGCCGGGCCCCCATTTTTGAAAACGGGCCGGGCCTAGCACAGCACGGCAAGTTGCCGTACCGTGCTAGGCCCGGCCCGGCCCGGCCCGTTTTCAAAAATGGGCCTCTTTGGCCCGGCACGAATGGGCCGTGCCAGCACACATTGACACCACTACCCCAAATTCCCCATTTTTCCCATATATTTTATTTATTTATTTATTTATATTTAATTTTATTTTCTTAAGAAAAAAAAAAAAAACTCTAACTCTATTAGTCTATTACTCATATTTTGGATTGATCGAAGGCTTTAAATTTGTTTAAACTTTTATGTGTAATACACTAACACTATATTATTATAGTTATTTGTATTAATTTTAGATTAAATTAAATCAATTATATATTTTAGATTGTATATTTTGTTAATTATTGGATTGGATATTGAAACAGGGTGAAACAAAAGTTTGGTCCGATCGAATTTCGAATTCAGAATTCTAAATTTCAGATTTCGGATTGAAAAATTTTAGGATTAGAAATGGGAGAAATTGGGAAAATGGGGGACGGGGGTGGGGGCAGGGGAACCTCCCCCTAAATCACCCCCATCCCTAGTTCCCCCAAATGGGGTTTGGGGACAGGGGTGGGGGGAGGTTTTAGGAATGGGGGTGGGGGTGGGGGTGGGGGTGGGGGGACCCTCCCTCGCCCCATTGGGCCCCCATTCCCATCTCTACTTAAAACTTAATGGATCTGAATAATAATTATTAAGTTGTTTTTTTTTTTAAGTGGTCAAACAACTTAAAAATACTAAAAAACAGCTTAAAATAAAAAGTAAAAAATCCTAACTTTTCATTTAATTGCAAATCACTGAATTGCATTAAATGCAATCCAAAATCTTTTCTTCCGATACTATCCCCTATATATAACATATTTCCAATTTCATCTTAATTATATATGGTATAGAAATCTTTATTTTAATATATTGCTTATTTTAAATAGCTTTAAAAATAAAAAAGAATCCTAATCACTTCTCATATTAGTACTTAATATAAATACTTTATTATGATATTAGGGTGATGTATTTATATATTATTTTTTTAGAGTGTTTTGTGTGAGTTTTCCTGTTGTTCCTTTTATTTTTAGACAAAAAAAAAAAAAAAAAAATTCTTTTCTTAGTAAAAATGAAGTTTGTTTGTAATCGAAGAAGAAGATCATTATCATATGTGTTCATATATAATTATTATTTTTGGATTGTTTTTATTCCATATTGTGAGTGATAATCTAGAACAAGGAAAATCACAAGCTTCAGCTCAAGAAAGTCCAGCTCATGCATCAGTCCAAGAGAGTCCAGCTCGTGGACAAACAGAGCAAAGAAGAGGTTTAGCCTCAAATAGATTTACTACAATGTTAGCCTTTCCAGTTAGGCTAACATCAAGCTGATCATAGGAATATCAAACGGTGTACATAGAAGGATGTATCAGGTTCTATACATCTGGAAACAGAGTAGCTTCTCCAATCTTTTGGCGGGAAATTCTGTTAGTAGATATTTTCCATTCCATTCGATCTTATCCAAATCATGATCAGCTAATTGTAATTGCCTATAAATATGAGCCAGGCTTCATAATATTCATTCATTGAAATCTTAGTAAAAATCTCTCAGAGAAATAATTTATGTTCTACTACTCTGTTCTTCCTTTTATTCTTTGTTTTTATTCTGCTTTGCTTCTCTAAGAAGCTTTTCTACAAACACTTAGTTCACACATGGTATCAGAGCTTCAAAAGGACTGATCGTCCATGGAGTCTCACTCAAATCCACTATTTGACAATGGCGAAGACATATTTGGAGGTTCGAATGAAGGTTCAAGATCTGGAGACTTCTCATCTCTAGCAAAATACATGCACTTCAACCTCCAAGTCAAGCTTGATAATGACAACTACATACAATGGAAGACACAGGTACTTCCTGTTATAAAAGCATTCCAATTAGTTGATTTTATCTCAGATTCACACTTGATTCCTTCTAAATACATTAAGACACAATCTCTTGATGGAGGAGAAAAACAATTGACTGTGAATAAGGAATACATAACCTGGCAAAGATCAGACCAATTGCTATTAAGCTGGCTATTTTCATCGATAAGCCAAGCTGTGATAGGTCAAGTGACTGATTGTACCAGCTCATATGAAGTTTGGAGCACTCTTGATCGATTGTTCTCACAACAATCTCTGGCAAAAGTGCTTCAACTCAAACATTAGCTTCAAAACGCAAAGAAGGGAGCCAATTCTATATCAGAATTTGTTCTCAAAGTCAAGCAAATTGGAGATAGCTTGAAATCTGCTGGACAAATCGTGAGTGACAATGACTTGATCCTGAGTGTTCTTAATGGTGTGGGACACGAATATGATTCTGTTGTGACTGTAGTCACATCTCAAAGAAGCTCAACATCATTTCAAGAGGCACAATACTTGCTCTTGAATCATGAGCAGAGGATAGCACAGCTAAGCTCAGCAACTCAACTAGATTTGTTAGTTGCAAGTGCCAATTTCGTGACAAACAATGGACAATATGAAAGGAGAAACCAAAGAGGAGGATCAAGTAACAATTTCAATGGAAATCGTGGAGGTAGAGGCAGAAACCGTGGACGAGGAAGGTGGAACAACAATAATAGGCCGATGTGTCAAATATGTGGAAAATATGGACACATTGCCATGAACTGTTATCATCGGTTCGACAGAAATTATCAAAGCAACTACAATCAAAATGGAGGCAATTCACAAAGCTCTTTCCAGACGTCCAACACTCAATTTCAAACAAACAATGTGCCGGCCCTGACCAATGCACATCTTCCTCAACAAAACTCACCTCATCAAGCACATTTCCATCAACCACCTGCAGCATACTATGCTACTCCTGAAACTATTTGTGATCTAGCATGGTATGCGGACAGCGGGGCCAAAAACCATGTGACATCAGACCTCTCAAACCTCTCATCCTACTCAGAATATCAAGGTATGGATAAACTTGCAGTAGGCAATGGTCAACAACTTCAAATTTCACACATTGGTAGTTTTTCGGTTTTATCTCTTGAATCGGCTCCTAGACTTTTATTGCTAGATCATGTGTTGTTTGTGCCTTTAATTGCAAAGAATTTGCTAAGCATATCAAGATTTACAGCTGATAACAATGCATATACTGAATTTTGGTGTGATTCATGTGTCATAAAGGACAAGACTACCAAGGAAGTTCTTCTTCAAGGCAAGCTTGAGAATGGTCTCTACAAGCTAAGCATGAAAAGAGCCAAATCAAGACCAGAAATGTGGTCATTCAAAGGCAAAGCTGCTGTCAATTGTTCTGCTTCTCAAAATAGAAGTTACAGCTCATCTTGTATATATGACATTAGAGCTGATAACTCATATGATCAAATTCATAATAAATCAGCTTGTAAATATGCTCTTGGAGCCAATAATACATATGACAAAGACCACTTAAATGAAAATATGTGGCATTTAAAGCTTGGACATCCAGCTCCTCTAATTTTGAGAATGGTGATGACAAGTTTACACCTAAAATGCAATGATGCTCAACTTAATTTTTGTGATGCTTGCAAAATGGGAAAATTACACCAATTACCATTTCAAAGATTAAATTTTAAGGCTTTGAAACCTCTAGAGTTAATGTTTACAGATGTTTGGGGTCCCTCACCACAGCCATCTCTAGAAGGATATCAATATTATGTGATATTTGTGGATTCATATTCTAGATATAGCTGGCTATACCCTTTGAAGATGAAATCAGAAGTATTGGGAATTTTCCTTCAGTTCAAACAACATGTAGAACTGCAGTTCAATAATAGAATCAAATGCCTGCAAGCAGACCTTGGTACAGAATACAAACCTCTGTTGCCTCATCTTGCTAAATGTGGCATTCACTTTCGCACATCTTATGCTTACACACATCAACAAAATGGTATACCCTAAAGGAAGCATCGCCATGTGGTTAAAACTGGACTAATTCTTCTATCTCAGGCGACAATGCCTCTCAATTTCTAGGTAGAGGCTTTCCAAACAGTTGTTATGCTAATCAATAATCTTCCAACGCCTCTTCTTTAGCTGAAGTCACCCTATGAAGTATTATACAATCGGTTGCCTAATTACAATTACTTCAAAATCTTCGGGTGCACTGCCTTTCCTTATCTCAGACCTTATTCGAAGCAAAAATTCAATTTTCACACTTCCAAGTGTGTCTTCATTGGCTATAGCTTAAGTCAAAAGGGATATAAGTGCCTTCATCCGTCTGGAAGAATTTATGTGTCAAGAAATGTTGTATTCAATGAGTTTGAATTTCCGTATCATATTCTATTTCCACAAAGGAATGATTCAGTTGATTCTCTAAAGACTGGAAGCTTGCCTATCTCTTTTCTTCAAAATACATTGTCCAACTCCTGTCATAAGGCAACAGGTCATCAGCTGCATCAGATAGTATTAAATACAAAGGCACCTGCAATCCCCTTTCATATAGATCTTGCTCCACCCAATTTGGTGCCTCCACCTGGACCAACAAATTCACCACTTCATGCACAACCAGCTGTGCCAAATCAGTCCCATCCCATGATTACACGTCTGAAATCAGGTGTTCTTAAACCAAGAGCCTCTGTGTATAATGCATTGGTGAATTCAGCTGATACATCTGAACCCCGAAACGCAAAAGAAGCATTAACCATACCAAGTTGGCATCAGGTGATGGTTGAAGAATACACAGCATTAGTTAGAAACAACACTTGGTCATTGATTCCTCCAACTGAATCCATGAACTTGGTAGGATGCAAATAGGTGTTTCGAGTGAAATACAAGCCGGATGGTTCAGTTCTAAAACACAAGGCTCGTTTGGTGGCAAAAGGATTCCACCAAACACCGGGAATTGATTTTCATGATACATTCAGCCCTGTCGTTAAGGCAGCGACAATTCGAATAATTTTTACATTAGCGGTAACCTATGGATGGGACATACAACAAGTTGATATAAACAATGCTTTTCTCAATGGAGATCTTCAAGAGGCTGTGTACATGGAACAACCTCTTGGTTTCATCGATCCGCTGCGACCTTCCTTCATCTGTAAACTCAACAAAGCTCTATATGGCCTAAAGCAAGCTCCTAGAACATGGTTCTTCAAGCTTCGTAATGCATTAATTGGCTGGGGATTTGTGTCGTCTATGGCTGACTCTTCACTGTATATCAAGCGACAAGGTACACAAGTTCTTTTTCTATTGGTTTACGTTGATGACATCTTGATCACTGGAAATGATCCAGCTCTGATTCGTCACACTATTGCGACACTTCACACCTCGTTTGCTCTAAAATCATTGGGTTCAATCAGCTACTTCCTAGGCTTCGCAGCTGTTCGTTCCTCTCAAGGTCTGTTCCTGACTCAGACCAAATACATAGGAGATCTCCTGCGAAAGTCTAAAATGGAAAATAGCAAGCCTTGCTCATCTCCTCTGTCACCTAGAACCAAACTTTCTAAGCAAGGTCTGGCCTTCAGCGATCCTTCTCTTTATAGAAGTACGGTTGGTGCTCTATAGTACTTAACGTACACTAGGCCAGATATCTCTTTTGTGTCAATAAGCTAAGTCAGTTCTTAGCTCAGCCAACTGAGGATCATTGGAGGGCTTGTAAAAGACTTCTTCGGTATTTAAAAGGGACTGCAAGCTTGGGTTTACACTTCAAGGCTATAGATTCTCTTTCAATTGATGTCTATAGCGATGCGGATTGGGCATCATGTATTGACGATCGTCGTTCTACAAGTGGGTGTTGTGTTTATATTGGTAGCAATCTTATCAATTGGAGTTCCAAGAAGCAACAAGTTGTTGCTCGTTCCAACTGCGAGGCGGAATATCGAGCATTGTCGATAGCAGCTACTGAAGTAATCTGGATTACTTCCTTATTTTCAGAACTAGGCTTGCCTACCTCACCATGTCCTACAATCTGGTGTGATAGTCAGAGTGCAATTGCGCTTGCACAGAACCCGGTCTTTCATGCTCGCACAAAACACATAGAAATAGACGTTCACTTTATTCGTGAAAAAATGGCATCTGGGTTCCTGAAGGTTCAATATGTACCTACCACTCATCAATGTGCTGACATTTTCACCAAGGCTTTAACCACTGCTCGTTTTGACTTTCTACGATCCAAGCTGAATCTATGTAATTCCCCTATGTTCAGCTTGAGGGGGGATGTGAGTGATAATCTAGAACAAGTAAAATCACAAGCTTCAGCTCAAGAAAGTTCAGCTCATGCATTAGTCCAAGAGAGTCCAGCTCGTGGACAAACAGAGCAAGGAAGAGGTTTAGCCTCAAATAGATTTACTACAATGTTAGCCTTTCCAGTTAGGCTAACATCAAGTTGGTCATAGGAATATCAAACGGTGTACATAGAAGGATGTATCAGGTTCTATACATCTGGAAACAGAGTAGCTTCTCCAATCTTTTGGCGGGAAATTCTGTTAGCAGATATTTTCCATTCCATTCGATCTTATCCAAATCCTGATCAGCTAATTGTAATTGCCTATAAATATGAGCCAGACCTCATAATATTCATTCATTGAAATCTTAGTAAAAATCTCTCAGAGAAATGATTTCTGTTCTACTACTCTATTCTTCCTTTTATTCTTTGTTTTAATTCTACTTTGCTTCTCTAAGAAGCTTTTCTACAAACACTTAGTTCGCACACATATTATATGTATAATTGTTTAACATGGGTATAAATGTAAAATTACTTATTTTCAGACAATTTTACTTTTAAAAAACAAACTTGTTAACAATACATTTAGGTGTGAGGGGGAAAAAAAATATGTCATTCAAGTTCAGATTTCAATCCCTATTCAGTCTTTAGAAGAAATTTAGGACTGTTCAGTCTTCAAACAAAAAAACAAACGACCCCTTAGTCCACTCAAATCAAATCTCAATGCTTGAAATCAATTTCTTATCTTTCATGACCTCCTCACTTCTTTCCAAATCATTTATCTTCATCACTCAAAAACCCTTCAATTTCATCTACAACTTGGCATCCGTATTGAGGATGGTGCACATGCAAGGCATCGTTTTCGACATGGACGAGACTCTTTACCTTTGAACAAGTTAGAAATCTTCTCTCCTTCCTACTTTATATTCACTTGCTAATTTTATAGTGCTTTCTATATACTTAAGTGTTATTGAGTTTGAAGTTATTATTTTTATTTTGGAAAATACTAAAGAATTATATGTCAATTGGCCTGTAATTTGATTGTTATTTTGAATTCCATTAATTTTATTAATATGGGGTCTTTTTTGGTTGCTTAGAAATCATAGAAAACAGGAGACGTACAAGGTCGTCCCCACTTCTCAAAGAATGCGATCACAAGTGAATCAAAGTAGAGAACTCCTACATTTTGCAGCATATATATATATATATATATATATATATATATATATTGATAAGCAGAACAAAGCCTAGCAAACTATCTTGGATTATGAATGTCAGGCCTTGATTTCCTCCAAATCATGCCTGGTCTCCCCATTTTTATTGTATACATTTGTTTTTCTTCTTCTTTTTTCACTTGTTGTGAAATTTTATTATTCATTTTTTGTTTTTTTGTTTTTTTGTTTTTTTGTTTTTTCCTATTTTGATTTATGTTTCCTAACCTGTTTGATTTCTGGGAATTTGAAGGAAAATTGAAAGAATATAGCAGATAGTATTTTCTATTTATATATATGAAATAATTTGTACTGTATTTATATATTATCTTTTTTAACTTTAGTTGTCTATGTACAGTGGTTTGAGTTCTTATACATGAAATGTTAATGAAGTTGTATATATCATTAAAAAAAAAAAAAATTATATTCAACCTTTCAATTTTATATTCTTCAACTCTTCATTTTATTTATTTTTCAATTAAAAGTTGATTTTCTAGATTTAATGAGAATTATTACTATTATTAGATCACTTATTTTCCTTTAATGCTAGATGAATAATATATTATCATAAAGTTTCAACAGACCACATGAGAAAAGTTTAACCTGACCATTGATTAATTTTTGTTGGAGATTGATGTCAAAGAAATAAATCTAGAGAAATACCCTATGATTGTTTTTCATCACCAATCCATCCAATATCTTAGACCAATAAATTAAATCATTAAATTTGCGTTACATTTTATAGTTCCTGCACATCATGTGGGATGCAATCTAGTATATATTAGACCTGGCACGGTTCCGGTTCGAACCGCCGGAACCGGCAGGAACCGGAATCGGAAAAACCGGAACCGGAACCGGATTTCCGGTTCCGGTTGGACCGGTTCCGGTTCCGGTTCGGTACTTGGTTCGAACCGCCGGTTCGAACCGGATTGGAACCGGCGGTTCCGGTTCCGGTTCGAACCGGCGGTTCCATGAATAAAAAAATAATTTTTTTTTTTTTTTTTTTTTTTTTGGGTTGGGTGCCGTTGGCCCAACGGTCTGCTGACGTCAGCAGGCCGTTGGGTCCAACGGCTACCCTCTCTTTTCAAATTTTTTTTTTTTTTTTTTTTTTCTTTTCTATAAATACCCCCCCCCCCCCCCCCTTTCATTTTTCCTCACACCAATTTCTTCTCAATTCTCTCTAATTTCTCTCCAACACTCTCAACTCTCAAGTCTCAAGTGATAAGTCTCTCAAATCTCCAATTTATTTTATTGTCAATTTATTTTATTTTCAATTAATTTTATATCCAATTTATTTTATTTGCAATTTATTTTATTTTCAATTAATTTGATATCCAATTTATTTTATTTGCAATTTATTTTATTTCCAAATTCCAATATATTTTATTTTCAATTAATTTATATCCAATTTATTTTATTTGCAATTTATTTTATTTCCAAATTCCAATATATTTTATTTGCAATTAATTTTATATCCAATTTATTTTATTTGCAATTTATTTTATTTCCAAATTCCAATATATTTTATTTTCAATTAATTTTATATCCAATTTATTTTATTTGTAATTTATTTTATTTTCAATTTATTTTATTTCCAATTTATTTTATTTGCAATTTATCTTATTTCCAATTTATTTAGTTTCCAATTAGTCAACTATTCTTCTAAGTTCTAAGTTTCCAATTGTCTCCCAAATTTATTTTTAAATGGCAAGTGGAAGTGGAAGTGGAAGGGGTCACGGCCGTGAAGGTCCTAGGCGTTCGATTTCGATGCACGGTAAGGGTCCTATGGTCGATAATCTCGGTCATAACGACTCCACCTATCACGACTATCTGCAACGTCGGGCCTATGCTGAAGACCTAGGCCTAAACTTTCCTACTCCCCCTCTAATAATTTCTGAATCCGATCCCAATGACAACACCCCCAATTTGACAAGCCAGTCAGAAAATATGCCTGATATTGATACACCTCCGGATTTTGGTTTTGATACACCGGAAGTGGATCTAGAAAGGGAGGAAGATCTGATACAGAAGCAGAGCAAATCTGATCTCTTCGTCAAACATATGAAGAAAATTAGGAGTGAAGATGGAAGCATTACAGTAGCTTGCAATTACTGCAACAAAGTATATAAATGGAGCAGATCCGGAGGATATGGCACTTATTGGAAGCATATTGAAGCCAAACATCCAGAAGCAGTGATCAGAATGAGGTCACAAACACAAATTCCCAGGTACGCTACTCCTAACCAACAATTATTTCGTTATAATGATGAACAAAATAGAGAAGAATTAGCTAGGATGGTAGCAGTAGAACATTTATCATTCAGTTTTGGTGAGAGGGTTGGCTTTATTAACTATTGTCGACGAGCATTAAACCCTGCTGCATGCCGTGTCCCTAGAGCCACGCTCACACAAACACTTGAAAAGATTTATGTGAGAGACAAAAAAAAGTTAGAAAAATATTTTGAAAAATATAATGGTCGTGTTACAGTATGTGCCGACATATGGACTGACCATTGGCAAACGCATTCATACTTGGGTGTCACTTGCCATTATATGGATAATGCATGGACAATCCAAAAAAGAATTCTTGCTTTTAGAGTTTTTGATGATTCACACAATGCTCAAAATATTTTTAGACAGCTTAGAATTATTTTTTCAGAGTATAATATTGAAAACAAAATTTTTGCAATTGGTTTTGATAATGCTTCTGCCAATACCGCTGCTATTCCACTTTTAATTGATTTATGCAAACCCTTTCTTGGTGGTACATTTTTTCATCAAAGATGTGCATGCCATGTTTTAAATATATGTGTTCAAAAAGGATTAGAAACTCTTCAATGTTTTATTGAACCTATTAAAAAAGCCCTAATGTTTTTATGGAGAAATCCTTCTACAATGAAAGCATGGGCAAAATATTGTAAACAAAATGGTAGACGTGCCATTAAATTTGCTCGTGATGTTCCAACACGTTGGAATTCTACTTATAAATTGCTTGCTCAAAGTTATGAGTATAGGGATTTATTAGTTACTTTTATTCAATTTCATGTTCCTAACATTCAACTTTTTGAAACTCATTGGGATGCTTGTTACAATGTTTTCAATTTGTTAAAAGTTTTTTATAATGCTACACAAAATTTTTCTAAAATTTATAAACCTACAACACATTTATTTGTTATTGAGAGTATAAATATTGCTGGTGCATTTTTGTATTGTGAATCTGACCCAGCAATAAAGGGAGCCGTTAGTGCTATGAAGCAAAAATGGTTAAATTATTATACGGATTTTCCAAATATTTATTTGATTGGTATGGTTTTTGATCCACGACACAAATTGCAATCTTTGTCTTATTATCTAGATGGTTATTATGGCAAAGAAGGTTTAAATATTGAATATGATATTGAAGCATGTTGTGATAGAGTTAAGAAATTATTGTATGATTTATATGATGAATATGTTACAATTTATGGATCCGGTACTCCGATCGTAGATGTTACACGAACCAAAACTGCATCTCAGCCTCCATCATCTTCCTCTAGATTTATGAATTTAGGGTATAGTATGTTCTCCAAAAAAAACAAAAAACCAAGATGTTCTTCATCAAGCTCCGATTCGCATGCCGAGCTTGAATCTTATCTAGCTTCTTCTTGTGACTTTCCTGAAGAATTTGAACTCTTAAAATATTGGAGTGATGCTACAAAGTACTATCCAATTTTGGCTATGATAGCCAAAAATATTTTTTCAACACCGGTTTCTACTGTGGCGGTGGAACAAGAGTTCAGCGCCGGGGGGAATATTTTGGATGAAAAACGTTCGTGCTTGACTCCAAAAGCACTACAGATACAGGTTTGTGTTGACGATTGGACAAAAGCAGAATATAGACAACAAGAGCTCCAACAAGAGCCAACATATGATTTCTTTAAAGAAGACGAACCCGAAGCGGGCGAAGGCTCTGGAGCAAGCTGAGCAGCGGAACCATAAATCTGTAAATCTGTAATAAAAGGTATGAGAACTACGTGGCCTTTGATTCCTCTAAACCCCCCTAAGAGGATACGTAGGCAACTTAATTGTGGTAAAAATTAAGTGCAAGGCTAATAACTTTACTTTTTTTTTTAGTTTTATTTTATTTTAATTTAATTTTGTAATCTGTCATTTATTTATTTTATGTTATTTTTGAAATTTGGGTGACTCAATTTCCAAATACCCAATGAAATGTAAATTGTAACTTTGTTTACTTTTATTTTAATTTAATTTTGTAATTTGTCATTTGTTTATTTTATTTTATTTTCGGTTGGATACTCGGATAGTCGGATGACGATGATCTAACTTCCAACATCCAATGAACTTATGAACTCAATGAATTTTATTTTGTAATTTGTCATTTATATATTTTATTTTATTCAATTACAATCTACAACTTATAAGTTACAAGTTAGAACTTAGAAAGATTTTTTTTTTGTTTAAATTAAAAATAAAAAAATAAAAAAATAAAAAAATAAAAAAACCGGTTCAAAACCGTCGGTTCCTGTGGAACCGGAACCGGAACCGGTTAGAACCGGTTCCGGTTCCGGTTCCACTAAACCGTGGAACCGGAACCGCCGGTTCGGAACCGGAACCGGAACCGAACCGGAACCGTGTCACCTCTAGTACTATATATATTATTTACATAGTAAAACTAATTAACACAACACTTAGGTTACAGCATTTGATTTATAAAGGTATTCGCAGGATTATGATCCTCGTCCAATATTGCTAAAATAAGACGAGAGTTCGAAGGTTGACACAAAATAATAATAATAAAATAAGAAGAATTTAACCCAACCTGCCTTCTTATAAATGTAAACCAACCCGGCCTACCCCTAAAATTCAACGTGAGTAGGATTTGAATTCAAAACATCTTATACAATTATAAGAAATCTTATTAACCAAACTTGCTAGCAACTACTAAAATGGAAGAATTTAAATTTGTGGTCCAACACTATTAAGAATTAATATAAAACAAAATGAATATATATTTTCAAACAAAATTCAGTGTATTGAATTTGACATTATTATATCATCAAAAAAATTCAATTAATCCTATATAATTTTTTTATATATCATTTGTAATTGTGATGACTCGAACTTGAAATATTGCCGAGAGTATTATTTATCACCAAGGCCACATTGTGTGGTAATCAATTAATCCTTATATATATATATATATGAGGAATTGGGGGACAAAATTTACGACACAAGATTTGACATGATTTTTCAACCGTTAGTTATATAAGATTTGGATAGCTTAGATTTAAGAATTTGATTTCTTTTTCTTTTATTTTCTCTCTCCTCTCTCATAGAATTACTTTCCTAATTAATATTTCCTCTTCCTATTTCTCAAGTATTTTTTCCTCTTCCCAGTTAACTTTCACTTCTCAACCACGAGGTGGTTGCCTTGGTGGTCCAAGGCTTGGGATGAAAATCTCAAGTCCTTAGTTCTACTCTTGGCAATTACATTGTGACCAACCATCAGGGCGCTAGCTCAGTTGGTGGAAGGACGGGCTTGGGGCACGGGTAACTCCCAAGTCAGTGGTTCGAATCCTACCCAGGAGAAGGTGAGTTCTGATTTACCCGCTTGCATCTTTGTGTGGCTGGGGGTGTGGGCCGAGGTTTCCTATCTATCATATTCCATAACATCCAACAAATAGACCATAAGAACCAACAAGTTGGCTATGGGTGTGTCACGCAGTTGGTGAGGACAGGCGGATGGGTGCTTGGATGAAGTCCAAGATCCTTGATAAATAAATAAATAAAATAAATAAATAAATAAATAAATATAAATATAAATATAAATAAAAACTTTCACTTCTCCATTGATAATTTGATAATGGGATCCAAAGTCAGGAAAGAATATTATGACATATTATTCGGTAAGGATAAACATAATAAGTGAATTTTTCATCGGTTAAATATAATATTAGAAAGAAAGAAACATATGAGAAAAATACTAGACAAGAGTATATTGTTGATAGATAAACTATATGGGATTTATTGATAATGGTGGAAATAAAATAATAGATTTACACATGAATAACACAGCCTTACCGGAGAAGAGGTAAATAAATTTAAAAACAAAAAAAGGTAACCGATGAAGAAAAAAAAAATGTGGGAGAGAAAGAGAAGTTGATTTTAGATTGATTCAGGAAAGAAAATCTATGAGAGAAAAGAAAAGAAATAGAATAAAGGACTAATTGTACAAACATCTCTTGCCGTCAGTTGACTTTCGTTAACTTTAACCGTTGGCCACAATTTTAACCTACATTGACTAAAGTGCCCCTAGTTACCTATTTTATTATTTAAGTTAATAATAATAATAATAACCTAAATCCATCAATTCCACAATGAATTAACTACATCCATTTAAAAGAAAGAAAGAAAAATTTTATAACTTCAACGGTGGATTTTTAACTTTCTAGGTTGAAGTTTGTTTTTTTTTTATTTTTTTTTTTTATTTTTTTTTTTTATTTTAATGGATGTGGTTAGCTGGTTGTGTTATTAATGGATTTGGGTTTTTATTTGTGGATTTGATTTTTGGTTGTTGTTGAAGATTTGAGTTTTGGTTTTGATTTGTGGAATTGAGTTTTGGTTTTGGTTTGTTAAGTTTATTTTTGAATTGTGTTTGGGGGTTGAGAAAATGAAAGAGAAAAAAAATGATTGATATTGTTTTTTTTTTTTTTTTTCTTTGTCTTTTCTGTTTCATTTTTTAATTATTAATTTAATTAATAAAATAGGTAACTAGGGGCACTTTAGTCATTGTGGGTTAAAATTGTGGTCAACGGTTAGAGTTAACGGAAGTCAACTAACATCAGGGAACGTTTGTGTAATTATGGGTAAAAGTTCCATATGCATGTAATTATGCCTAAACTTAGGGGATATCTGTGCAATTAGTCCTAGAATAAATTAACGATGGATGGAGGAGAGAGAAAGAGATAGAAATTAATTTACTAAATCATAGCCATCCAAATCTCGGAGATTCGATGATTGAAAAATTGTGTCAAATCTTGTGTTAAAAATTGTATCCCCATATATATATATATATATATTAATCCAACTGATTATATCAAACGAGGACAAACAACTAAAGACCTATTTAAACCACTATATAATTAATCCAACTGATTATATGACAAACAACTAAAGACCTATTTAAACTACTATGTAATTAGGGATTGGGATAAGAGAAATGAAATGATGGAATGTCTTGAAAGAGATTGCAGAGATATGTTGTCTCATTAAACTTTAGAAGAAAAAAAAATTGCCTAAAGTTTTGTAAGCGTGATATCAAGCATATCTCCAAAAAGTAATGCTATACAACCCTAATAATTAATCCAAATTTCAACTCAAATGATGTAGCAAGTGAGCTAATTGTCATCACCACATTCAACATGGAATGATGTGGTTAATGAAAAAACCACTTGCCATATCATTTAAGTTGAAATTTGGACTAATTTTTTAAGTTGTCTAGCATCAGAGCATCTCCGATGGTCATGTGGCTTGCATTTGAAAAAATGATGATATGTCAACATTGTCAAGACAATTGCTTCATATGTGGCATGTAATTAAACTTGATAGATATCCAACTGAAAAAGTGGTCTCCAATACTTCACTTGTAAAATACATATTTTAATGACAAGTCAATTTATTATTGGTCTCCTTAAATATACTTTAAAATTGTTGAATAAAATAAAGTAAAAAACAAGAGTGATAGCTGTCTGGGCCAACAAGATGGCTGTCCAACAAATCCTCTGAAATCAGAGAGTCATGTTGACGGCCTCTAAAAAAAAGTTACCACCTCAACTTGAAGTTGTATTAGAGAGGTTGCATTGGAGATGAATTTTTTTAACAAAATGACTGTTCATTCTACGTGTCATCTAATTTTTTTCACAACCCACGTTATCACCGGAGATGCTACCAGTAATATCCAAAACAAAAACAACAAAATCTAAAGCTTTTTAGACTTGGAGGTATATATATCTCTTTCATTACCGAACAGCTATGTGACAACTGTTGTTCAACAGATTAGAATTGACAATGGAAAGGTAACTGATTGAACAAATATCAAGATGCTGAAAAAGACATCCATACATATTCATTGATCATGACAATAGTTATGTAATGAATTTTAGAATTATCTCGAAATTAATATTCAGAGACATCGATAAATGGGTATAAGTTAGCTTAGTTGATAAAATTTCATATAGTTTCTGTTGACGACGATGATTTTTGGACAACTGGAAAGTCAGCAGGTCAACAATTAAAGTTAGGAGCATCGGTGTTGGTGACCAACGTTTACACTCCGATACTCAAATATGTCACCGTTCTTAAAGAATAAGACAGTAATTCATAAAAGAAATTTGACACAGTTTTGCTAAATAAAGACCTATGTATTGCATACCTGTGTATTTATAAGCGCTGATAAGGTGTCGCCCTAGTCCATGTACAAGTATTAGATTTGCAATTTGTATCCTTATAGGATTCTATGTTGTGTGCCTGCTCAGACTTTATCCGCTAATAATAGCTGTATTTCTTTGTTGCAGAGATAAATCTGAGATTCCCGTATCTAGTGTGATCTTTGCTTGAGATTGCGTATATGATTAAGATTGTTGTTTGAGTAAATTGGATCCGCGTCCGCCGAATAAAACGGCTCTAGTGAACAAGTCTTTATTTGGTGAATAGATCACGTCAAGTGAGTAGATTCTATTCATATTTACATGTTATGCGGTGCTACCACGTGTTCTTGTTGACCATTTGATAGTGTGCCTCTTATTTGAATTTTGATGATGTGAAATGACACATTTTCGTTTTATCCGCTATCTTTATTAACTTGTCATACAGATGAAAAATCTCTATAACAGTTTTTGTAAGATAGATCTTGCGATCAAATGCCTCTAGTACCAAAATTTGTAGAGATTTAATTTATGTTTGAATTGTATTAATATATAATTACATTAAAGAAAAAAAAAAACATTTAGAGACCTTGACATTTGATACATGTCATGAGAGAGTTTTAAAGCGTACGATATATATCATTTATCAATTTTTAGCAATATCTTGTAAGGTTAATAGCACTAGTACCCCTGAACTTATAGCGCAGTTGCATAATGCCCCCTATACTTTTTTTCCTGGTATTAAACTCCTCGAACTTCCATAAATTTATAAAAACTAACAGAAGGGGGACGGACGTCAAAGGCAAATTACACTTACACACCTTGATTATATGTATAATTGTATTAAAACTGGAAAAATATAATAATATGACACAAACACCCTTTGACTAGTTTGACTAATGTCTAAAAAAATAAAAATAAAAATAATATTAATAATTTTTATATTATAAGAAAAAATAATACAAAAAGAAAAATGTTTTAAATCTCCACCGTCCAACTCTAAGGTGAACGGTGGAGATCTATTTATATAAAAAAAATTAAAATATTCAATTTTTTTTAGTACAAAATTCATTAAAATCAATATTTTAAAATTTTAATATAAAAAAAAAAACATATATTTTTTTCAAAAATAAAATAAAATCATCATCATCATCATCAACCTTTCATCATCATCACCTTCAACCATCAATTCCACCAAAACACACCATCATCATCAATTTTCTAGAAATCATCATCATCACCATCTCTAACAATCTACACCCTCAAATCCAACCCACCATCGCCGAATATCAAACACAACAAAATCCAAACTCAAAGTCTAACCCAAACACAACCACCACCCTAAAATTAACCATTTTCAAAAAAAAAGGAAAAAAAAAAAGCATGAACAACTTCAATCCCTAACTGTCGCTGCCCCATCCCAACTAAGAACCTGTTGCCAACAAGACCCGCCGCCGTCAGCTCAATCCCAAACCTCTCCAACCCAGTTCGATCCCGCTGCCGTCAGCTCAATCCCATCGCCGACCTCTGATCGCATTTCACCACACCATATTCGAGATCTCTCCGACACGACGAGCTACACCGGAATCTCCCTCATGGTCAGCACGAGGACGAGACGACAACTTCTTGTATGAGGTTCTATAGAACGGGCTATTCACCTACGAGATCAAGCACCGATCTCTGGGTGTGGCCGTATTTGTTAGAGATTGAGTTTGACAATGGGTGTTGATGGTTGATTTTAGGGGTGGTGGTTGTGATTGGGTTTGGGTTTGGTTGTGTTTGACAATGGGTGATGGTGAGTTGGATTTGAGGATGTATATGGTTGGAGATGGTGATGATTTCTGGAAAATGGAAGATGATGGTGTGTTTTGGTTGGTGTTCTGGACAACTGATGAAGATGGTGGGTGTTCTTATTGTTCTGGACAATTGATGAAGAAGATGAAGTTGAAGGTGGATTTTTATTATTATTATTATTATTAGGTGGAGATCCAATCCACCTAATCAAAATCTTTTTTTCTTTAAATTTATTTATTATTTTGTTTTTATATATAAATATATTTTTTTTATTAGGTGGAGATTCAGACCGTTTATTCAAGTTGAAAATTTATTTATTATTTTGTTTTTTTTCTTATAATATTTTTTTGATTAGGTGCAAATGTTTTTATAAATTGTTTTTATAAATATAAATTTATAAATAAATTTTATTTATTAATATTATTATTAATGTATTATTGATTTATTTATTAATATTATTGAAGAAGATGATGATGTCTGGAGGGGGATTTTTTTTTTTTTTTTAATTAGGTGGAGATACACCTGATCAAAAGAAAATTTTCCTTTAAATTTAGGGTTAATTAGTTCACTAATTATAAATTTAATTAGTTTTATTTTTAAATTTAATTAATTATAAATTTAATATTAGTTTTTTTTTTTTTTTCATTTTTTGATGATGAATTTTTTGATGTGGTTTGGTGGTGTTGATGATAGAAAGATTTTGGAGATAAATTAAATATATGCTAAATATATAAAATACACTACCTTAATTGTTGTTATTATTATTATTATTTAAAAAATATATTAATATTATTAATTTGGGAAAATTGCACAAACTTACCCTAACGTTTCCCATTATGGCATAATATTCAACTAATGCCTTTAATTGCACAAACAACCCCTCTTTTTAGTCAACTTCAGTTAAAAATAGCCATTGACCATGAATTTTTTTTTAAAGCCCAAAATTGCCCCTGCACTTTATTACAAAAAAATCTTAATTGCCCTTTATTTAAAACATTATCTACTTTAAATTATTAGAATATAAAAAATAAATACTAAACATAATCCTTTTTAAATTAAAAAAAATTCAAAAATAATATATTAAAAACAAAACAATTTAAGAAAACATTATTTTGAGAAAATACAATTTAATAATATATTAAAAAAAAACAAAAAAAAAACGTTATTTTGAGAAAATATAATTTAAAATTATGCAAGTCCAATATGAATAGTAGTAATGTGCTACATATATTTTAAATTTAAAACATATTTTTTTTTATTTAAAAAGGATTATGTTTAGTATATTTTTTTTTTAAATTTTTGAACCAAAATATAATGCGTAATTTATATTGAGTCAAATTATTTTGTCTTATAGAGATGAACATTGAACAAATTTTTGGTTCTACTGTATTTTACTATGACAAATGATTATATTTTTATTTCAAACTCATGATGATTTTATTTATATTTTTGTTTAGAATACTAAACATAATCCTTTTTAAATAAAAAAAAAATCAAAAATAATATAATAAAAACAAAAAAAAATTCAAAAATATGTAACATATTACCACTATTCATATTGGACTTGCATAATTTTAAATTATATTTTCTCAAAATAATGTTTTTTTTTTCGTTTTTAATATATTATTAAATTGTATTTTCTCAAAATAACGTTTTCTTAATTTGTTTTGTTTTTAATATATTATTTTTGAATTTTTTTTTATTTAAAAAGGATTATGTTTAGTATTTATTTTTTATATTATAATAATTTAAAGTAGATAATGTTTTAAATAAAGGGCAATTAAGTTTTTTTGTAATAAAGTGCAGGGGCAATTTTGGGCTTTCAAAAAAAAATCATGGTCAATGGCTATTTTTAACCAAAGTTGACTAACATGAGGGGTTGTTTGTGCAATTAAAGGCATTAGTTGAATATTATGCCATAATGGGAAACGTTAGGGTAAGTTTGTGCAATTTTCCCTATTAATTTTTATTTTTTTAGACATTAGTCAAACAAGTCAAAGGGTGTTTGTGTGATATTATTGTATTTTTCTAGTTTTAATGCAATTATACATATAATCATTGTGTGTGTGTGTAAGTGTAATTTGCCTTTGACATTCGTCCCTCTTCTGTCAGTTTTTGCAAATTTATGGAAGTTCGAGGGTTTAATTCCATGAAAAAAAAAAAGTATAGGGGGCACTAAACAACTACGCTATAAGTTCAAGGGATACTGGTGCTATTGACCTTATCTTTTATATATATGTATACAATCTTTCTATTATCAGTTCGAACTGACAAAAGTTATATCAGTTCCTTGTATGTGGGCCACTGGATTTAAATATTTTAACTGACAAGTGCATACAGCCAAGTCAAATTATTTAAATCCAGTGGCCCACATGCAAGGAACTGATATAACTTTTGTCAGTTCGAACTGATAAAAGAATTTCTGTATATATATATAAGTAATTTTTTTTCTTGGTGCATATTAACACTATTAAATCAAATTATCAGTTATCGATTGTCATATTTACTTATTTCTGCAGATCGAGTATAAATAAATATTAACCAAGTAGAAATGATAAGTAAATCCGATGATTAATTTATAGCTAAAAAATTAATTTTATAATATCATCAATACGTACTAAGACTGAGATGAAAATAACTATATATATATAGTTTTTCTATCATCAGTTCGAACTGATATAAAATATAGGGGTAATTACCCTAGTGGACATCGATTTTGCCACCACTATCAAAATGGCCACCAAATGGGAAAATTGATGGAAAATGGCCATTTTTGGCAAACATTGTTACACTAATGGTCATTCCATCCAATTCCATCCAATAAGTGGCATTTTGGTAAATAAGGGGATGACATTAATTTATTTTAGATGTTTTTTGGAAATCAATTTTTTCTTTTATTT
Source organism: Acer saccharum (assembly GCA_030490815.1). NCBI lineage: Eukaryota > Viridiplantae > Streptophyta > Magnoliopsida > Sapindales > Sapindaceae > Acer > Acer saccharum. The sequence continues at coordinate 18,924,582 of CM059876.1, read as the reverse complement.
TTTGAAACAAATAATTATATTTAGTGTGTATATACGTATAGCATATCTCAAACATATATATATATATATTCTTTTTTGAGAAGATTAATGCTATAAAATCAAAAACATTCTAAAAAAACATATTTGAGATAAGTTGAAAAGATATATATATATATATATATATTATTTTTTGGAAAGATTAAGGTTACAAAATCTAAAAATTCTAAAAAATATATTTGAGATAAATTGAAAAGAAATATATATGTATATATATATATATATATATATATATATGTGTGTGTGTGTGTGTGTGTGTGTGTGTGTTTAAGATATGTTATATGTATATGTACACACTAAATATAATTATTTGTTTCATAAAACAAAAGAAAAAATTGATTTCCAAAAAACATCTAAAATAAATTAATGTCATCCCCTTATTCATCAAAATGCCACTTATTGGATGAAATTGGATGGAAATAGATGAAATTGGATGGAATGGCCATTAGTGTAACAATGTTTACCAAAAATGGCCATTTTCCATCTATTTCCCCATTTTGGTGGCCATTTTGATAGTGGTGGCAAAAGTTGATGGCCACCAAGGTAATTACCCCTAAAATATATCAGTTCCTTACATGTGGACCATTGGATTTAAAAGATACTTTAACAAATGCATACAACCAAGTCAAAGTATTTAAATCCAATGGCCCACAGATAAGGAACTGATATATCTTTTGTCAATTGTCAGTTCGAACTGATATAAATTATATCAGTTCCTTGCATGTGGGCTATTGGATTTAAATGTTTTGATTTGGCTGCATGCATTTGTCAAAGCATCTTTTAAATCCAATGACCCACATGCAAGGAACTGATAGTTCGAACTGACAATAAAAAGACTATATATACATACATACATATACATATATATATATATATATATATATATATATATGCCCTTAGGGGCATAGCTAAGTTGGTAGATGGACGAACTTGAGGCTTAGGTAAATGACTCCTAAGTCAGTGGCTTGAATCTTACCAAGGACAAAAGCTTCAAAAAAAATTCCTAGTCTAGATAAATGGATAGATAGTCTAAGTGCTTGTTTGGTTGAGCTTTCTACTGCCTCAACAAGTCTACCAACATCTATTTGAGTTTTTTAGAGTTGTTTGGTTGGGCTTTTGAGATTGTCTATTTTAAACTGAGTAGATGCTAGTAGAGTTTAAATCTCTATTAGGCAAAAGCTCATGGGGAGGTGCTTCTCCAAATAAACTTAAAAAAATAATAATAAAAAAAAATAAAAAAATAAATAAAAGTCCACCAACCAAACAACTATAATTTTTTTAAAAAAAAACTCTATTTCTAATAGATCTACTGTAAGTAGATCTTTTACCAATAGAGGTTTTTCAAAAGTCCAACCAAACAAGCTCTTAATATATATATATATATATAATGTGAAAACGATAAGAATATTTTTCTTTTGACCTGTTTTGTTCATATAAAGTTGGGTAATTATTAATGAGAATGCATGCAAAATTACAAGATCATTACTGTTAATTCTTGACTTTTGCAAACCCATGTTCTTGGTACATGGCTACATGCACACCAACGCTTAGAATAACTTGTTAAAAATAATTTGAATGTTTTTTTTTTATTATTATTATTTCAAACAAGCCTGAATAGCAAAGAGAAGCCATACTAGAAGTAGGAAGTAGATTAATAGAAGCAAGATATAATAAGAAGCCTATATAACTATATGTTGTATATGAATTTTGATCAACCGACGCGTCATCAAATTAGTAAGAATATTGGAGAAGAGATACATCATGTCATCAAAAGTCAACCAGTCAAACCCGACAAAAGCCGACCAAAGACACATCATCCGAGCAGATCCTTCGCCAAGCGAATGAACATGTGGCATGAAATGTGCTTTAAGGGGAATGGCTCGGTGAAGAAGGAATCCCAGTGAGGTAAGATTCCAGTTGGCCAAGATATGTCCCCAGCCTGGATCACTCATCGAAATCGGGGTCACATTAGCATCATTTATATCCGATGACTGGAAAGGAAATCTTACCAAGATATGAGAATCGAGAATCAAGAATCACACTCCAACAAGGAAACAAACTTATTTCTTTCACAATATATCAAAATCTTAATCAAGCATGAAATCAACCGCATTTATTACGTGATAGACATCAAACACGAAAGAGATCTAAGATAATCGAGGAATCCATGCAAGAAGAATTATAATGGGATTCTACACGCAAATTACTTGCACGACAAGCTTAGGGTTAATAACAAGTGTATAAATATAGCCATATTTCCTCTATAAAAAGACACAGAAAGTATTCATACGAGTATTGAGAGAAAAGCAAGTTGAGTGTGTAACATATAATTCTCATTGTGAAGCTATTTTCGTCGCCGTCATCGACAATCGTAATTTTTTCTCTTTCTAGGGTTTTCCACGTAAAATTCGTGTTTTGCATATTTGATTATCATTCTATGTTTCACAATTTTATTATCATTGTATCTTCATTGTTGGATGCGTTTCCATAATCCAAAAATCATCGTCAATAATTGGCACTAGAAGGAATGGGTGATTGAAGTATACCTCCATGCAGCTTTTCACAAGACCAAATGCCACATAGCAAGGATGACGATGGATCAGACCATGATCAAAACTAGAACTTTCATTCACAAGATATGAACTCAGGGGGAAACCAGTAGACATGAAGCCTACCAATAGGAATCAATCAGTGGTTGTCCCTAACAACCAATCGGCTAGTGTACCCTTGAGGCTTTGCAGCATATCCAGACCACTTTGCGAAGGGTCATCAAAGATACGGTCAGGAAAGGGATCACTCATGTAGCAACCGCTGGGATAACCTCACCATATGATCTAAGCACTCTTATCGTGCGCCTAGCTCAAATGCTACGATCGAAGATTGTGGTACCAATGCCGGATGCACCCTTGAGGCTGAATAAGGAACCCAAGTGAAATAACAATGTTCAAGCTAGTGAGCGGGATCGAAGGGATCACAAGCATAGGAGAGACAAGGGACTCAGTGAACGAAGTAGGCGGGAATGCTATCATGTGGATTCTGGGCTGGAGGAAACCCATAGGGGCTCCCATAGGCAGAGTCAATGTAGCTCATCAGATGACAGTGATCGAGCACCTCAGAGAAAATGCCGAGCAGATAGATCTCCGTTGAGGTTTGGCACCCCTAGTACTCAAACTAAAGCAAATACTCGCAGGGTCCAACAGGGATCACCATACACCAGCATTTTGACACGGATGACGAGCCAGAGGGGAAACTTGATATCTTGATACGAAGGCTGACCCAAAAAGTGGAGGCATTAGAGCGTTGCCAAGGGTCGAGTACCCTATTAGACGATGACTCTGAAAGCCCCTTCGTAAACAGTATCCTTCAAACCTAATTTCCAGGGAGATTTAGGATGCCTCATGTCAAATGGTCGGAGCGATAAAACGTTCTAGGGCTAGTACACCAATTACACCCCCCCTCACCAAAAGGCAAGAGGAGATTTTAGCCATTGTTGAAGACAAGAAATTGGTAAAATACCCTCCTAGGCTATCGGCCTACGCTTAAAAAGACACTACCAAGTACTACAGGTTCCATAAATAAAGCAGACATGACACGTCCAAGTTCTACCAATTGAGGGACCATATTGAGACGCTCATTAAGAAGGGTTACCTCAAAGATTTGATTCTCAAGAAAATAGATAGTTAACAAAAGGAAACTCTTCGGGATGATCGGTCAGAGGAGAACCAGAAGAAAAAGGGAGAGTCCTAACCGAAGTGCAGGCGAGAAGGCAATAAATACCATATTTGGAGGGCCCTACACGAGTAGAAGCAATATAGAAAGAATGACAGAGGTTCGGGATGCCATGTATGCCCGAAAAAACCTGGACGTGAATTTGATCGAACTTGACCCCAAAAGAATTAAAGAAGAGTGGGATTAGATCGTTTTCATATAAGCAAATTTGCATGTAGTGGATGTAAGGTCGAACGATGAAATTGTGGTAGCTATTCAAATAGGGCATTGAGATGTTCATCGTGTATTAATTGACAACGGGAGTTTAATAGACATCTTAAGTGCCCAAGTCTTCGATCAGCTCAGATTGAACAGGAAAGATCTACAACCACTCACATCCCCCACAAAGGGTTTGGTGGCTTGGAGGTGAGGTCACTAGGAACTGTTAAATTACTAGTGAAGATTATAACATCTCCTTGTCAGAAAACAATGTTGTTGGATTTCGTGGTTATCAACACAGAAAATTGGCCGTACAACACTTTGCTAGGCAGATCGTTCTTGAACAAGACCAAAGCAGTCACAACCACATATACTTTGATGATCAAATTTCCAATGGAGTTTGGCATAGGTGTAATGAAGGGATCCCAGGAAATGACTCGGGGAGCAAATCTAGCAGTGTATAAGGATAGAACTGAGAATGATGAGCACCAAGTGTGCATGGTTAAAAACGAGCTATTAACTATAGATGAAGAAGTAGCTTGGGCAGAAGTCTTGACCAAATTTGAACTTGATCCTAGAGAAGAGCTCGCAAAGGGGTTAGATGAGCCAACTATTTCAGTAGTGCTCGACAAAAGGGAACCCTAAAAAATAGTCAAGCTAGGAGTAAGATTGGGCGACCAAACAAAGTCGGACTTGGTTGGATTGCTCAGGGAATACAGATACGTGTTTGCATGGAAGCACGAGGACATACCTAGAATCGAAAAAAAGTTAATTTCCTACAATTTAGCAGTTTATGCAAAAATCAAACCAGTGGTCCAGAAACGGTGGAGGTTTAACCCAGAAAGAAGTGCATCAATAAAAGAGGAAGTTGAGAAGCTACTCGTCGCTGGATCGATTAGAGAGGTCAAGTACACTGAATGGGTGGCCATTGTTGTGTTGGTAAAGAAGAAGAACTGTGTTCAACGTTTGGTCAATGAAATCCGGGGGATGTTGGGGCAATAAATTGATCTTCTGTCTATAGGTCCAATTTCACCTAAAGTTAGAGGTATTAGTGCAATTTTCCCTTAAAATTAAGACAATCTTTTTATAAAAAACAATTAAATTAAATTAATTGAAAAATAAAATTATTTTAAAATTTTTAAGTTATCTACATTTTGAAAATTAATTTTTTTTTTTCACTATTTTTAATATATATATACATATTATATATTAAATTAATTGTTTTTACTATTTTTAAATTTAAAATTTGTAACAAAAAATTGTTTCTAAATTTAAAATATTTTTACTAGCTTTTACTTCTTTTATATAAGAAAATTATCTTCATTTTAAAATTTTAATAATTGTTCTCTAAAAATAAATAAATTAATAACTATGAGCAATTTAATCTTTTTTTATCACTTTTAAGAGTATGTGAGGTTTGAGTAGATAAATGAATACTTACTATTTAGCTACATTAATACCAAATTTCAGGGCTCTCAATGTATTTACCCTTGAATATTATATTAATTTGATATATGGGGTGTATTTTTTGTTTTTTTTTTTGTTTTTTTGTTTTTTTTTGTTTTTAAATAATAGTATTTACAGTTTATTAATCCTTTTAAAAGTTTTATTTATTTATTTTTTTTAGAAAATTTTTAAAAGTTTTATTTAAAATATATATATATTTACAAAACATAAGTTTACATATGACTTAAAAAAAAAAAAAAAAAAACATAATTTAACATACAGGATTCGGCCCAGTAATAAGCCCGACACGGCCCATTCCATTCCACATCCCTCGATCTATACGGGAACGTGTCGTCAACGCGCCCCCAATAAAAACCCGCGCCACTCTCTTCCCGCCATGAAGACACTCACATATACATAAATATATAAAGCAACTCTTCAGATTTAGACACTCCACAAGTACATTCTTCTTTGAAGACGAACAATCAAAGGAAAAAAAAAAAAAAATTACAGTCTCAAATGGATGACGATAACATTTTTGAAGACCAGAACAAGCTTCCCGAGTTCAAACTTGGTAACAAAAACCCCACCTTTATCCTTATACATTTATTATATATTTTTTTCATTTTTGGTTTTTAGGGTTTTATTGGTCTGTTGGTTTCGATTTGTTTTTTACTGTTAAATGGAGAAATGAAATGATTTTGTTTACTTCACTTGTTATGATCAGATGCAAAGCAAGCTAGAGGGTTTCTCTCATTCTACAAAACCCTACCAGATGTGAGCTCTCTTGTTTTTTTTTTTTTTTTCCCTTTTTATTCTTATCTGGGTGTGTCTTTATTTGAATTAAAATTTTAAAATTTGGTTTTAGAAGACATTATTGTATGCTTTGTTGTTGAGAAATTAAAGTAATGGAAAACAGGATAAGAACAATGTCTGGATTGTGTGGGTATTATCGTTTTTGTCTTCTGTGATAAAATGAAAATTTTCAGTTAACCAGGTTTAGTTAATATGAGATTTAATTGGGGAAATAGAAAGGATGTTGTATTTATTGATTTTGAATAAAGTAAAAATGTAGATAAATTCAAACATTGTCCAAAAACTCTAAATTTGTGATGTTATTTCATTCTTTTATACTGCAGGACCCAAGGGCTGTACGGTTCTTCGATCGTCGGGTCAGTTCATGCGCTAAATGTAGCAATTGTTATCATCGTTGTTTATTTTTTACACTCCTAGATTCTAAATAACTTCGATGTTGGCAATTCTTTTTTTTTTTCTTTCTTTCTTTTTCAAATTTGGATGTTTTATCTTTTATCTTATTCTGTTTATATACTTGTAGTAAGTAATTTGTGTACCTTGAAAACTGAAATCAAATTTGCAATGTATGCTCTTTTTATTGTTCTTTTTCCATCAATGCTTGTAGATTTTGTCTTAAATTTTTGAAATGGTTCAGTTTTGGAAAGGATTCAATCTTATTTATGAGAAATGCTTTTAAGGAATTTGTGTGGATGACATTGTTTATGAAAATACTATGATATAATATCTGCATTCTCTTTGAAAGATAGTCCAATTGGAAAGTATTTATATTTCCTTGCCAATTTGACATCCAAACACTGAAAACAAGTTTTGGAAAGGACCCCAAAAGCATAGATACTATAATCTCATAGAAGCCAGTTGTTTTGTACACTAAGATGTTTGCCAGGTAAAATGGTATATCTCATGAAGAAATTTGTTTGTATTTATTTGATCTTCTATCTGATAGTTAGTTTGAGTTATGTTTTCATTATGCCCATCTTCATTTTATTTCTATTTATTCAATGTTTTTTCAACTTTCTAGTGTATACTGAAATGAACTCATACATACATGCTGGCATATGTAGTTTTTTTAACAAAATTCTATTTTCATATGGTTTTGCAAGCTAAGATTTTATTATAACAACTCTCTCTTTGTACCTCTCTTGTATTTATTTATTTAATTAAGTTCAGCATAGAAGAGATGCAAAATATCTATAATTCACATGACTTACAAGTGCTCCTTGTTATATAAAAATTTACATCGCGTGGTTTTAAAGTATTCCTCTTTAATGGAGTTTTATTGTAGTTCTATTTTCTTTTTATTCCATGCATCATTTAGTTGTCATGTTTAAATAGTTGAGTAAATATGTAGGACTACTATACTGCGCATGGTGAGAATGCAACTTTCATTGCAAAGACTTACTACCACACAACTACTGCTTTACGACAATTGGGTAGTGGATCTGATGGCCTTTCAAGTGTAAGTGTTAGTAAGAATATGTTTGAGACAATCACTCGTGATCTTCTCTTGGAGAGAACAGATCATACTCTTGAGCTCTATGAGGGTAGTGGCTCAAATTGGAGACTGGTGAAAAGTGGAACTCCTGGAAATCTTGGTAGTTTTGAAGATGTTTTATTTGCCAACAATGAGATGCAGGATACTCCTGTAGTTGTTGCACTATGTCTGAACTTCCGTGAAAATGGGTGCACTGTTGGGCTGGGTTATGTTGATTTAACTAAGAGAGTATTTGGAATAGCTGAATTTCTTGATGATAACCACTTTACAAATGTGGAATCAGCTTTGGTTGCTCTCAGTTGCAAGGAATGCCTTTTGCCAGTGGAGAGTGGAAAATCTAACGAGTTTAGAACTTTACACGATGCTTTGACCAGATGCGGTGCGATGTTAACTGAGAGAAAGAAAACTGAGTTTAAAACAAGGGATTTGGTGCAGGACCTTGGTAGGCTTGTGAAAGGTTCCATAGAACCAGTCCGTGATTTAGTTTCTGGGTTTGAAATTGCCCCTGGTGCATTAGGGGCATTACTGTCTTATGCTGAATTACTTTCAGATGAGAGCAATTATGGGAATTATTCTATTCGAAGGTACAATCTGGACAGCTACATGAGGTTAGATTCTGCTGCTATGAGGGCACTAAACGTCTTGGAAAGCAAAACTGATGCAAACAAAAATTTTAGTTTGTTCGGCCTCTTAAATAGAACCTGTACTGCTGGGATGGGAAAGCGGTTACTGCATATGTGGCTAAAGCAGCCTTTGTTAGATGTAAATGAAATCAACACCAGGCTGGACTTTGTGCAAGCGTTCGTGGAGGATACACAACTTCGCCAAGATCTGAGGCAGCATCTGAAAAGAATATCAGATATAGAGCGATTGACGCACAATCTTGAGAAGAGGAGAGGTGGCTTGCAGCATGTAGTAAGACTTTATCAGGTGGGTTCAGTTAGTTTTTATTTTTTTATTTTTATTTTATATATTTTTATGCTTGATAAAGTACAATGGTGTCCATATATGACTGAATTATTTTCTTTTTAAATTTCAGCTCCACTTCAGAAAAAAAAATAAAAAAATTCAGCTCCACTAAAGTAGAGGGGAAAGAAAGAAAAAATATTGTTTATTTTTGCTAGACAACAAAGGGGAAGAGTAATATTCCCCACTGGACTAAATAAAGTTCTTAGTTCAGCCTTTTCATAATTATATTTTTCGCTTATTCAATTGGACGGTTACATAGCCTGTTATAGTTTGATTTTGACCCATTCTAAGTAGAGTGGTCATCTGTTGTCTACACTCTACACATTTTTAATTGCTGAAGAGTGTTGGGAATTATAGAATTTTTTTTTTTATCATGTTTCCTTTATTGTTCATGCTTCATTATGCATATTACAGTCTGCTTCATTATGCATAATAGTTCTCTCTTGTTTGTGATAAAAAAGAGAGAAAAGAATAGAACACAAAGATAAATATATATTTTTCCTTTAAACTGAAATTCATTTAGTTTTTAAAGTGCTACTCGTCTTCTTGATGCAGTCAAGTATTAGACTTCCATACATCAGAAAAGCCCTACAACAATATGATGGGCAGTTTTCAACGTTGATCAAGGAAAGGTATTTGGATCCCATGGATTTATTGACAGATGATAATCACTTGAATAAGTTCATTGCTCTGGTAGAAGTTTCTATTGACTTTGATCAACTTGAGAATGGAGAGTACATGATTTCACCAAGTTATGATCCTGCGCTATCAGCACTGAAAGATGAGCAGGAGTCCCTGGAGTGCCAAATACAGAGTTTGCATAAACAAACTGCTTTTGACCTTAATTTGGCTATAGACAAAGCATTAAAGTTAGATAAAGGCACGCAATTTGGACATGTCTTCAGAATTACGAAGAAAGAAGAGCCAAAAATAAGGAAAAAGCTCACCACTCAATTTATTGTCCTCGAAACCCGCAAGGATGGAGTGAAATTTACAAATACAAAGCTTAAAAAATTAGGAGACCAGTATCAAAAGATACTTGAGGAGTATAAGGACTGTCAAAAAGACCTTGTTAACAAAGTTGTTAAAACTACGTCAACTTTCTCTGAGGTATTCATTTCTTATTGTAACTTATTTCATTCCTATTGCTCCTGTTCTGATTGAAGAAAGTTTGGGCACTGCAGGTTTTCAATTCTTTGGCTGGCTTTCTTTCTGAATTGGATGTCTTACTTAGTTTCGCTGATTTGGCTTCTAGCTGTCCTTCCCCATACACAAGACCAGAGATCAGCAAACCAGTAAATATTTTTTAACTATTTGCTGCTTTTTGTTTTTTATTGCCTTAATTTTCCCTCTCTTTTCTCCTTGTTTTATAAGATACACTTCTTCTTAGTGTCACTATTGCAATATCTGTTATAATAGGATGTGGGAGATATTATATTAGAAGGGAGTAGACATCCTTGTGTAGAGGCTCAAGACTGGGTGAATTTTATACCAAATGATTGTAAACTTGTGAGTATTCTCTTCGTCCAATCCAGAAAGACATGTTTTCTAACTTTCATAAATCAGTATGATCCATTGCTTACTTCTTGGTTTTCCTCACTTGTCAGATCAGGGGAAAGAGTTGGTTCCAGATCATCACAGGGCCTAACATGGGTGGGAAGTCCACATTTATTCGGCAGGTTTGTTATTTATTATATGTGTCTTTCCTATCAATCCTATCCAAGTATGTAATTGCTATTTTATTATTACCCCCTCATGGCACAGAATCCTGTTTTGGTATTTCTTTTTTGCTGTCTTTGCTGGATTTAAATACCAATATAGGAACTTTGCCATTCCTTCTTAATGATGTTACGAGTTGTTATCCATATGTCAAATCTCAATGCCAAAGTCCATCCAAGTTTTTTGTTACATATGATCCTGTGACCTTTAATATTACTAGATGAGAGATTTCACTGATTTGATAGCTGTCAATTTTGGTCTCATTTGCAGATTGGTGTAAATATTCTGATGGCGCAAGTTGGCTGTTTTGTTCCTTGTGACAAAGCTAGCATTTCCGTGCGCGATTGCATTTTCGCTCGTGTTGGTGCTGGTGACTGCCAAGTGAGTTCAATGGCATTCTCTCTTGAAGTTTCAACTTCTTATGAACTTTAAATGTTGAATCAGAAAGATTATTTGTCAAGCTATTTGTCATGCTATCTGTGTCTATTTCCCTTTGTAGTACATTAAGAAGTCTGTCTCCTGCATCTTCTGTATTATTATTTTGCCATTTATTAATCAGTGCAGGATTGAGAAGTACTTTTTCTTTTAAAAGAACATAATAACTTTTATTACTTATGGAAGGAGTTTCAGAAGAAATTGCAGACTCACCCACACTAGTCAACCTAAGAATAGATTTTAGTTGATTATGACGTTTTTTTTATTATCTATTCTAGAAAATACATTGCAACTTTGCTTAGGGAAGCTGTAGCTAGACTCTTAATTGTGGCAAGTGGGTTCTGTGGAAAATATAAATACTCTTCATTTTTCATGCTTCAATAAATTATTATATGTTCACAGTTCACAAGAAAAGTTGGTAAATGTGGATTTCAGAAAATGTCAATTAGATAGAATCATGCATCTCCATTCTATAATAGACAACACAATTTAACTAATTGCATTACTTGAACCATACACTTCAAATGTTTTTAAACAAACACTTCTTGATAGAAGATATACTTCTTAAAGATTGTTTATAAGATCGGACAAGTAAAGTGCTTTACATATTCATCTTTTATAAAAAGTTCACACAATATACTTGTTTGTACAAGTAAATTTGGTGACTCATAGGTGGATCTAGGATTATTTTTGGGTCATGGGCTGGCTTGTGGATCGTAGGAGCATTATTAGATGAACCTATTTTATACATTATACCAATCAATTTATTTAGATAGTGCATGCAAGTTATGAATTAAATGATAAAATATAACTGAGAATTTCATACAATTAGACTGAACATCATATATTGTTGCCTTGGCATTTTCCAGAGGTGTTAATGTTGCCTCTGCTTGCCTAGGATCTTAGTTTAAGTAGGATGCGGTTTTGCTAGTTATTACTTTGCCTCAACTTGACAGTTTAGATCATATAGCAGAGGTATTTTGTAACATTTCATTTTCTCTGATTGAAGTTTAATTGTTCTGTATTCTTCCTTTCAGCTTCGTGGAGTTTCTACCTTTATGCAAGAAATGCTTGAAACTGCATCGATATTGAAGGGAGCTACTGATAAGTCATTGATAATCATAGATGAGTTGGGCCGTGGGACATCAACTTATGATGGATTCGGTCTCTCTCTCTCTCTCTCTCTCTCTCTCTCTCACACACACACACACACACACACACACACAAAATCACATTAATGGTGTACCTGAAATCAGAATTTTGTTGGCAGATTGCTTGGTTAGAAAATAAATGACAAGCTGATGATAGATCAATCTCTCCCTCACACGCGCACACACAATCACAATAATGGTGTACCTGAAATCAGAATTTTGTTGGCAGATTGCTTGGTTAGAAAATAAATGACAAGAAAATGATAGATCAAATGTGGGTTGGTTCCTAGGCAATCAAATTTTAGGCTCTCAATCATGTACATACATGTGTGTTTAGATATATAATCAGAAAACGTTTATACCAAATCACTTTTAAAAAAAAAAATTGTAACATCACTCCCTCTGGAGCTCATGACATGATGAGTTTCTATTGGGAGAGGGATGGGTGGGTTAGAAACTAAATGAAAAGCTGATGATAGGTTAAGGGAGGTGCATTAATTTCTAGGCAACCCAACCCTTTCCTGTTAATCGTGTAGAATGTATGTATATTTGGAAAAATCAGAGAGAAAATGTAAAAGGAAAAAAAAAATTATATATAACATATCACTATTTTTTTGGTTGTAGAAGATGTGGTTGTACTGGCATGCTTCTTATTTTTTACTTGTTTATGTGCAAGTGCTTGTATGTACTCCTGTCCTAATACTTCTGTTCTGTATATATTTTGAATCAATTATATACATTGAATTTCCTTGAATATTTGGTTATATAATGATGCACTACTTGTACCGTTTAATATGGATTAAAAATATGTTGTTAAATTTAGTTAGACATTTATTCAATCGAAACTGAGTTCCATCAGGCTGAGACAAAGTGGTTCTTCTCAGCTGCATTGTTTTACAGTTGAAAGGAATAGGCATGCTTGTATGTTATTCTTCTTGTTGAGTTCCAAACATGAATTTAGAGTTTCTTGTCAGAGTTGAGTTTAATCATGTTTTCCTCTGGTTTTCAGGTTTAGCATGGGCCATATGTGAGCACCTTGTTCAAGTGATCAGAGCACCTACGTTGTTTGCGACCCACTTCCACGAATTGACTGCATTAGCTCATGAAAACGCCAACCATGAACTCCATTCAAAGCATATGATTGGGGTTGCCAATTATCATGTTAGTGCACACATTGACTCGTCAAGTCGCAAGCTTACTATGCTGTACAAGGTAAAAGGATATTTTTTTCCCCTGCTTTCTGAGTTCATCTCATATTGCATTATTGTTTTAGATGTTAAAACAGAGGGTAGTCATAGTTAATATATATATATATATATATATATATATATATATATATAATAATTCTCTAGTAAGGTCAGTCCTGAAAGTGATATATATATATATATATATATATCAAAATTTTTGACCCCTTTTAGGAGATTTGTGTCACCAAACAAGGAATAGTGGACTGGCTTAACAGCGCCCCACAAGTTATAAAAATGTAATGAGGGGTTCTGTTTATTATGAATGACCTAAAAGTACTAGTTTTAAGCATGGTCAAATGCTAGTTAGGCTTAGGAAACTGATAATGTAAGGCAATGAGGCTGGCCTTTGTTTCTTTGGTGTCAAAATTGGTAGATTTCAGGTGGTGTTATTGCTGTATGTGCATCGAAAGATTAAAAAGAGGCTCTTATTTTAAAATTGATGGACTTGCAAAACCACATTCCACCAAGCTTGCAATAATTATAAGTCAGATAAAGAAAAAACTTCAGTTCTGCCTCTGTTTTCTTAAAGCTGTGTAGTAATAATGTAATATTGACATGGTAGCTTCAGATGATCAATAATTTTAGGAATATGTGGTGTGGTGTATCAACCAGATCCTATCAATGTCATCACAAATATTCTTGGATTTTTTTTTTTTTTTTTTTTTTTTTTGTTATTGACATTTATCCTTGGATTCACTTGATTTAGTTTTTTATTATAAAGCATGTCAGTGACAGTGATGTAGGATGGGAAACTAGAGTTGGAAAAATAATAATAGAATAGTCCTAGTAGGAATAGAAATTTAGTGGAGGAGAGGAGATTAGAGGAATTGGAGGGGAGAATATAATGAGGAGAAACTCAATATTATAACTTATTTATCAAAGTCTATTTTCCATAATAATCAACCTCTAATGGAAAATAAATTCTAAGCCTGATAAAGCAATAAAATCTCTAAAAATATTTCCTAACTGGTTCTCCATTAGACAGTAATCTCTTTCTGCACATGGTCCATGCTTTGGTTTTTCTTCAAGTTGAGTTGCATCAAATTATGGATGATACACATTTTAAGAGAGTGGGAGCCAAATAATTGTTTACCAATTAAGATACTTCAAGATGTTTCGTTATTGTGCTTGCAACTTGAATTTTATTTTACTTAACTGAGCAAAACTGCATATACTAATACTTCTTGGAATGCCACTTTCCAGGTTGAAACGGGTGCTTGTGATCAAAGTTTTGGTATTCATGTTGCCGAATTTGCAAACTTTCCTGAAAGTGTTGTTGCCCTTGCTAGAGAAAAAGCTGCTGAATTGGAAGATTTCTCTCCTCCTGCTGCCATTTCAAAGGATGCAGAAGAAGTATGGTCTTTTATTTGTTCACAATGCTTTTATTGCTTATTAATTTATTATGAGGAATACGTGTGTTGCTTGCTTCAGTTAGTCTTATCTGTTTCCCTAGATGTCAATTTTTAGAGAAAAACTTCAATTCGCCTGGGCGTATATGCCCAGCGCACTGAAGCATTTCTCCAATTTTTTAACGTGAAAGCCCTCTGTTTATAGTAAAGCTTTAAACTGACACAATTTAGTATTACTGTATTAGTATTATCAATACCATGGTACTGAAGCAAATTGATTTGCTAGAATATTGTGGATTTATGTTTTCGACTTCCAAAAAGATGTCATGTTACAAGAAAATATTTTGTTTGTTTGTTTGTTTGTTTGTTTGTTTGTTTGTTTGTTTGTTTTGGTGTGTGTGGGGCCATGAAATGCACCATTTGATCCTTTCAATTATTTACAGGTGGGATCCAAAAGAAAGAGAGTAAGTGATCCCAGTGACATATCTAGAGGCGCTGCTCGGGCTCACCAGTTTCTGAAGAAGTTCTCTGATTTGCCATTAGAGACAATGAACTTGAAGCAAGCTCTGGAACAAGTAAAAAAGATGAAGGAAGACTTAAAAAAGGATGCAGTAGACTGTCACTGGCTCCAGCAATTCCTGTAGTTGTCCTCTAAGAAGGTAATTTCAACACGGGAATATTTTGTATAAAATCCCATCGCTGCAAATGATGTGTTTCAATGGATCTTTGCAAAAGAGGTGATCAGATCAAATGCGCCTCTTCTCCATTTTTGTGTCTGTTTTCTGAATGTAAGGGTATGCAGCAACTGGTATAGGCTTCCCTTTCAGGGAGCTTAGCCACATTTTGAGACTGTCTTCTCTGTTGCCCTTAATCAGAGGAGGGAGGAGAATTCAATCATGTAAGTAGGTTTTTTTTTTTTATTTTTTTTTTTAGGGTGGCAAAATGAGAGTAAAATATTAATGTATGATTCCTTTCTTGCATTCATCATTATCAATTTCCCCTATTTTTGTGACATCGAGCCTTCCCTTTGGAATAGCATTACTTTGAAGTTGGTGGGCATCTAGATTGTCCCTTCAAGGTCAAGTTGGAAGAAGAAGACGAAGATGAAGAATTCATAGAACCTGCATCCATAATAGGCTAATAGCACAATACAGAAAATATATATATATATGAAAAAAAAATAAAATAATAATAATAATAATACAATCCAGAAATAACAACAGAGAATTATATCAAAGAAACCAAAGAACAAATAATATGGGGCACTAGTCACAGAGAAGAGAATTGAATGGAGAGAGTTTAGGAGGAGTTGGTATGAATTTAGTTTTCTTGGTTTGAGAAAGCTGTTCTTGATCTTTTGAAAGTGAAAGAGCCGTTGATATTATTCTTCAAAGCCGGGGCTCTCAGGTTTGATTTTTATGAAAATTATTTGTTTGATAAGGATAGGAAATCTTTTTTGAGGTCATTAGAGGAGCAGTGAATGGGTGACATACCATTTTCAATTTTTTTTAAAGGAGTAATTGCACAAACCTCCTCTGAATTTAAACCTAATTGCAGTTAAATGGATATTTTGTTCAAAATTACACAAACCTCCCCTAGTATTGGTTGACTTCCGTTAAAATTAACATTGACCAAACTTTTAGGATAAAATGACTTTAATGCCTCTATTTGTATTATTTTATAACCTAAAATAAATAATTAAATAAATATTATATAATAAAAATTTAAAATTTTATTAAAAATAATGAGGATAATGTTGTTATTTTTTTTCGATATTTATCACCATTTTCAGAGATATATTATATAATATATAATAAAAATGTTGAGGATAATGTTGTTATTATTTTTTCTGGGTTAATTGCACATTATCCTCAACATTTTTATTATATAGTGTATAATATATCTCTGAAAATGAGTGATGAATATCTTAAAAAAAATAATAACATTATCCTCATTATTTTTATTAAAATTGATTTTATTATATAATATTTATTTGATTATTTATTTTAGGTTTTAAAATAATACAAATAGGGACATTAAAGTCATTTTACTCTAAAAGTTTGGTCAAATGCTAAACTTAACAGAAATCAACCAATGCTGCAATTAGACTTAAACTTAAGGGAGGTTTGTGCAATTACTTTTTTTTTTTTCTCTTTCGTTTTCTCAACCCCCAAAGGCCCAAACAAAATTCAAAAATAAACTTAACAAACCAAAACCAAAACTCAAATCCTCAACAACAACCAAAAATCAAATCCACAAATAAAAACTCAAATCCATCAATACCACAATCAGTTAACCACATCCATTTAAAAATCCACCGTTGAAGTTCTAATTTTTTTTAATATTTTTTTAAATGGATGTAATTAACTGGTTGTGGAATTGATGGATTTGAGTTTTTATTATTAATAATTTAAATAATAAAATAGGTAACTAGGGGCACTTTAATCATCGTGGGTTAAATTTGTGGTCAACGGTTAGAGTTAACGGAAGTCAACTGACAGCATGGGACGTTTGTGCAATTATGGATAAAAGTTCCATATACATGCAATTACGCCTAAACTTAGGGGATGTTTGTACAATTAGTCCAAAAAAAATGATTTTGTTTTTTTGTTTTCTTTGTCTTTTCTGTTTCATTTTTTAATTATTAATTTAAATAATAAAATAGGTAACTAGGGGCACTTTAGTCATTGTGAGTTAAAATTGTGGTCAACGATTAGAGTTAACGGAAGTTAACTAACGGCAGGGGACATTTATATAATTATGGGTAAAAGTTCCATATGCATGTAATTATGCCTAAACTTAGGGGACGTTTGTGCAATTAGTCCTTTTTAAAATTGTACTAAGGCTTTTAGCTTAAGATGCATAACAACTAGTTATTTACGTCAGCTCAATGAATCAATTCCCATGTAGAGCTTCAAGTTCATGAATCATGACAGTGGTACACAATTTTCAATATCTTCCAACGCAGCAGGTACATGTCCTATGGAAGTCCATAATTTGTTAAAAAAAAAAAAAAGTAAAAATTCAAGTTTGGAGGGACATTTGTTCACTATCTTTTTTGACAGCAAAGGAGCAGCCATCTGTGAACAACTTTATTGACTTCAATTTGAAGGCACCACCATCCTCTCACTCGATGCATAAACAGAGGTAACTTTTTACTATTTATGTTTTGATATTAAACCAGATGCAAAGGAAAACGTGACAGGCTCCTTCAAGGGTCATGCTTCCCCATCAAAAAAAGTAGCTCCATCACCATCACTTTTACATCGTAAACAAATTATAAAAATGTTAAAAAATTAATGTAATAATCATTTCAAAAAAATAAAACATTATCCGAATTCAAAAAAAATGATCACGGTGTTGTTCCGATATTTTCAAGTACGAGACAAACAGTGCCCTCCGTGAATCACACAATGAGTAAGACATAAGCAGTAATAACAAACTTCGTCCGAGGGCAAAATGATCTTTTCAATTGTTTAATAAATATATTAGCGTGAAAACGAAGGTAGAGAGAGAATAAAATATTAGAAAACAAGTTTGCAAGTTACAAAAAAGCATAAAATTAATGCGTTTTGTATTTTTGTTCATCAAACCCAAACAGCCAACCAGAGAGACACAGAGAGTTTCAATGGCGGACACTGAAACCTGAAACCTGAAACCGTCGTCTCGTTAGGTGAAGCCGAGCTGAATTTCTTGAGAGAGAGAGAGAGAGAGAGGGAGCGAAGAAGACGAATATGATGAGCTGGAAAAGAGTGTTGAAGTCCGTGCAGACAGTCGCTGCGCATAGCCTTCTCTTCACTTTCACGAGTTTGCTTGTTCTCAAGCTCGATCACGTTGTTTCCTACTCTTGGTGGTCGGTTACTTCAATCTCTCTCTCTCTCTTTCTCTCTATCTCTCTTTGTGTTGTTTGCTTTTGATTTTATTTAATTTTGATTCAACTGGAATTTTAGCTTTTTGTTTGTGTGTGAAACGGTTAAACAAAATTTCAATCGAATTGATTCGTTTTTACATGTGCAAGATTAAACATGATCTCTGTGTTGGTACTTTTAGGGTATTAATGAATTCGAGAGTTTCAATTGCTTAGTTTTACCTCAATATTAGACTTTATTTGTTCTTAGGATTATAAGTTGGTGGAATTTTTATTTGATTTGAAGAAACGAGTCTATTGGCACCATATGCAAACTTGGACAAAGAGAGACAATTTTTCTTTTAATACTTAATTGAGTAAATGAAATAGACTGTGTATATGAGAGAGACTGCAAATATTATTTATGCAATAGGTACGTATTTAGCACTTGAAATGCAAAACAAGTGACAGTAATGAAGAAAACTACTTGGAATTTAGGGTTCTATTCTATGAAAAATCAACTAAGTGAGAATTATTTTAAGCAGATTTGCTTTGATTGGATTAATCTTATTTAATATTCCAAACAGAATTAGAAGAAAAAAGATATTGCTATTTTTTTAGAACATGAGATATTGGAATATAATTAAGTCCATATAAACTAAGCAGTTACAAACTTTTGGTCTTAACATAACTTTCTGGCTTTTATATGACACTTAATATAAGCGTGGATCCATACTTGATGCTGCTAATGAACTTTATAACCAAGTTGCTTAATATCTAGGTCTCAAATGTAACCACTGTCACTTGTTCCACCTACTGTTGTTACTAGAGTCTTTTAAGGTTATTTGGTGGTAGGATGAGAGAGAGTGTAAGCAACAAGAGAGAGATATCCTAACGTGATAATGGAAGATTTGGGTGGATTTCGGTGTAACCTCAATTGTAGTCTCCTAATTCCTAATTGTTGTGGAATTTTTTGTCTTAATCTCCACATTTAATAATTTTTATATATGATTTTTGTTTTAACTGCTTGCAATCTGAAAAGGGAAAAAAAGGATAAAAAGATTTTGGCCTTAATTGCTATATGTGTTCGCGTTGATGATGTGCAGGATAATATTTTTCCCGGTTTGGATATTTCATGCAGTTGTTGCCCGAGGAAGATTCTCTTTACCTGCTCCCTCTGTTCCATATAATCGTAATGTATGTTTTTTTTTTTTCTTTCTCTACTATTGGGCACAATTTGAATAAGTCATTTTTAGTTTCAATCTGATTTTTGTAATTACTAATAGATATTTCTCTTTAGCTTTGTGCACACTATAATTTCAAATCCATTAGCAAGTTTTGCTAATACAATTTCTCTTTTTTGAACAGTGGGCACCTTGCCATGCCATTGTTGCAACACCATTGCTCATTGCATTTGAACTGCTTCTTTGTATATATCTTGAGAGTATATATGGTATGTACGAAGACCTTGTCTTTATTGTCTCTATATTTTGATTCTTTCTTGTTTCCTTATTTTCCTTTTCTTTTTTGGTTTAACTTATGCATGGGAATTTTATCAAGAAATTGCATAGTTGGTTGGCAATGTTTGCTCTTTTAATAAAATCCATGCTAGTTGGTCATTGATACATGGATCTATTTCATTCGAAGGTTTTCTTGATGGATAATGACTGTGTTCAAGGCTTAAACTTTGCTATTTCTATTGATATTTTTTTCTTTCACAGTTCAAGGTTTTCCGGCTGTCAACCTGAAAATTGTCTTTCTTCCCCTGTTGGCATTTGAAATAACTATTTTAATAGACAATTTCAGGTATGTTCTCTATCTTAAACATTATTTATTATTCTACCAAATTCATGTACTAGTGCATGCCAAATCTTAGTTGAGTGGGTTGTGCACCTCCTCCTCCTCCATTTTAGTGATGGGGGGTTTGAGTCTCCCATCGCTCTTAAAAAAAAAAAAAAGTGTGGGGAGACCTCTCCCCGGTAGTGGGAGTAGCTATCTGAGATGTGCTTGTATTGGTCGATCTAGGCAGGTTCCGGCAGAACCCTAACGTAGTCGGTGCCAGCCCAAAACTAAAAAAAAAAACTAGATCATTGTCAGGCAGTTAACATATAGATTCCTGTACTGAATTAGTTTAAGAAAAAAATGTCAAATTATTTGACGTTCCTCACATTTATATCTTATTTTCTTTTTATATTGTGAACCAAATGAAATGCTGATTTATTGAAGCATAGAGTAAAATTACCTTGCTATGTGTAAACTTGTTCTGAGTTCCTTCTCTTTTATATTTCAACTTTATGTTTTTCCTCCTGAAATCTAACCTTTTTGAGACCGTGAATAACATTTTGGCCTTTTTAATGCAAATTGTGTTGAATCCTGCTTGTCTCCATCTTATTATGATCACACTATTTCTCTTTTTCCCTTTACAAAATCTGGTAGATTCAGGGCTTGTTGTAGGAAAGAGTATTTTTTTTCTCTGATTAGGATTACTCGTGGCACATTGTCATCTTCTATGTAGAGAGTGAATATTGGTTGTTATAAAGTGTAATTGCACCAGATATTTGGTTGATTTATTACTTGACAAATTTAAGATTATGTTCAGGATACCAAACTTGATTATGTTGTGACATTGTGATAGGTTCAAACCGCCATCTTCTGTATTTAACACAATCAAACCACCATTAACACGATAACAACACTTTTTTGTTGATGTATTATCATCAACGTAACATCATCATCATTATTCATTACCATGCAGCCATGCCACCACATGTTGTCATTACTACCGTTTCCACATGGTCACAATTCACACACTAGCATCACCTAGCCAATGATCCATTTTCAACTTGCCATCACTCCTGTTTCCACCATATCAAGGTATTATAATGTCAATTTTGAGATATATATATATATTTTTCGATTATTCAAAAAGAAAAATGATACTACAAAATTATTATTATTTTTTAATTTATTAGGAACAAAACAAAAATACATATTGAAAAACTAATTGTTTACAATGTAACCAAACACTACCTTCTCAATTTTTCTTTTTTCTACTTTTGGTTTCTATCGGTGGCACATCTTGTTGAAATAGATTAAGTGTATGTTTGGAAAAGCTTCTTCAAGTAGATCTATTAACAGTAGATCTTTTAGAAGTAGATCTTCTACAAGTAGAGCTTTTAAAGGAAAGTTGATGGTCGTTTGGTTATCAATTAAAAAAGATATTTTAAATGATAAGATTACCAAAATACTTTTAAAAAAAAAACTAAATGACAAAGTTATATTAGACATTTTAGTGTTATTGAAAAAAGCTCAAAAGGGTCTACTTGGAAAAGCTTTAAATTTGACCTAAAACAGTTTTTTTAATCATCCAAGAGCTCTACTGTAGTACTGTCTGACAAACAACTGGCACAAATTTTTTTGAAAAGAGCTTTTTTAATTAAAAAAGCTCTTTTTGCCGGTAGAGAAGCTCTTCCAAACAAACACTAAACCAGTCTCTAGTAGTTTAAACTTTTCTAACACTTTATGTCAAAGTAGTAGGCGTTGTTTTTAAACTACAAAACCTTCCCAATACTATATTGATAATTTGATACATCCATGTATGTGGCATGTGTTGAAAAACTAGGTTTTGTGAATAATAATTCTCATTTCTATTGAAAGATTTTCATCTAGGGTGAATTTCAACTTTACATATAGGGTGAAAGCTACATAGAAAAGAAAAAAAATATAATTTTCTACAAAATAGGAAAGATATTTACTTAAACAAAACTATTTACAACACAATCAACTATATGTTAACTGCATTACAATGATCACTAGTGCATATTTGGCAGCTGTCAATCTTTCCTTTGATAAAATGTCAATCCACTACCACAGTTTTATTCTATCATATTGAACCGGATTATGAGAAATGCTAACGGCAACCTTGTCACAATATAGTTTCATTGGTCCATCAAATTCAACTTTAAGTTCTTGCAATAACATTTTTAACCATAGAAGTCCACAAACCCTTTGAGCCATTACCTTGAATTCAGCTTCTGCACTTGATCATATTGACACAGGTTGCTTTTTACTTGTCCAAGTAACTAGATTTCCTCCCACAAAAGTACAATAACTTAAGGTCAGCCTTCTATCAATTTTAGAACCAGCCCAATTTTCATTAGTATAAGCCTCTATATGGAGATGATCATTTTTTGAACTCAATATCCCTCTACCCGATGTGGTTTAAGATACCTTAGAATCCTATTGACAACCTTCATATGGCATTCCAAAGGAGCATGCATGAACTGACTTACCACACTCACACAACATAAGCTATATTGGGTCTAGTATGAGACCAGTAGGAGTATGTTTGGTACACATTAAGTAGAGCTTTTTTTAGTAGATCTATTAGAAGTAGAGCTTTTATAAGCGGAACTTTTGAAGAAAAGTTTTGGATTCTTTGGTATTCAATTAAAAAAAAGCTTTTTAGAGCATGTAAATAATTTGGTTTGTTTAATTTTAAAGGAGCTTTTATGTCGTTAATGCATTAGAAATGACATATAAGAATTATGGTTGAATAGGTTTGTTAAGATTTTTAATTGGAAATAATACAATGTAATTAATAAAATATAATAAGGATAGTTATGACATTTTAAAGATTTAAAAAAAAAAAGCTCAAAAAGAGATTCTCAGAAAAGCTCAAAATTTGAGTTTTTCCCGGTAGTCGTAAAACATTTTTATTTAATCATCTAAAAGCTTTACTAGGGTGGCAACCAAACGACACGGAAACACTTGAAAAAAGCTTTTGGGATTAAAAAAACTCTTTTCGCCAGTAAAGAAGCTCTTCAAAACATATACTAAAACAATTTTCGCACTAGGTTTTAGATTTTGAAGCGTGGTATTTCTTAGATCGGAACCATACTCTGATACCATGTTGAAATATCTAGGTTTTGTGAATAATAATTCTCATTCTATTGAAAGATTTTTAACTATACATATAGGGTGAAAGAAACACCAAAAAGGATAATTTCTTAATAAATAGAAAATATATTTACCTAAAGAAAACTGTACAGCACATAGTCAACTTAGCTAGAAAAGGAAATGACAGAAAAAAAGTACATAAATCAAATCACTAATTTTTAGAATCGTGTAGATTCCAACAGCGCGCTTAAGGGAGACATTTCTGAGGGTCAATATTGGATAATGAATCACACTCTTTAACTCAAGATTTTGGGGCGAAAATGGGTTCACACTTTAATGTTCTTTAGGTTTATTTTTTGATTCTGAAGTGTGAAGACATACGTGGTCATTTTGGATATTAAACTTTCATGAAATGACTATTGTAGTTTTATAGCTGCTACAACAAATGCTTAAAACTTCAAATGGTGTTTCTTCCATCATTGATATCCAAAACTATTTTGTTCTGCTTTATTTGCAATTCATTACTGAGTCCAGGGTTAATCTATTATTATGCAGGATTTATGACTGAATATAATTTCTTGTTCAGAATGTGTAGGGCTCTTATGCCTGGAGATGAAGAAAGCATAAACGATGAAGCAATATGGGAGGCACTGCCTGTAAGTTTTGTTATGGTAGTTATATTATATAACATAAAAATGGATCTCTCTCTCAAATTAGCCCCATACTGGATTTATTCATACCAAAAAAAAAAAAAAAAAAAAAGGAAAAGGAAAAGAAAAAAAAAAAAAGAGGGAAAGAACAAAAGAAAAAGAAATCCTCATGATAATTGGATGTCATACACCTGCACATTGCTTTTCAAAAACTATACTGGAACTTGTTATATACATGCTTTTGCAACTTGTGGATTTTAAATAGTTGAAACGGTTTACTGCTTGGTTAGGCTGATTGTTTAGTCACTGTGAGAGTTAGAAGGAGTGCAAAACTGATTTGCAGTGTATTATATTTGTCTTCTTTGTCCCTAATGTTTCAGGGACTAGATACCGTTAGGTTCTTTTTGCATTTGAAGATTTTACATATGCTTTAAGTTGGAAACTATTTATAGAAATTGTGTTTGATTTTTCATGATTTGGATTTATTCTACGATCACTGTGTCACAGGGGACTTTTGTTTGTTTAAGGAAAATGCGGCATAAGATTCTGCAAGATATTTCGTATTTGTAGAAACCTAATTTTAAACAAGCATTATGATCACAAACTTGGGCTCTTTTCGAGATAATGGTTTGAATAAAATCTTGGTTTAATTCTGGATGATTCATGAGATTATATCAATATATCTAAAGTCACTGATATAGGACTTCTGATCATTTTGTTTGCAGCACTTTTGGGTTGCCATTTCCATGGTCTTCTTTGTGTCGGCTACTGTGTTCACCCTCTTAAAGCTATGTGGTAATTTATTTAAGCCATTAGGTTTTACACATAATTGTAAGGAATTGTTCTCAAATTACTGAAGCATGTAATATATTTTCTCTATCTTCATTTAAACAGTTATATAATTCACTGCAATATTCTTGCCCATCTTAGTTTTCAAACATCAAAATTTTGATAGATTCAAATATCTATTTTTGTTTTTGGCTTGCTTGAAATTCTCTTTTTGCACAATTTTACTTTCAATAGTAATGGAAATATAAACATTACATGTATAGAACACCAGTTTTCAAGTATATGATGTGTTCCTTCATAGATCTCAGAATACCTTCTTTTGGAAGTTGGCTGAGATTGAACCACAATTAAGAATGTATTCTTTGATTGATCTCAGAATTGCATATTTTGCAAAATAGTATAGCCTTAAATTAAAAGTTCTTGTTTTTCTATGGGAGCTTTTGCCAATCATTCCAGTCTTGTTAATTATGCAGTTTACTTTTATCATTACAATATAACTGCCAAAATGTCCATGCTTAATTTGATGAATCAAATGTTTACTCATACCCACATTTCCTAATTCTTTTATGTCATAATGTCTTGCTTAATTCAAAATTATATTACAAACTGTTGCAGGTTATGTAGGTGCCCTTGGGTGGTGGGACCTATTTATAAATTTTTGGTACGATCTTCTATGCTTCTTATATCATCGCTTCATCATTTTGTAATTTTGTGGGGCCGTTGCCTTAATTAGTGCCACATAAAGTTTTCTCCATGGGTTTTGAATGATCATAGAAGTGATGGGTTTGAACAATTATCAATGCAGTATTGCAGAATGTTTTGCATTTCTTGTTTGTACAAAGTGGTCTAATCCTGTAATTCATCGAAGTAATCGGACAAGACAAGCTGGTTCTTCTTCTATGAGTATTAGATATCTTGATTGGAACAGTGGCTTGGTCGTTTTTCCAGAGGATGATCAGAATCAGGATAGAATGTGTGGCCTGTCAGACATTGGTGGCCACATTATGAAAGTTCCAGTTATAGGATTTCAAGTCCTCCTTTGTATGCGCTTAGAGGTACATGTGAACTGTTGATTGTGGTCATGGCTGCTGCTTGGTACATCTCATTGACAGATCTGTATTTCAGGGAACTCCTGCTGGTGCTAGAAATATACCACTTCCAATCCTTTTCTCTCCTCTTTTCCTTCTGCAAGGTGCTGGTGTCATATTTGCTACATCTAGGTTAGCTGAGAAAGTAGTACTCTTACTACGAAGTGGAGCTGGCACTGGATTGTATTTTGCATTTTCTTCAAGAGCTCATGATTGCTTGGGGTTTTTGCACCATGGTTCCAGGTAATGACTTTTTCTTCCATTAGAAGAAAATTTTCAATAGAAAAGATGTTTTATTTAATTTACTTACTAAAACAATGTCTGTCGTTGTGATGTTGTATGCCGTGAGACTAATATTTTCTGCATTTGTTCAACAGGTTATTGGGTTGGTGGTCAATTGATGAAGGAAGTCGTGAAGAACAGGCCCGACTTGTCCATGAGAGTGCTTCTGGGTCTGTAGATTTTTATTATTTCTTCATAATTTATAGGAGATGCTTAAATTTTATGTGGTTTTTCTTTTTGGTTTGTGTGCACACCCATGTTGCTTATGATTGTACAACATGTTTTTAAAGAAGACATATGCTTAGAAACAAAGAACATTGCTTTAAGCATGACTGAATTAACAAAAATGGAAACAATGGAAGCAAACTCTTTCATTCTAGGAAATCTTTTGCTTAAATTTAAAGTGAAAGAGATATGAAGATTGCCACAGGAAATCTGTTTCTGCTTTAAAAAAGGTTTAAGAACTCGACAGCTTGTTTGATGTTCACATGCAACATAATTAATAGTGTTGCATTTATGTTCAGTTGTTCCTAATTGCATACACTAATCTTAGTTTGGTTCTTAATAGTGAAAAATCATTGATTTCACATTTGCGGCTTTTTCTTACTGAAATTGCCACATTTTTCTGTAGCTGTTGAATAACATCTTCAGAGCCTCTGTCATGTTCGTTCCTAAAAGATTTCCATTGGAATCACTTGTAATTAAAAAAATAAAAAAGAAAGTCTGATCTTTGTGTTTTGGGTTTTCAACCATGCAGGTACAACACTTTCTGTGGTTATCCACCAGAAATAGTGAAGAAAATGCCTAAAAGGGATCTCGCCGAGGAGGTGATTATTTACACTGCCGTGTTACCTTCATATTCTTTGTACTAGATTGCTCTTTCTGTATCTCTATTTTCTATTTTGGCCTTCATTAAAGTTTTGGGTGTTAATTTCACTCTCTCTATATGTCCATTTTGTCTAATATATATTTCTATAGAACTTATCAAGTGCACCGATCCCACAAAAAATTCGGGTGGTTTCATTGATTCCAACCGGTTGGTTGGAATCAATCAAAAAAAAAAAAAAAATACGCTGATTTGGAATCATCAGTGAAACCGCACGAAAAATTCGTGAGGATACCGCACTAGAAAGTTACTATATATTCGTAGGTACCAAATTTTTTAAAATACTGCTGCTGCCTGCATTTATGTTTTCCATTTTGATTTTCACTTTATCTCAGGTGTGGAGACTTCAAGCAGCTCTTGGGGAGCAGACAGAAATCACAAAATATAGCCAGCAAGAGTTTGAAAGACTTCAAAACGTAATAATTCCGACTTTGATTGTTGATTTCACTAGTTTGGATATGTGCCTTAAAAAGAAAAAAAGCTCGAAACTTCTTGAGACCATATCTTTAAGTACAATGTTTGTCATGCTTTATTGTAAGGCATGTTTCAATGATTAATGTGCGTTCTTATGATCTTTAATTTTATTGAGAGTGTGTTGTCTCTACCCCTGTCTGATTTCTTCATAAATTCTGCAGGAAAAAGTGTTATGTAGAGTCTGCTTTGAAGGTGAAATCAGTGTTGTCTTACTTCCATGCAGGCATCGCATTCTTTGTAGGTATGGTCTTTTATCTCGATGAACCTAAAATTCTCAACATGTCTATGCAGTCCGATCAATATGTTTATTTACCTTTTTCTCATGATGACATGCTGATTATTTTTTAATGTACTGCAGCATCTGCTGTGGGAAGTGTAAAAAATGCCCGATCTGCCGTGTCTCTATCGAGGAGCGGTTACCTGTATATGATGTTTAATTCTAACGGCCAGCCGTCTTTTATTCCCAAAAGTTGGGAGCACATGGAGATGAGAAAAATAACTTGAACAGGGAAAATGCTTTTACAGTTTTCGCTGAATCTTTGACACCGGTCAATGGTACTTGTTTAATTTCACGTAAGCTAACAATAGGATGAATAGAGAGATAGTCATTATGTTGATATAAAGTTGTTAGGTTTTTCTTTTTACCTTCTTCTTCTTCTCCTCTTCTTGACATTTATATATATATATATATTCTGTTTTCGTTTTCTGAAATTGTAAATATATATCTATAGCTTTGAAGTATTGTCACTTGAGGTTGTAAGTGGTTTCCCTGTCTTGTCCAATAGTAGCACTCGTATTACATGTGCAGATGTTTGAAGAAGTTGGGTTACATTGTGCGAAAGACCTGTTTCTTAGTGATGGTTAGTCTCTCCTTCCTTGATCTTATGTTGATTTACGGATTAATACTCTGTTAATCCGAGTTGAATAACAGTTGAATATGAGTTCATCTGAGTTTTAAGTAAATTTGTAACACTTGGTCACTGTTATGATTTGTTTATTTTGTTGTAGGGGCTAGTGATAATTCGAAAAACCTTCCGAAGATTTGATCAATTTTAGAAAAACAATCTTATAGTTTTTGAATTATAGGTAAAAACCCTCTACCATTAGTTAAAAAATCCATCTTTATATATATATATATCAAATTGGAAACTATAATGAGATTGAGTTTCAAATTTGATCAAACTTCGAGCTATGAAATCCTTCCTTGGTCATATTATTATTTACCTAAAAGTCTTTATCTTGTTAAGCAAAAATCTCAAGGTTAAATCATTAGAGATTTCCTTTTTACTTTTATGTGTTCCTTGGTATGCGAAAAAGAAAACGAACAAAGAAACATAATTTTAGAAACAACACATGTAATTAGATAAGCAGAATTACATGATTGCAACACCCGACTATGAATCATGTGATGCTGCCTATTGACAAGATATTCAAACTAACTTAGATGAATATGAATAACGATTTGAATCCACAACTTCAACATGTGGGTGTGAGAGACTTACTACCGAAGCCACCTCTACCTCAACTTATCATGGGTAACATTTTTCTAAACACCCTTTTAACATCATAAATAAAATTCTTAGAAGAAATAAATTTCTATACTGTTACAGCACACTTCAATTTTAGAAAGGTTCAATGATAGAAATTTATTTATGAAAATCCGTACAATGATGGTCACGTGTAGGTGGCAATGGCCACCAATGCTTCTTGATTGGTAGGTGGCATGATAATGCTGCCATTGTTGTTGCCTGAAGCTTGCTTGAACAGTTTTGGATTCTCAACTAGGTTTCTGACAAAGTCATTGAAGCACTCATCAATGGTCATAAAACGAGCATCTGGGTACAGAGAGCTCAGATCAACATCCTTAGGCTCTTCTATGGAAAAATTTATCTGGCACCCCTTTATGAAAATGTCGTGAGTGAATGATGCAACGATGCTTTCTGGAATTCGCATCTCTACCAAAAAAAAAACCAATAACAATAAATAATTGTATTAAGAAGAGAATAATTATCTAGTAAGGCTTGGTCCTGAAATTTTTCATCAGATCTTTAGAATTCTAACCGGTGGAAATTCTAAGAACATGACGAAAAATTTCAGAACCGACTTGACTAGAGGAAGATCCATTAAAAAGATATGGTTAACTTGAATATGTTAGTTTGATCAGTCGTGTGAAATCTTAATGTGATCGATGAGTCAGGTTATATATGTGAAGTGAAAACAAATCAAACCTCTAGCAGCATGAAGAAGATCATCTTCAGTGATGGTGACTCTAGGGAGAGTTCGGCCAATCTTCTGCTCCCACAAAGAAGCAAGCTCATTTATGTTGAGGAAATTGCTTGGTGGTCGAAAATGGACTGATTTGTTCACTGTTCGTATATCGTCCATCGACTTTATTGTGTATTTCCCAATATCAGTACCCGCCACAAAGTATGCTGCATGTGTTGTACATCAAATTAAGAGGCATCATCATCAATCACCAAATATTGACATCACCACAAAATCACATTAAAATTAGTCAAATTCATATAATGTCTTTGTTTGAATGATCGTCATTTATGATCAAGCTATATTAGATGGTGATTTTAATATTTAGACTAAAAAAATATACTTTTTTTTTTTATTTTATTTTGTTATAATCTTGTGATATATTTTAACGATATTGGATTTATCATTAAATTTTCAAATACATAGCATGGATCACAACTTATTCAAGTGACAGGGACATATTCATGTTTAAACTCCACTACTTTTACATTCAAATTTTAGTTAAGTAATGTAAGACCCTAATATACTTTAACTAGGTATATGTTGTCAAAATGGCATTACTAGTACAATAGTGGGTGATGACAACAAATGAGAAATCTTAGGTAGGTAATGATCCCCACATGATGGGGAAGGTAACGGTGTCTCCACTTTGATGGTGATCACATGATCATCTACAAGTCTGGGTGAGGGTTAAATGAAAGTTGAAACATCAATTGGATGATTATTTGTAGCCAATAGCCATATTCATCCTTGTGTTTATTTTTGGCTTCTTTCAATTTTTCAATCATGTTATACTCTTCTTATCTCAACCGGCTTCTCTTTGTCCTTTCTTCTAAGTGTAAGATAAAATTTGGGTTATCTACTTCCGTATTAAACGAAGAAGTCTCCCTACACTTACTCGTATAAGATAAAATTTGAATTATTTATCATAAACATGGAAAAGGAAGAAGCACATGCACCACTCAACCAATAGTGGATGTACGTTTAAGAAAATTGGTTGGTCTTTGTAAAAATTGTCATTTCCCCTATAAAACAAGCGGTTTTATTTATTTATTTATTTATTATTTTGGGTGAAACCCTAGGTTTCTTAGAATGCTCCCTTATCTATTTATGTTTACTAATGAGTTGTAAGCATATACTCAACTTTATAGTTTCTTGTATAAAAAATCCATGTCTACCAAATACCACTCATGTCTCTCTCCCTCCTTTACATAAACACAACATGATCTATGGATTGAATTTTATAAAGACAGCCAAATGTGGACTCATGAATCAGCACCAACATAGTAAAGCAACAGCACACTTAGGTTGCATTTGATTTTTCATCTGAAAACTGAATAGTGCTGAATTATACTGAAGACTGAATAGTGATTAAAAACTGAAACTGAAAACATGTTTGTTTTTTTTCACTAAAAACTGAATATAAGTGATAAGTTGTTTGTTTTTTTAAGTTACAAATATCTTAAAATAAATACTTTTACATTTATGCCCTTTCAACTATTATTTGTTATGTATTTATATTTTAATATAATAAAAACAACTAAAGAGTAATTTAATAATATAATAACAAATTTGTAAAAATAAAAAAAAAACTGCCATACAAAATATAACCCTTAGAATATAAATGAACAAGTTAATTGAAATTTTGTTTAAGAAATAACAATATATTAGAGTCAGCCACTAATAATCTATACAATATATTATACTGTATATGTGGAATAATAATATAATAACAAATTTATAATAAAATCTATATCTCTATTAATTTTTATTTTTTTTGAAAGTGGCTGCTAAAGTTTTTTAAATAGTAAGAAGAAGAAAAAATATTAATATGGTTAAGTGGTGTGAGGGAAGAAAAAACTAGAAATAAATAAGATTTGTAAGGATAAATTTGGAAGTAATAAATTGATATATATTTCAGTTATTTTTCATTAAGTGAAAAGTGAAAAAAAAAAACCACTTTTTATAAAAAGTGGTTTTAGGAGCTCATTCAGTGGTTTTATAACTTAAAAAATCAAACGAAATAACTTAATGACACATATTAAGTACCATTAAGTGTTTAGTGGAAAAATCAAACATGTCCTAAGATATGGACTCATGATAAAATTGTTTTCACTAATAAAAAGTAAAATATGAGAGAGTTTTGATTGTAGTTTCCTCTTGTATACTATATATATGAATGGGCAAATATCTTTGAACAGCGGGATACATCTTGCATCTCTTTTTTGTGATCCTGTCACGTGGCAAATTTAGCCGTGTGTTAGGATCTCGGTGAGAGATGCATGGTGCACCTGATGGCTGCCATTGACTCACTAACTTTTAGTCAAGCTGTGGGATAGTAGGTGGGCCATTGATTTAATGAATCGTGTGGTCCATGGAAGGCAGCCCGCAGCCATCATCTCATATAGTAAAAAACTAGGTATACCATAAAGATAAAGGGCATAAAAGTCCAAAGTGTAGTTTTACCAACCATCATTAGATTTTATATATTTTTTTTCTCCTTTTTATATATTTAAACTCTAGATATTTTATGTTTAATTCCACAAACCTAATCTAGTGCTACCACCACCTAAAGTGGCTCAATAATAAAGAACATTTATTTAATCTGATAATAACGTCTTAAATTTCCGATAGTCTTCTAAAGAGATTTATTAGTAACCTATTCACTATAAGTCATTTATAAAACATATCACAATTCATTGCTTCACATACAAAATTTGAAAAATGACAAAAAAAATAAAAAAATAGAAAAAATACCTTTGACGGTGCCATCACCGTAGATGTGGAAGCGATCCAAGGGTGGGAGGACATCAGCTGGGTGGGTGTTGTCATGGTAGGGCCAGGCAGCAATAGAGTTGCAGCAAATGTAAGTGTAGGGGATCCCAGACTTTTCAATTGCTCTTCTCACTTTTCTCTTCTCATTGTACATGGTCATACCAGGCTCCACCGGGTCTGCTCTATCTATGTCATGTCCAAATTCTGATGCCAGAAACCTCTGCATGCATTTTTTATATTATTCATTTATTTTAGTACCCAATATTTGAATATACAGGTCTCGGTCACGAGAAAAACTTACATGGGACGGTCTCATTGCCATGTGGTGAGACCGTCCAATGGCTTTTAGCTTACCTTAATGGTTCCAACGGCTTTAATGGCCTGGACAAGAATAAGCTGGTCGAGAATGTTTTTTCCACCAACAGCAGATATCACAATTTCAATTTTCCGTTCCCTTAAAACCTTCTCCACAATATCCCTGTCGTCCATTGAACCCTGCACACATATATTTCTATCATCATCATTCACATTAAGTGGCGGAGCTAGAAATACAAAAAAAAAAAAATTAGAGGGACCAAAATGAAATTTTTATTAAAATTAAAGACAATTTTATAATTTCATAAAGTTTTTAATATAGAAATATTAAAAAAAAAAAAATAAAAAAAAATTGAGGGAGAGGGACCATTGTATATATGAGACCTATATAACTACTTACAAATTTTCAGGAACGAACTTTCTGCATGGAATTTCAAACTTTTGAAATCTACTAAACGAAAAATTCATCTAAAAGTTTGAAATTTTGTGTTTCAGTAAATTCTTAATACGAGTTAATTACCTATACAAATAATACACGCAAAAAGAAAGAGAGGAAGAGTTGTTATTTTGTCACGTACATGTAGTATAATGGCTCCTTTTTCTTGGAAGGAGTTGATAATGGTGGCCTTGAAATGGCCAGTAAGACCGGAGCGGATGAGGAGGTAAGTGGGACGGCCAGAGTCAAGGCAGGCATCGGTAATGAAGCGGCCAATGAAGCCGGTAGAACCGATGATCAAGACAGGACCGTCCACCGAGACGTGTGGAGATGGACCGATGATCATGTTGGTTGCAGACTCGTTCACCATATTATTTTTTTTTTTTTCTCAATATATATATATATATATATATTTTTTCTCAGTAAGTGGCTATAGAGTGAGGAGGGGCTTGAGGTTTATGGGTTTTTAATAGAAGAGAAAGCAAAATGTACAGTAACGTAGTGAGTAGGCGCGTGCATGCATATAATGTTAGTTGAGAAGGGTAGGTCGTTTGTTGGGTTTCCAAGTGTGTAGGATTTTGCTGGGTTGATAGATCACATACTGTATAGGGTGTTAGGTAGACGATCGAAGATTTTTTTTTCCTTTGTTATTAATAGTCCATAAATAGATTATAGACAGATAAGACTTTTGACCTCATGACCTTATTGTTGGTTTCTGACTGGAATTGTATGATGAGATGATATGTGTTTTGTGTGTTTGGACACATTATGAACAAGTTCACTTGTACAATTTGAGGTTGGACTACTACATCTAACTACCCCGCAAAATACTTTTAATTTTTTCTTGATTATTAACCATCTGATTGTGCCAACTGATCACATCAAGTTCTGTGATCTAAATAAGTTATTAAGTGAATAAACTCCAACAACTGTTTTCATTTAGGTAATAAGTGGTTGCAATCTCAAGTATATTAATGTTTGAATGAGAAGAGATGTTGAAGAACAATTGTTCTGCTGTTATTATTTTATTTACGAATCAAACAAATATATATATATACATATGTCGTGGACAGTAGTTGTCATCTACTCTAATTAAACTACAAAATATATATATATATACATGTCGTGGACAACAAGTGAAGTTAAACTAAAACTACTGCAATATAAGATTAAGCTAAACGATAACTATAAACTAAAAGATAATTACAACAAGTGATAGGATTAAAAATAGCAGTATAATATAAAACAAAGTCTGAGTTGGAGTTGGATTTCAAGTCTGAGTTAGAGTTGGATTGATATCCGTAAAAGTCCTGAGAGTCCTGAATCCTGAGAAAGTACGAATATGTTGATATATTACATAAAAATTAGGGTTAGATTTATAAATAGCTATAAATTTAGCGGATTTGGATTTATTAAATTTAGTCTGAATGCATTAAGGGGGTGTATTGGATTGAGATTTTAATAGACAATTTTGAGGTGCAAGGATTTTATGGATTTGCAAGACTATTAGGATTATTAGGATTGTTAGGATTATACCTTTAGGATTATTATGATTATATGGATTAGACTTTTAGGATTCCGAAAGAGTTTTGGATTTTATTTATAGACTATTAAGATTATATAGACTTTTTTTCAAGACTTTTTGGATTTTTAAAAATATAGACTTTCAAGAGTCGATTGTAGTATTCAATTTTCTCCCCAAGTTCCAGTGCTCTATAATAGCAATTACATGTGTCAAAAGAAAAGAAAATCTATAGAAAGATGCGATTTTCATGGCTAATTCAACAAACAAAACACACTAATCAGAGAGCAAAAAATAATAAAATAAAATAAAATAAATGATATATATATATATATATATATATATACGGTCCCGTTCTGGTCAGTGCGTACTGATATAACTACATCAGTACCAATGCATATACACCACAGATTATGGAGAAGCTTTGACAAGTGTATATACTTTGAGTCAAAGTATGTAAATCTAATGGTCTACATCCAACGCATCGATGAAGTTATTTCAGTGCGCATTGACTTAAACATTTTTGTTTATATATATTTGAAGTACATAAATTGGTGGTTTTTCTATAGAGGAAGATGACTCGAACCCATAATCTCATAGTGCAGGTATGAGGGGTTTTACCACCAGACTAACTTCATATCGTCAATAAAAATGGATATTTAATTAAGGAAGATAGCGATGAGAAGAGGTTGGTCTGGTTGTAAATCCCTCACACCTGCATCATGAGATTACGGATTCGAGTCCTCCTCACACCAAAAAAAAAACCCGAATTAATGTAATACTTAAAAAAAAATAATAATAATTAAGGAAGATAGCAGCTCACATGACACAACTCAACACGACCACAGCACAACACCCCAGAGGTCCACTCCACAGCTCACCACCCCACAACACACGCACACTTGATTAAGGAAGATAGCAGCTCACATGACACAACTCAACACGACCACAGCACAACACCCCAGAGGTCCACTCCACAGCTCACCACCCCACAACACACGCACACTTGCTTTTATAATAAAAACAAACAAAACAATCGCTGCTGCAACAATCCCTAGCCCCATTCAACTTTCTAAGTACAACAATATCTCAATCTCAATTTGCTTTATTTTTTATTTTCATTATTTTTTATTTATTTATATAACATATATATTAATCTACAGCTGTTGTTTTGATAATGTGTCTACATACATACATATATGTAAACGTTTGATGATGTATAATTTTATAGAGGGTAGTTTTATTCTGTCTTTTGCATGTTTGACCGCCACATTTATTATATACCAATACACCCACCAAATATATGAAATCAAATAAAAAGTCTGGAAAGTATTGAGGAGAAGGGCAAGACAATTTTGGGTTCAAGCTATTTATACATATCACTAAAAAGTCTAGAAAATCCATTTTGTCATGAAATCCTAAAAATCTTGATCTCAATCCAATACCATCAAACAATTTGCTGCCTCTTGAAAGTCTAGATCCAATACCACAAGACAATATGAACTTTTTAAAAAAGTCTTAAAAGTCTAGATCCAATACCATAAGACAATATGGATTTTTTTTTAAAATCATAAAAATCTTGATCGAATACCACCAGACTTATCTAACTAGTTAAAAAGTCTCAATCCAATACCACCAGATTTTTACTTCCCCAAATTGTCTAATAAAATCTTGAACCAATACACCCCCCTTAGTGTTTTGATTGTTTCTAGTAAACAATCCACTTTTTGGACAAAAGTGCCCTTCAAACAAATTGAATTTAAAAAATAAAATTGAAAAGAAAAACTTTGTTGTAAAAAAGAAAAAAAAAAAAAATTGTAGGGAGAGAGAGAGAAATGCAGTCTATGTTTGAAAACTCATTTGACCGAGAGAGAAGATAGAGAAACGAACTCATTGGTTTGGATTAGAGAGAGAGAAACGAAGTCGTATTTTGGATTCAGGAGTGAGACAAAGTCGAGGAGTTGCAATCGAGGGTTTGGATTCGTGAGAGAGGCAAAGTACTCACCATTGTTGCAGAAACACGAACGATAAGGTGGGTATTTTATGGATTTTCAATGGTTCGATCGTGTTTAATTTTGAGCTTGTTTAATCTTAGGGTTTTTTTCTGGTTTAGTCTTCAATGGGTTTTTGGTTTGAAGATTGTCTAGGTGTTTAATTTTTGTGTTTGATCGTGTTCAATGTGCTTAGGGTTTGAAGGATGTGTGTTTAATTGATTCGAACCGGAACCAGTGAGTGTATAATTAATGAATTGCGTGTGTGTTTAGTTGATGAATTGCTTGTGTGTTTAATCGATGGATTGCTTGAGTTGAATTTTGTAGATGAAAAATATCAATTATGACCAGTTTTTTAAGTTAAAAAAGAATAAATGGAATGAAGCAGTATTAATCAACATGCACTGTCGGCTGAAGAACAAAGCTACTATTTATGAATATTTTACACCAGGAAGGGAAACACCAGGAATTCATGATGAGTTGTTTCAAGCAATTCAATAACGTTCCTATAAACTGGTAATTCTCAATTAGGATTATGCATAGCCTACTGTTGAGAGAAATTATGGTAGATGGTGCAACCGAGAATGAAGAATTCTAACTGGAAATGGAACCACAGAATGATGCCAGCCTTCAGAAAAAAAATTATATTTCAAATATTTATTAATCATGTATTATATAAGTCACTCAATTTATGAATATTTATAAAGATAAGATATTATCATATTCTAAATTCAGATCGTCGCCACACCGTAGCCGTACAAACATTCACATAAAATTAAAGACAATTCATATAAAGTTGACCAAGTGAAGATATACACTTGAGCATATGTTACGGCACCAACATGATCACGTCTGTGTAAGGACACTTCCATGCATTTGGGCAAGTGCAAGCTATAAAATGAGAATCAAAGCATCCAAGAAATATCATAACACATGAAAAATACTCCATTGTTCGACCTCCATTGGAACAAATGTAGATTTCCGCAGCACAAAATGAAAATGAAAGACACATGACAATAGATGGTGGCTTGTTTTTGACATTATTTATCATGTGTATGTTGCCATTTTTTAATTGATTTGAAACCACTATTATAAATAGAATCCTAAAGTTGTTATATTGTAGGGCACCAACATGACATATGAAGGACACATGATCCATTTGGGCCAGTGCAGGATATTAAGGGAGAATCAAAGCATCCAAGAATCACATGAAAAATACTCCATATATTGTTGTGGGACAATGTGGATTTTAGGATATATGCTTAAATTTTAACATTCAATATATTAAATTTAAGCCAACAGGGGCATAACTCAGCAGATAGATAGACAAGCTTAGGGCTTGGGCAAATGACTTTCAGGTCAGTGGCTCGAATCCTACCGATGGTAAAAGTTTTCAAAAAAATACATGGTCCCGAATTATTAGATATTTTCAACATATATATATATATATATATATATATATATATATATATATATATATAAATAGCAAAACCAAACAAAACCCCAAAGACAGGGGACCCAAACAGGCCAAAAAGGCAGAGGCACAAACTACCGCCCAGACCAGAGAAAAACACAGAACAAAGAAACAGCCCAGAAAAAAGAAAAACTGCTGCACCAGGAAATCAGACCTGATTTCAAAGCAAAAACCACTGAAATCAGCCCAGATTTCACCACAGCACCCACAAAGCACACACAAACCTAAACAACACTCCAAGTTACAAAATCTTCCCCACTCACAGAGCCCCTTTTTGCCAGACCATCCGCCATACCATTAGAATCTCTAGAAACATAATTAACCGACAACCTACTGAAAGCTCTAAGCTTCGCCCGGACCTCTAAAATCGCATCCACCAAAGCCAAGTTTCCGAAATCCCCATTCAGGATCCACGAAATAGCCACCCTCGAATCACTCTCTATAATAATCTCCCTTTCCCCAAGCATGTTCTTTTCTTCACACAGGAAACACGCTCTTTGAATTGCCAAAAACTCAGCTTCGGCAGCGTCACTCACATTGACACCAGCAGAAAACTCACACCACACCTCTCCTTTAGAATTCCTTAACACACCACCGATCCCCGCCCTCCCCTTATCTTTGAGAAACGAACCATCAACGTTAAATTTCAGTGCCTCAAGCTCAGGGGGCCTCCAAGAATCAGTCTTTCTCCTTCTCACCTTCTTATTATCAGCACAACACCATTCCAGATTTTCAACCAAGACCGTTATCGGATCCCTCGATCCCTTTCCATGATATTTGAACCACCACGCAACTCTAAATCTCACCAAGTCATGAAACGCTACAAAATCTACCGAAATGCCTTTGAAAACCACTTGATTTCGGGCCTCCCAAATTGTCCAAACCACTGCATAGAATAGAGTCTCCCATACTCTTTTTAAATTGAAACTTGGACATAAACCTTTCCAACCATCAAACCAATCCCTAATATTCTTACTTACACAGCTTTGCACATCCCACCACCTCATACAAGCCTTCCACATACCCCAAGACCACTCACAAAACAAGAAGAGGTGATCCACCGACTCAATCTCTCTACCACACATAAGACAGCAACAATCTCCAGCCACATCCACCCTAAAACGCTCCATCACCTCGCGAACCAACACCCTTCCTCTAAGTAATTGCCACAGAAATAATTCCACCTTTGGAGGACTAAACCCCTTCCAAACCGAATCAACCTCCATGGACTCCCCATTCCTAACATCTTCCAAACACCTTCTAAAAGAACTCACTGAAAACAGTCCCTTAGGACAGAAACTCCATGCAATCGAATCCGAAATATGCCTCTTAAGCTTAACATTCTCTAAGGTCTCACAAAAGTCCTCCCAAATATCCACCTCCCAATCAAACACCCCTCTTCTCAAGCACACATTC
Source organism: Acer saccharum (assembly GCA_030490815.1). Classification (NCBI taxonomy): domain Eukaryota; kingdom Viridiplantae; phylum Streptophyta; class Magnoliopsida; order Sapindales; family Sapindaceae; genus Acer; species Acer saccharum. The sequence continues at coordinate 18,884,886 of CM059876.1, read as the reverse complement.
CACCTCCACACCTCACCGTACCACGAACCGAATTGCTCAATTGAACCACACTTCAGTTTAGACAGTGCCAAAATCCTCGGAAACCTCACCTTTAGCGGCCCACCTTCATTCCAAACATCCTCCCAAAAACTCGCCTTATCCCCACACCCAACCACCACCTTCAAACCCTCATTTAGAATACCAGCTGACTCCGAGCCTTCCTTAAACAGCCCAGAAACAGCTTTAATAAAAGGAGACACATTGTTTGCACTCGTCACTTTCCATAGCATCTATTTGGCCCTCATACCATACTTCGCACATATAACCCTCTTCCATAAAGAATCATCCTCTCGGCTAAACCTCCACACCCATTTAGCCAATAATCCTTTATTCTTATCGCCAATCCAGCCAACCCCAAGACCTCCTCACCTCTTACTCATACAAATGGATCCCCAATCAACCGCATGGATTTTCCTCATCTCACCTCTATCCCCCCAAAAGAAACTCCTTTGGGCCTTCTCAATCTCCAAAGCCACACTCACTGGAACCTTGAAAACAAACATAATATACAACGAGATACTAGAAAGGACCACTTTTATCGAAACCAACCTCCCCTCTTTACTTAAGAACTTCTTTTTCCATGGGGACAACCGTTTCTTGATATGCTCCAAAACCGGATTCCAAAAAGCTTTGGAACATTGTCTTGTACCCAAAGGCAAACCAAGGTACGAAATTGGGAGATTGTCCTTCCTACACTTTAATATACCCACCCAATCACTCTCCCCAACTCTCGGCTTTCCAACATGAACCAGGCAAGATTTGTGGAAATTAATCCTAAGACTCGACGCAACTTCGAAACACCTTAAGATTCTCCTAAAGTTGATTAAAAACTTCAACTTAGGCTCTAAAAACATAATCGTATCATCCGCATACTGTAAATGTGTCACTTGCACCTCCTTAGCGCCGAAAGACACACCTCTCACCAAACCCAAAACTGCCGCTTTCTTAAAGCACCCACTCAGACATTCCACCACCATATTGAAAAGAAAAGGCGACAAACGATCGCCTTGCTGTAACCCTCTCTCCACCCCAAACTCCGATGTAGGGCTACCATTAACTAGAACTGAAATGGAAGGCGTCGAGATGCACCACTTCATCCATTGTCTCCACCTCATCCCGAAGCCCATTTCCTCCAAAGTGAAATCTAAAATGGAATGATCTACTAAGTCGTACGCTTTTTCAAAATCCAACTTAACCAATAATCCCCCCTCTTTATCCTTCCGCCAACTACGGATTATCTCTTCCGCCACAACAAAACTATCCACAATTTGTCTATTAGACATGAAAGCCATTTGATTCTCCCCTATCACAGAATTCATAACCTTTTTTCAGACGATTTGCTAGGACCTTAGCAAGAATCTTGTACATAGAACTAACAAGACTTATCGGCCTAAAATCCCTTAACGTCTCCAGATGGCCACACTTCGGGATTAAAGTAATGAAAATCTTATTTAGGTCTCTCACAATCTTCCCATCACCATAGAACTCTTGGACAAACTCCATGAAATCCGTCCAAATCACCCCCTATTAAATTTAAAAATACACTTCATTCAAAAAACAATTCAATTTAAATATAAACTTAAATTTTAGGGTTAATTGCATTAACTTACCCTTAGTTTATAAATCTAGCAAGATTTCAAAAAAGATGTCCTAAATTAATGCAAACGCCCTTGTCATCAAGTCAATCCGTTAACTTTAATGGCTGACTAACCTTGACAATTGGAAAGCCAAATATACACTTGCCACATCATCTCAAACATAAAATATTTTTTTAATTAAAATTGAAATATTAAAAAAAAACTAAAAAACAAAATAATCCACCACCGAAGGAAACAACAGATCTTTGAAGATCTCCTATTTACAGGAAGAGATCTTCGCCAATCTCGGAGATTGAACTCATGCAATTCATAGACGAGACTCCTCCGCGAATTGAGGATGTTTCGTAGACGGTCGATATATATATATATATATATTTTTTTTCAATTTTTAATTAAAAAATATTTTATGTTTGCGATGATGTGGCAGAGGTATATTTGGTTTTCCATATGTCAAGATTAGTCAACCGTTAAAGTTAACAGATTAACTTGATAGCAAGGGTATTTGTGTTAATTTAGGGCATCATTTTGAAATCTTCATAAATTCAATAAAGTAAGGGTAAATTAGTGCAATTAACCCTAAATTTTAGCATGATCTACAAATAAAGATTAAAACTCAAAGTTTAACATATATACACTTAAAATTCACACATAAACGTTAATTTAATATAACAAAACATTTAAATTTAATAAATCTTAAATTCAAACTTATAATAAAATTAGGCAAAAAAGATAGAGATTAAGGTTTTGTTTTTCATTTTATGTTTTAATATTTCAAAAAAAAAATTATATAAATATTGGGTTAAAAGGAGAGGGTTGTAGCAAAATGGTTGGACTAATACCTGCAGGGACGTACCTAAGATTTTTTGCTAGAGTGGGCTAAAACAAAATTTTATATATATATATATATATATATATATATATATATATATATAATAAATTAATAGGAAGTGAACTTTGATGGTATTAAAAAATTATTAAACAATTTGATTAAAGTGATACTTTATAAATTATAATATAACACTAAATTTAGATTATGGTGATGGAACATGACTTTTCTAAATGGAGTAATGGACTTTATAAAACATAGATTTGATAAATACGTTTTTACTGATCGAGAATTTTTAGAAGGAAAAATATCAATTTTTATTTGTAATTACAAATTTACCGAAAATTGTTACATAAACCTACACACAAATTAGAAATTAAGCCAAATTCCTACTGAAAAAATGAACTTAATTACCCCTTGAAACCTAAGGAGTTAAGTTTCGTTTAATTCCAATAGAAGTTGATTCCCTTACATTTTCATTACCAGTTAATAAACACGCACTTAAAATCATGTGTTAGTAAATCAGTAATGCTATTTTGCCCAAATTTGGTGTCCAAATGATGTGGATCCTTAATTTCTCTGTATTATAATTGGATGATTAAAATCATTGGGTTTTAATGATGCCATATCAGTTGAATTCCAAATTTTGAGAAAGCAGTATTACTCTTAGTAAATATAGTGAATCAATTTCATGGTTCAAGTTCACAATGAAGTAAATAGTTTTTGGGGAAAAAAAAATCAAAATTAGCCCTTAGAAACATGAGAGATTTGGTTTTAACTACATAAAAAAATTTAACAGCTTATAACCACATTTTTTAGCAATTACCGAAATATCCCATATAAAAACACTCTCCAAACCCTCTCTCCTCTTTTCTCTCTCATATTTTCCCTCTTCTCTCTCTCTCTCTCTCTCATCTCACATCAATGCCTTCGTCGGAGACAGCACTGCTTGGGTATATATAGTTAGGGTTTTCAAAGAATAATATATATATATATATATATATATATATATATATACATATTATACAGAAATTCTATATCAGTTCGAACTGACAAAAGTTGTATCAGTTCCTTGCATGTGGGCCACTGGATTTAAATACTTTGACTTAGCTGTATGCACTTGTCAGTCAAAGTATTTAAATCCAGTGGCCCACATACAAGGAACTGATATAACTTTTATCAGTTCGAATTGATAATAGAAAGACTGATATATTATAATTATATTTATATATCCCCATCCCCATTTCAATATAATTGTGGGAAAAGTGGGTCCCCATCTCCATTTCAATTTGGGGATGAAAATCATCCGCCCCCGCCCCCCCCCCCCCCCCCCCCCCCCCCCCCCCCAATTTTTCCCTATACAAAAATCCCCAAATAGGGATGGGGGATTGCCACTCATAAATATGATAAGCACACCCATATTAATAAATACACCTATGTCTAAAATTTACAATTAAATTATTACTATAAACACACATCTTAATGCCAATAATACCCTTTTTTAAATGAATGTATTCATTTTAATACATTTTATTTATAAACCCTCTTCAATTATTAATACACCTAATTTCACAAATGATAAATTCTCAAGTTCTCTATGCTCGAAAACACAAATAAAAACAAAATTAATCTTTTGATATAATGCAAGGCTTAGTGTTGTAAATGTATGAGAGCTTAGTAAGCAAATAAAAAAATAAAATAAAAAAAGAAAAAGAAAAATATAATTAAAAAAAATAGCAATGAAGAAACAGAGTTCTCTAAAAATAAAAAATAAAAATAAAAATAAGAAGAAGAAGAAGAGTTCATCTAAGTTTTTAGATATATATATATATATATATATATATATATATATATATATAATCAAAAAGTTCATATCAATTTTAAATAAACAAAAAAATCTTACAGGCATCACCTTCAAAAATCTCATGATATTCAGATATATATCTATTGGATCATCTCTTTCATATTATGCTATTCAACAAGAAAAGCTTAGGATATGACCTAATGCTAATTATTTATAAATTAGGTTTTATCATCAAAATTAGGGTTTATCATAAGTTAGTATTTATCACAAGGTTTTTTTATAAAAAAATAAATAAAAAAATAAAGAGATGTAGTAATTAATGAGATTGCAAATTATATAATAATTATATTAAGTTGGAGAATTGAAAGGGTCAAGGAAGAGGAAAATGTTGTCCGAAGCTAGAGGGATGGGTGAGTAAAATTTTTGTTTTAATAACTTAACCACGTGTTGCTATGTAAGAAAAAGTAATTGTTTTGTTGTAACGGCTATAACAAATGTCACTTTTTTATTGGATCTGGTGATACAAACCCATGTAAGATTTTGTCGTTGTTTAATGGATTAGCCAAAGATCAAGAGATTTAATTGGTCAAAAAAGTTCAGAGATTTGGGAATGGATCTCATTTCAATTAAAAAGATAATTACTTTCTACTTTCCAACGAAATTTGCACTTGAAACCTACTATTAGAAATTTTTATTGACCGTCCAATCAAGTTGTCTAATATTTTTACAACTTCAATATTTTAAATTTTATTTTTACATTTCTAATATAAAATAGACAACATGAATGGACGGTCTCACCTCCCGACAATAACAGGATTTGCTTATGATTAAATTGTTTATTTAAATATTGGCTGTCTAAATTTTTAGGGTAATTACCAATTTGGTCTTGGACTTTTTTTAAAATTTCAAGTTATTTGCGACTTTTATAAAAGTGACCAAATTGGTCCTCACATTTTTCCACTGTGCCAAATTAGTCCCTCTCTTTTTAAAAGTGACCAAATTGATCCCTCTAACTGTTTAACGATGTTAATTTAACAATTGACTTTAACAATTTTAGTTAAAATACGTAAATACCCTTTATTTATCATATTAGAGCAAGGTTGTTTTGTCTTTTATGCATTAAATTTACAACAAAATCCAAAAATATTATGAACTAAACACCATTTATACCTTTTTAATTTAAATTTTCTAAGAAAATCTTAAAAAAAAATAATAAGACAATGTCAATTATACCCTTAATTACCATTCATTCCCAGTTTAGTCTTTTACCATTTTTAAATAATTGTTTTTTTTTTTTTTGTTAATATTATACAAGCACTGTTGTCAAGATTATTCAAAAATCAAGACCCACAAATAAAATAAACAAAAATATACATGTGTTAAAAAAAAACCGTGCATATGCCATTATTATATTGTTTAAGAGTAAAGTATGATTTTACCCTTACATAGTTAAAATTGACTGACGAAACTTAATTAGAGGGACTAATTTGACACTTGAGAAAAATATAAAGACCAATTTGATCACTTTTATAAAAACCGGAAACAATTTGGAATTTTTTATTATAATTAATTAATATTTTTGTTGATCAGTACATTAATCATGGGCTCTCCCTTTCAATCAATCTTATGATTTACTTTTACACCGGAAAGACGATACCTCTCTAGTTTTCATGCCTTTACGCTTTACCTATCAGTTCTCTCTCCCAATAAATAAATGAAAAAAATCAAGTTCAAGCAATATTTATTATTATTATAATTTGTTAAAACAATAATTTTGTCTTGTAGAACAATTAAAATTTTATTATAAAAAATAACAAACAAAAAAAGAATAAAATATAAATAAACATTAACATAGATGATGGCTTGTTAGTTGTTACTATCCCACCCAAATTTTTCATGTTCTCTCTCTTGATGACAAATATTATTAACTTCACAGTGCATGGTGTAGACAAACAACATTATTAAGACGCAAAAGCCTGTATGATATAGAGATAGGATAGAATAAATAGAATTAAAAAGTTTGAATGTATTTAATATATATTTTTAAAGACTATAAAAATCACGAGAAATTTAATATAGACTTGTATAAACTTTAAAAATGTTTATGAAAGTCAACATTACAAGGGTAGCCATTATGGATCGGATGTGGATCTCTCGTGTTTGAAGAAATTCATACTTTGAGTAAATATTTGGGTTGTGTGGCAGTCCAATATGTGCCTCGGAAGGCTTTTTCATGTAGATACATTCCAAGACACTTCATACAAATTTAAAATAATCTAAATATTTCTATTATTGATGAGATGAGGTTGGTATGTGGTATACCCCTCACACTTGCACTACAAAGTTACGGGTTCGAGGTATCTCCCTCCTTAAGGAAACAACAATTTTCTAAATAGAATAAAGTGTGAAACACGCACTGAATATGGACAATTAACTTAATCAAGTGCAGTTCTTATTTTACCTCACTACAAGAAAAATAGGCTTTTATCACATAATTTTATCATGGTTTTTTTTAGCCGTGATCAAGTGATACTAGTCTTTTTAATTCGTCGTATGTTTATGACGTAATTTAAAACTGACATCAAAATATCAAGGTCCTTTAAAATATGCGATAATTGAATAACATTTTTTATTAACCGTGATTAAGCTATCACACGTTTATCACACCGTAATCAAGTTATTACGAATTTTATTAATCGTGATAAAGTTATCATGTGTTTTGTTTTTATGTGTAATCAAATTATCATACTATTTTGTTAGTGTGATAAAGAAAAATGTTTTTTTTTTTTTTAATTTCAAAAGTACACTAAAACTATAATTTTAAATTTTAAATCTCAAATTTATTAGTCACAACACTTTAAGAACAAAAAAATAACAAAGTACAAGCAATCATATCTTCACTTTTTGTAGTGAAATATTAAAATATAAAAAATTAAGAAAAGTTAAAATATAAATTTACGTTAATTTTTTTTATATATTTAAACATATCATTATTATAATTGCTATCCTATTTTAGTTTTTAATTGTTTAAATAAGTGATTAATTACTCTATTTGGTCTAATTGCACATGTGTCAATGAATGATTAAATGGACACAAGTTAATATCATAGGTATGTACACATCATATCTTTACTATATATTTATATTTATTTTAAAAGCTAAATTTTCCCCACTTTCTAACCCTAGCCACCCGCCACTCTCACATCTCTTACCTTTTTTCTTGTTTTTTTTTTTTTTCAATATTCTCTCACTCACAATCTTTACTCTTCACAAATAAAAGAATTCCAGTCATGGTGAGTGTTTAACTTCAAATAAATTCAACACATGATTTGGATTATAAATCTCTTATTGTTCCTATGTATTTATTTATTTTTATTGGTTAATTTGTTTATGTATAACTTGTTACGGTCTCCAGTAGCGAGTGACTTACTTTAACACATTTATATTGTTTTGAATATGAACGTTTATACAAACAGAAGATCATGATCTCTCTCACCTCTATCTATGCAATCGGGCACCGTTTCATCAAAGTTGTCTAAAAGAAAGTTTATGTTGATATTAAAAAGAGGTTAGTTAATTTTCGTTTCGATCTCCTTTTGTTTTCTAATTCTTTTATTGTTAAAATAAGTTTTTATTATGATTTGTTGTTATAGTATAGTTTTAGTATTAGGTTTTTTTTTTTTTTTTGGTTCGTCAAACTTACTCCTATCGTTTCTCATACTATGCAGCTCTATGTTCGAAAGGAAGCCTCAAGGGAGATGAACAAAGATTTTTGTTTTTTTGTTTTTTTTGTTTTGATGTATATAAACAAAGAAAATTTAAACATAGCTTTTATGTATAATAGTTTGTCTTTTAGAATTGATTTTGCTAATAAATGTTTGTATATTTTGGTGATAGATGTTTGTAACATTTTATTTTAATTTCTTCAATGAATTTTGATCTTGAATAGATTTTTTTTTTTTTTTTTTTAAGTATGAATAGAGATCTTTAATATTTATTATATAAATATATATATGGAAAATATTATAATATTAAAAATAAATTAACAAACAAATAAAGCAATATATCTTAACAATATCATCATCAAGAGATTATATATATATATATATATATATATATGGAAAACAATATAATGTGAAAATAAATTAACAAAAAAGTAAAGTAGAATCTCTTGATAATATTGTCAAGAGATTCTATATATAATATATATATTTTTAAATAACTTCGTGACAGTTTTTAGCCATCATCAATTAATCACAATGTTTAAAAGCCGTCAAAAATTAATGAGTTTTTAAAAACCGTGATAAAAATTCATGACGGTTTTTAAAAACTACAATAAAAAGTAAAACTATGATAAACTTTTTATTACAGTGGCTTTAACAACGCTTATAAAACCATCATTAAAACCCTTTCATGATGGTTAAAAACCATCATAAATGACATTTTTTCTTGTAGTGCCTATATATCTATTATTACTAAAAACAAAAATATCATCTATATAGACTATACAAAAACCGGAAAATCTTTTAAAAATTCTATCCATTCTAGCTTGAAACATTTGAGGTGCATTTTTAAAATCCAAATGGCATTACAAGCCATTCGAAATGTCTTTCGGAACAACTAAAGGTTGTCCAAGGAATGGATTCCTTATCTAGCTTTATTTGCCAAAAACCGATTTTACAATCAAATTTGGAAAACCATGTTGCTTTTTGAATACAATTTACTAATTCATCTTTGTTGGGAAGCTTATAGCTATTTCTTAAAATATTATCATTTAATCTTTTATAATTAATGACCATCCTACTTTTTCCTCTTTTTTGCTAACTAGGGTTGCTAACTATAAAAGTTGGGCTCCTATGTCTACTGGTGCTCTCTCTTATTACTCATAGTTCTAAGAGTTCTTTAATATGCATCTAGCATTCTTTTTTATCTTCTAGACTATAGGCTAAAATAGGTTCAAAGCCATCTTGGTTTTATAAAAATATATTTAAAGATCTATTGGCTTCTTCCAAGGAATAAAAACCTTTAAAATAGGGATTTGGAAAATCTTCAACATACATAGCAGCTTCTTGCCATGTTGAATATATTCCAATTTTTCTTCCTCTATAAACTACGTAACACGAAAACTTGTTATTTTCTACAAAATATTGACTTAAAACATTTAGTGAATTTAAAAATCCTTTATTGTCATTTCTAAAAAACCAAATATTATTGAGTAAAGCTTGTTGAGGTTTAGTAAGCTTATCTTTTAGTTGATTCAAAGGTTGAGCAAAAAGGAAATAATAGAACAAAAAACTCCTAAACCAATAGAATTAGAAATAAAAAGTCTAGTTAAAAGCCTCAGCCTAGAAATAGAAAATATAAAACATACTCAACAAGAGTTAAGATCATAGATAAGAACAGTGCAATACCATAATTAAGTTACCTTTTTATAGTATTATTAAATTCACCTAATAGTTCTTTTACGTAGTCTAATTTCTTTCTTAATATATTTATTTTACTATTTTCAAAGAAACTGATTAGATCTGTGATATCCTTATTAGTCTTGTCTATTTTTTATTAATAGATAATTAAAAATTAATTATGTTTCGTAAGGTTCTAAAAAAGTAAATGTTAAGAAAACAGCTGTACAAATCTTGCATTAAAACATTCTACTGTAGCTTTCTTCTTTTTGAAAGAATAATATTATTATTTTTACATAAGTCAAGGTTTTTATGACTATTAGATATGAGTCAATCAGTACACTGTGTATTTAGTCAATTACGACGTCCTATCGAATGTCATGTCCTGAAAATTACTTCCAGCAATAATTTAACTTTGATTGTTAGGTTTAAGTTTACGTTTCTATATACAGTACTTTATTAAAAAAACTCTTTTTGACAATAATTTTATAAGATATAGAAAATCTAGCAGGACATAACTGAAACCTAATTAATTAAGTTGGTGAGAATTTTTTATAGAATCGATAAGGAAAATTTCATGATTAGTTCTATAATTTTTTTACTTACGTTTAATTAACAATATTTTAAAACCGTAGTTGTTTAAACCAAGTTGGAGGTTGAAAATACATAAATACCCTTATTCAAGGACAGAAAACGAAGCTCAGGTTTGGAAGGGCCAAACTATAAAATTCTAAAATTACTAAGGTTAAAATGTAAAATACATATATATAACAAAAAAAATGTGGAAAAGGGACCATGCATGGCTCCCCCTTTGCCTCTATTGAGTTCCGCCCTTACCCTTATTATACTTACCGTTGAACATGTATCATTTAAAAAAAAATAATAATAAAATAAAATAAAAAATCTACACTAATGAGCATGGTAGTTTACTAAATAAATAAATTATCTATCATGGTAGTTTACTTTGATAGATTATCGATTTTAGATGAACACCGAGAAAATCAAGAATTTATGTTCATAAGAAAAGTAAAATAATGCAATATGAAATCAAATGAGGTATAAACACATGGTTTCAAATCAAAATCTATGAATCAAAAGTGTTGTTGGGTCACCAATATTGCAATATGCTAGAGTTTCATATATAAATGCTTTCGAAAAAGGATGATTGAATTTTTGTATAACATTTAATAAGTTGTAGCTTGATTCATAAATCCTAACAAATCCTTTAATAGACTGCATGTGTTGCATTTGTTTAGGAATATTGAAAAAAAAAAAAAAGAGGAACTTATCTTTATTTTATTAAGAAAGAATAAATATGCATGAGTTCAGTTATTAATATCCATTTGGACCACAACATGTAAATTATATTACAATAGGGCTGCCGGGACCTGTCAAAATCAGACAATACATGTGTGGCTCAGATATCTATCCCCACGAACCAGGAGAAAACTCCCTACAAAAAAAATGCTTGTAAAATGCAAATGGTGGAACTCGAACCTCTCACCATTAATGTGGAAGGAAGGTGCACTACCAAATGTGCTAAGAGATGATTTGCATTTATTTATTTTCTTAAAAATAAAAAATAAAAAAATGCAAAAGTAAAGAAAGAAAGTGAGCTCCAATTCATCTTAAAATTTGTTATGTGAGCTTATGGACCAGTTCAGCCCAAAATTTGGTGAATTTTTTTTTCACAATTTCTAACTAATTGCACACCGTTTGTGTTTAAATGTATCAACTTTTGGGCATGGGAAGGTTGTACAAAATTATAAAACGGAAGCTCTTTAGATATTGGTTGGGGTGAAATTAGAATCACGTTTTTATCATTTTATGAAGCCCGTTCAATGTTTTTTAGGAATTGATAGAGTGTTCTGGTTTGGCTTTCAATATAAGCCGAAAGTTTTTTTTTTTTTTTTTTTTTGGATAAAAGTTTTTTATGTCAATCTGCAAGAAGCTCTTTTGGGTAAAGATAAATTTTCTCAATTATATATCCTCTTTGAATTTTAGATACCCCATTATATACCTATTTCAAAAGTTTCTTTGCACAGAGTTGGCAGGCATGCAACCAGTCACTAAACTAGTTCTCTTACCTAATGAAGATAAAAATGGTGATAGTACTCTTGAGTCTTGAAGACTTCTTTTCAATGGTAGCCTTTGGACTGATAGACTTGTTATTGTGATGATGATGATGATTGATGACAAATATCCAAACCAGCTGCATAGCTCCTGCATGACTTCATTCTCATTTTGTAAGAACTTTCTTTGCAAGATCTTCAATGTTTGTTCACACATTTGCTAGAGATGTCAATGATTTAGACTTCCCTTTGATAAAACTTTGAAAGACCTCTCCTGCAAAATTCATCAAAAATTAGTACATCAAATAATAAATATAAAAATATTGATCAATTAATCACTAATAATTAAAGAAACTCATATTTACATATGATACTTACTTTATAGGGAGCTGAGCCATGAGAGTAGATAATTCATATAAAGGTCCATTTGAAGAAGATGATGTACTTGATGTTGAAGAAGATGCATCATCCTCTTCAACAAAGTCCGATGATGATGAACACAATGAAGAAGATGGAGAGTTTATTGAATCATCTTCCATGGAAATTGAATGATCACAAATTTCACCACCACCTTTCATCATAACCACCCATTTATCATCTCTAAAACCTCCATTATCATAATTGCCTGCATCAATAATCTTCCTCAAATTCAGATGTTGAAACATTTTCTTGCCACCTTCCATAATATAACCAACCACCCACTTAGCTAGAGCTTCTTCAAATTCAGATGTTGAATTAAACTTGGTTGTCAAACGAACAAGGATATATGTATATACAATTTTTCTATTGTCAATTTGTTCTGATATAAAATATATCAGGACGAAGAATGTGCACCATTGGATTTATATACTTTGACTCAAAGTGTATACATTTGTCAAAACTTCTTCATAATTTATGATTCACATTCTTCGTCCTGATATATTTTATATCACGACAAACTGATAGTAGAAAGACTAAATATATATATATATATATATATATGGGCAGGATCCATGGCCTCATTTTTTTACATAATATTTGACACACTTTTATGTCCATTAGATTCTAGGTGTTTGAATGGTCCAGATTTAATGGTCATTAATTAACTTTGTTATTTTCTATGGGTTTTTACAATTTGGTCCCAACTTAATTGATAAACATCACTTTTTTACTCTTCAATTCAAATTTTATCAATTTGTTCCTTATATAATTGAAAATCAATCAAATTAGTTCTACCGTTAGTCAACTCTAGTCAAAGTCCTACCGTTAGTCAAAGAGTTGACTAACGGTATTGACTAACGGTAGGACTAATTTGATTGATTTTCAATTATATAATGACCAAATTGATGAAATTTGAAGTAAAAAGTAAAAAAGTGATGTTTTCTAATTAAGTTGGGACCAAATTGTAAAAACCCCTTATTATTAGATATGCCTATATTAAATGATACTTTATTTTTAATTTTATTTTTCATATAACATAAAAATAGTTACTTTTGTTGTGACCGCGACACATAATATATAATAAATGATTCTATATTCTTAAAAAAAATTTCCATATTCTAATATATCTAATTATATAACATAACATATAATACTAATAATATTTTTTAAAAATATATATAATAATAATCTTATATTTCCAATATATGATATATATAATAGTCTGAATTTCTGGAGTTTACAAAATCATCAACATACACATTAAATGATACTATTAATAATAATCATATATATAATAACAATCATATATATTTTTTTAAATTTCCCATATTCTAATAAATAATTATAATTATAATGGATGGTGGAGATTCAATCAGAAAATTTGGAAATATAATTTTAAATTTTTTTTTTTTAATTTACCAGATCTCTTCGAATCTGAAAATTTCCATATTTAAATAAATTGGTTATTAATATATGTCATGAACCTCCGCCATATGTGTTACGTTATAAACTACAACCCCAAAACACACGTACAAACTAATGGGATGGAATTGGAATAGTTGTAACTAAATAACCATGACTTTCAAAAATTTATTATTATTATTATTATTACTAAATAAATGATATTATTTAAAAAAAAAAAAAAAATTCATATAACATATAATAATAAGGGGTTTTTACAATATGGTCAAAACTTAATTGGGAAACATCACTTTTTTACTCCTTAATTCAAATTTCATCAATTTGGTTCTCAGTCAAAGTGACGGTTTTGATTAACTGTAGGAATGATTTTCAATTATATAAGAACCAAATTGATGAAATTTGAAATAAGGAGTAAGAAAATGATGTTTCCCAATTAAGTTGGGACCAAATTGTTAAAACCCTTATTTTCTATTAATATTTGTATTTTTTTCTCACCTAAATTTTACTATTTCATTTCATTCTCTCTCCTCATTTAAATTTCATCTATCCTCTCTTATCTTTTTTCTCTTTTGCGTCTCAAGTCTCAGTAGACAACAGTTTTTTTTTTATTATTTTTTTTATTTTTTTATTTTTTATAGCAAACAACAGACAATAACATGTTTATTATTTCAATTTTTTTTTCTCTTTTCACTTTGATTTTTTTTATTTTTTTTATTTAGGGAAAGTATTATTTCCCCCCTATATTTTAACCTATTAGTAAATCTCATCCTGTATTTTCATTAATGGCCGTTATCCCCCCTGAAATTGAAAGTATTTGCCATGTTCCCCCTTTCCATTAGCTTTTCTATCAAAAATGTTAATTTTAATATTAAAAGACATTTTTGCCCTTGAATAGTTGAGGTTAGTGAGAAAATACAATTATGCCCTCAAACACAAATTTTAAAAAAAAAACTTAAAAAATAAAAATAAAAATGATAGTGATCTAGAGATCTCTCTAGATCTCCATATCGATTTCAATTTTCCAGAATTTCTTTCAATAGGGGTTTTGATTTTTTACTATTTTTAATCACAAAATAAAAAACCCAGAATTTGAAACCAATGATTTTCAATTCCATTCATCAGAATCAAAACAAGAAACTGAAACCAAAATTTATTTATTTTCAAATGATTCCATCAATCAGAAATTAAAAGACAACTGAAAAAAAAAATGAAAGTAGTTTTCCATATCAACATTCAACACCAAAAACCAAACACATCCATCTCCAAAACCAAAACCCACCACCATTCATGTCAATCATCAACCCTAACCCTCAAATCCAAAAGCAAACCCATCAACCACACCATCACTAGCTTAAATCCAACCAAGCCCATCTACCACAACAACACCTGTCGCTGTCGCGAAACGCCCATCCATTCAACTCGCAGCGACGGCTACCCTTCTGTCAAAGGATAAAAAAATAAAAAAAAAGAGGGAAGAAAAGATAAGAAGAAAGAGAAGGGTCCTTGACGAAATTGTAGATAAAATTTACCATTTTGAATTTTGAATTTTGAGCAAAAATATATAAAATAAAATACATACTTTTATTATTTGTGAACCATAAAAATATAAATTTAAAAATTGAGCATAAAAATTTAAATTTAAAATTAAAATTAAAAACTAAGCATAAATATACTAAGTATAAATATAAAATTTAAAAACTAAGCATAAAATTAAATAATAAAATTTAAAGAAAAAAATTACCTTTGTACTTTGGTGCCTTGGTGAAGAGATTAGAGAATAATAGTTAGAGATTAGAGATTAGAGAGTGTGGTAGTAGTAAGTAGTGTAGAGAATAGAGAGAAAGTGATAGTAGAGACTAGAGAGAGAGAGAAAGAATGAAATAGTGTAGAGAATAGAGATTAGAGAGAGAGTAATAGAGAGAACGTGTATGAAAATTGGAATGAGTGGGGTATTTATAGGAAAATTTGAAATGTGGGTAAAAATATAAAAATAGTAGTTTTAAGGGGTCGGTTTTGTAATTTTTTAAAAAAGTTGTGCAACCTCCGTTGGCTTCACCAATGATTAACATTTTATTTTTTAAAAAATAATAAAATATTCAATCCAACCAACGGTTGGAATTAAAAAAAAAAAAAATTAATGGCCAGTGAACGAACGGTCGACATGGCGTGCCAGCACGCTGTGCCGATCGTTGGCCATGGCACTAGGGCCTAGTGTGTCGTGCCATGCCGGCACGGCAGGTCGGAACTCTCGGCCCCACAAGGCACAACCCCTTGTGCCGTGCTAGCCTAAGCATTGCCTGCCTCCTTGGCGGGCCTAGCACGCGGCCCGGCTCGGCCCAATTGACACTATTAGTTTTTGAGTGAAAGTGGGGGCAAACTTGGTCCCCATTTTATAATTGGAGGAAGTTATGGGTAGGGATGGTCATTTTCCCCCGGGACCCCAAATCCTCACTCCCCCATCCCCATTTGGGGGCAAATTTTTTGGGAAAAATGGGGATAGGAAGGGGGGTGGGAAATCATCCCCAAATTAGGGATGGGGATGGGGGACCCCTCCCCATCCCCATTTTCTCATTTCCCCAAAATATTATATATAATATATTAAATATTTTTATTTTTATTTTTTCAATATTTTTATTCTTAATAACTATATATACATCTTTATTATGTAAATTTTGTATTAGATGTTATTTTGTATTTAAATTTAATGGATTATGCGTTTTTTTATTATGTAATTTTGATTGATATAGGGAAAATGAGGGAATGGGGAACAAGGGGACCCGGGAAAATGGGGAAACGGGGAAACGAGGAAAAATAGGAAAAAAAACGAGGAAAACAGGGATGGGGGTAGGGGGACCTCCCTCCAAAACTAACCCATCCCCATTTTCCCCAAATGGGGAAATGGGGGGGCGGGGTGGGGGTGGATGGGGGAGGGTTTGGCAAATGGGGATTGGGGATGGAGGGACCTGTATCCATCCCCATTTTCCCATTGGCTAGCCCTAGTTGTGCGGGACCCCCCCCCCCCCCACACACATTTCCCATTTCCCGTTTCCCGTATATATATATATATATATATATATATATATATATATATATATGTATATATATGTATGTATGCAGAAATTATATTATCAATTCGAATTGACAAAAGTTATGGGCCACTGGATTTAAATACTTTGACTTGGCTGTATGCACTTGTCAGTCAAAGTATTTAAATCTAGTGGCCCACATACAAGGAACTGATATAACTTTTGTCAGTTCGAACTGATAATAGAAAGACTATGTATGTATGTATATTAGTTTTATTTTTATTTTATATTTAAAGTGTAAATAAATAAATAAAACTAATATATTAACTTGAGTTAATAATTTTTTTTTTTTTTTTTTGAAAGATACAACAACAATCAACCACAGGAAAAGATACAATCAAGAGTAATATATTAACTTGAGTTAATAATTAGTTCTTAGTATTTGTACTTGTTTTGGATTTCTTTAAACCAATTATATATTTTAGAACGAATATTTTGATTACTTTTTAGATTGGATATTTTAACAAGGTCAAATTAGAGATTGGGATGACCGGTATTCGAATTTTGAATTCTAATTTTCGGTATAAAAATTAAAATACTAAAAATATTACAATATTAAAATATTAAAATACTAATATAAAAATTCTGATTTATATTAATATTAATTTTTGGGATGAGTTGTAACAACTTTTATGGCTTTGGTAAAAACCTTTACAGCTCCAGTAACCATTTTTACGACTTTGTGACCATTTTTATATTTTAATTTTGTAGTTTAAATATTTTTATTTTTGCTCCCAAAGGCGTAGCTCTGTTGGTAGATTGACGAGCTTAAGGCTTGGGCAAATGACTCCCAAGTTAGTGACTCGAATCCTACCAATGACAAAAAGCTTAAAAAAAAATACCTCCTATAAATATGTGGATAGATAGATAATGTATATATATATATATATATATATATATTATTTTAAATAAATTTTCTTTATTTAAATACTTAATAAAAAATTATTAATTATTTAATTGAAGTTTTGATGTTTGGTTGACTTGTGTCCGCTAAACATTAAAGCTTCATCATTTTCGTTTGCACATACAGGGGAGTCAGGGACTTTTAGGGCTTGTCCGGTAGGTGTTTTTTGCACCGTTTTCGTTTTCATTAACATGTTATATATATATATATATATATATATATAGTGAGTCTCTCATGAGGGATCCTTTATTATAATTTTGGTAAGGACCATGATGAAAACACATCGACTTTAATGAATTTTAATCTGAATTTTTTGTGGATAATGATTTCAATGAAATCTACATACAAAATTTTTTTAAGAATATTCCGAGTACTAGAACTATTTTTCTTGAATTTTCCTATATTTCGCCTATTTTCCGATGCCTTCATATTTAACAAAATTTGGATAAATAGTTATAGTACTCGAAAAATTCTCAAATTTTTTTCATATGCAGATTTCATTGAAATCATCATCCATAAAAAAATTCAGATTAAAATTCATTAAAGTTGATGTGTTTTCATCATGGTCCTTACCGAAATTAAAATAAGGAATCCCTCATGAGAGACTCACTGTATATATAAATGTTCAAATCATTGCACACCGATATAACTTCATTAATGCATTGGATGTAGATCATTAGATTTATATACTTTGACTCAAAGTATATACACTTGTCAAAACTTCTCCATAATCAGTGATCCACATGCATTGGTATTGATGTAGTTACATCAGTGCGCACTGATGTGAACGAGACGAGACCATATATATATATATATATATATATATAGGGTGAAATCCAATTTAATCCCTCTAGTTTGACCTATTACACAAACTGGTCCCCCGGTTTTCAGTATTATCCCGTTAAGTCTTTCTGTTAATATTTCCGTTAAAAAAGTTGTTTTTGACAGGGTCAGAGGGTCAAATGACCCTGCTGCCCCAAATTAAAAAAAAAAAAAACAAAATATATATATATATAAAATATATATATATATATATATATATATATATATATATATATATATAAACTCCAAATTATAAAATTAAAAATTAAATTCGAATCAGACCCATTTAAACCCAGATATTCAAACCCATTCAAACCCAATCAAACACACAACCAAAACCATTAAACAACAAAATCACATCCACCACCACCATCTCCATCTCCATCTCCATCTCCATCTCCATCCAAAACCACAAACCGGCCATTACCACCACCACCAAACACAAATCCACCACCACCATCTCCATCTCCATCAAACCGACCACCACCACTGAACATAAAAAAATTGTAATAAATTAAAAAATATTACAAAACCGGAAATATTATTTTTTGTCCTAAAAATACCCAATCATCGATCATAACTCATTAGTTCATCATCTTCAAAAAAAAAAAATTAAAAAAAAAAAAACCCAAAAAAAAAAACGATCAGTCCATCGATCATCAGTTCATCACTTCATCATCTTCACGGCTTCACCCAACTCCCTACCATCTCCCATACACCACCACAACTACCACCCCACTAGATCCCAAACCTCATCAACGCCAAATACAACATAATCCCTCATCACCCAAGAAAATCATACCCATGTCTGTCAAAAAAAAAAAAAAAAAAAATTCAAACCGAAACCCATTACCATTATCAAACCATTGAAGCCTAATCGAAAACCCCCAATTGAAAACCCTAAATCGAAATCAATCGCCGCTGAATCTGCTTCTATGGTGTGCCCGCGTCGTTCGCGGGTGTCCGCGTCGTTCGCCGTTTGCCGTTTGCAGTTCGCCGATGAAATCGACCCTCTCCGAGTTGTTTGTGTTCTTCTCCGGCCTCGATCGTTTCTCTTTCTCTCTTCCTTTTTCTCTTCTATTTCTTCTACTGCTTCGTGCCAATCCACCGCCGTCACACTGTCGCCGACCCTTGCACCGTTGCTGGAACCAATTGCCGCCGGTCTTGCTGAACTTCCCTACCGATCTACCCTTCCCTCCCCTCTTTCTTTTCTCTCTCTTTCTTCTCCATCATGAAAACATTGATAAGTTTTTTTTTTTATATTGTTTTATTTTTATTTAATTTGATTTTTTTAAATATTTTTTTAAATCAAATTTTTAATTGTTTTTAATTTAAATTATTAATTTTAACCTTGCTTTTACCATTATACCCTTAATGATCTCATGGAACCCTAATAGAATTGGATGGTAGGGATTGAAATTCGGATTTTTATAAATTAAAGGGACCTGTCAAGATAAAGCTAAAAACCGGGGGACCAGTTTGTGTAATAGGTCAAACTAGAGGGACTAAAATGGATTTCACCTATATATATATATAGTTTTTCTATTGTCAGTTCATCCTGATATATTGGAGATTTACATACTTTAACTCAAAGTGTATGGACTTGTCAAAACCTCTCCATAATGTATGGTTCATATTCTTCATCTTGATATAAAATATATCAAGACGAACTGACAGTAGAAAGACTATATATATAAATTTCTCTTTCGATTATGATTCCGACGTTGGAGGAGGATCTCACCTCCTTTGGTGTTGGAGCCGCCAATTTGCTCCTCCAAGAGAAGATCCACGCTCCTTTGATTTTTTTTCTTTTTGAAATATTTTAATTAATTTTCATTTAATTTATATTTTAAGAAAATTCTTTGAATTCTTTGAACTATTTTAATTATTTTTCATTTAATTATTTATATTTCATTTAATGTTTAATGTTTTAAATTCTTTCTTTAATTATAATTTTTATTTAATAAAAAATTCCGACTTAGTTGATAATTATTTGGGATGAATTATTGTCAAATTCTGATATTTTTCGGTTAACTTACCGAACGCGTTTTTAGGGCCAGTTTGGTATTGCTGTAACTTTTATAATAATCATTATTAACTGTGCTGAAAGAATAATCAGCTATGAAGTTAATCAATAGATGTTTGGTTAATTGTATTTTTAAAACTACTGTATAGCTCAAAAGCAGTATACATATGTTTAGTAATTTTATTGCAAAAGTGCTGAGATTAGTTATAATGACTAAAATATACATGAGTTTAGGTCCCTATTTCCTTTTTTTTTTCATTAATTATATATATTAAATCACTAAGTAGAATATTTAAATTGGAAAAAAAAAATCCATAAGAACAATAAAACTATTTTTAAAAGATTTTATAAATCAAATCAATATTTAAATAGAATACTTTAATTTTTTCAATTTTAAGATGAAATAATGTATATAAATGATTTTAACTTGATTTCATAAGGATAATAATGATATTTTAAAAGATGCATTAAATGGTGAAATAGATTATTTCATAATCACTTTTAATAAGTAACCCCCCATTTACCTCTCAAAATCACTGCCAAAACTTGTCAGATTATCAATTAATCACTTTTGAAAGTTTTACCGAACATCATTTTATATCAAAATTATAAAATAATCTAATTTTAACTTTTCAAAAGCAATACCACACTAAGGCTATGTTTGAGATTGCTTTTACTTGAGAAATAATCATTTATTTCTCAAGTTTTGAACAAATGGGTGTTTGGTAAACTTCTCAAAAGTACTTATTTTACAATTTGCTCCTTCAATAAGGAGTTTTTGAGAAGTTGGTAAGGGGTTGCTTTTTGAAGCAAAAGCTAGCTTATTGTTTATGCAATGTCCAAAATACCCTCATTATTTTAATAAAAGACAATATTACCCTTATATTTAATAATAATATAATAAAAAATAAAAAGAAAAAAACTTAAAATTTCTTTTCAAAAAAAATAATAATTTAAAAAGTATAAACAGGAATGGTGGCCACTGCCGTGGTGGCCACCGCTGGAAGTCGATGCCGGCAGCTGACCGACATTCTCCGGCGATGAAGTTGCCGGAAGAAACCAGCACCTCCGGCAGCGGAAGATGCAAGAATGGATGAGGCGAGAGAACAGATGGAGGAGGACGTCGACGCGAATCCAATCGCGATTCCATCGTCAATCCGGCGCGAATCTGTCGTCAATCCGGCACGAATCGTCGGCGATCTCGGTGGCACGTGAAGGAGGCTGACGACGATCTCGGTGGATCTGGAGACGGAGGAGGAATTGGAGAGTGACGCCGCCACGCCGGAGTTTGCAGAGGTTGAAAGTGTGTTGGTGAAGAAAGGGAACTGAGTTGACTCGGAGGAGTCTGAGTTGACTCAGTCAGGTTCTTTTGTTGTGTTTTAAAAATGAACCGAGTTGACTCAGTGAGAAGTGATTGAGTTGACTCAGCCATAAATATATATATTTTTTTTTCTGTTTAAATTTGTTATTTATTTCTTTTAATATGCTTTAGATTTATATTATTAATGATGTCTATTTTAGTAATTCTATTCGATACATTTTCTATCCTTTCAAAAGTTAAGCAATTTTAAAATTTAGTTTACCAAACACTTACCAACTTTTTCTTAAATTGATTATTTCCTAAGTGAAGCTATAAGTAGATTTTTTCTTAAGCAAAGCAATCCCAAACATAGCCTAACCTTGGTCTTTTTATTTTAAAAATACAGCTTTCAGTCTATTCTAACATACTCATTCTCGGATTTTGAAATTGAAATCAAAAACCCTATTTTCATTTTTGTTTTTCTTTTCGAAAACCTGTAGGGATACATTTAACGCTATTTTTTTTTTAAAAGCTCATTTAACGCTACTTTTCTAAATGAAATCTTTGCTAATAAATCTAGACAACTGATTAGACATTCCCCAATTCATCTCCCAATTCGTACAATTACAATTTACACGGACGCCAACTCTTTGTACCCATCTGATTCTATTTCCATTTTTTTGTGGGTTTTTTTTTTTTTTAATTGAATTGGGTGCTCGTTTTTCGCCGATCCAGATTGGTTTCTGTAACAAGCGTTTTGTGGGGTTCTTTGATTTTCAGGCAAGTTCTTATGTACTCGTTTGTAGATCTTTCTTCGTTTTGTGGGTAATTGTTTTGTTTTATTGTGACAGCTTGTTTGGTTGCTGGGATAATGACGGAAAGAAACGAAAAGAAAAGAAAAGAAAATTATGTGACGTTTGAATCAGTTGTTTTATGTTTTTAATGGCTTCTAAGATAATAATTTGTTTGAATACTGAACTTGGCGCAATAGTTGTATGACACTTAGTTGAGCTAAAAGAGGGATTTTTAAGATTTAAAATTTAGAATTTGAACTATTTTCCTTCATTTTCTGAGTAACCAAACGGATCATTGCTTTAGTTTCCACAAAACCCATCTTGAAATCAATGTGTTTCCTGAAATCAATGTGTTTTTCTTGGATTCTCTTTGATAGGCCTTGATTTTCGCTCACTTGGAAGTTTTATGAGGAGAATACCCCAGTAGAGTTTGATTGGAGAAGTCAGTTAAGTAAAGACCTGGTGCTTTTTTATGAGTAGGTAGTCATGGAAATTTTAGTGGAAATGGTGGTTGAAGATGATGAGAGTTGGCAATTTTGATGGATGAAAGAGTCGTGGACATGAGTCGATCGCCATCTTTCTCTGTGAAGCAAGAGCTTAGCATAAAGCCAGACCTGGAATCTTTGCAACAATGGGTTGTTGCATTTTGCACCATTCGATTTGATCTTGAACAAGGCCAGCTCATTGAAGATTGTTACCCACCTGGTTGTCTCACACAAAATGAGGAACTTGAGGTAGCGTTTAGTTCATTTCCCGATTCTGTTTCCCAGCACCAAAACCGCTCAAGCATTCATGATTGCATCTTCTTTTTCCGGTTCCAGAGGCAGAAGAGTCCTCCACAGGGCAATTTGACTTCATCCGAGATAACTGAAATTGATGATAAAGAGATATCTTCAAGGTCCAGTAAGGACAAGATATTCAATAGATCGAAAAGTAGAAATAATAGCAGAGGTTCCGAGTACTTGTATGGTTATGTGTTTAATAGGCAACGGCATGATGAGAGGCTTAAGCGAGGCGGGGAACAAAAATCTGTGGTGATTTTGTCTCATTGTCCTTATTCTAGTGTGTTTAGACCTTTGTTACAAATAATGGGTCCTTTGTATTTTGATATTGGAAAGAAAGCTATTGAGCATATTGCTGCTTATGTTTCAATGTGGCCTCCTCCTGTGCCTGGTAAGCTAATGGAGCTTCCTATTGGGAATGCCATGCTTAAAGTGAACTTGCCACCGTCACATAGTTTGCCCTTGGAAAGTGGAATGTTGTTCGAAGAGTCCACTTCCTCTATGGCACCTTTTCTTCCTAATAATCAGTCAGTCCCACAAGGTCTATTTCATGATTCAGATATTTTTGGTACATTTCGGGGCCTCCTATTGCAGTTATGGGTGTTATGGGAGTTGTTACTTATCGGTGAGCCCATTCTTATTATAGCACCAACACCTCCCCAATGTTGTGAGGCTGTTGCTAGTCTTGTAAGTTTAATTGCTCCACTGCTTTGTAGTATTGATTTTAGGCCTTATTTTACCATCCATGATCCAGAGTTTGCACATTTAAATGCACTTCAGGAGGGGGACACTTTTCCTCCCATGGTTTTGGGTGTGACAAACCTTTTTTTCCTTAAATCTTTGCGTAATATTCCCCACGTTGTATCAGTTGGAAGCCCTGCTCCTAATTTAAACCGGGCTACTCTTGCAAGTAGGGCCTCTACTGGCAGAATTGCTGGTAGAGCAGAAGGTTTTGGTCTTCAACAGCTCTCTCTTAAGAAATTTTCTCCTTCAAATTTGCTCAATGCTGTGAAGTTGAGGAGAGATGGTCCTCTATGTCTCATGACAGAACATAAGGAAGCCATTTGGAGCACTTATGCTGCAACAACCAAGCCGGACACTTCTATCTTGAATAGGCTTATTGATGCAGGTATGTCTCCTAGGGTTGAAGAGTCAATGTCAGTCGTCAACAATGAGATACTGCGCCGGCATTTCTTGGAGCTCACTACCAACTTTTTGGCTCCTTTTGGCCCATATTTTAGGACTATAACACCTTCTGAAGGATCTTCTCCATTTATTGATCCTCCTCCTCTCCCTTCATTTAATGCTGATGAATTTCTTTCAAGCTTATCAGCAAGAGGGGCTGGGAAGTTTCTGTTGAAGCGGATGAGATCTAATTGGCTAGACTTATACAGGTAGTGAACCTTATTTGTCATTTTTATTTATATCATTTACTATGACGCATCTGTTTGTTTACTCACTTATGGTGTTCTTCACTTTGATTCTTTACTCATATCTTTAGTTTGCTACTGCCTTGTTAATTAATCTTTTTATTGTTTGCTGTTGAGATATCAGATAACTGATGCTTTATGTGTTATTGCAGGAGGTTTCTGAGAGGATCAAACTTTATGCCATGGTTTCAAAGAAGACGTGCTGCTGCAGAACAAGAACAACATAGATTATGGAGGCAGGCAAGAATGAGGACTGACATACAGCTGCTTATATCCAAAATGTCAGAATTGGAAATTGTTGATTCATTCAATGCTATTGAGAGGCATCTTAGTCAAGAAATACAGGTAATATTTATCTTTCTTTAGGATAATATGTAGATCTCTATTAGGATTGGCATTCTTTTTTTATATGATAATGGATGTTGTCGCAAACTCGCAATAGAATATTCCAACTTCTAGGAGAGAACCTTTTTATTGAGCCTCTTTAATCGGTACCACTTTACCACTTCTGAATCATGTTAAGCCAGAATTCATCTGTTCTTGGAAGGATATGTCAAAAGATAAACGCTAGTATTATCTGTCACTACAAGACAATGCACAAAGGGTGAATAAGTAGATATTGTCATAGTGTTTATATTTTACAGGGTCATATAGGTGTCTTCGTATGGATAATGTGGTTCAAGAGGGATAACCAAATGACAGCTGAGTTCACAAGGGATTGTTTGTACTGAATGTCTGACAAGTTGTATATGATCACTTATTGTCTGCTGAATTGAGCACTCTTCTCTGATCTTCTTCCTTGTGTTTCCGTCATGCTTGGTTCTTGTTGAGTTGTCAAGCAGAGAACTTAGAATTGACTTGATCTCACATGATACTCAGTGACTTGTTAATTGTTGGATTGGTAGAGGTTAGCCAGGTAGCTGGATAGAAAATTAGTTGTATCTTTTCACTGAATGTGTTGGGAATTATCGGATCTGTTTTTGCTCTTAAATTTTATCTCCACACAATCTTGCCCATATCATTAATCATTTTTTTAAAAATATATTTTGAGCGTTTAACTCTTTCAGATCAATGTTTTCTTGAATTTTAGATTAGATCATGAGACATTTTTGGTCAACTGCATTCTTCTAAACTCCTTGGAACTCTTTCTTCCTTGTTGTGTAAGTGCATTAATACCACTTATTAGCTAAACTTTACTCATTAGAGTCCTTGCAAATTAAACATGAATTTCCAGCTTGAGCATTGAACATGTTTTCTAATTCATAGAAGAGGTCTTTTCAGTTGAATTTCTGTGATCATCATTTCAATCTAAAAGAGGAAGATATAAATGTTTATTGTTTATGGCTAACTTTTGTACAGCATATGAATCACTTTTAATCTAATTGAATTTGAATAATCTCATGGCTTTCTTAAAACTACGAGAGGGAACTTGTTAAATTTGTTTACACTCTTTTACCTCAATGTGTTTCCAACTACTTATTTGATTTTAGGCTTAGTAGAAACGTCATCTTCTGTTGACACTCAATTATCTTTGTGACCATCCAAATCTACATATCCATGTTATTTTCTTGAGGTTATTGTTTTTGATTATTGTCTGAAAGGAATGACCAAAAGAATTGAATTTCTTAATATTTTGGTGAAGCTAGATAAATTAAAGTCAGTCCTGTTCCTAATTACATGCTGTTGTTGCTGCTTTTACTTTATTAAGTATTCTAGACAAAGAGCCTGAAATGGTTCCAGATGAGGGCTTATAGAAAAGAAAATGAAAAAAAGCAGAGATTTCTAATGGAAGTGGGATATGCAAAATTGCCTCTGCAATAATACTGTTACCCTACTGTTTGACCAGGGAGTCTGATTTTTTGTCTGAGATGTCCGACTTGGAATAAGTTAGTTAAATGGAGGCGTATTGTTCAAAAGATATTTTTGTCAAATTTTCAAATAGGCCGAGGATGATATAAGCCTTAAACATGGAGTGGAACAGTAGTCCACTTGGTGAATAACAGATCTATTAAGCAATAAGGATACCACTTTAAACAACGAGTTCATAGTGTTTCAAATACTTAATACAACCTTGCTTTGATTTTCATGATTAAAGGGTATTTTTGTTACTTGTATGTTGTATCCTGTCATGGTAGTTGGTACGGATTTGGAAAATATCAGTCTTTGGTTTCTGGGACCCATTGAGAAGGATTTCTAAACATATAGATTGGTTATAGCTTTAGTGTAAAAATTGTAATAATAATCAAAGGATGCTAAGCAATAGCATTAGGAAGCAGAATTTGCATTGCATTCACAAACTTTACATGGTGACTGATTTTCATTGTATCATTCGTCTGTAAAATTTTGATTTATAGTCCTTCAATCGGACCCATGTATGCAAATTGCAAAATGCTTGGGTTTCAGGAAGCAAAAATTAAAAATTAAAAACTGTCAACTTAGACTAACACCAGAAGTGATGTAAAAGTTTTGATTTGGGTCCTTTTTGTCACTTTTGATTCTTTGTAGGGATCTTTTTGAATGCTCTCCTCTTTTTGGTCCTTCAGGTTGTCCCTTTTTAGGGCTCTTTTGTCAAAAATATTCTTTTGTTTCCTATTATTAAAAAAAAAAAAGGACATATCACCAGCAGTGGTAGCAATAGAGTTATCTTTTTTCTATCAAAGCAATCATGAGCATATCTGGTGGTATTTTGTATCATATGTCTGCTTGCAATAATGAGACCAATAGAAATGCCACGACCAAATTTACTGGGCAGAAGTATAACAGAATTACTATAGAGTAGCAAATATTATTTGAAAAGGAGAATGTTTCTACAGTGTATCTAGATAGATTATGATATAGAGTACAAGACTATTGGTAAGAAATTGATCTTTTAGATTTATATGTTCTTTCATGTACTCCTCTCCTGTTTGTCTTAAACATGGGCCAATAAGTGGAAATAGTATCTTCAGTTCATTTACATGACAACTGCATTTTTCCATCTCTATTTTCTTGTTTCCAAAAGATATGATGGAAAGCTCCAAATTACTTTTCATTTATGAGTGTTTCAACTCTTAGGTGACAACTTTTCCATTATTCCACTTTATATAATTTGAACTTTCTTGAGAATGATATAGTGCTGACAAAGCCATTCAATTATTTTATGGGCAATTGCATCGATAAGGGCAAAGTGTAAAATGCAGTAATCTATTGGAACATTGAATTTAGGTTGTGATAGTGAAATGACTGACCTCACCCCTTGCAAGCCCAAGAGGTGAAATATGAAAAAAAATTCAGCTGGTGTTCACAAGGCTAAGCAGATATGTCACCACATGCATATTTACTAAATTCTGTTGAGCATATTTCAATGTCAAACATTGTACTTTTGATTGTGCCCTTGATATATATATCTAATGCTTGATATCATTCATGACTGGAAAAGTATAAGCTCATGCGAATGAGTAACCCATAATAGTATTACTACTTTCTCACTAAATGCAATCTTCAGTTGCAGCAATCTGGATTGGCTGCTGCAGACTCTGCGGCCACTTGCCATAAACTAAGGGGAGATCTGCAGGCAGTGTATAATATACTTCCCAAGGATATGCAGGAGCTTTTGCTTGTTAACCCTCAAAGGGCAGCTCTTTTACAAGTCCAGAACTGACAAAACTTCCAGGTCGCCCTCAAGTACAAGTTAGAGTTTCACCTTCCACTTCACCAACGTAGTGTATGCATGATATGGCTAGGAATGAGGTGGCTTCAGATATAGTGTCTTCTCATGCTACTGAAGGATGGGACCATTTGTAATTATATTGTAGCTTCCTTCTTTCATGGGATTGGGGAGAATTTCTCCAACTTCAGGCACAAGTTTTAGTCTAGGTGAGACTGTTATCTTCTCAAAAAATTTATTCTTTACTTTTTGGGTCTCTTACGTCTTGCTGTGTTGTGTTCTTGCATCTCTGAGCTTAGATATCTGTCCAAAACTACATACAAACAGATTAGATCATTCCAAATTCATGGCTTATTGTTATTTTTCCTCTTAATGATAAGTTAGAGCTCCATAGTGTTACATTATGAAAGAGCTCTATGTGAACTGAAGCACAAGCACTCAGGGTGGAACTCAAGACACATTAGCTTTTGTAATTTACTTGAAGCTTTGTTTTCATTACTTGCCAGGGGTTTTAATGTGTTGTTCAAGACTCACTCCTTTCATCGAAAAAGGGTAGGAAATGGAAAAGAGAACATAAGATTATTGGGTACAATTGTCATGTGATTTGATTGTGTCTCATCCTCCCATGACTGCTGTTGCTGAATTATTAATCAAGAATCTGTAGTTACTGCAAATTATAATCTCCCAAGATTCCATTTCCATCAGCATTACAGGATTATAGTTGGACCACAGCCTCAATGTTGTGTCTTATCCTTACTATAAACTGTCAAAATTTTGATGTGTTAAATTGATTGTTGAAGCTGACAATCTTGATATTTTCTAGTATCCGATCCTAATAAATCTCAGATTTTGATGTTCGTGGGTCCTTGTTGTTCCTCTTCATAAAAAAAAATTAAAAATTAAAATTAAAATTGATGCTTGGTTGTTCCATTTGCAAGGATTTTATTAAGGGCTTGTTGGTGCACCACGTTGTAGGAGTTTAATATGTATTAGAATAATGCAATACAATGTTTGGCTTGTTTTGCATTGTTCACTGTATTGTATTAGCTAATATATTTTAATTGGTCTAATACGATGGATGTCGTATTAGCTAATACAAAGGAAGGGGATCGTATTAGTTAATACAATATAATACAGTCTAATACAAAGTATCACCGAATATAGAATTGCATAAGAACTATACAGTACAATCTAATACAATACAATACATTGTGTTATTCAATTTAATACAATCCAATATAATATAATATAATGTACCATTCAATCTAATACAATACAGCGTGTCAAACGAGACTCTAAAAGGGTCAGGCTTCTAACCTATAAAAAAAAAAAAAAAAAAAATCATCAGTTAAAAGTAGGTAATTTGAACATACATCAATCTATTTTTCCAAATATCCAATTATCATGGTGGTTGTCTTGTCAGTCATTCTTGTGATGATTGCAATGGCCAGATAATTGTAACCCTGTAGGCTGTGATGATCATTTCTTCCCTCCATGCTCCATATTTACCCACTTGTGCATGTCAATTACCAATCCCAAGTAGTTTTCACATCAAATTAACCTTAGATAATAAAAACAAATTTAATTAGACTAAATAAAAGAATTCCTTTCAGACTTTAATAAGATCCATAGCAACGCCTTACGTTTTTGGTGCAGGAGAAGTCCGTGTCCAACTGCACATTTTTACAATCAAGGCTTGTTCTTGAATTTTCTGTGTTATTCTGGGTACAATATATCAAAAATCAAAGTCATTGTAAGATCAACAACCCTTCAATAACCAATTTCCAGTTTTAAGGAGAGCATGATGGTGGGGAAATGAGTGTAATGAGACAAATTATATATTTAAATTTATCAATAACATTAACGATAATTTTACTATTTTGAAAGGTGCAAGAAGTAAAAAAAAAAAATACTTTTAATTTTTAGTATGGTTGTATGAAGATGTTTTATGGGTGGCAATAGAGCCACCATTTTAATAAATTAAGTAAATTCTATTACAATAGAATTGTCGAAACCTATCAATATCAAATAATATATGTATGGTCCAGATAACTACTCGCATAAACCAGGGAAAAACTCTTACACATTTATAAAAGGGTTAATTACCCTAGTGACCATCAACTTTTGCCACCACTATCAAAATAGCCACTAAATGGGGAAATAGATAGAAAATGGTCATTTTTGGCAAACATTGTTACACTAATGGCCATTCCATCCAATTCCATCAATTTCCATCAAATTCCATCCAATAAGTGGCATTTTGGTAAATATGAGGATGACATTAATTTATTTTAGATATTTTTTGGAAATCAATTTTTTCTTTTATTTTTTGAAACAAATAATTATATTTAGTGTGTACATATACATATAGCATATCTCAAACATATATATATATATATATATATATATATATATATATATATATGTATGTATGTATATATACATATATATTTCTTTTCAACTTATCTCAAATATATTTTTTAGAATTTTTAGATTTTGTAACCTTAATCTTTTCAAAAAAGAATATATATATATATATATATATATATATATATATATATATCTTTTCAACTTATCTCAAATATATTTTTTAGAATTTTTAGATTTTATAGCCTTAATCTTCTAAAAAAAAAATACATATATATACATATATATATATATATATATATATATATATATACAGTGAGTCTCTCATGAGGGATCCCTTATTTTAATTTCGGTAAGGACCATGATGAAAACACATTGACTTTAATGAATTTTAATCTGAATTTTTTTGTGGATCATTATTTCAATGAAATATACATATGTACAAAATTTGAGAATTTTCCGAGTACTAGAACTATTTTCTTGAATTTTCCTATATTTCGCCTATTTTCCGATGCCTTCATATTTAACAAAATTTGGATAAATAGTTCTAGTACTCAGAAAATTCTCAAATTTTGTACATATGTATATTGCATTGAAATCATCATCCACAAAAAAATTCAGATTAAAATTCATTAAATTCAATGTGTTTTCATCATGGTCCTTACCGAAATTAAAATAAGGGATCCCTCATGAGAGACTCACTGATATATATATATATATATATGTGTGTGTGTGTGTGTGTGTGTGTGTGTGTGTTTGAGATATGCTATACGTATATACACACTAAATATAATTATTTGTTTTTAAAAACAAAAGAAAAAATTGATTTCCAAAAAACATCTAAAATAAATTAATGTCATCCCCTTATTTACCAAAATGTCATTCATTGGATGGAAATTGATGGAATGGCCATTAGTGTGATAATGTTTGCCAAAAATGGCCATTTTCCATCCATTTCTCCATTTGGTGGCCATTTTGATAGTGGTGGCAAAAGTTGATGGTCACTAGGGTAATTACCCCTAAAACTTTATAAAATACGCATGGTAGAAATCGAACCTCTCACCATCATCTTTAAAGGGAGGTGCACTACTATATCTATTAAAATGTAATGTGTAGAAAATTCTTTTCATTTATGATCTATGGATAAGGATAATTTTTATAATGATAATTTTATATGTAATGATTTACAAGGATATCAAGTTTTTGGAAAGAAAGAAAAAAAAAAACAACAAACATGAATGCAACATAATACACGAACAGGGCCAGCCCATGGGGTAGCAAATCCAGCATTTTGCTAGGCCCCCCGAAAAGTCTAATCTTCTTCTTCATTTTTTATTAAATTAGGGGTCTCAAATGGTTCAATCTACTTCTTCATCTTTTATAAAATTAGGGGTCTCAGGTCCAATCTATTTAAGTTTAAGAATGACCCAATCACAAACATTTCTTTACTTTTTTTTAATAAGGCCCAATTATCTATATCTATATCTATATCTAGTTCAATTTAATAAAAATAAACATCAAAGCCCAATTGAATTATAACATATCAGATTTAGTTTGACATCGTCTGAGTCAAAATTGTCTAGTCACTTGATTTTTTTTCTTTTCTTTTGAAAGAGAGTCCAATTAGTAATCGTGATGGTAGTAGTATAATTAGTAAATTTCCACTTTAGAAAGCAAAAAAATAGAAATGTAAACAATGTTTTGTTTTTATATTTTTAGATACGATTAAATATTTTTTGTTTTAATTTATGTGGATTACATTGTATTTGGTAAGTAAAGAATTTTTATTTTATTTTTATATGTTAATGGTAATAATTTTATGTAGGGCCCTGATTTTTATTAATATCATAAAATCGCTTGGGTCCTAAAATGTCTGGAGACGGTCCTGTACACGTGTCTTCCATTGTGATCTTGCCATATTGCAATGGAAGATGCATGTACATCCCGCTGCACCCTAATTCTTATTCAAGTTATAATGCAAATGATGTTGGAGTAACATGAGTGGTAAGCCACTCACAATCAAATAAATGAAATTGTTGTTTCAAAATATATAGTAAAACCTCTATAAAATAATATTGTTGGGACTAGAAAAAAAATATTATTTTAGAAGGATTATTTATTTATCAATAAATGAATAATCTATTCATTTATTGATATATGAATATTTATTAATTTAAAAAGAGTTTTATGCTTTTATTACTTATACTTGTATTATTTTTTTTGGTCCCTTTTAGAGCATCAGTGCTCCCATTGTGAACGTCTTTTTTAGCACGATCACATTAAAATTTTGTTTTGTTTTGTTTTGTTTTGACATGATCGCATGCAACTCACAAGCAATCATATGCAACAATAACCGGTGTGCAATATTATAATGCTCTTATTATTATTATTATTTATCAAGATACATATAAATAATAATAATAATAATAATAATAAACAACAATATATGGGGTCAAACTATAAAATTTGATGGATGTTGAACACTTTTTGAATTATCCTAATAAAAATGAAATAGTGATGAAATTTTCTACCGATTAAGAGATTATTTAAAGGGTAATGAATATATCTACCAATTATGATCGTCATCCAGATGACAGTAGTGTTTTACCAAAAAAAAAAAAAAAAAAAAAACTACAAATAATTATGGATGATGTTGAGTTTGGTTTAGATACAAAGAAGAGGCAAACGATTTTACATGTATTTTTTGATATGAACTAAATTGATAAAAGATAAGTTGTTAGTAAAACGTTCATTGATGTAAATTGGACCATCATTAAGAGAGTTTATAAATAAAATGCATTAGCCAACAGTACCCTTATTAAAATGAATATTCGTTTTTATTTTAATAAGAGTACTATTGGTATTATAATGGATGTTTAAAGTAATATTTATTTTTTAAATTTTAAACATTGATGTACTTATTAAAAATGTGTGTAATAATTA
Source organism: Acer saccharum (assembly GCA_030490815.1). NCBI lineage: Eukaryota > Viridiplantae > Streptophyta > Magnoliopsida > Sapindales > Sapindaceae > Acer > Acer saccharum. Next base: position 18,851,203 of record CM059876.1, on the reverse strand, counting down.
ATTTTATTGATAGCAACATCTGAAACCTAATAACAAATCACCTTATTATTTTATTTAGATTTTTTTTTTTTCATAAATATTTTGAATTGAGTAGCATTATTGATTTATTAAAGTAGTTTCATGGCTTGGAACTTGGAGCCTTGGAGGTGTGTTTGTTAACTTTTTCCAACGAAAAAAATGGAACAAACAAGTGGCAAACGGTCAACAGATACATAATTCATATTTTATAAACATTCTTTAAAAAAGAAAAATCAAATCAAAAGAAAACAATGCAAATAGAGCCGGAATTATATGAGGCACAATTTACCCGAAACTAGAAATGCAGAACTGGCCATGTATCAATAACTTAATATGGACTCTACCACCTACTTCGCTGAGCGCGTGCTAACCACTCTCTATATTTTAATTTTTTAACATTTTATTAGGTATATCAAAATAACCCACGGGACCCGTATTTATGGGGTGATGATGTGTTTCAATGATGGTAATGGGATAGGGTCCGATAGGGATGAGTTTAATAATTCTCGCCCCACCTTAGTTTTTCTCTTGTGAGCACACAAATATGAGCATACTTATAGTACAAGTGTCACTTCATCACTTTTTGCCATGTGCATACAACAACTGTAGTTGATAATTTAAAAAGTGATGCATAAACATTGAACTAAATAATAAAATAAATAAATATTATATTTTAAGAGGCACAGGGTGGGGCGTAAATTTTCTCTAGTGGGCACACAAATATAAGCATACTTATAGCTAGGGGTGGGCATAAAAACCAAAATCGAATTAAACCGAACCGAACCGAACCGAACCGAACCGAAAAAGGGTGTTTGGTTCGGTTTTATACATGAATTTGGTTCAATTCGGTTCAAACCGAATGAACTGTATTGATTACAGTTCAGTTTCGGTTTTCAGTCTTCAAAACCGAACCGATCCGTATGAACTAACATATGTATTAAATAAAAAACCTAATTTTTCTAATTCTTTCAGACAACCAGACCTCTCCCTTTCAACCGCTCAAACCTCATAGCCCTCTATCTCTCAACTCACAACCCTCTCTCTTCCACCACTTCTTCAACCAGTCAACCCACCGAAAATCTCTCTTCCACCTGCAATCGTCTCTCTTCCACGGTTCTGAGTCCTGACTTCCGCTTACAATCCTCTCTCTTCAAGGTATTTTTCTTTTTCTTCTTTCACCATTCCGATCTAGATTTTTTCTCTAACTTTTTTCCCTCTTTTTTGTTATCTACTTATCTATTTTGATCTAGTGACTTTGATTTATTTGTTTATATATATTTTATGTTGGTTTTCTAACTTGTTCATTCCTTACTGTGTATACAGGTTTCTTAAATCGATTTGGTGTCATCAAGAGACAAGAGGGAAGAGGATAAGGATTATTCGAAGAATATTTTAGTCTCTAATTTGAAGAATATTTTGGATGTTTTGTTTTCTGATTTTAGTTTACAGAATTACAGCATTACGCCATTAACTAACAAAAGCTTCAATTTTGATATTATGTTGTTGTTGTTGTTTGGTTACAGGAATAGAAAAGAATTCGAGTTTGCTAGCTATAGATTGAGGAACTTCAAGTTTGAAGGCATTTAAATTTATTTTCTTTTTGATTTTTACAGCATTATAGAAATTGTTGATGTTTTGTGTTTGATCTAATAGTTTGATTATTGATAATGTATTACCGTATGTCCGTATTAGTTTACATTTGGTTGCTTATTGTAGACTTGTAGTAGTGAATTTTGGTTGCTTATTGTGTTCTGATTATTGGTTTTGTTGTTTAATTTATTATTTTCTTGCTTTTATGTTTATTTGGATTTTAGAATGTCAATGATCTAATTTAGCTATTTAGGATGGAAATTGGTCCAATCACAATAATAGCTGCTAAAAGGTAAAAAAGAAATGAAGGGGAAAAAAAAACGGAAGCCCAATAGGCCCAAAACCGAATTGAACCGAGAAAAGGGTATTCGGTTCAATTCGGTTTTGTGTACAATATGGTTCAAACCGATTTACGTTTTCAAAAACCGAATATAAATCGGTTCAATACGGTTTTAGCCAAAACCGAACCGAACCGAACCGAACCGAACCGAACCGCACCCACCCCTACTTATAGCACAAGTGCCACCTCATCATTTTTTGCCATATGCAGACAATAGTTGTGGTTGATAATTTTAAAAGTGATGAGGTGACACTTGTACTATAAGTATGCTCTCATCAGAGAAAATTTATGCCCCACCCCGCCCATCTTAAAATATAATATTTATTTATTTTATTATTTAATTCAATGTTTATGTTTTAAAATGATAGGATTTATTTATTTAGTTTTGAGATTTATATTTATAAAATGATTTTCAATAGGTTTTTGGAATTACTTTATATATTATATCATATTTGTTGGGATATATTTATTATTTTAATAAAAAAAATTGACAAGATTTTAATAAATAATTTAGATAAATGAGTTAAATTGGGTAAATTGGGTTAGGATAGGGAAAGCATACCCCGCCTCGCATTGCCCTGCTCCATCTATTGAGGGATTTTATGAGAGAATGTGTTTTTTTTAAAAAAAAAAATGGGGCGGGGTGCCACCCCACCCCGAACCCGCCCAATTGCCATCCCTACATTTTACACAAATGGGATGCGAGTTAATTTACTAGTTAAACTACAAGCATGGATCGGAATGATAACTTTTTTTATAGGTCAAGAGTCTCCCCACATTAAAAATGTGAAACTTCAAATCTAATGTAAATGAGAAAATACACAACCATTTCAAATACATATGCCTTCAAAACTTGTCTCTTAAAGATTTTTGGATATCGGAAAAGTTGTCTTTGATCACGATTACAACGTGGATGACCACATGAAGATCCTAAACTACATATAAAAAAGCACCCCAATATTTTGACATAAAAATAAGCCAAACACATAATAATTACGCTTACTGTACCCCAAATGATAATTATCCAATATAAATTAATAAGTTAATGCATTTTACTTTATTATCGACATATTTTTAAATTGATCTCCTATTATGTAATATAGTATACGCATTCATACGGTCAAAAATAGAATAACATTTTTATCATACTTCTCCTAACTTCTTACCCGTCAAAAAATTCATAGTAAAATTAACCATATATCATATATCAAAAAAAAAAAAAAAAAAAAAAGAAGTTCATAATTAACCTTTAATTGACGAGATGATGTTAGTCTGATGGTAAACCTCTTATACATACATTACGAGGTTATGAGTTCGAATCCCCATTAAAAAAAACCTAAATCTATATAATAGTGTAAAAAAAAAAAAAAAATACTCCATCTTAATTGCATTCAATTGATTTTATTCCTTTTTATAAAATCAGGACAAAAGTTGATATAATTTGATGGTAACCGCTTCAAACTTACGTGGCCTACCAAATGAAATATAGGAGGGAGAGACGAGGAGTGAAATACAGGAATAAAAAAGCGCGTGAGGTAGAAGAGTAAAGAGAGTGGCATGTGATGGATGAAGTCGTAGTTTGATTGTTTGAAAGATTCTCTGGGCCTCTTTCTTTCTTTCTTCCATACTTGCATGATTGGCAATTGTTCCCCCTCTCACAAAGTCACAAGTACAATTAATAAAGACATTGATATTTTTCAAAGTTTTCTACTATTTTGTTTCAACCAAGTATTTTACTAGTGAATGCATCACAACTTTGTGAAAATTATATAGTCTTTGTACATTAGAAAGTAATATTTTTTAGCCAACAAGGGCGTAACTTAGCTTGTAGATGGACGAGTTTAGGGTTTAGAAAAATGACTCCCAAATCAGCGGTTCAAATCCTACTAATAACGAAAGCTTTTAAAAAAAATACCTAATACCTGATCCCCAATTAATAGATATTATAAATAAATAAAAAGTAATATTTCTGAAAATGATTTGAAATATTTTTCTTTAAAAAAAAAATAATAATAATTTTACTTCTATTAATTTTGTAAGTATGATCATGATGTGAGGATGATACAAAGTGGTCCTTTCAATTGATAGTTTGATTCCCACTTTACCTCACTCTTTATCCTACACCCACGGCATGTCCCATCCCCCCTTATCCTACGCACCCCCTCTCCTCTTCCTTTTTCCTAATACAAACAAAAGCCCCCCACATAAAAGAAAATTGAGAGATTGAATTGATTGAATTTGAACCCATTAATAATTTTCACCATTTTCACACACAAAATCCCCTCCCTCCAATAAAGAAAACAAAAATTTGCAGAACCCAGAAGCCACAAAACCATGTCTAGTACTACTTCAACTTCAGTGACTTGGAGCAGAGAAGAAGACAAAGCTTTTGAAAATGCAATTGCTATGCATTGGAGTAGTGAAGAGGACTCAAACGAGCAATGGCAGAAGATTGCTTCAATGGTTCCAAGTAAAAGTGTTGAACAAGTGAAGCAACACCACAAAATTTTGGTAGAGGATTTAGAGGCAATAGAGGCTGGAAATATACCAATACCCAATTATGTAGAAGCTGCAACTTGTTCCTCAACCAAGGATTTCAATGGCTTTTCTGGTGGGGCTGATAAGAGATCAAATGGTGGTCATGGAAGTGGCTTCTCATCAGGGTTGAGTCATGATCAATCAAGTGGTAGTGGACATGGAGGAAAAGGAAGCAATTCCAGGTCAGACCAAGAAAGGAGAAAAGGCATTCCATGGACAGAAGAAGAACATAGGTATATATCAGTAACTTTCTAGATTTCCTGTACACGATCCTCGATTGCTACTGGTAGTTATTGAATTGCTACAGTACATATTGGATTACCACCGGAAGCAATCAAGGATTCCTGTGCCCAAAAATCCAATATACACATATCAAATTTCCAATTTTTTTTTTGTTGTTGTCAAATTTTAACTGACTTTTGACTGGGAAATGAGAAATTGAGAATGGCTTTATGGGGTATATATATATATATATATGTTTGGAATAGGAAGGTTGCTGTTGTTAATAACTATTCCAAGTAATTAACAACAGCAACCTTCCTATTCCAAGCACATAAATGCATAATTGGAAGTGGAATTCATGGCTGTTGGAAAACTATTTTTGTCTACTTGCTTTGGAGTAGAGAATTGGTAATATGTGTATGTTCGTCCTAAATTCTTTGCTTGTCAACATAGACGGTCTAGTACTGGATCTGGATATTAAAACGAAGATCGAAAGAATGTTAACACATGTTTTTGCAGGTTATTCTTACTGGGTCTGGATAAATTTGGGAAAGGGGATTGGAGAAGCATATCAAGGAACTTTGTGATATCAAGAACACCAACACAAGTGGCTAGTCATGCACAGAAGTACTTTATAAGATTAAACTCAATGAACAGAGATAGGAGGAGGTCTAGCATTCATGATATAACAAGTGTTAATAACAATGGAGATCATCAAATGTCATCTCATCATCAAGCACCAATTACTGGTCAAGTACAGGCTCATAATAATACAAACAATGCTACTATGTTGAAGCAGAGGGTGGTGTATGGTGGTGCAGCTGTTGTTGGTCAACCACACCCACATCATAATCATATGGCTTCTGCTGCTGCTGTTGGTACTCCTGTTATGCTTCCTCCTCCTCATCATCATCCTCCCTATGTTCTCCCTGTTGCCTACCCCATGGCACCTCCCACTATGCACCAATAGCCATGCCTTCTCTTTCAACTGTGATCGTTAACGTTTTCATGTAACGGTCATGAATCAAAATCTTCTTTTTCTTTTTTAATTAATTAATTATCAATCATAAGTTTTATCATTATTCAGATAAATGTTTAGATCAAATATATTATGAGAATTTTTGTTCGATCAATATATGTTTTTCGTTAAATCCATATCTGCATGAGGTTTTAGAGGAATTTCAGAGGTGAAAATGTTGCATAGAAGAGTCATTTACATTAGCATTTGGAGAATACATATCAGAATTCAATTCTCTTTAATTTGATAAGCCTTTTCAATTTAGGGTTCGGTCATATGTATCAATTGAACATATTTGTTATGATATTCTAAAAAGTGAATAACCCCTTACCTCTTGGGGTTTTTTCTTTTACACGCAGAATCAACTTTATCACAAACTAACCCTTACCTCCTTGTCATTAGCCAAACTTGATCAAACTTACCCATTAATCAAGTTTGACTGTCAAAAATACCAAAATACCCTTAAAAAATCGCAATTAAAAGTTAAAAAAAAAAAAAAAAGATTTCTTAAATGGATCTCCGCTATCCATTTTCTATTTAAAAAGTATTTTTTTTTTCTTTTCGTAAGAAAAAAGTAACTAAAAAAAAACTGATTTTTTTTTTATTAAATGGATGTCAAAATGACTAATTTGGTAAAAATTGGACTAAGACGGTATGTTTTTATAAGTTTAGGCCAATTTGATAAAACATTAACAAATACATAATATTATTAAGCATTATTTGGTAATTGTCCAAAACCAAAATACAAATTGAACTATAGAAGTTTAGCTTGTGATGGGCTCATTTGAAAGGCCCATTTTAAGCTCGCAAATTAGCCCGTAGAAATCACCGACTTCATTTCAGGCTCAAACCAAAGTTTATATATATATATATATCAGTCTTTCTATTGTCAGATCGTCCTAACAATAAATATATCAAGACGAAGAATGTGGACCACAGATTATGGAGAAGTTTTGACAAGTGCATACACTTTGAGTCAAAGTATGTAAATCTCGTGGTCCATATTCTTCGTCCTGATATATTTATTGTCAGGACAAACTGAGTTAACTGACAATAGAAAATCTATATACAATAGAAAATCTATATATATATATATAGAAAATCTATATATATATATATGTATATATATACATATATATAGATTTTCTATTGTCAGTTGACTCAGTTTGTCCTGACAATAAATATATCATGACGAAGAATGTGGACCACTAGATTTACATACTTTGACTCAAAGTGTATGCACTTATCAAAACTTCTCCATAATGGTCCACATTCTTCGTCCTAATATATTTATTGTCATGACGAACTGACAATATATATATATATATATATATATATATATATATAGAGAGAGAGAGAGAGAGAGAGAGAGAGAGAGAGAGAGAGAAATTCTATTATCAGTTCGAACTGACAAAAGTTATATCAGTTCCTTGTATGTGGGCCACTGGATTTAAATACTTTGACTTGGCTGTATGCACTTATCAGTTAAAGTATTTAAATCCAGTGGCCCACATACAATGAACTGATATAACTTTTGTCAGTGGGGGGGGGGGGGGGGGGGGGGGGGGTGGTGGTGCGGCAATCCAACACAAAAACTAATATTCTAGGTCACATACAAATTTCGCACCTGATATTTTTCAACAAAATGTAATTTCGTTCTATGTTAAAGGTAGCGATACAAATAAATAAAATGTGCCGCTGTTTTATACCTAGAAAATTATCTATAACCAAATCAATCTAATTTTCTTTGCGATTTCTATTTCAATTACATAATCAAGATCGTGTGTGAGTAATTACATAATCATGGACAAGAGGAGATACGCTCAATTGTAAGCACCTTTTTTTACATACAAGAGGTTATGAGTTCGAGTCAAAGCCCCTCACCAATCCCAAAATATTGTAATAGTTCAAAAAATAATAATAATAAAATTAACCTAACAAAAAACATTAATAAAGATAGTCGCAAACTCCTAGCCTAATGAACAGTTATATTGTGCGGAATTTTCTGTACGGAATCGTCGATTGCTACTGATAGCTATTAAATTGCTACTAGTGGTAATTCAATAGCCACATGTAGCTGTTGGATTGCTACCAATAGCAATCGACGATCTTGTGTAGAAAATCCCACACTTGATAATTGATATCGGCCTAATAGTTCAATATTTACTTAGCTTGTTTTAAACTTCTAGTGAAATCTAAATAAATAATAATAAGTATATATATACACATACTAGATGAGGTAATAATGAATGAAATAATAGGAAATTAAAATCCTAAAATGAATTGATTTTGTTTCTGTTTTCATTGTTAATGGAAATATGGAAAAAAAAAATTATTAATTCATTTATATTATTAAAATAATAGGAGAGGTCAGGTGAATATTATTACCTACATTATATGTATTATATCATATGATAAATTGATAAATTGTTGTGATTTGATTGGTTGGGGAGGCCATGGGCCCCCCACTTGAATTCGCCCCTTTATATATATATATATATATATATATATATATAAGTTTTTCTCTCGTTAAGACTGAACTGAACTTTTAAGATTATAATGAGATTTGTAAGTCATTGATTAAGTTTAAGAAAACTTTGACTAGGTTCAAGTATGTGAATCTAATGGTTGATAGTTGTAGAGATGATATAAATGAAATCAGTTCGACCTAAGGAGAGAAAAATTGATATATATATATATATATATATATAGTAACGTTAGACTTATAAATAGTTCTCGTGCTTGAATAATTCTCAAATTTTATTCATATGTAGACTTCATTAAACTTATCATCCACAAAAAATTTAGATCAAAATTTAAAAAAATCGATGTGATTTCATCAAGGTTTTTACTGAAATTAAAGTTAGAGATACCTTACTTGATAATTTATATATATATATATATATGGGTAGGATTCATGGCCTCATTTTTTTACGAATTTGGATCCTCTGTTGATCTGATCGATCTTTTTTCTGACCTCACATAATTCCATGACACTTAAACATTGCAATAAATATGTGGTTAAGATGTGATTGGTTTTCACAATCACTTTATCAATAACCAATCACATACTTTAAACAGGTTAGGAAAAAGATCATATCAGCAGAGGATCCAAATCCTTTTTTTACATATTTTTTGACACACTTTTGTGTCCATTGAATCAAAGTTATTTGGATGGACAAGATCAACATACTAATCATCTTTTCTCTCTCTTCCATTAATATATATATTTTTTATATCATTTCCTATTTCCTCTCTCCTCAACTTTAATAATTCTTGTTCCTTATTGTGTTTTTTTTTTTCTCTTTTACTTATTCACTCTACTAGCGTGAACTTCATTATTCACACCTTTAATTAATACTTTTAAAAAATTTCTTTCTTTCTTCTCCCTTCATATTTCCTTGGATTAGCATGAAATTAATTTTACATCCTTATCATAATGTCAAAAAAAAAAAAAAGGGAATCAAAAGACTTATAGTAGTTTGCAATACGCTAAAATTTTGTTAATTAGTTCTTTTATTTTTATCTATTCCTAGTTTTTATTTTACCAATACCATTATAGATATCAAAGAAAACAAAAATCAAGTCATGTATTTGTTTGTATTTTTTTCATTGAATTATTTTTTTGTACCTGTTTGAATTGATTTGTATCCTAAACCATAGAGCTATTAAGTTGTCCCTTAACAAATTCATGCCAAAATTGTTGCATCTAATTGTTTGTAAACCTATTCCAAATACGAAAAATGAAAAAGAAAATAAAATGTATGCTGCTATTGTTCAATTTTTACAAATACATTAACATGACTGATATAAATTAAAATAAGGCTACTGTCCAACTTTGCAAAATGATATGTTAGAGGGAGGTAGGGGGCTAATGAAATAAGAAATGAGAAAAGAGGGGGAAAAAAAGAAAAAGAGAAAAAAAAAAAGAAAAAAAAAAGAAAAAGAAAAAGAAAAAGATATATATATATATATATATATATATATATATATATATATATATGAGGAGATTGAAAAAAGGAGCATGTGATAACATAAATAAAGTTTATGTTTTTTTTATTTTAAATAAAGTTTATAATTTTAGATGGAAGTGAATGGAGAAATAATAACAGTTTAAAATAAATGACCAAGGAAAAAAAAAAAAGAGAGAAAAAAAGAGTAAAAATAACGTGAAAAGAAAAGAAGAAAAAAAAGGATTTGAATAAAATAATAAAATTTAGGAGAGTGAAAATAATAAATATAGGAGAGAAATAAAAAGTGGAAATTGCTAAAAATAACCACATAAAACATACAAATTTTGTTTGTAACCACAAACGAATTTTTAATTAGTTAATAACCATGTTTTTGAGAAATTACTAGAAAACCCTCATATAAAAACCATCCCCAAAACACTCTCTCTCCTTTTTCTCTCTTTTCTTTTTCTCTCCTCTCCTCTCCTCTTTCTCCCCGATCTCTCTCTCTCCCTCGAAGTCATCACTAGCGTGCTTTGAGGTGTCGTTGAGTGCCGGTGTGCTTCTGGGCTGCATGACAGTGTCGTCATCGTGCCCGTGCTGTCGTGCGTGTTGCTACTTCGCAAACCAAGGGGTGTCGCTGTCGTCGTGCTTCGCTGTTGTTGCGCGTTGCCGCCGTTGCCGTGCATTGCTGCTTCGTGCGTCATTCGCCTGGGCTTCACGGTTGTCAGAGCCCCCCTTTGCCGACGATGTGATCTGCATAAAAAAGGGAAGGAAAAAAAAAAAAAAAACCTAATTTGGGAATTTGGGGAAGAAGGGGAAGAAGGGAAATTGGGCTTAATTTGAAGTTTCACATTTTCATTTTAGTAATGATTTCAAGTTTCAATATTCAAGTTTTTAGTCATGATTTCAAGTTTGAGGTTTTTTTTTTTTAAAAAAAAAAACTAATTTCAGGGGTACTCTTGTAATTTATGGACATTTAAAAAAAATGGTTATTAATAATTAAAGTTTCAAAAGTGGTTACTAACAAAAGTTTAATATTTCAAATGGTTATTTTTTGTTTTCTCTCAAATAAAAAACATTAAATGATGCAGTGGAGTCAAAACAGACTGATACAGCATGGCCTAGCCCGGTACGGGCGTGCCTAGCTGCTTAACTACCAAGTTTGACTGTCAAAAATACCAAAATACCCCTGGAAAATCTTAATTAAAAAGTATATATAAAAAAAAAAAACAGATTTCTTAAATGAATCTCCACTATCCATTTTCTATTTAAAAAGTATTTTTTTTTCTTTTCCTAAGAAAACAGTAACTAAAAAAAACTGATTTTTATTTTTATTTTTTAAAATGGATGTCAAAATGACTAATTTGGTAAAAATTGGACTAAGATGGTATGTTTTTATAAGTTTAGGCCAATTTGATAAAACATTAACAAACACATAATATTAGAAATTAAATAAATATTATTAAGCATACTTGGTAATTGTGCAAAACCAAAATACAAATTGAACTATAGAAGTTCAGCTTGTGATGGGCTCATTTGAAAGGCCCATTTTAAGCTTGCAAATCAGCCCGTAGAAATCACTGACTTCATATATATATATATACAGAGAGAGAGAGAGAGAGAGAGAGAGATTTTCCAATTTAGGACTTTTACAATACACACTTTAAGCACCTTTGATGAAATTGCATGGAATCAAATGTTTTTTGATGAGATTTTTTGTATGCATCCTAAGAAAATTAAAATACACATTTTGTAAAATTTGGAATTTTTTTAGATTTGAAACTATTTTTTCTTATATTTCCTTATTTTTAAATGTTTTATCTTCAAAAAAAAATAAAATAAATAAAATAAAATTAGTTCTTGAACCTGATTTTTTTTAATTTTTTTTCCATAAATGTATTTCAATGTTTTCACCATTCATACAAAAAATCAAATCAAGATTCAATATATTTCATGCAATTTCATCAAAGGTGCTTAAAGTGTGCATTATAAAAAGTTCTCATTAGAAAATTACTCTCTCTCTCTCTCTCTCTATATATATATATATATATATATATATAGTTTTTCTCTCCTCATGACCGAACTGAACTTTTAAGATTAAAACGAGACTTGTAAGTCATTGATTAAGTTAAAAAGACTTTGACTAAGCTGAAATATGTGAATTTAATGGTTGATAGTTGTGGAACTGATATAAATAAAACTAGTTCGACTTGAAAAGAGAAAAATTGTATATATATATACACACACACACATATATAGTTTTTCTCTCGTCGGGACCGAACTAAACTTTTAAGATTATGACGAAACTTGTGAGTTATTGATTAAGTTTAAAAGGACTTTGACTAAACTGAAGTATGAGAATCTAATGGTTGATGGTTATGAAATTAATATAAATAAAATCAGTTCGTCCTAAAGAGAGAAAGACTATACATATATATATATAGTAATGCTAGGCTTTCCAAATTTTTTCCCAAAATCTTTCTGAAATTGATATGGCACATGAGTTGTCAATATTATATCACTCAGCACATAATTTCATGATTTACCGGATGTTAACAACTCATGTGTCACATCAAATTTGGGAAATTTTTTGAGATATATATATATGGCCTAATTTATGGCCCCATTTTTTTTTTTTTTTTTATACAAATTTGGATCCTCTACTGATATGATCCTTTTCCTAACTTCATATAATCTCATAAGTCATAATACATAAGCATTGCAATGAATATGTGGTTAAGATATAATTGGTTTCCACAACCACTTTATCAACAACCAATCACATGCTTTAAACATGTTAGGAAAAAGATCATATCAGCAGAGGATCTAAATCATTTTTTGACATATTTTTTGACACACTTTTGTGTCCATTGAATCATAATTATTTGGATGGACAAGATCAACATACTGTTGGAAAAATGGTGAATGGGTGAATGAAAAATTGATACTCAAAGTGCACCCATTGAATTGGGAAAAAAATAATGAATCCCATATTGGTAGGAAAATAAATGCTTAATCAAGTGTGTATATATATATATATATATATATATATATATATATATATATACACACGCTTGTTTTGTAGCTTACAAGCATAAGTACAAATCATGTGTGTGTGCATCCGTGACTCATTATGATATTACTACATGTTTAGTTTTTCTCAAATCAAAGAATGAAAGGGATTTAATGTCAAAATTAATAATGTAATTATTAGAATTAAGTTTTGAATTTTAAAATTGTAATTACCGACTTTTTTTTTTTGAATATTCGTGGATTAGATAGAAGCCAAAGGCAAATTACAACCGGGGCTCAATAGCATAGAACACATAAGCACGCCCAGACTAGCAAACGGAACCAGAAAAACCCACGCACAAAGGTGGGACTGACAAACGGAACCAGAATCCCCCACGCACAAAGGTGGGACTCACAAACGGAACCAGAAAAAATTACACAGACCACACCCAAACAAACCTAGGCACTCAGGTGATGGAGGATCCAATAGAAGGGCCAAACACATGGGCTTTCCACAAGTGGCCATACAGTTCACCTGGGAATCATCTGGACTACACCGAAAATGAAAAACAAAACCAAAAAAACCCCGCAAGGAGGACTTAACTAATACTATTCCGACCAAACATGACCCAATCGGAGGAGAAGGAGCCCCCGGCTGCCGGCGAGTGCCCCGGCGAAGAGGAACCGGCTGGAACGCAGATCGAGCCGAAGCACACTAGATCTGGCCGGAAACCAACAGGATCTGGCCGGAAACCAACAAGATCTGGCCGATCTACCAGCTACCGGAGTTGGACGGAAAAACGAACCCTCGCGGTGGCAAGAGAGGGACGGCCGGACGGCTCCAGGGCCGGCGTAGCAGCTGCAGAAAGCCCCCACCCGGATCGGACAAGTTCAGCGCAAGGACGACATCGTCGCCGACTCCCTCTGCCACAGAAAGGAGGCGGCGACGAACTGAGGGCGAGATTGGGTTGAAGTTGAGAGAAAAGTTTTTAGAGAGAGAAATAGGAGAGAAGGGCGGTTGTACTATTTGTAATTACCGACTTAATGGTAATTGATTTTGATTAATTCCAGATTAATTGAAATATTAAATTTTGAATTCAAAACCGGTTTGACTTTTAAAATGCCATGTTTAATGAGAATTATTTCCAAATTAATTCTTTGATTTCCAATTAAATTATCTCTGCAATGAATTGTTTATAAATCGAGTGTCTTCTCCTTCATTCTAAGACACGGAAAAATCGTAGACACCAAAAATTAGCTTTACTTTATGCATTGCAATTTCTTGCTCTTGTTCTTCGTTTTTTCTAGGTTTCTTTGGTAAGTTCAGATCATTTTAATTTGAGTTCGCTAATAGTGGTGGTGTTAATACACAACCATTATGAATTGTTGTATCTTGAGAGACAAACGCCAAACACATACGGTGTTGATGGCGAATTTGTCTTAAGGACATCGTGTAAAACATGGGCCTTGATTTTAGGTTCCTAGTAAATTTACGTTGAATACCACTTATAAACAAAATTAAGTCGGAATCGGAATTGGACTGGAATATACTTAGAATTAAATGTGGTGTATTTAAAACTATTAATTTTTTTTTTTTCAAAAGCTAGGGTGGGCTATAGCCCACCCCGGCCATGCCTAATTTCGCCACTGACTATTTCCAACGGCCATTAGGCAGTCAGAAATGTTGTATCACCTTTTTCCTCTTTTCCAACGGAAAGGGGACTATTTCTGACGGTCATTGGACCGTCGGAAATGTGGTATTACATTTTTACTCATTTTCGATGGCACTTTTTGTACTGTCGGAAATGGGAACAACATTGATGGCTTATTCGACTATTTCCGACGGTCATTGGGCCGTTGGAAATATGGTATCCCCTTTTTACTCATTTCCGACAGCACTAATATGACCATCAGAAAAGGTGCCATTACCGACAACAATTAGCACCGTTGGAAATAGTTCATCACTAATAGGTATTTTTTTTTTTTTTTTGTAGTGAATTACTATATGTTACATGTAACACATTACATATGACAATTTATTTTCACCTGTTATTATGTCTAAACTCCAAAGAAGTTAGTGCAATTATGCCTTCTAATCTTTACTGTATGTTTCTAATTAGTCGTGCAATTATGCACAATAGGTGAGTATTAGCTAGCTTAGCTGGTAAGGCCTCTTGTCGCTTTGTGAGAGGTCTTGGGTTCAAATTCTACTCACACTAGGGTGAGGACGGTTAGCTCCGGCATATGTTTCGAAATACTGACAGATGTGCGAATGAAGTCCCATAGAAGACTTTTTCATTGCCTTCTCATGCACAAAAGATTTAGCTCCGGCATATGTTTCACACGATGTCCTTAAGTCAAAACACGAGCCTCAAACTGGTTATTATTTTGTTTTTAAGTGGTATTCAACCAGTTATTATAGATCATATAATGTATTTGATATATTATATCAGTATACACGAATTACAGTGATATAGATTGTGGTCTATATCTGATACATATAATCTTATAAGAACAAAAGTATCTTATTTATGTGTGTTTGAACACGATATCAGTATTTGATATATGATTGGATTTAGTTTTCCAGTATTTAATACTGTGTTCCAGAGTTTGTGTACACATATAGAGTTATATATTAGTGATTGATATATTTCTGACATATCAGTATTGTTATATTAGAGTGTTTGATATATTTTTCTAATTGAGTTTCTGAAGATGTTGTGTTCAACAGACTTACATGGTTTGAGTAAGCATTGGATTATATATCACTGTTTGATGTAATGAATTGTCTGATATCTGTATTTGATAACAATAATATATCTTATTGGAAAACGATTGCTAATTGGCTTGCCGTAATTTCGTATCTTTTGGAATGGAACAACGTACCAATATATGGATGACAATCAAGGAAGGAAATAACATTCTTAAAATATATGATTGTTTTACAACAGAAGTTAAATTCTGGTAAAACGTTGAAAAGAGTGATATATACACATGTATTGTTTATAACTTTATATTTTTACTTTTCTAGATAAATAGAATTATGGTCTATATCTGGGAGCATCTAGACAAGAGATTATATATGTTTATAAATATCATATGAACCAGATTCTATATAGTCGGGGTGGGCACCAATCCGCCCACCCAACCCAACTAGATTGGGTTGGGTTGCTTTTAAGATTGGGTTGGGTTGGGTTAATAAAATATAACCCAATCCAACCCGACAACCCGACATAAATAATAAAAAATAAATTAAATAATTTTATTTATTATTATATTTATTATGAAATCTCTGTTTCTTTTAATACTTAAAAATTTTACTCATGCACCATTTATAATATTATAAATGACAAATATAAATACATAATTTTAAATATTTTATACCATAATATATAATACATTTATTAAAAATATGCTATTATATTGTCTTCATTTTTTGTATTAATTGGCGCATACTTGATTATACTTTAAAATGTTTTTATTTTTTCTTAGGATTTGATCAAGAATTTGGTAAAAAAAAGTCTAATAATTATATATAAACTCAAATTATTATGTGGGTTGAAATAAATAATAGATTATTCAACCACGAGATATTCAACGAAGTGATTATAATTGTAAAATGGATGGGAGGCTTAGATGGAGACTTTTCAAGTTGGATAAATAATTATATTTTTATTTTTTAATTATGCAACAAATATTTAAACAATTTATATTATATGTTGTAATTTGATTTTGATGCTATTAAGAAATCTGAACTCTATGATATGATATTAGGGTGAAAAATTATTTTAAATTTAAATTCAAATATATTTTTTCTATTAGGCTTAAAAAACCCAACTCGATCAACCCAATCCAACCCAAAAACGCCCACCCCTAGTATGTACATACGGGTTTTATATGTACAGTTGTTAACTTCAGTGTGTTTTATACTAGCATACTGGTTATATATAGATGAGGACATCCTGATATAACTTCACGAGGATATTGAATGTGAGCCACTAGTTTTAAATGCTTTGATTCAAGTGTGTATGCATTTGTCAAAACTAGTGGCTCACATTCAATACCCTCATGAAGTTATATCAGGACGTCCGCATGAGAACAGGACTGTATATATATATATATATATATACGGTCCCATTCACATTAGTGCGCACTGATGTAAATATATAAGGACATTGAATATAAGCCATTCATTATGGAGAAGTTTTGACAAGTGCATACATACTAAGTTACAGCATGGAAAATGAGTGGTTCACATTCAATATCCTCATATATTTACATTAGTGCGAACTGACTTAAACATTTCTATATATAGGTCCCGTTCGCATCAGTGCGCACTGATGTAAATATATAAGGACATTGAATGTGAGCCACTCATTATGTAGAAGTTTTGACAAGTGCATACATACTAAGTCAAAGCATAGAAAATGAGTGACTCACATTCAATGTCCTCATGTATTTACATCAGTGCGCACTGACTTGAACATTTATATATATATATATATATATATATATATATATATATATATTCAAAAGTTTCATATTACATCAATGTTATTTGATATATATTAATACAAACTGTGATTCTAAGGTTTGTGTCTTGGTTTCTGTTGTAAGTTCCTCATATTTTAATTGACTTATTTTGTTGACAAACCACATTTAGGAATGATTTGTAATATGTAGCTTAGGTCTTCAATGGTGAGCTTCCAAGCATCTCCGTGACTTCAAGAGCAAGAGCGAAAGGTAAATCACTTGACTTGCCTCTTGGAGAGATTAGTTGCACATACACACTTTTCATGCATATTTTATTCTCTTGCAATTGTGATTAAAATTCTTATATGTGTGTGTTCTTTACCTCCCACACGTGCACCTTGTTGTTAGAATCTAAATGTGGTTTTGTGTGTTGTAATTCTTTTCCCGATGCTTGATTGGAAACATTTGCACATGCACGATGGTGTGCTTTTTTTAGCATGATGAGGACCACTGGAGACGGTCCCAGTGCGTGGGTCCTTGTGTGCGGGTCTTTACCAACGCACCACCCGCGTAGTGCACTTAGGTTGGTTTTCCAAGTCCCGATGCGCTGGTAACTTCATTGGTAGTGTGCTTGTAGGCCTTGGGTTAATTTTCCAAGTATCGGTTCGCTGGTAAGTTGGCTGGTAGTGCGTTGGTACCTACCGGGGCACTGCACAGTTTTCAACCTAAATTTTCAAAACGACATAGTTTCACTTAAGGCTTATATATATATATATATATATATATATATATATATATATATATATATATATGTTGTCTTCTCTCTTGTATGCTTTCAAGAGTTCAAAATTACATCTTTAAAAGAGAGAGTATTTCTCAAGAAAGAAAAACTCCCAAGAACTCACCTTTACTCAGCCAAACACATTTCCATGAGCATTTAGCATCATCCTAGTATCATCCAAGTATGGGTCTTCTTGTTTTCTTTGACTAGGTAATTTTTACATGCCCTAGAATCTCTTGTTTTATTCTTACGACATGTTTGCCTAGGATTAACATTTATTTATTAATTAAATGCTTGTCTCATTGCTTAATGTTGTTTCTAACATGTTTGAGATATTGAATGTTGGTTGAGTTTAGTTTTCTTTGATAGCTAGCATTTAGGACCATTTTGCCCTCTAGCTAAGTCTCTATGCTTAGCATTTAGACATTGTTGATTAGTACTCATTGATTGGATTTATTGTCCTTGCCATGTTTAATGACAACTTGTGTTGATTTGCTTTTGTTTGATGAATAGATTTTAGATTCTCACATTTATATCTAGTTAGGTCTTTATGAGCATTCATATAGACATTTTGATATCTAAGATTACTTTTATTGTCATCATTTAATCTCTAGATAAGCATTTAGTGTTGCCTAGCATTAATTGCATTTAGAATATTTTCATATATTCACTTAGGTTGCTTAAACTCTTCATTGAATCAAGTCTTGTGGCTAAGTGATTTAGTGTACAAGCAATTGATCTAAGATCACTATTAAAGGCCTACGGATAGCAAATACGGATCAGTAATCGATTAGGTGTGATGTGGTCAACCTAGATTATAATCATTTTTGTAAATAGTGGATTTGAGGACCGTGTGTGGCTAGAATGATAGCCCGTGAGTTTTTCCCAGTTATGGATTTCTCACGTAAATCAATCAACATGTCATTTATTGTTTTCCGTACTTTAATTACGTTGATTGTTATTCATTGTATTGGGTTAATTTTTTTAATATTGACTAATCCGAAAAGTTGGTAACTAATTGAATTAAGAACTCATTCACCCCCCTAGGTTGTTTAGACACACGCGTATATATTTTCAATTGGTATCAGAGCGAGTTCCTAGACATACTTAGGTGATCCTTGCTCTTGCGTGTGTATGTCTTGCATTTTGTGCATCTCTTTAGTTGCATTCATTTGCATACATCTACCTAAACACCATGAGTGGTTTTGAGATGAGTAGAGAGAGAGCTTCTAGCATAAGACATCCAATGCTCCATAGTGACAATTACTCCTCATGGAAGGGGAAGATGGAGTCATATGTTTTAGCAATTGATGACAAGGTCTTGATGATAATTGAAGATGGGTATTCTCCACCTACTAAGATTCTTGAAGATGGAAGCACTGTTTCCAAGCCGAAGTCGAAATAGAGTGCTCAAAATTTTGAAGTCTCCAAGTGGAACAACAAGGTGATACACACCATTTTTTGTGCCATGGATGGCAACAAATGCAAGCTCATCCAAATTACTAAGAATGCCCATAAGCATGGAAGATTCTTGAGACGGCACATGAGGGGACGGATACGGTCAAGGACTCTAAACTTCAAATGTTGCAAGTCAAGTTCGAGACCATCAAAATGGAAGAAGTTGAGTGCTTTAATGACTTCCAAATCAAGTTGATGGACATTGTCAACCAAAGCCATCAACTTGGAGATCCCTATTCTGACATGAGGATCAAGCAAAAGATCATGAGATCTCTTCCCAAAAGGTTTGAATCAAAAGTTATTGCTATAGAGGAGAAATTTGAGTATAAGAAAATGAAGCCAAGTGAGGTTATTGGGAAGTTGTTGGTAGGGGTGGGCAAAAAACCAATAAACCGAACTGAACCGATCCAATCGGTTTTTTTTTTTCGATTTTCTTATGTTGGCTGGTTCAGTTCGGTTTATTTTTTTCAAAACTGATTGGATCGGTTTTTTTCCCAGTTCGCTATCCCAAACTGGAAAACCAAACCGAGATCCAACTTATATATATATATATATATATAACATTAGTTTAATGTTCAACAGTCTATGAAACTATAAAACTAAGAAAGTTGTGGTAGCCAAAAATAGTCCATTGACCCAATATGCTGAAAGCCCAAACTTCGCAACCCAAAACGCTGCCCAAATTCAGTATGTTGGGCTGACCCATCCCGTGTGTCACTAGTGGCACGACTTAGTCTTTAAATGACCAAGTCCAAGCATCAGTTGAAGGGGGTGGAAGAGAGAATCTCTCCATATCACACCCAATCCTCCAACAATCTTGCCCATGATCACAAAGATCATTGGACGTTGGAGCTAGACCTCCTCCTATAAAAGGAAGGCTTATTCACTTGGAAAGTCTCTGAATTCTCTCTTAATTAAAGCTTATAAACAGCATACTGAAACTCTGCCTCTAGAGACATTTCCGGCCACCAGCGATCACCAGAAATCAACCATTACCACCTTCACAATAGATTGCTCAGCCCAAGCACACCTAAGGCTAAACGACCCGAAGTCACCTTCTTCATTTCCATTTCGTATTATTTCTGTTTTAATCTTGTTTGCAGGTTCAACCAGGTACTCGACCTTTGTCGACAGACGCAGCGTTGCAAGCTCAAACGAGGAGTTGACATCATTCATCTCACGGTTCAATTGAGTTTCTTTGGGCCTGATATAACCCGACCCATTTGACGTACCAAGTCGTTCGACCACCTACAAAAGTGTGTCACAACATATTTTTTTTCTTTGTCTTTTTTGCTGAATATTATTTTAAACTAGTATTTTCAATTTGTTCAAGTCCATAATTTAATTTGGTCGAAGGCCCAAAAAGATTAAAATATGAAAATATGTGTAATAATTAAAGCCCATGAATTTGGTCCAGTAGGACCAAAAAAAAAAAAAAAACGAACCGAACCGAACCGGTCCAATTCGGTTGGTTTTTGATCAAATACACCAATTACATGCATATATATATATATATATATATATATTAATTTATCAAATAAAATAATAAAAAATAAATTTACCAAGTTCTAACTCATTATTAGGGTACGGATATTGACATTCATAAATATGATAAGCACACCCATATTTATATATACACAAATGTCTAAAATTTAAAATTAAAACATTACTATAAACACCCATCTTAATGCCAATAGCACCCTTATTTAAATGAATATTTTCACTTTAATACAATTTATTTATTAACCCTCCTAAGTTGTTAACACACCTAATTTTACAAATGATAAATTCTTAAGTTCTCTAAGCTCGACAACATGGTCTAGAGAATTTTTAAATTCTTAAATTTCGAGAAGCTCTACTTCAGGGTTTAGTTTATACGGTTATGTTCTTAAATTCTTAAATTCTTAAATTCATTTCTTTATACCCACCTACAGTTATGTTTTGAAATTATTTAGAGCCGATTAGAATCTAGATTTTTCAACTAACATTAAAAGGAATGTTGGAAAAATCTATCAATTACATAATAAATTAATCACATTTTTTTCTTACACTCATTATAATCCAAAAATGAAAAAAAAAAAAAAAAAAAAGTTTAGTATTGAATTGAGAGTTTGAAGGAAGGGTGGGTGGCTGTTTTCGTTTTGGTGATCTAAGACTTGTTCTTCTCTCGCAGGTTGCTCACGATCTAGTCTACGGTGTTTTCAAAAGGGACATGCCATAGATTCTCCCCACCACACCACCCTTTCAAACAAGGATATTTTTTTTACTATTATTTTTTTAATTTAATCTAATTATTTATTTTAACTATAGTCACTATTTACTAAAAGACAGCAACAATTCTATTATTAATATTATTATAATATACTATTGCACACCACCCATGTGGAGACCAATATATTTTGACAGCCAATTCCCTCATCTTCTTTAAATATGATACTTGAAATAGAATTAGGGTTTAATTTTTTTTTTTTTTTTTTTTTTTTAATGAAGTGATATAGTTGAAGATATGAGTATAATTATGTACATTGTATTTGATTTATTTTTAATTAAAATAATTTGTCCTTATTGGTAAATTCCATTGGGATATTTTTGTAAATTTTTTTTTATTAAAATATGGGAGAGCTTCTCCTTACAATCCACAAATTATCTATTTACACTCCAATTTTTTTTTATTAATGACAATTTTAACTTGAATTAAAATTACTAAACAAGACAAAAAAATTCTAAAGACATTCCAAACTAAATATTACGTATTAAACTCTCTTTCCTAAATCTGTTATTACCATATTAAACACTCTCTCATAATTACTCTCTCTCTCCATTTTTCTCATACTTTCTCGATTGATTAATAGTTAAAGAAAAAAGAAACTTATGAATATTTTGGTATTTTTTACTAACAGTAATATATATATATATATATTAAAAAGTCAATTTTTTTTAAAAAAAATAGATATATGAAAACTTAATTTGTTGCAACTAGATTCGATTAAATTCAGAATTTCTAAGATTAATGAAAGAATTATAGTTCTCTAGGCAATCATATACCTACAAAAGTAACAAAAAACATTTTCATATTTTGATTAAAAAAAAGAACTTTTTTTTTTTTTTTTTTTTTTAAAATCTATACATATATACGGTTCCTAAAAATCACACTTATTTGTAAGTTTTTTTTTTTTTTTTTTTCTTAACAGTTAGTTTTGCTTGAGAAATAATGGAGATAGAAAATTAGATATATGTATTGGAGAAGAGGGAGTTTAATATGGTAAGTAAAAATTTAGGAGAGATTGTTTAATATGTAATATTTAATTTAATGATTTATGAGAGATAATTTTTTTTTTTTTTTTAATAGGAGTGTCAAAAGATAAAAAAGATAATCTTTAGAATTTTTTTTTTTTTAAAAAATTTAAATGTTGAGAATGAAGTGTCATTAGAAAAGAAGTGTAAAAAGAAAAAAATTGGATCATTAAAAGAAACTCTCAAAATATGGATGTGTTTATTATATTTATGGGTGTCAATATCGATACCCCTCTTTATATTGTATGATTCGGCTCTACCAAACTATGTTAACAAAATTATAGTAATTGTGGTTTTATTTTGTTTCTTATATGTATTTGATAATTGTAACGATTACTTGGGTTTTCTTTTTAACAATTATTGTTTTACATAGTAATTATTTTATGTAAACCGTTAAACAAAACCAATTTTTATGGTTTGGTTTGGTTTGGATCGTAAAAAACTAATCGTATTAAATAATTGATTGGTTTAGATATAGTAAAAACCAACCCATATGAAGCCTACCCCTACATATGAGTATGAATTGAATCAAGCAATCTTTAACTCGGATGAAATTCAATTTTGTTCATTTACATACTCAAGATTGTGCACACTATTAGACATAATGCTCCAAAAGCAATAACATACATTATTATTAATCTATAATATTATTTGTCGTAAACACAAATCAATAGTACATATTGCACGTATAGTTAGATGTGTGATATTTACGATGAAATTGGACGTGGACTGTAATATATTAAATTACTAACTTGGTGGAATCCATTCTTATTTAAATATATATATTTTTTAATTTGGGGTACAACTACTACACTACTAAAAGTGAGTGAAGGCATGATGAGACAAGAGGGAGAGGAAGAAGAAGGGGTCGTGGCCTGTGGGGTCAAAAATGTGATTATGTGTGTTGATTGAAAATGGAATCTCAAATCAACAACATATGGATATGGTAGGTGGGGTTTTGGATTAGATCTGCCACGTGGGGGTGGTAGCATTATGATTTATTATGCTCCATCACTCTACAGTCTACAAGTACATTTCCTCCGGGAGAAAAAATTAAAAATCTCAATTGTTACAATCATCAACAGCCTTTCATTTTCATGAATGCGGTTTGTGGTCGTGTCACGTGTGTGTTATGACACGGTTAACACTTGAGAGAGAAGAGATTCAAACATCCATTTTTTCTTCTTTTCTTTGCCAAATTTCTTATTCTGTCCCTTGTAAGTATTTGAAGAAGAAAAAAAAAAAAACTTCTAGGAAAATGGTAGTGCAAAAGTAAGAACTTCTAGGAGCATCTAAAAGTCCACGTGGCAATTGAACATAACACAGAAAGGATCACGGATCACCCATATAAAGATCTCATTAATTAATTAATCTAAAAATGAATTATTATTGTAATTAATTACACAAACCTTTTATCGGAATCTCTCTTTCTTATGATACAATTTATCGTTATCCTATCAACTATAATCATGAAACTGAGGAAAATAAAAGAGATGGGGATATAATTTCAACCTATTGATTATAATAATATAATATGTTTGTAGTATTCAATCTAAGAATTTGCATCCTTAAATAAGGGTCCAATAGTATTAGCTTTTAAGATATGAGATTTGAGTGGTGTTATTGGTACACCAACTGCTCAACTATTTATATCTCATTTTTTAAATTGTTTAGTATTTTTTTTTCTCCATTATCAAATTACTATTTTTTTTTTCTTTCAGATCTTGTTCTCATGTTCAGTATTTATTGATTTTATTATTTCACATATTTGTTTTATTTTTCTTCTCAAATTCCAATTCCATGTTTGTTACTTTTTTTTCCTCTCGGTTTATTTTCTTTCAAATCCTTTGGATATACTATAATTTCTATCAATTCTTTTGTTGATTTTATTCTGGATCTTCCAAAATTAGTTTAATGTTATTTAAAAAAAAAAAAACACAACGAAATCGCACCAAGAATCGCAACCAAGAAAACATAATCTCTAACAAAATGAAATCACACCAAAACTCTAACTTAATCGCTTAAAAAAATAAAAAAATAAAAAAAACAGATGATTAATATCACATTCACAATCTACCACCAACAATCCAATCGACTGTAGAAAAAAATAATCGCATCTAATAAAGATGGTTTTACCATGAAATAAGAAATAAGTCATGCGAATGGATGTGATAAAACTATATATATATATATATAGATTATAGATGAAGCATATATATATATTTTTTTAAATGAGATTTGATATATTAACATTAATGATCAGTTTAAATGCTAAAAACAATACAAAGGTCATTTGTGTGTTTTTTTAATTTTATTTAATTTTATAAATTTAAAATTTTACTTAAAGAAATTGTTTTATATTAAGAAAACATAATTCTCCTAGTTCTTCTTTCATTTTGACATGTAAATCTAAACCTCTTAACCTTGCTTGCGGACAACCCCATTTTGATTCCAGGTTATATGGTATGGGTCAACTAGTACAAATAAACGACCTAAAACTATGTGGTATGGGAACCCCTAGCAGCAATTTGGCCTTGCCTTGGTATGTATATATATTTAATTTGTCCCACCTTGGCTATTAAATCCCAAGTGTGGGTGCTCTCTCCCGGTTCTATTGGGAGCAACCCTCTCTCTAGTTGTGAGAGTTGTAATCCATTTGTACCCTCTCCCCAATAGTGGGAGTAGTATTCCGGATTGTGCTAGTAGAGTCTAACCTCGCCAGTCCCGGCAGTTGTTGTAATTTCAAAAAAAAAAAAAAAAAAAAAAAAAAAATTTGCATAAACTGTCTGAAAAGAAAAACAAAATCAGCATGAAAATACTATTCATGGTGCTGATTATACACATAAGATCATTATTAGGAAAATGAGATCTTTCTTTGCACATGCAAATGAAAAAAGGGAAGGAAGAATCTGGATCCATAACAAATAATATCTATCAATAAATCAAGGTTTGTGCTATGAAAAGTGTCACTTAAAAGTTTTAAAAGCAGCATAATACAGGGGAGCATAGCGAACAAGATCAAGAAAGAGTAGTAAAATTTTATAGAGACGAGTGAAATGAAAATTCAGACATGGGAATGAACCTGTTATATAATAGGAGAAACCAAAGAGAAGAGTGAAGCCAGAGAAAGAAAAAGAAATTAATCATATTTTTTCTATACAATTTTCACACTCCACAAGTAACAGATGAAAAACAAAATTGAAGGAAAACAGCAAGTAGCTTCCAAGTAGGAGGTGAAGAAGGAAGGAGGAGTCCAAAGCCAGACAAAGCTAATCATGCCAGCATAGAAGCATAACAATACACCTTCTTATTATGTAGAGCCTACCTCTTTGTTCTTTAAGGAACCCACCTAGTCCTTTACATGAAAACTTTCTCTTATTAGACTCACTAATAGTAGCAGTAGTACTTTTCATCTCCATCTTCTCTCTTGAAAATTTTCCTTTTTCTTGGCTTCTGGGTTTCAATGAACCTTTATGCTTTCTCTCCTCTCCTGTATATGGTGGATCATTTTGGGGCTCTGGGTGGTGTGAAGTTCACTTTGAGAGATAGTGATTGAAATTGCATGAAAAGAGGAAGGAGAAAGGCATTTCTTATAGGGAAATGGTCCAGGCCCCTCTGGGCCCAACAACTCATTTAAACGACCAAATATGGTTCATCAAAGGGATATATTATGTCCCTATTCTCACAAGGCACTGCACTTTGGGCCCCATCTCACTGGCAAGCAATATACCCTCATGGAATGTGCTTCAAACCAAACAAATCTCTCTCATTCAGACATGTGTGGAAAGGGTAGCTATTTTTTTGGGTCCTATTTGTTATCTATTATTACATATGGGATGTCCTTTCTTCATTTAATTTTTAGGTTAAATGGCAGAAATTTCCTCACATCAAGGACATGCTATTCTGCCTTGTGTTAATAGACCAAATACATAGCAGCCAAGTTACATCTTTGATCTGAAATCTGGTCAAAGATGATATGGCACCTAAAAGCTGATACAATCAATCATCTTTCTGTTCTTGGTTAAAAAGAAAAAGGAAAGAAAGATATGTCACAAGAATTGGATCTGTCTATTAAATATCATTGTTTGATACTGAGAATAACATTATCTGAGAGAGGTTGTTGAGCTTCACCACTTTTCCTTTAGCCCCTTCAATTATTTTCTTTAACTTTCTCATAATCTTTACTTTTTAGTAATTAAGATTCTCCAAATCCTATTCTAGATCCATAGAAATCAGTTTATTTTTTAAAAAATATTATCAATTTGCTTTTGTACACCACTTGCCTTTCAGCAAGCTAATCAGTAATATGTTCTTTACTGTTCCAACCATTTTTTCCATCTCATGTATATTTATAACTTTGTAACTAATTTTGTTTGGATTTATACACAAATACTAGTTTTAAAGTTTAAGATTAGACTAATAAACTTATTATCAACAGCTTGTTATGTAAATAACTATCAAGTTTGAGTAAGGATTCTTTACTATTTTTTTTCTAATCTAGTGACACCTAAACATAAAAGAAGTTACATGGTCATGGTTTATTTATATTTTATCTCTCATGTGAGCAAGTGTTTCATTTAGTTTTTTAAAAATGTCAATACAAGACTAGGTAGGTAAATCCAATCGTTTACATCAAACACCACTGTGCCTCCATCACAAATTACTATGTTTTCATCTTAACACTAAAAGTTGATAAGATTTTACCTAATTATCGACTTTAATCAACCTGTCTGTTGATCCGAACTGCTAAAGAATACTATAATTCAAAAATAATTGACAAAAAAAAAAAAAAGCATTGTGGGTCTCGCACATTTTTTTTTTTTTCCATTGCAAATGTGGGGCATGAGTTCAATTAAAGAAGTCTATCATGAGACATAGGTCCCAAGCAGGAGTTATATTTCAAACAATTGCTTTTTGTTTTTCTATTTTTCTGGTCATAAGGGAAAGATCCTCCTAATTCACAAGCTGAGTTTTATCATTTTATGCAATGCACATATAAATATATAATATATACAACAGAAAAGACATAGCTGTATGGTACGGACATGGTCACGGGTGCACGTGATGTTCACGAGACAGACATGGTCCGTGCCTATGACCTGGAAGACAACCTAGTTTTAGACCACATTTTCCTAATATGTTACTACTTACAACCATCACCGCTACTTGTAGACTTGTAGTTGTGTTGGACTTCTTTTCTGTGTTGGGAGCTTTCCCATCTCTCTCTTCTTCTGGTAGAACAGCAAGTTTTCTAACCAACTTTAAATCAAGTTGCTTTGCCATGGATTTTTGCACCTTTCAAAGTCCTTTTCAAATTATTTTTATTTGTTTTATAATATTTAATTCCAAAAATAATTTGTAAATTCCTTTTAATAAATTCTTTCGTATACATCAAACTATAAAAAGCAGTGCTATATATTTATATTTATAAAAAAGTAATATATATTTAAAAAACAAGTGAATATATAAAAAGAGTTCAAATATTAAATAGAACTTTTTGAGGAGGGCTTGTGCAAATAGCACCACTTTAATAAGTGTTGTTTTAATAGCACCAAAATAGGTGATGAGACCAAAATACCCCCACTTACTCTTTTCCTTTTAATTTTTTTTTTTCGAAAATTCGAGACTTATTCATGCGTTTTCGAGACTTATTCATGTGTTTCGAGACTTAATTCAAGTTTGTTCGGGACTTATTCTGTTTGAACCCATCAATGGTGACAATGACGATCTGACGACGGCGCCGGTTGATTCCGGAGATAGTTGGATCTGGAAGATCGAATGATGCCGAGTTCGTTGGTGCCATCGGTTTCGTCAGATTCACGACGGATCTTCATAGATCAGATGATGAAGATTCGTGACGGTTTGGGTTTTGCCTCGTTTCTCTCTCTACACAACTCGAAAATGAAAACGAACACTTCGGTTACAATGATTGGCACTCGACAAACATTTTCCCGGTGATTTTGCCGGTCAACTCGCCGGTCGGCGGTGGCACCTCCATTGAAGCTCCATCAATGGAGGTTTTGGAAAAAGGAAGAAGAAGAAGGTGAAGGAAACACAAGAGAAAAGAAAAGAAATTGGGGAGTATTTTTATCCAAATTCCATTTTTAGTGCTATTAAAACAAGAGTTATTAAAGTGTGATAGTTGTACAAGTCAAAATTTAAAAAGTGCTATATACCCCTATTTCCTCTATATAAAAATTCTAAATAAAAATAAAATATTAAAAAAAAAAAAAAAAAAAAGAGCAGTTGACATTTTCATTTTTATAAAATATGTTTACTTTTAACAAAATGATTATGAGGCCTACATTTCGTATTTTATTTGTTTTTCAATCCTTAACATGATAATATTTTTCTTTGAAGAATTATTAATGCTATACGGTTTAAAAAAAATTAATCTAAAAATCAACACAAATGACGTGGCAATTGATTTGTCACTCACCACATCATGTCATCATCTCTTAATTTGTATGATGAGGAGTATTCCCAAAAATTGAGTTCAAAAACCATCATTTGGATTATATTTTGTATTGCTATAGTATCACTTTTTTATAAAATGCCACTTTTTTATTCGGTTTACAAAAGAACCAAATGGTCCCTCCTGTTTTAAACGGGTGCAATTTGAATCCTTATTGTTTGAAAATTGATCAAATTAGTTCTCCTGGAAATCACAATATCCTTAACTTTAATTAAATTGCTTAAAATGCCATTTTATCCCTAGTATATGAAAGAAAAAAAAATGACATTGAACTATTTAGCTTATTAAAAATTAATATAAAAAGGAATTTACAAGAATCAAAGAAATTGTTCTGGCACTGATCCCCAGCTAAATGAGTACTCTTCCCACCAAGACATATTAGACGGTGGTAAAATGCAGTCTATTATTGAAAATGGAAAAAATAAAATAATAATTTGAAGATTATAATCCAAAATAATTTTATCCAATAAGAATCTAAGTTCTTAAAATAAAAGATATTA
This sequence comes from Acer saccharum, assembly GCA_030490815.1. Lineage (NCBI taxonomy): Eukaryota > Viridiplantae > Streptophyta > Magnoliopsida > Sapindales > Sapindaceae > Acer > Acer saccharum. The sequence continues at coordinate 18,821,531 of CM059876.1, read as the reverse complement.
AATAAATGATAAAATTATAAAATAAAATTAGTGCGAATAAAAAATAGAAATAACAAATTTGTTTGAAAATTACCGTAGACCACCTCCAACATTCTTTTTCTGATTTTTAATATTAATTAATTATTTTATTCTAATTTACAGTTAAAATACTGATCTATACAACAAAACCCAAGACATTAACTAAAACAATTGATCCTGCAAAATATATAAAACGAACAGATAGAAAGAAAGAAATTGACCTTCATTGGTAAGTAGGCAAGTCCAAGTCGGACCCCTACCTGAAAATGACAGAACAGAAACACATTTTGTGAGAATGTACCAAAACTCCAGTGAGGTGAGACCCTCCAAGTCCTCAACAGGAGCTGATAACAATTTTCAGTGTACAATATAAAACTCTCATTTTCAAGTACAAATTCATAATCAGTAAATGCAAATGCAATGATTCTTTCAAGTCAAAATTTTGACCCATGACCAGTCTCTCTCAACATGTGACACAATAACAAAAAGCCAACTGTCTGTGATAACAGTTTCTTCTGCATCACTGCAAAAGCTTATGCCTTTGATAGCTCCTATTCTATGAGATTTCATGTCTGAAATATAAATTTGAACAGAACCACTCCAGGACCAGCTTTAATACCAAGGACTGCATGTTCAAAGCTTTTGCTATAGGCCAGAAATGGTTTTATTACATGTAAATATAATCAATTGGCTCACGGAATGTCTGGCAAATTTAATTTGATGCGGCAATGTACATGTTACAAGATAAGATCATTGTTAGTCAAAAACAGTACTCAATTATTCATCATGGCATTCATACTGGTAATGGTGCTTGTAATTAGATTTGATCACAAAATATCAGGAAGGCAGCACCTGATGCAAGAAAATCTAACACTGCATTTAGGGTAGAGATATTCTTACAAAAGTTTATGAGAATTCACCATAATAATGATTAATACTTAGAAAGTAGTAAAAATCTTTGGAAATTATTGCTTTTGGGATCCTTTTAGTCAATAGATGAGCATCATTGGTGCACCAAGCCTAATACTGCCTCAGGCTCATTATTATAGTATAGCAATGAATGATGTGTTGAACTAAAACATAATATATATATATATATATTAATTATACTATCCGGTTGTTTTTATTTAAAGTTCTTTATTGCTTTTGTTAACGTATTGATAGTCTTGATCAATCTTTTCAAGATTGTCAAAACTTTAACAAGAGTGATCAAGGCTTCAATAAAGACAATTAAGATGCAACTAACTTTTGTTAAAAACAGAACAAACTAAGAAGAAAAGAACAGTGTGATTATATTCTTCAATAATGGACGCTATAACAAAAATCAACACTTTGCAACATGAGATTTAATGATTTAATTAGATGTGATTAAACAAACGTAATCTTTCAAATGTCAAAAATGTAAAAAACTTACTGTTGATCATATTCAATTATAACAATGAAGCAACATGCTCCTCAAATCACTGATATCCTTTAGTAGTTTCTCATTCTCTTGATTCCCTCTCTGTATCTCAGCATCTAAAGCTGCAAATAGCCAAAAAGTGGGGCAGGTCATATAGTTAGCATAGAATTCTCGGTAACTTCAATAGATTAACAGCAAGATCACCTAATTAATTGTCTAACAATCCAACGGTACAAATACAACTAGAATTATTTATGAAAATCCTAAAATTTCTAGTAGGATGGACACTAATAATAACCAACTCATGGTGGAGAGACTTTAGTCTCTGTACTGAGAACAAAGTAGCAAAAACCAAAAAAGGAGAAGAGCTGATCATCAGAATTCCACTGTGCACGAAAAGAATGAAAACCAAAATCAGTCTGAAGCGAGAAGCAAACAAGTTGGTCCATAAAAAAAAAAAATAGACCTAATGCTTCTCAAAATTGGGATGAAGAAACATTTTCTTACATAGGCCAAAAGTGCGATTTACAATTTAGCAGACTTATATACTATCAAAATAAAAATGAATCACCCACACTTATCCAATATTTTTGTCTCAAACTAAACAAGATGCATATCCAGCATATTTGGGTCAGTGATAAAAATCTTTTAGAAAAGTATAGCACAAGAACTCTGTTAAATCTCTATAATTTTGATATTTTTCGTGTTTTACACTTACAAAAATTGGTATATATATTGGTGGATAGCCTTACAATCCAAATGACTGGGTTGTGACATCCATCGGTATATATACCATTCTCTTGTTATATGTTTTTCCAATATGGGATCCATCCCATCTTGTTGAGCTTCACACGTGGGTTCTCTAACAAACTCTTCACCAAAACAGAAGACAATACCTTCCTATTAGACATTCCTAAGTACAAATTCCATATCAATATTTACTGTGTATTCAGGCAGGAACTATGATTGATACTAACTAAGCATATACCTATCAAAACTAATCCATAAGTCATGTTTAAAAGCCCAAATGACACCGATCTTATTATTGCTACTATTTTGCATCATCATCCATCACAAGATCCTTAACATAATGTCTCTCAACTCAGTTCAATTCTTTTGTGATATGATCAACCATTCCACTCAGATGCCATATGCTCTTTTGATCATTGGATTCTACAACCTCCAACAAAATAAGTTTGTCTCGTCTTGTTTTACCCCATGAAGTATCCACCATCAGAACATATCAGAGAGAGATGCAAAGCAATAGTTAGATTTAGTGAGAATACTAGAAGATAATTATTAGAAATAGATTTGAAAAATTCATTTGATGTTGGATAGACTAGCAGGAAAAAAAAAAGGAGAGCAGCTTCCTTTGGTGAAAAATGAAATCGTGATACATGACATGAATATATGAAAATGGTAATACGAAATTAGATTACAATAAAACACAGATCTTATCATGTACGCATGGTATTGGTATGAAACAATTTTTCATGCAAATTAAATAATGGATTTTGAAGCTTTATAATAGAAGTTTTAGATTTTACCAATTTATAGACATGAACACAATATTTGCTAGCATAAAAGGACTACCATTTTGTAAAGAAATTAATTATCAAAGAAAGTTCCCAGCAACCCAAAGAAAATAAAAAAGACATTCCTACATAAACATTATCACTAATGAAACAGCCTATATTTGATGTTATAGTTTAAGATTATATCGAATTTACATAACCGCAGATGCAAACATCTTCTTGCACTATTCACAACTCTTTCAAAAAATTATTATATAGTGATACAGAAAAAGAAGTTACTCGCTGTGGGATTTTCTAGAATTAAAATCCAAGCCTTTTAAACAATCACTCAAAACTTCCTTCTCATGTACTCAACGTTGCTACTACTTAAAACATTCCTCTGCCATTAGATGGAGCACCAATGCTAGTTTGAGTTTTCTTATTGCTTCAAATATACATAAAATAACTTTGAAAATGTTCAAATTTTCTTGCTACAAATATAGGAATAAGAATAGGTTAAATGTATTTAAAAATTTGTTTTTATTTCCTCTAGACTAAATCTTCAAAAATTCTTACTCAGAAACTGCATGTTAATATATCTTAAAGCCATTGCATAAATCATCAACAAGTAATGAATGCAAAACATAGAAATCACTCAAGGAAATTCATCTGAATGAAATAACAGAGAAACAGTTCATATATAAGGTTACCATAAATACTAGAGATGTAAATGAATGAGTGTAAAACAGGCTGCAAAATAATAAATGTAACAAAATACAAGGACTCAGTGAGTTCAAGTAAAACCACATCTAGAGCAAAGAAAATATGGCAAAGGCAGTTTAACAAGTGACATTCTATATACATTAGTGTTTCTGAACAGCAGAAAACCAACAGAGCAAACTTAGAGTTATAAAATTACCGTTGTTGGACACATGAAGATCTTCAAGAATTTCTTCCGCAAATGCCAGCATTGAATTGTTAAGAGCATTAATTTTGTCATCCAAGAGACGAATATCATTTTCAATAATCTCCTTCTCCGACAACAAGGCCACTAGTTCATCATTTGGGCCCTTGTCTATGTCCCTCTGAAATTCTAGGCAGTGCGATATAAACCATTCCCTGTATAGAAATTAGACATCCAATCATCACTATCCACAAGGTAAATGCAAATGAAGAATATGAAATTATATCTATTATCATTCCAGTATATGATTTACATCTACAATTCAAGTTCCCCACTTGTTGGAAACTTGAATTGTTCATATGATTTTACAAATGCAATAGAAGAATATGAAATTATATCTATAACCACTCCATTATATTGTAAAATTCCATATTCTAAGAACCAGAACTGAATATTGTAGTTGTAATTACAAAAGGATAGTTTGCGTACCGCTTTTCACTCATTCTTTTTAGCATCTGATCTCTCTTAGTTCTCAAATTCCCTAACTCCTCCTCCAAAAGTTCCACGGAGTTCCTCCAATCAGCTATAAAGCCATCGAAATTTTGAAATATATAAACAGAAACATAATAACGTGATTATTCAAGAAAATTACATACACTTTCAAAATCATCTCCATTTGTTTCCTAATCAAATCAAGCAAATAAAAAAACAGACGAAAAATTTACCGGTAACGGAGAGTAATCCGATGATCTCAAACTGAGAGGTAAAAAGTGTCTTGGTCAATTCCGATTCCTTGAGCATCAACGCAGTCTCAATCTCTGCACACTTGACGATACCGGATTCAATCTCTCGCGTAATCTGGAAATTGGTTTCAATCTCTTCGTTAACCTAAGAAAAATTGAAGAGAGGGAGCCCCTTGATTTCAAGTGAAAGAGTCGAATTGAATAAGGGAATAAGTAAGCAAGCAAAGAGCAAGAATACCTGATCGAGCATGTCCTTGAGTAAAGAAATATGGCTGAGAATCGCTCCTGAATCCTCCATTTTTTTAGGTTTCCCGCTTCTTCAATGCCTTCCGTTTTGTATTTAAATCGAATTTAAACGGTACTGCGCTTCGAGGTTTTTTTTTTTTTTTTTTTTTTTTTGGTCTAAAATAATAATAAAAATAACATAGGTAGAAAATTAAATAAATTAGGATTTTGATAGTATAGTACTATAGTTATGAGTTATGACAAGGAACAAAATTGTTTCTTTTTTCTTTCTATTTTTTTTAATTATTAAAATTATAATTTTTTTATAGCTAAGCCTAAATTATAATCTTATTTGAATTATTGAATTTCAATGAAAAATTATCACTTGTGGAATTGTCTACATTTATTTTGATATGGAGAATGGTACATCATAAGTCATAACATGCAACCAACCATCATGCCTTGTCATGGGATGATGATATGTTGCAACGCGAGTTTATTCAGACAAAAAATGATACGAGCTGTTAGTACATGAAGGGCTGGTTCAAGGGTATCTAGGGACTTAAGCAAAATTTTAAAATGAGGTTTTGATTGTGTATTGTAAAAAATATTAAATTAATAGTTAAAATAATTTATTTAAAATTTATTCTTATTTATAAAATTTAAAAATATTGATTGAGTTTTTGTATATATATATTTGAGTTTTTGACATTCTAATTCATATTTTCTTCTGGACATGTCTACTATTAATTAAACATGTAAATTGTATCGAACCGGTCTTTGCACGGTCGGACAAAGCACGATTCCGTACAAATACCTGTTAGGATATTGTAACCTGTTCAAAACCCTTAACACCTGCAGTTAACACTTAGGGCCAGTTTGGTATTGATTTTGATAAGCTAAAATCAACTTATTTCATAATTTTTGAAGAAAATAATGTTTGGTAAAACCTTCCTAAACTGATTATTTAAGAATCTACCTTGATTTGGCAGTGATTTTGAGAAGGAGATAGGGGGTTACTTTTCAAAAGCAATTATAAAATAATCAATTTTAGGATTTAATGTATCTTTTAAAACACCCAAATTGCCCTCATTAGTTTAACTTGAAGACAGATTTGTCCTTCTATTTTTTTTTTCCTATTCTAATATCTTACAACCCTAATTTCTACTTAATTCAACGTTCTTTTTTCATTCACAACACAAACTTTGCTTTGAGTTTGAAGATTTTCCATCACTTTCTCAAGAAACTTTCACAAGTAAGTCAAATTTATATTTATATGTTGAATTGAATAATTAAAAGATTTATTTTACTTTTGTTCATTGCAAGTGCAGGACAATGATGGTGAAGATATAATTTCTAATTTACGCAATGGAGCTGCATCTGAAAATGCGGTTGCTATAATGCAAGAAAAGGGTTTCTCAAATCCCCGCAGATCTAGGCATCGGTTGACGCCTGGAACAGTTAAATTTGCAGCATTTCATGTTCTTTCTCTTGAGGGAAGCAAGGGCCTGACAATATTAGATGTTGCAGACAATATTCAGGTAATTATAGAACCATAACCGTGTGGTACTCTCTCTTTCATTGCAAATATAACTCATTTACTAATTTTTCTTTTGATATAAGAAATCTGGACTGAGGGATCTTACAACAAGCAACACACCAGAAGCTTCAATTGCTGCTGCCTTGTCTAGGGATTCAAAACTTTTTGAGAGAACAGCTCCTTCAACATATGGTGTATGTCCTGCCTATAGGAAAGACCTTGTTGATGCTGAGGCAATACTTTCTGCTGCCAGGGAGAGAATTCGAATATTTAAATAATTTATGTTTATATTTATTTCAATATCATACCCATTTTGGTCATTGTATATTGTCACAGCAGTTTGACAGCATAACTTACCAAACATATATACAGTAATTTTAAACCTCACAGCAATTAAAAAAATACGGTTTGTCAAACGCCTAACTACTTAACTTCACAGTTGATTATTCCTCCAGCACAGCTGACAGTGATTATTTAAGAAGTTACAGCAATACCAAACTGGCCCTTATAAAAGTCTATAAGATTCACTTATACAAACTGACAGCAATAATATTTACCAACAAACGAAATATGAAGCATACAAAATAATAACTGTTAATCTTTATAGGATCTGAGTCAATATAAATCTTCCAATCAATCTCTAAAGTAAGCAAGGTTCAGTAAAGATGATCTGAACTAGAAATAAAGAAATCAGAGATGAGAAGAAGAAAGAACGCGGAGATTTATCGTGGTTCGGTCTGAGAACAGACCTACATCCACGTTGAGCCTCACAGAAAAGCTCTTCCACTATATGAGAGTTATTACAGCACAAGATCTACACAAACGGTATAAGATCTACACAAAAGATGAATGAACCAACCCAAGACCCCTCTAAAGTTCCAGATCTGTTAACACAACAAGATCATAAACCCTAATCAACTATTACGAGCAGAATCACAAAAGAAATCCCTCTCAATCTGTACACAAACAGTATACCACTCTTAGAACACTCTCAAATCACCATTACAACACTTGTGATAACAAAGAGAATCACTCAAGATCACTGGATTCACCAGAATAGAGAAGAGACTTTCGTTAAGAGAATAACGAGAGAGAGAGAGAGCAAAAATAGAGAATTCTAGAAACCCTAGCAGAATGATTTTCTGATCGTCTCTCTCCTCATATTTTCCTTATATACCCATATCGTCTGACTCAGCAATGTAATCCACAATAGCCACTAATATCACGCCAGCTCAACAAGGCAATCTGGCCACTTAGTAAGATTAGATAACATGTACAAAACGACACCGTATAAGGCAAGGCTGACTTGGGTCTGATCAAGCATGGATCTGGAACTTATATTTGGGCCTTCACAGGTTGGTTCTGAATTGGGCCTTCACTAAGTGGGACTAACATTTCAACAAATTCCACCTTAGTCCAACTCCTCTCATATAGTGGAGCAGCTCCTCTGTGATACCTGGCTCAAAAACACACACAAAAGACAGTTAACCATAATCACCTATTTTCAACAAATTTAAGCAGTGCTTAAGCTTGCTATAGGGGACAACTTTAGTCCCCATATCTGTAGGGAAAAATACCGGTCAACGCAGCGGAAGCGAGACTAAAAAGAGATTTAGTATGTTTTAAAATTTTTCCTTTGATGAACTTTAACCCTTTAAATTAATTAAACATACATATAAACCAACAAAAGAAGAATACCTTTTGTCGCATGATCCAATTGACTTACATCAATGGTAATCCGCAAGATCTTCAATCGTAGCACGAACGTGAATCACCTAGGAGCGTTGTCTCCCTTTTCTTTGAATTGCGTACCTGAGAATGGACAAACAAACTTTCTTTTTCTTATTGTTAGTCACAAAACAACCAAAAAGACTACAAAGATTATTCCGGTCACTTTTGAGTTCTCAATCTAATGATCGAAACTCGCGTGAACCTAATTCGATATTGTACACACAAGCCTATTGATGAACAAGCAATTAGTGTACTATCAAAAGAATAATCTCTTCTCTCTTTTTTGTTTTGGCAGAATAATCAAAACACTTTTCTATGAGTTGAGAAGAAGAAGAAATTGATCCAGTAAAAAAAAAGGGGGTGGCCGAACCCTATATTATGTATTATATAGGGTGGCTGAATTTTACTTCTCATTTAATTAGGGTTGCCGAAATCTCCTTATGATTCTATTAGGGTTGGCCGAAAATCCCCTACAAAAAAGGATTTGTGCTTTACCCTAATTCCCATCAACTTTAGACTCCTAACCATAATACTACTCATAAGTGTTTTTTATTTTTTTATTGACTTAATTAAAAGACTTCTTATTTGATTAAATAAATAAACTTAATTATTTATTTTCTTACCAAACAAGTCTTTTACTTTTAGTATACTACTACCAATAGTATAATTCTAGGAAACATATTTCCTAATCAGAAAAAGATTTTGTTTCTTAATTAAATAATTAATTAATTAATTAATTAATTCTCATTTAATTAAACAATAAAATAAAATAATATTTTTGACTAAATATTTAGCCTTGCCGCCCCACATTATATATATGGGCCAAATATTATTTTCTTATTTTATTTAATCCATTGGACTTTAAATAAAAAACCCACATGTGAACCAGACCTATTCTTACTAAAAGAAACAAGCCCACATGCCTTTTATTAATATATTAATATAATTGATCAGCCCATCAAACAAATAATGTGCAAATTATATTCTTAATATATTAAATGCAATTCTAGATGGAACCATAAATTGGTCCGGTAGAATATATCAAGTGATCCATGCAAGTCCGTATGGATTGAGGATCTTGGCGGGCTATCTAAATTTAAGCTTCAATAGACATAACCTAATCACAATAAACAAATGATTCACTTAGGTCCGATCCATTAATTTTAACTCATTCCACTAAAGAGCTAAAATTGAACTCTTAAATAAAGATGGAATAAGAAGATGTTCCTCATTCATACCCTAGACAATCATGTTGGAGATAGTGTATCTTCGTGATTAATATCAGTAATCGCCAAGAGTTCATAGACCGCCTATAACTCTCCAAGTTACCATATTTACTCATATGACCACGTTTTGAACTTGGATATTTTGACTTGTCCAGAAGCCATGTTTTCAATAGTCACTATTGAAAACTCAACGTTGAGATTTAATATCCAATTACCTCAAAACATCCATACGATGATATTATACTCTCATTTAATAAATGGAGCCACGATGTCCATATCTATAAATGAAGTCATCTATCGATTAACAAATGAATATCACCAAACTATCAAGGATAGACTATGCTATATAATCGTACTCATTGATAACTCAAATGATATCACTTGCAACCATAAGTCCATTATTTATCTCAGGATTAAGATAGACTTTCTGATTGTCCTGATAATATAATGAAAAGACTATTATCTATTAACGGTTCTAGATAAAACTTTTCATTGTGATCCAGTTTAATGCACCCAGTGTACTAGATTCTTTTACTCAAAGACACTCCGATGATTTTAGACTCATCATATCTCATTTGATCCCACTCAAATGCTAGCAAAAGAATTCTACAACTTTAATAAGATAAAGGTGTCCAACCTTTAACTTAAGTTGTGAACATTATTCAAGACTAACTAAAGAATTGTGTCTACCTCATACATATCCAGATGTACGAACAATTCTTCTTTTCTCATAGTCTTTAGACCTTATGATTATTTACTTTGACAATTATAATATTAAACTATAAATGCTATAAGATTTGTTAAACCAGAAATCATTTTATTAATATGAAAAAGATTGTTAATTACAATATTACACTCTTGCTATTGAGCATAATCCTAACAATATCAGCTGGGTTTTCTTCAGTAGATACTTTTTCCACCTCAATAATACCTTCAGAGATTTTATCTCTAATAAAATGGTATTTTACCTCAATGTGCTTAGTCCTTTCATGAAATACATGATTTTTACACAAGTGCAAGGCACTTTGACTATCAGTAAAAATTACAGCTTTGCCCCTGAACACACCTATTTCACTTAGGAGACCTTGAAGCCAAATGACTTCTTTAATAGCTTCTGTAATAGCTATATATTTTGCCTCAGTGGTAGATAATGCTACAATTGATTGTAGTTGGCTTTTCCAACTAACACAGCAACCAGCAATAGTGAAAAAATAGGAGGAAGTGGACCTCCTTTTATCCCTATCACCAGCATAGTCAGAATCAACATACCTAATTAAATCTAATATAGTATTGGAACAATCATAATTTAGCCTCACTTCAATGGTAGAGCTGATGTACCTTAGAAGCCACTTCATGGCATTCCAATGGCCTTTCCCGGGATTGGCCATGTACCTAGATAGCACACTAATGGCCTGTGCTAAATCAGGCCTAGTGCTAATCATAGAGTACATTATAGACCCAACAGCACTAGAATATGGAATTTCTTCCATATATTTACTTTCCTCTAAGGACCTAGGTGATAGGGCAGTGGACAACACAAAACTAGCACATAGAGGAACATTGACAGGCTTGCAATTTCTCATAGCAAATCTGTCCACCAGCTTATTCAAATAATTGGTCTATTTTAAACACAATCTGTTATCTTTCCTTATTCTCACAATTTCCATTCCTAGAATCATTTTTGCATTTCCTAAATCCTTCATGTCAAATTCAGATTTCAATTTCTTCTTTAAATCTATAATCCTAGACATTTCTTTACTAGCAATTAGCATATCATCAACATACAAAAGCAGATAGACAGAAATATCAACATTTTCACTATTGAAATATAAACATGCATCAAAGTTGCTTTTGTGAAATCCTATACTAGTAATGAAATTATCAAATTTCTTATTCCATTGTCTAGGTGCTTGTTTAAGCCCATATAAGGATTTTTTAAGAAGACAGACATGTGAGGGTTTAGATTTAGATTCAAAACCGGAAACCCTCAGGTTGGGACATATAGATAGTCTCATCTAAGTTCCCATGCAAAAAGGCTGTTTTGACATCTAGTTGTTCTAATTCCATATCAAAATAGCTCACTAAGGCTAGAATAATCCTAATGGTTTTATATTTCACAACAGGGGAGAAAATCTCATTGTAATCAATTCCCTCCCTTTGTGTAAAGCCCTTAGCCACTAATCTAGCCTTATATCTAGGGGGAACATTCTGCTCTAGGCTGTCTTTGATTTTGTACAGCCATTTACAAGCTACAACCTTCTGATTTTCAGGTTTTCTCATTAAAGTCCAGGTTTGATTTTTCTCAAGGGAATTCATCTCTTCTAACATGGCTTGCTGCCATTTTAGCTTGTCAATACAATTGACAGCTTCACTATAAGTTCTAGGTTCATAATTCTTCAGTTCTTGGCCAGTACATAGTGCAAACGAAACGACATCTGCATATGAAAACTTACTGTTAGGTTTGCTAATTCTCCTAACCCTATCCTTAACCAGCTCGTAATCAGCTAGAGGATTAGTAACCTCTGGCTGGTTCTGACCTTTGATCACCTGATGCATACCATCAGAATGGGCAGCCCTCTCATCCTCAATGAGATTTTCTTCCACAGTATCTGAACCATGTGGTGGGCTGCCAACTTCCACCTGAATTGTATTGACATCATCCTTTAAAGGATCTGTTTTAAATTCTGTGGGCTGGTCCAGATTTTTACAAGGCATCTTAGACTCATCAAAAATGACATCCCTACTTATAATCACCTTAACCTGTTTGGTTCCTAAGCCAAACTCTATAACCCTTGACATCTAAAGGATAACCTAGAAACACACATTTAAGGACCTAGGTTCTAATTTCCCTTCAGTTTGGTGAGCATATGCAGCACACCCAAAAACTCTCAAGTGGTTCAGACTAGGAGGCCTCTCTGTCCAAATTTCTTCAGGTGTTTTAAGTGATATGGCAGTGGAGGGAGACCTATTGATCAGATAGGCTGCAGTAGCTGCAGCTTCCCCCTAAAAATTCTGGCTTAAACCAGACCCTATAAGCAGACACCTACCTTATCTAAGATGGTCCTATTCATCCTCTCAGTTACCCCATTCTGTTGTGGAGTGTGTCTAATAGTTCCGTGTCTTAAAATGCCTTGATCAGTACAGAAGTTGTTGAATTCCATATTGCAGAATTCTAAACCATTGTTAGTCCTCAAGACTTTCAATTTCTTAGAGGTTTGGTTTTCAACCAACCTCTTCCAAGCCCAAAAGCTTGATCTTTGGATTTTAGAAGATACATCCAGACTTTCATTGAGTGGTCATCTATTAAAGATAGGAAATATCTATTTCCACTATGTGTGGGTACCTTAGATGGCCCCCACAAGTCAGAATAGATATATTCTAAAATCTGTTTTGAGGTATGTTGAGCAATACTTGTTATAGGGGTTTTTCGTCAGCATGACACGTCAGCAAAGATAGCGGGTAATACGGAAATATAGTGATTCCACGTCATAAAAAGTCAAATGTGGGACACGTTATCAAAAGGGTCAACATGAATGCATGACATCACCATATGAGGGGCCATCTGTAGATGGAATATGGTTGGCTAAAGACCTGTTCGGCCAAGGGTTTCAATCAGCCAAGTCTACTCGGCCAACATTCCACTCGGCTAGAAGTCTACTCGGCCAAGTGTACTCGGCCAAGTGTGCTCGGCCAAGTGTGCTCGGACAAGATTCTACTCGGCCAACATTCCACTCGGCTAGAAGTCTACTCGGCCAAGTGTGCTTGGACAAGATTCTACTCGGCCAACATTCCACTCGGCTAGAAGTCTACTCGGCCAAGTGTGCTCGACCAAGTGTGCTCGGACAAGATTCTACTCGGCCAACATTCCACTCGGCTAGAAGTCTACTCGGCCAAGTGTGCTCGGCCAAGTGTGCTCAGACAAGATTCTACTCGGCCAACATTCCACTCGGCTAGAAGTCTACTCGGCCAAGTGTGCTCGGACAAGAGTCTACTCGGCCAACATTCCACTCGGCTAGAAGTCTACTCGGCCAAGTGTGCTCGGCCAAGTGTGCTCGGACAAGATTCTACTCGGCCAAGTCTACTCGGCCAAAAATCAGTACTTAGCCAAAAACGGGAAATACAGCCTTACCAAGATAGGCCATATCAAGAAGAGATCTGCACAGATACGGAATTTTAGGATAATATTCCAATAAGGAAATATCCCTATTTCCTCTCCAGTACTAGAGAAATCTAATCAAGAAAGAACTGTAAGCTTCTAGAAGGATACACACCAAATAGGAAATGGGTCCTAATTTATCTACTCTACAAGAATCCTACAAAGACTCTAATTAATGAGTCCGCCTTTTATACGACAGAAACTAGGGCAACCCTAGATCAAACCCTATAAATACATCAATGTATTCATTATATCGGGGGGATCATCATAAGCAATTATTTGAGAGAATGCGAGTATTGAGTGTGTAATCCTTATATTCATAGTGGATCACTTCTCGCCGTCACCGGCACCGTGGATGTTTCCCCGCCTTGGGGTTTTACCACGTAAAATATGTGTTATGCTTGCTCATCTTTTATTTTTCTACTTTCATTACGTTTGTCTTCAGGTTTCACCAACCTAGATCGTTGACCGGTTGACTATCGAAAAATCACCGTCAACAATTGGCGCTAGAAGGAGGGGGACCCAGAACTTTGTGACAACAATGGCTGGCGACGGAGATGGTAGCGATTCCAGGTACAGTCAGGGCGGGCCAAGCAATGAGTTAGAAGACGACACCGCGCTCAATACGGCGGATGCAACTTTGACAACGGCAGACCAGTCAGCTGCCCTGGCTGGTATTCGACGTTTACCTACAGCGAATGAAGAAATCGCGCAGCGACTCCGTGCTTCTCTACAACAACTCATATCAGACGCAGCAAGGCAGGGAATTGATCTCTCTGTTACGGAAGGATTGATGTCACCTCATGAACTGTCCGCCCCAAGCCAGCAGACAGCAAGACTGCGCTCCGCGGTGGTGATACCAACCCCTGATGCACCCCCAAAGGCGAGGCAAGATCCTACAGGCAGACCAGAGATGCTATCTGAAAGAGTAGCCAGGAGAAGCAGGGAGCACAAAGAGGGGAATGATTCCGACAAAGAGTACTATCAAGATCGGGTAGCCGAAGATCGAGACCGCCCCAGGAGGCGTGGCCACCGGAGAGACCGGTCATCCTCGGAAGAAAGTGAGCAGAACCATCATCGCAAGCGCCAAAGGGGCACAGTCCGACTGCATGGCCTAAACCGAGATCATAGAGAGTTGAAACCCGAGGAGAGGGGCCAAAAACTGACCATAAGCCAGAACTTCAATGCGTCAGGAGAGCCTGAAGGGGACAGAGACATACTTATACAGAGCCTCACTCGGGAAGTTCAAAATAATCGTCGGCAAATGGATGCTTTGGTCAGGCGATATGGGCGTAATGAGCTGTCAGACGATGAATCCGGAAGCCCTTTTACCAATGGGGTTTTGAGGATGCCTTTCCCAGAAAGATTCAGAATGCCCCACATCGAGCTGTTCAAGAAGGATACAGACCCAAAAGAGCATGTCCGGAGGTATAGGAGCGCTATGGCGCAATATGTCCATAATGATGCACTACTATGTTTGAATTTTCCTCAAACTCTTGGGGATCTAGGCTCCCGGTGGTTTGGAAGGTTGCCAGCAGCAAGCATAAGTAGCTTCGGCGAACTGAGCAAGGCTTTCTCAAGGCAGTTCCTCGGGAATGTACACAGGAAGAAGTCAGTGGCTCATTTATCCCAACTCAAACAGGGAAAAGACGAGTCGCTGAAGAAATATCTGGGAAGGTTCGGTCAGGAAGTGTCCGAGATCGGAAGTGCAAACGACGAAGCAATAATTGCCGCGTTCATCAACAACCTTCAGAATGGCCAATTGTCCTTTGACCTCAGAAGAGCCCGACTAACCAGCTATGCCGATATGATGGACATGGCAGGAGGTTACGCCTTGGCCGAAGAAGAGGAAATTGCCACAGGAGGTTACTTCGTACATGGCGGTCGCCCAGAGGGATCCAAAACCAAGGACCAGACCAGGATGCCCGATACCAAAGGTGATAAGCAGAAGAATAAAGCACGGGATGGTCGGGATGGACGACGAGCATACGACCCAAAAACCGATCAACCACGGCAGAGGTTCCAGGGCCGATATACAAATTATACCCCGTTGAAGAAAGATCAAGAAGAAGTCCTGGCAATCCTAGAAGAGAAGAACATGTCCAAAGAACCACCTAAGCAATCGACATATGCTCGGAGGGACACCACCAAATATTGCCGTTTCCACAAAGAGAATGGGCACGAGACATCCAAGTGTTTCCAGCTAAGGGATCATATCGAGACTCTTATTAGGGAAGGACATTTGAAGGATATTGTTTTCAAAAAGACGGACAGGGCAGATGGACAGAAAGACAGCCGACAGGACGGACGGGCAAGAAAACTTAGTCCCAAGAAAGCTGAGGATGAAGGAGCAATTAACACCATCTTCGGAGGTCCAGCAACGGGCAAGAGTAACAGGGAAAGAACCCAGGAGATTCGGGAAGCTATGGAGGCACGGAGAGACCTGGACGTCAATTCTATTGAGCCCGACCCGAAAAGAATCAAGGAGGGCTGGGACCCGATCGTGTTCACAGAGGCCGACTCACACGGAGTGGATGTTAGGCCAAATGACGCACTGGTGGTCAGCGCTCGGATCGGCCATAGAGAAGTTCATCGAATTCTGATCGACAATGGGAGTTCGGCAGACATTCTTAGTGCAGAAGTATATGACCAGCTGAGGCTAGACAGGAAAGACCTACAGCCTTTTCCCACACCCCTTAGAGGATTTGGAGGGGTCGAAGTGAGGTCACTCGGCACGGTTAAGCTACCTGTGAAGATCGGAAAAGCCCCTTGCCAGAAAACAGTGCTGCTCGACTTTGTGGTGGTAGATACGGAAAACTGGCCGTATAATGCTTTACTGGGCCGACCATTTTTGAATAAAGCCAAGGCGGTGACAGCAACTTATGCCCTCATGATGAAATTCCCGACCGAAAATGGTGTGGGAGTGGTCAAAGGGTCACAAGAGATGGCCCGTAGAGCAAACTTATCAGTATATAGAGATAGGGAGGTGCGCCAGGTATACATGGTAACAGTCCAGCAAGAGGATAGAGAACCTGAAGAACAGGCAGAAGTGCCGAAAGATTTTGAGTTGGATCCCAGAGAAGGACCGGAGGATAGGGAAGACGAGCCGACCCAAGAGGTGGCACTAGACCCGGAGGATCCAGGTAGGAAAGTGAAGGTAGGGGCAAATTTGAGCGTACATGTCAAAACCGCACTTATTGCGCTACTGAGAAATTACAAGGATGTTTTCGCTTGGAGCCATGAAGATATGCTAGGGGGTAGATTCCAAGCAACATGAACCCCTGGAGAACAAAAGCCCCCAACTCACCATGAGCATGTATATATATATGGCAGTGGTCTCAGGGGGTGGATGCTTTGAAGCACGATCTCTATAGAGCGACATCTTACCTTGCCAAGAGCGACGACATATACTGTATTCTTCTCAGCTTGTGAGGAAAGACACGGCTCAGGGAAACCTTAATGAGTTCCTCTTATGATCTTCAACCTCGACATCTTCAAGCTGTCTTGAGCCCTGAAACTTCAAAAGGTCGTCAGAACTTGCCTTTAAAGGATACGACAAGAAGAAAAGATATATCAGATAGAAGCATTCTCAGCTATTCAAGTCCTAGAAGATAATTGGAAGCAATTTGGAAGATTTCTTGAGCAAACCCGTGAAAATAGCATCTGCTGATGGGTCAACTTCAAGAATTAAACTGTATCATCTCAGAAGGAACTGGGTTTCGAGCCTTATATGGTTGGAAAGGTACAGAAGTTAGCTTTCCGTAGAATTTTACGGTTTGTGATTTCGAGTTTTCTAGAAGAAGTTATGACCATTTTACTACCCAAAGGTCAGCCCAGAATTTCTACTCGGGTAGCATCTGCTGATGGGTCAACTTCAAGAATTAAACTGTATCATCTCAGAAGGAACTGGGTTTCGAGCCTTATATGGTTGGAAAGGTACAGAAGTTAGCTTTCTGTAGAATTTTACGGTTTGTGATTTCGAGTTTTCTAGAAGGAGTTATGACTATTTTACTACCCAAAGGTCAGCCCAGAATTTCTACTCGGGCAGCATCTGCTGATGGGTCAAATTCAAGAATTAAACTGTATCATCCCAGAAGGAATTGGGTTTCGAGCCTTATATGGTTGGAAAGGTACAGAGGTTGGCTTTCCGTATAATTTTACGGTTTGTGATTTCGAGTTTTCTAGAAGGAGTTATGACCATTTTACTACCCAAAGGTCAGCCTAGAATTTCTACGCGGGCAGCATCTGCTGATGGGTCAACTTAAAGAACTAAACTGTATCATCTCAGAAGGAACTGGGTTTCAAGCCTTATATGGTTGGAAAGATACGGAAGTTAGCTTTCCATAGAATTTTACGGTTTGTGATTTCGAGTTTTCTGGAAGGAGTTATGACTATTTTACTACCCAAAGGTCAGCCCAGAATTTCTACACGGGATTTTAGAAATAAAGCATTGTGGGCTGCCTATTCGGGAATGAAGGTCTTAGACGAATTTATCATGTTTTGGAAGATTAACAAAGGCCTAAAAGTCACTTTAATTCAATTTTAGTTGATCCTAAACTTTTCATGTTGGGATTAGTCGAGATTGGATTAAAATTCCTAAAGTTAGAAGGATTATACTTCCTACTTTAAGTCGCATTGAATTAGCCTTATTGGAGGTTGATTATGGAACTAAAAGGAGACCTAATTCATACCTATTTAAAAGGAATTACAGCAGAAAGATCAGATATGCAGCAGCAGTACAAAAAGGATCCGAGGAAAGCCGAACAAAGTTATAAAGGGGACTCACATTTGCCCAAGTGAGCGAAAAAAGATCTCAATAATCAAAGCTTGAGGAGACAAGGAAGTTTATCGAGCGCGACCAGAACCAAATGCAAAGTATACCAAATACCAAATATATATAGTGCAAGTGCGCACCGAGGCATCACAGAAGTATACAAGGCAAAAATGACAAGAGGAGTTAAAGAGCAACCAAAGGCTCAACAAATGTCCGACAATTGTTCAAACATCAACTGGGTAGTAACTTGGACTTAGGCTGAAGACGAGCAACAAAAATCAAAGGAGAACTATTCAAATCCCCTTCGATAAGTCACCAAGAACTCATCTTGCAGATTTGAGGGGGTATTGTTATAGGGGTTTTTCGTCAGCATGACACGTCAGCAAAGATAGCGGGTAATACGGAAATATAGTGATTCCACGTCATAAAAAGTCAAATGTGGGACACGTTATCAAAAGGGTCAACATGAATGCATGACATCACCATATGAGGGGCCATCTGTAGATGGAATATGGTTGGCTAAAGACCTGTTCGGCCAAGGGTTTCAATCAGCCAAGTCTACTCGGCCAACATTCCACTCGGCTAGAAGTCTACTCGGCCAAGTGTACTCGGCCAAGTGTGCTCGGCCAAGTGTGCTCGGACAAGATTCTACTCGGCCAACATTCCACTCGGCTAGAAGTCTACTCGGCCAAGTGTGCTTGGACAAGATTCTACTCGGCCAACATTCCACTCGGCTAGAAGTCTACTCGGCCAAGTGTGCTCGACCAAGTGTGCTCGGACAAGATTCTACTCGGCCAACATTCCACTCGGCTAGAAGTCTACTCGGCCAAGTGTGCTCGGCCAAGTGTGCTCAGACAAGAGTCTACTCGGCCAACATTCCACTCGGCTAGAAGTCTACTCGGCCAAGTGTGCTCGGCCAAGTGTGCTCGGACAAGATTCTACTCGGCCAAGTCTACTCGGCCAAAAATCAGTACTTAGCCAAAAACGGGAAATACAGCCTTACCAAGATAGGCCATATCAAGAAGAGATCTGCACAGATACGGAATTTTAGGATAATATTCCAATAAGGAAATATCCCTATTTCCTCTCCAGTACTAGAGAAATCTAATCAAGAAAGAACTGTAAGCTTCTAGAAGGATACACACCAAATAGGAAATGGGTCCTAATTTATCTACTCTACAAGAATCCTACAAAGACTCTAATTAATGAGTCCGCCTTTTATACGACAGAAACTAGGGCAACCCTAGATCAAACCCTATAAATACATCAATGTATTCATTATATCGGGGGGATCATCATAAGCAATTATTTGAGAGAATGCGAGTATTGAGTGTGTAATCCTTATATTCATAGTGGATCACTTCTCGCCGTCACCGGCACCGTGGATGTTTCCCCGCCTTGGGGTTTTACCACGTAAAATATGTGTTATGCTTGCTCATCTTTTATTTTTCTACTTTCATTACGTTTGTCTTCAGGTTTCACCAACCTAGATCGTTGACCGGTTGACTATCGAAAAATCACCGTCAACAATACTAAAGCTGATCCTATGTTGTTTTCCTAGGACACAACGCTCACAAAATTCCAGCTTATTCACTTGATCCCCATTTAGGAGATTCCTTTTGCTCAACTCAAGAATACTTCTCTCACTCATATGACCTAACCTCATGTGCCAAAGGATGCCTATGTCATTGATTTTAGAGGCAATACAAGCTGCCTCATTAGTCACAGCTCCACCTCTAAGAACATATAGGCCATTCTTCTTATCACCCTTAAGAATAACAAGTGAGCCTTTAGAGGCTTTAAGGACACCTCTCTCAGCCTTATAGCTACAGCCCTCTTCATCAAGGGTACCTAGAGAAATTAGATTCCTCTTAAGGTTTGGCACATACCTCACATCTCTAAAGACTCTAATTATCCCATCATACATTCTCAAAGCAACAGACCCTATACCTTCCACATTACATTGTTGATTATTACCCATTAAAACACTGCCACTGTTGAGTTCTTGGAACTCAGTGAACAGTTCCTTTCTAAGACACATGTGGAATGAGCAACCTGAGTCTAGAATCTATTCAGAACTCATATCCTCGTGCTCACAGCTAAAACTTCACTAGGTTCATAGGATTTAGACGCTACAGCAGCATCACCATCCGATTGGGTCTTATATTGCATATTTTTCTTAAACTCATAACAATATTTTTTAATATGACCCTCTTTACCACAGAAGTAACACTTCCTAGAGCCATTTTTATTTCTAGATTGGGGTGTATGGTTAGGAGTTTTACTTCTGCCTTTATACTTATGATTAGAGTTATTGTTATAGTTTTTAACAGGCTATTTACCTCTAACAAACAAGTTTTCCCCATTATCTTTCTTTTCAATCTTTAACTTAAGTTCTTTAGATTTAAGGGCAGAGATACACTCTTCAAGACTTAAGGAAGTTCTACCATATTTTATGGCAGCCTTAACATCTTTGAATGAGTCAGGCAGAGAATTAAGAAGAATTATGACTTCATTTTCATCATTTAACTTCTCTTTTTCTCCTGCATTGGCCAACTCAATGGTCATTTTCTTGAATTCATCAAGATTTTGACCAAGGCCTTTACTAGGATTCATTTTAAAACCAAAAAATCTTTTCTTAAGGTATATTTTATTAGTGAGTGACTTAGTCATATAAAGGCTTTCAAGTTTATTCCATACACCATAAGCAGTCGTTTCCTCATTCATTTCCCTTAAAACATTATCAGAAAGATTCAGAATAATGGTTCCTAGGGCCATTTCTAACATGTCAGATTTCTGTTCATCATTAAGGCTATTAGGTAATTTATCAGGACCTTCAATGGCTTTGAGGATTTTCTGTTGAGAAAGTAAGGTTTTCACCTTCTTTCTCCAAATTTCGAAATTCTCAGAGCCATCAAATTTGTCTATTTCAAATTTCATGCTTATAACAGGATTAAAAGAATTATTGAAATTGCTAGAATCAGAACGTGTTACCAATTTGCTAGTGCTAGCAACTCCACTGCTGGTTCCTCCTTCTCCAGCTGCGTCTTTTGCTGAAGACTCCACAACTGGAGGATCTTCAGCTTCCACGGTCGCCGTTGGTACTGTTCCGAAGCTCTGATACCACTGTTAGGATATTGTAACCTGTTCAAAACCCTTAACACCTGCAGTTAACACTTATAAAAGTCTATAAGATTTACTTATACAAACTGACAGCAATAATATTTACCAACAAACGAAATATGAAGCATACAAAATAATAACTGTCAATCTTGACAGGATCTGAGTCAATATAAATCTTCCAATCAATCTCTAAAGTAAGCAAGGTTCAGTAAAGATGATCTGAACCAGAAATAAAGAAATCAGAGGTGAGAAGAAGAAAGAACGTAGAGATTTATCGTGGTTCGGTCTAAGAACAGACCTACATCCACGTTGAGCCTCACAGAAAAGCTCTTCCACTATATGAGTGTTATTACAGCACAAGATCTACACAAACAGTATAAGATCTACACAAAAGATGAATGAACCAACCTAAGACCCCTCTAAAGTTCCAGATCTGTTAACACAACAAGATCAGAAACCCTAATCAACTATTACGAACAGAATCACAAAAGAAATCCCTCTCAATCTGTACACAAACAGTATACCACTCTTAGAACACTCTCAAATCACCATTACAACACTTGAGATAACAAAGAGAATCACTCAAGATCACTGGATTCACCAGAATAGAGAAGAGACTTTCGTTGAGAGAATAACGAGAGAAAGAGAAAAAATAGAGAATTCTAGAAACCCTAGCAGAATGATTTTCTGATCATCTCTCTCCTTATATTTTCCTTATATACCCATATCGTCTGACTCAGCAATGTAATCCACAGCAGCCACTAATATCACGCCAGCTCAACAAGGCAAGCTGGCCATGTAGTAAGATCAGATAACATGTACACAACGGCACCGTATAAGGCAAGGCTAACTTGGGTCTGATCAAGCATGGATCTGGAACTTATATTTGGGCCTTCACAGGTTGGTTCTGAATTGGGCCTTCACTGAGTTGGACTAACATTTCAACAGTACCGAAGTACGGCATGACACAGCTTGGTCCAATTATTGTTGGGTTGTACCAAATCACGACCCACTTCATTTAGCATGTTAGGCTGAGTATTTAATTAGTATTTAATAATTTTTATTTATAAAATTGTTTTGGGGTCTAATTTTAGTTGGGGTTTTAGGCAACCCACCTAAGTTGCCTAAAGCATCGGCTGTCCTGCCCATGCTCATCAATATTGTGGGAATGTGATAAGGAAAATGGTGTTTAATAAGAGATTTTTCAAGGAGGGAATGTAGGATGGAGGGCCTGGTTTGAAGGAAGAAGAGCATGTTAATGCACTCTTCAAAGTTCTTGCATATATTTATGTGTTTTGTGTTTAAGATTATGTTTCATGTTTGAGGGGAGTGGTTGAATTGGATGGTCATGAGAAGGTGATTAAGGAGAATATTGAGATTATAGACAAGTATCATGATCCCATTGTTGAAGAAAGGATTTTAGAATTGAGAGATCATGGCTTGAAGAAGGAAGTTCATGAGGATTTGCTTGATGTTTTGATCTATTTGAAAGATGGAGATGGCCACCCTTTATTGTCAATATAAGAGATCAAAGCTCTAATTACAGTAACCCAAACTCTCTTTTCTACATTTATACTTTTTTTTTTTTTTTTTTTTTGATAGGAAGAAAACAAAAAGACAGTAAACAAACTACCTAGGACAATCGTCCCGGACATACCACTCCACACACGGAGGGTAAGAATCAATCCAAAAAGGGTCCTCTACAAAGGTCAAGGCCATTCTAGAAAGATTGTGAGCGACAACATTCACATTTCTATAAGCAAAAACAGCCATAGGGCCATTCAAAGCCCGCAAAAGATCTCGAATATCTTCAATAATCAAACCAATCTCAGACGAAACTTGAATCGCCGAATTAATAAAATTGACCACATCCTGTGCATCTGATTTAATTACCAAAGGTAACAAACCTGCATCTTTAGCTAACTGAATTCCATGCAAAATTGCCATAGCTTTAGCAACCGGGGGAGAGAAATCCGCCACAACCCTTTGGGCACAAGAAGCCATGACCAAACCCGAACAATCCCTAATCACCATACCCATACCCATACAATGCTCCTGACTACTAATGGCAACATCAGTATTTAGCTTATAAAAGCCCACCGCAGGAGGTCTCCACCTATCCACACGGTTACCAACAAGAATCCTCTAAGAAACAACAACAAAGTTTGCCTCATAGAATTTAGCAAGAAACTCCTCAGCCCAAGAGACCACACTCTCCATATCCTGGTGACCACCACCATGCACCAATTGATTCCTCAAAAACCACACATGCCAGAGAACAACACACAAAAGCTCCAACTCTTTACCCCCAAGAATCTTAGAACAATAAAAGAAGAAGTCTTGGAAGCTTGCTGAACAGCTATAACTAAAACCCTTTAGTAAACCATACCTGGACCTGACATTCTTCAATTTCGAATAGCCCCATTAAGCGTGAACAGTGGTCTCAAAAGAGCTAGAGCAAACCGGACACTAACCACTAGCTGGAACTTTTCTTCTGACAAGATTGACTTGAGTCGGCAACCATTCGCGGGAGGACTTCCATAAAAATATTTTAACTTTTGTAGGTAAACAAAGCCCCCATAAAATAGATAAAATAGAAAGAGCATCATCCATTGAAAAAAGCTCACGGATAAGAGGTTCATTCCATTCCCCAGACTGCCTTCATAATTGTCTAACCAACCAAATATCCGGCTGAACTTGAGAAGAAAAGACCTGAAAAGTACTCAGGCGAGGTAACCACCTATCTGAATAAATAGCCACAGCAGCCCCAGTCCCAATGCGCCATTTGGTTCCCTTTTCCAGTAACCCACGGCCCCAACAGAGACTCCATGACAGATGAGAGCACATTTCATTTTCTTTCGCCAAAAGAATAATGCTAGACTGTCCAAATTTATGCCTAAATTATATGATATATGAGTTGTAACCATCATGTTAATTTTGAGACGATGTGTTAGTTACGATTCATATGTCACATTATTTGGATACTAATTTGGACAATCTGACATTACTATATATAAAAATATGCTTTGGTTATCATACAGTGACCTTATCAGGGGTGGAGCCAGTTAAGACCCACTAGCAGCTTGTTATTAAATTTTTCTTTTTCGAATCATCTAACTTTATTGATCAAACTGATGTTAATTAATTATTTTATTTGCAGGATATAATTTTAGCAACAGTGGATAATCCATCAAATGCATTAGAATGGGTACTTGCAGAGATGATAAACCAGCCCGAATACTCGAAAAAGCCATCGAAGAACTTGACAGAATGGTTGGAAAAGAAAGGCTAGTCGAAGAATCGGACTTCTGTCAACTGAATTACAAAAAATCCAGTGCAAGGGAAGCCTTCAAACTCCCGCCCAATTGCAGCCTTCAATGTTCCTCATGTGGTCACCGCCCGCCCCGAGTATATGAAACAAATTATAAATTTTAATTGTTTGATAATATTATTAATCATTATCCTCACGGACACAAGTTTTAATTCAACGGATATGAATAACATGATAGGACTATCTAATCGAAGATTTTTCACTTTAATATTATGGATTACAATTTACAAAGTATATTTGCTAATTTTTTGATTTCAAACCAAAACGGGTAAGTAGTTAGATGTTTGTAACCGTAACCGTAGTCATTCATTGAATTGAATCATCTTCTAAAGAAACACGACTAAATCAACCATCACTCCAAATAACTCTCTATTAACCGATAATTGAAATCCGATTTTAGCACTACAATATACAATTCATACAAATAAAGGAAATTATATAAATAGTATATTGACGTGAGAATCTTAATAATTGTACATTTGTACTAATCCCAAGTCCCAACATGTATTTTAACCTTTGGTTAAATGGAAAATTAGGGAAATAGATGGGGGCAGGGTGCGGGGATACTCCCCCCACACACCCCATCCTCATTTCCCTAAAGTGGGGATGAGGGCAGGAGTAGATAGGGGGAGGTGGCAGGGAATAGGGATGGGGGAACCTCCCCCGCCCCCATTTCCCCTCATGAACATCTCTAAAGTCCACTTTACCACCCCAACCATCGGTCTACCACCAACCATTACCTTTGATGTTATCAGCACCACCGTGACTACCCGTTTTCCTTTGAAGATATCAGCATCATATTCACGTTAGAACTTAAACATCATTAATTATTGAGCTAGTTAATTTAAGCTTACCTATGAGTTCAAACATTTGAGATTATCGATATGATAATAGAACCTATTAAAACTTTTAAGGATTAATGACGAAATGATGCTGTTTAATAAAAAACATGTGTACCATCTACTTGTAAAAGTTATAATATCTAGTAACTCTACAACTTGGAATCAAGACTAAGAGGAATCAGCACATACACACGTTTGTTTCATCATCAGAGAACATATATAACTCCTGTAAGTGGGCAAGAAGTATCCCTTCAAATTTCCAAAAATGGATCAAAAGTTGCCCAACCAAAATGAGCAAGCAAGGAGTTACCCTCCCAAAAAAGGATGATGTGTGGACTTCGGAGACATGCATTGTATGCAGAGAGAAGTAATTCAAAACATTTACGACGGGGCGAATTTCTTGTTCATTTTGCTAGCTTCCTGCAACCAAATTACAAAAGTGTAAGCTAATCGTAATTCTTTTTCTTTCGCTTTCTTTTAATCTCTAAGATGGCAAAATTCCAGGATGGAAGCTAGAATTTTGATAAACAACTTATATAAAACATTATAGTATACCTCAAAGAAGAAATATATTTCTCAACCGCGGCTTTCTTATCAATATCAAAGGTATGCCATCTTTCCTTTACTGTGACCAGATTCCCCTCTTCAAAATCTAAACATTCAGGGAAAAATAATAATTAAAGTGGAACTTCATTTGAAGCTAAAAAAAATAAAAAATAAAAAAAATAAAAAAATTATCAAAATTCCAAGACGAACCTTGAAGCAAAATGTCCATCTCACCAGAGTAGCATTTCAATCTCCAGAATCTACGACCACGTCCATCCAAACAAAATGGCTCAGATCTAACAGCATCCAATCGTGGCTCCTCTTCTGGGACCACCTGTGATTCTTCCATTGTATCACCCAGAGTTTGAGCTACTTCCAACTTTATTTTCGTAACAAGGATCGCATGCTCAGAAATTGAAAGAGGAACCCCATTTTTCATGACAACAGCTTTGGCTATCTCATTCTGCAGCTTCTTCCGCTCCATGTTTTTCTGGTACAAAAACATTTTGCTCAGAAGAGACTGATAGAGGCATCGTATTAAATCATATGTGCAGAGTGAGCTTCTTGAATTTACATGATTACCTTTTCCTTTTCAGCAAGAACTTTTTCTTTCACTTGCTTCCCTCTTACAGAAAGTTTTGAGTTTTGTTCATCAATCCAACTCCGAAAGTCTCTGAACAAAAACATGACCAATTAATCCACACATTGTCACCATTATATTGGAACGAAGAGAGATATGAGCATAAATATACCATTGGATATAAGATAACATGACTTACGCAGTGCCAAGCGCTTCATCACAAAGAAAATTTAGAAGTTTTAACTTCTTAGAGCAATCTAATTGATCATACCCATAATCACCCATTTTGAAACAACCCACATGCAGTTCCTCTAAGGAAAAATGAGATTCAGAGGCGTATTTAATAATAGCTTGCAACCAAGAATTTTCATCCAAACTGCGATCATAATGACATCTGCACCAAGATTTAAATTTAGATGGTTGATCAATTTGAAGCAGACAACAAAAAAAAAAAAAAAAAAAAAAAACAGAATTCAATAACCTATACAACAGTCGTACTTTTTTCCTGAATCCTTCTTTATCACAGATAGCAGCTGGATATGAAACTGAACAATTGGAGAACTGCGTAGCCGACGCTTACTTCGTCCACAAACTAATTCCCGGAGGAACATTTCAGACTGCCCTTTTCTCAGGTTAAGAATCTAAGCATAAAAAAATCTTCTTAGAAAAATGACAAGCAAAATTCTATACGCAAAGTAGTAGTGTCTCTAGTTTTATACATAAAGGTGAAAAAAGAAAAGCATGCACTGCTAAATGATAAGGACAAGCCAACACAGACATAGGTAGATATATTGCATTAAGTCGCCAACCCCGACAAATGGGAATCAATGTGAAAAGAAATATTATCTAGAACTTAAAACATTTTACTAAATCATATAAAAAAAACAAGAGAGAATTGGGCTCAACAAATCATAGGTTTCAAAAACAGTAAAAAAGCGCATGACAAGAAACAGGGAATGTATTTGACGACAAAGGCAAGTTTCACTACTCAAGAATCCAAGAAGTATAGCTTTGAAATGGACGATGATCAACACATAACCAGCTTGATCATATAAACATGCTGTCAAAAACACTTCACCGAAATACATACAATTTTGACATAGGAGCACAAAAAGCTAGAAACTAGTTACAGCATCCCCTTTCAACAAGCAGAGGAAGCCAAAGGGCAAGTATGAGACTCTTATGAGTGTTCTAGCACAAAATCAAACTTTTGTTGTATTTACCTGTCCAAATGCTTCACAAAATTCTAGAAACTGAAATGCATGGCCAACGTCCTCAGCAGGCATATCAATGGCAGCTACACTGTTTAATATAATGCTGCGGGGTAATGGTATTTCCACATCTGTTGATTTCTTCTTCACTTCTGTAATGTTCTTCTTGTCACAATTGTGTGACCCTGCAACTGGCTTATGCTTGGCTACAGTGTCATCAACATTTACATTGCTTGGCACTTCAGTTTCACTATGGTTATTGCTATACGCTTGAGAATCCTTCTTGGGAATTTTAATATCAGATTCCTTTCTAATTAATCGGCCACCATAATCCCTTCTATACATCTTTTCTTTTCCCCTCAATGTCTCTTCGGAAATCTGACGCTTTCTAGGACTAGTGTTGTGGGTAAGGGACTTATCATCCTTGTTTTCTCCGGTTACATTTTCATTTCCATCGTTGTCTCTTAATCTTTTCAATTTACTATTTCTAGTTTCTCTACCTACGCAACTCATCTTTGAAGACTCAGCTTGCACCTCTGAATTCATAGGTGTCTGAAAACCATCCCCCTCCTGGTGTTTTTTGACTAGAGAAACAGCTGATTCCTGTCAAAAAGGACTTAATGGTTTATAACTAACAAGAAATGCTCATTTTCCATTGAAATGCCATGATAATGAAGATCAAAGCTATTCTTTGAATTTATCGAATATTAGATTTTTCATTGTTGGGGGCTCAAGGAAAGTAAAACTCCACCAAAACAACAAGATATTTGAATAAACCAAACATATAGTGTAAGATATAGTACAACCCAAAAAATTTCAATGACATACACCAAAATGTGAGAAATTAAGGAAAACCATAATGAACCTTGTTTGAAGCTTTTCGATTTTTCGAAGAGGCCTTTTTAGAATCCAAATTGTCTGATTCCTTTATATTCAGCATCTCAGATACTGAAGACAGCCCATTTGCCCTGGCTGTACGAACAAGATTACCAGTAGGACAGTGACCTCGCTTTTTCCTATGTTAGTTGATTTCTCAATCAATCAAGAGACATTCAATAACCTAATACAATGAGTTACTTGAAAATTGGTAATTCAACTTAATAGAAACAAGCACTTACATGCAGAAACTGCAGTTGCAAATTCCTCTGCACTTTGGACATATCCAATCATGTAAGAGTGCCACTTCTTCAGCCTTTTCTCCATACCTTATTGAAATTTAACAAACGAAAAAGGGGAAAACATAAGTTAAATTCAGAGAAAGAGATAGAGAGTTTAAAGAAAAAGAAAATGAGACCTGTTTAAGAGGCATCTGTGACAAAAATGAATGCTACATTGCTTCTTCTCAGTACTGTTGCAAGATGCCACAAAATCCATGGTCTTTTGGCGGCACTGTCGCATTTTGCCAAAATTAGTCCAATTCAATGAACCAACAAGGAGAGGTTTATTCATTTGACCTACTTAGAAAATAAAAACACAAAACTTCCCTTTTTACTACTTTTTTTTCCTACATTTTCTCAGTAGCCAAATAGATTACAAAAACGAAAAAGAACATGTTTTTTCCTTTCTGGGTTCAGTTTTGAAATGCAAATAGACCCACCAGAAGATAAAAAAGACCAATACTTTCTCATCATCAAATACAAAGTTATTTTCTTTATAAAAAAAAATAAAAATAAATAAATAAATTGTTGTTGTCTTTGTTGGTGAGTAAAACCTGGTGACAAGTCTTGCCATTGTGAGAATCGTAGATTCGGCGACCGACGAGTCTAACTCCAGGCGATTTAGAACGGTGAGTTGGTGTTTTTACAAGATCATCTGAGTGGGTCGTCCGAGTAATCTCCTTGTTGTTGTCAGTTGTCGTTGCTTTGGTTGATTTGGTTTTGTTGAGTTTCTTCTTATTCTCATTGTTTGCAGAAGAAGAGGAAACAGCCATTGCAGAGATGTTCATGCAGAACCAAACAACAACTTGATTCTCTAAAATCTGTAAAATGCTGCTACCTTTTTAAATCTTTTGAATTTATTTTATTTTATTTTTTGGACTTTTCAAGTAACTACAACTCTTAAGAGCAACTCCAACCGGAGCTTCAAAATAGCGCAATTTAAATTTGCCAAACAAAAAATACAATTTCAAAAAAAAATTGCTGTGATGAACAGTAGAGCGCCACACAAAAACAAAATTTTTTTTTCCGTTCTGTTTTAATAAACCGTGACATCAATCAAATCATCCTTTATTTTTTTAAAAAATTCCTAATTTAACTCTTTTATACTTAATTAAAATAATATATATTTCCAAAAAATATATTATTGAAAAACTTTAAAATGATATAAATATTAATATACATATTCAATTTATTTAATTTACTTATTAATTATATATTAAAATAATATTAAACTTTTATAATAATTTAAATATTTATTAGAAGAATATTTTTTAAAGACTTTTTTTTTTTTTTTTTTTTTAATTTGGTGTTGAACATTAGAATGGAAAAAAATTTAGTGTAAACATATTCACAAAAAATTCTCATTCAACTCCAAATTAGAATAGAGTTTGGTGTCCAATCCTGGAGTTGCTATAAGTAGGGATGACAACTTGTCAGATTGGATCGGATTGGAGGTGCCCATACTCGAAACTCGATTTGTACGAGTTGTCCCAAATCCGACTCATGACCCAAATGGGGTTTTCATTTTCTACCCCAAACCCGACCCAAAGTGTCAAGAGGTGCCCTATACCCGACCCGAAATGACCTATTTCGTTATTATTATTTATTTTTTTCTCAAACCACTAAATATACAAATTATTTTACTATATAATTGAATTTTAGAACATTGACTTAAATTTTAACATTCAATTAAATATATTTAAATTTAAAAATATATATACTAAAAAAAAAAAAAAATTTCTTTTTTGAATGGAAATTTAAATATACACTTAAATACAAACATACACTATTTTTTAAAAAAAAAAATTTAAATACACTTAAAATTCATATATAAACTTAAATTTAATAGAACACAGCATCTAACTTTAATAAACTTTAAATTCAAATATAATATGCAATTAGGTAGAGAAACAAAGAGATTAGAGATTTGTTTTTCCCTTTATATTATTATATTTTAAAAAATAATTATATAAATACCGGGTCAAACGGGGTGGACCGGGACATAAGGGGTTGACCATACCCGACCCGATAAAAATCAGATCAAAAAAGTTTGATCCAAATCCGACCTGAGCCCTGTTTTAAGTGCTCCAAACCCGACCTGAACGGATCGGAACCCCAACGGTTTGGGGTGGATCTAGGATTTTTGCTATCCCTACTTTAACACAGATGCTAGAGTATCTTCACTTGCCGACTGCCGCTATATCACTCTTATTGTAACACTAACACCCACTTAATTACACGATTAGTTCAGGGATATGCCCTCAAACATTATACTATGAGTTTCCATTCCGGAATTCTTGTAATATTTTTTAAAAAAATGATTATTTGTAGGAAAATAAAAAAAAAACAATTTTTTTTTTTAAAAAGTAAACTTAATTGGATTGTAGGTTACTATGAGGGCTCATTTGGCACACTAAGAACTAAGAAGTAATCACTATGGTATCGTAAGATTAGATATACTAGCTATGAATATAGTGCTTAATCTCGATGTGTTAGATATTCACTAAGTGACGGATGCAGTACTTGACTTACTCGATATCCGAACCATAGATGTAATACTTGAACTCAACAAGTCCAAACAAACAACAGACCCATTTGATGTCAAAAAAATATATAAAGACAATCCACAAGATCATCCAATAAAAAATTTCTCCAAGTTAGAAGAGACCTTAATTAAGTTAATTGTACCAGTTTTCACTTTAACTTAAGTGATAATGAGCCTAAATATCATCCTTTTTTTTTACATGCCTAAATATCATTTATGTGTGTTAGTTTGGTGGATTTATCTCCAACTTAATAAGTTGAGTTTTAATAGCAACAAATAATGAAATTAATCAAAATGTTATCTTTTTTTTTTTTTTTTTCCTTTCTGTTTGTATTTAAATAGTAATTGCATTATTAAAAGTTTAAAACTCATGTATTTAAGTTTGTACTAATTACACAAAACAAGCACCAAATTATCCATCTGACCGCCCACCCAATGTGACTTGACAATGTCCCAAGTTCGAATAGACACCACCGCATATGGCATAAAAAAAATAAAAATAAAAAGAAAGTTTCAAATGATGATAATTGATTCAACAATATAACTCAAAACATGATCCGAGCACCACTTGACCAACAAAAAAATTGAAAATTGAAAATGAAAAAAACTCCATTATGATAAATGAGAAAAATGTAGGTCACAATCAATTTGTCTGCCAAAGCTAAGTGGTGTTCATCGTTTTCATAATACAAATTTGGACTAAAATACCAACCCCCATTTTTTCACTAAACCAGGTGCAATAACTACTTTTCCGATCAATTCCTCTTGCATTGCAATGCTTTATGTCCCCTTACTTCAAACCAAGTTGATCGATGTTTCCAGCTCAAAACCGACAAGGGTTGTTGCACCATGGTTTTGTTCCTACACAAGCCACAGTGACATATAACATGCATCAGATCATATGAAACAGAACACAAAGGGCAGCTGCATACAGAAAAGTGAAGGAGGAAACAAGGGTCTGGAAGATTTGTGATAATGGCAGATGATCAAATTAGTTACAATCTAAGATTTCGAAGGAAACAAGGGTCTGGAAGATTTGTGATAATGGCAGATGATCAAATTAGTTACAATTTAAGATTTCGAAGAACAAAATGATAGCACAACTGCATTAACACAAGAGCCACAACAGAATATTTACACTGCATTCTAGCAAGCCGGCAAATGCTTTAAGCTAAAAGTATCCCCACCAACAAATATGGCTACAAGGCAATCCAATAATCCTAGAGAAATTAGAAGCTATTTACCCTAGACGTCTAGGATTTCTCCTATCTTTTTCACCACCCAAGTCCCTAAAAAATATATAAATAAGTGAGAGAAAACTAGAAAAGCACTTATTCCAGAACAAGATGAACATCAGGGAACACTCATTGAGGTAGGGCGTAGGCAGAGGGGGAAAATGTATTTCAAAGAGAAGTTATATTTTAACTATATTCGTCCACTCCATCAGAAACACTGATCAATTGTCCAAGAGATGTGGATGTTAAAGGAGACCAACGATAATGCTTAGAATCAGGTCAAAGTTCTTTGCCTTGCAATTTTTACTATCAATAAAAGTTGCACAAAATTTTATGACACCGTTTTGATAGTAACACAAGGAATCCACGGGGAAGGTAACTCTTCAACCAAAATGCCCAAAAGGTCCAAAATTCTTTTTCAACCTATAATCATACAAGCATTGCCCTCTCATAAACAACTTCTCCCTTAAAATTTTCAGTGGTTATAGTAAGCATTATGTCACCTATCAAAGATATAGGCCTATTTATTTCAAATAAAAATAATAAAAAGATATAGGCCTACTCGCAGTCATGTGTTTACATAAAACGGAAATAGGTGAATAAATTAAACAGGTAAATTTTGTGTCTACCAGTCTGCCTAACCATTATATCTGATATCAATTGGACGGTTTGAATAACGTTCCACCTTTAGTTCGAGAAGTACTATTGAGACAGATCTCAACAAATATTCACAGATCAATGTAGGCTTGTATTTGTGTTTGCAGTATTTACTAACTATTGCACCTCACTAACTCGAGTCTACTGCAAAGTGTTGCAGGAATCAAAAACTTTAAACATCAATGAAGCAATACATCACACAATTAAAACTCGTTCTAAGCTTATGCGACAGTATAAGTAATCAATAGCAGAGAAACCCTTACCTACATGGTTCCCGATTTGATGCCATTGCTCCAATGTAGCAACAACAATCAACAAGCCAAATCATATGACCTCCCTTTGCACCAATACCATATAACTTACCAATTGAAGGAAAAAAAAAGTGGGTCTGTTTGGTAGCTGAGAAACTACTAAATAAGAGAAAATATAAATATTTGAATCACGATTTCTTATTTCTGACCCTAAACTTCAATGAAAAATGAAGAGGAAAAAAAAAAAAAAAAAAAAAAAAGTAAAACATTTTATGGGAAATTTCAGGTTTTGTTTTGGGAATGGTAACAAGATAATACACAAGACTCAAAATGTCATTTTCCTCTGCAAATATTTATGTCATTTTACAGCAACAAAACAGCTTAAAAACCAGGAAAAAAAAAATGAAAAATGAAAACCAAAAGGCTATAACTAAATTACTAATTGATAACACTTGGGAGCTAAATAGAGTCTTCAAGCTCATTCAAGTTTTCTTTCTTCTTATTCATTTCAATCTCATATTTTCTCAATCTCTCCTGCATCTTCTCCTGCATCAACAACAGAATTACAAATTATTAAAACAAAAACCATCAAAACCATGTTTGTACACTGATTACACACTGACCCCAACACAATAAATTTAAAAACAAAGAAAAGAAAAAACTGTGTTTAGTAAACTTCGTTTGACTTGAGATTGGAACAAATTGACCTTCTATTCAAAGCCCAAAAGAAGGTCCTACTAAAAGCTAACAAGTAATAAGTCTTGACAATTATCCAGTGATTTCCCAGGAATCAAAACAAATCAAATAATAAATTAACAAAAAATTAAAAATTACCTTGTAGCTTATTTCAAGACGGTGCATAACATAAAATCCTAAAATACCCCCAAGAATGGTGCCCGTCATGACCCGTACGGAAGCCCAATACCGTGACCCGACCGCCATTCTCTCTCTCTGTGTTTCTCGTTTTTCTTTTTCTTTCTCTGCGTTTCTCGCAAACCAAACGCACCTCGTTTTGGTTATTAATTCTCGGAGCTTATACTGTTCTGTCTACGCTTCTCCTGGGATCCAAAACGCAGCGCTTCATTATAGATAGCTAGCGAAACGCGCCGTTTCAAAGAGGGATAGTATTAAAAAAACCCCTCTAGTTTTGTTTTTGCCCAAAAACCACCCTCTAGGTTAATTATTGCCCAAAAACGACCCTACAGTTAGTTTTCCATTAAAATTAGGGATGGCCAATGGGGGATTTGGGGTGGGGTTAGGTCCCCCCAACCCCACCCCCATTTTCCAAACCCTCCCCCATCCCCCCTCATTTCCCCATTTGGGGGAAATGGGGATGGGGTAGTTTTGGGGGGAGGTCCCCCCCACCCCATCCCCATTCCCACATTTCCCCCATTTTTTCCCGTTTTTTCCCGTTTCCCCATTTCCCCCGTGGTGGCGTGGCCATGTGGTGGCATGGTGCAAAGCGGCAGAGAAAGTGAGAACTGAGAAACGATTTAGGGAAGGAAATAAGGAATATGATTTAGGGTTAGGTTTTAAGTTATAAATATGTATTTATAGTTAGTAAAATATAAATAATAAAAATATTGAAAATATAAAAAATATATATATATATATATTATAATATTATAATATTTGGGGGAAATGGGGAAATGGGGATGGGGGCACCTACCCCCAACCCCATCCCCATGTCTAGAATTTTATGGGGGAAATGGGGAAATGGGGTTGGGGTCGGGTCCCCCCATCCCCAACCCCATTTGAATTTTGGGGTTAAAAAGCTCCCCACCCCCCATTACCCCATTTTCCCCCAAAAAATTTCCCCCAAATGGGGATGGAAAAGCAGGGTTTTGGGGCCCCGGGGGAAAATGGTTATCCCTAGTTAAAATATTAAGAAATTTCTGTTAGGTTACAAAGGTAAAATAGTAAATGGCAATCAAAATTAAAATTAAAAAAAAATTAATATTAACAAAAAATTAAAATTATTTAGGGGTTTTTACAATTTGGTCCCAATCTAATTGGGAAACATCACTTTTTTACTTGTTAATTCAAAATACAACAAATTGGTCCTAATATAATTCAAAATACATCAAATTGGTCCTAAGGTTAGTCAAATTAACGGTCAACTAACATTTAGGAGGGTAGAAAAGTCATTACGTCTGTTTCCAATTAAAAAATAGAAATAAAATAATAATAAAATTAAAAAAAAAAAAAAATTCAAACTTTAATCTTTGGTGGAGATCCAGACTGGATCTCCACCGTCCATCTCATGAAAAATAGGAAAAACAAATAATTTTTTTAAATGAAAAATATATTAAAAAAAGAAAACAAAAATTAAAAAAAAAAAATTAAAACAAAAAAAAGATGGATCTCCATCGTCTATCTCAACGATGAACGGTAGAGATATTTATTTTTTTATTTTTTATTTAAAATTAAAAACAGAAATTTAAAAAAAAAATAAAATTTAAAAGCAAAAATAAAATTAAACAAATCTTCAACATATAATTAAACATATTAATAATTAAAAACTAAAAAAAATCTTCAACATCATCGGCCCACTAATCTCTTCTCTTCTCTTCTCTTCTCTATCCCCGATCTCTTCTTCTCAAAACAGTAAACGGAGAGCTGCGAGTGGCGGCTTTGCGAACAGAGACGGTGCAAAAGGTGACGAAACTCTTAATTAGAGGTGGGACGTGATGATTGGAGCTGACGGCAGCGGTACAACCAACGTGAAACCTAGATCTGTGACGGCGAGAAGCGAACGACGACAGAACAACCGTCGACGGGACCAGAAGCTGCTGGAAGGCTGGACGAGATGACCCGTTGGTTAGGGCTAACGGCGTTGGGGACTGAGAACGAGCGAGTGATGGCAGCGATTGGGAGTGCGATGGACGATGGGTGTTGGTCGATGTGTGATTTTATGGTGTGATTTTGGTGTGATTTTATGGGTGTTGGACAATGGGTGTTGGACGATGACGGCGATGACACATTTTTTTTTCCTGGTGTGATTTTGTGTTGTTCGATTTGGGTTTTGATTTTGAAGTTGTTCAATTTTGTGGTGGTGGTGGTGGCTCGGTTGGAAGGTGGTGGTGGTGGTTTGAAGGTGGTGGCTCGGTTGAGTTTTCTGGGTTGGTGTTCTTGATTCTGGGTTTTGGATTTTTCTTATTAATTTTTAATTCAACCTAGAAATTATCCAACCTAGGTAGAATACTTGAACCTCTATCACATACGGTCCTTACCAAATGATGTTTTAATTTGTGTTCGATTTTTAATTTATGTTTTTACTTCAACCCAGAAATGATGTTTTAATTTAATTCAATTTGTGTTGATGTTGTTCATGATGAATATGGGTTTGATGTTGTTCATGATGAACCTGATTTTGTGTTTTTTTAATACATTTTTCATTTAAAAAAATTATTTGTTTTTCCTATTTTTCATGAGATGGACGGTGGAGATCCAGATTGGATCTCCACCAAAGATCAAATATTTTGTATAATAAGGGATTCAATAAAACATTTTGTATCATAAAATTCTCTGTAACATATTAATTTAATTAAATTGTTTTAATTGTTTTAAATTTTTTAGTTTGAGAGAGATAGTTTAATTAGAGGGTAAACTTGTCTTTCCACTGATATTATAAAGGTTGACCGTTAGTTTGACTAACCTTAAGACCAATTTGATGTATTTTGAATTATATTAGGACCAATTTGTTGTATTTTGAATTAACATGTAAAAAAGTGTTGTTTCCCAATTAGATTGGGACCAAATTGTAAAAACCCCAATTATTTAATATATAAAAGGCTATATGAAAAGTTATATATATAAATATGGAGTTCAACATCTGTGCATCGGGCATTTGGGCCATTAACAGTAAGCACCGGTACATCCAATTTTAGTAAATATTATTTAACAATTAAAACATAAAAAAATATAAGAAAATCAAATGCATTATTTTTTTATTAAAAAATAATAATTTTCTCTCTTTCTCTATTCTCTTTCAATCCCTTGATCTCTTCTCTCTCTCTCTCTCTTTCTCCCCCTCAAACACTGTTTCTCTCTCCTCAACACCATTAAAGGGGGGGTTTTCATGTGGCGGTTGGCGTGGATTTTAGGGCTGGATTTTGTGTGGGATTTTGGGTTTGTATGGCTGATTGTTTGTGTAAAATGGAGGTGGAGGGTGGCCAGTGGTTGGAAACGGAGTGAAGGTGGTGGCCGCCGGTGGTTGCTTTAAGGGTGGGGTGGAGCAGTCGGTGGTTTTTTTCTCTCACATCTCTCTCTCATCTAATTGTTGTGTTTGTATTTGTGTAGGAGATGAAGGTGACGATGGCATCGGGTGGTGGTGTTGGAGTTGTAGGTGGTTTGACTAGTATCGATTCCATGGTGGTAGAGATCTTAGATAATGGAGATCCGGGGATGTATCTGGTGGAGCTGGATATCCACCAAATCTTTCTTTTGGCTTTTTCAAAAAAAAAATTCATTATTTTGTATTTTGTTTTTTAATCTCCACCTAGAGATACATTTAAAAAAAAAAAAAAAAAAAAAATTTATAATCAAATAAAATTTTCTTAATCTTTAAAAAATTTCCGCTTCCAAGAAAATGCAAATGGTAAAATGGTATATTTTAATTAAATTTCCTTTTTTAAACTTTTTTTTTATTTGTTTAAATTTGAATACTAGGGTAAAATGATATATTTTGTTAGAAATGTTAATGAAAGTTAACAGAAGGTGACTTTTAACCAATAAATCAAAAAGCAAGGTCGTTTTTGACCAATAAAGAAACTAGGGGGTGGTGACCAAAAACCCAACTAGAGGGGGTTTTAAATTTACCCCTCATTTTTGACCAGAAGGTTATTTACTTCCAGTTTGTGAGCCATCTTCAAACCTGCTAGCAAAGCCTCATATTCTGCTTCATTGTTAGTAGCTTTAAAACCGAATATGAGACAATAATGAAGCTCAGTCCCTTCTGGGTTAATCAAAAGCGGTCTAGTTCTAATTCCTTTAAGGTTCGTGGCTCCATTTACATACATTACCCAGTAGAGGGATGCTAGCATTCAGGTATCTTCGGGTTCTTTTGGCTTTGGTTCCTGCTTATTTGATTCTAGTGTTGGTTCATCCAGGTCTTCGGAGAATTCCACCAAGAAATCTGCCACGACTTAACCTTTCACATCACGCATAGCTTCATATTAGATGTTAATTTGGGTGAGCTCCAAGGCCCACAACATCATCCTTCCAGTTACATCAGGCTTTTGGAGGATTTGTCTTAATGGTTGATCAGTTATCACTGATATAATGTGTGACTGGAAGTATGGCCACAATTTCTTGGAAGCAACAATCGGTACAAAAATTAATTTTTGTAACCGGGGTTACTTGGTTTCGGATTTAGTCAAGGACTTTCTTGTGTAGTATACTGGTCTTTGTATGCTATATTCACACTTTCTGATGAGTGCCCCACTCACAACTGTGGGAGTAACTTCAAAATAGAGTAGCAGAATGTCTCTAAGTCGAGGTTTCACCATTAAAGGTGGGCTGGACAAATACATCTTGAGTTGCTAGAAAGCTCTATCGCTTTGTTCATCCCATATCATCCTCGTCCTTTCTTAATGGCTTGGAAAAAAAGATGGCATTTGTCAATTGATCTGAAGATGAATCAACTAAGTGCTACCATCTTCCTTACCAAACTTTTAACGTCTTGCAGATTACAAGGTGCTACAAGGTCGAGCATAGCCTTTACCTTATCCGAATTGGCCTCAATCCCTCTTTCATTCACCATGAAACCTAAGAATTTTCTTAGAGGTAATCATATCATCTACATACACCTCCATGGCTTTGCCAATCTGATCTCGGAATATGGAGTTTACCAACTTTTAATTAGTAATGCCCACATTTTTTAAGTTTAAGGGCATCACCTTATAACAGTATAAACCTCTGTTGGTGATGAAAGCTGTCTTTTCTTGATCGGAGGGGTTTTTTTTTTTTTTTTATGGTTAGGGGGGGGGGGGGACATTTTGGTTAAGCTATAATCTGAAAAAGCATCCATAAAACTCAACAATTTGTTTCCCGATGTAGAGTCCACTAGTTGATCAATCTTTAGCAGCGGAAAGTTATCTTTTGGGCATGCTCAGTTGAGGTTCGTAAAATCTACGCATATCTTCTACTTGCCATTTGCTTTCTTCACCAAAACTACATTAGCTACCCACTCAGGATAGTTCACTTCTCAAAATAATCCGGCTTTAAGAAGTTTG
Source organism: Acer saccharum (assembly GCA_030490815.1). NCBI lineage: Eukaryota > Viridiplantae > Streptophyta > Magnoliopsida > Sapindales > Sapindaceae > Acer > Acer saccharum. Next base: position 18,781,584 of record CM059876.1, on the reverse strand, counting down.
TCAACCTCTTCCTGGATAGCTACATTCCTTTATTGGTTAAAAAATCACCTCTTCTGTTTGACATGCTTGAATGTTGGATTGACCTAAAGCTTGTGACTTGAGATTTGAAAAGGATATCCTAACATATCTATATGGGACCATGCGAAAACGTCCTTAAGCTCCTTAATTAAAGCTTTGAGGCGCACTTTCTGTTCTTCCAATAACTATGCCTCAATGCAGGCTACTTTGGTAATATCATCTAGGTACATTTGGTATGTTTCCAGCTCTTCTATTGGTTCTCCTCTTTCATATTCTCTAGGCGTTTTGGTTTCTTCTTCTTCTAATTGTCATTTCATCTGCTTCATCATTGACCTACATGGGCTCAACTGAGGTTGCCCCCTCCTTTGATTCATCTAAATCCATAGGTTTAGCAGGGCTCTCCATGGTCACTTGAGCTCAACATCGCACCATGGTTGCTGGATTTATAGACATTGCATAGCATTTTCATGTTGTCAGTTGATCTCCTTTAACCCAACCTACTCTTTCCTCGACTAGGAATTTCAACATGTGGTGGTAAATGGAGATGACTCCTTTGATTTTTGTTAGGAAAGGTCTTCCTAAGATCACGTTATATGCACTTTGAGCATTTACTACAAGGAAAACCAGCATGGTGTTGACCTGATCTGGATCTTTCCCAATAGTTACTGAGAGGGTAATCTTTCCTGTCGAAACGACTGAGTCTCCTGTAAAACCATATAGAGGTGATGGACAACTTTTTAGGGCAGAAGTTGCCAAATTGAAACGATCATAAGCGTTCTTGAGGAGGATGTCCACTGAGATTCCTATATCGATCATCACTCGTGTTACTATGCAGTTGGCCACCTGAAGGGTGACCACCATGGGGTCTTCATGAGGATGGATTACACCTTGCCCATTTTCTTATGTGAAAGTAATCGGGGTGGATTCGAGCTCAATTCTGCTTGAGCTATCTTGAAATACTTCATAAATGAGGTGTTTATAACTTAGGATCCTGGAGTTGTTGGAGTCTCCCGCAAAGTTAAGTCCCAAAGTTTTCTCTTCCTTGACTTAGGCCGGTGCCAGATCCTTCACTTTGTATTTGATTCCATCTCTGACTTTTTACAGGAACACATTCAGATACCCTATTTTGATCGGGGACTCAATATGGTTTCACAAATTATAACACTTTCAGATAGATGAGGTAAAGCCCCTGAAGGGGATATTCAAACTTTGGTCAAAGAGATGAAGATTATGTTAGAAAACCAAAGAAAAATTGTGATATTGATGCTTGGCGATCAAGACTAAGAGGAACTAAATTGACGGTTTCTTATGTCGACATTGATCTTGCGGTTTCCAATTCTCAAGAATAGACAAAAGAAACAAAAACATAAAAGGTAGAAATTTTCTAAATTCAAGTAAAAGTTGAGATTGGTTGTTAGCCTCAGCTAGCTGACAAAACAAAAGGTAAGGAAGAATACAAGCTCTAAGCCTGTACCATTCCCACAAACGACGCCACTGTTGACAACAAAAAAGTTACCAACCAAAAGCACCTTTCTAGATAACTTGCTGAAGGTCTGCCTTAGATCAACCTAAAGCACCTTTCTAGATAACTTGTAAGGCGTTGGAACATCGAGTTTGATTGCTGTATATGGTGGAATGGTGATTAACGGTAGATGTTAATGTATGATACATTGTAAAAGAAATTCATAACATACAATTGTATTATTCAACAACAATAAACTAAATAAAAACTCAAGCATCAATGTTAGAAAATGATGGTGCTCTCTTTGTATTTGATTGATCATAATTTGTACATGGTCTCTCAGACCTTTTTATACACCAAGGCCACTCATCGGTGGTTATCTAACTATTGCTTCCATCTTCGGGATCATTCGATTCATTCCCTCAGCTGATCAGTTATGGCTAAGTGGGTATTACTTGCTTTTTCATCGTGGAGTAACTGGTTACTTCCATCCACCCACATCTTCATCGATTATTGGACGTGGGAATCTTATTTGAAGACTTGGTCAATCAAAAAATCTCTTTTTGTCTTAAGGAGTAATTCCGTGTTAGTTTGGACAGGCCTTACCATGGTGGACTGATCATTTAACCTAATTAGGCTACACCTATACGCTTGCTAATGAACTCGGACACGTGTGGGTCTCAAACGAGCTGGAGAGTTGGACTTTAACAAAAGTCCTTATGTCTCAAGACTTCTAATGATGCTCGAATAGTAAGGATAGAGTCATAGTTCCTTCAAACTCTCAACTAACTTTCTCTTTCTTTTGGATGGAACTTTGTATTGTATCTAGACTTAATGTTGTCTAGATTCATTACATACTTCAATGACATTGAACAACATTGACTCGGGTTGCATACTCGGCTTCGAGGTGGAAAGCTCATCTTGGTTGGGAAGGTACTGTCATAATATTGCATGGTTCCTTATTGTACCATGAGGCTAAACCTGACCTGTGGAGTGGACTAAGTGTCAAACTACAATCCTTGAGGGTTATGAGTAATCAAGGAAGAGGTTCAACCGATCTTTATATTTGTAGGAAAATCACCTTGGGATTTCAAGTTGAAAGGTGATACGAATGAAAGGTTCTCGCGAGATATCCAACTTTCTGACATTTTGAGGTTGGGAAAGTTGACAACATTTTGTCATCAACACATGTTAGTTATTTTAATATTTTTTCAAAATATATTAAAATACATTTTGCACTTAGGCCCTTGAGCTTGCAATCAGATGAGTCAAAATCATTTTCCACCACCTCCCCCCATAACTTTTTTTTTTGAAATGTACAGCCCCCTTAACTTAACACATATTCATTAACAATTAACGTATATTGTAAGGGTATTACAATTTTTTAATCATCTTTATTATAACAAAAATACATATGTAAAGCCTTTAAAAAAAAAATACCTGTATAAATGACAAAAAAAAAAAAAAAAAAAAAAAAAAAAACTAGGAACGGGTTTTAACCACTCATCCTCTTCCATGAGTCTCTCCATTGATTGTGCCTCTTGCAATAAAATTCACCGGAGAGTGAGAGCTAATCTCTCAACCATCAACTCTCTATCATCATCCTTCACTAATCGCCTCCATCGGTTTCCTATTGTGGATGGTGTGTGTTTGTTTAATGGGTTTTGAAGGATTTGAACAATTATTATGGATTATGATTTCAAGAACATGAATTTGGGTATTTACTAAGAGAGAGATCTAGAAAATTCTAAATCTCTCTCATGAAACTCCATCACATATGCCCCATCCAATGAAGTGTCGCCTCTATTTGAGATGGATCGCCACCTCTTTTTCGAATCGATCGCTGCTTCCATTTCAGATGTTAGTGCAATTTTGAGTAAAAGTTTCCTACGAGTACAAATAAGAGTAATGTTATGGGATGTTTATGAAATCTTCCATTTTAACTATGTTGTTTTCTATTTAGTCTGGAGTCTGATTGAAGATATCATAATTTAATTTCTTTTTGCAATTGCATAAAAATGTTTGTTAGCTTTAAAATAATGCAATTAAAGAGTCAATATTTGATGACGTGAGTCACTTAAAATCTCATATCACTAGTAAAAATTATGCTTATATAAATAATTGCGTTATTTGCCGCCGATGTTCTAGTAGCTTCTTAAAGCTATGGTCATTTATGTCCTCACACGTTAATTATTAGTCATATTCTAAGACTATATAAACCTGCAATAATTTCTTTGGTATTGATTTTATTTTATTTTTTGGGATTTTTACAATTTAGTCCCTATGTAATTAGGAAACATTTTTTTTTTTTTTACTTGTTAATTGATTTTTCATGAAACTTAATGAACTTATATATATAAAATATAGAGCGAACTATTCTTTCGCCTTTTTTACTTTGGTATTGAATTTAGAAACAAAATAAATAAAATGATATTACCATAGTTTGATTTTGCAAGAGCCACGCTGCCATGTTGACTCTTAAATGATATATTGTAATCGACATACTCTTGACACTTCTAGTAAAGTCTCTCATCCAATTCAAATGTACGTCTCTCTCGAACTCAAAACTTAAGTTGAACAAGACTTTTGGGAGATGGTATGTTCGATCTCTCCTCTATTAACCTTGAAACCGTATCTAGTAAGGATGACAAAATTTCTTTACAGAGTCTTGAGTTTCTTGTAAGGAATCCATATAATGCTCATTGTATAATTTGTATGGGTTCTTGTAATGGCTTTTTGTCAGTTGTTGATTAATATAAACACTTGTTTCCGTATAATCCTTCTATTAAAGAATGCAAGTGTATGTCATATTATGGTATTAATTCGGATGTGGCATTTATGTTTGGGTTTGGTTATACCGAGTTTATTGACAACTACAAGATTGTTAAAATTAATTATTTATGAAACTTTGTTAACATCTATTATGTGAGGTAAGATTCTTGGACAAACAAACAAAATAATCTTCTATTACTAAAAGAGTATTTTAATGCAGATGAAAATGATGTTTGGAAGAATTTTAAAATAGGGATTGCACCGAATGAAGCTGTCTATTGGGTGTTTGGAATTCTTGAAGGTTTTTACAAGATTGTTGTTTTTGATTTAGTGGAGAAGAAGTTTACGATGTTACCTCCACCTGACATTGTGCGAAAAGGTGAAAGGTGAAAATATTCTCTCGAAGTTCGAGGGGTCGTCTTTGAGTGGTAATGGAGAAAAGTGTAAGTGATAATAAAATTCGGTTGATGCCATTGTGTTGTTTGAATAATAGTTAAACAATGTTGTTGTTCACGAAAGGACTAGTGTTTTGTGATATGAAAGATGGAAAACCGAAGAACGTAAAGATTCGAACTCTAAATATGTATAATGGTATTGAGCGGTTTATGCATTTTGGAGGTGAGTGGAATTGGTATGATGTGAGTGTGTATGTGTATATGGAAAGTCTTATTTCACCTACTTACAAACTCGACTTCACAATGGAAAGTAATCTCTAAGTTTTCCTTTTGTGTTTAGTTGAATTGAAATTTTTTTATCGTCATTATTTAAACTTGTAGTGGTATTTGTTAATATAGATGAAAAATATTTTGTTGTATTATTTGTGTTGTTATAGAACTTGTAAAGAATAAGAGAAATAAGAATATATATATATATATATATATATATATATATATATATATAGGGCTAAATAATGAAAGGTTTCTTAAGAGACCATATACCATATATCAAAAGGTTTCTTAAAAAAACATAACCATGGTACCATATAACGTACGGTTTCTTAAAATACCAAAACCATGGTACCATAAAATGAAAGGTTTCTTAAAAGACCTCAATCATGGTTGTAAGTTCCTCAAGTTTGATTGGCTTATTTCGGTGACAAACCACAATTGAGGTTTGAAATGTAAGGGTAGCCTAGGCATGTAATTGTTGATGATCAAACTCAACAAATGCCCTCTCAAGACCTCAATATGATAAGCACTCCAAAGGTAAAACACTTGTGCTTATTTGCATTGAAGATATCGTAGTTGCACACACACACAACTCATACATATCTATACTCCTTGTATGTTGTGTGTTTCATATTTGTGCATTCATGTTCTTAACTCTCTTCATGCATTTGTTTATTGCAATGCCATTTAGTAGCTTAAGAATGCATGATTTTTTCACTTAAGCTTGCATGGCCCTGGCGACCGTTGTCGGCTTCCGTAGCGGTAGCCACAGTGGTTAGATATTTGTCTTGGCCGCCCTTTTGACCGCTATGGTTTTCCACAGCGGTAGCACTGCGGTTTGCGAACAGAGCATAGGATCATCTAGGATGCATTTTTACATGGGTCTTCTTCAACACACTTGATTTGGTAAGTTGAAGACCATACTCATCCTTTTTAGTATTCTTTCTTATCAATTAATCTCTTTTATCACTTGTATGCTTTTAGATTAAATTCTATTTACAAGATTGAGATTATTGTGTTGATTGATTAAGAGTTGTATTTTGATAGCTATTGCCTAGGATTGCTTAATCTTGATAGCTATGTTATATGCATGTCATATAGCAAAATTGATATCTATGATTGTGATTATTACCATCTTTCATCCTAGATAAGCATTTAGTGTAACCTAACATTAATTTCATAATTGAATATCATGATATTCACTTAGATTGTTGATCTCTTTAGTGAGAATTAAGTCTTGTGTCTAAGGTTGCTTAGTCCGTAAGTAAATTGATCTAGGTTCGCTATTAAAGACATGTTGGGTAGTAGTGGTGGGTTAGTGACCGTGTAGGGTTTGAGGTGGTTAACCTAGGTTGTAAACACCATTACAAATAGTGGATTCGAGGATCGTGTGTGATGCACATATTAGCCTGTGGTTTTTCCTTGTTGAAGGTTTCCACGAAAAATCAAGTGTTATTTATTTTCCGTACTTTACATTTGATTGTTGTTTTGACTAGAAAGAGGTTTTTATTGAATATTGACTAATCAAGAAAAATTGGTAACCCCCCAGATATAATTAGGCACGCCATAATAGTTTTAGTAACATATAATGAAAGGTTTCTTAAAAAATCTCAACCATAGTACCATATAATGAAAGGTTTTTTTTTTTTATTTTTTAAAAAAAAAACCACAACTATTGATTCATATCCTTTTCTTCAATTAATTACCCAAAAGAATAATTATTAAAAAAAAAAAAAAAACAGTAGATCTACTCTGTTGATAAAATATTTAGATAAATTTGAAGTTACTGTCATTACTTTGTTATTAGAATTTTACACATTTTATTTTATTTTTATTTGATATACCACACACATTTTAATTTGTATATATTAATAATAGTTTAGTTAAATTATAATAAAGTTTAACCATTCGACTTGAATTGGATCAAGATTTTTTTTTTAATTTGACTGGATCTAAATTGTAATTTGATCAAATTTGATTTAAGTTTTGCTTGAATTAGATCGGAATATATGTTATATAATTGAACCAAATCACAATTTAATGGATTGTTTCAGAAATGACTTCAACTGCACATCACAATTTTACATAAGAGACAACATCTCTAAGATCCAATGAAATGGATCTATCACGTCATCCGTAAAGTGAATTCTGCTAGGTTCTTACAATCTCTACCAACTGAGACCAATTGATAAACATGATGAGAATGAATGATAAAAGACGATCACACTGCAAGAAAAACTGTCTTTGTTGATAGTTTTTTCTTGACAGTTCTTAAAAACTGTTAAGAAAAAATTGTCAAGAAAGACAGTTTTCGAGAACTGTTAAGAAAGACAGTTTTTCTTGACAGTTTTTTCAAAAAATTTTATTTATTTTTAATAATTTTTTTAAAACTTTTACTTCCTATTTTCAATACCAAACAAAATCCCGATATAGATTTATTTTACAGTAAAATATTGGTTTTTGGGCAAACTGATATTGGATAAGTAAAATTTTAAATTTAATAAATTTACTTTTAAAAAATTTTAAAAATAATTTTAAACAAATTGTTTATTTATTTTGCACCATGTTGTTTCATACTAAGAGACGCGTTAATAATTCAATTACTCATATAAATTAGTAATTTGAGTCTTACATTTGTTCATTAAATTGCATGATGCATGTTGAGAAATATCTCCCCTGTAGTGAGAGTTGTATTCCAAATCATGCTTATTACAATTGATGTCACAAGTCTTTTATAGACCATGTTTGGTTGGATGGAATGGAATGGAAAGAAAGTTATTCCATTCGTTTGGTTTGTTAAAATGCAATGGAATGAGGATTTCACCATTTGGTGGAATGGGCATTCCATCCAAAAACCAATGGAATGCCCTTCCATTCCAAACTAAAATTTATATTCCATAAATACCCTCGTATACCCCAACTCTATTCCAAAAATAATATATTATTATTATATAAGTACATATTATATTATATATATATATTATTATTATATATTATATTACTATAATATATATAACGATATATAAACATATATAATATAATATAAATATTATATATTATATTATTATATTATTATATATATTATATATTATTACATATATTATATATATAATATACTTTTATATTTCATTATTATTATCCATAATATATCATATTATTATGAATGTTTTATAATTAGGGGTATTTTGGTCAAAATATAGTTAACTCCATTCCATTCCGTTGTTAACCAAACAAAATATTACTGATTCAGAGACTAATTCTAAAGTTCCAACCAAACAAAAAACTTAGTTTTCCTTTCCTTTCCATTCTCATTCTGATTACCATTCTGATTACCATTATACCATGCAACCAAATGTGACCATAGAATATAGAACAATAACTCGACTATATATGTTTTAAAAAATATAATTTTATTAAAAGTTTCAATAAATAATTTTTAATATATGTCTGTCGTAGAAATTAGAATTTTGATTAGTTTAATAAATTTAAATTTATCTAACAATTTTTTTTTTTTTTTTTTTTTTTTTTTTTTTTTTTACTTCTAACAACTCATATAGGTTATATATAAATATTGTTTAATTTTTAACACATCAACTCTTGTAGTCAAATGGTAAAGACTCACAACTTTTAATTGTCATTATTATTAGAAGTGGGCAGGGGCGGTGGTCTAACAGTTGACGGCGAGCTGGTCACCGGACGGCGACGACAGATGGCCATCGGGAGGTTGCCGGCTGCGACAGCGACGGGGGGTGTGCGGTGGTGGGCTGACAGCTGGCAGCGGGTGATGGCCGACGGGGGTGACCGGCGACCAGACGCTGGCAAGGGTGGCTGGTCGACGGTGATGGTAGGGAAGTGGCGGGGGGTGGTGTATAAATATAAAACTTGTTATTTAATTAAATATTAAATAATTGATAATTTTTAATTAAATATTATAAATCTTTCTTGACAGTTTTTAACTGTCAAGAAGTAACTGTCATAAAAAATTAAAAAAAAAAAAAAAAAAAAAATCAAAAAACTGTCAAGATCTTTCTTGACACTAGCATTCTTGATAGTTAGAAAAATTGTCAAGAAAGCTTTTCTTGACAATAATACTAGTATTTTCTTGTAGCGTCAATTTATTTGTGAGATTTGATAATAATCTTATACTTTCGTTAACTTGGCAATACTTCTTTATCCCGACTATAAAAATAAAAACTAAATACAAAAGATGGAGAACTTACTTGAAATATTCACAACTTTTTATTAATGATGTCTTTTTTTTTATTTTATTTTTATTATTATTATATTTTTTTTTTTTACAAATGGAATATAAAATTACAACTTCAAGGAGATAGTATGTGCTCTGATACCAGGTATCTCTGCAAACATCAAAAGCTCCTCAGGGAGATAGTGTTTTTTGCTCTCTCTTCATCTCTAGCTCTATGAACGAATACTACTCTTTATAGTAGTACAAACACTTTCTCTAATATTCTACATAATTATGATCTTTTTGAAATCAAATAACCAATTATGGTTATTGTAAATGCAAACTTTGTATCTTTGCTACAAAAATCAAAGAACCGAATTATGGTTCTTGAAAATGCAAAATTCAAGAGCTAGCTATCTTTTTTTTCCTTATGTTTTTGTTTTTGTTTTTGTTTTTACGTGGCATGCTTTGGCTCTTCTAGGTGTCAATATTGTGATAGGCTTCGTCATCAAGTACATTATCCCCATCGTCATAACTAATCATAAGTAAGCTCGTAGAATTTGGATTCTTCTCAGTCTTGGATATCATGAAGATAATCATCTGTATTTGGGCTAAGAAAAATCCAAGGTATATATTGCAGAATGTCAGTCTTATTTGGAAATTTCTTGACTTGATTATTAAAGTCCGAAAGTAATTCTTTTATATAGTCTAAATTTCTTTTTAAAGTACTTACTTTAGTTTGCTAAAAAAAAAAACTCACTAAATCAGTGATATTTTTATTAGTTTTATCTATATTTTTTTCTAGGTTTTGCCCTAAATTTATAAGTAAATCTACTATAAAATTTTGTTGACTATTACTGGTATGAGGTATATGCTTATATTGGGTTTCTAAATGTTCTATATTACACAGAAGTTTAAATTTATCTTGTAGATTTAATTTTACTTTTCTAAGATCTATAGTCTCTAGATTTAAATATTCAAGTTTCTTGAAATTCATATATACAGTAAAATCCTTCTGCTAAGATCTATTTTGCTGATGTCCATATCTAAATCTATTTTTAAATTTAAAAATTCTAACCTTTTAGACTCTCTAATAATTTTTAATAATTTTATCTTAACTAATTTTAATTTTTCTATTATTAATGGTTATGGGTAGAGTTCTTTAGTTTCTCAAGGGTTAAAATACAATTAATGGTAAATTCCATTCTAAACCTTTTAGTTGACTAATGTTTAATCTTTCTAGCACTTGCATTTTAACATATTTGCTTGAAAAATATTCAACTATGCTTTTATTTATAAATCTAAATTTCTTATGATATCTATTATAACAGCTTCCTAAGGGGCCATTTGGTATGGGCAATCATTGTATGGAAATGGGAATCTGATAGCATTCCCATGTTTGGTAGCAGGTTTGGGTTTTTTTAAACCTGGGAAAGTGAATTCCATGAGAATCACATTACCCTTTAAGGGGCCGTTTGGTATGGGGTAATATGTGTACGGGAATGAGAATCTAACAACATTCCCATTTTTGTTACTAGGTTTGCGTTTTTTGATTCGGAGGAAAGTGAATCCCATAGGGGTAATGTGATTCCCATCTCAATAGATGGGTTTCACATTACTCTTTATTTGATTTGCACTGTGGAACCCACCCTCATTAAAAAAAAAAAAAATTATTATTTTTTCTTCAATTATTTTCTTCTTCTTTGTTCGTATATTCTTTTCTTCCTCTTCTATTTTCTTCTTCTTCACTTTCTATTTTTTTTTTTTCTGGTTTGTGATTTTTTTTTCCTCCTCTTCTATTTTCTTCTTCTCTTTCTAATTTTTTTTTTCTGGTTTATGATTTTTTTTTCCTCCTCTTCGATTTTCTTCTTCTCTTTCTAATTTTTTTTTTTCTAGTTTGTGATTTTTTTTTCTCCTTCTATTTATTCCTCTTCTTCTTCTCTTTCTAACTTTTTTTTTTTTCCTGGTTTGTGACCTCCATTGGAGATCTGTGTGACCTCCAATGGAGGTTTAATATGTTTTTAAAAAGAAAATAAAAAAAAGTTTTTTATTTTTAAATTAATTTGATTTCAATTTGTTTTTTTTTTTATTAGGATAAAGTAATTTGTAATTTGTTTTTTAAATTTTCAAAATTATTTATTATATGATAAGTCTCATTTTTTTATATATAAAAAAATATTATTATTTTGGTGTAATTCTAGAAAAAAAATGAAAAATAAAAACAATTCAAAAGATAAAAAATAAAAATAAAAAACAATTTCCCATGTAAATGAAGCCTACCATCGCAACTACTCATATATTAAAAAAATAATAATAATAATCAAAAAGATATATAGGCTCTGATACCAATTACCTCTGCAAACATCAAAAGCTCCTCAACTATGTGTTGTAAAGAAATGACCTTTCGAATTTGGAAATACTCCGAGAGTTCAAGACTGATTTTCAAAAATTCTTATAGTCCATGAACGCCTTGTGTACATGGCTAAATAGGACATCGAAGAATCTTCAACAAAATATGAAAATCTTGACTCAACATAATCAAAATTCTACTAGGTTCTTACAATCTCTACTAACTAAGACCAATTGATAAACATGATGAAAAAGAATGATAAAAGACGATCAATTTATATTTGAGATTTGATAATAATCTTATACTTTTGTTAACTTAGCGAGACTTCTTTGTCCCCGTAAAAAATAAAAACTAAATATAATAGATGGAAAACTTATTTGAAATATTCACAACTTTTTATTAATGATGCTTTTATTACAAATGGAAGACAAAATTACAACTTCAGGAAGATAGTATGTGTTTCTTGCTCTCTCTTACTCTTTTGCTCTATGAACGAATACTACTCTTTATAGTAGTACAAACACTTTCTTTAATATTCTACATAATTATGATCTTTTTGAAATCAAAGAACCAATTATGGTTCTTGTAAATGCAAACTTTGTATCTTTACTACAAAAATCAAAGAACCAAATTATGGTTCTTGAAAATGCAAATCCAAGGAATCTTGATTGGCTAGGATGTAAGCTCGGTTGTGAGTTTGGGCTCGGTAAGGCTTGATTGTAATTAGGGTTTGGGGTTAGAGAAAGAATATTAGAATTGTGTAATTGTAACAATTTTCTACATAGTCATATTTTTCTCTTGTCGTCCAATGGCTATGGGTTTTCCACATAAAATCTCGTATTGTGTGATTGGATTTTCTCATATTATTTTTTCTGCTAGTAGACGTTATTTTTTATGTGGTGAATATTAAGCATGCGCTTCCTCGTCATTTTTTCCAATAATTAATCGTAGATTTGATCGACTACAACGGTTCAATAGCCCTTGAAAATAAATCGAATTAAAATTTAGCATTTCTAATGGCACTATTGGGGCCGTCAGAAATGTGGACAAATTTGACGGTTTATTCAACTATATTTGACGGTCATTGGGCCGTCAGAAATATGGCACTACTTTTTCATCAATTAGGACAGCGTTGACTATGGAAGATTGACAAATTTAGAAACCCTATAATTATAAGGCTATTTATGAAATAACCCCATTTCAAAAACTTTTGTTCAAGTAACGTATATTGCTTAAATATTTGGTTATATGCCCACACTTGTAAAACTAATTTAAATCATTCTATAAATAAATACTCATTTTTGTTGTATTTCATCCCTTGAATATTTATAAAACACAAAACTAATTTACTAATCAGATTTTTAAAATAACTTTGAAAAGGATGTGTTCATTTTGTGAAAAAGTTTTAGAAACTCGATATATGAAAATATGCACATAAGCATAATATGATTTAACTAAATTATGATCTACCAATTATGCCATCATCATGTGGCTTATCGCACAGTACTAATGACTCTGGATGAACTTGATGATCACCTAGGTTAAATAGTTTAAAATAAAATAGTGTTTGCCAATGCCCCGTTGGTGGATATGTACTTTTAAATTTATAACTTTTTGCTTATAAACTTTACTAAATATGTTCATTACATTTTTGAAATTAATAAATCTCTTTCTAAAAGCATTATGAACTTGATAAGTTTAGTATGCAAACTATTAACTGTCGTGGGTCTTGAGGCAGCAAAATGTCCTTCCTAGAGTAATGCTATTTTGTCCAAATTTGGTACCCAAATGATATGGCAACACTCTAATCCATTTATTTAAATAATGCAAATCTAATACAATCTAAATGAACGGATTATAATGTTACCACATTATTTGGACACCAGATTTAGGCACAAAATTTGGACAAAGTAGTATTATTAATCTTTCATGAACCTTCATTTTAAAAGCATTTTATTTTATTTTATTTTATTGTAGACAAAGACTAATTTTGAAAAAAAAAATTGTTGGGCTAATTAATTTTAAAAAAGCAGTGCGGTTAGCTTGGGTCGATGATATCAAGGCAGTCGCCGATGGACCGTTAATTACAAACATTTTACGCTCAAATTCAGACAAAATTCATAACCTTGTTATGACCAACCATAAGAAGCAAGAAAACACTAACTTTAACCATTACTTTGCTCTCAGTCTCATACTTTCTGGGTACTGGCTTCCTTGCAATTTCAGGTAGCTTCTTGTTTTTCAAACCCATATGAAAATTTGAAAAGATGGGTGAGATTGATACCAAACCTATTGAACCAGTTCAAGTTGCTATCTCCTTGTTTGGCAAGAAAGCTGATCTCACAAGACACAAGTCTACTACCAGCTACAGCGATGTAAGATTTTTCTTCTGATTTTTTATTTTTGGTTCAAAGAAACGTGTTCGTATCAAAATTTTATCTAACTATTTTGGATCCAATTCTCATTGGAGCCACTAACCTAACTGATTTACTTTTTGTTCTTGTTATTTCTTTTGTAATGTTTGTAGTTGTTAAATATTGTGTGAATGCAATATCTTACCTATTTAATTTTGATCAGTTTGAGAATGAGAAAGAGAGAGAATTTGAAGGACTACTGAAGAATTTAGCCAACTACAAAGTGCAATTAGAAGCTAAGGACTCTGCCTACAGGCAAGCTCTTCTCAAACTTGAATACAACCAGAAAATAGCTCACCAACTTTCCACCTTGTCGAATGAATCTGAAGCAGAGAGAGAGAAATACATAGTAGAATACACAAAAGCTACAACTCACATAGATGAAGTTGAATTAAAGTTGAAGGAGCTGGCTGACCAGCTTTCGGAAACTTGTAATATCCGCAAGCAACTTTTACATGTATTTAATGAGTTGAAGGCTGCACAAGACGAGCTGTTTAGCGCGGAAACAGAACTTGCTTTTACAAGAGATTTACAATTCAAGGCAATGACAGAAGCTCAATTGATGGAAAGTGCTGCCAATATAGAAAAGGAAAAGGCTCAAGACCTTTTAAGGCATGTTTTGGAGCTAAAAGAGGATGTTCTTATGTCGAAGCTGTCTGCTATTGAAACTGAAAAACTCAAGTGCAAAATGTTGTCTGAAAAGGATTCTGAGATTGAAGATTTGAAAAATCAATTGGAAATAATGGAAGAGTTAGAGAATCAGTTCCTTTTCAGGTCCATATTTGCTGATTTCTTAGAGTTGGAACTTAAACAATCAAATGAGTTGCTTAATTCATCAAAGATAGCTACTTCTGGAGCGCAAAATGATTTGAAACAACTAAAAGCAGAGATGGAGGAGGTTAAGACAAGGGAGAGTGAAGCACAAATTGAGGTTGCATTGCTTAAGTCTGAACTTCATAGAGGGAGATCAAAAATTGCAGCTGCGGAAGCAGCTGAAGCAAGAGTCAAGTGTGTTAATTCGGGGCTATATCGTGCAGTTCAGGAGCTAGCCGTGGAAGCAGAAAAGGTGAAGATGGAAAATCAAAAGTTAAAACAAGGAGATGACAAGATAGTTGAATTTGAATTCATCAACAACCCTCAAGCTGATTATAAGTCAGAAACTGAATATGATGCACATATAACAATTTCTATTGAGGAATATGAGTCCTTGATTAAGAAAGCTGAGAAGAAAGATCAAATTCTTGTGTCATCATCTGTAAAAGAATGTGACAAGTCGGAATACGAGTATGAAATGCAAAAATTGAAGAAAGAGTTGGAAGTAACAATGGCAAAAATAGGGGAATTCAGGAGTCGAGCAGAGCAAGCCATTACAAGAGCTGAGGCAGCTGAGAAAGCTAAAGCTAAACTCGAGGATCGGCTAAGGAGGTGGCAACAACAAAAAGAGACGAGAAAGGCTGCTTTAGTAGCACTAAGAGAGGAATGTGCACCTAAAGAACATAGTTTTCCAACGTATGAAAAGTTACCTGCAACATATCAGTCACTAGGTAAGGTTCTCAATATGAAATTCTAGCTTAAGATATTTCCCTAGTTATGGAATTAGTTATATATAATGCAATAAAAGAATAAGAGTACCTTTGATTTTTCTTAGCCCAGAGACAAATAAATAAGGACAAAAAGGACAAAAAAGATAGCTGGCTCTTGAAGTTTGCATTTTCAAGAACCATAATTTGGTTCTTTGATTTTCGTAACAAATAAACGAAGTTTGCATTTACTAAAACCATAATTTGTTCCTTGATTTCAAAAAGATCATAATTATGTAGAATATTAGAGAAAGTGTTTGTATTAAAAAGAATAGTATTCGTTCATAAAGCAAGAGAGCAAGAGAGCAAAAAACCCGTACTCTCTCTTTGAAGTTGTAATTTTATCTTCCATTTGTTATAAAAGCATCATTAATAAAAAGCTGTGAATATTTCAAGTAAGTTTTTCATCTCTTGTATTTAGTTTTATAAGATTATTATCAAATCTCAAAGATAAATTGATCGTCTTTTATCATTCTTTCTCATCATATTAATCAACTGGTATCGGTTAGTAGAAATTGTAAGAACTTAATAGAATTTTGATTTACATATTTTGTTAGTCAAGATTTTCATATTTTGTTGAAGATTCTTCGGTGTTCTATTTAGCTATATACACAAGGGCGTTCATGGATGGTAAAAATCAATCTTGAACCCTCGGGCATTTCTTTACACCACATAGCTGAGAAGCTTTTGCTGTTTGCAGAGATAATCGGTATAAGTCGATCCTATTGAAACTTTCGTTGTACACAAGAAATAGGTAAGGCAGCCATGCTAAGTTAATTACAATTACTCGATTCATGATAAGTAATATCGAAACGGAGTTGATACCAAAATCAAACAATGGTTAGGAAAAAGTCAACAGCTAAAAGGAGACTTCTTCGTTGTCCATGAATAATAGTACAACTAGGCAAAGTCCAAGAACAAGGCTGATTTTGTGAGCATCAAAAACCATCCTCTCAATTACAAATGTACATACGATTACAGACGACGCATTTGAACAAAACAAGTAGTATAAATTGGGCATACAAGTAGTATAAACCTATCCCAAAGAAAAATTGATTGGGCAGCTTAACTCGTATACCACGATCCCTATCACTAATTACAAAGTAAGAACACGTTTACTCTATCGATCATGTACAACAACACTTTCCGTCTAAAGGTACAACATGCAAAATGCATTGCCAAATTCCGCACGCAAAAGTAACAGAAATGCACGACAAATTAAGAATTAACCTGTCTCTTCTTCAACCTTTCGGCCTTCTCATTGAGTTGCTCTTTTGAAGTTGGTTTCACCAGAAGTAAGCGTGACATAACATAGGCCAAGACTTCTTCCCGGTGGGAGAATGTGAAGTCCAAGTGGGCATACTCAAACTCATTGTATGATACTTCCACGCCTGAATCTTTCATCAACTTATAGTGCTTCCTTACCATTGAAGGTCTAATTACCTTGTCTTTATGCCCAGCAACCAGATCGACAGGAATGTCAATAAGTCGATAATATTCTCCCAAGTCCAATGGCTCCGGAGAACCATAAACCTCCATGTTTATGGCACTCCCATAATCATACAGTCTAAATCTTCCTGCACGTTTCATCTGTGCAAGGTGGTGCGCCACACGGAATGAAACTCCTGGCATGTCATTCATGTTGTAGTGTGGCAAACCTAACACACCAACCCAATTTGAGCTGTCTCCGCCAACGACATAACTCATTAAGGTTTGAACTAATCCTCCAACTGCAGGGTAGTTATTGAAGTCCCGAGCCAACTTATTCAGCAACATACGAAAGAATCTGGTTGGTATGTAGATACCAGGAACGATGGGTGCCAGAATAGGTGCCAAGAAAAGAAACACGTGCTCCACCATGGTAAAAACTAGGTTGGAATCGTCATGAAATCCAGCTGGTGACAACAAAATTAATCTTGAAAGTCTGTGGGGCTTCTCTTCAATCCGGCGGGTTACAACATACATCAATATACCAGCTCCACCCAAGCTATGGCAGATTGCACAAAGTTTGTAAGGCTGGTCTTCACCTATTTCTTCATCGAGATCAGGATGACTTAATTTCAATTCTGAGGTTTTAATTTCATGAATCTTCTCTATCAGAGCTGGAATGTCTTCAGTCCCATGCTCATTGATGGAGTACCGCCAATACCTACGTCAAACCGATTACTTCTAGTTATATCTTACTTCATGGCCGAATATTAGTTTTTTTAAATAGGCAAAAGGAAAATCATGTTGAAATTTACTGTTCTATTCCTTCCCGACTTTCAATATCTTTCATGCAAATTGACCAATAGTTTCTGATATGAACTTACTGTCGTGAAGAAATGTTTTTGTCAACATGCTCCCTAGAAACTAGACCACGAAAATTCCCAAGGAAAACATCATATCCTGTAAAAAAAGAATAAAAAGAAATAACAAGTTTATACTCCAAGCCAAAGAGTGATGAAGATAGAAGCTATGAATATTCCAAAGGCAATCAGAACAACCTTGATCATAGGCAGCAAATGCTGGAGAACCAACAACTCCATTAGACACCCACCTGGACAACAGAATCAACTCATTAGATGTCAAATAGATAATACAAGAACTCATAATAAAGCAGCTTTAGATTATGCATAAATAGCATAATATTTATGACCTGGAGAGGAAAAACAAAACAAAAGCAACTAGTCAACACACAGCATAGAAGCGGTCACTAAAATAAAAGCAGAAAAGAGAGAAAAAAAAAAAAAGAAGAAGACTCGGCTGTATTATGAAATAGCTGCATTACGTGCTCAGACAACAAACACTGTTAAGAGAATCTCAAAATTCTGATGCATATTATATGATTCCATTTAAATTTTATTACGTTTGATCTATTACCATTTAAGTATATCACATCTTATGTCATCATATTTATCTAGTCTCATATGCCTATAAATAGGTTCCTTATGTATTTGTAATATGCAGTTCAATGTAATAGAATCCTCTTGCTATTATTTTACAAATACATAACAAGAAACGAGTCACTGACATGCAAAATATAGTCTTGCTGACTGTATTTAACACACTACAGTTACTTCTTTGTATATTTAAGGTTGCACAAGTCTAATTACCAGGAGCATATGTAGTTATGTACTTAGAAAAAGCTAATCATTGCACCAAGAAAAGAAGAAAAACCACCAGCACAGAGTAAAACAAACAACAGTATATACATTTACTACACAAGCACTAACAAATTGCACATAATATTTTAACCTCTTTACCACAAAGAATATATATATGTTTTCAAAAGAGTAACAATCATGATTCAAAACTACGACTAGAAGAAGGTGCTTAAAATAGGGTCCCATAAGTTGAGCACAAAAATCTGAGTAGATGAGGAAAAGAAGATCAGGTCAGTGCTTTACATGTGTCACAGCCTAAATTTGTAAGTATAAATATAGAGGCTTAACATTCCCCAAGAAAACATTATACTACATAGCAATCTGGAGCAACTCGAAGTTGGTTTTCCCTTCAACAGATAAGGAGGCAGGTGCAGCCTATTCCAATCCAACCTCTATTTAAATTTCACATAGCCCCGAAGACTAAGATGAGCAGAACTACAAGTAGAAATATGAATTCTGATGTAATTAAATTCAAACCACAACAAAAAGCTAAGCAAAAAAGTGAAAATCAATGGCTAATATATGCCTATATGGCAAATAAACATCCCCAAAAATTTCTGCTGACATAGTTTATTCGTCCATTCGTAACACTCAAACACTACTGTTGGATTTCTCCCAGTTATAAATTAAACCTAGGACTCACCTTCACCTCATCCTCACCCAGCCCTTTATGACATGAATAAAGGCTAAACTATTGTGACAACAATAAAGGTTGCATCAATGGTAAAACTATTGTGACAACAACCTATATCATTCGCAAAGTGATATGAGATAACCAGTTATTACAACCTCATAACAATAATTTACAGGTTGTCTAAACATTAAATTCCTATTATTTAGAAAGAAAAAAGGTCTCAAATGGATGTAAACCAAGCTAAAATTGATAAATCAGAAGCAGCAAAACAATCAAGAGTTCCATTAGATGTGTACAAATTAGAATATTTAGATACATAAAATCACAACACAAAAATATAATAAATTAGTTCACTGTCAGACTCTAATGGTAGCACAAAGAAGAAAAAGATTACAATCAGTAATGATGCTTTAATGGTGCATAATGCACCAACAACCATGCCAAAATCAGGTAACTTAAACCATGACATTGACAAGAAGAAAGCAGAGAACCTAATCACTAACCAACACCCAAAGGTTGTGGTTCTAAATTGCTAAAATACTTCCACAAACTTACAAAGATGCTCCTCATTCAAAGCAGTTAGATCAATCAAAAGTAGAACTGTAGAAGAATTCCAACACTTTTTAAGTAGAGAAAAATATTGACCATAAATTTTACATTTCCACATATATTTCTAAGTCTTCACAGAATGAATAGTAACAAAAAAAAAATGTACTTTATCATATATATTTTTTTTATAGAGGAAACAAAAAATTATATTAAAGAAACAAAAGTAAACCAGCAGTTCACCCAAAACAAAAAATAAAAAAACAAAAAACAAAAAATCCCCAAAAATTACAAAGTCAATTCAAAATCCCTTCCCAATTAAGATGAATAAAGAAAAAAGTGTATTCTTAAATTCCTACACAACCGGAATCCATAAAAGCTGGAAGGTCTTATGTTAATTGCAAATAGAAAACAATTTGAGTATGGCAAAATTTGAGTTCTTTTAATGCTCAACATGTACTCTTTTAAAAAAAGAATTAGGCCATCCCCCAAGCAAATGTAGGTTGCTGCCTGCCATAGTCTCCTACACAGACCATGTTGTACACATCAGAACATCTGACTGCGCACCAAATTGACCACACTAGACAATTATAGTCAAAAGAATGGACAGTCAACCCGATAATAACTATAGGAGGACGACACAAATATCACAATGAAAAAGAAAGGGGGGAAAATAACTGACCCCATAGATGTATCCAAAATTCCATGCTGAAGATAAACAGCCTTCCTTGAATCACGTCTGCATATCACACAACAAACATCAGATGCCGTGTATCCAACAGAAAGGTTATAATTTTGGGAGAGAAAGAAACCAATCATACCTGGGAATTCTTTCCAAAAGAAGAACATATCCATCAGAAGTGACCACATGAATAGCCTCGTATGGATACCTGAAAGAAGTAAGAGAATAAGAGGTGAACATATAAGAAGATTCGTGAACATACACAAACTAAACAGAGACAAAGTAGCATTGTCCTTACCCAAGCTCTGTTATGACATCTTGGCATGTACGGGCATCTGTATTCATAGACTGATGAAAAGTAGTTTTTCTTTCTGTCACAGCTGGATCATTCTCTCCAAGTGTGGCTGTTTGCATGAAGGTATCAGAAAAATCATCATGAATACCTTCAGTGCTGCTGCTGCCATATGAAAGCCACTTCTGTACTATTCTAAAAGCTTTTGATGGAGAAAGAATACAATGAGCAGCCTTGTGAACAACATCAAATACAGCTTCTATGAAAATCTCAATAGCTAGATGAAGATCCTGGTTGACACAACATCAAACAAGAAAGAATAATGAATATCAATACACCAACAAGACATCACAAATATAATGATCAACGAACACTCCATCTGAAGTGATACTTGTTTGCACAAACCTCAATTACTCCACGTCTCCTATCAGTAGCACGGTGAACAATATGATCCTTGAGGGTGTGCACTCTCTTAATAGAACGCAGACGCAAATGCTGGTTGGGTGTAGAATGGGATTTTGGCAATCTACTGCAGGAAAAATGGCCAATACGAAATGGTAACCCCAGCAGAAACTTTGCTGGAAATAGAATCCAACAAAGTATGCGTATTATCCACCCAGTTTGATGCTTTTCATAATTAGCGGAAGTACTTGCCCTGGAGACTCGTGAACTCTGGGATGATGGCGTTGAAGGATGAATTCCATCAAAATCCTCTTCTCCAGAAGAGTAATCTACGCTTGAAGTATCAGAATCCACAGAAAGTTCATGAACAAACTGGTTGAAAGAGGACACGCCGCTACATTATCAAAGAAAAAGGAGGGAAATGTCAAAAATCATTAAAACTAGTAGCAGAAGGCTTATCAATAATCACCAACCAAAAGAAATTACAGAAAAAGAGAGACAAAAAATATAAATTGTATAGTCCAACATATAATCTCTAAAAGTGCAGAAGAAGATATTGACACCAGCACATATTCAAAGAGAAAAACAAAAAGCAAAAAGAGAAAGAAAGACAATGTATAACAATCATATCCACATTACTTCATCAGTTGCTCTCTATTTATGCAGGAGAAATAATATTTCTTGATAATAACAGGTTTAAAATCAGCCATTGACAAGTGACAGCATAACAGTTTATGTCCAATTGTTTGTCATTAACAAAAACAAGCAAGCTTATGTATGAACAAAGATCGCGTCAAAGCTCCTTCACTAAATACAAATTGTACATGCATCAACTCACAAATCAAGAAAGGCAATTTAACTTCCAATTAACTGTGCTCTTGTGATATGGCTAATTCTGGGTTGTAATTTGTAAACCCTCCCAGTCGCTTGATAATTGGAAATATAGCATAGTTGAGTACATCTATGGGCAATACCCGATGCCTATGAGGTTGTAACTACTATACATTAAAGTTCATTATATTCATATTACTATCACATAGAAAAACATTAAAGGCAGCAAAAGTTCCCCTGCTTGCCCTCTCCACAACCACAAATTTTAACCTAAAAGTTCATTCACACTCACGCTAAAAGGGGAAACGTTACAAGAATGCAAAGATCTTTCTAATAAAACAAGGATTTATTTTCTATCATAGAACACATTAAGGATGGAAATAACATCATAACATTCCAAACTTACTTTTCCATCCAACGGGGGAATCGAGGGCCACGAAAAGTCGGCCTGAGCTCCCACCCATGAATCCCTTCAAGAATAGTTGCTTTCCCGGGTAGAAAAGCCAACAGAATCGCCGAAATTCCATTGATTAGCCTCACAATGTTGTTCAAAGCCTCAAAAGTGAACGTCTTCACTGACCTGCACTAAAAACCAACAACATAACCAAATGATCCTTTGGTGACCCAATTCAATAATAATTTATATAACCAAAATTGATACATATTTTTTAAAAAACAGACAAACAAATCGCTATCTCTAACTGTATCCAATACAAAATCCACAACAAATTCACCATTGTTTTCATTATACATGCAATCATTCACCGATTTTAAAAAAGGAAATTCAAAACGTAGAAGAAATTTAAAAATATAAGATAAAAAGATAACATTTCACCGACATAACACAGAACAGAAATAACTAAATCATCGACCAAAATTCCATATAGACATTCAAATCAACACAATCGTACATGTACGCATGACATAGACATCATCATACTCATACATGCATGTATCTATTTGTCCTGCAAATGGAGAGAAAAATAATACTCACTCTTTGATGACAGCGAGGACGTTGTCAACGAATCGCTGCATAATTTCTCTTCCTATTTGGTGTAAAAAAAAAGAAAATCGAAAATGAAGCGAAAAAGAAGAGAGAAATAATAGGATTTTTGTTTTTCAGATAAACGAGTCCGATATTTAGGAGGCGACGCCGATTCGCTCCGTACAGAGAAAGTTTTGGTAAATTTGATTTGATTTGATATTTTTTTTTTTTTGAAAACTGATTTGATTTTTTTGATATGGAATAACTTGTGGGTTTTGGCTTTGTGGAGAAGGTTACACGTGTAGTTGCCTGAGATATGCGGTTGCAGATGACCGATGAGAAAGTACACGTAAGTATTACGCGTCCCACGTGGATGAAAATGATTAGTGGGGGTGCTGTGGTGGAGATCAAAAATGTCGACGTCTGTGATGCTGTCCCACACCACATTTCAAGTGTGGATCACTACTATTTTATTTTGTTTGAGAGTTGATAACATTATGGTCGTTGTTACCCCGCATGATTCGTTATGTTCCCCGCTTTATTTAATGGATAAATGTGAAATTATATTTACAGTAAAAATTTGACGATCATTGATTGACCCTCCGATTAAAAAATATTATTAATATTTTTTAAACAAAAAATTATACCTTAAATGTTAAATATATAAAATTTCACTTTAACTCTTCTAAAATATAATATTTTAGGGCATTGGCTCCCTAAATAAAGGATAAAAATTTAGATTCAATAAGGGTCTTTTTGTAGCGGTGGTCGGAATCTTCAAAACAGAGCATCATCATACGAGTTCAAACTTAAAATGATATTCATATTCTCATCTTTCATCATAAATCATAAAGTATGAGGTGATCCTTCTCTTCTAGTCCGAATAGATATGTAGAAAATAAAAATAGATACATGGATGCATCTTTTGGCTTTTGCAAAGAATATTATTTCGTCGTTACATAGTTTAAACTTTAAATAAGGTCAAATCCTTTGTTTAGATTTTTAGGTGTAATAGATTGAAACTTGTTTAAATATTTTAAGCATTAGAAACGTTGAAAATAATTATACATATTTTATAATGTACCTAATGAAGATTGAAAGAAACAAGACAAAATACTTTGATTTTCTGGTCAAACTTATACATCTTTTAATAGTAGTAACTTTTTGGAATCAAGTGTAACATATTTTTTCAACGATTCCAACCGGTAAAACCTTACAAATTTTTTGTACAGAATCCGACACTTGGTAATTTCTACTTTAATAGTCATTGAATTAAAGTTATTTTTTATTCAATTAACCTTCGATGGGAAGCCTAGCAAATAATTTGCAAAACTTTCATTCAAGTTCTGACAAATATTTTACAATAGTGCTTGTTTACTGTTTAGACATATTTGATGATAAAATTAAAGAGTAATCCAATGATCTGATTTGGTTCTCCAATTAAAGGGCATCTTATTTCTAGTTAAGATGCCAAATGAAATCATTCAATTCCAATTATTTCAAGCATAAATCTCAAAACTGAGGTCTATAAAATTATTTTTCTTCTATAAGAGAGCATCATTTTCTTCTTCACATGCACCGTCGTTGGTGCCTTGAACAAAGGCAAACTCAGAAACCAAGGCCAAGTGATCACTGCCTAATATCTGTAAACAGTAACAACCAAGGTCGGAGGCTGGAATATATTTATGTTATGTACACACACCCCACTATAGTTTGATGCATGTAAACTGTAAAGTGAGTTCAGAAGTGCTTTTGTTTCTCTAAAATCATTCAAAACCTTTTTCTGAAAAAACACTTATCAAGCTATCAAAAAGCACTCCCAAATATACTACATATGGAAAATGCATTAAGACACCCAAATGATTCCAATTATGATCATATGTATTTTCTCATCACAACGACCCGTTTTTAATAAGAAGTACCGCCCTCGAATGAAAAAATGTCGATGATCAGATCGTTTTTGAGAAGAAAAAAAAAAACACTTGAGAATCTCCTTGAAGTGCATTTCACTCTTAAGGAGAAAAACAGCTTCATGAAGTTTCCAAGTCATGATGCATCACCAGACAAGACAGAAAATCCAACACATCTCACAGTTCTTACCTTGCAAGGAAGGCCACCTGTTTTTCTTAGAGTATCAACCGGAAGAGTATCCAAGACTCTGGTAGGTACTAGACCGTTTGAATACCTGCATCAAGAACCGAAAATTTTGTTGTTTCATCATCACTTGTTAACCGTTAGAAACCAGTAAGATGATTACTTTAACTTCTCGGAAAAGTCATTTACCATAAATAGTCAACAGTTCCAAAGAATTTAGAGTGATAAGAAGTGGCTAAAGGTTCACCATTTAAGTCTCTTGTTTTTGTAGAACCCTGAAAAGAAAAACGGTCATTCTAGACGAATTTGAATGAACGATGCAAATAAGGAAATGTCTTATATGACGAAAGTACAATGCAATTTACCTTCACTGAGGCATATGAGCTGTTAAGCTTCAGTGGATGGATTGCTAAATGGCAATCATGACTGCCAGTTGCGACTTTAACCTCCTCATCTGTCCAGCAATTTAGCAAAAATCTGAAGTGGAGAGCATTAAAGACATTAGTTTTGTCATCGCAGCAAAGGGACAACATATTCACACTGCTGAATGAGGAATCATGATCAAAATTTCTTGACGGACCAAATGGATGCCTTCCGACTGAATGTTATTACACCACATATACATGCCTTCTAACAAATAAAACACTAAAGTAAGGCTAATTATATAAGAAAATTAGAACATTAAGTTTTGAAATAATGTGAAAAACATTACCATAACAATTAGAAGTTAAAGTTTTAAACATCAGTTCTAAGCAACAATGTCATAGCTCTCAAATATTTAAGATATAACATTCCAATATATCAAGTAAAGAGATTCCACTTCAATGGAAATTGAATCCAGAACACATGAAACGACAATCATAAAATTTATTTTCAGTAGACACAAAAGTATTTCCATGTTTTTGTTGTTTTTCTAGAGCAATAAAAACTAAAGTACTCTATATTCTATCCGGAGAAAAATAACAGTTAATTTATATCACAAATAATAAGTTATAAGCAATAAGTTAAGACTATAATGAAGAGGAAAGATACATGAGATATCCTCCCGAAGTCAAAACCCCAGAAATACAGCTTACATGATGTTTTGTTTTGTTTTATTTTTCTCCCTTGATCGATGTTTATAGCTTAACTATTTTTCAAAACCTCAATCATGTGAGCTACAAATGCATATTAGAGTGGAACTGATGGCAAACAGAAGCATTGTGTTATCATCAGGAGCGAGAAAAAGTACCTGTCGATCACAGCAAAGGGATTGCTCATTTCATTTTTGAGCCCAAAAACTTGAGCAGGATGACAACTTCTCTGACCGGATAACTCTCTTCGATCATATAATTTTATATTCAGCTGCAAAGAGAAATCCAAACTCAAATAATAAAGATAAAGTAAAGGGTTGAATATAAATTATAACTTTTTAGTATTGTTATTTCAGAGAACGAAACTATATAACCTAGGTAAGGTTCATTAGTAAACAAAATCTAGAACTTCACCTCTGATGATGATAAGAAATGGTAAATTGCACTCTGCCAATGAAAAGAAAAATGGGCTTAAATTTATTACTGTAAGAAGAAAAAATTCACAACCAAAATATATGCTGAATAGAGAAAGGATTTTGAATACCATACCTGGGGAGTGCTATTGAAATCACCAGCTAGCACAACTGGGACATTACCCCATTTCTCTGAAATGATTTGTGCCCTTGACGAAAGTAAACAAATCTAGAAAACCAAATAGCTCATTGTTAAACAGGACCAATCCTTGCAGCAAAAATTAACAAGTCATACAACATGGTAAAACTTAAGAAGCTTGGTTAAAATCACACAGAAAGTGGCACCTAAATTTGTAATAAAGGTAACAACAGTATTTTCTTGCACATATACTTTCTCATTTGTTGTTCAATCTGACATAATTTCTCACTAAATCAGCAGTGAGTACAGTAGATGCACTTTGGAAGAAAAGCTTGTTAAAGAAAGCACATTTATTAAGAGCTTAATTCCAACAAATAGATTGTTTCATACAATATATATATATATATATATATATATATATATATATATATCAATGTTGAAAAATATATATACAAATTTCAGTTAGAAGAACTTACTTGACCTAATTTCACTTCCCCACGGCTTGGGTTATACAGCACATGGATATTACCAACCACTAGTCTTCTTGATTTTGCTCTGCGCATCTACCTGTATAGGGTGAAGTTAGATGTGAAAAGGACTATAAGATACCAGTAAAAAGTTTATAAGAATAAGTAACATCAATCTGATGCCAACAAATTCCAGAAATACAATTACAATGTTTCAGGTGCTATGCAAATGTAGATTGCTTGGTATAATTAAATATTCAGACAATATCTGGGTAATTAAGAAAAGTTTTCAATGAACTTATGTAAAATAGCAGGCTCTCCTATACCACAACAAAAAAAACATTACATATTTCATATGTTTAGGTAGTGAATATGTAGATATTTCTTTTCCGAACAGAACATGTCACCTGCTTTTCCTGTTCTACCCTCTTTCTTTCGGTCTTATTGGCATTCTAGCAATATGACTCGTAAAGCCTTCAATAATTAATTAGAGTTTACTCAAGTTCCAAGCTCCAACTATACAAGCAAGCAATCATCTAAGTAAAAAGTTATGAAGGCAAAATTTCACCCATAAGTAGAGTTCTGTACAGAAGTTATGCCCAGTTGAGGAGCAAAGCCTTAGCCAAATACATGATATGACAAACTCAATGACACAACATCCAATCTTTTCCTCTTTCTTATGAAGAAAAATTCTAGATACAAGGTTCAAATATGTCTTATAATTGACCGGAACAAAACCATGAAGAACAACCATAAAAGTATAAAACTCACACAGATTGCTACCTCAAAAACAGAAATTTGGGCCACGTTATCACGGAGACCGAAATCCTTAAATTCAATGTTTACTTCCTCAATTAACTGAAACCTGAAAAATCACAAAAACAAAAACTGAATTACTATTCGACTTTACTAGCGACAGAACAAATGAACCACAAATTTCTTACTTATCAGCTTTCCAAAACATTGCACAACCATCAACATAATCTCCGGTGCGTCGCTGCCATCACAAACATTTGATTCAGAAATATATTATCAATGTTTTGATAAATTAAACTTCACAGACATAACAGACATCAAAGAGAAGATTATAAGACCTTATAAGAACCAACATATCCTGCTTTCTCCATAACACTTAAAAGATCATAATACATGTCCACCTCCTATATCATAGTAACATAAACACCAATAAGTTTCAAATCACACTCAAAATGTCAACAAATCATTGATTCAATTTTTTAAAAATTAAAAATAATATATATATATATATAACAATTATCATGTGTGGGTTTTTCATGCGGGATCCGACTTAATAACATTACAGAATCCAAATATATTGAGATCCAGACCTTGTAACGTTACAAAGTCGAATCCTGCATGGAAAAACATGCAGGGTCACGCACTAGATCAAATATTGTCTCTTAGTGATTTGCAAAGTTTGAAATTGTCTCCTACATGAAAAAATAAGTGAGGACGACCAATCAACAATGTGTCTCTCTATAAAAATAGTGTAGGAGAAGAAAATCTTACTTGCAAACAGATGATGTCAGGGTTCCATCCAAATAATTCACGGCATAAGTTACTTTTGCGGTGGTTCCAATTCATGTATTGTGAAGGCACATTCGGGTACATATCTTTATGTTTCCAAGCATTTTTATTGCCCAATATATTATATGAAACTACTGTAAATTTCTCTACACCATCAATAAACAATATAAATTTATTATATACCTTTTTAAAAAAAAAAAATCCAAAGCAAAAATTAAGTTTTTTTTTTTGTTTTTTATTTTAGTTTTACCTTGCGATGCGAGTGGATGAAAATCAGTGTTGATCCAATGGCGGAGGATCTCCGTAGACGCTTCGTCGAAAGGTCTACGTCGGAGGGGATTGTACCACCGTCGGCTGTAGGAACGAGCCGACGGCGATGATGATGACGATGAGGAGGAATGAGTGGGAGTAGAGGAGCAGCAAGAAATGATGTTGGTGGGTTTGCAGGAAGAGGAGGAGAGTCGGCGGAGGGCGGAGGCGTGGCTGGGAGTGGTGGCGGACACGGCTGGGGTTTGGCGGAGCCACGAAGAAGCAATGTCAAACTTCATTGGGTGAAGAAGAAATTACTTTTTCCCTCAAATGTTTGGCGCCACAAACTGATCAGTTTTATCACTTTATCTGCCTACGGGCTACGACAAAAATTATATAAATTGATTATGTTTTTATCTGAAACTGAAAATATCATATTAAGGATTTGTTTTTTACCGCCTTACCGGTGTACGAAAATTTAACAGTTTATAAATTCCCCTCTTTTCTCCCTCCTCTATCCTCTCTCTAACTCTCTCATCTCCCATTGGCGGGTGCTTGTGTTAGAGACGGCGCCACCTAGGCACGTGCCGCCAAGCAAAGGCGCCGCTGGGACAAGCGCTGCCAAGGCAAGGTATCACTCGTGCGATTTTAGTCAAGTCCTATACGGTTGTGGAACACCTCTCCCAACCGTATAGCTTAATATAGTTTAGACCGTGTAAAATCAGTCTCAATACAACTATAAAATTTTAAAAAACATGGTACAATACTTAATTAGTACCGTACGGTAGGGGTGGACATCCAACCGCCAATCCGATTAACCCGTCCAAACCAAACAAAATTAAAGCGGGTTGGTTTGGTTTTGTTAAAGAAAAAAACCCTATGGGTTATTTTTTAGTAACCCAATTGGTTTGGGTTTGTAGGTTGTATTTTATCAACTCGCATAACTCAACCAAAACATTGCATACTTAAATTAGGTTACATATATAATTATCATATACAAAAATTAAAATTAACCTAATTTTATATTATATTTACAATAATGCTAAAAATTCCACCTAAAATCCCACATTTTTTATCCCACTATATGTGGCATGTGAGGTGTCAAATTGTGAGTGGATACACATTTATCTCACCTACCCCATGTATCCACTCACAATTTGACACCTCACATGCCACATGTAGTGGGATGTGTAGCATTACTGTTATATTTATTTCCAAGGTTACCACTTTCCCAATTCTAAGATCTAACCCCCTCTATTTATTCTTAAAACTGTTTCATCTCTCCCGAAGTTGTTGGCACTAAACAAATTTATTGAAAATAAGTAACTTTTTTTTTTTTTTTTTTTTTTTTTTTTTTTTTTTTTTTTTTTTTTTACTGTTTCATACAAAAACGCATTAAGCAATACGGTTTAGTTGTTTTTTTTTGTTTTGTGTTTTTTTTTATAAGTTTTATTCGTTCTACACTTGAGTTTTTTTTTAAGAAAGAAAAAAACTATATTGTTATGCACTTGGGTTAAATTTAGTATTATTGTTTATCTTATTGATAATGAGTTTAACTACTGTAGCTGATTAGATCTACAATTAGTTTCGATGGTCAATGTGGACATTGACAACCTGTAAATCAAAAGAAAGGAGTGGTGACTAACCACAAGAGGGGGTGTTCCCTCGAGGGACTCTCCAACGCTTGAGTCAGTATTATGTTTGATTAATGAGACGAGGAAAAGTAGAAATAACAAACCGTGTTACTCAATATTTAGGTCGAGTTGTGGGTCGATTTCAAGGGATCAACTATATTGATTTTGCTGGTGGATCAATTCCTCGTGGATTCAATGGATCGCTGCGGATCGAACGAGGGTTAGGTCGATATTGGATATTGATCAATTAAGTAAATCGATGCTCTGATGAATCCTTTCGTTCGATATGGGTTGATAGTGAGTTAGACCGATCGTCTTTTGAAGATAATTGTGTCGACCTCGATCTGATGGTGGGTCAGCAATGAATGCGAAGGAGAGAGCTGTAATTAATGTGACAATATGGCGGAGCCAAGTTGAGAGAGAGAGAGAGAGAGAGAGAGAGCTTTCGCGTGTGAGGTTGCCAAAATCAGGACCCTTTCTCTGAGAAAATGTTTGGCTTTTATAGTGAAGCCTTATAGGGATATGGATTAAGGACCTTCAATTCGTCTGTTTTGATTAACTTGAATCTTACAGTAAAGGTTTTGTTAAACGTTGGGATCTGTGTAACGTCTAACATAATTGCAATTTTAAAATACTTTTGACCATGTGTTTGGCTTGGTCGATTTCTCTGATAGGTCGGGCCCATTTTTGGACCTATTGTTGGTTTGGGCTTCTTTTTGGGCTTTAAAGCCATTTTCATGTGTCTAAAGCCTATTTTTGCCACTGTTATATTGCAGGCTTGTTTGGTTGTGCCATGAACATATTTTTGGCCATTACAACTACTTATATTAATATTATTATATTTGTTCAAGTAAAGAAATAATGTAATTATTTTCTTTAACCACCAAATCAAACCGAACCGAACCGATTTTTATTGGGTTGGTTTGGTTTGGTTTTACCTTATAATTGGTTTGGTTTGGATAGTAAAAAAATAAACCGATTAAATAATTGTTTGGTTTGGGTTCAAACCCAACCCAAACCAGCCCATGCCCACCGTCATACGGTGTGCAAATCCTGTATAGTGTGAGGCTATAAACAAGCCCATAATTTTGGCGATCAATCTGTTTTTCTAGAAACAATTTGGAATGCATACAAGGTGTTCATGGTTCGTGTAAATAATTGATTGAAATATTTTCACAATTTAGGGTTTGAGTTTGGGTTTTGTTCAATCTATTTCAAAACAAACAATTTGGAATGCATACAAGTGTTCGAATAATGCTCCACCGAAATATTTTCAAAATTTATGTCATGATTTTGCTATCTTTTGTATGTTTGGTGATAAAATAATGTAGAAAAATAAATCATTTATAAAATCTAAGGTTTTTTTGAATTGGTATTTGTATATTTTCTAGATCGTTAATTTAAGATGTAATTGGTATTTTTGAATTTTTGTTACAATAAAATAATAAATAGGGGCTTTTTTTACTATTTACACAAACATGACAGTCAAAAGTTGATTCTAAGTGGCCGTTTGGTATGAAGTAATCAAAATAATGTGATTTAAAAAAAAGCTAAACTCGGTAATATGATTCTTGGGAAACCTATATGCATGTGTTTAGTTGTGCATGGGAATATTATGTCGAATTCCTGGAAATATCAAGTAAAGGTGTTTGTTTGTACATGGGAACTTTTTTTTTTTTTTTTTTCCAGTTTTGTCCATAATTACATATAAAAAACAAATATTGCATTAAAAAAAAAAGGAAAAAAAAAAAAAAAAAGCATTTCCAAATTCAATCTTCACCCGTCCATCCCTAAGATGGATGGTGGAGATTGAATCTAGAAATGATGATGATCATAAAATCACATTCAAACAACCAAAAAAATCAAACCCAAGTTTGTAAGAATAAAATAAAAAAAAATCAATCCCATAAACACAGCCACCATCATCAACAAAATCAAATATCAATCACCAACACCAAACCACCATCATCAAATACCAATCACCAAGACCCAATTCAAACACCCAATCCAAAGGCCCAAACCATCATCAAATTTCAATCATCATCACCCTAATCCAAAGGGTCGGTTTTTGAATCTGGGTGTGTTTGGCCATCTGGGTTAGTTTGAAGAACTAGGGTTTGGCCATCTGGGTCGATTTTCGAGGTGTGTTTGATTTCTTCTCTCCTTGTAAAATCAACACAAAGGGTCAAATGGTTCAACCCCTAAATTCTCGATTTCCTCTTCAAAAATTTGGTACCAAAAATATTCTAATGTTAGGGCAAAAAAGATAAGATTTTTTTTGGGGGGTTTTTTGAATCTCGGCATTTTGTTATTCCTTATTCTGTAAGAAGAATAAAGGAAAGTGGATCACATGGCTTCAATCCAAAATTCTATTTCTACAATGATATAATCTTAGAGCCAAAAAAGAGAGAAAAAATTGAAGGCTGTGCAGCCTAAGATTGGATATTTTTTGAGGAATTGGTCAAATGGGTTGGTTTGGAAAAATAAAAATTTGCATGATTGATTGATTACAAACAAGAAAAAAAAAATTAGAAGAAGAAGAAGAAAATAGAAGAGGGGGAAAAAAGAAAAGAAAAGAAAAGGTAGAATAATGAAGAAGAAAAGAATCGAATAAATAATGTTATCAATTAGTTTTCATTAATGAGGGTGTGTCTATTGGGATGGCTTTCACCCATGGGATTCACTTTCTTAGGAATCAAAATACGCAAACCTAGTAACAAACATGAGAATGTTATCTGATTTCCATTCTCATGCAAACATTACCCCATACCAAACGGCCCCTAATAGTTAACCAGCATGGCATTTTGTGCAAACGCAAACAAAAGTTACATATGCATTTGATTTCATCAAATTTTCAGGGATGTCTGTACAAATTACCCATAAATTAATTGGTTTTGGCATACAATTAGCAAGAAAGTCCCAACCAAATTGAGATGAAATGTACATTTTGATTCAATTCTGAACTAAGAGACATGATAAAAAGAAAAGATGGAAATATACATTTGAGATTCATTTTTAAGCATGGAAAAAAATGACTTAATTTGTGAAAACAAATAATTTAAATTGTGCATCTAAATATTATAGCTTTCTGCGATCAATTTTTACTACTAAATCTTCTAGTAGTCATATAGACAATCTGGGCTGTACTCTTAAATTGTGTACATGTTCATTTTCTTAAGAATTACAAACAAAGAGCAGAAAATAGGATATCTCTGCAGTGACCCAGAATAGAGCCACCTGCAATAATGGCATGACAAGCTAACTTTAGTTTAATATAATATATGCATAAGCAGAGCTATGCTACATGGTCAAAGAGTTTCTCACCGAATAATCATTTGAGGACTATTATAAGACAATAATGGTACAATCTTAAGTTAATGGTTTTTCATGTGTTCAGACAATGGCCTAATAACTACATCAACCAGAGGAAGTAGGTCACATCTAAAGGTTTTAAAACCTATCAAGGAATGATGGGGAGCTCATTCGTGCAATTGAGTACGGAAGAGAGTTTCTTTTGTAAAGAATTACAGGTCCCTCTATATCATTTCTAACATGGCAAGAACAGAACCTTTTGTTACTTTGCATTCAGAAGATGAATCTCAAGGGCATTTCCGTTGAACATATGAAGCTCCATGCTCTTCGTACCTGTTAATTGCATATGGTTAAAAAGATGGGAAATTGAGACTAGTCACTGAGCACCTTCAAAACTTTAGAAATTCTCAACCACAGAAAAAGAAAGCAGATCCCTTAGATTTCAGTAACAATTAACTGCAGTTGTGAAAGTAGACATCTGGATCAAAGAGATGGGAACTTACTCGGATTTAGAAAACCACATTTGCTGGAATGAACCAAGTGATGCCAATATGCTCCCTCCTATCCAAACACTGTTTCTCAAATATTCAAATATCACCAGCGTTATGTAAGAAAAAGAGAGCATAATAATTGCATACTAGTAAAACTTTTTTATCGTGGGATTGCTGGAAACAGAAGACTTGTTAACAATTGCAAATATATTGGTTACAACACTCACTTTAAGCAGAATTATTCATCATATCTACAAGCCTACTCAAATTCCAATGAAATATTTAAACAATAAGTTGCTGAAAGGCACCAAGGCCCTTCTATACCCAAGTCCTTTACACCCCAAGTACCAAATGGAAGTATCAAGGTTTATTTATTCATTTCAATAAAAATGAAATAATTCGCTAAATTATCTCTCATAACATTAAAATGCACAAGGTGAATTTACGTGTCGCATTTGTCATTAGCTTAATAGAAGTTCAGTTAGTTTTTAGCAACCTTCAGCTTTCACTTTTTTAAATAAGAAACCAGAATGGAAAACACTATCAAACCCAGTACTCCAAGTAAATATAAGAAGTGGATTGGATTAAGTACCAATAGAGGTAATGCAGCTAATAAACCTATCTTTACACTCATGTTTTACGGTATTCAGTGAGGTGAAGAGAGAAGAGGGGGGGAGAGAGAGAGGTGTTCACCTGAATCTCCTCTCTGTTGCATTTCCACTTGCTACAACTTTGACTCTAGCAGCTTGAGGAGACTCCTACAAGTTGATGTATGGTAATTTAGTCATCTTGTAAGTAAACCAAAAGTTTATTTTCTATTTGAAGCACAGTAAGTAATTAACTACACTTCCCATTTGCATAAAAATCCAGTCAGAGTAGTTCTGACACATTTTTTAAATACAATTCTGTCTATTTCATGTTCCTGAATATGAGAAGGGAAGAGAGAGAGAGAGAAGTCTATGACATTAAATAAGTTTCATTTATTTTACAAAAATGAAGTTGAATGTCAGGATGCTACATTAAAGTATAAGTTACAATTTAGTTAAAATGGAAGAGCAGAAAAGGAGGGACAGATGAAATTACACAAGCTGGTGGTACAATATGTAAAGAATTAACAACATTTAAACAAAGTATTAGACTATTAAATACTAATAAACTCGTTTAGCACAAAAACCCAAAAAATAGGCGGTGAAAACCACCCTTTAACTTCATTGAAAGTAGTAGAAAACTTGACATGAAGTGAAGATTCAAAGACATAAGTAGGCCAAAAATAAGAAGATATAACTAAAGGCTAATCAAAAGTACCTCTAACAAATCTTTCTCAAGACGCTCCTTCAACTGTTGCATCGATGCTGTTCCACCAGCTAGCTGAAAAAATAAAAAGAACAGGGAACCACATAAGGGGAAACCGGTGTAGCAAAACAAGTTCTGCCTCTCTTATTAATCACCTCTCTCATTTTTTTTTTTTTTTTTTTTTGTTGACTGGTAACGTCTCATATAAAACCTCTCAATAATTTAATTGATGGTATGTGTGTTATGATGAGATCTACGGACAAGCATACTTAAAAATTGGACTACAGAGAGAAAGACTGCATGTTAGAGAGAGACAACTGGAATGTACCATCTAGCCTTTTGAATTATTTATTTTTAGACACTGTCCTTTTCCTGTCTGAAGATGCTAAATGTGGACACAGAAATTAAATTGTAATAACACTAGAAAATTTATCAATTATATAGCCATGCCTCCTTTCACATTCCCTATCCACTATCCTTGCATTAATGAATGGTTGTAGCTGAAAAATATATTTATCAAAATGGAAACAAGAACTTAACAGAAAAATTTTAATTCCCAAACTATAAACTTCAACAAGACTAATAAACCGGTGATTGCCCTGACAAAGCTACCAAATATATGAATAGGAAACTGAATATGCCTAGGAAAGGGAACAAAAAATATCAGTCAAAGTTTCAATACCCGAAACAAAATCACAAATAATTATATTATGTATTGTCAGAATCTAACAAAAGTTTCAATCAGAAGCAGTAAGCCCGTAAACTCAATTAGACCCATGGTATAAAATATGGCAAAAGAATTATCTGCTCCTTTATCTCAGAGCTTTCAAAAGTAATCAGACTTGTATTACAACAAGGTGCCTATCCACTATATTAAGGATTGAAAATTAAGGTGAGCATCCAATTTTCAAACAACAGGCACATGGAAATTCTATCAGGCATAAGCAACATGTGCCAAATCTCAGAGGAAATAATAATGGGAAATTTTGGATTTAGGGGAGACAGAGATAAGGTAGATTTAGATTTTCAGGTTATTTGTCGAAAACTAATTGCCTGTTCAATGAAAGTGGGTATATCAAACTGACAAAGTCATGAGAAGATGGTTGATTGGCAATGCAGGTACATACAGCGACTTGAGGAGAAGTATATGCAATAATTAAGGCATTGATGGTTTTTAGGGAATTCTGTATATGTTTCAACATAAAATTGTGCAACAAAAAGAACCTGTCTAAAGACCCATATTAGACCTATTTATAATATAAACTTCTACATACTGGCTTTTAGGGAGAAAAAAAACCACTTGGAAGTGGAATTTAAGTAATAAAATATTCAAAGAGGAAAAAAAATATAAAAAATGCCAAAATAGAAAGCCTCTAGAATATATTTTACCAGTATACTACTAAACAATTCTCTACGAATATCAACATCGCACTTGTTAATGCTCTCTAGAACCTGCAATAAATGGATAAAACAATGTACATTATTTACAGGGTGAAAATACAATATTGGTAGTTTAAGCTGGATATAAGCAATTGAACTTGGATAAATTTACCATTTGGGGCAAGCCACGAACAGAAGGAACAATTTCAGCATAGTTTTCCATACCAGGAATTGTCTGATCATACAAGGAAAAAAGAGCATGTTAAAACACCCTGAAAATTTGGATAATGAGAGAACTGAAAACTAAACTAAGTACCATATCATGGGTCAATGAACAACTATGTAAGGAAAAAACAGCATGTTAAAACACCCTGAAAATTTCGATAATGAGAGAACTGAAAACTAAACTAAGTACCATATCATGGGTCAGTCCAACAACTATGTAATACACTACAATCAAGAAATAAAAAAAAAATCTGACAAACTGGACCGTTGCGGGCTTACAGAGTGCAAACCATGATTGATTAAAATAACAAGATGAAGTTTGCATTAGAAGTATGCCAAAGTCTTTTGAATCCGACAAGTTAGGCATCTTTGAGCCACCCACCTGAACTAAGGATGGATTGAACAGAACATCAGGAATCTTGAATCTATCAGATCCGATTTCGATTGTTCTGCATTATTCATAGATAAAAATACAGTAGATGACTGTCAGTAATAATACACAAGAATGTTGACCAAACAAATCAAGCAGTATTCAATGAGGGTGATACAATGTGGTGCACTACCACAATTTGCCTTATACATACATCAAAACAAATATAAACTTAGCAAATAAAATTGCAAGACACTTACTGGCCATCAGGAAGCTCATATGGGGTCATTGGAATGTTTGAATATGCACTTTCTGCAACAAAAATTTCTCACATCAGGATGGTTACTATCATCAAAGTTTTTTC
The DNA here is from genome assembly GCA_030490815.1 of Acer saccharum. Lineage (NCBI taxonomy): Eukaryota > Viridiplantae > Streptophyta > Magnoliopsida > Sapindales > Sapindaceae > Acer > Acer saccharum. Next base: position 18,743,567 of record CM059876.1, on the reverse strand, counting down.
AACAAGACACTTGGGTGTAATCACATTCAGACAAAAAAATTTTTTTGGATGGAACCACATTCAGACGTTAAAACTGAAATAACGTCTGAAAATTCAACACTGAATCATTACCTGTGCACTTTATCATGCACTTATTTTCTAGCTTAAAAATTGTGTGTTCGATATTACATCTTAATCAGCACTTAAATTTTTTTTAAATCAATTAATAGATCAAGTAAATGCATTATTATTGAAAGTTGAAAATACAGATTAATTGTTCTCTCTCTTGCTTGTAGATTGGTAAATATGTAAATAACAAGGCTAAAAATCCAAATAATAAGCAAGAAAATGAGTACAGGGAAAGTTGAAAATGCATATGACAGAAACACGGACCATCATACGGAGTATCAGGTGCTCGACAAACGCATTCCTTGATATCACTTGCAATATCCCTCTGTTGCAAAAGAAGAGTCAGCAGCATAGAACAGATGTACCCTCCACAATTAATACTGTTATAAATCACAGACCTGAGAGAAGAGTTTGTAGCTTTCTGTTGTATTTGGAAAATCAAGGTCCACTGTCTGTAAAATTCAACAAAATGGAAGTATAAATGTCAAACGAGCGGTGCATAATGCATACAATTACAGTATTAAAACACAGAATTCAATTACGGATACCATAATTAAACTCAAGCCAATCAGGAAGTAAGCAAAAAATTACTCATTTTCTAAGTTCAAAGTATAGTGTTACAGGGCCAGTTAAAATAAGAAGTCACAGCTCTCCTAGTAAAAGGGACTATTATTTTTATCAAACTTCAATAGATCTTATTTATTCCTCTGATCCCCTCTATGTGTCCTGTGGCCAAGTAACCTGTAATTCACAGACTTTCTTTTCTTTCCCAAAACTAAACATTGCTTCAATAAAAATGCAAACTTAGCTCTCTTGCAGTCTAGCATATGTGTCCCTATTCTTGACAATTCTCCACTCCCTTAATTCTTATACTCCTTGTCCTAATTTAATCAATTTTTGAAAAGGCGCCATAATTAACTATTTAGTTGTATTCTATGAGAATTGTATTTGTGAGATAGGATATCACTTGAATCATCACAACAAAATTCTGCTTCTGATGTCCATTTCACCCGACAACATTAATTTTAGCACTATGCCATATCTTTACCTGAACTTAAAACAATTTTTTTAAAAAAAGAAATGATCATTTCAACTCAAAAAAACTAGTTACTAGTGTCGTTAAAATGATACCTGAAACTCCCCTGGTCGTATCTCCTTTCTCTTAAAAGAGTATCTAGGTTTTATCTGCAGAAACCATATAAGAAAATACTTTTAAATAAAACAATAAACAATAATTTCCATCTCTTGAGAATTAATTCACCTTCCACAAAAGAAAATTCGGTATATATAGTCACTTACAGTGATACCTTTGCTCTCCAAGCTTTTCGTCAAGCAATTCGTAAGAAATTCTCCTCCAATAGGGGAAGTTAACACTGCCTGATAATGCAGAAACAAAAAGAGAAGGCTGGTCAGTCTATAACATGATGAAAGTGACTTGGAGAGAAAACTAGCACTAGCTATCAACAAAATTTAACCTAATCAAACCAGAGATATCATTTTCAGTTTGGAATGCAGAATATACATCTTAAACACGTATGACACAGGAAATATGGCACTCAAGCATCAACACAAGAGTTAAGTGATACAGTGTGACTGAATTAGGTCTTAGATCTGAACTCACTAAACAAATTAAAAAATTAAAAATAAACGAAAAATCAACATACGTAAACCTAAATTAAAGGTACAGATTGCCAATACTAGGGCTCAGCTTAAAAAAAATAGCTACGGGACAGATAATAGTTACTTAGAACCATAAAGAAGATAACAGTGAAAAAAAAAAAAAAAACATGATACAAAAGAATTTGACAACTTTAGCTTTTCCAATCAAGAGAACGGAAAAGAGCTTAACCCAGTTGCCAAAAGTGATTGAAACACTTCTTTTAATTCTTTTTTTCCTTTGGTAACACCATAAAACAAGCTCACCAAGGACATTAGCAGCCCCGGGTGGCGAAGAGCAGACGCATGAAAGTGAAGGCAAAGTCATGCACTCATAATGTACAGGGAGCAAAAAAAAAATCATTAAAGTAGCTTCCAGATGGATTTGTAATAATAAATAAAAATACCTTTTGGAGAACATAACCATCATGTACTGGGGCCACTGTAGTTGATCCTCCACCACTGGAAAAATTTGAGATTATAAATGATCAAATTCTTCGGTATAACCATAAAAAACTTTTTTGATAGGAAGTAGCAAAATAACACAATGCATAAAGAAGTTATGAAGACTTAATGGCAACAGAAAGAAAAAAACAATTGCTGCAATGGCAAAAATAAAGCTAAAATAAAGCTGAATTGATAGTTAACAAGGATATAGATCCTACCAATCAACAACAAGCGAGGTAGCACGCCCTAATGCAAAAGATGTGAGAACCTGGCATCAAAATGTGTCAAATTATCACAGGCCAAACTATATTGATAGAAAGAAAAAGGAAACAGCAAAGAGTTTTAGTTGACAATTCTCCAATTTTGAAAAGAAAAGTTGCTGCGATTTAAAGATAAGGGAATGAAATGGGCTAGAGGCATACAGCATTCTTGGCCAAGAATAAGGCAGGAACTTTGTACTTTTCAAACATAAGCTCTGCTGTCCTGTCAGATATGCATAACAAATTAAACTCCATGAACATAAACTTATTTAGTAATTTTGGAAAGTCAACAGCTTGTTTAGTAATTTTGGATCAATCAGAACCATAGTTATGAAATTTCATTATCCTAGAAAAACAAGGACTTGTTAGATTCATAAAACTAGCAGTAATTTTCAGATGGAAACAGAATAAAGCAAATAAGAAATGTAAAGGCAATAGGTGAAGGAGAATAACTTATAAACAAGATGATACATCATGTCGCAAGAATAACCACAATTATTCATTGATGCTTGAAAAACAGGCTTCATTGAATTTTCTTGACTTTGGCATAATTATTTTTTAATAGAATTAGCATGATAAGATCTACACGGAAAAGAATGTAGAGCCAAATAATGAAGTAATATGACCATATAAGACAAATGCATCCACAAGAAGCTAATAATTTGATATATTTATGCTTCAAGTTCACAAGCTTAAGGAAATACCATAAGGTCCCACTTTCCTCGAACAATAAAAGTTGACAGATGAAAATTGTCTAGCATCATTCACATTTCTGCTACAATCTAGAATCCGTATCATAAATATTAGCATACTTACACAATTAATCTTCATAAGGGAAATATACCACTCCTGTGTGGGGAAATCATTTTTGTTCATTTGCAAAGTTTACATAAGCAACAAAACATCACCAGAAACAACCCTTGCTTCTCTTAGATAGGATAAAACAATATGTACAGCAAAAAGTCATCAAAGTATTTCAATTTTAACTTCACCAATGGGAAGTATATATACTAATCATAACTATTACAATAATCAAACATTACAACAAATAGAACAATATAAGCATCAAAAAGAATTGGTAGCACCTATTAATATAAGATTGTTTACTCCTCTAATACAAATTTTGCTGTCATAAGATACATGTGAGACAGATAAAAATTTTGGCACACTTGTTGAACGATAAAAAGGAAATAACTTATTTTATACTTTTATCACAATGTCATCAACTATAGAATATTTTCAAGTGGCATGTCACCTTTCTCTCTGTTGTTGAGAGTTTGAAGATGGTTCTGCAAGCAGCATTGGATGCTCTTTAGGATCAATCAATAAGCATTCCCTAAAACAGTGATAACAATTAATCTCCAATGGTTACAGAAGAGTGAACGAGCAAAATAATTCAAAAGGAACACACAAATCTGATAATCAGCAGTTACCGGAAAGCATGGTCCCATATGCTATCCACAATATCCCAGTCAGCAACAATTCCATCCTTTAAGGGTGATAGCACCTGATAACACAGAAGAATTACTTATCAAAATCTTCAAAATCAAAGAGCCCAGCAAATATAAGAGGATAATCAACAAACTGACCTCCATATGATCACGGCGAAAGCCTAAGGCTTGAGTCCCTACATACAACTTGCGTTTTCCTTTGCCTTTGTTAGAATCAACATTGTTCTTAGCATCTATCCCAGACCCAGAATTTCTTTCAGTGTTGTCAGAGTCATCAACATCCATTTGATCAAATGCTCCAACAACCTTGAGCGAAATCGAGATAAATCTCAAATTATGAGCAATTAAATTGTAACAAATAATAACAATTGTCCCAAAAACCACCCATTAACTCCCACTATACCACAAATATCTCAATTGGTAATCATAAATTTTCATTAACAGCTAAATTCTCCTTGTCAAAATTTCCAATCCTAGTTGATGTCGAAATCTTCTAGTCTAGTAATTTTCTGACTCGCCAAAAACTTACAAAACATATTCATTATTAGCAATGATAATTTAATACTCAACAGAGAGCAGTAGAGACAGCAATCTGACAATGTAGCTAAAAGTAGTTCAAAATTGAGGTCAAAAGCAAGCACATTGTAGTCAACATGTAATAATATACACTAGAAAAAAGAGAGACTAGACTTACGGAAGGAAAAACGGCCTTGGGTGCATCTTCACCAGCGTAACCGGCTTTGCATGTATGCGAACCCAAGTCAAGAACTATCGCCGATACTTCATCTGCGTAGAATACAAACCAGGAAAAAAAAAAGTGTAAAAAAAACTAGGGTTTTACAGTTTTTTGCAGAGAAAAAAAAAAAATCATATACAAGTTCATAAGATGAGAAAGCAGCGAACTTAAATAATACTAACCTCCCCCATACATGATTGCAGCTTCAGAAAGCGTGAAGAGTGTTGAAGTTCGCAGAGGTTTTTCAAGATCTCTGGTTAGGGTTTTTGAATACGCTTGAAAACCAGTTTTTCTCTCTCTCTCTCTCTCTCTCTCTCTCTTTTTTTTTTTTTTTTTTTTGTGCTACTGAAATCAGCAATTGGGCCGTCAATCCAAGTATACAACTTTAATGGGCCTTATTATTACAAGTTTTCTGCTACTGAAAATTTAGGAGAACATGAACATATTGCATGTGGCTTACTAAAAATTGTTTTGGAATGAAATTCATAAAAAATAAAAAATAAAAAAATTGTTTTGGTATCGTTTATACTTTATACAACGATGTTTTTGAAAACTATTTTAAAAATGCAAACATTTAGTTTTCAAAAACGTAAATAAATGTGTTTAATATTGTTTTTTTGAAAATGAATAAAATAGTTATTTGGAAGTAGGGGTGAAACCAGAAATTTTTTTCTGGGTGGGTTGTGGACAATTTCATATAGATAAAAATTTATACTATATAATAAATAAATAAAAATCATTTTGATAGTGAATCTCGATGATACGAGAGAATTTTTATTAGTTAAAATGAAAAAGTATACCTAGTCAGGGGACAGAAAAAGTCTTACCCTCAAATACATACTCTAACCAAGAAAAAACACAAGAAAATAAAAAGGAAATATGCATGCAATGTAAATACAACAAAAGCATCTATTACTGAATTCGAATCAATTATAAAAACAAGTTCTCTTTCAATATAAATAACCATACAATTCTCAAAAAACTCGTCATCCATCTTGTTGTACAAAGACGTTTTGACAAGTTTTATAGCTGAAAATAAAACTTAATTCTTTAAAATAAAAATAAAACTTACAATTTCCTCATACCAATGTATATATAATACCTCTACAAACCCAAAATATATGAAAACTCATAAAATTGAAATTCTTGGAGACTTGGAAATTAATTTATATGGTAAATCTACTACTTTTGGTTTGTTGTTAAGGGGTTAAAATTTCCCAATTTGATTTTTGAGTCGATAAAGGGTTAACATTTCTCAATTTGATCTTTCACATAGTTAAGTAAATATAATGGGTTTTAATGAGTTTGATATATGTTTTTAAGTTATTGGACTGTTATTAAGATAAAGAAAAATATGGTAAGTTAAGTCATAATCGGAATTGGACTGGGATATACTTAGAATTAAATGGGGTGTTTTTAGAACTATTAAAAAAAAAATTAAAAAAATTTCAAACCCACCCTAGCCAACCCTGATTCTGCCTTTGTTTGGAAGGAAAAGTAATGGTTTGTTTTGAAAATAGTAGAAGAGTGGCGATATTTGCACCCCTTTAAAATTGTATGTGCACCCCGAATCAGTATTATTTTAAAATGGCAATATTACCCTTATTTAAAATGATTAATATAATTATATCTTGTACATCATATTAACACAATATTTAATATTTTAACAAATATTGTAATTAATTAAAAAATAAAAAAGATAGTGATTATTTTTTTTTTATGACAGAAATGACAGTGATTATTTAACTAACTATTATTATTGTTAAAAAAAAAGTTAAGAAGAGAAAACCATTGATTTAATTAAAAACCTAAACTAAAATAAAAAAGTTAGAGCATCTCTAATGCAAGCATGGCTTGTGAAAAAAATAGATGTCACGTAGGATAAATAGACGTTATGTTAATAATTGTATCTCCAATGCAGCCGTGCAAATTCAACCTCAAGCTGACGTGGCAAAAAAAATATAGACATTGTCAACATGACCGTCTACTTTCAGACGGTCTGTTGCACAACTATTTTTTAGGTTGACTCAACAAACATTTAAAACTAACATTAATTTTTCTTATATTTTTGTTAAGGAAATAAAATAAAAAAAAAATAGAAAAAAAAAAAAAAAAAGATGGACATGTTATTAAAAAAATTGTGTTTTAGATTAAAGTATTGGAGACTAAATTTTGAGTTGATTGCAAATATTGTATGATCTCGAATTGCAACACTCAACTGGTCAACCCAATTTTGATTACCAAGTAATTAGAATTGGTAATCATTATATTAAAAAAATGGAGGTTTTACATTAAAAAAAATAAAAAAATGGAGGTTTTTGATTACCAAGTAATCATTATATAAAAAAACAATGCATCCTGAATCCGCATTCCCGCAGGTTGCAGTAGATGTGCTCTTCCAATTTTATTTTATTTTATTTTATTTTATTTTTTATTTTTTTACATTTTAATTGATTAATTTATCATATTTTTCAATAGAAATTAAAAGAAAGGGTATATTTGGTAATATACGGGTGTGCTTACAAATTATAATATTTTGAAATTTTTCAATGGGGTGTAAATACAAATAGGGGTGCACATAAAGTTTTTAAGAGGTGTAAATATCATTTCTCATGGTAGAAACAAGTATGTTTGATATTATTTTTAAAATGATGTTTTTAAAAACCAATATATTTTTAGAAAGTGTAAACGTGTTCGGTTATATTTGCAGACATGGTCAATTGGGCCCGTGTAATCTGTCCATTGATGGACTTTAGGGCCCTGTTGCGTATTTGGGCTTATTTTAATCCCTGGAAGTTGTAGAGTGAGCCTTAAATTAGCATCGGGTCTAAGGCCAATTTTGACCACCCAATGACTTTAAAAGAATTGAACGAGGAGCCGTATGAGGCAAAAATATCATGTAAGGTTCTATATAGTGGCAGTAAGGGTGATTTATCTGTCAAGTTTTCCACTATCACCCCCAAAAAACCAAACTCTGCTCTACGTAAAGTTGTCAGAGTATGATTAATCTATGAGTTTGAAATAACCTAGTATTGGTCATAATTCACAAGAATATTATGTAGTCTTAGTAAGATGGGGAGGGTTAAAGATTTACCCGGTGTATTATATAAAATCATAGCAATTAACAATAAAATTTATCAAATACTTGTATACTGCTTTTGAGTATCACACTAGTTTTAACATCAACATTAAACAAACAGTTGTTTGATTAACTTCATAGTAAATTATTCTTTCGGTGCAACTAACATTGATTATTTTAAAAGTTACAATAATATCAAACTAGCCCAAAAATAATTTGATTTCCTTGTTGTAAATAGCTTCCAAAGATATTTTGTTCATGCATTTATTGGGGTAGATTACTATATTATGTGTGATATAAAAATAACAACTATATCTTATTTATGTTTGAACTAACAATTGTACCCGACTACCCGTGACCAATGCAAAAGTTAATTTTTCTTAAAAAATTAATTATTGTTTCTAGTAATTTATTAATTTGTTAAATAATAAAATTGACAAATATGGTTAGCAACAAATATGACCAAGACTAATTAAATATAGATGTGACAAATAATTTGTGAGGTTGGTAATGAGTTGTCTGATCATCTTTTCCTCCGGTGCTCTTTAGCGGTTGGTCTTTGGGAGGTGATTTTTTCGACTTTTTAGCGGTGTATTTCTATCGATTCGTGGAGTTTGTTCTTCTCCTAGGCCATGTCAGTATTCATGTCATCCATCAATACTTGCTAACCATATTATTAATCTGTGTCCTTCCAAAATAACAATTAATGAATTGATTTTCTTTGAAGAAATATTAATGAATTTATTTATGTAGCGTTATTTGTCACATTTTTTTTTTTTTTGTTGCTAAAATTGGACTGATCTTGGAGGAAAAAACATCACAAACGATTATATATTGAAAAACCACTAGGCAGAATCCATCCATATAAATAATAAAAATAATAAAATAAAAAGTAACAAAAAATAGAATGGCACAAAAGCCAAGGGAAACATTCCCAACAAGAACAGTGGCTCGCATACCACAAAAAATTGAAACAGAAAACATCAAGAAAAACGAAAAGACTTCCGACCCATGCAATCATTGTCAACCAACAAATAGCAGAAATACGGGGTGTTAGACCACAACGAATTGACCTCAAACCCCAAAGCAAGCTTAGAAAAATCGTCCGCAATCTGATTCCCCTCCTTAAAAACATGAGAAACCTAAAACTCCCTAAAAAAATATCTTTTGATTCTTCGTTGGTTTGATCTCCGTGGTCGTTCGGCTAGGGCCCCGGTTATCAAGAGTGTGATTTGGTCACCTTCGGCTTCTGGTTGGATCAAAATTAATACTGATAGTGCTGCCTTGAGTTCTCCAAGTGCTGGGGGATGTGGGGTTGTCTTCCGTAATTGTAGAGCTTTTGTGAAGGTTGTTTTGCTATTCCTCTTGGTCAGGTATTTGCATTTGAGGCGGAGCTTCTTGCAGCCTCAATGGCCATTAATTATACTTGGCAGAATGGGTGGCATCGGATCCGGCTTGAGAGTGATTCTTCTTATGTGGTTCAGCTGCTCTCCTCTCGCTCCGAGCAGGTTCCTAGGAGGATTTGGTAGGCTTGGTAGCGCTGTATCTATCAAATATCGAAAATAGAGTTTCAGGTTTCTCATATTTTTACGGAGGGGAATTAGGTTGCAGACGTTTTTTCTAAGCATGCTTTGGGGTTGGAGGTCGATTCGTGGTGGTCTAACACCCCGTCTTTCTGCTCTTTGTTGGTTGGCAATGATTGCATTGGTCGGCAATGATTGCATTGGTCGGGAGTCTTTTCGTTTTTCTTGATGTTTTATGTTTTAGTATTTTATGGCATGCACGCTACAATTTTTGTTGGGAATGTTTCCGTTGGCTTTTGTGCCTATTTGTTTTTTGTTACTTTTTATTTTATTCTTTTTATTATTTATATGGATATCTTATGAGTTTTTCAGCATATGATCATTTGTGATGTTTTGTTCCCCTAGGTCAGTCCAATTTTAGCAACAACAAAAAAAAGTGACAAATAATACCAAATAAATAAATTCATTAATATTTTAGAAAGCAAATCAATTCATTAATTGTTATTTTGGAAGGACACAGATTAATAATATGGTTAGCAAGTATTGATGGATGACATCCTTTCAAAGCAATTCCAACCAAAATAGACTCAAGCTTGGTTAGTTAAGGATAAGTGATGACTTAATTACTATACATTAGTGATATTAAAGATGAGTTTATTTTAAACTTCATATAGTTTTTAATCATAACTTTTTTATTTATAAGTGAATGTTATATGTCAAAACATTGCTTAACGCATATCACCTCTTAGCAGAGCTGGTAGTGCACCTCCCTTCCACATATATGTTGAGAGGTTCAAATCCCACAAAATATATTTTACAAGCACGTGTAGGGAGTTTTCTTCTAGGATTGTGGGAAGTAGTTATCTTCCATTGTGCATGGGAATAGATATCGGGGTCCCAACAGTAGGAAATGCAACACTAATTACACAGATTAACCTGCATTTTTTGTATATAAATATATTCATGTTTAATCCATATAGATTAAACAATCAATCCATAGCTAAAATTTTAAGAGTAATGTCAATAATCCCAATTTTCTAGTAATGTCAATAATCCCAATTTTCTAATGCCACAGTTTCGTTTTGCAAAACTTATACATAATAAAAGAAAGTAAATAATTATATATACCCACAATCAAGCGGAAATTACTCAAAATGACCACATACAACATATAAATTTTGTTTGTAACCATAAACGAATTTTTAATTGTTAATAATCATATTTTTGTAAAATTACTTGAATTCCTCGGTATAAAAACCATTCCCAAAACATTCTCTCTCTCTCTCTCTCTCTCTCTCTCTCTCTCTCTCTCTCCGTCCAAACCAAACCGTGAAACGTGCACCACCAACGTCGCTTGAGCGTGCACTGCCGACGAAGGCGTCGCCGAGTGCCAGCATGCTTCTTGGCTTTGCGATAGTGATAGCGCTGTCGTCGTGCGCCGTGCGCTGTTGGCTTCGCGAACTAAGGGGACAGTGTTGCTTGGCGCCGTGCGTCGTCGTGCACCATGCTTCACCTGGGCTTCACGGTCGTCGGAGCTCCCCCTCCATCGACGATGTGATCTGTAGAAAAAAGGGGAAAAAAAAAAACCTAATTTGAGAATTTGGGGAATTTGGGAAATAAGGGAAATTAGACATGATTTCAAGTTTCACATTTCATTTTAGTCATGATTTCAAGTTTGAGGTTTATTAAAACAGAAAACTAATTTCAGGGGTACTCTTGTAATTTATGGACATACACTGAATTTTTTTTTTTATAAAAAAAGCGGTTATTAACAATTAAATTTTCAAAAGTGGTTACTAACGAAAGTTTAATGTTTCCAACGGCTGCTTTTGGTTTTCTCTCCACAATCAATGTATAGATATATATATCCATGTGTCAATTTGTTGTAGGTTGGGTTAGGGATTCATTGAGAACCGATGACTCCGATTGCTACAAACACAGTATGAAAAATAAATCTTACAACAGAGGAAATATTTTCCCATTTAAACCAGAAATGCACAACTATTTGAGCTATGAATGCATTTAAACGTAATAATTTGATATATTTTTTTAATAATATTACAATAATTCGGGGTTTGAGGAAGGGGACATGATTCGATCCTATAACCTCAAGTGTAGATGTGAGGGACATACCATTGAATTAACCTCATATTATTGTAATTTTTATTTTTTTGAGGTATTACGTAAATTCAAGGTTTTTTTAGAAAGAGATGACTCGAACCCATAATCTTATAGCGTATGTGTAATGTGTATACCACTAGACCGACCTTATATCGTTCCATAATTTGATATTGAAACTAGAACTACTAGCATTGTAGTAAAGAACTTAGAAGTGATAGGATGTAAAGGGATGGTATTGTTGATACTTGATAGTATAACACTATACCGGTGGGGAGCCTCAGAGTTATGTCTTTGAAACATTTTCCCAGTAAATGCTTTCAAACTTCTTTTCTTATCTTCCAACAAGCCTGACGTGAGCCTCTCTTAATGCGAGCCTCTCTTTCTCTCTCCTCCTTTTTAAATAAAGCCAGCTCGAAGCTCGCTTGCTCGCTCACTCACTCACATCTACTATTCTTTACTCTGTTTCTGCAACCAAAAATGGCTACTACGACGCCGTTTTTGCTCTTCACCGTCCTCTTCTCCTTTTCTCTTTTCACCTCCACTGCTCTCTCTCGCAGCGTCTCACAAACCAGAACCACAGTACTAGATGTGTCGTCTTCTCTTCAACAGACACTTCAAATCCTCTCTTTTGACCCCCAAACGCTTCAACCTTTTAACGACGAGACCGTTACGATGTTGTTTTTGAATTCTTCTTCTTCGTTTTCGCTTCCACTCCACTCTCGTGAACTGGTTCTTAAAACCCAACACGAGGACTACAAGTCACTGCTCCAGTCACGACTCGAGCGTGACTCGGCTCGGGTCAACTCACTTGTCACCAAGCTCCAGCTAGCTCTCAACAACTTCGACAGACACGACCTCAAACCCCTCGATGCCCAGATCCGACCCGAGGATTTGAACACTCCGGTCGTGTCCGGAGCCAGCCAAGGTAGCGGCGAGTACTTCTCACGCATCGGAGTCGGCACCCCGCCAAAGCAGTTCTCCATGGTGCTCGATACCGGCAGTGACATCAACTGGCTTCAGTGTCAACCCTGCGTGGACTGCTATCAGCAATCCGACCCGATCTTTGACCCGAGATCGTCGTCCTCTTACCATTCTCTCTCTTGCGACTCCAAACAGTGTGGATCTCTCGACGTTTCGGCGTGTCGCAGCAACAACTGCTTGTATCAAGTGTCGTACGGAGACGGGTCCTACACCGTCGGCAATTTCGCGACGGAAACGGTGTCGTTTGGTAACAGTGGGTCCGTCAATGGTGTGGCTCTGGGCTGTGGACATGACAACGAAGGTTTGTTCGTCGGAAGCGCCGGGTTGCTCGGACTAGGCGGTGGTGCGCTGTCGCTCACTAACCAAATCAAAGCGTCGTCGTTTTCTTACTGCTTGGTGGATCGTGATTCGTCCGGGTCTGGTCTCCTGGAGTTCAACTCACCGCAAGCCGGTGACGCCGTCATAGCTCCGTTACTCAGAAACAGCAAAGTGGATACGTTTTATTACGTCGGGCTGACCGGGTTCAGCGTGGGCGGGCAGTCTGTTCAAATCCCGCCGTCACTCTTTCAAATGGACGATTCAGGCAATGGTGGAATCATCGTCGATTGTGGAACGGCCATAACTCGGTTGCAGACTCAGGCGTACAACTCACTCCGTGACTCGTTCAAGAAGCTGAGTCCAAACTTGAAATCCACCAGCGGCGTGGCTCTATTCGACACGTGTTACGATTTCTCTGGGATGACCAGCGTGAAAGTCCCAACGGTGGCGTTACAGTTCTCTGGTGGAAAAACTCTTAATTTGCCGGCGAAGAATTACTTGATTCCAGTGGATTCGATGGGAACATTTTGCTTCGCTTTCGCTCCAACGTCGTCATCTATGTCCATTATAGGGAATGTACAGCAGCAAGGGATACGTGTCAGCTTCGATTTGGCTAATAGCCGTGTTGGGTTTTCTTCCAATAAATGTTAGAAAATCAATATTTTTACCGTAATAGGTAAAAAAATATATATATGCATGTTTCATATATAATCTCAGGTTAGGTTAATTTTTATAGCAGTAATGAAGTGTTGACATGTCGTTAGGTGATTGGTGGACGAAAGTGGGATCCACCTGAATAAATACGGTACGGAGTTGTGTGGTCTGGTTGGTGTGGGTAATTACTCATTAATCAAAATCATAAATTGTATTTGGTAATTCGGTCTTTACACTTTATTTGTTTGTTAGTTATAAGTTATAACTTATAACTTGTCAGTTCAGTGGCATGTATAGTAAATTAAGTGAAGCATAGGGGGCAAGATTAGATAAGGGTTTGTGTGTGGATGTGATGGAAGTGGTGGGCTTTGCATGTATGACACGTGGCTGTTTAAATCGTGACGGTGGAAGGTATAATAAATCTACCTGCTTTATTCACGGAGAGTTTGTTGGTTTATTTGTTTTATTATTTTTGGCTTCTGCAGAACTCTTTTCTGTTTTGATGCTTGTGTTGTGATGTGTGGGGTCCACGTAGCACATGTCGATTCGGACAACCTAGATGATTGAGAAATGACAATAACATTGACAGCCTATCATTTATGTAATATTTACACGGGAAAGAAGGAAAGGTCAATTTTCTATTCTTACTTCCCTGTCATTTTGGCCGCATGTTAAAATTCAGCAGTTGATGGTTATTTTAATTGAAGAATTTTATTTTTATTTATAAAAAAAAAAGGAAATTTTTAGAGAAGATTATGTCGGTGATATGCTCCTCATATCAACACTAGATTCGAGTCTTTTCTCCCTTCTAAATCTAGAATTATTATAATATTTCAGAAAAAAAAAAAAAAAAAAACCAAGTATCTGACCGTTGAGATATTTGTGATTGAGCCAATTATCAAGGTATGAAGAAAGAGTTAAAAAAAAACGACGATGCTGTATGTTATGTGAAGTTTCAAACTCGGCCTCCAAATATCTTCTCTTTTTTCAACAATGAATTATCATTTAAGTATCGTTTTAATAAGTAGAAGGGTATTGTAGTTTTTTTAACGGTCAACCAAACCAAAAGTCAATTTAGCTCTCACGGGCGTAGCTCCCTATTTAACTGGAAGATGGATGAACTTGGGGTTTGAGTAAATGACTCTTAAGTCAACGATTTGAATCCTATCAATGATAAAAAATGTTTCAAAAAAAAAAAAATCTGATCTAGATAGTTAGAAAGATAGATACCGTAAGTAATAAAAAAAAAAAAGTCAATTTAAGAAAAATATAAGTCTTAATTATTAATTAATAACAGTGGAGCGATCACAGAAGTGGCAAGTTGATATCCATCCATATCATTTCCAATTACCCTCTCCTAAGTAAAAAGAAAAATAAAAGAAAAACAGTAATGATAGGGGCCAAGATACTGAAGAGAGTAGAAAAACTAACTTCCGTACTGGGAGTGTCAAAGTCAAAGGCAGTGTCATTGTTAATTTGCATATAATGCTGGAGATTTTACAAAGCAGTGAGTAATTGGGTCCCACTTGTGAGTTGTGAGATATGACTTATGAGGGCTGTGTGCCCGTGCCGCGATTGTCGGCAAGCTTTCAACTTTACTACAGAGAAATACCCGTCTATGCATTATTGTATATTTGTATTTGTTTCATTTTAAAAGCTTGGAATACCCAATTTAATAATTAACCATGGTTTATTTTTCTTCGGGGGAACTTTCATTAAACACCCTGTTTTTTTTAACGAAATTTTACCTTTTTAAACGTATTAACAACTTTAATTCCTATTTTTTTTTTCCAAAATAGATTTCGTATATTAATAATTATATTAATTAAATTGACGGCTGAAAAATTGAGATATGAGTAAGAAAGTCTAGCATTAGTCACAATAATTATTAACTTATCAACTATTTATGTAAAACACTACTACAATATAATAATTATATAATACTTGTGGTAGCCAAAAACAGGTCATAGTCCCAACTCCCAACTTTCAAGCTCACTACTGGTCTTGCAGTTGATATGGGTCAAGCCCATGTGCTTCGAGTCCATACCAGAGCCTGTTAGTTGAGATAACTACCATTTGACTTGGTCAGGCTTCAGCTGTTATTAGATAACAACCGAAGTAAGACTTTGACTAAGATTCAAACTGAGTATCCCTTAAAATCCAGATACGATCAAGCAAATTTGATCCCCCACGAACCACGTAACTCCTTGTTTATGGAAGCCTATAAATACACCCTACCTGCCACAAAGAAGGGATTCTGATTCCTCTCAATTGAAAAAGCTAATTTGCATGTTGAAACTCTACTAGAATACTTTCTCCAGTCACCGTTAAATCATTGCTAAGCCCATATAACCCGTTCATCTAAGAACTAATTTCAACTTTGAAGCCTATTGTTTTCAATCTACGCTAAGCCCAAGCAAAATAAGGCCAAAAAACAATATAAACCAGGGCTCGACCAGCCTCGTTCACAATTCGTGTTAGATTTTTGTTCACATTTCTTTCTCTCTTTTTTAGGTTCACGGAGCAGTCGACAAGTTTGTTCCTACAATACTCTAATTACAAGTTGCAGGAGCCTAGTCTATGACAATTGTAGAGTGACCCCCTACAGTTTGGCGTCCATCGTGGGGCCCTTTGCAGCTTTTTTAAGAGTCAATCAAACCACGACAATGACTCACTCAAGATGTTAGGAGACGGAAATCCACCAACTGTCGATGAGCAAATTGCAATGTTGACTACTCAAATAACCGTGAATGCTGAGAAGCTGCGAGTGCTTGAAGCCAAAAACGCCATGGTCCGAACCCGCAATGCAGAACTGTGAGATATGGTTGAGGGTGCGCCTAACAATGTGCCATCCGCACCTCCGGTCCAAGCGGTTGACACCAAGCAGAGCATTGACAAGACAGCTCCAGTTACACCCAGAGCAAATCACCAAACACCAAAACAGGGCAATAATCGAGAAGGGGCATCGACAAGAGAGAATCCCTAGGCCACGATCTAGATAGTTCAAGCCGAAGTAGACTTGATCAACATTTGTTTCTCTCTTTTTCAATTTCATGGAGCGGTCGACAAGTTTGGTCCGATAAGACTTTAATTACAAGTTGCAGGAGTCCAATCTATGACAACCATAGAGCGATCCCCTACAATGCCTAGGTACCAAATCTAATGATTTAGAAGTATAATTTTAAATTTCAACAATATATAAAATTGTAGGTAAAAAATAATATACATGAAAATTGTAATTTTGAAATAGATTCGAAAAAAAAATCACAAGTTGTAAAATACAAAATTTCATTTTTTCTTAATAATGATAGAATTATTCTCCTTATTTAATGCAGGTCAATTTGTTTTTGAGAAAATTCCTATCTCAGCACTCAAATTAGCGTAAAATTTAAATTCACCAAACTCCCCTAACTTTTAAAAAAAAAAAAAAAAAAAATTTAGCCACCGACCTTACCAAAATACCCCTAACTTATGTTTTAACTTTCTTCCCTCCCGCTACCTTGTTCTATCTTTTTACTCTTTCTCTCTTTAAACATTGATAACCATTATTTTAAAAAAAAAAAAAAAAAAGGTGTTGATAAAATTCTGTTATTCTCATCGAGACCAGGGGTGAATCCAGAATTTTGTATCAGACGGAGTTGAACTAAATATTAGTTACAATTTTATTTTTGAGTACTCAATAGGTGAATACCTATTTTATTCTAGTAATTAGCAATTCATAAACAAAATTATCTAAATCAAAATAATCCTAAATCAATTATAATAAAGCAAGCTAATCGAACAAAATAATAAATAAGCATATAAAAAATAATTAACAATTTATGTTAAAATTAAGAAAACTCGCAGAAAAAACAAAAGCAAAGAAAAATTGGTGGGACATATGGTGAAACACGGAAATCGAATAAAAGGTTATGGGTGTTGTATGTATAAATTCGCCAAGCAGACACGTCATCAAAGAAGTCAATAAATACAGAGAAAAAGGCTGACACGTCACCTGCTGACCAAGTCAAAAGGTAAACGCGGACCAGTCAATGCACCAATAAGCCCTAAGTAAAATAAATCATAGTCGTATTCGCCAAACCTGGGTATATATTCGCCAGGGATAAGGTGTGGTCGCCAATATAACAGTACCCAGGAGCAAATGTACTCGCCACACAAACCTACTCAGCTAAACACAGAGAAAATCATCGACCTAGCAGGTTCCTTGCAATCCAGGAAGGACTTAAAAGACATTATGCCTTAAGGAGGAAAATAAACCGACCTCGACCAATGGAAGTCCAAATAGGAAGCAAATCCTAATCGATTACAATCTCAGATTCCTAACACAAATCAAAGAGGAAATCCTACCACCAACACGACTTGAACGAGGGGAAAACCTTAATCATCATGTATATATAGAACCACCTATCCCACGAGAGAGGGGTTCGAAAATCTAGAAAGAGAAAGTAGTTATTCGAGATACTTGAGTGTGTAATCAAACAGCAAAATCATAGTATTATCTTTCTGCCCTCTGGGGCGCCGTGGTTTTTTTCCATTTAAGGGTTTTTCCACGTAAAACTTGTCTCTTGCATGCATTGTTTTCTTCATTATTTATTATTCGTTTTGATATAATTGTTGGCCACGTAATAATCCAAATTTCACCGTCAACAATTGGCTCTAGAAGAAGGGGGTGATTTGAACAGGAACTTCGAGGAACCCTTGCGAACTGACAGACATGAACAACAACAGCGACAAGGATGGTAACTCCAGCGGAGATCAAATTGTTGAAGCAGCCACACCTACAGGAGATGGGGCGGTGACGATCGAGGAACAATTAGCAGCAACACCAGGAACTAGGACAGCCGATACAGGAACTCTGCAGCACTTCCAAACTGCATCGATAAACTTAATCAGCAAGGTAAGCAAAATAGGGCTTTCGCTTCCCTTAGGCCTGAGAGTCTCTTCTCCCTATGAATTAATCACTTATGGAATCCAGCCGTCTGGGAGACTGCGGTCGAAAGTTCACATTGCAACCCCTGATGCTCAAGCAAGACCATCCATTGAAGAGATTCCCCAGGACCACCCTGAGAGTTCGAAGGAAGAAAAAGGAAGGGAAAAGGCGTGTTGAATGAAGAATCCATGGAGGGGCGAGACTAGGGGCGAATACATGGGACTAATTCCAATGACACATACCAAATGAGCCGGCAGAGACACCGTTCTATCTCGTCTGAAGATAAGAGTCCTCGACCGAGAAGAGAATTACGATCAAAAAGAGCACGGCGAAGAAGATCTGAGAGCACAGAAAATCAAAGAACTGGTAGGAGCCCAGGTGATAGAGACGATTATGGAAGAATGACAATCAAGAGTAGACTTGATCCAGCGGGAGAGCCAATTGGTCAGCGAGATGTCACCTTACAGGAATTGTCAAGGAAGGTTTCAGCGATGGCACGGAGATATGGCCACAACATATCTTCGAATGATGAGTCAGATAGCCCATTCATTGAACATATTGCTCGCACCTAATTTCCAGACAGATTCAGAATGCCAACCATCGAGCAGTATAAGGAAAATAGAGATCCAAAAGAGCATGTCCACCGATTCCGTAATGTCATGGCCCAATATTCATCCAACGACGGACTGTTGTGCCTAACGTTCCCTCAAACATTCGGTGACCTTACCTTCAGGTGGTTCGGGCGACTCCCGCCCGGGAGCATTAACAGTTTTTCAAGCCTCAGCAAAGCATTCATAAGACAGTTCATAGGAAGTGTGCAGAGAAGAAAATCGCTCGCCCATCTATCAAACCTGAAGCAAGAACGTAATGAGTCGATCAAGAAGTATCTAGTAAGATTCGGAAAGGAGGTCGCTCAAATCGAAGACGCCAGTGATGTAGCTGTCATCACCGCCTTCACCAATGGGTTGCAAAGCAGCTAACTGTCTTTTGACCTGCGAAGAGATTGGTCGAAAACTTATGAAGAGATGATGGAAATAGCTGGCGACTATGCACTGGCGGAGGAAGAAGAAGTAGCACAAGGGGGTAGCTACGTGCATGGCCACAAGCCCGACTCAAAATCAGAGCACAAAGATGACAAGAAAATGTAGTCGCGTGATCGTCAGAAAGATGAAAAGAACCAAAAGGGGCAACCTAGGGAAAACAGAGGAAACAACCAAACCAGTAAGTTCCGAGGAAGGTATAGCCACTACACCCCTCTAACAGGTGATCAAGAGGAGATACTTTCTGTAGTAGAAGACAAGGGACTCGCCAAGTATCCTTGGCAACAGTCAACTAATGCCCGAAGGGACATAACCAAATACTGCCGATTTCACAAAGATCATGGGCATGACACTTCAAAATGCTTCCAACTGCGTGACCATATTGAGAGCTTAATCAGAGAGGGGCACTTGAAAGATTTTACTCTAAAAAGAGACAAGCACAGAGGACGCCAAGATAACCGCCAAGGAAGTGGGTAGGAAAGGAAAAGCCCAGGGAGAAGCAGCCCCAGCGCTACAATAAACACCATTTTCGGTGGACCCCATAACATTTACAACAGAAGACTCAGATGGGATTGATGCCAAGCCCAATGATGCAATTGTAGTGGGGGTTCAAATAGCACATAGGGATGTTCTCCGAGTAATGATAGATAATGGGAGTTCAGTTGACATTTTGAGTGCCAGAGTATACGATGAGCTGTGACTTGACAGGAAAGATCTGGAGCCTTTCCATGTGCCATTGAAAGGTTTAGGGGGCGCAGAAGTGAGATCGTTGGGGACCGTGAAGCTACCGGTGAGGTTTGGGACAGCACCGTGCTGGCGAACAATCCTACTGGATTTTGTCGTGGTCGACATTCACAACTGGCCGTATAATGCTTTACTCGGCCGACCATTCCTCAACAAAGCCTGAGCAGTCACTTCAACCCACGCATTGAAAGTAAAATTTCCTACAGAGTTTGGAGTTGGGGAATTAAAGGGATTACAGGAGATGGCTCATCGTGCTAACCTCTCAATTTTCAAAGACAAGACAGGAGTGGAAACCTTAAGCATATTCGAGGTAAATAAGGAAATGCAAGAAGAAAATCCAGAAACTTTTGAATTGGATCCAAGGGATAAAGCGAGCAGAGAAAAAGAAGAGCCCATTAAGTCTATTTTTCTAGACGAGACGGAACCTGATAAAACAGTTAAGATTGGTGCATGGCTGGCCGAATAAGTCAAGAGAGATGTATCGAACTTGTTGAAAGAGTACAAGGAAATTTTTGCTTGGAGCCATGAAGACATGCCAGGAATTAGTAGAAGCGTGATTTCGTACAACCTGGCAGTAGATGAAAAAAGCAAATTGGTGGTGTAGAAAAGGAGAAGCTTTAACCCGGAGAGGAGCGCAGCAATAAAAGAAGAAGTCTCTAAATTGCTCGCGGCAGGATCAATCAGAGAGGTTAAATATCCGGAATGGGTGGCGAACGTAGTCCTTGTAAAAAAGAAGAACAATTAGTGGATGATGTTTGTAGACTTCACCGATCTAAACAAGGCTTGCCCCAATGATAGCTTCCTACTACCAAGAATCGACCAATTGGTCGATGCAACAGCTGGACACAAGACGTTGAGCTTCATGGATGCATACTCAGGATATAACCAAATCAAGATGCACAAGCCAGACGAAGAGAAAACAACATTCACAACGGATCAAGGGTTATACTGCTACACAGTCATGCCATTCGGCCTGAAAAATGATGGAGCGACTTACCAGCGCCTAGTCAACAAGATGTTCACCAGAAAATAGGGAAGAATATGGAGGCATATGTTAACGACATGCTAACGAAGAGCATCATAGCTGGCAAGCATGTAGATGACCTGAGAGAGACATTCGATGTGTTAACTAGATACAGAATGAAGCTGAACCCTACAAAATGTGTATTCGGCATACCATCTAGAAGGTTCCTCGGATATCAGGTGCATCAGAGAGGAATAGAGGTGAACCCGGACAAGATCCAAGCATTGGCTAAAATGGTTTCCCCAAAGACCCTGAAGGACGTCCAAAGATTCACAAGGTGCTTGGCATCATTAAATAGGTTCATAGCAAAATCAATAGACCGGTGCCTACCATTCTTTAAAGCTCTCAAGAAAGGCAAAGGAGTCGAGTGGAACAAAGATTGTGAGAAGGCCTTTCAAACCCTGAAAGAATACCTCGGGCGAGCACCACTGCTGTCAAAACCAGTAGCTGGAGAAACAATATACATGTATCTATCTGTCATTGAAGCAGCTACAAGTTCTGTACTGGTGAGACAGGAAGAGGGGGTCCAGAAACCGATATACTACACGAGCAAAACACTGTTACCAGTTGAGACAAGATACTCGCCAGCCGAGAAGATGGCACTCGCCTTAATAACAGCGGCGAGGAAGTTAAGGCTGTATTTCCAAGCTCATAAATCGAAGTATACACCAACTGCCCACTGAAACTGATTTTGCAGAAGCCAGAGGTATCCGGTAGACTAACAAAGTGGGTGATCGAATTAAGTGAGTTTAATGTAGAGTATCTCCCAAGGACAGCAATCAAGGGCCAAGCAGTGGCGGATTTTGTGGCAGAGTTCACCGAACCAAACATGGAAGTGGCAAGGATGATGGTGGAACAAACTAAGAAAACATTCAGTTGGCAACTCCAGAAGAAGATTCAGTCGAATGTGCCTTGCGTTTTGACTTCAAAGCTACTAACAACCAAACTGAGTATGAAGCACTCATAGCAGGACTAAGAGTTTACACGATTCTAGGAGCCGATGAGGTGGAAATTTTTAGCGACTCCCAAGTCATTGTTAATCAAGTACTAGATGAATACCAGGCGAGAGACGAAAACATGATCGCTTACCTGAAATTAGCAAAGGAGCTGCTGGGAAGATTTAAAAAGTACAGGATTATCCAGGTTCCCAGAGAAGAAAACGAGCAGGCTGACGCCTTGGCCAAATTGGCATCCGCCACAATCAACATCTGGCTCAGAACTATTCCTATGATCCACCTACTGTAGCCAAGGATAATCAAACAAATGGAAGTTGGGGCAGCCTTCGACGAGACAAACAGATGGATAACACTAATCAAAGAGTACATCGTCAATGACGTACTCCCAAGTGATCCATTGGAGGCAAAACGACTAAAGTATAGAGCTATAAGATATTCAGTCCTCAATGGAGAATTGTACAAGAGGGGATACTCAAGGGCGTTGCATAGATGTGTCGGACCTGAAGAAGCATAAGGGATCCTGAAAAGCATACATAGTGGAAATTGTAGGAACCATGCTGGGGGTGTCAGTCTAGCCCACAAAACGTTAAGACAGGGTTTTTATGGCCAACGTTGTTCGTCGATGCAAAAAGGATAGCAGTAAGGTGTGAAGCGTGTTAGAGAATTGCAAACAACATTCGCCAACCACCTGAACTCTTGCAGAGCATCACCTCGCCTTGGCCGTTCGCCATGTGGGGAATTGACTTGATCGGCCTAATGCCAACAGCACCTGGAGGAGCAAAACATGTCATTGTGGCCGTAGATTATTTTACAAAATGGGTAGAAGCCGAATCATTGGTGCACATAACAGAAGAAAACACTACAAGTTTTGTGAAGAAAAATATTCTGTATAGATTCGGGATACCAAACACCATCATCACTGACAATGGAACCAAATTCGACGGCAAGAAATTCAGGGAGCTGTGTGACAAGTATGGAATCAACAACTACTATGCAACTCCAGCACATCCACAGACAAATGGTCAAACTGAAGCAGTGAACAAGATCATAAAGCATAATCTAAAAGCCAAGCTGGCTGCGAAGAAGGGTAGTTGGGCAGAGAAGTTGCCACAGGTGCTATGGGCGTATCGAACCACAGAAAGAAGCTCAACAGGTGAGACCCCATATTCCATGGCTTTCGGAGCTGAAGCTGTCATCCCCGTGGAAACATCTTTCTCTTCACCAAGGGTACAACTCTTCCAACAAGAACTCAACATTGATATGCTAAAATGTGGTCTGGACGACCTAGAAGAAAGGAGTGAACGCGCACAAATAAGAAACACTGCCTATCAGCAAAGGGCAGCCAGGTACTACAACTCATATGTGCGTGAAAGAAAATTTGCACTCGGTGACTTTGTGCTAAAAAGGGTGAACCCGGGAAATAGAGACAAAGCTACAGAATCACTCGCAGATAAATGGGAAAGGCCTTATCAAATTACGGGCATAGCTGGTCATGGGGCATATCGCATTACTCGAGAGGGCTTCGGTGAACTACCTCGACCATGCAATGTGCAGTACCTGAAAATATACTACCCTTGACCGCTTCACCACCTTTCAAAATTTACTTTGATGTTTTCTTTTTAGGCATTCTTTCCTTTTTAAACATTTTTTCTTTCCCTTTTTATTTTGTTAAAAGGTTGCAGGAGATATTCAATAAAGAGTAACTTATTATTGTGAACTCATGATTTGGCTCGCCGCTAGAAGTAACCAGTTCACCAAAATTACTCGACGTCGTACATTATAAGTTACTTGTCGTTGCGTAAAGATGAGTTTAATTCTCGCAGCGACAAAAGCGAGCGGGATGACCCCAAAAATTATAGCGGGTTAAAGGCGAATACATCACCACAGCTCGAACTATTATAAAACCGGTCGGTGACCACCACCACTGGTAAAACAAGGCCCCTGGAAAGGAGCGAGAAGCGCCCAATAAAAAAGCGTACATGAGACATCTCAAGGAAAAACACTGGGGGTCGGTAAAGCTAGCTATAAACAAAATGACTAAGTCAAAAGCAAAAGTGGGAGACGTCCCAATAATATGCTAAAATAAACTCAGTGTATGGTCGGGCATGTAAAAATATGTATTACATAGATAAAATGTCATTTACAGATGAATACAGAAACAAAAACATAAAACTAAGTATCAGCCGGGGCATCGCTACCATCTTCCTCATCCTCCTCGGCCTCATCTTCTGATGGCCAGACTACCACTTCATCCCCGTCCAGCATAAAAGGTCCATAATCCCTACTGATGACAGGACCTAAATCAGGCTCGACACCGAAACCAGAAAAGCTACCTTTCCGACCAGAATAGTAAGTATTAAATGCATGCTTGGTGGGGACTTCTAAGTGCATCGGGTGAGGGTCAGTCCTTGTATAGCGGCAGTGGGCTTTCCAGCGCTTTATCTGCTCCTTAATTGAGCCCACTGCATTGTCCATGTGCAACTGAAGGGATCTGTTGAAGCACCTTAAAGCCTTCTCATTCGAATGATCCTTCATTGCGAAGAACTTCTTTGACTGCCTCATACCTCGTTCAAATTCGCGCAACAAAAACGCATCATAGGCAGGGGATCTTTTAAAATGGTCGACTGCCTCGACTTCCAATATAGCCTTTAAATCATTGAAGATAACATCCCTTGAGGAAAGCTGATTGTGCAAGTCTTGTGCTTCTCGCTTAGCCCTCTCTCTAGCTTCCTCAGCTAGCCGTTCAGTCTCTAAATATGCTGCGAACGAAGTCTGACTAGCCGACAATTGCTCTTTCAGAGAACGAATTTCTTCTTCAACAGCAGACGGTTTTTCCTCAGCGGCTAGCTGAGCAGACAGGTAATCGTCCGTGGATTCTCTTAGTTGAGCGAGTTGTTGAGCATGAAATTCTTCAACAAAGAGCTTCTCGGTAGCTAAAATAGAAGCCTGGTCTCGTAGACGTTTACTCTCCTTGGAAAGTTTATTCCCGTGCCTATAGCTTTCAGTCAACTCAGACATCATCTGAAAAGAAAACATACGAATTAGGACGTATATATAAACAGAGATGTAACAGGATTGCGGTAAGAAACCTACCGGAGAGTGGCAGTTAAAGAAAAACTCAATTTTTCTGTTGCCGGGCTTGCCCTTCACATGCTCCCAACCTTCACCAATGTAGACGTCGTGGTTGATCAAATGTGAGCAAATTTCAGCAGCTGAGAAATCCGAAAGAGACACGGTTCCTTCATCGGCTTCAGTTGAACCCATGGGAGGAGCTTCACGGGTAACACCAGAACCGGAAGCAGCTGCAGATGCAGATGCAGATGCAGAAGCCCCGGGTTGCTTCGATGATCCTAGCTGACCAGCCAACTCTGGTCGACCAGAGGGCCCAGGCTGACCAGCAGAAGAAACATTCAGCTCACCCGTAGCCGATGGAGGAGAGGCTGCTCTAGGCGGAGTAAGAGCAGGGACGTTCAATTCATTAGCCCCCTCAGGAGGAGGCACCGCTACATTTGCCCCTTCAACAGGATCCTCGTGAGCAGTTGTTTGAGTGGGGGGAGCCTCGGTGAGCACAGGTTCACCGGCACCCTCCTCGTCTGAGGAAACTACATACTGCACAACCCTTGACGCCCGCTTTGGGGGTCGAACAGTATGATTGGGGGTACTCTCGGTGGGGCGCTTTCCCCTGCTTGACCTATGACTCAAATCACTTGCTGGATCAGGAGGAGTTTCAGGGACATTCGTGTCGAAAGCAGGAATGTCATCATCTGCCCTTGAAACCCCTACTTTTTCTTTACCCTTGCGACTGGGGGTACTTGCAGCAACTTCCTAACGGGCGGGAGGCTGACCCATTTCGGCACCTTCCCCCAAGTCGTAGCCAACGTCTTCACCATCTGAAGGATCACCACCATCGGGATTAGCGATCCCTTCCTTAGCCAAGCCAGCAGAGTGCCTTCTGCTAGCAGCCTCAAAGTTCTTCACTGCCCGAGCTTGCACATAGCAAACTGTGTCAAAGTCACACACTGCAAAGAGCAACCAAACGTTACCAATAGAACAAAACAAAGTGGTAATATTAAAGGAAAGCAGGTAAAACTTACGGCGAGGAAGTCTGGCAGGCAAACGCGGAAAAATCCGCTAAGTAATCATCTTCTCCTCATCCAAGAGAAATGATCGGCCTCTTTTATCCAAAGGAAGGACGGCTGCCGTAGCGAGATGAGAGATCTCTCGATCCAGCAGAACGGGGATTGCCTTCGACCAAGCTTCAGGAGAAGTGAAGTGCCTGGGAACTTTCTTCGTCGGAAGGTTACAGCGACCACTAGCTGGCACATCTCTGCCCCATTTGCCACCAATGAAGAACCAACTGTTCTTCCACCTTTTATTCGAAGTAGGAAAACCCCAAATGAAGCCCTTCTTCTTTTCGTCACTGGAAACTTCTACCTGTCCAGGGTTCACCACACCCTTAGGAATCCAGTTCTCCACAGCCGAAGAAAGGAGGAAATACGTCCCGCTATTGCCCGTTTGCCTTAAGGTATAAAAATGGTGAATCTCACGGGGCATAAGGGGTCCATAACCTTTCAGCTCCCACATCAAACACAAACACATCAAGATCCTGTAGCTATTTGGGGCAAGTTGGGCAGGCGCAATCTGAGCCTCCGCAAAGAACCTAGTGATGAAAGGTTGAAAGGGAAGGGTTACCTCACAGTTGAGCATGGCACCGTAGATGGCGACCGTATTTTCGGGAGGATTCCACGCTGCTCGATCACCCTGAAGCGTTAAAGTCATTGAGTCTGGGATTTTGAAGCGACCTCTGTACTTGCAAAGTTCCTCCTCGCCAACCATACTAACCTCGCAGTCAAAGGAACACGGGCGATCAGTCGAGAAGTGTAGTCTATTTTGTTGATGATCATCAACATTTGAATCAACGGTTGTCTGAGTGTCCAGGAAAGACCCTCGGGGAACCCTAGAAGCTCGTCGCTTACTGCCACCAGGTTTAGAAGACCTTGTCATCTCTAGAGAATCACTACCAAAAGATGAGGGAGAAGAAGCGTCAGGGATATAGTTTTCCTGAGCAGAAGGAACATAAACAGAAATTGGGGTAGGAGAATCCAGGTGAAAATTACGAATTAACAATTCAATTTTATCTGCAGTAACCTTATCACCAAGCTTCAAAGCTTGCATCATTCGATTAAAAAGGGAAGAACACAGAGAAGGGTCCATGGAAACTCACCAAAAAAACCCTGGAAGGAGAAAATGCGCGGAAGATTTGGGAAAGCAAACGAGCTGCCATGACCAAGTTCGATGAAACCACTTGTCAATCGGAGATAGGAAGAAGAGGCTGCTACGAATTTCCAATAAGAAAAGAAAGAAAATGAAATAAGTGGAGAAACGGAACAGTTTTGTTTTGAGAAAAGTGAAGTTAATGGAGCCGCAAGAATTAATAGGGTAGAAAGACATTTCGCGTTAAAAGAGGGAGTTTTTAAAATTCAAAAATCGAGAAAAAGAGGTATTGGTAAGGTGAATGACAGTCGTAGAAGACAGCAGAGGTGACACCCATCAAATAGTGCACACGTGGTGCCTCAGGAAACACCCAGCGGTTATCATGTCATCCCTCACGTCAGAGTAAGTAGAGATCTTGTGGCCAGAAATGAAGGCTTGCACCGGAAGAATCAATCATCAAATACAAACACATGGATAAAAAAAGAGAAAGAGAAAATCGCATACGAAATAAGAAGTTAAAAGTGCAGGTATAAATACTACTCGCAGAGACAAACAAAATGGAAAACCAAATTATATGCTCGGCTCGAAGTATTTATGGGGGTATTGTTGTATGTGTAAATTCGCTAATCAGACACGTCATCAAAGAAGTCAATAAATGCAGAGAAAAAGGCTGACACGTCATCTGTTGATTAAGTCAAAAGGGAAACGCGGACCAGTCAACGCACCGATAAGCCCTAGGTCAAATAAATCATAAGTGTATTCACCAAACCTGGGTATATACTCGCTAGGGATAAGGTGTGGTCGCCAATATAACAGTACCCAGGAGCAAATGTACTCGCCACACAAACCTACTCAGCTAAACACAGACAAAATCACCGACCCAGCAGGTTCCTTGCAATCCAGGAAGGACTTAAAAGACATTATGCCTTAAGGAGGAAAATAAATCGACCTCGACTAATGGAAGTCCAAATAGGAAGCAAATCCTAATCGATTACAACCTCAGATTCCTAACACAAATCAAAGAGGAAATCCTACCACCAACACGACTTGAACGAGGGGAAAACCCTAATCATCATGTATATATAGAACCACCTATCCCACGAGGGAGGGGTTCGAAAATCTAGAAAGAGAAAGCAGTTATTCGAGATACTTGAGTGTGTAATCAAACAGCAAAATCATAGTATTATCTTTTTGCCCTCTGGGGCGCCGTGGTTTTTTCCCATTCAAGGGTTTTTCCACGTAAAACCCGTCTCTTGCATGCATTGTTTTCTTCATTATTTATTATTCGTTTTGATATAATTGTTGGCCACGTAATAAACCAAATTTCACCATCAACAATGGGCATATTTATAATATCTGTTAAAACAAAGGTTGAATTGTAATTTACATATGGCAAAATTGTAATTTAATATAAAATATCAAGTTAAATTGTAATAATACATTTTTTTTTCCTTAATAGGCAGACGTGGCTTTAGCCCAGTGTAGCCCATACAATCCTTCGCCCCTGATCGAGACGATTTAAACGTTATATTATAACTTATAAGCTCAAATTTGATATCATTTGACGTTTCAAAAATGTTGTTACAGGAGTTTTTCGTCAACATGACACGTCAGCGAAGATAACAGGTAAATGCGAAAATATAGTGATTCCACGTCATCAAAAGTCAAATATGAGACACGTTATCAAAAGGGTCAACATGAATGCGTGACAACACCATATGGGGGGCCATCTGCAGATGGAATCTGGTTGGCTAAAGATCTGTTCGGCTAGGAGTCTACTCGGCTAGGAATCTACTTGGCCAGGAGTCTACTCGGACAGGAATCCACTAGGCCAGGAATCTACTCGGACAGGAATCCACTAGGCCAGGAGTCCACTAGGACAGGAGTCCACTCGGACAGGAGTCCACTCGGCCAGGAGTCTGCTCGGCCAGGAGTCTGCTCGGCCATGAGTCTGCTTGGCCAAAGATCAATACTTAGCCAAAAACGGGAAATACAACCTTACCAAGATACACCATATCAGGAAAAGATTTGTACATATACGAAATCTTAGGATAATATTCCAATAAGGAAATATCCCTATTTCCTCTTCAATACCAGAGAAGTCTAATCCGGAAAGAACTCTAAGCTTCCAGAAGGATAAATACCAAACGGGAAACAAGTCCTAATTGATCTAATCTACTAGAATCCTATAAAGACTCTAATTAATGAGTCCACCGCTAATACGACAGTAACTAGGGCAACCCTAGATCGAACCCTATAAATATATCCATGTATTCATTATATCAAGGGGAACATCATGAGCAACTTACACTGACATGAGAAAAGAGATACAAAACATAAGCAACTATCCGAGAGAAAGCGAGTATTGAGTGTGTAATCATTCTATTTATAGTGGATCTCTTCTCACCGTTACCGGCACCTTGGATGTTTCCCCGCCTTGGGGTTTTACCACGTAAAACACGTGTTATGGTTGATTTATTCTTTGTTCCATACTTTTCTACATTACTATTTTCAAATACGAACAAATCGTATCACATCCACGTGGGGAAAGAGGCTTTGATTATTCAACTCTAGATTGGTTAAAGTTTCGATCTGTCTACGTGTTATTGTTTGGTGGTTGACTTTTCAACAATCCAAAATTCACCGTCAACAAATGTTATACTTCATGCTGAGGTGTCACGTAAAAAAAATTAAAAACAGATTATACACTAAAAACAAAGAAGGATCACACACTGAAAATAAACTAAACATTATATAATCTAAAATTAAAGAAGGATTACATGTTGAAAATAAACTAAATGTTACACACCGAAAAGTCGAAAACTAACTTAAGATTACACGATGAAAGTTAGTATTGTATATAATAAAGTTGTTGGAAACATGAATAGACCAAATCAAGCAAATTAATCGACGAAACGTGCGGATCCAACATGTTAAATGCATATAATCACACACAAATCATGATCTTAAGCAAAAAAAAAATGTCAAAAGTTACAAATTAAATTAATTTTTGGTTCCTCCTCTCTTTACATTTGACGGTGCAAGTTATTAAAACGTGAGGGCATTTTTGTACAAAAACTACTTCTTTTTTTTTTTTTTTGGATAAAAATGGAAAAATTATCGGGACTGATTATTTTTTAATGTTTCACTGATTTGAAGGCTAGTAATAAATTGAAGCCTTTGATTTTCCTTTTTCAAATAGATTTTGTTGTTGATTATGAAGTCATACAATATTATTATGAGTAATGTTACTTTATTCAAATTTGGTGTCCAAATCTGGTGTCCAAATGATATAGCAACACTCTAATCCATTCATTTAAATGATGCAAATCTAATACAATTTAAATGAATAGATTATAATGTTGACATATCATTTGAACATCAGATTTGGACAAAGTAGCATTATTGTATTATTATTATGTTTTTAAAATCGTCATACAATATTATTTTTTTAATTATTACAATTAATTTAGGATTTTGGCGAGGGAAACACAACTCAAACCCATAGTATTAATAATGTAGGTGTGATGAGCAGGGGCGAACCTCAATAGGGATTGACCCGGGCTACAGCTGAGTTAACCTTTTAGAAAAGAAATAAAAAAAAAAAAAAAAAATTGATTACTCACCTCTCCTCTCTCCTCTCTCATTTCCCAACAAGGAACTGAATATCGATAGATATACCGAAATATCCACTGATATATCCGTATTTTGGAGGGACCTATATCTAAACAAGAAAATATCCAATATCCAATATCCTGCAGAATATCCGGTCGATTTCGAAATATCCGTAAAAATCTCCCGATATTCCCGAAATTTCACATGGATATTTTGTATATTATTAAAAAAAAAAAATTTAATCCTAAACAATTAAATTATTGTTAAAATAATTTAGACTGAAAATTATTTTAGAAGAAGCATTAACAAATTTATAAAAAATTTCAATATAATAGTCAATAGTAAAATTATTGAGGACTTGAAGTAAAATAGGACAAAGAACCAAAAAGTGGGTGAGTAAAATATGTAAAATTTTGTGAAAGCAATCTGAAAAAAAAAAAAAAAAAAATTGTTTATGACTCAAATGTGTAAAACTAATTCCAAATAATATTAAATATGTAACAATCAATTTATAAATATGTAAGGATGGAAGGAAAAGTTTTAATGAACAAGCAGCAATTGCAGCTAGAAACAAAATGCAACCAATTATATAACTTTTATTACAAAAATGTACATATTAATAATAAATAATAATATCATTGAAATAATATTCATACTTATAATGCTTAATAATTTTTATTAGAACTGATTGGTGGGTAATGTATGGAAACTATGCTCCATTATTGCGTGCAATAGCAGTTCGCATACTATCACAAACATTATCATCTTCTGCATGTGAAAGAAATTGGTCTACATTTGCTTTAATCCACACAAAAGCCTTCTTACCTATTCTAAGCTTGAACAACTTGTTTATTGTTATTATAATATGAAGTTGAAACTTAGGGATATGGTAGATGAAAAAGATAAAGTAAATAAAACTGATTTTATGGATCTACTTTAAGTAGCTGCTGAAGCAAGAGATGATAATGAGAATCCTACTTTTGACTGGGTTAAACCTGCCTCCTTGGATGATGATGAGGGAAATCCTGATCCATAAATTGCTTCTCATGCTCGAGACATGGGAATAAATGTTAAACAAGTGATTAGAAAAGAAGTTAGTTTAGATCGTAGAGTTATTATTACTAGCTCTTCCGATGACCAACATACCTTTGATGGAAATAGTGGAGGAAAAGATGATGGAGATGATGGGGATGGTGGTGATGAGGCAAGAGGTTGGGATTCTGGTGCAGGAGGTTTGAATGTTGGTGCAACAAGTTAGGATGTTCGTCCCGAAGGTTAGGATGTTGGTGCAACAGGTCGGAATGCTAGTGCGGCAGGTTGGGATGCTTATGCAGGTAATTTTGATCAAAATCGTGGCAGACAACAATATTATGGGTGTGTAGGATCCAATCCAATCCAATACGATCCATAGGATCGTATCCAATCCATTTGGATTGGATCGGATGCATGGAGGTGATTGGATCAGATCGGATCCTAAATTCTAGAATCCATTGGATTGAATCGAATCGGATCGGATCTTGGATTTCCGTTTGGAAATTCACCAATCCGCCTAAAATATTAGGTCTTATTTTTATATTGGACAATTTATTTTATCCACTACTTTCTAATGTAAATGCCCAACCCAAATACAATTTTATTCTCTGAATATTTGTAAAGACCCAACCCAAATACAATTTCTAATGTTACTATTTGGGGTTTTCTTTCTCAATTTCTCCACAACCAACAATCCACCATATTCTTTTCTTCTATTCTTCTATTCTTCTATTCTTCTTCATCAACATCACGGTTTATTAAGTTTACATTTGGAGCTGATGTTTAATGCTTATAAACTTTTAAATTATAAAAAATTATAAAGTTTATAAGTTATGTTATGTATTTTTTTTAATGATAATTTTATTTGAATTAATTAGTAATGTTTGAATAATTTATGTGATTTTATTTATTTCAGATTATAACTTTTATATATTAAGAACGACTTTCTATTAATTCGATCCATCAGATCTCATATTGGATTGGATCGGATCGGATCGAAGTATTTTACAATTGGATTGGATCAAATAGTAACTGGATTGGATTTGATCTTGAATTATGGTAAATCCATTGGATCTGATCTGCCGCATACCTCTAGATAAAATGGAGGAACAAGTTAAATTGATGAAGATTCTTTGAATATGACTCTCTCCTCAATGAGTATAGACACAGAAAATAGTTCTTTGAGTGATTCATAAACAATGTCAGGTTCTCATGTACCATATTAAGGTAGTTATTGTGGCTGCAATATATTTGATTATCTTTCTCCACAGATGCCATATGTAATACCTATGCATGCAGATTAATAATATCCACCAAGTTGGGTAAATCCAAACTACCCAATTCATAGATCAGTTGGAAGAGATCAAGCAACATACATGTGACATATTAATAACTACCTTGAAAACTATGCAAGCATGTTTTCCTGGGAAAATTACTATTCGAATCAAGATAGAAATGCATCTTATGTATTTAAACCAGAAAGGAATTCATTTTGGTTTTAAATTTTAGACATGCAATGTATTATTATGTATGAATTATGATTTATGATAGAATATAATCTTAGAAGTATGGAACTATATATATATTTTAATGATAATTTTGTTTATTAAATATCTAATCTCTTTATATTGTATATAATATTGTCAAAGTGAAACAAAATATTATTCTATTAAATACTCAATTTTAAAAATTATATACAGACTATATCTATGTTATAATTTATCGTTGAAATAAGATTTATTTGATGTATAATTACTTGTTTAAGTTTGTCCTAAAATTTCACAAAAAAATTCTAACTTTAGATGTAAATATCCATCATTTTTTTAATTTTTGACGGAATATCCACCGATATCGATAATATCCCCGAAATATCCATAAATTTAGAAGCCCAATATCGATACCGATACCGATACCGATATTTTATTTCTTGTTTCCCAACACTTGTCTCTCTCTCATCCCAACACACACTCACACACTCTCTCTAAATCAATTAAGTCCCAACTCCCAATTCTTTCTCTCTCTCTCTCTCTCATACATCCCTACTCAATTCTCTCTTGGGAATTAATAATTATTTCTAACCTAAAAACTCAATTGTCATATCATTTGAGTTGAATTTTGAATTAATTATTTGGATTGTATAGTATTACACTTAATCTATTATTTATATTCGGTTATTTTAATTGAGATATTTTTCTTAGTTAAAGTTTATTTTCTCTAATTAACAAGTTAGGGTCTTGGGTTTGTTAGTCATAATGTTAATTTAATATTTTGTTATTTTTTTTTTATGAATTTATTTTCCGTCTACAATTTATTATTGCTAGTCTTGTATTATAATTTATAATGTATCATTTTAACCAAATTGTTTGATAATTTTAGGTTATAATATTAAATAACCATACATTAAAGCCAAAAAAAACTATGCTTCTATACTTTCGGAAAAAAAAAAAATCAATTATCGAGTGAGAGTGGATCAAGTTTTTCATGTCATGTTGGAGACTGGGGTTCAAGTTTATATATATAGTTTTGTTTTAGTCCACCCTATTAAAAAATCCTAGGTACGCCCCTGGTGATGAGCATACCTCTTAATGTCATCATACAATATTATTAATCATACTATTATAACAAGTGTTGCATTGTTACAATATTATCCTTTCAGCATGCATTGGCCCAACCACATATATATTGTCATCATATAATATTATTAAAGATACTATTATAAGTGTTTCACCCTTTTTTGATAATAATAATAATAATAATAATAACAATATTTACTTTCTCACTTATTTTTCCGGTCGGTTTTCAAATATTTTAGATGTTAAATTTAAAACTCATTCGAAGGTATTTTTATCCTTAAAACGCAGTTAAATTATTGAGATGAGAACGAATAAATTTAACCTTTTCAATAATTCGATGATTGCCAATGGCCTCGTAGCGTGATGGCTGGACCCTCCTCTTGGAACCCTCCACCATCCAAGTTCGAGTGCCAAGGCATGCATATAGATATGCCAATTTTCCTTGGTCCACATGTTGTGTGGATGTGGTCCCACCTTGTGTGGGTGTTTGTCCCACCTTCGAGCAGGTAGTTGTCCTACTTTCGAGTGGGTGTCTCTCTCCCTATCTGTAGGAGCTGCTCTCCGGGCCGTGCTCGTCAGCGTCTCTATCCTCGCAGGTTCCCGACTGTTGTTGTAATCCAATTCCAGTTGCTGTTATCCAACTATTGTAATCTAGTTGTTGTAATATATCAAAAAAAATAATAATAATAATTCGATGACTATTTATGAAAATATGTCTTAATTCACGAGTACAAAAACTGTTGAAAGAGTTGGACACAATCTTTAATTTATAATACAGAAAATTGAAGCTGAAGCCTACAAATAATTGGGACAGGTAGGTATAGATTCCAAAGACATGTTAATGTTAATTGAATCATGAATGGGACCATATCAAAATTTTATTCCGTAAAAGATTAATTGAAGTCAAAAGTTTAGTTTGTTTTCTCATATGTGTGTGTGGGGGGGGGGGGGGGGGGGGGGGGGGGGGGGGGGGGGGGGGGGACATGTTTCCACTATAATTATTTATTGTTTTATATATAAATAATTCTTTCATTTCTGTTTTAGGAAAAGCTTGTGAAATATTAACCACGAGGTGGTTGCCTTGGTGGTCCAAGGCTTGGGATGAAAATCTCAAGTCCTTGGTTCTACTCTTGACAATTACATTGTGGCCAACCATCAATGCACTAGCTCAACTGGTGGAAGGACGGGTTTAGGGCACAGGTAACTCCTAGGTCAGCGGTTCGAATCCTACTCAAGCGAAGGCGAGTTCTGATTTACCCGCTTGCATCTTTGTGTGGCCGGGGGTGTGGGCCGAGGTTTCCTATCTGTCCTCTACTCCATAACATCTAACAAATAGACCGTCAGAACCAACAAGTTGGCTATGGGTGTCACGTATTTGGGAAGAACAGGCGGATGGGTGTCTGGACAAAGTTCAGGACCCTCGAAACCAAAAAAAAAAAAAAAAAAACTTGTGAAACATCTTTATTACATACAAAGCTTACCACCTTGAGAAAACATCAAATTTGAATTGTAAAAAGACTCCTTATTTGTTTCTAAATATATATATATATATATATATATATATATATATATATATATATATAGGGGCGAACCCATGGGGAGACCAGGTGGGGCCCGTGCCCCACCTTAAATTTTAAAAAAATGATTATATATATATATCACAAATAATAGTGAAAATTGCAAAAAGTAACCTAACCACATAATGGATTATTGTTTCTAACCAAATTCTAATTTTTTATTGTTTGTAACCAATCACCATAATACATTATTGTTTTTAATCAATAAATTTCAAAACTACCTTTTTATCCTCTTTTTCCCTTTAATTTTTTTCTTTCTCTCCATTACTTATCTCTCTCTATCACTCATCTCTATCAACCATCTTTTTATCACTTATATCTTTATCAAATCTTAGTTCTCATATAATTTTTGTCAAGAAATTAAAGTTATTTTGAAGGGAAATCACAAAGAAATCAAGATTTGGGAAGAGTTTTTTTGAAAATTTCGAGTTTGTGGTTGAATCTCTGTTCAAAACTTCAAGGTTTGTAAATCTTCAATTTCAATAGCATTATTATGTTTTTTAGATGATATTGTTGATGGGTCTTTGTTATTTTGTTTCAATTTTGAAGTTTTTTTGTTGATAATGGAAGAAACTTCGATTTCGATTTGAAATTATATTTCATACAATGTGTCACGGTAAATGTGATATAAGTTTGTTATTTCATGTTTAACGTGACACATCGGCTAATATTGTGTAATCATGTATATTTGAAGTACATGAGATATTTCATATCTAACATGACATATACAGGATATTTTATGTCCAACATAACATACATTAGATATTTCATACACAACATGACATAGATGAGATATTTCATGTTTTACATGAAATACTGCATAAATAAGATATTTCATACCCAACATGACATGCATAGAATATTTCATGTCCAACATGACATAAATGGGATATTTCATGCACAACATGATATACATGAGATATTTCATGTATTGTATGAAATACTACATAATGAGGATATTTCATACCCAACATGACATATATGGGATATTTCATGCCTAACATGACATACATGAGATATTTCATGTTTTACGTGATGTACATGGGATATTTCATGCCTTATATGAAATACTACATAATGGGGATATTTCATACCCAACATGACATACATGGAATATTTCATACCCAACATGATAAACATGGGATATTTCATGCATAACATGATATACATGAGATATTTAATGCCTTGTATGAAATACTATATAAAGGGAATATTTCATACCCAACATGACATATATAGGATATTTCATGCCTAACATGACATACATGAGATATTTCATGCAAGATGCATAACATGATATACATTGGATATTTCATGTCTTGCATGAAATACTGCACAATGGGGATATTTCATACCCAACATTACATATGTAGGATATTTCATACCCAACATGATATACATGAGATATTTCATGCATAACATGATATACATGAGATATTTCATGCAAGGCATGAAATACTGCATAATGGAGATATTTCATACCCAACATGACATGCATGGGATATTTCATGCCCAACATGATATACATGAGATATTTCATGTTTTACGTAATATGCATGGGATATTTCATGCCCTGTATGAAATAATACATAATGGGGATATTTCATACCCAACATGACATACATAAGATATTTCATACTCAACATGACATACATGGGATATTTCATGCCTTGTATGAAATACTGCATAATGGGGATATTTCATACCCAACATGACATACATAGGATATTTCATACCCAACATGATAAACATGGGATATTTCATGCATAACATGATATACATGGGATATTTAATGTCTTGTATGAAATACTATATAAAGGGAATATTTCATACCCAACATGACATACATGGGATATTTTATGCAAAACATGACATATATGTGATATTTCATGTTTTACGTGATATATCATTGGGAAATGTGAAACACTTTTTTTTCTTACAATTTTTTTTTTATGAACCGATTTTTTTTTTTTCAATTATTATTTGCTTCAGGAACTATGAAAAGTTTTAGGTTAGCAATCAATTACAACAGTCGATGGGACAATTTAGATTACGTGGATGGACAACTTATTGGGGAGTTGGTGGAAAACAAGTTGTCATACAATGAGTTGGTGGAGAAGACATACATATTGACTGGGATTGACAGAAATATTTATGACATTATTCTTTATGGAGTGATTAAGTTACGATCACGTTGGACAAAATATCGTGTGAAACGTGACAATGATATTGATTTTGTGTTTAGCGATGATTCACCGATCAAGGAGATTTATGTCGATATGGAGAATAGAGTGGACGGAGGTGGAGCTGGAAATGGACATGTATACAAACATCCACCATCATTTTTCAAGTACAATAATGTTGGGTGTTACACTACAGATTCTGATACTGAGGACGAGAAATCGAATGAACATGATTATCCTAGTAGTCCAGATGATACTTTTCTCAGAGTTGAGTAGGGTATTGGTGTTGAGGATGGTATTGGAGGAACTAAGAATTGTGGTGGTACTGGATGGGCAACTTATTGCGGATTCCATATGTTGCGATTTAAGAGTCGAGTAAGTGTCTACAGTAGCTTTTGTGGAATTATGATCGGGAAAAGCTCCATCCGAGAGATTGCCCCAATCATGATGGTCATCATAGATAGAAGTCTGCTTGGGCGACTGAGTATATGGTATTTCATTGTGACCGAACCTCCTCAAGTAAAATATCGAACTGCCGGGTAAAACTCTCAGTCATCCGTTTCTCAGTAGCACTTATCTGATCTGTAACTTGGGCGAATAATTTCTCCCACATATCAGAAGCGACAGTTTCTCGAGGGTCGACAGTATAGGTCTACATGATGTTTTTCAAAGTAAGTATGTATTATCATGCTTAATAATGTTATAATCATTTATAATTTGCAAAACTAACAAGTATACATTACCTTTTTTTTTCTTCAGTCTTGATTGGCATTGTATTTCATCTCCCGAGTGACACTCTCTAACAATAACTCTTTATCACTCTCGCTCACCATAACATCGTCTTTTGATGTTTTAGGAATGTCTCCCATGGCATTTTCTGGATTAAAAATACCATATAATCCTGCTATAATTCATTTGCAGTCGGAGTCAATGTCAGAATAGCTTCCATCTAAATCATAATAATGCACAAAAAAGAATAATTAAACAACGTTCATAATACTATTAAAATTAAACATACAACTACAAACTTGTACCTCATCAGTGAACTCGTTATCAAGTTTCTTAGGCTTGTTTTTGCAACACTAGTTCATTAGTGGGGGATAAACATTACTAATTCGGAGTCCATGAACTCCAGTGAGGCATAGAATAGCCTCCATAGCCCAAACCTATTTATCATAAACAAATTTTGTAAATATGTTGTCAAACAATCATTTTTAAAGCTAGTAAAGATCGAGATACAAACCTGGAATGCCCATGCAAAGCCGTATATGTTCACCCCCAAATTCTGCTTCTTGCTGAAATTCTAGTTGTGCTTCTTTCGACCAGTCATAAATCGTCTCAAGTAGTATACGGTCTAAGTGTATATGTAGGTTCCCCATGGAAAACACTCGAAAGCTGTTAAGTTCTCTACAAACATACAAGCCCACCCAGGGACGGTCTTTCAGTATTTAATCCCAAGAAGCACATGTCCCAATAGAAACAAATATGACAACTTGATAGCATCATCAGACTTGTCAAAATTTCCCTCATCCAACCGATTTAGAATCGTATGAAATGTCGGTACTTTTCCATCAAAACATCTATCTAACACACCCCCTTCAACATCCTCATAGCCACGGACAACACTTGTAAGTATCGTTCCAAATTGCAAACCGGTTACCAAATAGAATTCTAATTTCCCGAATCGTATATTTGTTTGGCCCACCCGGAACCACATCTCATATGTATTCCCACCCGGGTGATTAACCTCCCTACACAGTAGCAACTGACATAACCTTCCACCGAAAATTCTCAGATGAGGTAATTCTAAAAACTGCCTAAATACACCATCCTGGAAACGCTTTAGTTCCCCAACTTTATCTAAAGAATCTCTCATTCTATTCAACTCCGTAAACATTTGATGAACCAATATTCTTGCTTGAAACCAATTCGATGGACGGTATACATATGGTATTTCGGCCATCTACAATTATAAACATCAAATAAAATTGGAACAGTCTTCAATAAGCTGAGATGTGACATATTAAATTAAAAAGAACTCACTAAATTGACATCAATGTCAAAGTTTTGTTTCATTCCACTTTAAAACTTTGCCCATTCTTAGTGTTATAAACTTTGTCATCTTCTAAATTAAAATAATAGACCAGAAGCCCACAAGCCAAAGTGGTAGTTTTTTCGACAACTTTGGAAACAAACATGAGTGATGATAATCAAAACGCTGGAAGAACTTTCTTACTTTATTGAAGGTAAAGGGGCAGCAAATGTGGGCATTACAAGGACACTGATTTTGACGGTAATATGAAGTTTCCAGAATGGCATATTAGGTTTCTTTATACGTTAGCACTTTCAGATGGTTCTATTTATTTGAAGACGGTAGTGTTGTGATGTTTGCTGTTGATATTCCAGTGTTATAATCTTTTATAGGTATTGAAAGAGGGCCATATGTAATCTATTCTTAGGATGTAGTAGTCTGATATCATTTTTCTTTATCTTTTCTCATGCTATACATATTTATTCTGCTATACATATGTAATCTATTCTTAGAATGCTGAATTGCCGCTAATAATTACTTATTCATGATTGAATTCAACATATAAAAGTAATGGAATTATGAAGATAGCTTATTGAATTCCAAAAATGGAAAAAAGAAAAAAAAAACACAACAAATCGAGAAACGTAAACTGATACACAATCAAGAGTGATTAGAATTACCTTATTCGAGGATTAGGGTTTGCGATTTGAAGAAGTCTGATCAGATCAAAAAGAAACCCTAAATCGGCGTTTAGTTAGTTTAGCCAGCCGATTCTTCTTTGCCAGCGTCTGGTCGGCGTCACCCTTATCTCGTTGCCGTCGCTGTCACCGGTTGCCCACCTCTTCTCCGATCACCCATACCTCTCTCACTGTAGTTGAATACGTTGTTTTTATTTTATTTTGTTTTTTTTTTTTTAATTAATAAAGACGTTAAACCTATTTAGATTTAGGTTTGTAAAAAATATTAATAATAATTTAGGTTTATTTTTACAAACAAACATGATTTTATTTTTTTAAAAAGGTATTTTAGACTTTACAACTTCCACCTGGTTAAAACAATAACTTAATTTTTTTTTGATTAAAAGCAATAATCCATTTCTTAATTTGACTACTTTTATAAATGTCTCAAAATAATACACTGTGACACATATCATTACTCAGCACTAGGGTTGCACATTGGGGAAATAGGAATGGATATAGGTCCCCCCATCCCCATCCCCATCCCCATCCCCACTTCTAAGACCCTTCCCCATCCCCCCCATTTCCCCATTTGGGGAAAATGGGCATGGGGAATTTTGAGGGGAGGTAACTCCATCCCCAACCCTAGTTCCTCATTTTCCCTGTTTTTCTCTGTTTCCCTATTTCCCCATTTCCCCGTTTGACTAAAAATTACAAATTAAAAAAAATATATAAAAAATTCCATTACAAATACAAAATAAAATACATTAGTGCATTATAAAGATAAAAGAAAATCCATTACAAAATAAAGTATTTCAATAATCCATTAGTGTAAATGAGGTTTATATAGTTAGATTTTCAAATAATAAAAAATATTAAAAAATATATATATATATATATATATATATATATATTCATATATATAATTATATTTATAATTTTTTGGGGGAAATGGGGAAATGGGGATGGGAGGACCTCCCCTCATCCCCATTTCAATATATTAGTGGGGGAAATGGAGAAATGGGGATAGGGGAGGGTCTCCCCATCCCATCCCCATTTTAATTTAGGGATGAAAATCATCCCCATCCCCATCCCCACCAATTTCCCTATTTTCCCTAATTTTTTTTCCCCCAAATGGGGATGGGGACTCGAGGAAATGGGGATTCGAGGAAAAATGTGCAACCCTACTCAACACAGTTGATATAGTTTCTTCATTTCATTTATGATAGTCAAAGGTCAAATTCTCACCACAAGAAAACAAATATTCTTTTTAATATCTATTTTTATTTTACACTCTTTTCTAATTCATTTCTTAAATTTCCATCTTCTTCTACAACAAAATAATCAATTTTCTTTTTTCCGTCATTGTTAAATTCTTAACTACCCTAATTTGTGGTTTACTTAATTCAATTTTATTATATAGTAAATCATCTATTATTATTTTGAATTTTTTTTTTCTTATTTCTAATATTTTTAATTTGACATACCTAACACATCCAATTAATAAACCCTAAAATCTCAAATTTTAATTTATTGTATTAAAATAGTTCATTTATTATTATGATTCATTTTATTATTCTAATTTATTTAGAATCAATAATTAGAAGAATAAAAAATTCAAAAACATTTCTAGTATATTTATTAATCAATTATTTTTATATAAATTTAAAGTGAATTTGTTATAAATACAAAAACAATATATATTATAAAACTATATTCTAATTTTTTTTTAAAGAATAAATATTATAATTTTTCATTGTTCATGTTGTTTTTCATGTTATTATTATTATTATTATTATTTTTAATATTGTGTTTCTTGATTTTAGTTCTTTTCAATGTAAGATTATTTAGTTCATCTCGAGTAAGTGTTCTATTTATTTATTTATTTAAAATTCATTATATATATAAAAAAAAAAACTCATTTTTTAATATAATTTTTATATAAATTTTCATTAAATTTCCATCTTCTTCTACAACAAAATAATCAATTTTCTTTTTTCCGTCATTGTTAAATTCTTAACTACCCTAATTTGTGGTTTACTTAATTCAATTTTATTATATAGTAAATCATCTATTATTATTTTGAATTTTTTTCTTATTTCTAATATTTTTAATTTGACATACCTAACACATCCAATTAATAAACCCTAAAATCTCAAATTTTAATTTATTGTATTAAATAGTTCATTTATTATTATGATTCATTTTATTATTCTAATTTATTTAGAATCAATAATTAGAAGAATAAAAAATTCAAAAACATTTCTAGTAAAATTTATTAATCAATTATTTTTATATAAATTTAAAGTGAATTTATTATAAATACAAAAAAATATATATTATAAAACTATATTCTAATTTTTTTTAAAGAATAAATATTATAATTTTTCATTGTTCATGTTGTTTTTCATGTTATTATTATTATTATTATTATTTTTAATATTGTGTTTCTTGATTTTAGTTCTTTTCAATGTAAGATTATTTAGTTCATCTCGAGTAAGTGTTCTATTTATTTATTTATTTAAAATTCATTATATATATAAAAAAAACTCATTTTATTATGATTTTAAATTTTCATTATTATTTTTATATAATTGTTATTTTGTTCAAGTGCCCCACCTCGTATAAATTTATGGGTCTGCCAATAAATAGTATATATATATATATATTTATATATATTCAAACTAGAATATATCTTGTTTAAGATTTTATATTATGTATAGACTATATTAACATGTGCATTCAAAATGCACATCTGAAAATGAATCACTAGTACTGAAATAGTAATTGAATCACTAATAAGAGTTACAATAGTAATTGAATTTGATATCATTGAAATAATTAAGGATTCATTGATATAAGCATGGGTGAAGTAAAAAAAAATTGTTTTATTTGTTTCATAATTTAGACAAACAATCTCATAACCTAAATACTTTTATTTTATTTTATTTTATTTATTTATTTATTTGGGAGAAGGTGGGCTTGGAATTTGGAACATCTACCAATGTTGAGAGATGTGATTAGTGATTATTGATTACCACCAAACTATGCATGTAACCTTCGTAACCTAAAAATACTATATTATTCACAACTTGGACTCAAATCAGCTGTCCAAAAATGATATCCCAATTTTGACTAGTTATGCAATTTAGATAACAACATTACAAATTATTCTGCACCCACTGCACTATAATTTAAATTTCAGAAGATTGACTGACCATTATTAAAATTAAAGGGATCAGTTTATCTAATATGACAAACCTCAGACCTAAATGATGTTCTTTATAAAAAAAAATGCAATATAAATGATGTGATATAAGATTTTTTCAATATTTTATTTAAGTCGGTGAATACTTTTAACGTGATTTCCAGGACCATCGTTTTCATGACAAGGTTTT
This sequence comes from Acer saccharum, assembly GCA_030490815.1. Taxonomy (NCBI): domain Eukaryota; kingdom Viridiplantae; phylum Streptophyta; class Magnoliopsida; order Sapindales; family Sapindaceae; genus Acer; species Acer saccharum. The sequence continues at coordinate 18,699,238 of CM059876.1, read as the reverse complement.
AATTCAGAGACACAAATCTTGAAGTAGGTTTAGCACAAATCAAGGATGCACCAATTGCATGTCTGCAAACTGAAAAATTTTCAAAGGTAAACCACTAATTTTTTTTATAAAAAAAATAAAAATAGTTAGGTTAGCTTCTCAAAGACTGTTGAATAATAACCAAATCACATGTTTTGATTTAGGTCTGCCAATCTTGGAATGTTTTGTTTGTGCCTTTTTTCCATGACTATGTTTTTTTTTGTTTTTTTTGTGAATTGTGATGACTTGTTAATTAACAACCTTTTTGTTAATTTGCTTAAACAATTAGTCAAACACGCAATCACATAAAGCTGCTTGACTATAAACTTTGCATAATATTATGTGAAGACTCAAAGAGATAAAGCTTATGTTTCACTTGTTGCAACTTTTTTTAGTGTTTTACCACTGAGCCACGTTGGTGGTAGCAAGTGAACATGTAAGTTGGGTTGTGTACAGGTAATCTCAACTGGGGCAACTATAGATTTGACAAATATTTTGTACCTTCGAAGAAATACCAAATATATATGGTCAGAGTTGGTGAAAATTGGACTTTGGAAAGTGGTTATTTGAGAACTGGCGTTGTCATATACTCATAGATATTTGTTAACATTGAAAATTTATCAAACAGCTGGCTTGAAATGTCATCTGACAATTTTTATTTTTATACAACTGTTAACTAGTCAAAAAAAGAAGAGAAAATCAAGTAAAAAAAAAAAAAAAAAAACAGTGGAGAAAATCTATAGTTTCTTAAATTCTGTTTTATCAACCAATTCCATTTCCAATGAAAATGAGTTTTTTTTTTTTTTTTTTTTTTTTTTTGGATGGAAAGGCACCTGAAAATCTAGAAAACCAGATCCAGGGCAAGGTTACAACCATAACTGGGACTCCACAAATAAAACTAATCGAGCACCAGCCCAGAAACAGAGTCCCACAACGGGAGAAAAACGCCCACACAGAGGTAGGATTACATCTAAAACAGTAAACTAACAAACTGGAAACATAAATAAAACGAGCTGAAACCGGTCCGGAGGAGAGACCAACGCCGCCGGCAATGAAAATGAGTTAATGACTTATAAATAGGACAATTATCCCAATGGGGCCCATGCCCATCCCTAATTAGGTTCATATGACAAATTTTTTAACGGTCCAACACTAACGAAAACGACATAAAGATGATTTTGTAATTATTATTATGCTATAAGTTTAATTGATAGGTTAAAAAGATTATTATGCCATCCACGTACCCTCTTAAATTTTAACAACCTTATCTTAATGTGTTGAAACATAGATATGGATGTTTCAAGGTAACTTAATATTCTACATTAATATTTTGTTACAAGTAAAATGTTGAATTTACTCGATATGATATTGTTAATAATCATACAAAATTAAATATTGAAAGTTAATGTAATATTGTATGTTAATATTATGTTGCAAGTTAACTTAATATCACACATTAATATCTTGATTTATTTATATAATTATATTATTATTATTATTATTCAAATAATATTATATATTTGTTTGAAATACAATAATATTATATTTATTATTTTATTAAATAATTAGTTATTTTTAATGTAGTATTTAGTTATGAATTTCACAATTCTTAATACATATGACATGTTTGTGCATTGTATTTTCTAACACCTTTCAACTATATCACCGTAGACGCTGAAAAATCCGCAATTAATTTGAGGTGGGCATCAGCAATCTGCAAAATAGAGGAGATGGTTCCAGTAGAGTACTCTCCGATGCTCAAGTCAGTAAAGAGACAAGTATATAGATAAAAAAAAAAGAAAAGAAAATAGACTAAGATTTATAAGCAAACCGTAGGTCTACGTAGGATGTATAAGGAATGATGGTGGAACCTATGTAGGTCGACGTGGCTTGTAGAATAGGAGATGGAGCTTGGCAAGCAAGGGGCGGGTCGACGTAGACCAACGTGGAGATGTGGGTTGACTGTTGAGGAGGTCGACATAGACCAATGTGGACTAGAGGTATACGTTGAAACTACCTAAAATGTGTCTAAACAACCTAGAGAGGGAATGCATGAGTTGTTAATCGATTTAGTTACTAACTTTTCGATTAGTCAAGATTAAAAAAACAATAAAAATCAAGTAAATAATGCAGAAAGTAAAAGATACTTGATTTTTACGTGGGAAACCCTCCAACTAGTGGTTGTCTGATAAATATTTTAGAACACGTTAGTAGTTTTCCTTGGTATACCCACTCATTTTGGGTGAATTTTTGGAGGCAAAATCATATGGAATTCACATACAAAAAATGAATTACTAAAAAAAATGGTTTCTTTATCCGAGATTCGAAAAAAAAAATAATAATGATTGAAATGTGCTTTTGTTTTCCGATTTATGTTCTGCTTTGAACAAGCCCCTTACAGGTAGGGATGAGCATTTGGGGAATGAGGATGGATATAGGTCCCCCTATCCCCATCCCCACTTTCAAAACCTCACCCCCCCCCCCAAAAAAAAAAAAAAAAAAAAAAATGGGGATGGGGGAGTTTTGGGGGGACCTCCCCATCCCCATCCCCATTTCCCCATTTTCCCAGTTTTTCCTCGTTTTTCCTCGTTTTTCCCCATTTCCTCGTTTCCCCCAGTTTCCCTGTTTCCCCGTCTTCCCCATTTCACCCGTTTAACTAAAATTTACATACTATAAAAAGTAAAAACACAAAATCCATCATAAATTAAATTACAAAATAATGTCAATTACAAATTCAAATGAAAACTAATTTTGTTCTTTCATCATAATAATTTATAAGTTCAACTTTAGAAGTCATAACACTAATTAAACAAAAGTCCTTAAATTGAATGGATTCAACAACTTTAAAGCATTTGAAATATAACACCAGCAGCTTTGAAAGTTGTATATATATTAAGTAAAATAGAAGAAAAAAAATATTAATAATTGTATATATATATATATATATATATTATATTATATTATATATAATATTTGGGGGAAATGGGGAAATGGGGATGGGGGCACCTCCCCCCATCCCCATCCCCATCCCCATATATTTGTGGGGAAAATGGGGAAATGGGGATGGGGAGGGGTCCCCCCATCCCCCATTTGAGTTTGGGGATCAAAATCATCCCCATTACCCCCCCCCCCCCATTTCCACAAATTTCCCCAAAATTTCTCCCCCAAATGGGGATGGGGATGGGGATGGGGATGCGAGGATTTAGGGCCTCGGGGATAAATGCTCATCCCTACTTACAAGCAAGCTTATGGGAATGATTTTATTTCGATGAACCAAGCAACCACGAGCGACCGGTTACAAACAACAAAAAACACAGTAATTGAGTAAATGAAAACTAGAGAACTTTTTGTATTTCAAATTGGATTATTATATTATTATAGGGCTATACAAGATGCGACTTCATCTTGCACATCCAAAGTTGCAGAAGTTACTGGAGGTCATTGAAGAAGTTACTAGAGATCATTACGAGAACCAAGATGCGACTTCATCTTGCACATCCAAAGTTGCAAGTATGTGCTAGACAAACACACTTTAGATGTAGAGAATGTAAAATCTAATAACCTAGTTATTAGTTAACCCCATTCAACTTCATAACTTCACAAAGATATGCCATAAAAATGAAGTCTTTCAATAACTATGCAATAAAAATGAAATCTTGGACAAGTAGAATAATAAGATGAGATGCTTGTTCTTACCTACCAAGTGAACATATAATGAAGAGCCATTCTTGATGATGCTAAATGAAGTTTTAAATGCACATGGATTTGGGGATGGAGTGTTAAATAAGGTTTCTTGGAACTCCTCACTCCTAAAAACTTCACTCTCACTTTAAAGATTGAATTTTTGAAGTTTTAAAACGGCTTAGTGAAGTTAAGGATGTATGTATAGTGCCCGAAATGAAACTGCGTTGTTTTGGCCTTGATGCTCAAAGTGCGAATCCAAATGTGACTTTGTCTCGAATTTATGAAGTCGTAGAAGTTGCTTGAGTTCAATGCGAGTTGCAAAGTGTGACTTCATTTCTCAGAATAAGACCTCGTAGAAGTTACTAGAGATCATTGCGAGTTACTAAGTGTGACTTCATTTCGCATAATAAAATCTTACAGAAGTTACTGGAGATCATTACGATAACCAAGATGCGACTTCATCTTGCACATCCAAAGTTGCAAAAGTTACTGGAGGTCATTACAACCAACAACATCCACTTCATCTCACTCGCACAAATCTCTTTGAGGGATTTGCGAGATGTAACACACACCACCTTAAAGAGAATAGAAATGGCATTCTCAAGTGGTCAAGAACACACACTAACTAATATGCATGATGTGCATGTGTGTAAATGATAATACGCACATTGACAATGAAACACAAATGAATGAGATGTGTGTGCGTGCACCTAATCTCTTTAAGAGAATAAGTCAAGTGATATACTTTTGAAGCTTTTGTTCTTGAAGCTTTGGGGATGCTGGGAAGATTGTTGATCACGATCACGAGAATAAGCATACAAACACCTAATCTACCCTTACAACATCGACCGAATGTGGTTTGTCACAGAAATAAGTTAATCACTAAAAAGGTGGAACTTACATACATGTTGACCGTCAAGGAGGATGTCGTAAACCATTGTGGAGATATTCGAGATAACAGTTGAAAAGGTCAACGTAGACCAACGTGGAGATATTCGAGATGATCGCTAAGGAGGTTGACGTAAACCAATATGGAGATATTCAAGATGATCGTTGAGGAGGTCGACGTAGACCAACGCGTAGATATGCGATATGATTATATAAAGGTCGATGTAGACCATCCGATTATGTCAAGTCACGTTTATCAACATAGAGATAGACGATATGATTATATAGAGGTCAATGTAGACTGTTAGAAATTTAGGTCGCGGAAGCGTTACCAGATAGAACACAAACAAGCACAATAACAAAGAAAAGATAAGATGAAGAGAAATTTAAATCCAAACACACACAACACAAGAATTTATGTGGAAACCCAAATCAGGGAAAAAACCACGACTGTCAGGACGACAAGAGAAAGTTTCAATATGTAGTAAATTATTACAACCACACACTCATGTTCTCTCTCTAAATAATACCCCAAACCCAATTACACCCAATGCTCACTTTGAGATCTCTCTAGTATTTGCTCTTTTTGCTCCACCACTCTCAGGTGTTTTTCACACACTAATAACCTAGTTATTATGGTCTATTTGTATGTATTACAGGGAGTTTAAATTAACAAGGAAATCTATCTCCTAGTCATACAAGAATACTTGTTCCACATAAATACTATTTCCTATTTAAGACAAGTCTTCTTTCAAGGAGAAATCCTTTTCCTATTCGAACTTCAAGAAGCAACCTATTTCCTCTTCCATGAATATTCCCTGATTCAACGCATGCTTGTGATTAACTACGATTCAAGTTGCAGTTGGCCACCCGCTTCCTAAACTGTGTTGAACTTAACCACTCAGAAAACTGTAATCACTATGCATCTCATCTCGTGGACCGCTGCCAGTACCGCTGCCATGACCACAGCGGTCACGCAGCTGTACAAACTGGAATTGGATCGCTGCCGAACAATTGGCAGCGGTGTCCTACCGCTGCCATGACCGCTGCCAAAGCCACAGCGGCTTGGCAGCGGTTTTAGCTGGTGTTCGTTTCTTCAGTTCGTTTTGCCTCCAAGCCTCCCTCAAACATAACCTCATACTCCCAAACGCTCTCACGTCTCCAGGAAGTCTCCGCATTGCTAAATCGGGTTTGGTATCCATTGGTAATTCAAGCCATATCCAACAATCCTCCCTTATGGCGAGAATTCCTAAAAAACTTGTCCTCAGCTACGATCCTATCATCAAGAATCAACATACCCACCACTAGGTATAAACACTTAGGAAACAACCATCCCAAGATTTCACTGGCACATGTCGAAATTTATCTTTGCTGAAATTTGTGGTTCAACTCCTCATGTTAGGTTCCAGGGAGTTCGCTCAGCCATCGACATCCTTGTCCACCACACACCTTGCATCACCTCCTAACCAATGCCCGTGCGCAGTTGTGGACCCGCTATCAGCTACACCCTTTTCATGGCAACTAGCGGTCATGCCATGAAGATGTTTATGCCCCTTTAGAGGCAATCGTTGTAGTCGTCAAACTCAAGAGAGGTGATTGCCGGATCACCCTCTTTGGAGCCATTAGCCGCACTTGTCTTCTTATTTTTACAATCCTTCCTTAGGTGTCCAGATTGTCCACATCCCCAACAAGTGTATTTCCCTTTGGAGTTCCCTTTTTTCCTGTCAACCAAAAGAACAGAGTTATCAGAAGATTTACCTTCACTCTTTAGCCTTCGTTCCTCAGAGATAAGTTTGTTCGCTACGTCTCCAAAGCATATGGTTGAACTCCCATGCATCAAGATTGGCTTCATGTGCGCATAGGAAGATGGTAGGGACCAGATGAGTCTAAGACCTTTGTCTTCTTCATCAATCTTTACTCCAATCGACTCTAATTCTGAAACTATACCATTGAGCACTCCCAGATGATCAGAAATTTTCGTACCTTCAGTCATACGCAGCATGTGAAACTGCTCCTTCAGGTAGAACCGGTTGCAGATGCTACTTGATTGATATAATTCTTCAAGCCTCTCCCAGAGTTCTTTCGCTGAATATGTTCCATGAATATTTGCAAGAACATTCTTGGCTAGGCACAATCGTATCGCACTCGCAGCTCTCTCATCCAAATCCTCCCAATCATCATCGCTCATCTTAGAATTCACAGAACTAGTACTAGCCTTTTCTTTACTTAAATCTCCAGAGCCTTCAGGGTTTGCAGGGTTTAACCTGCCCTTCAACGCCTTGTGTAAACCGTTTTGGATTAATATATCTTTGACTTGAATTTGCCACAAGCCAAAGTTCATCTTTCCGTCGAACTTCTCAATATCGAATCTCATCACTCTTGCCATAAAGTTTGTTAAGACTACTACCAAGCAACCGAGGGCTCTGATACCAATTGTTAGAAATTTAGGTCGCGGAAGCGTTGCCGGATAGAACACAAACAAGCACAATAACAAAGAAAAGATAAGATGAAGAGAAATTTAAATCCAAACACACACAACACAAGAATTTATGTGGAAACCCAAATCAGGGAAAAAACCACAGCTGTCAGGACGACAAGAGAAAGTTTCAATATGTAGTAAATTATTACAACCACACACTCAGGTTCTCTCTCTAAATAATACCCCAAACCCAATTACACCCAATGCTCACTTTGAGATCTCTCTAGTATTTGCTCTTTTTGCTCCACCACTCTCAGGTGTTTTACACACTAATAACCTAGTTATTATGGTCTATTTATATGTATTACAGGGAGTTTAAATTAACAAGGAAATCTATCTCCTAGTCATACAAGAATACTTGTTCCACATAAATACTATTTCCTATTTAAGACAAGTCTTCTTTCAAGGAGAAATCCTTTTCCTATTCGAACTTCAAGAAGCAACCTATTTCCTCTTCCATGAATATTCCCTGATTCAACGCATGCTTGTGATTAACTACGATTCAAGTTGCAGTTGGCCACCCGCTTCCTAAACCGTGTTGAACTTAACCACTCAGAAAATTGTGATCACTATGCATCTCATCTCGTGGACCGCTGCCGGGACCGCTGCCATGACCACAGCGGTCACGCAGCGGTACAAACTGGAATTGGATGGCTGCCGAACAATTGGCAGCGGTGTCCTACCGTTGCCATGACCGCTGCCAAAGCACATCGGCTTGGCAGCGGTTTTAGCTGGTGTTCGTTTCTTCAGTTCGTTTTGCCTCCAAGCCTCCCTCAAACATAACCTCATACTCCCAAATGCTCTCACGTCTCCAGGAAGTCTCCGCATTGCTAAATCGGGTTTGGTATCCATTGGTAATTCAAGCCATATCCAACATAGACCAACACGAAGATAGGCAATATGATTATATAGAGGTTGTCGTAGACCACCGGATTATGTTGAGGTCGACGTAGACCATCAGATTATGTTGAGGTCGTCGTAAACCAACGTGGATATAGACGATATGATTATATATAGGTTGAGGTAGACCACTATATTATGTCGAGGTCAACGTCGACTAACATGGAGATGTAGGTCTCGAAGATCAAAAATTCAGAGTTATGATTTTCATAAAATTGACGCAGCGAAAATAATAGGTTTTAAAATTTTATTTTTGGAATTTTATATGCATACACGAATATAGATGAGGATTCAAGAATACCTTATTGATTTTCTCATTCGTTCCTTTTTGATCCGTCATCACTAAGCTTTCCGATCTATGACCCGCGATCTAGCAACTATGTGTGTGGGCACATCACGGATTCTGAGAGTACTTGAATGGAGCTTGCAAAGATGGATAAGACAATCCCTTGTCTTCTTTCTTGGGTTCGGCCTAGCTTGAGGAAAAAAAGTTTATTATTATTATTTTTCTTTTTCTTCTCCTTGCCGCACACACTCTCTCTGTATTAGGGTTAGGTTATTTTGTTCATGATATTATATCTGTATATATTATCAAGAGACTAAGGTTTTAGTGACCAAGTTAAGATGGGATTCTAAATCCTATATTAATCTTTTTGTTGTCATTAAAACTTGAACCCTTGACCTCTTTAAAGTAAATAAAAATAATCTCTTATTATTTTATTTCTGTGCTCTTGTCAATGTTTGAATCTGCAACCTCTAATTAACAATTAATAATTCTTAATTATTAATTTGTTAATTAAATAATCATATTATTTAATTATATTTAATTAATCAATTAAATAATTTATTAATTGAATAATCATACCATTTAATGAATTCCCAGAATAAATCCAAATCACTTTTGTAACATAATTAATTGGACCATCCAATTGTCCGTGAACCTTATTACCAATAATCGTAAAGGCTAGCAAGAGGACCTAATGAACCCACAGTTTTGAGCTCCAATAATACTTAGCAAAATTAATTAAACTTTTTAATTAATATTTCATGATTATTAACCTCAAAGTTATTCTACTAAAAACCCGAGATTGCACTTTTGTAACTGTAGATGTTTTACACAACCAAAATATCAGTGCCAATCAATATAGCATTACATATGGTATGATCCTCTACAATAGTTCATAATTAAAGTTAGGTCATAAAGTCTGTTATACCTTTCCAATTACATCTTTTCCTTTAAGTACCATTGAATCTCTAATGAACAATTATATCCTTCCTTCCTTCCTTCCTTCCTTCCTTCCTTCCTTCCTTTCTTTACGGAAAAAAGAGAGTGCTCTTAATCGTTCAAGTCCCGAATCAACCCTTAAGGGAACTACTCCTCTACTTCTCGCAAGAAGGAGTGGATTCCTCTATTGTGTGCATACCTTCCTAGCCATAAGCCAAACTGTGATTCCAAGATACATAGTTATTGATCGGGATTGCTATTCTGATCTCACCCATGGTATGTCAAAAACCACGATCTAACTTGAAGGAGTTAGTAAGACACTCATGATTAAGATCACCCATATACAACCATCATTTATCGATAGATATGAATCTCTTCATGTAACGGATCTTAGTGATAGATTCATATAGATCGTGGCCCAGTCATATATGATCACATTATATAAGGTGCATCCATTCTCATATCACCATATGAGTAGTCTAAGATAAGACCACCGTTTATTACGGAATGAACCACATCTATAGATGACCACAGACAAAGTACCCAGCTTTATTTGCTCTCTATGGACTCTTTAGATTGCATATCTCAAACCGAATTCCTCTACATATGACATTCATATACTCAATTTGAGATTACATCTAGCAATCTTAAATGTTTAGCATATATGATATAAGCGTATAAGTCATATTTATTGAATGAAAAAACTATTTATTTTATTAATAGATTTATAACATTTACAAATTACAAGCTTTAGAGCATAAATCCCAACAAGAGATAGGCGTTATGATTATACAGATGTTGACGTAGACCAACATGGAGATAAGCGAGTGATAGAGATTATCTTAGATTGAGGTCTATTGGAGGTGTTGACCGTAGACCGGCGATTGAGAGTTGATAGAGATCATCTTAGACTGAGGTCTTTCGGAGGTGTCGACCGTAGACTGACGATTGAGAGTTGATAAGAGCATCTTAGATTTAGACTGAGGTTTTTTGGAGGTGTCAACTGTAGATTGACGATTGATAATTGATAGATATCATCTTAGACTAAGGTCTTTTGAAGGTGTTGACTGTAGACCGACGATTGAGAGTTGATAGAGCATTTTAAACTAAGGTCTGACAATTGATAGTTGATAGAGATCATCTTAGCCTTAGGTTTACCGGAGGTGTCGACTAGATGATTGATGGTGCTGGTCGGCTATTGATGTGTTGAATGGGTGCATGCACATCGATCGTGTAGACCAAGTGACAACTCAACAATGGCGTGAATTACGAAGCTATAGCTTACTCAAGAGCATAGAGAGTTAAGCCCCTCTAGGGAATGAGAGGGGGTTGCTATTTATATGAGGAAGGGAGTAAGCCAACAATTGGCTCACTTAATAGCGTTGATGTAGATGTTATAGACTTATTGACATAAGATTTTCCTACGGTTTGACCTGGTCTAAGTTTGACTTTGACTGATACGGGTCCCTTATTGGGCCTTTATCCAGTTGTTTTGGCTCAAGCTCATGATTGTACCTATTGAGATTGGCACCTTACTGGGCTTGAATATTGGGTCATGGGCTTTATTCGGCTTAACTTATTAAGTGTATTTAGATTCTTTGAAATGGCATATTTAGGGCTTGAGAATTATAAGGATTGATTATTGGGTCAAGATATTTTTGACCACTGCAATCAACTCTTAGCAGAGACGGTAGTGCACCTCCCTTTCATAGCCGTGTTGAGGGGTTTGAATTCCACCATATGCATTTTATAAGCATGTGTGGAGAGTTTTCTTCCGATTTATGAGAATAATTATTCGGACCCTACATGTATTGTTTGATCTTGGCAGGTCCTAGTCTTATTGTAATAGTTGTAATACTTCAAAATAAAATAAAATAATATATATATATATATATATTGTAATTCGATTGAATAAAATATCAATAAATATAATATTTGTATAATAAATATTTATATAGTAGGTAATAAATCAATTTCTACACCGCCCAATGGTGAGAGTACTCATTCAACCTGACAATGTCTCAGGTTCGAGTCGCTACAACCGCAAATGGTATATATATATATATATATATATATATATATATATATATATTTAACAAATCAGCTTCTAATCTTGAATTTCACAATTTTTATGTAATTTCCTTTGTAGTAGTGTATAATAACGTTATATTTATTAATCCTTTATTCAATTAAATTACGTTTAGCAAGTTTTACTGGGCTTGATACATTTGACATCCTGGGCCAGTTAATATAGATGACACTTGACTTGACATTCTCAAGCTGATATTTGTAGTTCTCTCTAGCCTTCTCTAGACAAACTTCTGCTTTGTTTTTTAAAAATAGAAAATTGGTTTGTAAAAACTGATTACACATCCAAACAAGCACAGAAAATTCTTGTGATTCTACAGCAATAAATACAAGTGTTGTGAAAGCAAATGCATGAATGTATCACTTTCAAGTTAGTTGTTGTTAATTCAAAAGTGATTTGAAATGATAAAGAACTTGCACTACATTATATTAGGTTGTCGACATCGGTAGCTAGACCTTTAGAGGAACATTTTGATTAATTGTGATTTCTGATTTGAACAAACTTTAATTACAACATTTGACGACTCGAAAATGAGACATTGTCGGACCAAATAAACGAACTTTACCACCAGACCACATTGAGCGGTGGTTAACAGAAGGTTAATAGTATAATTTCTTATTGAAGTCCCATCATTAAATATACTCTACACACATCCTCTAATAAAATCAGATAAGTAAACAGATATGAGATAAGACATAATTCTATTTGATTGATACGCACTCATCTGATGCAGTAAATTTTTTCTGTGAAGTAATATTGCTCTTCCCAAATTAACATCTCAAATGTAATCATAATATCATTTCAAAAAGATATCATTTCATTTACATATACACCGTTTTGATGATGCAAGTATTGTTGAATTTCAAGAATTTCAATGAATCAAGTTTATTGATGATCTCTGACAGGTTTGATCGAGTAATGTTAGTCGATCAAATTCAAGATAATTTCAAGCGGTTAATACATAGTTGCTTGAATCTTCTAAATCTCAATAGCCCTAGGATCAACAATAGACGAACAGACACTTAAGAGAGCTCTTAACATTAATTGAAACTTACATGGTTACGGCTTCTTCAAATCTCAAATGGGGATTTCAAAAAATCGGAAGTCTTGTTGATGTAATGCACAACCTCCTTCACTAAATAAGTAAATACGTTTCCTTGGGGTCGCCAAATGTAATTTAACTAAGTTGTTCGATGGATTTGGTACTGTTGACAAATGTAGCGCTTTTATCAAACCCCTCGAGCAAAAGAATTCGTACTGCTTCTATACCATGTTGAAATGTGAAATCCAACTGAAAGATGTTTCTAACAACACATTAGGATACATAATGTGCATACAGAAAAATTCTCTATCAAGGGTGGATGCAAGACATTTACATACCTCTTGACGTTCTTGTTTATTGAATGGGCGAAGAACAAAGTTAACAGCATCCATTTTCCCAGGAGGCCGTCCAATCCCTAGAAAATATCATAAATTTAATTAACAAATTAGACATTGAAAGAAGCAGGTTAGATTTTACTCCCATTGTCCTACCAATTCTTAAACGTGGAAAATCACGGCTCCCTTTGAAACGATCAATGATGTTCCTCATCCTGCAAGAAGCAGCAAAAATAATAAATCATACAACCCACCTACTCAGATCAGGTTTAGCAATCATGTCACTGGACACAGACACTAGCATCAATAAATGAAATTTCATAGAAACACACTGAGAGAAGCATTAATCCCCATAAAATTAACCCAAACATCTCATGCAGGGAAAGAAATTCCATAATATACCATCATGTTCTTACTGTTTAGTGCACTGAAACCAGTATTCTAAAAATCGGTCTAGGCGGCCGCTGGCCGCACTGAATAGGCGGTAATCAGCAAGCCTAGGCAGAAAGATGCCTAATCGGTGTCAGGTGCCGCCTAGGCGGTTTTTTTCCCAAAACTCTTCTATGTTATCTCGACTCGACGCCTCCGCTGGACCACTTCACCAGCTAGGCACCAGCAGCTCATTGTCGTCTGCCGAGGAATTACCTAGGCGCTAGGCGCCAATCCGTCTAGCATCTAGCGCATTTTTTGAACACCGCCTAAAACTTTAACCTTCAATATAGTTTACCCCATATGAATTCACAGAACTAGGAATTATGGCAGTGGACAGTAAATCAGATCTTAAGAGAGCCAGAAATTATTATCTTTATAAAAAAATAAAAAATACACAGAATTTAGTGCTACCAAGAGTTGATAAATTAACATGTTGAAACCTAAAACTAAATTTGGAACATATTGATTTATATCTTCATTTTCAAAAAAAAAAAAGAAAAAAAGATTTATATCTTCCATCGGCTGGTAAATCAAACAAGGAAACATTATCAGGAAAGTGGGAAACATAGAGACAGAAGAATACCCATTATGTCCTCCATGTCCACCTTTTGGCAGTAGACGCAATTTGGCAAACGGCAAATCCAAGTCATCAAATATCTGTAAAACAAGACAAGATGTTTGAATATGTTCAGAAAGAAAGCAGTTAAGTCAACATTAAATATTTAATTTTACAAAAAACGAATCAGTAGTCAAACCAATTAGAGAAGGAATGTATTTACCACAAGTACTTGCTTCAATGGAATCTTGTAATACGATACAATAGCCCCAACCTTCATAAAGCAACCAAAAGTAAACCATTAACTTCAAAAACCATAGAAGCATGAATCTAAGAGAAATCCTGAAAACTAATTCAAAAAGATGTCTTTCCAGAAGAGCTTTACTTACAGACTCACCACTTGCATTCATAAAAGTTTGTGGTTTGGCAAGCATTACTGGAACATTCCCAATAAAACCTGGAACACAGAAACCGGCACTTTCAGGATCATAAATTGTAAGAGCAAAATTTATAATTCTTCCTCATTTTTACTCCAAATATAAGTGAAGTTCATTTGTTGATACATACATACATACATACATACATACATATATTTCCTATTTCCTGATGAAGGTAGAAATTGATAAACTTTCATGAAATGAGAAAGATTTTAAAAACTTAAAACTAAGGCAACAAACAAATGAATATTGAAAATTGTGGATCATTTATATTATGTACAAATTGATATTTTAAAACTACTTTATATCAAATTCAGAAAGAAAGCAATGACCACCAATTTTCATCAAAAAAAAATTAAAGTACTGTGTTACACTTGGCACCCCAAACGAAAATTCTAGCATTTTTGTTCTTACAACTCATAAGCAGGATATTGAGGTAGAAATCTGATAGATGGCAGATTATATGATTTCCATGTAATTTGAAGGCCTTTAACAATTTCCAATTAAATGCTGCGCAATCTTGAAATAACTTTTGTCAGAACAGTCATATGATAAACCCAGTTGGGGTTTTCCTAAAGATGATAAAGAACATATTAAAGAACTTGCCTTGAAGATCCTAAAATATGGTTCAGCTATTTTGATATAATAGAAGATATACCAATAAGACTTTTGTGGCTGTTGGTGCTAGTTAGCTCACAAAGACAGCGGAAGACACACAGCGTCATATCCAACAATAATGCAGCAACTTTATGGATAGTAGATAAATGGAACGCGCCTGGAGCTAGCTTTCGAAACTAGAAATCAAGTTTTAATGAAATTTATGAATTTAACACACAAGAGAAATTCTAACTTACAAGAATCAATCACAACATGGCAAATGCACATAAAGGGCACCGTGACCACTAACTATTTTTTTGCTTAAACCTCTACATGAATGCATTAAACCGAATTCAGCAGCATAATGTAAACAACAATGAATAGAATAGTAAAATTGGAACCTTTTCCGAAAAGGGCTCGAAAGTTGACAGAGCTCATTGGTATCCCTTCAGCATCAGCAATTGCATCCACCAATCCAAATCCCACCTATTAACAAACAAAAACAATTCACACAATCACATTACAATTCAAATAAATAAATAGAAATAAATTATATACAAAAAAAAAAAAAAAAAAAAAAAAAAAAAAAAAACCCAATTATACAAACATTGTGACGAGTCCCATGGTACTTCTTTCCTGGATTCCCGAGTCCAACAATGAGCCAGGGCTGCTGCTGTTGCTGTTGCTGTTTGGGCAAAGCTTGAAAACCCTCTTCGGTGGTTGAAGAGAGACTTCTAATTGTGGAAGAAGATGTAGAATTCAACATTGAATTTGAATTTCGACGAGAAAAGAGAGGACTCGTGAATGGAGAAAGAAACGAATGGTGGGTGTAGGGAAACCTGATTGCAGATATGGAGGCAGTAACGGCGTTAGTTAATTTCATGATTTGTTGTTTTATAATATTCAAAAGCATAAATATTATTTTCAAGGGTTTGTAAGTTTTTCCAGGACTTCAGAAGAGACGGCGGAGAAGTTAGAAGACGCGTTCATGCAGTTTGAAAGAAAAAATTAGGAAAAATGTTGATTTGCATATGAGACAATTACAACCAACTCCCTGAGGTTTTCATTTTGACAACCGGAAACAACTTTAGTGTTAACTAACAATAATTTCCCATACCGTTATTTAAAGTTGGTCAAACTTAACCGTTAACCAAATTTAACGGTTAAAAAGGTCAAAATAACCCTACAATTCTGAATTATAAATTCTGAATTTAGAAAAAAATAATTTTATATATATGGATCTATGATGTCCATATATGAGATAAGAATCAGGATCTTCTCCTCACCTCACCTCATCCTCACCTTTTCCTCATATTTTCAAAGCATGTGATTGGTTTTTAATAAAGTGTCAATCACATCTTAACCATTCATTTATTGTAATGCTTATGTGTCAAATTAAGTGAGGTGAGGATGGGATGAGGTAAGGTGAGGTGAGGAAAGAATCCTTGTCCATGAGATAAATGATGTAGATAACAAAATTTTAAAAATGAAAAACTAAAAAAACTTTATGAGGATGTTCACTTTTGTCTCTGAAGTTGTCGAATTGAGCGAGAAATTGTTTGTTGAGGTGAAGTCTTGCTATCCGAAGTTGTCAGACTGAGCAAGCACTAGTGTTGTCAAAAGTCACTATAAAGTATTTGGATTATCTGTTGATCTAATCTTTTTCCTAATCTCATCTAATCTCATGACACGTAAGCATTACAATGAATGAGTGGTTAAGATGTGATTGGTTTTCACAACCACTTTACTAACAACCAATTACATGCTTTAAAAAGGTTAGTACAAGCGTTGTGGGACTAGGTGAGTAAACATGAAGGTGTTATTTATTTTTGAAATGAACCTGAAAGTGTCATTAAATTATATAATGGATTTCTGTTACAAAAGTGATCAATGGTGGTTGGTCCCATGGTTTTCACCGTTGAGTTTTCCACGCTAAAATCAAATGTCAATTGTCTCTTTCTCTTTATTCTGTTCCACCGGGTATAATTGAAAACTTGAATATAACCTATTTGGTTGACATATTGGTTGGAGAAAAGATAGTGAACACTCCCATCAAGACTAGACAAATTGATGTGTAACTGATTATCAAATGTGATAATCCTTGAAATCGCACTAAAATTTCATCTCGCCTATCAAATTTTAACCTATCTAGAGTCATCGGATAAATGCATGATTAAAAATAATGGTTTTAAAGGTGTGTCATGTAAAAAGTATATAACCATATTCTGCTGATAGTGTTGCAGTATTTTTGCAAAAACTAATAACAATCAAAATGCGTATGAGTTGAATGGGGCAAAAATTTAGGTGCAGTGGTATGCATGATGCATAGGATGCACCCAAGATCTTCTCGATGAAAGGATATGAAGGTGTACTTTAAGATGGTGCACCATACACAAATTAATAGAAGAGAGTCTAGAGACATATTGGTTGGTTAACCAATGAAAAATTTATTTTTCTTTTACGTGGAAATAAGGAAAACGAATTTTATAAGGTAATTAATTAAGCTTAGGTCTCCACGAATTTAAAGGGATCTAAAAATTGGTTTAATTGTTATGGTCTGCTTGTAAAGCGACCTAATTTGCCATTTCAATTTATCATGCATATTCCAAAGTTCAAAAAAAAAAAAAAAAAAAAAACTCAAATTGCCAACGTTTCCTACTGTTACAAGCTTAGAGCTTATTTACAAGAAATAAAATTAATATTGAAATTATGAAGCTATAGCTTATTTTCATTGCACCCACCAAATCTGGCATGACAAGCAGGAAGGATTATATATCTTTGTTGTATGTAATTCTGTACATTGTATTAATTTTCTGTTCACGATCCCCGACTCATGGGAGAAGGCGAAAACCAGTGAAATCAAAGTAAAATAAAATCAGAGTGCATGGGGGAGGTTCATAATTTTCTTCTCATCAAGAAAATCTTCGGGGCCATTGCTGCAAAAGAGAAGATGTTATGAGTAAGGAAATAATAATAATAATAATAATAATAATAATAATAATAAACCACCAAGAAGGTATTTGATAAGAAGTCACGCAATTAATACCTTAAGTAGCTCAGAGCTGACATCCGGTAGAGACAGGTAAACACAAGAATATGCAACCCGATGGTGTAGAAAAATGCAAACGTTCGAGCATATCTACAACAACAATGATTTATTAAAACTCAATGATTCTAATAAATTGAACTTTTCTAGCGGAAAGAGGAGGATAAATCACATGTAAGTCAAATGAGAAGCCAAGCAGTAAATTTCCCTAATGAATACCATTGGACCTAGAAAATGTTACCTAATGTTCAAAATATGCTATTTATTTGATGGGTTAACATTTTTTTTTTAAAAATGATCAAATTCCTAGAGCATATTCGGCATACACTGCAAAATGCATTAATAAGGAAGATATAAAAGTTAAAATGTAGGAACATGTGGGTGGTGAGACAGTGGAAAATGAACGGGGGAATAAAATTTTGTACATAAGACATAAATTTTAACAGAAGAGAAAATACCGGTGATGATGCATGAGTATGATATAAGTTAAATATGATATTAAAGTGATACAAAATAAAGCTTCAAACATACATTGCAACAAGGTTCTAAAAAACCATATGAAAGAAATCCACTTTGAAACACGGCAAAATTTTTAAGAAATCTAAAATTAGTAGAGTCAAATTATACTTGTTGCCAAGAAGGAAGCGCCCACTGCTAAGAGTGATTCTATCTCTGAAACCCAACTCCTTGTATCTTTGATCCCTTTCCTAATTGAAGGAAAATAAGCATCGTGAGTTCATGACATACAAAGGTTAGCAGCAAGTAAATAGAGCATTTACTATTACATAATACACACACACGCACATACACCAGACAACAATTATAAACCCAATTACCTAAATGGGTTTGATAAGAAAAGAAACATTCAAAACAAATATTTATACATTATAAAATGTTGATCTCTAATAGTGTCTTAAAATTTTTAGCAACATTTATCAATATAAAGCAGATATGTTCAACAACCTTTTTTGAGAATGCTGCAAAAGGATTAATGTCATCCTCATATATCTTCTTGTACTTTGATTCAATATCCGAGTTAAAACCACTTTCAAGATCCTCCGCATACTGGAAAGATCAAATAATAGTAATTATGAGCTTGGAGAAACCAAGAGCATATCAAGGAATTAAAAAAATCAAATACCTTTCGTGATCCTCTAGATACTACTTTCTCCTGATTGTAATCCTGGACATAACGAATTTTTCCATACAGCATGACATTATCAGCTTTTGTTTTTTCTAGTTCTGCTGTTAGTACACCGACCTTCTCCTTCAACTGCCTTATTTCCTACAATGTTTGGAAAATTCAGCAAAGCCACACTAATGAACCCAGAGTCTAATGATGGGAATGTGTGATCAATTGCAATTATGCTTGACAAGGAAAAGAATGTAAGCGGGTATTTGCAAAAGCTTGAACAGCATACCTCTTCTGTCTCTCGCAAGCGTGTCCTAAATCGATCACGTTGATTGCAGATCACCTTAAGCATTGAGTTCTGATCTTGTTCTGAGTAAACATGCTTTTGATCTGCTTTCTGATTGAGAAAAAACAGAGTCAATGGACATAAGAAATCCACGGGCAAGAAAATTAATTGCTCCAGTCACAAAAAGCATGACACCCATCCACAGAACATAATTAGCAGCCACCGTCAAACGGGTAATTTAATAAAGAATACTAGTGAACATAAGTATAACATCAATCCAACTCCATATGCCAAGGAACAATACTGCAGGGAGCAAAATGCTGAAGACTTGAAAACCAGAAGCATTGTCGAAAATCAACCCAACTCCATATGCCAACCGAATGAACTTCCCACTTTATTGACTAGACAGAGTCATTGAAAAATGACAGCTCAAGAAAAATATGTATTGCCCTATGTAGATATTCGATAAAACCCATACACACAAATGTCAGAAAACCACATTAAATGAACCAGGAAAATCTGAACTGCTGTCCTTTCATCCCCCTGGATAGATATTAATATTCTTCCATATTGCCTATGTTACCTGCATTTCTTTTGAAGATAGTTTAAAAGCGGCTTTCCTTTAATATCATCACAAAAGGAATAATGACACATTTAACCCAAGATGCCCAAATGTCAAACAGAAATAAATGATGCTTGCTTACATGAATAAAATACTTCAAATAATTAGAATCACAAGAAATGACAAAGTAATCATGTATGCCTTTGACATGAATGTCATTATTGCAATTAATGAGCAGATGTCCAATTGATAGCAACATGATGTTTAATTTTTATCCAAAAGAACATAATTCTCAAAACTCAAAATACAGAGCAGTGAGGAAAAGGAGAGATAGTACCTCTGGTACCTCAGCCCCACTGCTCTCTGATAGATCCCATTCATCAAATAGATTACCCTTCCGGTCTTTGGAACCATAACCCTGCATTTGAACGAGGTAGAAAATTTAGTGATGGGTAAGAAGAATGGGGATGTCCACAATAAACCAAAGTTCTACTTAAATAATTATGCCAATAAGTAACTGTTATGAAAAGACGTAAATACGTAAAATGAGCACTTGCTCTTTTGTGTGTGTGTGTAACAAAAATATTACTGAGTGTCTATGCTAAACATAACATATATATATATATATATATATATATATATATGTTATGCTCTGATCCAAAGACCATGATCTCAAAAGGTCTAATTTATGCCACTTAAACTGATATATTGACACCAATACGCTGGGATTCACAAACCGACAGATACTAATTGGCAAATATGATGGCATGCATTTAATAAAACTTTAGAGTAGATAGGGCTTTCAAGACTTTAAAAAGTAAATGATCCAAACCTTCAATATATCATCCTCCAACTTCTGTATTAGTTTTTGTTGTTCATTAATCTTTGCTGTAAATTCAGCTATCTTGCCTTCAGCTGTCTCCAGCAATGATGTTTTCTCCGAAAGTTTGACCTGAAAAAATGAAGAATGTTTAACATTATAATTATAGTTGCTGCACAAGTAAATAAAGTTAAAAGTTGTTTATAAATTATAACTACCTTAATATATATATATATATATATATATAACCAAAATAAAGCATTATAGTATGTCCATATGGATATTAATTTCCTTTGAGGTTTTTCCTTATGCCCAGATTTATAATCAACACATGCATGTTGTCTCTATTCTTTTTTTCTCTTTTGTTGAAAATAGAAACTGCATTAATTGTACTGATTTATAGAGATTAACAATCAAAATGTGAACATGATGTCCACTTTGTCATACAAAATACAAGGGCCACCACAAAAACTAAAATGGGATGCGTGAAATTAAAGTTAACAATAAAAAATCAATATATGTCATGCAATAGACAGAAACTAATAAAACAATACTTATAAAGAAACATGGAGTAGAGATAGTATACCTTTAATTGAGTTAGTTCATGTTCCATTTTTCGGTTTTTATCTAGAAGAAGCGACTCCATTTTGCTCATCTCCTCACTATCTGTGGCTACTTCCCAATCTTCAGCCTCGATTGAATTATAACCCACTGCCTATAATGTTCAAGCATTATATAGAATACACCAAAACATTAAATTTTCATATTTAAATGAATGCCTATTGCCTACAACAATCAAACTTTAATTAAAGATACACTAATTGTATTTTAGGACTCAAAAACATGGGTATGGCAGCAGAGCGATGAAGAGAAAATTTTCATTTTCAAGCATACGTAGTAAACAATAAAGCCTTCCATGTTGAACAATGATTATAGTTGAAGTTTCAAAAAACCCTTCACTAACACAATTGTATGAAGATTGTATATACCAGTTATACTGTAAAACCACATAATTCAGAATGATAACAATCAGGAGGGCAATGAAATATCATTAGTATAAGCAGCACAATCGATAACTGAAGCAGAAGCAAAATCATTCACAGTGCTTGAAGAATAATTCAGATTTCAAGCATTCAAAATGTATACACATTTGAAGACTAAATACACTCTTCGAATAAATTCAGTACTTTCTTAAGTTCATAATGACTTTAAGTAGCACTGAGTTACCAATTCAGCAGATTGTAATTCAATGGAACACTAAAATCACATAACTAGCAAGCTTACTTATCAGATTAATGTAACTTAAAATAACCCAAGCATCAACAACTGACCAATAAACTAAACCGAACCTAATTAAAGTTTATTAACTTTCAGTTTGATTTCATGAGAGCTGAAACTAAATTGACTACGGAAAACTGATTACAGAAAATGGAGAGAAAGATAGAATTACCTGCAAAATTTTCACTTTTTTATGCAAATCATCAACCAATTTTGCTGTTGGCCTAGTTTGAAGCTCTTTCTTCATCTCCTCAAGAGCAGCTTCCTGAATTAACAAGTGAAAATCAATATATATAAACAAACAAAAATCACTTGAAGCTCTCTCTCTCTCTCTCTTTCTCTCTCTACACATGTAAATATAATTCCAGTCATAAGTGCACCTGAACTAAGTACTAACTCCATTCCTTTTCAGAGAATAATAACATCATTAACGAAGGAAAAGGAGAAGATGAGCGCCAATAATAAGAATTTGAAAAAAATTTAGCCAGCACCGGAAATAGAGTACCTTTTCATTGAGCAATGTATTCAATTTCTTGATCTCGCTCCTGTGTTGCTCTCGCTCATTTGACAAGGTGGTTTCAATATTGTGAAGTTCCATGTTCAATTCAGATATAATCTTTTCTTTGGCATTCAAAGAATTCTCAAGGAAGGTATTTGAATCCAGAGTATCACTGTGATCAGAGCAGCCAATAATTAACAACAAAACCTCAAAACTCTGTTATTTAGTAGATCAGGGGAAGGAATCCAAATTTTAATCACACCTGGTAATTTTTACTGGGCAGGAACCCTGGTTATAAATTAGACTTAAACAAGGGCTATTTTATATATTTATTTTGTGGTTTCAAACAGAGATGCTCATAAGAAAATACCAATCTCTATTTGGCTCCATGATAAACCAATGAAGTGGCCTAGAATAAACCTTAACTTCAATGAACGCAATCCTTCATATTATTTTCTATGGGATGGGTAAAAAATTTTATTAGTCTATTTCAAATACTGATGCCCATTGAGCTAACAATTGAAGACCTTGCCTTTCTAATAAAAACTGAATATTTAATTGGCAAGAATAGACAAAAATAAAACAAATAAGCCTCTGAGAGCTCTTTTATTACTTCCACTACATTTTGTTTTGGTAAGGACCGTTCATGCTGCAAGTGGATCTACCCCCTTTATGAATTAATTATAATAAATGTTTGTATGCATATAGGTGTGTGCGCGGGTATGTATATATATATATATATATATATATATGTTAGTAACCATCAAACCTAAAGCTAAAGCTAATAGGAAATGACTCAACAATAGCATTTAAGCATTCTAACACACCCCCTCACATGCAAGACCATCAGGCACGTGGCTCGAGCCCAAACACAAACACATAAGGTTAACCCAGGACTTTTGGGACAACTAAGATTTGATACTATGTTAGTAACCATCAAACCTAAAAGCTTAAACCGATAGCAAACGGATCAACGGTAGTATTTAATAATCAATATATATATAATACAATCATCTTCTCATTGTGCACTACTTTTAAAAAAATCAGTACTGCTTCGGTGCTTCCTTTGTTAGTCTTAAGAGGTTGATCGAGACTGTCGTGACCTTAATAAAGGCACTCAAAACTGAATACTGATTCTAACAAAATCATCATGCATTGATAGGATAATTTATATTTACACACGTCTTGATTTTAAAGAATCAGTTTTGCTTTGATCGTCTTTGTTAAAGTTTTCACAATCTTAATTTTTCTCGATTATCAAGACTTTAACAAAGTTACATCAACATGAAACTGATATGTACTTATATATGTAGGTGTGTGAAAAATCAGTTTTGTCTTGATCATCTTTGTTAAAGTCTTCACAATCTTCATTAACTTTTACGATTATTAAGACTTTAACCAAGACGATCAAGACAAAACTGGTATGTATATATGTATAAATTCTATATATATTGGTCGGGGAATCTAAATTGTAAAATAATCCAGACCTTAAATTCTTAGCCATTAGATTGTATCAAATGGATCACATTTGTTTTACATTTTTGTTGCGCACACGTGTGTAAATCACAAATTAAGGACTCAGTTTGTGACCTATCTCATCGATAAAAAGAATTTTCAAATTTTATCTCTTTGTAAAAAATTAACTTCTTAAAAACAAAAACTTACAGCAGTTAATTTTTAGTAGGAAACAGTAGTCACCACAAGATAATATATATAGTAATTTAAGAGAAAATGGATCTGGAATGTCTTACCTATTCTTATTATCAGTCTCTTCATTTGCCGATTGTAATTGGGAGCGTAGGAGTCCCTGCAGATTCAAGCAATGCACAATTGGAACGTTCAATCACAAATTAATGACTAAGAAAGTAAATCCAGATTGACCATGCAAACTTAATCTTCAACTTAAAAAAAAATTACCAGTATGCATCAAACCAACAAGAAAAATATCACATCATCTGATTTGAGAAAAGGCTACATCATAATAACACTACTCCTACAGGAATTAAGTAACCACCAATAGAACCTTGTGTAAGTCAGGGAACAAGGAGAACTTCTACATGCTCCTATGATTTTGATTCATTCATTGGAAACAAAGAAATTGACTCAATGTTCAACCATTTAAATATCCTACAAGGCTACAAATGATTATGACATAACAAATTCCATGATCATAGTGCCTAGGGTTTGATACAGATGATCAAAGAAGTTCTTATTGGAATTGCAACACATCTAACTTTTGACAGAATCTGCAAATCTATAGAGTTTCATAATATAATATCTTCAGTTTCCTCTGTCACTACTGACGGGTTAGTTCTGAGCTCCAGGCATTATACATTTGATCAATTGTTGCTTAACAAGCACAAATATAATTTTTGATAAGATCTGCAGCTGACAAATCTTCCATGACATTCAACCACTTTCACAGTATACATTGCATAACAAAAGGAGCAATTTTCTAAACTGAACTATCTTTGCTTTTGATCCATTAATGCTTAGGAAACTTTCCAAGAACAGCCTAGATAGGTCCTAGTCTTTTTTTTTTTGTGGTTAGCCTGTTCCTGAGATGATGTATAGGTATTCATTAGATATTTCATATTTCAGACTTAGCTGTGACTAACATAAAGCAATTTATGGCCATTTGGAAGCAACAACCTAGAGCTTTGAGAGATAACGAGCCAAGCAGATTATTCACAAAGGTTCAAACAACTTTTTGGTGTTAATGTATATTTATGCTACAGAATCATTTTTCTTCTTTTATCGATAAGTAATAAGTTATGGCTAAACAGATATCCCATATGCAGCAAATTATGCAACTAGATTCTATAGTTGAGATTTTGTTTGTTAACTTTTTTTTTTCTTCTTTTCTTTGGTGGGCGAGACATAGAATGAGATCAGGAATGGTGCAATCAATCTAAAGAAAATAATATTGACAGTGAGTTTTAAAGAATAGATGAAGAGGATGCAGCTAACTAAACATAGCACCAAAGGAATCAGAGGCAAGTTGCATCAAATCTAAATAACAAATTCAGGATGCACCTTTTCTCTCTCAAGACCGACAAGTCGTGTTTGTGCCCGTTCCACTTCATCCATCAGGAGATTGACCTCTGATTGCTTAGCTGCCCTTTCTTCATCTGATATCATTCCAAAAATAAGACAATAAGACATGTAACTTAATAAAGAAAAGACATAAGAAACTATGGTTTTTGCACAGAGAGTGACCTAGGATAGTTCCTTTAGAGAATGAGAATTGATAGTGGAAGATTAAAGCAACAAAACTTTCACATAGAATAAAACTCTGATTTGGAGTATCACCTGATTGTGCACGGACTTCGAACAACTGGCTTTGAGCAAGTTCATGCAATTTCTGCATATTGGCAACACTTTCCTGAGCCTGTCGTAATTGATCTTGCAAGGCTTGCTCCCTGCATGAAGTAAAATAAATCATGAATCAGGCTACACATAAAGGTAAGGAAAATATAGTTTTTATAAGACATTCAATACACACAATGCATAATCTATACAAAGTAATATTTGAATTAACTTTGTGATTGTGGCAAGTGGCGACCAGTTTTAAGAATTTGCAAAAAAGTAAAAGATTGAATAAAAAGCCCAAACAGCCCAAGACTATCAAAATATGGACCAAAGTTCTAGATCAATGACAAAGAAGAAGTTGTGATGTCCAGCATATGGTCCAAAGAGTCAATAATGGTAGGTCAAAGTAGTCAAAGAATCTTAGGTTTCCTATCTCCATAGTCTTAAAAGCACTTGTATTTTAGAATCGTTGATATTTTTTACTATCTAAGTATCTTTTAAATTTTAATGTCCAGCAAGTTTAATTCCACCCTGTATATATATGGTTGCTGTAATTTTAATGTATGAAAGAATGAATGAATTAAAATTTTCAGTTTATCTTGATTTGTGAGACGCAAACTTGCCTAGGTATCCCTTGGTTCTAAGAGTGATTCCTAAATTTATCTAAATATTAACCTAAGGTGGGATGTTTAAATTATCATATTTCTTTTATCTTTCTATTCAATCTTAAAATACCCATTTCAGCCACTAAAATCAGTAACCAAAAGAAAGTGAAGGAAATAAAAAATCTAAATCTTGTACTCCATCATTTTGTCTTAACACCTTAACATTCCCATGTATAAGCAACATGGTTGTAGTAATCGGCCTAGGCGGACGCAGCCGCTGCGAGGAACGCCTAATCGGCCTTCCTAGGCGGCTGGGTGCCTAGGCAGCCCTAAAAAAAAAATTAAAAAATTAAAAAATTTCAAAATTTCAAAATTTCAATACGAAGCCATTTTGATCCAAAACGAAGTTGTTTTGACTGATTTGGCTTCACCGCCTAGGCGGTCTAGGGCTTACTAGAACACTGATAAGCAATGAAAAATGCCAAGTAAAAGTCAAGATCGCCAATCACTTTCATGTAAAACGTACCCTGTCAACAGGATTAAAAATACCTTTCTTTTAAAACCTCCATCGTTTTCAGGTTCTCTTCAGCCAGACCGCGTTGTTTGATCTCCACAATTTCTTTCACTTTTTCCTCCATCTGAATGAATATAGAAAAGCAGGTAAATCATCATCCATAACATCACAAACGAAATCCATCACAATATCACATTTTAATGAAAGGTGTGACCATTGTGGAGGGAAAATCCTTTTTCCAAGTCACTGAGTATGTTTTAAATCTAATACCAAAAGTGGTAATGACATGACTGAATCAGTGACAAATTAACAAGATTTCAAATAAGAAATTCACATGTTGCTGCCGCATGAAGAAACCTAATCTTTAAGAAGTCAGAGTAACTTCCTATCATTGATATGGAAATCTAACCTCCAAGATGAACTTATAAGAATTTAGCATCAAATAAAAGTGAACCTAATTAGAAACAAAATAAGAGATTAGTCATGAAGTCAATTATTCTTTGGTCTGATTTGGATCTAAGAGAGGACAATATTGTCTATAACTTTACATGAGAAATCAAGAAGTACAAACAATAAAATAGAATAAAAAAAGAGTGATGCTATTTGCAATCCATAAATATCTTTTCACTCCATTTTAACACTACAAATCAATTTTGAGAATTCAATGTTATTTCGTTTCCTATTTTGTGTTTTACAAAACCTAAAACATCTGTGTTTCACAAACTCTATGACAACTATGATACTGTAATACTGTATAGTAACCCATTCACTTTTTAACTCAAATTAAATAACAAAACTATCTTCTAATATCATGGATATATGTAATTTGATTTTTTATTTTTATTTTTGTATAATTTAGATACAATGGTCGTGATGAGCTCTACTATAAAGAAAATCGTTCTATCCATAGAGAACCCTTTTTTTTTTTTTTAAGTTATAATTTGGCTAACTAGGGCCATTTGCTACTTCATCACAGGCCGACCAGTTGTTTCTCTACATAAAATTGTAAGTCAAACCAAAATTAATTTCTTGGTCAGGCTAATAGGGTCAAGAATTACCTTGAGGAAGAGAATAGGTTATTAAGAGAAAGTGGTGTTTATTCTGGTTTTGATACATGATCCGATGCTTATAGCCATATGCATGCAGTAGCCTAAATATGTAAGCCTTGTAAAAGGATTGGGATCTAATCTATAATTCAAAGTTGTTAGGAATGCCAATAATGTGTTTTGAGTACATTTTGTTTTGCATAGGTTTATATGGATCACTGACAATTTGACAACTTAATGTCAACTTAATTGTTCTTCAGATACTTCATATGAATTTTGCAGCTCAAATTGGGATCTTTTGCTGATAAAATAAAATAAAAAAATTCAATAAAGGTCCTCTTGATGATAATGCCAGAATTTAGTAGATCTGTATTGTATTAGAGTTTGAAAAATTCATCGGAACTATCAAGAGATAATATTAAAATAAAATAAAGTATCTTTAGAAATTTAATTTAGTTAAATTTCCTAAAATAGACTATCTTCATAATAGGAGTCTCAAAAGATTAAAAGGATAACTTTGGAACAAAATGAAGTGTACTTATATTTTTTAAAATTTTAAATTTTATGGAGTGATTTAGAAAAGAAGTGTCAAAAGATAAAACTGGATTGTAAGGAGAAAATCTCTAAAAAAAATATTTAGCACTTGAGGCTCTAACTTGACAGAAATCATCTATGCCTCACAAAAGTTATTCTCATGGAGCTCTTGCGTCTTGACTCCCAAGTTTAGAGAGCCAAAAATGCAGCTAATAACATTCCAATTCACAGGCACAGCAGGGCATCAATAAAATGTCACATCTCCTGGTACAATTATGTTTCTAAATTACACCAAGCAATGCTAACCTGTTGCTCTAACTGGCGATTTCGCTCTTCAAGTCTTCTTATTGTTGCCTGCTGATTCTTTAAGTGAGTTGCTTCTGTTCTGAATTCCTCCAGCTCAAGTTTCATCTTTCGATTTTCAGATTCTAGTTCAGACAATTTCAGATCTTGCTCCTGCAGGGACAAGTGCAACTTTACTAAAAAAAAGCCAAGATGCTGACTGCACAAGATAACACTCCTTGCACATATAACCACTGTTTTTCATTTTATTTTTTTTAAATTTCAACTAAATACATCTGAGTCCAATATATACATGGACTAGCAAAATACGGAAATAGCCACAGCTTTTATAGGTGATAACTGAAATAATTGGAAGTCAAGGATTTTACTGAATGAAAGAGCAAGTCCAATTTATAATCCTTTCCTAACAGGTCTTTGTACTAAACATTATAGAAAGAAGATTCAAGCAAATCTTTCATGTGTAATAGCAGACACTCTATCAGATAATTTTAAGAAAAGAAATTTTTTTGCCATGTCAAGCACTCTCTGGTTATATGAGTCCTTTGTAGCAAGAAATACTTGCACAAGTGACTCTAGGAATACTGAATACTGATACTTGTCAGACCTTGATATGTATCTGAGAAGTAGATAGGGAATCCTTAAACTTGATATATCTGAAAACCATATACACCATTTAATGCATATACACTTGATTTGCCACAACACCAAAGAAATTCATTATGTATAAGACACATAAAGCAAATGCTGAACGATTGAAACTCATCTACTTAATAGATCCTCATGGTGATGAAACACGTTGAGTGAAACAAGCTAATACTTACAGCAATTGAAGCAAGAGCCGGATAAGGATCTGGAGCCTCATAAAGTTTTTGATAGATGTTAAGAAATGCATTTTCGCCAAATTTAGCTCTCTTGGTAAGATTATCAACTTCTTCTTGATAACCCTTAAGTAATGAATTGAAAAGACTTAACTTTTCCTCTGCTGAAGCTTTCTTAAAATCTGTTGAAGACACAAACAAAGACGTAAATAAATAGCATATAAGGAATTACAGAAGAAGAGAGAAAACACATATTTAGTTGTACCACGTCCAGAACTCCACATTTTTTTGGGGGAAAATTAGTAAGCCAGTAGAAGGTGATTTTTTTAACCCCATGTACAAAATTTCCCTTTTCCCATGAATTGGTTAAAGAAACAATAAAATCAATTAATTAAAAAAGTTTCCATTTTTCTTTTTTTTCTGCTTCCTTTGCAAAACAAGTGTCAAATTTTCTTCTGGTTATTTAAATATAATAATTAAACTAGGCAATACCTCTAGTGCTCTCTGCAAGCTTTCGCCGGTTTTTCTGACTGTTCTCTTGATTTTCAGCTATCCTAAGCCCTTGTTCATCAAGGACACTTTTTTCTTTCTCCAAATCAAAATCTGCATTAGGGATAAAAAAGAGAGGAAATTAATCCATGATGCATGAAAAGGATAAAGAAAATTAATAACAGATACGGAGCAATGTCATACACAAGTGATATATATCTCTCAAAGTGTTGATGAAGAATAGAAGAAGATCTATAATTTTTTGTTTCTTCTATCAGAAATTCCTCTCTCATCAATAGTTTTCCTGATCTTATTGGTCAATAATCACCAACTATGTTCTTGGTAGGAAAATAAGCACCACCAAATAGTTTCTTGTGATCCAAAGTTAATTTGGTTCTTCCGTCTACTGCGTTTATTTTATATTTTCCCTTCCTACATTCTTAGTGTACCTCTTTCTATAACACATGAGCTATAATTTTCTCCAACTATAATTTATCCACACTATAGAATTAATGGTGAAAGAAATTAAGAGGACAATATCAAGCTTTCCTATCAAATATCAACATTCAATTAAATTTTACACTTCAATCCACCCTGATAGAATCACTCCAGGTGATTCTTACTATAATTTACACCATGATTAACCAGGATCTTAACAACTAATAACTTCAATCACAGTTGTTGCCATGTTTTGATTTGGCCACTCAATAGCTTTAGTGGAAATCTATGTGTTGAAGTTCATTCAACTTTCATGATTTCTACACCAGCATTCATCAATTTATTTCACCACACAATTTAGTTACACAACACAAAAAATCATAAGCTCAGTAGTATAATTTTAATTTCGATCCATATAAATCACGAAGTAATATCAAAACACCACAAAAATGAAATATCATTTATAATTCAATGAGCTTTCCAAAACACCAGTTCACTATCAAAATCGATAACTACAATACAAATTCACAACGCCTGAAACTAAAACTCACTTAACGTTGGACTGTTTACACAAATGAATCCAACCAAGTCATCATTGGTCAATAAATCTATAATTCTAATCAGTCGAAAAACCAAGTTCACCAGCACATTCACAGTTATCAGGTTAAACACAACTAACAAACAATATTTACAATATTGCCACACGATTTTCTCCAATTCAACTGTCCAATCAAGATCTTCTCAATCATTTAAGCTACGTAACCACGAACACGAACACGAAAAAAAAAATGAAATCATAATACAAAAATTGAGTCACCTTTCCAGAAATTGGCGACGACGGGGACGGGAGAAGAAGAGGATGAGGTGGTGGATTTGTCTCTGTCAGATCCACCAAGTGGAGCCTCCATTTTTGTGATTTCGGACCTTTCTTCCTTGGAAATGGTATATAGGTTTATGTAATTTGATTTCAATGTGAATCAGCGCGCCAATTAAGAGATCAAATGGTTAGATCTGAAGAACGTTTTGGTTGTTAATCGGTATGGTTTCTTCAAATTTTTATAATTACTTATGTCATGTGTATTTTATTTTCTTTTTCTTTTTTCGAAATTTATTGAGTTGGGCCTGGCCCATTATTTTTTTTTTCTGAAGTAATTTAATAAAAATAAAAATAAATTACTTCAGAAAAAAAAAATTTGAAATTAAAACAATAATAATAAAAAAAAGAATCTATTTTATTTATCAAACAAAAATAATAAAAACCTTCATAAATGTATATATCATATCGACTTAGCACTAAAGTAGTTATTTTTTAAGTGGTTAAACAATTTAAAAATTCCAAAACCATTTGGAAAAAAAAAAAAAGAAAATATGGCATTTCACTTGTATCAAATGAAAGTACATACCAATTATTAATAACAAAAGTATAAATGTTAAATTACTTGTTTTTGATAAATTTATCTTTAAAAACAAATAAGTTGACAATATATCTTAAGGTGGAAAGAAAAAAAAAACCAAATATGATATTCAAGTTTCGATTCCTATTTAATTAAGTAAAATTCAGAATTGTTCGGTTCCTATCTACTCTATAAGTCTAGTTTAGTTTATGTGTTTTCTTATAGATATGTACAAGGTTTCATGAAAAATATTAAGGGTTCAATTTAATATCATATGTTTGTAAAAAGGAAAATCAAGATGACGATAATTCTTTGCATTTTAAATGATAAGAAACCTTCCTTCATAAATAATTGAATGACAAATAAATTGTAAATTAAAATAACGAAAAGCTGATAACATCATTATTGAATATATGATCACCTCTCAACGTGGCTTAGTGGTGAACGATGCTCATTTAGCTAGGTAGTGTCCAAGATTTGAGGTGTATAGATATTTAAAAAGAAGTTTGTTTGTTTGTTTTTTTTTTTCCTCTCTTTAAGTGTTACGGTAATGGGCTGGATATCTAATCCCCTAACGGGAGATATCTATTCCCACAACAACGATTATAAAACTCTTCATTCATGTTTGTAAAATACGTATTATTATAGAACTTGAACCCCCACTATTAATGTGAAAAGGGAGGGAGGTGCACTATCACTTGTGCAAAGAAGCGTTAATCACATTTAAAAAAAAATAATAATAAAAAAAATAAATAAAAAAACTTATTTTGCTAAAAATAATAGAAATATAATCAATTTATAATTATGGATTAATATTTTCATTAAAATATACTAGATAAGGGAAAAGGGACAAATTAATTACAATTTTTTTTTTCTTTTTCCATTTGATAAATATCTTCTGCCAATGAAAAAAACATGTTTGTTGATGACCAAGAAAAAAGATTAAATGTTTGCTTGAAATGCTTGTCTAAACCGAACCTATAATTATATGAAATATAGCTACTTGCCATTATTTTATCGATTTATTCTATGAAAGAAACATCCATTGGACCATTAACATAATAAACATATATTCCATCAAATGTTATGATGGAAAGTAATTACTAATTATATGACGGGGAAGAGATGAGGTAATGTGTTTTTGGGTTGCTTTTGCTTGAGAAATAATTATTTATCTCTTAAGTTTTGAGTAAATGGATATTTGGTAAACTTCTTAAAAACAATTTATTTTATATGCTGCTCCTCTAATAATCAGCTTTTGAGAAATTGACGGGGGATTGCATTTAGAAGTTGATTATTGGAGAAGCTGATTTTTTTTTTTACTTAAATTTAATAAAGATGTCTACAATATCTTCACTATTTTAATAAAAGAAAATATTACCCTTATATTTAATAATGATATAATAAAAAAAAAAATTAAAAACTAAAAAAATATAAGAGTTTAACAAATGGTTGCCATTGACGTGGTGGCTATCGCTAGACTCAAGGCCGGAGGAGGATCGGAATTCTTCGGTGACTACGTCGTCGGGGGAAGCTAGCTCCTCCTCCGACAGCTGAGGAGGCGAGTCTCTTCTGTTTCTAATTTTGGAGGAGGTGAGCATTCTCTGTTTCTAGTTTTGGAGGAGGCAAGACGCCTCCTCCATAAAATCTGGAATTGGAGGAGGTGAGATGCCTCATCCGGTGCCGAATGAGGTCCTCATCCGGCAACATCAAATCTGGAATCGATGTCGTCGAAGGAGGTTGATCCTCCTCTAATGTTGGAGGAGGTGTCTCGCCTCCTCCATTTCTAGATTTTATGGAGGAGGCAAGATGCCTCTTTTAGTGTTGGAAGAGGATTGACCTCCTCCAGTGACACCGAATCTAGATTTGGCGTTGCTGGAGGAGGTCGATCCTCTTTCAGCATCGAATGTGGATCTGTCCACCTTTGGCGACTGCAACGTCGGTGTCGTCGATGTCTGACGACGACATTGCCTAAGGTCGACAGTTTCACCTCTAGCATTTTGAAGTTAGAGTTTTTCAATATTTAAATTTTTTAATATTTAATTATTAATGATGAGATAAGGTTGGTCCGGTGGTAAACTCTTCACACCTGTACCACGAGATTGCGGGTTCGAGTTCTCCACCCTCCCAAAAAAAACCCCAACTTTATGTAATAGTGTAAAACTTCAAATATAAATATATATATATATATATATATATAATTATTAATATTTAATATTTTTTATAATTATTTTTTAAATATATAATTATTATACTAAATTACTAATTGATTGATATATATTTTTGACATTTCATCAAATACATTTTTCACCATTTCAAAAGCAAAGCAATTTTAAAATTTAGTGTATAAAACACCAACCCACTTTTTTCTTAAGCTAATTATTTCTTAAGTTAAACAATAAGCGGATTGAGTGACGATATTTGCATTCCTTAAACTGTATGTATACCCCAAATTTATATATTTTTAAAATTCCAACATTACCCTTAAATTATTAACATTTTAATCTAAATAAATTATGTTTTTTTTAACCATTATTTTACTTGTTTAAATTTTCTAATAATTATACTGAATTCAAAAGAAACAACTATTAACATTTTAATCTAAATAAATTATATTTTTTAACCACTATTTTGCTTGTTTAAATTTTCTAATAATTATACTGAATTGAAAAATAAAATAAAATTAAAATACAAGATCATATGAATTTTTCACAGTAAATTCCTAATTACAACCAAGCCTATACCTTTTGACCGGCAAGGGTTGATAGCCTGTCGGTTGGGAGTTGATAGATATCAACTTAGCACGAGATCGACCAAAGGTGTCGACTAGATGGTTGATGGTGCTGGTCGGCCGTTGATATGTCGAATGGGGGCATGCACGTCGATCATTTAGATTGAGTGACAGCTCGACAATAGCATAAATTGCAGAGCTATAGCTTGCTCCAAAGCTTAGAGAGTTGAGCCTCCTTTTGATTGAGGGGGGTTGCTATTTATAGGAGAAAAGAAGTGAGCTAACGGTAATTGGCTCATTTAATAGCATTGATGTAGACGTTACACACTTAATGTATACGTCATAGACTTAATGACGAAAGATTTTCCAACGGGTTGATCTAGTCCCAGTTTGACTTTGACTGATGCAGGTCCCTTATTGGGCTTTTATCCAGTTGTTTTAGCTAAAGCTAGGAATGGTAATGGGTCGGGTTCGGGCGGGTTTGGGAAAAACCAAACCCAAACCCGCGAAAGAAAATGACATCCAAACTCAACCAAGAACCCACGAAATGTAGTGGGTTCGGTTTCACCCACGGATTTTAGCAACATCCAGACCTACCCACGAACCCGTGAACTCTTAAGGATTTTTTGTTCCAAAGTGACTCACTCCTGTGTGCGTAACTCAGTCCGAGTCAAACCTAGTTGTTGACGGCCATGTACGTTAGTTTTCTTCGATCAAATTTAAGAGAAAAAGAAAAAAATAAGAGCAAAAAAAGGCTTTAAAAATGTGTGAGAAGAAGAATATATGAAGAAGATGAGTTTTAATTTTGAAGAGAAAACGAAAAAAATAAAATAAGTTGCAGAGAAAATAAATGAAGAAGATGAGTTTTAATTTTGAAGAGAGAGTGTGTGTGGGTTGAAGATTGAGAAGAGAAGAAGATGAAAAGACCGAAGATAAAAAGAAAAAGAAAAAAATAATGGAAAATATTTTAAAATTTGAAAAGACAAATAATTGGGTCCAACTGTCTATGATATGTTTTGATGTGCCCAATAAAAGACAAAAACAAAATTTAAAAGTAATTACTATAATATTGTTTGTTAAATAATTATTAAATCAAATGGGTTCGTGGGTTCGGGTTTGGTATTTTTTCCACACCCGAACCAATGACGGGTTGAAATTTCGAACCCAAACCCGCCCACGAGTTCTATTATCACATACCAAACCCTCTCCAAGCAGGTTAGGTTTGGGCAGGTCCCACGGATTCGGGTTTAATTGCCATCCTTAGCTTAAGCTCATGATTGTCTATTGAGATTGGTACCCTACTGGGCCTATTGGACTTGACTGTTGAACCATGGGCTTTTTTGGGCTTAGCTTATTAAGTGGGTCTTTTTTGGATTCTTTGAAAAGGCTTATTTAGGGCCTAAGAATTATAAGGCCTGATTATTTGGGCTGACGTATTTTTTACTACTACAAACGTTATTATGGTTTGTAAAAAGAAATGGAAATTTGGGAAGAAAATGATTGGTTTGAGTTGTAAATAACATGAACAAACAATCCATTTATTATAGCTCAAGTTTCATGTTAAAAAGTAAAAAATTGACATGTGTCAAAGTAAGAAGAGAGAGTGGATTGAGAAAGGGTGTGTTGGGAGAGTATATTTAGCATTTCTCAAATAATAATAAAACCGAAAAATTAAAGTCCATGGAAATATAATATATACATAGACTACTAGTTCATTCGAATGTCCTTGCCCATGAGCTCAACAAAACCATATCCTAGTCCAAAAATTAAGAGAAAATTCATTTATATACAATCTAAATAAGTTGATCACTTTATGGCCATGAGTTGTAAAAAATGATCTTGTACTTTAATGCCAACAGGTTCACTTTCTCTATAGTTTTTCACTATCTGTTTCTCTCTCTCAGTGCCGACTATAGGTATAAGCAAGCAAGTCATGTGCTTAGAGCCTAAAAAAAAGGCAAAAAAATAAAATAAAATTAGGGGCCACATTTATTTATAAATTTTGAAGATATTATTAAAAAAAAATTAAAATTGTCGATAAAAATATATTAAAGGGCCTTTTTTTATATTATTTTTATTATTGCTTAGTTATAAGGAAATGTACCTAAAAAAATAGGAATATATTAATAATATTAATAATTATTTATTTAACTAGCAATCATTATAAATGATTATTGAGTATCTACTTTTCAATTATTCTCATTTATGATTATTTAAAAATTACCTATACAAAATCAAATCATTCTCATTTATCTACAACAATTCAAGTACACTTGCAACTCTCTATTTGCTATAATTTGTTTATCTCTTAAAGCTTACAATTTACCCTCTTTTTTGTTTATCTCTTAAAGTTTAAGAGTTACATCACTTACATCTCTACGATTTGCAATATTCTTTAAATCCATTGTTTATATTATCTCTAAAAAGAAATTATAACATTTAAAGGAATATAAATTCAAATTTAAGAATTTAATTTTGTTTTAATTTTGTCTAATTGTATGATAAATTAAGTGGTTAATTTTAATATGATTACTACTTACTAATTGTTGTTGTCTGTCTTATTACTTAAGATATTATATTACAAGAAGCAAATTTTCAATTGCAATATTCTAAATTTAGTTATATATTTCTAATTATATTCTATCGTTAATATTTTAATTTTATTATATTTATAAAATTGGGGCCTATTTTTTTTTTCTCCCTTAGGGTCTCAAAATCTGTTGAGTTGCCCCTGCTCTCTCTCCCCTCGCTTTCTCTATGCACCCTTCTTTTTCCATTTAGATTTTTTCTCTCATCAACGCTCATTTCTAGACAAATCTTGTTTTCCAAAAACCTTACACGATGAATTGAAACTATAAGGCTTCCATTGTGTAAAGTTGTTGTGTTATCCCTTCATATAAGGTTGAAGTTCCATCATGTAAAGTTCTTGTGTTTTCTTCATGTAAGGTTGTTTTGTTATATTTCCGTGTAAGGTTTTTTGGAATTTTATCGGGTAATCAGCAAATACAATTTCTCTCTCTAACTTCCAAAAGTTGGAATCCAACTTCCTCTCTCTTTCTCTACCCTTACTCTCTCTCTATCTCAAGATCTACTTTCTCTCTCCTTTTTTTTTTTGTTATTTTCTTTTTTCTCTCAAAGAAATTCTTACACATTTTTTTTAACATACCTACAGTTACCAGGGGTAAATATGTCCAAAATCATTTCAATTTTATGGCTACTTTTGATTTTTTCCCTTTTTTATTTGTACAACAACAAAAGTATCAGCTGTTTATATAAACAGTTATGGATCGTTTGTTTTTTTATTTGAAGATTGAACAATCCTGAATTTTACTGAAAATTGAATAACGACTGAAACAAGAATTCGAATAACATGTTTTTATTTATTTATTATTATTTTTTTTTATCACCTCTGAATATAATGTCAATTTGCTTATTTTTTTTTTTAAATGTAAAAATGGTTTAAAAATAAGTAATTTGACATTTACATCCTTGTTACTATTAATTGTTATGTATTTTCATTTTATATGATACAAACAACTAAATAAAAATAATTTAACAAATCTTAAACCATTTTTATGTAATAATTGCAATATATTTTCCATGATTGAGATATGATAAATAATTGTTTTAAAAAAAATGATAAATAATGATTTAAAAATGGTTTTGATTTAAAAAAAAAAAATAGAATTGAAGGTTCAAAGATTGTGTTGAAAGTTACAATATGATTAATGGTTTTTTTTTTTTTTTTTGAGATGTTTATTATAAGTAATAGGTTAAAAGAAATAAATTTGTAAAATATAAAATTGTGATAAAATTGGAAATATGTTATCTTTGGTAGGATAATCTTGGAAGAAAATATATTAAATGCAATCCAGTGATTTGGAGTTAAGTTAAAAGTCATGATTTCTTATGTTTTATTTTAAGTTATTTTTTGATATTTTTAAGTTGTTTGACCAATTAAAAAAATAAACAAAACAACTTAATAATTTCAATTCAGACCTATTAAGTTTTAAGAGCAAAAAACAAACGACCCCTTAAGATTAAGATTTAATTTGATGTCATAAGATACATATAATAAAACTCAAAACTCCATATATATATATATATATATACAGTCTTTCTATTATCAGTTCGAACTAACAAAAGTTATATCAGTTCCTTGTATGTGGGCCACTGGATTTAAATACTTTGATTGACAAGTGTATACAGCCAAGTCAAAATATTTAAATCCAGTGGCTCACATGTAAGGAATTGACATAACTTTTGTCAGTTCGAACTAATAATAAAATTTCTGTATATATATATATATATATAAATGTATATCCCAATAATTATACAAATCAATATAAATTCATTCAAATCGATGTAATTTCACGGTGGTCCTTACTGAAATTAAAATAAGAAATCTCTCATGAGAGACTCACTATATATATATATATATATATATATATATAATATTTAAATGTATATATATATATATATATATACGGTCTTTCTATTGTCAGTTCGAACTGATATAAAATATATTAGTTCATTGCATGTGGACCATTGGATTTAAAAGATACTTTGACAAGTGCATGCAGCCAAATCAAAGTATTTAAATATAATGGCCCACATGCAAGTAACTGATATAACTTTTGTCAGTTCGAACTGATAATAGAAAGACTGTATATCAGAAATTCTATTATCAGTTCGAACTGACAAAAGTTATATCAGTTCCTTGCATGTGGGCCACTAGATTTAAATACTTTGACTTAGTTGTATGCATTTGTCAGTCAAATTATTTAAATCCAGTGGCCCACATACAAGGAACTGATATAACTTTTGTCAGTTCAAACTGATAATAGAAATACTATACATATATATAATGCATCAATTGTATATATCAAGTGGCCAAAGCAATTAATTTAAACAAGTTCCAACTTCCAATAATCAAATTAAATTATATCAGGGAGCTGTGGTGGTGGATATAAAATGCATCAATTGTATATATCAAGTGGTCAAAGCAATTAATTTAAACAAGTTCCAACTTCCAATAATCAAATTAAATTATATCAGGGAGCTTTGGTGGTGGATCATTAGTTTTACTGTTGTCATTTATTTTATTTGAAAAAGTAAATGTACATATATTTTTTCTATGGTATACAAAGAAAAAAAAAGACTTTCAACTTTCAAGTTGATGATCGATGAATGTTATATATGGAATTATTTGATGTTTAATTTGAAGAATGATAACAACTGGCATACTAACTATGCCATTGTCCTGTGGAATTTAAGCCAATTCTATGGTTTTCTACCTCTACCTGTCTACCTGTCTGCCTGTCTGCGAAGTTGGTATAATGATGCTGAAATGATGTAGTCAATTAATAATTATTTGCGCAAACCCTTAAATCAGGGCTCCTTTCATGGATTAAACTTTAATAGGTATGTTGTACTAGTAAGATTACAAACACGGTCAGAAATACAACTTTACAAGTATGATTTGGAAAACAATTTCCATTCCAAGATCAATCGTTATAAACACGGTCAAGTATGTAACTTTACAAGCATGACCTGAAATGTAATTTTCATTGAGATCATTCGTTACAAACATGGTCAAGAATGCAACTTTACAAGCACGACCCGTAATGTAACTTCTATTATAGAGGAGTCTCCCCACACTTTTGTGATTTAATTGGTAACTATGAGACTTGGACCCATGCCATAAATGTGAATGGGGAAATACACAACCACTTTTATAAGAATTGATGCACCGAAGAAAATTTTGATACGTATATAGTTTAAGTACCTTTTTTTTTTTTCTTTTTATAAAAAAAATGTTGTAATCTAATATTAATGTTCAAAGTATAAGAAATATATAATTTCATACAAAAATTTATATAATTTCAATTTTGATTCATTTATAAAATTATTTAATAAAAATATAATTAACTACATATATTTTAAGATAATGTTCTATGTGGATATTTTTTAGTCCATCTTAAGTTCATTCGGTGGCCCATTGTGAAGCCCATATACAAGCCAACATTGAGCCCAAATTTGAACCCCAGAATGAAGTCCAAGTGAGACCTTAATCTGAAGCTCCAGTCAACTCAAATCAACATAATCCAAACGGTTTCGTTTTGGATATTATCAAGAGATATCGGATATGAAGGATGAGTCACAGATTGCAATATGAAATGGCTTATTGCTATTGGTCATGGCAGATTACAATTACACGTGGAGATAAGGCTATATATATGAAAGGATAGAGAGAGAGAGTCATTAGATTAATTCATTTCGTTAAAATAGATCTAGGGTTTCCAGAAAATAGCTATCTCTTTCTCTCTTTGTGCTCTTTTGTGTTCTTGAGTGATCTGAGAGATTTCTTGTGAAATCTTTGCAGCTGTGAGTGAGATCTTTGTATTGTGAGAGAGTTCTGTGTCTCTGGTTGTATTATTTCTCTTGAGAGGTTGTATTGTTAACTTGTTGTACTTAATGAAAGTGAGGGTTTTGGGTTTGTTTGTTTAGCAATTACTGATTAGGTTTTCTTTGGGATTTCTGGGTTTATTTGGGTAGTGTTTGGCTTGTAATCAACATCATATAGTGAAGTGAGCCTCTCTGGTTGGCTCAACGTTGATATAGGCCATTTGTGGCTGAACCAAGATAATCCTTGGTGTTCTTTACTCTTCTGCTTCGTTATTTTGCTTCATATTTGTTTATATTTCTTGATCTACTATTTTGGTACTTCCATTTTCTGTTCTTGTACTTGCTTGTGAATCTTACAGGTGGTAAGGTAGTAAAACATGTGTTTTGTGTAAGGTCTATTGTAGACCAATTCACAACAGTGGTATCAGAACTAGAATAGTATTAACGATGGACAAAGAGGATTAGAACCCTCCAGTTGCTGAGGTTTCAGTCTCTGAAGCTTTATCTGGAGAAGAAGATAACAGTGAAGCTGCTAGTAGTCATGAAAAGGTAAGACCTTCTGACTTTGTGGTAATTTTAGTTCAACATATATGACCATGAAATTTGATATAGATAAATTTGATGGCTTTGGGGATTATGGCATATGGAGAAGAAAGGTGAAAGCCCTTCTCTCCCAGCAAAAAATCCTCAAAGCCATTGAAGGCCCAAAAAAAACTGCTTGATAGTTTAACTGTTGAACAAAAATATGATATGTTAGAAATGGCTTTAGGTACAATTACTTTAAATCTATCTAATAATGTACTTAGAGAGGTTAACGATGAAACAACTGCCTGTGATGTTTGGAAGAAGCTTGAAAGCTTGTATCTCACTAAATCCCTAACTAATAAAATTTATCTTAAAGAAAGATTTTTTAGCTTTAAGATGGATGCTAGTAAAGGTCTAGGTCAAAACTTAGATGAGTTCAAGAAAATGACAATTGAATTAGCTAATGCTGGAGATGATGAGAAGTTAAGTGATGAAAATGAGGCCATTATCCTCCTTAACTCTCTGCCTGAATCCTTTAAGGATGTAAAGGCAGCAATCAAGTATGGTAGAACTTCTCTAAGTTTAGAAGAATGTGTCTCAACTCTCAAGTCTAATGACTTAGAGCTTAAGATAGAAAAGATAGACAATGGTGAGAACTTATTTGTTAGGGGTAGACAACCTATGAAGAGTAATAATAATAACTCATTCAATAAGAACAAAAGGTCTCAGTTTAGGAACAAGAATGGCATTAGAAAGTGCTATTACTTTGGAAAATAGGGTCACATTAGGAAGTATTGTTATGAGCTTAAAGAGAAAAATCAAGAAAAGACCCATAGTGATGGTGATGCAGCTACAGCATATAAATCATTTGTACCTAGTGAGGTCTTAACTGCTAGCACTGAGGACATTAAGACTGAGTGGATCTTTGACTCAGGTTGTTCCTTTCATATGTGTCTTAGGAGAGAGTGGTTCACAAAGTTCCAAGAACTCAGTGGAGGGAGTGTGCTAATGGGTAATAACCAGTAGTGTTTGATTGAGGGAATAGGTTTTGTTTCTGTTAGAATGTATGATAGGATGGTGAGAACCCTAAAAGATGTTAGGTATGTGCCTAACTTAAAGAAAAACATAATTTCTCCTGGTATCCTAGATAAGGAAAGGTATTGCTATAAGGCTGAGAAAGGGGTCTTAAAAGCTTCAAGAGGCTTTCTAGTCATTCTAAAAGGTGACAAGAGAAATGGTCTCTATGTTTTGAGAGGTGAAACTGTCACTGACAATGTTGCTAATGTGGCAGCTAAAAACAGTGACAAAGGAGTCTTATGGCATTTAAGACTAAGCCATATGAGAGAGAGAGGTTTGCTAGAGTTAAGCAAGATTGGTCTCCTAGGTGGGGATTAAGTTGCTAAGTTAGAATTCTATTAGAATTGTGTCTTATGTAAGCAACATAGGCATAGTTTAACCTCTGCCTAGCACACCACCAAACAAATCCTTGAGTATGTTCACTTGGATTTGTGGGGCTAGCCAAGGTTTCCACTCATGGTGGTAATCATTATTTTCTATCCTTGGTTGATGACCACTCTAGAAAAGTATGGATCTATCTTTTGAAAACCAAGGACCAAGCCTTTGACAGTTTTAAGGCTTGGAAGAAGTTGGTTAAAAACCAAACTTCTAAGAAAGTCAAAACCTTTAGAACCGACAATGGTTTAGAATTTTGTAAAACCTTTAGAACCGACAATGGTTTAGAATTTTGTAATGAAGAATTTAATAAGTTATGTAGTGATGAAGGGATTCAAAGGCATATGATTGTTAGGTATACCCTACAAGAAAATGGAATTGCTGAAATGATGAATAGAACCATTTTAGACAAGGTTAGGTGTCTTTTGATTGGCTCGGGTTTTAGCCAAAGTTTTTATGGAGAGGCTGTCTTAATAGCAACCTATTTGATAAATAGGTCTTCTTTTACTGCCATTAGCTTTAAAACTCCTGAAGAAATGTGGATTGGGAGGCCACCCAGTTTTAAACACTTGAGAGTGTTTGGATGTGTATGTTATGCATATCAATCTAAAGGAAAGTTAGAGCCTAGGTCTATTAGAGAAGTTTTCTTAGGTTATCCTTTAGGTGTTAAGGGTTATAAGCTGTGGGTTAGGGATCAAAATGGGTATAAGGTCATTATTAGCAAAGATGTGTTTTTGATGAGTCCATTATGCCTTGTAAGGACAAGGACTAGCCAACTGAATCCTTACCAGATCCCTTAAAGGATGATGGAAATAGGATTTAGGTGGAAGTTGGCAGCCCACCACATGGTCTAGTTCAAGTTTAGGCTAATCCTATTGAGGATGAGAGGGCCACCCATTCTGATGGTTCTCATTAGGTGGAATAGAGTCAGAATTAGCTAGAGACTAATGAGTCTCTAGCTGATTACAAGCTGGTTAGAGATAAGGTTAGAAGAGTGAAGATTTTTTGTATCGATTTTATATATTCAAATAGTTACAAATGGCATATATATACAAGAGAAGTTTCCCTACTTAGCCTACAATTATGCCTACAATTAAGACTGTAAATGCTAACTAATTAATTCTTAACATTTAGCTAATCAATTAGTCAAATAACAATTAATTTACAAGTCCACGGTTATAGGAAATTAATTCCTAGAAATCCTCCTAAGATTTTACTTCTAGAATTACTCCTTAGTCAACATTTTCCAACACTCTCCCTCAAGCTGGTTGAAAAATGTCTTCTAAGGTTAGCTTGCAACATAACTTGTCAAATTACTTCTTTGGTAAGCCTTTCTTGAGGATGTCTGCCACTTGTTCTGTGGTAGGTAGATAGGGCATACAGATATATCTATTATCTATCTTTTCTTTGATGAAGTACTTGTCTATCTCCATATGTTTGATTCTATCATGTAGAACCGGATTGTGAGCTATGACAATTGCTGACTTGTTGTCATAATATAGCTTCACGAGAGAGAAAACCTGAACTTTTAAGTCTTCAAGAAGCCTTTTGAACCAGATTACTTCACAAATTCCAAGGGCAACTGCTCTAAATTCTGCCTCGGCACTACTCCTTGTTACAACCCCATGTTTCTTACTTTGCCAAGTCACCAAGTTTCCTCCAACAAAGGTACAGTAGCCAGATTTAGATCTCCTATCTGTTACATTACTAGCCCAATTCGCATATGTGTAAACTTTAACCTGAAAATGACCCCAGTTAGCAAATAGTAGTCCTTTCCTAGGTATCCCTTTTAGATATCTCATGATTCTTAAAGCTACCTCATTGTGTTATGC
Organism: Acer saccharum; assembly: GCA_030490815.1. Taxonomy (NCBI): domain Eukaryota; kingdom Viridiplantae; phylum Streptophyta; class Magnoliopsida; order Sapindales; family Sapindaceae; genus Acer; species Acer saccharum. Next base: position 18,654,532 of record CM059876.1, on the reverse strand, counting down.
TCTTGGTGAATGCATGAATTGACTCACCATGTTGACTGCGAATGAGATGTCAGGTTGAGTGTGAGCTAAGTAGATCAGTTTCCCCACTAACCTCTGATATTGTTCACAGTCTACTTGACTCTCTGGTTTTGCGGCCTCAAGTTTCAGATTTGGTTATATTGGAGTTTTTATAGCCCTGCAGCCTGTCATCCTGGTCTCTCCCAATAAATCTAGGATGTACTTTCACTGAGAAACAAAGATCCCCCTTTTGGACCTAGCAAACTCCAATCCCAAAAAATACTTTAAGTTGCCTAGATCTTTGACTTCAAATTCTTGAGCTAGCAATTGTTTTAGTCTTCCTATTTCCCTAATATCATCACCGGTCATGATGATGTCATCTGCATAGACAATTAGAATAGCCTTCTTACCTCCACTCGAATGTTTAAAGAAGAGTGTATGGTCTCCTTGGCTTTAGTTGTACCCGAATCTTCTCACAACCTTTCCAAACTTTTCGAACCAGGCTCTTGGTGACTGTTTCAATCCATACAAGGATTTTACTAGCCTACACACTTTACCATTATTGAATTCTCCCTCAAACCCAAGTGAAGGTCCATGAATACCTTTTCTTCTAGATTGCCATTCAAAAAACATTTTTTATATCCAACTAGTGTAAGGACCAGTCTAGATTTACTACTATATATAGGAGAATTTGGATGGTGTTGATCTTGCCCATGGATGCAAAAATCTCCTGGTAGTCGAGGCCATAGGTTTGAGTAAACCCCTTGGCAACAAGGAGAGCTTTGTGTCTTTCTAAGGATCCATCACTCTACATTTATTTGTGAAAACCCACTTACATCCCACAGTTTTCTTCCCTTTTGCTAACTCGTCAACAACCCAGATTTTATTTTTGGCTAGTGTATTCATCTCTTCCATAACAGCTTCCTTCCAGTTCAGGTGTCCTAGGGCTTCTTGTATGTTCCTAGGGATGACTAGGTGGGAAATTTTTGAAGCAAAGGCTTTGTAATTTTCAGATAGTTTATGATAGGATAGGTATTTGGCTATATGATGTATGGTACATTTCTGGACACCTTTCCTATTAGTTATGAGAATGTCAAGGTCAGAAAAGACATTGGGTTAAGAAGTAGAAGGAAGATGAGTGATAGAGATAGGTTGAGAATCATAAGTATTACCTGGTACACTGCGAGTTTAAATTGCGAGTATGTACTCGCAGATTTAACTCGCAGCCCATCCCCAGATGACACTACGAAGACCGTCCTGCGAGTAAGAACCAGTAGAAAAGAACTGCGACATACTAACTGCGAGAACAATGTCGCAGAACACAACTCGCAAATCACCTCCAGAAGGAACTAGCAAACGAACCAAATATTTTTCGACGACGTCCATCCTACTAACACGTTCTAGCAGTTCAACCTAAAGTGACGATCTGCGACATCAGGCTGTGAGTATGAACTTGTAGATTTTGGTCACAGAAGCGAAATCCACCTCAGCTTTAAAGTGACCGACCTCCAATCTTACCCTCTACTATATAAATTTATTTTACTTTTGTAAATGTGTGTTGTGTTATGGTTAGAAGTAAAAAGAAGTAGAAATATCTTTGCACAACCACTCTCTTTAGATAAGCACTTTTAAATTAAACACTTTAGTTTTAAGGATATTCTAGATCTATCTCCAAGATCAAGGAAGGTTTTGTTGAGCAAGCAAGGGGAAGCATCAAGATCATCATGATCTTTCTTTCTCTTTCTCTTTCCTTTCCTTGTCTTTATTTAATTATGAGTAGCTAAATCCTTTTGTTGGGGATTCAATGATTGTAAATATTTGAACACTCCTTGAAATGATTCAATCTATCTTTTAGATCCATTGAGTTTGCACTTATGCTTAAATTACATTCATGTTGTATGTTGAGTAGGAACTTTACTATAATTTACAAGCATGATATTTGTGCATGAAAAGTAGATCTATATCTTTGTTGAACAAACTTGGTTGGATTTCACTTGAAACTCTATGAGAGGTTAATTAAGTCTTGACTAACCTAGATCTAGGTTTGAACAAATTGATAAAAAGGGCATTAGATACTTTTAACCCTTCCTCTTTAACATGGATTTAAATTGATAGTAATTGGATTATGAGGTGATTAGTAACATTTTATATCATTGTTTCCTTAACATCTTTCTAGAACGTTAAAATCTAGTTGTACCTTAGTTTTTAAATCATCTTAGATTAACCATTAGTGAGATTTTCTAAAGCAATTAGATAACCTACATTTTCCTCGTGGGAACGATAACTTTTACTTGTGTCCGCTATACTCGACAGTGATCCGTACACTTGCGGAGGGTTGTAGACTCGCGCACTCGTCTTTCATTTTATTTGTGTGTACCGTTAGTAGTCTTTAGAGGTATGCTCTGAGTGTATCAGTTTCCAGAAAATAAGGGGCCGTTTGGTAACGTTTTCGTTTTTCAGTTTTTGTTTTCTTGTAATCTGAAGTTTTTGAAAAACTGATTTTTGGATTTTTCGAATTCGAAAACGCGTTTGGTAGCAATGGTTGAAAACGATATTCGGAGAATCAAAACATAAAAAATGTGTTTAGTATAATATTTTTAAAATCTTTTTTAAAAGATTAATATTATAAATAATGAAAAAGTGATATTAAAATAATTAAACATTAAAACTAAAAAAAAATTAAAATTAAATAATAAATAAATTTAATTTTCATCATCAAACCTATCGAAATCATCATCTTTTTGATATAGATCCATGAAGATCCAAAAGATGGATTTGGTTTGAGTAAATTTTATTGCTAAAAAAAAGTTTTCAAGAATACTGAAAACAACAAATTGTTGTTCTTAGAGTTCTCAATTTTTTGTTCATTAAAACTGAAAACTGTTCTCAATGTTTTATAAAACAGTTTTTTGAAATCAATTACCAAACGGGTTTTTCCTGTTTTTGTGACTCAGAAAACAAAAAACAGTTTCTGAAAACGTTAACAAACGCGCCCTAACTCTCTCTTTCTCTCTTTGTGCTCTTTTTTGTTCTTGAGCGATCTGAGAGATTTCTTATGAAATCTTTGCATCTGTGAGTGAGATCTTTGTATTGTAAGAGAGTTTTGTGTTTCTGGCTGATTAGGTTTTCTTTGGGATTTATGGGTTTATTTGGGTAGTGTTTGGCTCGTAATCAACATCATATAGTGAAGTGAGCCTCTCTGGTTGGCTCAACGTGGATGTAGGCCGTTTGTGGCTGAACCACGATAATCCTTGTTTTTCTTTATTTTTCTGCCTCGTTATTTTCCTTCATATTTGTTTATATTTCTTGATTTGCTATTTTGGCACTTCCATTTTCTGTTCTTGTACTTGCTTGTGAATCTTGTAGGTGGTAAGGTAGTAAAACATGTGTTTTGTGTAAGGTCTGTTGTAGACCAATTCACAACATTCTATAATTTTGTTTTTAAAAAATCAAATTCCATGTGAATTGCAAATCTATTAATCATATATATATATATATATATATATACACGTTCTATTTATTTTTGAACCATTTAAATGGTGATGCATTCAAAAAAGGGAAGCTATATTGCAGTTCAAATTGATGCTACTGCATACAATTCTAGACTTTTTTTGTGCCAACATTCTCTTATTGGTCGTCTTATTCTCTCCAAGGTTGATATACCTTGAAAACATGATGAACTAAAGGTCAGATTACAATCAATTTGGAAGCCTAAAGCTAGTTGGAAACTTATCTCCTTAGGTCGGGGATACTATCAAATTCTCCTCAACTCTGTTGAAGATAAATCAAAGATTTGGGGCATGAGACCAATGATCTTAAAATCGGGCATTCTTCATCTCCAGCCTTGGGTTCAAGAATTTAACCCGAAACTACAAAGAACTACCAATTCTCAAAATTGGGTTCGCTTTCATGGTTTGTGCTTGGAGCATTGGCATCCTAAGATACTCTCGGATTTGGCTTGTTCAATTGGCATTCCATTGAAATTTAATAGGACCACAATGGAGGGTGAGCTTGGCCACTTTGCAAGGGTGCTGATTGATGTAGATCTCTTTAGCGATCTCCCTACTTCTCTTTTGATTGAACGGGAGGGACTGAGCTACTTTATTCAGGTTGAATATGAAAAACTTCCCTCTTTCTATACAACATGCTCCTCTATAGGTCACTTGCCTTCCACTTATCACTGGAACAATCAAAACAAGTCTCCCTGCGATAATCGATCCGATAAGTCGGAGATGCTTCCAATGACAACAATGAGCAGGTTGTTTTAAAGGAAACCAATAATTTCCAAAGGCATGGAAGATCCAAATCTAGGATGGTTTATTGTCCTATCTTTTGTAAGGTTCACTATTTGTATTGGCTTGATTCCATTGCAAAACACTCTATGATTGTATTAGTTGTTGCTTAGGACATTATTTGAAGAAAGGAAGCTCAAAGAGTGAAGAGCAACATCTCGTGCAAAAGTCGTCTTCAAGAGGTGAAAATCGTCAAAGGTAAAACTTGACTTCCACCCTCTTGCAAGGCGTTAGCGCACACACACACAATTCATACATGTGTGTCCCTGCATCGTGGTTCAAACATTTGGTATAACACATTCACACACTTCATAGCATGCTCATGCATTGATCTTGTATTGACAAACATTGTGAAATTGCATGCTTTATGACTATCTCTTTGATATGGCATGTTTGTGTGAATATGTGTTTATTTGTTTTCGTATTTTGTGTTTAGGACTTGAACATGTTCTTATTTAATGCCTTATCGAGTTCCGGTCGTTTCGGTTACTCTCTCATAAGGTTTCGAGTCCAAACAAGTTGACTATGCTACTTTTCGTTCTCATTTGTTGTGTTGATTTCATCATCGGATTCCGAGATGATTTCTCAACCATTTTTCAAAGTTGAGTAGTCGTAGTCGTAGTCGTGCGTGAGGGAGTCACGGTTCGTAATCCGAAAACGGATTCGAAATCAGAGGTCGGATGCTCAAGATATGGGGCAACGAACCGAGGGAGCGCGCGAGAGGTGGGCAAACCACGTGTGGCCACTTGGCCAGCCCGTGTGGGAGGCCGTGGGCCCCACGGGCAAGGGAGGGAGCCTTCTGCTCCCATGGGCCCCACGCGCCCCCCACGGGGTGCTGACGTGGCACCACGTGATTTGCTCGGAAATCTTCTCCTTTTCCCTCCTTTTAATCAAACCTCCTTCCCTCCATCACTAATGCAAATTTTTTGAAGAACACTCAAATCCCGCATCAGTTTTTCAACAATTTTTGCTTACTTGTTTTGATCATATCTCTCTCATACGAACTCGAAATCATTCGATTCAAAAACCAAAATTGTTGGTCTCGAAGAGAGCTACAAACCCCAAGCATTTCCAGAGGCAGTTGACTTCGGCATTTTTCTCAGCTGGTCAATTTTCAGTCCGTGGTCAGTTCTTGATTTTCAACTTCTTCTTTTTCAATTTCATTTTTGATCAACTATTGATTCTTTCCATTTGATTGATGAAATTTGTTAAGAAGTATGTTAGATCACATGCTAGGGTTATTTGATCATTTGTTAATTGAGTTTTAGCTTTGTAATGTGTTTTGAACATATTTGTGCTAAACTTGATTTATCATGAAATTGATTCTAGAAAACATATATGTGATGTGCTTCATGTTATTTTCTATGTTTTATTTCATGATCTAAGAACTAGGTTTTTAGTGTGCTAAATTGAATATTGATACCTTTGTTCTTATTGTTTTGCATGTTTTGATTTCTAGATAACTTTTGTGATTGAGTGTTGAAATCATATTCTAGACTATCATTAAACATGTACATTTTGCTTGATTGATCATCTAGCTTAATTTGTTTGTGCTTGCATCATTTGCATCACTTTAGATCATAGCCTTGCATTAGGTTGAAGTCTCTAGCAAAGTGAGTGAAGCTTTGTGGATAGAGCAAGGGAGCCTTGATTAGAGTCGGGAGGACTCGGATAATCAAGCAAGGAAGTCTTGTCTAGGGTCGGGAGGATCCGGATAGGCAAGCAAGAAATCTTCCTAGAGACGTGAGCGTCTTGGATAGGAAGTTGCTTCCTAGAGGTGTAGGACACATCTCGGATAGGGAGTAGGCTAGGTGGTTCACTAGGCCCGAGGGTAGACTAGGAGTTGATAGCTTGAGCGGATATCATGAGTTGGTAGCTTGAGTGTGTAAGTCCTTTTCATCATAGTGAATTGCTTCGCCGGTGGTTGTAGTATCAACCCGTGGATGTTTCCTCATTGAGGTTTTACCACGTTAAAATCATTGTGTTTAATTTTGCTTTACTTTCCTTTATCTTCCATATATTACATTGATTGCACTTCTTGTAATTTGATTAACTCTTGTCTTAGTTAATCCAATTCATTTGCTAAATCTATTCAAATGTGCATTTGTCTTGTAATTTTCCGCATTAATTTTTGATTGGAAGAATTTGGAGCCTATACCTATTCACCCCCCCTCTAGGTATATTTCACTACTACATTGAGGGAAATTTCATCTTTAAAACCACTTATGTAGTTCCTCTTAAAAATGTGTTTGATACTCTTAATGACATCTCTAAGCCTTCTTTGCATAAGGATGCTCATGAGGTCAACAATGATGATAAACCCGTGGAGGAGGTTCAAGTTGATTCTTCGGCTATTGGGAAGGTTTCTAGTGGTTCTGAGAAGACTAGTTTGAAAGCTTCCAATATTTTGTCTTCCCTTGAGATTGTTGCTTTCTCCTTAAGCGAGCTCGAAGTTGTGGAGGTTGGTTCTTCTAACTCTAATCTTGTTAAAACTATGGATGCTACCAAGGCCTCCAATATGATTTCCTTTAATATGAATGATGATGCTTCTACGAGGCAACATACTGGTCCTATTATTCTCCATAATTCCACCCCTATTTTGATCTCTAATACTGGCCCCATGGGGTTAGATTTGCAAGACCGACATTCGTTTAAGGACAATACTTCAGTTGATGTTGGAACCTCTAACTCCAACTCGTTAAACAACTTCTCAGGGAAGGATGATAAGTATGTGGAAGCTCAGGATCTAATTAATCCTGACAATAATTGGATTCCCGTGGTGACAAAATCGAATAGAAGAGTGAAACCAACTTTCAAGACTTTATTTAATTTCAAGTCTCAATTGAGTAAGGGAAGTTCTAAGCACCTCCCTGTTGCTGAGACTAAGATTTACCCTGATTCTGCAACTTCATTGGCTCATGCAGAATTACATCGTGTTGCTATTTCTAATTGGGCCGCATCGTTTGAGGTAGAAGGGAATGGTTAATTTTATGCCTTTGGGTTCAAATTTCCCTACCTTCTGTTGAGGTATGTGTACCTTTTTAGATTATTGTTTTAGGGCTTACACGCCACTTTGCTTTCGCTTTTCTTTTTCTTTTCTTTTGTTTTCTTTTTTATTATATTTTAATAATATAGTCCGCTTAACAATATATATATATATACATATATATATATATACAATGCATCAATTGTATATATCAAGTGGCCAAAGCAATTAATTTAAACAAGTTCCAACTTCCAATAATCAAATTAAATTATATCAGGGAGCAGTGGTGGTGGATCATTAGTTTTACGGTTGTCATCTATTTTATTTAAAATTGAAAATATAGATATTTTTTTTTTCTATGGCATACAAAGAAAAAAAAAAAAAGACTTTCAACTTTCAAGTTGATGACACTACAAAAAAAAAGGGCTATTGGGACGATTTTTTTTCGTCCCAATAGCCCAAAAACGTCCCAATAGGTCTATTGGGACGAATTTTATTCGTCTCAAATTCCGTCGCCTCAGGTGGGTCGCAATAGCTTCTTTGGGACGAAAATTGAAATTTATCCCTTAAAACTACCTATAGGGACGATTTTTGTTCGTCCCAATTGATAAGGTATAGGGACGAAAATATTCGTCCCAATAGACAACTTGTAGGGACGAATTGTATTTTTGTCCCCTTTGACAACCTGTAGGAACGAAATATTTCGTCCCTTTAGGTATCCTATAGGGACGAAATTTTAAAAAATATATATATATTTGTTGCCTCAGCCACCCACCCACGCACCACCCGCACACCCCCACTGACCCACCAGCCACCCACACAAATCAATTTTAATTGTTGTCCTCAAGGTGAGGAGAACCCTGCACACACACGCACCCACCCACACACGCCCAACCACTTTGCCGCTCCTTTGTTTGTGATAACAAAAGCATAATGTTTATATATAACCTCTACTTCTTATTAATTTTTTATTGATTATTTTTCGATCAAAATTTTATTTGTAGATTGATTCCACTAATTTAAATTTTATTTTTATATGATAAACAAATTAATATTAAAAAACATTTATTATAACATTTAATTAAACTATTTTGTTCAAATCATATATTGTCAGATCAAAGGGTCAATTGTTAATCGTACTCGGAATTAAACATGACTCCGGTTCCGGCTCTCGATTTGGAACCAACGGTTTCGATTTCTGATTCGGGTTTATAAAATACTCGAAGAATAAAATGAAAATGCTCAATAATGGAAGATTCAAAACCAAAAAAATCTCCGTAGTGCCACTAAACTAATTATCCAATGATGTTCAACATCCATTGGAGATCTGTTAAACAAACCTCTATGAAGAAGATGAAAGAATAATAAAAAAATAAAAAAATAGAAACTTCAAAGTAAGAGAATGTGTGTAAAGTAAGGACATTTTTGTTCGTTCACGATAATAGGTGTCTTTTAAACTTAAGTTATTAAAGTGGTGACTTTCTTACAAAAACACTTTAAAAATGTGGCATTTTCCATCATTTTCAAGTTTCGATTTTTGATTCAGAACCAACGGTTTCGGTTTCGATAGTTCGGTTCCGGTTCCAACGGTTTAGTTCATTTTTAAAAAAATAATAGAAAATCTTTCAAAAATAATAGTTATTGATCCTTATGAAGAACTTATTAGGAAAAAACAAAATTCATCTCGATAGATAACCACTTTGGACGAATAAAATGATCCATATTGCTTCATTTTCTAATTTATATGGTAATTTAATTATTAATCTATCTTTAAGGAAAAAACTTCAAAAAAATAAATGAAGAATTTTCAACAAAATTAATTAATTATTATAATTTTAAATAAAAAGAAAACCTTTTGGGACGAAATAAATTTCGTCCCAATAGGCCCTATGATATCTATTGGGACGAAAGAAATTTGTCCCTAAAGGTCAACAAAATTTATTAAGCATTATAATTTTAAATAAAAAGAAAACCTATTGGGACGAAATAAATTCGTCCCAATAGGCTGTCTATTGGGACGAATTATGTATTTCGTCCCAATAGAAATCCTATTGGGATGAAAATAATTCGTCCCTAAAGGTCAACAAAATTTATTAAGTATTATAATTTTAAATAAAAAGAAAACCTATTGGGACGAATTATTTCGTCCCAATAGGCAGTCTATTGGGATGAATTATGTATTTCGTCCCAATAGAAATCCTATTGGGACGAAAATAATTCGACCCTAAAAGCCTTACCACATTAGACAAAAATTGTCCCAATAGACATTCTATTGGGATGAAATAAATATTCGTCCCAATAGAATGTCTATTGGGACGAATTATGTCCAAGATGGTAAGACCTTTAGGGACGAACTTGTTTTCGTCCCAATAGGATGTTTATTGGGACGAAATATAGAATTCGTCCCAATAGACCTCCTATTGGAACGAAAAAAAAACGTCCCAATAGATTTTCGTCCCAATAGGTCTTTTTTCTTGTAGTGTGATCGATGAATGTTATATATAGAATTATTTGATGTTTAATTTGAAGAATGTTAACAATTGGCATATTATCTATGCCATTGTCCTGTGGAATTTATGCCAATTCTATGGTCTTCTACCTCTACGTGTCTGCCTATATGGGAAGTTGGTATAATGATGCAGAAATGATGGAGTCAATAATTATTTGCGCATACACTTAAATCAGGGCTCCTTTCATGGATTAAACTTTAATAGGTACATTGTAATAGCAGGATTATAGACACGGTCAAAAATACAACTTTACAAGTATGATTCAGAATACAACTTCCATATTGAGATCAAAAGTTACAAACACGGCCAAGTATGTAACTTTACAAGTTTGACCTGAAATGTAACTTCCACTGAGATCATTCGTTACAAACATGATCGAGAATACAACTTTACAAGCACGATAATGTAACTTCTATTACAGGGGAGGAGTCTCCCCATAGATTTGCGATTTAATTGGTAACTATGAGACTTTTTTTTTTTTTTTTTTTTTTTTTTTGACAATATCTATTAATCTGGGACCAGATTTTTTTTTTAAAGATTTTGTCATTAGTAGGATTTGAGCCATTGACCTGCTGACCTGGGAGTCATTTGCCCAAGCCCCAAGCTCCAAGCTCCAAACTTGTCCATCTACCAGCTAAACTACACCCCTGTTGGCGTAACTATGAGACTTGAACCCTTGCGGTCATGCCATATATGTGAAAGGAGAAATGCACAACCACTTTTATAAGAATTGATGTGGTGAAGAAAATTTTGATACATATATAGTTTGAGTACCTTTTTTTTTATTTTTTTTTTTATTTTTTTAATTTTAAAATGTTGTAATCTAATATTAATGTTTCAAAGTATAAGAAATATATAATTTCATAATGAAATATATAATTTCATAATAAAAAATATATAGTTTTTTAATTTTGATTCATTTATAAAATTATTTAAAAAAATATAATTAACTATATATATTTTTAGATAATGTTCTATAATTTTTAAAAAATAAAAATAAATTCCATGTGAATTGCAAAACAATTAATCATATATATACGTTCCATTTATTTTTGAACCATTTAAATGTTCCCATTTTTCTTGATATTATGTACAAAAAAGATTTTTTTTTTTCTTTTCAAATAATACGTTTTCCTCATATAGTAAAACGACTATGATAATCATTAAAAAATTCAGTCAATTTAATTAACTTGCGTTGTAGCACATTCACAATTTTAACTCATTTAAAAACTTGAATAATCGGGAGTCGTGAGGACTGAGGAACATGGGTTGTGAGTTCTTGGAACAATTTTGAATATATAATGAGTATTTTCTATTCCTTTTTGGAGATGAATTTGAAAATAGCAACATGTTGTACTTCTCCATTGCTACCGAAGGAAAAAAAGAAGAAGAAAGAAGAAAAATGAGATATTAATGTTCGCATCTCACTTACCCGTAGACTGAAATAATGTTTTTACTGATAATTTATTCATAAACATAAATAGAACTAAATTAATTAGAAAATAATTCACATGTATATGTATTTTTGCTATATATATAGTTCAACATTTGGATCGGAGTTTCTTTGATACATGCATGCAGATATACATATACCTCTGTATTTTATTTCCGTATGAACTTAGGTAAATTAGTTATTTCGATTTCTGAATTCATCCAAATCACGAAACCAAATAATTCAAATTATAAAACCAATGGTTTAAATTATATACACCATTGGATTTAAATCAGGAATTGTATTGTTAATGGATAGTTATGAGAGAAATAGTTAGTTTCTTTTTGTTTTAATATCCTTAATTTATAAACACCATTTGATTGAAATTTAAAGATTAAAAATTGACAAAACAACCATATAATGAAGTATAGTAGCTGAACCCATTATTATATATACATAACTAATTTAACACGAGATTCCACACTATTTAGCAATAAGATTTTATACCATGTAAAAGTTATACATGACATTTCACCTCTGTAACATTTGACAACTAATTTTTAAGCAATGCCAGTGTCCACGTCTATCAGTGCGAAGGCCAGTACCACAGCCTATGCCGGTGCCGCAGAAGACTGATTGGAGTAGTGGGCTGTTTGATTGCATGGATGACCCAATGAATAGTAATTCTCTCCCTCCAAAATTTTCAAAGCTTTTCAAATTCAACACTCTAAAATGTGAATGGATATACTTAATTATGTACTCTTTTGGGGGGCAGCTCTGATAACAGCTTTCTTCCCGTGCCGCCATGCGTGACGTTCGGCCAGGTTGCAGAGATCATCGATGAAGGACATACCTGTAAGTTTGATATTGTATACTATTATACATGTCGGTGTGTACAGATGAGAAAAGGACTATGTATGCATATATATATATATATATATATAACATTTAATTGCTTATAAAAATTATCTCTTTTGGATCTATTTGTTCTAAAAATATTCATGATGTATATATGAGTTTGGTTTTTATGTTTGTAGCTTGTGGAATGCTGTTTGGGGCGATTTGGTTCTTCATAGTGTTGCCATTTATATTGTCATGCACGTACAGGACTAAGCTCCGCAGCAAGTTTGGGCTTCCGGAGTTTCCGGCACCGGATTGGATCGCTCACTTCTTTTGTGAATGGTGTGCTCTTTGTCAAGAGTATAGGGAGCTTCAATCTAGAGGCTTGGATCCTTCCATTGGTAAGTTATTGAAGAAAAACAATTTTATGTATTATTTTTCTTAATTCATTCGTATAGCCATAAGGAAAAATATATACTAGTAAACAGCTTATTTTACAGCTAATAATTAAGAGGTGATTTCCTTTCATAATTGAGGACAATCACAATTCCTACAAAACAGGAAATAAACAATATTTACATTAAACTAAAAACAAAAACCGGTCATTGACTAAATCTCCTAGAATAGGAAACCAATCAATCACTCTAACTTTCTAGGAAACCAATCAATCACCTTAACTCACGAAATTCTACACACCATGTGTGTTTGATGATCCGTCTACATGTAATTTCCATTGGAATTTAGTAGTCTGTTCATCTTCCATTACCCTTCTTACCTCGGCATCTGGTTCGGTGAATTTCGCTATAAAGTCGGATACCGCCTGCCCTTTGATTGCCGCTTTTGGTGTGTATCTGATATCATATTCGCTGAGTTCCACGGCCCATTTAGTCAGCCTTCCCGACACCTCTGGCTTTTGAAGAACGAGTTTCAGTGGGCAGTCTGTATACACCTCTATTGTATGCGCTTGGAAATATGGCCTCAATTTCCTGGCTGATGTGATCAGAGCTAACGCTATTTTTTCTGCCGGCGAATACCTGGTTTCTGCCGGTAACAATGCTTTGCTTGTGTAGTACACTGGCTTTTGTATTCCTTCCTCTAGTCGGATCAACATCGAACTTGTCGCCACTTCTATGACCGAGAGGTATAAGTACAATGTTTCTCTCACCACCGGTTTTGAAAGGATGGGTGCTCTCCCCAAATACTCTTTCAATTTCTGAAAGGCTTCTTCACATTCTGTACTCCATTTGAGCCCTTTCCCCTTTTTTATTGCTTTAAAGAATGGAGCGCATTTGTCTGTTGACTTGGCTATAAACCGGTTGAGTGACGCAAGGCATCCCGTTAGCCTTTGCACATCTTTCAGTGTCTTTGGTGAAGCCATTCCTTCTAATGCTTTGATCTTCTCGGGATTTACTTCAATTCCCCTCTAGTGTACCTGAAAACCTAGAAACCTTCCCGAAGGTACCCCGAACACACATTTGCTTGGGTTGAGCTTCATTTGATACTTCCTTAGGACGTCAAAGGTTTCCTTCAAATCTTCCGTGTGTTTTTCTGCTGTGGTGCTCTTGGTCAACATATCATCCACGTAAACCTCCATGTTTTTCCCAATCTGCCGAGCGAATATCCTGTTCACCAACCTCTGGTACGTTGCCCCGGCGTTTTTCAATCCGAATGGCATCACTTTGTAGCAATACAGGCCCTGGTCCGTGGTAAACGATGTCTTTTCCTTGTCTGCCTTGTTCATCCGGATCTGATTGTATCCCGAGTAGGCGTCCATGAAACTCAGCAATTCGTGTCCTGCTGTTGCATCTACCAACTGGTTGATCCTCGACAGTGGGAAACTATCTTTTGGGCAAGCTTTGTTCAAGTCTGTGAAGTCTACGCACATCCTCCATTGTTTGTTCTTTTTCTTGACCAACACTACATTGGCTACCCATTCCGGATACTTGACTTCCCTTATCGACCCTGCGGAAAGCAGCTTCTCCACTTCTTTCTTGATTGCGACGCTTCTTTCTGGATTGAATAATCTCCTCTTTTGTACCACTGGTCGGAACTCTGGGTTGATGGAAAGATGATGTGAAATCACCCTCGGGTCTACCCCCAGCATATCTTCATGACTCCAAGCGAAAACATCCTTATAGTCTCTTAGCAGCGTAACAAGTTGGGTTTTGACATGTACGCTCAAACTTGCCCCTACCTTCACCGTCCTACTCGGATCTTCTGGATCTAGTGCCACCTCTTGGGTCGGCTCGTCTTTCCTATCCTCCGGTTCTTCTCTGGGATCCAACTCAAAATCTTTCGGCACTTCTGCCTGCTCTTCAGGTTCTCCAGCCGTTTGTTGGGCCGTTACTGTGTATACTTGGTGTACCTCCCTATCTTTATACACTGACAAGTTTGCTCTTCGGGCCATCTCTTGTGACCCTTTGACCACTCCAACGCCATATACGGTCAGGAATTTCATCATGAGGGCATAAGTTGCTGTCACCGCCTTGGCTTTATTCAAAAATGGTCGGCCCAATAAAGCGTTGTACGGCCAGTTTTATGTATCTACCACCACGAAGTCGAGCAGCACTGTTTTTTGGCAAGGAGCCTTCCCGATCTTCACGGGTAGCTTTACCGTGCCAAGCAACCTTACTTCGACTCCTCCAAATCCTCTAAGGGGTGTGGGAAACGGCTGTAGGTCTTTCCTATCTAGCCTCAGCTGGTCATATACTTCTGCACTAAGAATATCTGCTGAACTCCCATTGTCAATCAAAATTCGATGAACTTCTCTATGACCGATCCGTGCGCTGATCACCAGCGCATCATTCGGCCTAACGTCTACTCCGTGTGAGTCGGCTTCTGTGAATATGATCGGGTCCCAGCCCTCCTTGATTCTCTTCGAGTCGGGTTCATTAGAATTGACGTCCAAGTCTCTCCGTGCCTCCATGGCCTCCCGGATTTCCTGGGTCCTTTCCCTGTTACTCTTGCCAGTCGCTGGCCCTCCGAAAATGGTGTTAATTGTTCCTTCATCCTCGGCTTTCTTGGGACTAAGCTTTCTTGCTCACCCGTCCTGTCGGCTATCCTTCTGTCCATCTGCCCTGTCCACCTTTTTGAAAACAATGTCTTTCAAATGCCCTTCCCTAATGAGGGTTTCGATATGGTCCCTGAGCTGGAAACACTTGGATGTCTCGTGCCCATTCTCCTTGTGGAAACGGCAATATTTGGTTGTGTCCCTCCGAGCATATGTTGACTGATTAGGCGGCTCTTTAGACATGTTCTTCTCTTCTAGGATTGCCAGGACTTCTTTTTGATCTTTCTTCAATGGGGTATAATTTATATATCTGCCCTGGAACTTCTGCCGCGGTTGATCGATTTTTGGGTCATATGCTCGTCGTCCATCCCGACTATCCCGCGTTTTATTCTTCTGTTTGTCACCTTTGGTATCGGGTGCCTTTGTCTGGTCTTTGGTTTTGGATCCCTCCGGGCGACCGCCATGCATGAAGTAACCTCCTGTGGCAATTTCCTCCTCTTCGGCCAGGGCGTAACCCCTTGCCATGTCCATCATATCGGCATAGCTGGTCAGTCGAGCTCTTCTAAGGTCAAAGGACAATTGGCCATTCTGAAGGTTGTTGATGAATGCGGCAATTATTGCTTCGTCATTCGCACTCCCAATTTCGGACACCTCTTGACCGAACCTCCCCAGATAACTCTTCAACGACTCGTCTTTTCCCTGTTTGAGTTGGGATAAGTGAGCCACTGACTTTTTCCTGTGTACATTCCCGAGGAACTGCCTGGAGAAGGCTTTGCTCAGCTCACCGAAGCTGCTTATGCTTGCTGTTGGTAATCTACCAAACCACCGGGAGCCTAGATCCCCAAGAGTCTGGGGAAAATTCAGACATAGCAGTGCGTCATTGTGGACATACTGCACCATAGCACTCCTGTACCTCCGGACGTGTTCTTTTGGATCGGTGTCCTTCTTGAACAGTTCAATGTGGGGCATCCTGAATCTCTCCGGGAAAGGCATCCTCAGAACCCTGTTGGTGAAAGGGCTTCCGGATTCATCATCTGACAGCTCATTACTCCCATATCGTCTTACTAAAGCATCCATTTGTCGACGATTATTCTGAACTTCCCGGGTTAGACTCTGTATGAGTATGTCTCTGTCTCCTTCAGGTTCCCCTAACGCATTGAAGTTTTGACTTATGGTCAGTTTTTGGCCCCTCTCCTCCGGATTTAACTCTCTACGATCTCGGTTTAGGCGATGCAGCCGGACTGTGCCCCTTTGGCGCTTGCGATGATGATTCTGCTCACTTTCTTCAGAAGAGGATGACCGGTCTCTCCGGTGACTGCGCCTCCTAGGGTGGTCTCGATCCCCAGCTATCCGATCTTGATCGTACCCTTTGTCAGAATCATTCCCCTCTCTATGCTCCCCACTTCTCCTGGCCACTGTTTCAGATAGCATCTCTGGTCTGACTGTAGGATCTCGTCTTGCCTTTGGGGGTGCATCAGGCGTTGGTATCACCACTGCAGAACGCAATCTTGCTGTCTGCTGGTTTGGGGCGGACAGATTGTGAGGCGACATCAAACCTTCCGTGATAGAAAGGTCAATTCCTTGCCTTGATGCGTCTGATATAAGTTGTTGCAGGGAAATGCGGAGTCGTTGCGCGATTTCTTCGTTGGTTGTAGGGAAACGTTGAATACCAGCCAGGGCGGCTGATTGGTCTACCGTCGTTAGGGTTGCATCTGCAGTGTTGAGCACGGTGTCTTCTTCCAGCTCGTTACTTGGCATGCCTTGGCTGTACCTAGAATCGCTACCATCTCCTTCGCCAGCCATTGTTGTCACAAACTTTCGGGTTCCCTTCCTTCTAGCGCCAATTGTTGACGGTGATTTTTGATGGTCACCAAGTCAATGATGTATTTTCGAATTGCTACAGTATATGAACGAGAACGATTTAAAGTAAGAAGAAATAACAAGCAATTACGTGGTAAAACTCCAATGGTTGGAGAAACATCCACAGATTGTTGCCTTAGCAACGAAGCCAAATTCACTATCAAGAATGGTTACAAAAGTATTACACTTTTAATCTCTCTCTCACTCACTGTTTTTCACGTACCCCCTGTTTGTGTATAGAGGGGGTATTTATACATGTTGTTTTTAGGGTTTTAAGGTGGCCGCTAGGGTTTAGTGTTGTGGTCCCCAAGTCTCAAGCGGTTTCCTAGTCCTAATTAGATTATGTTTCCTCTTTCGGTTAATTCCAATTCTGGACGAGATTCTTTCTCCTTTATTCGCGGGAGAACTGCTTATTTCCTTTTTAAACTCTAATGGTCCACATCGTTGCTTATTGTGGACATGCTGGTCGCTGATTATGATTGGTATATGAGTGTTAGTGACTGTCTCATTGATTCCCGAGTATGTACGCCCGAGTGTGCCCGAGTGTGACCGAGTGTACCCGAATGAGATCTGCTGCCCAAGCTGATCGTCTTCGTTTGTGGTCGGACTACTTACTCTCTTTTCCAAGTAGGTTATCGTGGGGGTTTCTACTCCATAAGTTGACTTATCTTGACTCCTGCTGGCCTGGCCTTTTATGGTGATGACGTGTCCTTCACGACTATTTTTACCTATAACAATACCCCCTTAAATATTTGAGCCGATCACGCTTAGTCAAGCCCTCTCGGGTCGAATATTTAACCTCAATACTTCTTTATAACTAGTCCTCATTTGTCGTTTTCTGTATTAATGTATCCTCGTTTGAATCAGAGCTTTAAATGACATGTCTTAATTGCGACTGCACACATTCGATTCATCGATCATTTCAAATCTTTTGACGGTGACGCTTCTGCTCTCCGACGGCTCAAGATGTTCTCTTGCTGCCACTTGTCCCTTTTTGTTTGGTTGTGGTACGGTGCATTTATGAGACGTAACCTTTCTGCTGGCCTACGCGCAGCCCACGTCACGGCCCACGTCACGGCCCACGCCACGGCCCACGCCCCTCTGTTTTCCCGCTTTTTCTGCAGCCTCTCCTAGGGTTTTGGTATTTTTGAAATCGAGACGTCACCTATATATTTCGGCTTCACTTTTACCTTTCCATTTTTATCTCTTCTTCCATTATCTTCGCGTGTTCTTCGAGAGAAACTTGCCTGTGTCTCTTGCTTCTCTGTGTGCTTTGTTTTGTTTCCCAACCTGTTTTCCTAACCCTGCTTCTCTTGAGATTATCTGCTTCAACCCCCAGACTTTTTCTCGAAGACCCTTCTTCTGCAATCTGCATCGTCTTCGTTCTTCGCTATACCAAAGTTAGTTCTTATGGATTCTGAAGCTAGATACCGTCTTTTTACTGTTGGTATGATTGCTATTGAGCGAAATGATGCTTTCACTGCGTCGGTTGTTCACAGGTTATTAGACGAGCCTCGTTTCGATCAGCCGCGTTATACTGACACTGATATTTCTGGACTTTTTCCGGAAAGGCCTGCTACTTCTGAGGTTCCTTCTGCTTCAGAGATTCCTTCTGCTTCTTCGAGTTCATCGCCACCTTACTCATACCAGCCTGAAGCTCGATCAGATTCTTCTCCTTCTGCTTGTGCTGATATTCGCCCGAGGAGAAGACCAGGAAAAAGAATGAGTACTCGCAAAGTTTATAAGGACTCCCATTCTCGGGAGAGCCGAGTGGCGGCCCAGAGGATTATTGAGGACGACATTGAAAAGGAGCACAGGATCGCTCGCATTCCCTTCTCTCCCGAGCTGATATGCATTTATGACGTTGAGCCGAACGTGGTCGGCCCTGAAGAGGTGACGAGGTATATGCGGCGGTTCAATTTGGACAGCGACGAGATTTCGCTGATTCCAGCCGAGGGTCAGGCTGCATGGAACCCCCCGCCTGGCCATGTGGCAGTCTATGGGGCAATGCTTACTTGTGGCGTCACCCTCCCTTTCCAGCCTTTCATTACATGGTTTCTAGCTGAGGCCCGACTTGCTCCGGCGCAGCTGACCCCGAATAGTTACCGTATCTTGATGTGCATGTGGCACATGTGGCATAGAATGAAGCGGCCACCTCCCACACCTCGCGAGATCCGTCACTTCTATTCGCTGAGGCCGGTGGGGAAGACCGGGATTTATTTCCTTCAGTCGACTCAGCCCGAGTTATGGATCCCAAAAGATGTTGTGGTCAAGGGCGAGATCGAGCCGACCACGGATGAGAAGATGAAGGGGTTTGTTTGGGGCTTCCCTACCTCAAACAAATTTTGGAAAAATAGTTGGTTTTTCGTGGGTAAGAACTGGGGCCAATCAATCAGTTTTGACCTGGATGGCACTCGGATGACTTGCCGGGTTCCTCGGTGCTTCTGTACACCTCAATGGAACCATCTGACTTCAGCCTTTACCGACGAGGAGTTGAAGACTTTGGCTCGGGCGGCAATCCGCCCCTTGGAGAAAAGGGGGAAACCCTATCTTTATAATGAGGGGAAGATGATTAAAGCCTATCTTTTTCCTCAGATTTCTACGCGCCGCAAACGCCGTAAGTTCATTTATTATATATATATATATATATATATATATATTTTTTTTTTTGCATCCTAGTTCTTAAATTTGTCTGCTAACTCGGACTCTTTCTTTTGAAGTGTTTGAGGTAGACGTGGTCTGCGACGCCCTGGCTCGCCGAATGAAGGGCATTGTGGAGGCGAGCCGGAAAGCAGCCCTTCGTTAGCGAGACGCCGGGATAGCCTCTCCCGAAGAAGAATCGGATGAAAGTGCTCCTAAGAACCCTCCCGAGGGAGATGATGAGGGGGGAGTACCCGATTATGTGCCCGAGGAAACCCACGGTCCAGAGATGGCTGCGCGTTCAACGGAGGCCGTGGGTGGCCCAGAGATCTTTGGAGCAAGTAGGGCCGCTGCTGATCAGGACAACCAAGCGGGCCCTACTTCTAAAGGGAAAGAGAAGGTGGGGAACCCTTCTGAGCCCGAGCGGGAGACTTGTCCTAGTGGGTCCAATTCTCCCCGTTCTGCTGCAAACACACCAAACCTTGATTCTCAGGATTTTGCCGCAGCTGGGGGACATTCGGGCGAGGTGGCTCCGGAGATTCCGACTTCCGTCGAGCTGAATCCTACTGCGCCAGAGATTCTAACTCCTGTTAATCCAACTCCTACTCCCGGAGAGGGCAATGTTGAAGTTGGGCAGCCTGGAAAGAGGAAAGCTTCGTTTTCTTCTGGTCGCCCTTACCCCAAGATCCCCCGAGTAGTTGCCTATGTTGATTCATCTTCGGATGATGAAGGTGAGGGTGAGGGTGGGGGTGGTGCTGGAAAAGATGCTTGTGTGACCCCTCCAGCAGACCAGATCAGAGATAATGTTGGAGGCTCAACTGACTTTCCTCGGGCGGCCTCGTCTGCCGAGCTCCCTGAAACTAGTGCCGGTGGTTTGGGTTCCTCCCCTCGGACTGATGATCCTACCCCCGAGACCATGCTGAGGGCCATGGCTTCAGGTCGGGCTTACATTGGGGAGGATCGTTGGAGTCATTTCAGGACCGGGACCGTATCCGACCGGCTCTGTAATTTTTTTAACAGTTCTTCCTACGTAAGTAGCGCCTTGGTTTATATGCATGATTTCATATTCCTCCTCATTTTACTCACTTCTATTTATTGTTGACTTGCTGTAGATGGTGGCCGAGATGTTCGGGGCTTACCAAGCCGGCAAAGCCCAAGCGGAGAGAATAAGGAGACTAGAAGCCCAATTGAAGGAGAGTGAAGATCATTGCTCTCGGGCTGAATTAGCTCGTCAAAAGGAGGCCAAATCGAATCAGATGCTCCTGAATCAATGTCTAGCACGGCAAATGGAAGTTGAGCAACGAGCATCTTCTACTGCGGAGGAGGTCAGGACTCTGCAGGATCAGCTGTCATCCACTCGGGAAGCCTTGCTTCGGGCCGAACAGAATGCTGAAGACGCCAAGTCAACTTATGAACTCCGAATCGACGACTTGGAGTGTCAAGCCCTGACAGTTAAGGAACTGTCGAAGGAAGCTAGGCTGGAACTGGAGCTACAAACCGTTGACCGTTTCAAGAGATCTTCAGCCTATGATGCTTTGCTTCTCCGGGAATTCCAGCGGGGAATGGTCTCGGCTGGTGAATTCTTTAAGCGGAAAAACAGGGCGACTGATGGGGCCAGGGCCAACTGGAGCCTCTCAATCAGGAATCATGTGGACACATCTCTGGAGTCCTTTCGGATCCAGATGAAGGAGTGGCGGGCATATTGTAAAAGTAAAGGTAAAACGCCACATCCCATGCACCTTAAGGTTCCTACCGCCGAGTCTTTCTCTACTTTTTACGCTTGTGAGAGGGCGGGGATCAACAATGAGAGACCCGACTTGGGGCCAGTTCCTGGTACCGACTACAGCTACTGGATGGATGACAAGGAAGATGTGATCGTGTGGCCTTCGGACGACAGCCTTTTGAGTGAGTATGTGATGGAGCCTGACCCTGATGTCGGCAGAAGCAGCTCACAACCCCCGGCGCCTTCCTCTTGATTTTTAAGCCCTTTTGTAACTATCTTTGTATTTTTTTCCATACATATTAAGAATAAAATTTTACTCTTATATTCTTACTGTTCTACTTTACTGCACGACCAATGCATAAATGGGACGATCTGAACTTGTTTAGTCTGCTTGTACTCGACTATCTTTGAATTCATGGATCCTTCGGGAATCCTTAGCTATACTTTGACCGAGTGCCTTATGGCCGGTAACTAATTTCAGCCGAGTATCTTATGTAACTGGCTTTTTAATCAATTTAGACCGAGTATCTTATTTAACTGGTAAACTAATTTTTAGCCGAGTATCTTATGTAACTGGCTTTTTAATCGATTAGACCGAGTATCTTATTTAACTGGTAACTAATTTTTGCCGAGTATCTTATGTAACTGGCTTTTTAATCGATTAGACCGAGTATCTTATTTAACCGGTAACTAATTTTTGCCGAGTATCTTACGTAACCGGCTTTTATCCTTCAATTTTTAAGGTTTGTTTTACCTCAACGTTATGCCGAGGCTCGCCACGACCATACGTTGAGGTCCTTGCACAAGTCACTTAGGACGTCTCCTGGTTTTATCTGTGCAAGGTTTTACCGAACCGTTGGGGTAATTTGTACCGGCCAACACAGCTGCGCATCTCACTAGTCTTTCTAACGGCGCTCCGAGCAGTTTTCCAGTTACCCTGGTGCCTCGGTTTTGCCTTTTTGCTAAGGGATGCGCTCGCATCGCCTTAACTAGGCGGGCACGCTACTATAGCTTTTCCGCCCTTCGAGCACCACTCGTCCGCTCTTTCACGGCCTTATAGCGCCCGATTCTTTTTGGTGTTTATTTGGCCGGCTTCTAAGTGGCCGCTATTGAAATGCTACTCATGGATTTTATTGATTCCGTTACTCCATACTTAGCAATTGAACTTTATTAGATGATCAATATGATAATGAAATCGACAAATAAATCTGAAATAATCAAAGCGGAAACTAAAACTGAGCTAAAGCAGAATAAATTAATCGTAGAACCGTAATCGGGTTCTCTAGGGATAGAAGATCTTCAGATATTGTGCGTTGCATGGTCGGGATACCAGGATACCCTCTGGTCGGGCTATCATGTAGGCCCCGTGCCCTATGATTCTCTTGATGATGTATGGCCCTTCCCATTTATCGGCGAGAGATCCCGATGATTTATCCTTGGTATTTGGGGATACTCTTCTTAGCACTAAATCCCCGAGTTGGAATCTCCGCTCCCGAACGTGGGAGTTGTAATACCTAGCAGCCCTTTGCTGGTACGCGGAATTTCTTACTTGTGCTGCATCTTTGATCTCTTCAAGCTCGTCTAAGTTCTGCTGCAGCATATCTATATTGTGCTCGGGGCTGTATAACTGAACCCTGGGGGATGTAAAAGTTGTTTCTGCTGGGATAACAGCCTCTGTCCCAAATGCCAGCGCGAAGGGAGTTTCCCCCGTGGACGACCTTACAGTTGTTCGGTATGCCCATAGTACCTCGGGCAGTTTGTCCGCCCAGCCACCTTTCTTTGCCTATAGTTTTGCTTTCAATGTGTGCTTGATCACCTTATTCACGGCCTCAGTCTGGCCATTGGTTTGAGGGTGAGCAGGCGATGCATAGTAGTTTGCGATCTTGAATTCTTCACACATTTCTCTGAACTTCTTATTGTCGAATTGAGTTCCATTGTCTGTTATGATGATACTCGGGATCCCGAACCGATATATTATATTCTTCTTAACAAAGCTGGTGGTGTTTGCCTCAGTGATGTGTACAAGTGCCTCTGCCTCTGCCTCTGCCTCTGCCTCTGCCTCTGCCCATTTGGTAAAATAGTCCACTGCCACAATGGCGTGCTTTGCTCCTCCCTTTGTTCCTGTGGGCATTGGTCCTATTAGGTTGAGTCCCCACATGGCAAAGGGCCAAGGTGAGGTTAAGCTACTAAGTAATTGACTCCTGCTGGCCTGGCCTTTTATGGTGATGACGTGTCCTTCATGACTATTTTTACCTATAACAAATGCTTTATAGCCACTAGGAGGATACACAGCGCGGGTGTGTTTAGAAATTTCACAAAAGTCACAATGAAAACCTCTGAAATTTTTATTGATAAATAAATCAGGTAACAATTTTTCAAGGTACATGAAATTTAGATGACCTAACCTATAATGTCATAACATGACAACACAAATTTTATTTGACCTAGAGCTGGACTCAAAATAATGCAATTTAGAATCAATAGAGTCGCATTGTATACCTTTTGAGGCTTTAGCAGTAAAAAGATAGAGACCTGCCTGCACCTCAACAGTTCCAATCGTCTTCCCAGAGACCATATCCTGAAAAATGCAATAGGTAGGGTATAATTTAGTCATAAACTTCTAATCAAGGGTAAGTTTTAAAACTGACAACAGACTACAATCCAAATTTGGAACAAACAGCGCTATGCAAAGTTAGAGTATCAGAAATCACAACAGAGCCACATCCGACGACTTTTGAAAGAGAACCATCTGCAATCTTAACATTGTAATTACATTTACAAGGTTTAAAAGTACTAAATACTCCCGCATCACCCGTCATGTGGTTAGTTGCCCCTGGATCCACAATCTAGCATCTTGGAACCTCTTGTTTAACATTTAAACCAGAGGAGTATGTACATTTCTTTGCTATAGATCCTACCCCAATAATTGAGGGATTCATACCCAAGAACATTCTCTGTAGCTGCTCTAACTGCCCCAGACTGAACAAGGTAGAACCTATCCCTTGACCCTCACAGTAGCTGGCTGTACTGTTGGCTATATTTCCCTTAGCATCCATGTCTATTTGGCTTTTAGGTTTCCAGTCATGTGGCTTTCCATGAAGTTTCCAACAAGTATCCTTGACATGACCAGGTATGCAGCAATGGTCACACCAAGGCCTACCTTTTCTTTGCTAGTTTTTAACACCTTTATTAGAATTTCCTCGGGTAGCAACAAGTGCAGAAGCTTCTCCACTGATTCTAATAGAATCGAATTTCATGAGCATGATTCTTCCTGCCTTCTTCATGACGTACCTTAGAGACAACTTTTCTAATTTTAGGAAGTGGTTTTGTTCCCAAAATTCTGCCACGCACCTCATCCAGCTTTTCATTCAACCTTAGCAAAAATTTGAAGACCTATCTTTGCTCAATAAAGTCTTTGAACTGTACTCCATCCTTGGAGCACTTCCATTGTGGCTTCTTAAACGTATCAAGTTGCTGCAAGTAATGAGACAACTTTTTATAGTATTCTATAACAGTCAACTATCCTTACCGTAGATCATGTAGTTGTTCTTCAAGGTTGAATAACTTTGAGATGTTATCTTTGTTCGAGAAAGTATCCTTCACAACCTCTCACATTTCTATTGCTATTTCATATAGAAAGAAGTTTTCTCCTACTTCAGGTGTCATTGAATTCACAAGCCATGACATTACCTTGCTGTTTTCTGTCTCCCAAATCTTATATGTCTTGTACTTCTTGTCAGGAATGTCTACTTCTCCAGTAAGAAAGTCTGTTTTTCCTTTGCCTTTAACAAACATCAAAACAGATTGGGACCAGGGTAGATAATTATTTCCGGTGAGTTTATGGCTAGTGATAGGCATATGAGTGTCAGAAGATGGCCCATCGTTTCCTCTATTGGAAGAAGAAGAAGAAGCCCCGTTGGTTAAGACTTCACAAGTTTCTAATTTGGACATGATATAGTAGAGATTTTTGTTGGAAATAACAGAAGAGAAGAAAAGGATTGCTGCCGGGAAAAAAATAGCAGAGAAGGCTGAGATTGCTGCCGAAAAGAACAATAGAGAAATTAGGGTTTTCGGTTCAAATATGCTCTGATACCATGAAGAAAAACAGTTTTATGTATTATTTTTCTTAATTCATTCGTATAACCATAAGGAAAAATATATACCAATAAACAACCTATTTTACAGCTAATAATTAAGAGGTGATTTCCTTTCCTAATTGAGGACAATCACAATTCCTACAAAACAGAAAATAAACAATATTTACAATTTTACATTAAACTAAAAACAAAAACTGGTAGTTGACTAAATCTCCTATAATAGGAAACCAATCAATCACCCTAATCACATAATTATTCAGTTATTTATATATATATACTTGTAATTATTATGTGCTTATTATGTCTCATTTAGTCACAATTTTCTATACAAAAAATCAACTCTTTATAATTAATTCTTCAACTCTCAAAAATAAAATTCAACATTAGATCAAATGGATAAAATTAGTCTAAATATATGATATGCATATTAACATCATCTCATCATAATTAAATTTATCAGCAAAGTAAAAATGAACTATGTCAATTTCTATATCAATCTCTATACAGAATAAATTATAGGTATATATATACTTGCACTATATATTTAAAAGAGTACGTATTCCATCATATCAAAGTATTTTCAAACACATTTTTAAGTATATAAGAATCATAACAATAGAAAACTATTAGCTGCCGTAACATTTACACTGCTTGTCATTGTGGCTTCGAGTGAGTTTATATATAGCTGTGGGGTTTATTGCAGGATGGCAAGGAAATTACTTGGCAAGAAATCAGAACTTGAATCTGCAGACACAAGTTGTTATGATGCCTCCAATGAATCAAAGAATGATGGGTTGAAAACTTAAAAGTTCTAATTTAATTACAAGATTTTGTTGTATTGTGTTTGTGTGCATTAGTTTTTAATTTGTTGATTATAATTTTATTTCTCCAATAGAGTCTAATACTCGATCTATTGGAAAAAAGAAAGAAAGAAAAGATCCCTATTATGTTTATGTGTTTGTTTGCACTCCACGAGGAATTTGAATCATCTACTAATCTGATCTTTTTCCTGACCTCATGACACATAAGCATTACAATGAATGGGTGGTTGAGATGTGATTGGTTTTCACAACTACTTTATTATCCACCAATCACGTGTTTTAAGAAGATCAGGAAAAAAATCAAATCAATAGAGGATCCAAATCTGTCCACGAGACCCATATATTTGACTTTCTAGCAATAAAAGCTTATTTAGCTTATTCTTTCTTAAGTTTTATAACACGTTATCTGTTGTAAGAAAAATAGTACACACAAATCTAAACACATAGATAATATGAAAGCAATAAAAAGAAAAGACGACACCAAAGATTTTACGTGGTTCAGCAATTTGCCTACGTCCACGGAGTGCACCGCACTCAATCTACTACTTTTAGAGTTGATTACAATCTTTCTACAATTTACTCTCTATCTCTCTAGCAATTTTTCTCACACACATTAGGATTTACATAATAGTGGTATTTATATGGGAACACTAGGGTTGGCCAAATCCTATTTGGAGTCTATTACTTGTTCCTCTTTCTTCACTGTGCAAATCTCATCGCACGCAGATTTATGCGTGACCGCTCTAGGTGCCACAACGCTCCTTAAAGTGTACACCTCTGTGACAACACCGCTCTTAAAGCCAATATAGAAATTCACAGCGCAACACACAGCGTGAAGCTCTGATGTCTGACCGCTGTCCAAACCGCTGTTAAAATTCACAACGCAACACACATCGCTACTCACAATAGGTGGACCGTTCTCACACTCCGCTGTGAAAGACACAGTGTGAAGCAATTTGATTCTTAGCCACAATTGTTGACTTTTCTATTCAATTTCATAGATCTCAATTTTAACTTGCTTTTTAATTTCACAAAAAAAACAAGACTTGACTTTGCTTTTCCAGTTTTGTTGACTTTGAAGACTTCACACTCCAACAATCTCTCACTTGAAGACTGAAACTCAATAGACGTTCTCCATCATTTCTCGATGACTTAGTGGATAAATAACGGTGCGCTCATCCCTCATGTCTTCACTCTTGAAGACCCATTGAAGTTGCGCACAACTCCAGTTTCTTAGTAGTGATTGGCTTGGTTAACGTGTCAACTGGATTCTTGCTACCTGCTATCTTCACAAGCTTTAACACACCTTCTTCGATTAACGATCGAATAAAGTGGTAGCGAGGACCTATATGATTGGTCCTAGAATGGAACGCCGAATTCTTGGCCAAGTGTATTGCACTCTGACTGTCACTGTGCAATAACAAATTCATCATTTGATCGAATCCCAACTCAATTAACAAACTTTGTAACCATATCAGCTTCTTGCTTGATTCTGTCACAGCCACATACTTTGTTTTAGTTGTAAAGATTGTCACTATCTTCTACAACTGGGACATCCAACTAATCGTGGTACTAGCCATTGCGAACACATATTCGGTGGTACTTCTTCTATGATCCACCTTCCTAGTAAAATCTGAATCCACATAACCTTCCAACTTGAGTTCATCTCTTCTGAAGGTTAGACATCTCTCTGTCGTACCCCGTAGGTATCTTAGGATCCACTTCACAGCCTCCCAGTGAGGCTTACCTGGATTGGACATGTAACGGCTCACAACTCCCATTGCATAGGAAATATCTGGTCTTGTGCAAGTCATGGCATACATTAGACTTTCAATGGCTGAAGCATAAGGAACCTTAGCCATGGAGTCCTTCTCCTCTTCCGTCTTCGGACTCTAATCTTTGGACAACCTGAAATGACTAGCCAAAGGTATTCTCACCGATTTCACATCATCCATGTTGAATCTCTACAACACCTTTTGAATGTACTCTGCTTGAGAAAGCTTTAATGTACCCTCATGTTCGTCTCTACTAATTCTCATTACAATAATCTACTTTGTTGCACTTAAATCCTTCATCTCGAGCTCACTCGAGAGTTACTTCTTCAAATTGTTAATCTCTTTTAAATTTGCACCAGCTACTAACATGTCATCAACATAAAGTAGCAAGATAATAAAACTTGACTTAACCTTTTTGAAATAGCAGCAGTGGTCAACAATGCATCTGAAATATCCATTGCCTTGCATAAACCCATCAAACTTCTTGTACCATTGTCGGGGAGCTTATTTTAAACCATACAAGCTTTTGTCAACCTACTCACCAACTCTTCCTTGCTCTCTTATACAAACCCCTCCGATTAATTCATGTATATTCTTCCTCCAAATCACCATGAAGAAAGACAGTCTTCACATCTAACTGTTCCAAATATAACCCTTTCGCTGAGACAATGCTTAATACTAACCGAATCGTAGTTAATTTGACAACAGGAGAATTTTTTTAGAGTAATCAATACCTTCTATTGTTGGAAACCTCCTTGTATCTCTTGGAACCATCATGTTCCTCTTTAATCCGAACACCCACATATTCTGTAGGGCTTTCTTTCCTTCAAGCAACTTGGCTAACTCCCAAGTTTGAGTAGAAATCAACGACTTCTTCTCATCCTTCATTGCAAGCTCCCACTTGCTTGCATTTTTTTCCCTGATATGTCTCATCATAGCACTCAGGTTCCCCTGCATCTGTCAACAGCATGTAGTGCAAGTACTTTCTATTTGGTATAGGAGTTCGAGTTGATCTTCTCACTGCACTCTAAACCTGTGTTGCTGGAATGTTTCTATGTGGGATAGGATCTATAACCTAGAGTGGCACACCTTGTTCTTCATCATTCTGATTAACTAGTTCCACGATCTTGTTATCTGACACATCATTCGGCCCAAAGTACTCTGGCTCTTCCAGCTCAGACACTTGTGAGTTTTTGTTTTCGTACATATCCCTTTCGTTGAAGACAACATCTCTATTTCTGATCATCTTACGGTTTTGGTCATCCCACAGCTTGTAACCAAATTCATCTTCTCCATAGCCTACCAAAGTATACTTCACTGACTTAGCGTTTGATTGGTCATTTATTGTATATGTTTTTTATCCCCATTCCTCCAATCAATTGCTTGTTTCTCAAGTCTTTTTGGGTTTTAATTTGTGTGTTTGAGCATTTTCAGGTTGTTGGATCCAAATGAGGTATTTGAAGTATTTCAGAGGAAAAAGGTGATTTTGGGAGATTCAAGGGTCTTTTATGCAATTTACCATGATTGCCATGCCAACCATCATCAAGACTGCTGTGGGTTTCCACAATGGCACCCAAAGTGGTGCAAAAACAGTGTAGACCGCTGCGATAACCGCTCTGGATTTCACAGCGGTAGTCGCAACAGTAGCCCGTCATAGTATAGATCATCAATATTGCAAGGCCCATATCTCTCAGCTCCGATTGAATTGTGTGTCCTACCACCTATGGATTTAAAGCCCAGGAAGTATAGTTTCCAAACCAATTTACGGCTTGTCGATCCAAAGTTTCTAGAAGAAGTTATACCTGTTTAAGTACCCGAAGGTCGGATCAGTCAATCATAAAATCCTCGAATACTTTCGGGATTTGTTTTTCAAGTTGTCGAACAAGAAATATTACCTCTTGGACATGTGTGAGAGTCTTAGGAAGCAAGTAGACATTTAATCCTTATCTTCCTTCAATAAGTAATCAATTTTCCTTCAATAAGTAATCAATTTGGATGGATTAGGAAAGAAATAGAATTCCAAATAGGCTTATATTCTCAAAGGGAATAGATTTCCTTGTTGTTTAAGGGCATGACCTGTAGGGAAAAATACCAAGAAGTACACGCAGCGGAAGCGATACTAAAATTAGATTTAATGACTTTTTAAAAAAATTTCCTTTATGAACCTTAAACCCTTTAATTAATTAAACATACATA
The DNA here is from genome assembly GCA_030490815.1 of Acer saccharum. Lineage (NCBI taxonomy): Eukaryota > Viridiplantae > Streptophyta > Magnoliopsida > Sapindales > Sapindaceae > Acer > Acer saccharum. The sequence continues at coordinate 18,624,353 of CM059876.1, read as the reverse complement.
TACAATAACAAAAAGTAGAATACCTTTTGTCGTGTGATCCGATTGACTTACGTCGATGGTAATCCGCAAGATCTTCAATCCTAGCACGAACGTGGATCACCTAGGAGCGTGGTCTCCCTTTTCTTTGAATTGCAAACCTGTGAATGGACAAAACAAACTTTTCTTTTCTTTGTTAGTCACAAAAACAATCAAAAGAATGACTAAGATTATTCCGGTCACTTTTGAGTTCTCAATCTAATGATCGAAACTCGCGTGAACCTAGATCGATATCGTATACACAAGCTTATTGATGAATAAGCAAATAGTATACTATCAAAGAATAATCTAACACTCCTTTTTGTTTTAGTAGAATAAAAAACTTTCTATGAATTGAGAAGAAGAAGAAATTTGTATCATGAACACATGTGGTGGCCGAATTCTATACTTGTCAATATATAGGTGGCCTAAGTTTGCTTCTTCTTTTCTTTTATTATTAGGGTTGCCGAAATCCTAACCTAGAAATAACTAGGGTTGCCGAAATCACATGCCCACCATAGGCTTATGTTGCACCCTAATTTCCATCAAGTTTTTAAGACATCAAACCCTAATCCAACTCATAGATCTTTTATTCTTTTATTTTGACTAAATAAAAAGACTTCTTATTTGATTAAATAAATAAAACTAATTATTTATTTCCTTATCAAACAAGTCTTTTACTTTTACTTTTAGGAAATATATTTCCTGATTAGAAAAGATTTGTTTCTTTAATTAAACAATTAATCAATAAATTAATTAATTCTTATTTAATTAAAACAATGAAACAAAATAATATATTAGGTTAAACTAACCCTTGCCGCCCCACTTAGAGTAAATGGGCCAAAATATTATTTTCTTATTTCATTTAATCCATTGGACTTTAAATAAAAAGCCCACATGTGAACCAGACCCATTCTTACTAAAAGGAACAAGCCCACATGTCTTTCATTAATATATTAATATAATTGAGCAGCCCATTACTAAAATAATGTGCAAATTATATTCTTAATATATTAAATGCAATTCTAGATGGACCCTTAAATTGGTCCGGTAGAATATATCAAGTGATCCATGCAAGTCCGTGTGGATTGGGGATCTTGGCGGGCCATCTAAATTTAAGCTTCAATAGACATAACCTAATCACAATCAACAAATGATTCACTTAGGTCCGATCCATTAATTTTAACTCATTCCACTAAAGAGCTAAAACTGAACTCTTAAATAAAGATAGAAAAGGAAGATGCTCCTCATTCATACCCTAGACAATTATATTGGAGATAGTGTATCCTCGTGATTAATATCAGTAATCGCCAAGAGTTCATAGACAGCCTATAACTCTCCAAGTTACCATATTTACTCATATGACCACGTTTTGAACTTGGATATTTTGACTTGTCCAGAAGCCATGTTTTCAATAGACACTATCGAAAACTCAACGTTGAGATTTAATATCCAATTACCTCAAAACATCCATATGATGATATTATACTCTCATTTAATTAAATGGAGCCACGATGTCCATATCTATAAATGAAGTCCTCTATCGATTAACAAATGAATATCACCAAACTATCGAGGATAGACTATGCGATATAATCGTACTCATTGATAACTCAAATGATATCACTTGCAACCATAAGTCCATCATTTATCTCAGGATTAAGATAGACTCTCCGATTGTCCTGATAATGAAAAGACTTTTATCTACTGACGGTTATAGATAAAGTATTTCATTGTGATCCAGTTCAATGCACCCAGTGCACTAGATCCTTTTGCTCGAAGACACTCCGATGATTTTAGACTCATCATATCTCATTTGATCCCACTCAAATGCTAGCAAAAGAATTCTACAACTTTAACAAGATAAAGGTGCCCAACCTTTAACTTAAGTTGTGAACATTATTCAAGACTAACTAAAGAATTGTGTCTACCACATACATATCCAGATGTACGAACAATTCTTCTTTTCCCATAGTCTTTAGACCTTATGATTATTTACTTTGACAATTATAATATTAAACTATAAATGCTATACGATTTGTTAAACCAGAAATCACTTTATTAATATGAAAAAGATTGTTAATTACAACATTACACTCTTGCTATTGAGCATAATCGTAACATGACCTTGCATCTACACCTATTTAAACCCCTTGTAAATCCTAAATTCGGGAGACTAGCTAGAGATCTAGCCAAGGGAGGTCCCAAGCCACCAAGGGGGGCGTCCCCCATCACCATCATCCATCTTTACACATTAAGGGTTTGCAAGACGAAGAAGACTCATCATTGAAGACGGGAAGAAGTCGTTGAAGGCCTCAATGGGTTTTATCTCCTCTATCTCTTGTCTTGTTATTTTCATGATGTGTAACTAAATCCATACTAGGGAATCAATGTGAATCTCTATGAATGCTCTTTGTTAGAATTGACTATATTTTCTTAATTCAAGTTTTGATTCATTCAATTCATCTTATGTCATAACTCTTTATTATTGCTCATGCTTGTTAATATGCTCGGCAGGAATCTAGGGTTTTGATAATTTAATGATTGAGTTTGAGTGTGTTACGTCGCCACTCTTAATCACTTTTCAATTGAATGGGTAAAATGTATCGTGCCTGTTAATATGCTCGTAAGTTTTGGTTCATTGTTCTTTAACTTGATGTGTGGTAAAGCTTATAATGCCTGTTAATATGCTCGTAAGTTAATCACACTTAATTTAAGAACGAACCCTTAACTTGATTAACATCTTTTATCAAAGTCAATTCAAAGCATTGAGTAAACGTAGTTGGGGAACATTGATGACCTAGTTCTCTCACCTCTTGATCACATTCACATATTCTTGTTAACTGTTTTATTAGATAATTTAGTTCTAAATCAATCAATCAATCAATCTCAAATCTTTTGGATACTGATACTTGTTTAGCTTTAATTGAAATTAGTTTAATTGATAATTCACTTTTCCTCGTGGGAACGATCCCTACTTGTCGCTGTACTTATCTCACGATTCGTGCACTTATGAGTTAGGTTTGTATAACACGATTTTATCCATCAGCGTCTAGCTTATTCCTCGCATAATCACCTATATGTACATAAGAAACACACCCAAACACTTTAAGATGAGAAAGTTTTACCTCTTTCCCAGTCCAGATCTCTTCTGGTATGGCGAGGTCTAAAGGCTTTGATGGTCTTCTGTTGATCAAATATGCTGCTGTTTTGACTGCTTTCGCCCATAACTGTTTTGGCAACCCAGAATGTAACTTCATGCTTCTGGCTCTCTCAGTTAATGACCTGTTCATCCGTTCTGCTATCCTATTCTGCTGTGGGGTTCCAGGTACCGTTTTATTGAGCTTTATCCCACTCTAGTAGCAAAACCTCTTGAATTCATTATCTTAATATTCTCTACCATTGTCTGAATGCAGCTTTTTGATTTTTAACCCTGTCTCGTTCTTAACCCTAGTTTTCCATCTCTTGAAAGCGTCAAACACCTCAGACTTGTGTTTTAGAAAATAAACTCATACCTTCCTAGAGCGGTCATCAATGAATGTGACTAAATAATGTTTACCTCCGGCTGACGAGACTGAAACTGGGCCTCAAACATCGATGTGCACTAGTTCTAACTTCTCCTTTGCTGGTACCCTTCCGGTCTTCTTGAAGCTCACTCGCGTTTTTTTTTCCCAACACGCAGCTCTCACAGAAATCAACCTCAACACTCTTCAAATATGGCAACTTACCTTTCGAATGTAGACACTTCAGCCTCTGACTACTTATGTGCCCAAACCTCTGATGCCACAAGTTCGGATCATCTTTACCTTCCGCAATAGTGATTGAACCACAACCATCCGTGGTTGTGTAAAATGATCCATTCTTATTTCCTTGAGCGATTGTTATAATACCTTTCGAAATCTTCCACTTATCATCTGTGGAATTCGTCATGTAACCCTCTGATAGGGTTGCACATTGGGGAAATGGGGATGGATATAGGTCCCCCCATCCCCATCCCCATCCCCACTTCTCAAACCCTTCCCCATCCCTCCCCATTTCCCCATTTGGGGAAAATGGGGATGGGGGAGTTTTGGGGGGAGGTCCCCCCATCCCCATCCCCATTTCCCCATTTTCCCCATTTCCCCATTTGGTTGAAAATTATAAATTAAACTAAAAAAAAACATTCCATTACAAATTCAAAAGAAAATACATTACAAAATAATGTCAAATATATATACATTATAAAATAATGTCAAAGAAAATACATTACAAAATACATATACATATATATAAATATACATATATATATATATATATATATATAATTATTTTTATAATATTTTAGGGGAAATGGGGAAATAGGGATGGGGGTACCTCCCTCGATCCCTATCCCCATCCCCATTTCACTATATTAGTGGGGAAAATGGGGAAATGGGGATGGGGTGGGGTCTCCCCATCCCTATCCCCATTTCAATTTGGGGATGATTTTCATCCCCATCCCTCCCCATTTCCCCATTTCCCCCCAAAAAATTTCCCCCAAATGGGGATGGGGAAGCGGGGAAATGGGGATCCGGGGGAAAATGTGCAACCCTACCCTCTGACGCCAGTTGCCCAATAGAGATCAAATTCTTCCTCAAATCCGGTATGTGCCTCACGTTGTTGAGCTTCCATACTGACCCTTTCAGTTGAATCTTCACATCTCCATTCCCGGTAATGTTGCATGCTTGACCGTCACCAAGATACACCTTACCTAAATTTTTGAAGACGTAGTTCTTGAATAACTCTATGTGAGGTATGGCATGGAATGACGCTCCCAAAATCCAGAACCCAAGACTCTGTCTTACTTTCCAACAAGCAGATGAGGCAGTCATCTGACTCCTCTAACACACAGTTCGCACTGCCCTTACCCTTATCTTTCTTCTCAGATCTACACTCATACGAGAAGTGGCCTTTCTTGCCACAGTTCCAACACTCTACATCTTTCTTGTTTTGTTGCTGATTTCCCAAATAATTGACCTGATACCTGGATTTAGACTTACCTCTTGACTTTGATCTTCCCCGTTGATTCGTGTTCTGATTTCTATTTCTGCTTTCTCTACCTTCCATATTCAGTGCTGAAGATGTAGACGCTCTAAATCCCTCTTCATGCAACCTAATCTCTTCGGTCATGATCATGTTCATAACTTGTGAGAAATCCAATTTCTCCTTCCCGAACGAGTTGGCAATTGACTGACATGTCATCTTCCAACTTTTTGGTAATTGGGTGAGCATAAACACCGCCAAGAATTCCTCATCGAAACCCATAGACACAGAAGTTAACCCATCATTCACTTCATTGAACAAGTTTAGATACTCTCTAAAACCCTGACCTTTCGTCATCTTTAAATTTGATAGCTTTTTGACAAGATGGACCTTCTTTACCGTAGAAAGTTGTTTATACAAGTTTGATAAAGTCTTCATCAGATCTCTGGCAGTTAGTTGATCCTTTACGTTAAAAGCGACCTGTTTCATCAAATTGAGATGAATTGCTCCCAATGCTTTCCTGTCCAAAAGTTCGAGATCCTTTTCATCCATGTTCTTTGGCTTCCGCTTCTTTGACCAATCTACATCGGTCATACCCTCAGGCTTCTCTTTTAATGGCCAATGCAAGTCCTTTTGGTACAAATAATCCTCCATTTACATCTTTCAGAAACTAAAATTCGTCCTATTGAATTTCTCAATCTTGTGAGAATCTTTCTCCGATCCCATCTCTACGACAAAATCGTTGACCTCGAGAAAACCTAGATTTGTGTGAAAAATAATTCGCCCCAACCTAAGGCTCTGATACCAATTGTTGTAAGAAAAATCGCACACACAAATTTAAACACATAGATAATATGAAAGCAACAAGAAAAAAAGACGTCACCAAAGATTTTACGTGGTTCATCAATTTGCCTACGTCCATAGAGCGTACCGCACTTAATCCACTACTTTCAGAGTTGATTATAATCTCTCAGTCTCTCTACAATTTACTCTCTATCTCTCTAGCAATTTTTCTCACACACATTAGGATTTACATAAGGTTGGTATTTATATGGGAGCACTAGGGCTGGCTAAATCCTATTTGGAGTCTATTACTTTTTCCTCTTTCTTCACTGTGCAAATCTTATCGCACGCGGATTTGTGCGTGACCGCTCTAGGTGCCACAACTGCTCCTCAAAGCGTACACTTCTGTGACAACACCGCTCTCAAAGCTGCTGTAGAAATTCACAACGCAACACATAGCATGAAGCTCTGATGTCTGACCGCTGTCAAAATTCACAGTGCAACACACATCGCTACTCACAATAGGTGGATCACTCTTACACTCCGCTTCACACTCCGGTGTGAAAGACACAGCGTGAAGCAATTTGATTCTTAGCCACAATTGTTGACTTTGCTATTCAATTTCATAGATCTCAATTTTAACTTGCTTTTTAATTTCACAAAAAAAAAACAAGACTAGACTTTGCTTTTCCATTTTTGTTGACTTTGAAGTCTTCACACTCCAACATTATCATTGTATACAAAGAAGACCTTAGTGAGTGATTTGTAGTCTGAAACTCTAAATATTTAAATTCAATAGGAAGACTCAGAACTTCAATTTCATATTTTTATTGAGAACTTGAAGTTCTTGATTTATTACTGTTATGCATTTTATTTATTTATAGTTATATATGCATTTTAAGTCGGCTGGTAGATGGACGAGCTTGGGGTTTGGGTAAATGAATCACAGGTTAGCAGCTCGAATCCTACCAATGACAAAAGCTTTCAAAAAAAATATTTGGTCCCGGATTAATCGATATCGTAAAAAAAAAAAGTCGCTACACATATGACTTTAATTACTCTATTTAGTGTTATCATTCATGTCTTATTATTATGGACATGTATGGCTTTAATTACTTATCTATTCAATGTTATCCTTCAATGGAGTTTTGAATTTGAATATAAAGTATTGAATCTTGTTTGGTCTAAAATTCATGTTGGTTTGTTTTCGTGAGCAAAACATTATTTGTTTGTCATTGTATAAGTTGTTTAGGAAGTGACATTACTTAGAATGGTATGTCTCGATTCTCGAAGTGTTCAAAAAAGGTTAGTTCGATTTCATTTCATAAGCTTTCGACACTAATTGGGAGAACATAGGATTTTAAATACGTATGGAAGACTCCTCGCAGTCGATGATGACCAATGAGGTGGCTTGATGTCGTTGATGACCAATGAAGCCATCGAGCGGTGGCCTCCAACAATTTTTTAATTTTAAGTTATTTAAGTTTATTTAGAAATTCCATTATTTTGAGAGGGTGTATTCTGGATTTTGACTTCAAGGGGTTGGAATCCTTTTGTAGCCATTTTTAAGAGAAAAAAATTAAATATAAGGAAATTGTTAAAATTAAACCCTCTAAAAATGTTTGATTTTTGTTTTTAACCACATGTAATGCTCTCATATTTTTAATAAAACATTAAAATTTTGTTTCACCTCATAACCAAATAATTACATTTATACTCATGTCTGGGAGAATATATTGTATGGATCTGTCTCACACCATCATATATGAGACAATCCAATTAACATACAAAACAAATTTATTTCTATTTTAAAATAAGGTAGGCACAATGAAAATTAATAATAATAAAAATTAACGTAAAATAAAATTGACCTAATTCGTGTTGGCTCAACGTGAAATGGAATATCCAACGTTAAAAATAAAACTTTCTTTTAAAATTTTTTTGTTCACTCTCTCTCTCTCTCTCTCTCTTTTCTTTGTTTCGCCGTTGCCTTTCTTTCTTCGATGACATCGACGTCATTGCTGTCATCCTCATCTGCTGCTTTCCAATTCCAATGAGTTCTCTAGTTCTCTTCTTCTTCTTCTTCTCTCTCTCTCTCTCTCAACTTTCTCTCTATAGGAGATATTTCTATCATTTCAAGGGTGTAGGGAAAAGCTACTTATATGGAGGCATTTTAGACATTCTAATTTTTTAAATGGTTAAAAACATTGTATGTGGTTAAAAATTAAAATCAATAATTTATATGGTTAAATTTTAAATTTTCCCAAGAAAAAATCCCTAACTACTTCCCCTAGACTAGTTCACTCGAATGTCCTTGTCTATAGGACAACAACAGCAAAAACAAAATATATTTACTTTTTATTTGTACAACAACGAAAGTGTCAGCTGTTTATAAAAACAGTTAATTTGATGTCAAAAGATACATATAATAAAACAGAAAATAGACACATAACAATGTGATATATGTTCACATAAGAATAGAAAGGTTCAACAACAATTGTATATATATCAAGTGGCCAAAGCAATTTAAATTATTTCCAACTTCCAATAATCAAATTATATTCTGAGCAGTGTTAGTGGATCAATAATTTTAAAGTTATAATCCATTTTATTTGAAAAAGAAAATATATATATATGTGACAACGACGAATGACGTGTGGAATTTAAGGCAATTTTATGGTCTTCTACGTGTCTACATGTCTGGTTAATTGGTACACTGTTGTAGAAATGAAAAGGTCAATTAACAATTATTTTTCCAACCCTTAAATCATGGACTAAAGCACTAAACTGAAGAATTTATACATATAGTACTTCGAATAATTTTTTTTGGGTTAATTGTACAAAAGGGCCCTGAGTTTAGGTGATATTGCAGGTATATTTAACTTTTTCTTTAATTATACAAACCTCCCCTGAAAAACGTTGACCAAGGTTACTAGTAACAGTTGACTAGATGGACATGATGAAAAGACACAAATGCCCTTGATAAATGTTTACATAATTATATATAGATCTACCCAAATAATAATTAGAAATTAACCACAACAATTTACAAAATTAAATTTTCACCCCAACCCACCAAACACAGTCGTCTTCGTCTCAATCAAAATTCAACAAAAAAAAAAAAAAAAAACCAAAAACCATGTTAGAAGTTCAAAAATTATTGATGCAAATTTCCAGAACTGAGAACATTAGAAGTTCAATCAAATCAAGAACTTGCAAATGAGAGATGTATTCAACTCTCTATCTCTCTCTCTCTTTTTATATAAATATTTTATTAACATTTTTTTGATAATAAAACCAAGATCTAATTTATATTTTCAAAAAAATAAAAAAACACAGATCTAATCTGCAAGTAGAAGCAAGCAGCATCTAGTCGCCACACATCAAGAATAACAAAAGAAAAAAAAAAGTTTAAGTAGGAATCAATGTCAAACTAGAAAAATGGCCCGCTCACCAAATCTTATTATTATTATTATTATATTTTTATGTTCTTTCTTAAATTTTTGTTTTGGATGTCTTTTTGTGGTTTGAATATATATATATACATATATATATATATATACCTAATGGAGAGGAGGAAAGGAACCTATCTGCGATGGAGGCTTCAAGAGATCTATAATTTCTTTTCTATTTTTTTTAACCATTTAAATGTTTTTAATTTTATTGATCATATTATGAACTAAGAAGATTTTTTTTAGAACAATACTTTTTCGGATAGTGTTTCAGAACTTGTTCATAAACACAGTTAGAACTAATTTAGAAAATAATTCATATGCATATGTAGTGGGTGTCACCCATAAAACTAATTAGTATACTCATATTTTATTAAAGAGAAATGCTAATGACAATCTATTAATTATCTGTTTACACTCCCTTTTTTTTTTTTAATGATAATTTTAACATAAATTAAAATTACTAAATGTTATTGGTAAAATCTAGAAAATCGACAGGTCAGCATGATCACCAGAAGATATGGTGGATAGATGTGCCATGTCACTAAAAGTCAACCGGGAAAGAACCATTCTTAGTTAACCAATAAATGATCTCAAGACTCGGTCAGGATTGCCCAAACGATCGAGCTAAGATAACCTGGTCGAGATGACTAAATCAATCAAGTAGAAATAGCCCGGTCGGGACAACTAAGTTGATCTGGTCAAGACACCTAATCGGGTTCAAACAATCGATCTAGGGGAACGAGATCTGGTTGGGTGAGACAGCTGATCAATTAAGCGACATGTGGACAATACTGAATTTAATGCCTCCACGACTCAAACAAGTAGAGAAAGATTCTTACTCAAATAAAGGGGGAGCTGTGAAGTACATTCTGATAAGGAAACAAACTTCCTTAAAGATATCGGAGTCCCAATCAAGCAAGAGATCTCACTCCATCAATACACAAGAAACGCGGAACATGAAAGAAGATTAGAACGACTTCGATAAGTTAGAGTCCCATAAAACCTCACCCTTTTTCTTTACTTGTACAACACAAACTAGGGTTCTGTGCATATAAATAGACCCACATAACTCAGTTCTAAAGAGAGGAATAACGAGAGTACAAGAGAGATTGAGCGTGTAACTTCAAATATTGATAGTGCATCTGTTCTCGCCATCCCCGGCAACCGTGGTTTTTTTTTCCCTTTTTGGGTTTTCCACGTAAACTCGCGTGCTTGCATGCTTTCTTTTTCTGTTTTATTTCTTAAATTCACATCTTGATATGTATTTGCTTGTTGGACGTGTGGTAGATTTTACCTAGACCAAAAATCACCGTCAACACTAAACATGACAAAAAGTTCTAGGGGCTGTCTGGTAGCACCATTTTGGGGTGTTTTTGTTTTTGTTTTTCGAAAACAATTTTGAAAACACGTTTGTTAACCGTTTTTTATTTTATTTTCAAAAAACAAAAACAAAATGAAAAATAAAATTAGTGTTAAAATTGAAAATTTTGAAAAATAACTTTTAGATGTTTTTCATATTTTTTATTTTGTTTTTCACTTTGTTTTTCTTCCCATATCGCCTCCACCTTCTTTTTCTTCTTTCCCAGATCTTCTTTTTCTCTTCTTCTTCTTCTTCCGCTCTGCTCCTTCTTCATCGTCGATCTCTTCTCCTTCTTTGCCACCGATCTCTTCTTCTTCTTCTTCTTCCGATCTGCTCCTTCTTCACTGCCGATCTCTTCTTCTTCTTCTTCTTCCGATCTGCTCCTTCTTCGCACTACAAAAAAAATGACCTATAGTGACACATTTCTCTGTGATAAAATTTGAATGCATCACTATAGGTATTGTTTTGTGACAAATATTATTATTTGTCATTGTGTTTTTTTCAATTCAGATTTTTTTACAAAAATTGTCACAACTAGTTAAAATTTGATAATTTGTGACAGTTAATATAATTAGTCAGAAAATTACCTTACAAAAAATGCCCTATAGTGACACATTTGTTTGTGACAATTTTTATATGTATTACTGTTGGTATTATTTATTGATAAATTATTTATTTTGTGACTTTTGTGTTTTGGTGTAAAATCTCCCTCCAAAATTGTTTACCAAAAATACTGATTCAAATTAGACTTTATAAATTAATTTGTCACAAGTAATTAAAAAAAATGATAAATTGTGTCGATTTATATAATTATTCACTAAATTAAAGATTTTAAAAATGAAAAAATATATATTATCGATAATTATCAAAATCTTAGACTAATAAAAATAAATATTTCTCCCGCTTGATTTTTTGTTTATCAACAAAATTACCGCTATTATTTTTGTCATATTTTGTGACAGGAGCTTTTCTTCTTTCTACCCAATTTGTTTTAGGAATCCTTGTTTCCTTACAACTCTTCTTTAGCTAATACTGGAAACTACAATCTGCAACCTCCTCGGCAACAACGATTTTTTTGGCTCCCTTTCTCATCAAACCTAAACCTTTTTGGCTCCCTTTCTCAGCAAACGTAAACCTTTTTGGCTCCCTTTCTCAGCAAACCGCTTCCTTTCTCAGCAAACCTAAACCACTCGATTTGTCAAGATATATTGTGGGTTTTCATTGGAATTTCAATTGGTATGTTTTTTTCCTTTTAATCTCTCTAATCAGTTATTTTCCTAGCTAATTAGAAAAGTAATTCCAGTTTGTTGGGCAAGAATTGTAAAGAGATATTGTGGGTTTTCAATTGGGTATGTTAAATCCTTGTGCGACATGTATTTGTAATTCTCCCTTATGCAAATTAGTGTTTTTGGTATGGATTTTGAAAAATATTCATGGTGACTTTCAATTATTTTTGTGTTTTAGTTCGTTTTTTTATATTTGGTTTATCTTTTCAATTATTTTTGTGTTTGAGTGGAAGATTCCTTAATATAAATGCTTGGATGTTGTCTTTTTTGGTTGTTTTTCCCTTGCTCTGTTTGGAGCATGCTTTCTCTGTTTTGCTGCTTTCTCTTGTTCTTTGTTGTTGTTTTGTTGTGGTGTGCGGGACTCTTCTTTGTTTCCTGGTGCATGTTGTTTGTTTGTTACTAATGTTATTGGCCTTTGCCTTCTTATATATATATATATATATATATATATATATATATATATATATATATAATATTTGCTGTTTAAAAAAAATAAAAATAAAAATTGGAATTTCATTAGTGTTGATTTAGCTTTAGAAATAGGTGTGGTTTTGTTCTTTTGGTGTCTAGTGCGTTGCCGGTAGCAGAGAATTGTGAGCTTAATAGAACAGGGTCCACAAATGATGTGAATGAGTTCAATTAACAATGTAATGGAAGTGATAAATTCCATTGCAATGATTTTGGATCTCAGGAAGCTATAAATTTTGAGGATGGTATGCTTTTATTTGATTTTGAGACCTCTTGGAATGGGCGTAGCCAAGTATCATCGGCTATTTTTGAAAGTAGAACTGTTTCCTGACAATGGTTTTAAGGATAAAATTATGCTTTTAGGTTGAGCTTATTTTATTGGTATCAGATGAACTGTGGTAGCCTTCCACTCAGAGAGAGAGTATGTTGGACGAATGAATTTGTACAGAGGCTGACTGTTTCTCTCAGCCTTTTGTATTTATGAATTCCAAATCTTAAATTATGTGAGAAACAATCAGCCTCTGTACAAATTCATTCAGGCTTTGCAGCTGTGCTTGCCTAGGTTGTTTTTCTTTGGTGTTCCTTGTTATTGTTCTAGTTTGTTTAGGTTCTTCTGCTTTGGTTCTTTGCTTTCTTTGGACCCCTCTTTTGGGGCTGTTTTGTTGTTGTGGGTTTTCACCTTTTTTGCCTTCTTGGCTTTTCATAGATTGTTTCTGTTGAAATTTTGAGTTGGCCTTTTCAGATTTTACTATTGTTTTGTACTAATGTCAGCCTTTTTATTTTGATCCAGGTGTTAAATATTTTAATTCATTAATGTTTTTATAGGATCGTGCAAAGACTAATAAACAAAATTATGGCAAACTGGAAATGCATCACACTGGTGGAACAAAAAGTTTTGCTAGACTTAGAGATGAACTGGTAAATATTTCTATATTGTATATTATAATTAGTAATTGATATTAAACATATTTTAATGCAAATATATTATATTCTGTAGAAAAAACAAGACCCTGAAGGAAATGAGCCAAACAAGATAACGATATTTAAGGCTACTCACACTAGGAAAAATGACAAGCCTATTGACCCAAAGGTTGCAAACGCAATGGTAAGATGCATATTGAAAACTAGTAGCCACATTTTTAGTTGACATGGAATGTTATCAAAGTTTAAGAGTCAAATGATTTCATGAAAATTAATTTTTTTCTTAATTATTGGTTAATTGCCGTTGTTGCAAATATAAATTTAATGTGATATATATGCATTTAAATTGGATATTATGTAACTTTTTTTTTTTATTTTTTTTTTTAGAGACAAATGGATGAGCTTGTTATAAACCAACCTAATGCATCTAAAAATGAAATCTTCAATCAAGTTATGGGTGAAGTTATTGGTCCAAAAGCTGATGTTTCTACTTTAACGTATGGTCTTGGGATCACTCGATAAAAAAAAAATGGTAAACGTTCTTCACATATTGAGACATTGAAGATGTTACAGGATGAGAGAATTCAAAGAGAGGCAGCAAATGAAAAGATAAAACATCTTGAGACTGAATTGATCTCGATGAAATCCCAACTTCAAACTGTGGAAGAAATGAAAGCTCAGTTTCGTGAATTGATGTTGATAATTGAACAACAAAAATTTTCAGATTCGCCAGAAGCTTCTTAGTTTACAAATATTTTTTAAGTCTATTTTATAGTTTAGACTTTATAGCATACGATATTTGTTAATTTCATCACATATGTGATTGGGTTGACGATTCCCTATCGACTTTCATTATTATTTTTCCTTATGTTAATTTAGGTTTCATGTTAAATTTAAAATAATAATTGAAATATGAATATTATAATTATTTTAATTTTATTGTACAATTTTGAAATTCCATTTTTATATCGTTAACTGTCACTAATTGTATGTATTGTGACAAAAATTTCAAACAGTTAATTGTCACTAGGTTCTTAAATAGTGACGCAATTCTGGAAGAATTAATTGTCACTAAATTTGCAAACAGTGACAGAATTTGTAAACAATATATTGTCACTAAGTTTATGTATAGTGACAAATTTTGAAATAATTAACTGTCACTAGATTTGCATATAGTGACACAATTTTCAAACGGTTAATTGTCATTAGATTTGTTTATAGTGACAAAATATTCAAAGTGTTAATTGTCACTAGATTTGTTTTTAGTGACAAATTATTCAAACCATTAATTGTCACTAGATTTGCTTATAGTGACAAAATATTTAAACCGTTAATTGTCACTAGGTTTATGTATAGTGACACAAATTTTATTTTGTCACTCGATAGGGTCCATTAAAAATCTGTCACTAAAAGTTATGGTTTGTGACAACTACAAATAATTGTCACTAACCATAGTGACAATGGCACTATAAGTGTCACAAATACTTTTAGTGACGGAGGTATAAGTGACGAATTGCTAGTGACAATTTTTTTGTCACAGTATTGATATTGTGACAAATTTTTCACTTATTGTGACATATATTTTTTGTCACTATAGGTCACTTTTCTTGTAGTGTCGCTGTCGATCTCTTCTCCTTCTTCGCCGTCGATCTCTTCTCCTTCTTCTTCTTCTTCTTCTTCTTTCCGATATGCTTAAGAGAGGAAATTTGGAAATTTCCGGATTTCTTCATTAAAAAAATATATGGCATTTTGTTGATGAAATGATGAATTGTTATCTTATGCAATATCGATCTTCTTCTTTTTTTTTTTTTTTTGAAAAATCTTGAAAGTGGTTTTTAAATATCAACAAATTTTATTTGTAATATTTAATTAGGGAATCAAGATTTGGATGGAAGATTTTTTGGGATTAGGGAGTTTTGTATGTACAATTAGTATATTTCGAAGAACCGAAAATTAATGGATTGTGTAATTAACAGAGGGAAAATGTTTTGGTTAATGAATTGCAAAATTTTTCATTAATCTACCAAACGCGTTTTTCCCGTTTTCATTTTCAGAACACAGCTTCCAATATATGCTATTAGTCGCATTTTCAGAATTCGAAACTGAAACTAAAAACACTGTTTTAATTTTAATTTTAATTTTTGAAAAACTACAAATGAAAAATGTTTACTGGACGTGCCCCTATAGACACTCCAAACTATTGTTTTTAGAAAACATATTTTTATTTTTATTTTTTTATTTTTCAACTTTTGAGGTTTTTTTTTTTTTTTTTTCTTCTGATTTACAAACTCTAAAATATCTTCTTCTTCTCTTTAAAAAAAAATAATAAATAAATAAAGTTGATGAATGATGATTGTTATGGAATTATTTGATATTTGACAACGACTTATATCGATAGAAAATAAAACTTGGAATAGGAAGCTTGCCAATGACGTGTGGAATTTAAGGCAATTTTATGGTCTTCTACATGTCTGCATGTCTGGTTAGTTGGTACACTGTTGCAGTCTTGCAGAAATGAAAAAGTCAATTAACAATTATTTTCCCAAACCCTTAAATCATGGACTAAAGCACTAAACTGAAGAATTTATACATATAGTACTTTGAATACTTTTTTTTTTTGGGTTAATTGTACAAACGGCCCCTGAGTTTAGGTGATATTGCAGGTATATTTAACTTTTGCTTTAATTGTACAAACCTCCCCTAAAAAACGTTGACCAAGGTTACTAGTAAAAGTTAACCGGATGGACATGATGAAAAGACACAAATGGCCTTGATAAATATTTACATAATTATAGATCTACCGAAATAATAATTAGAAATTAACCACAACAATTTACAAAATTAGATTTTCACCCCAACCCACCAAACACAGTCGTCTTTGTCTCAATCAAAATTCAACAAAAAAAAAATGTCAGAAGTTCAAAAATTATTGATGCAAATTTCCAGAATGAGAACATTAGAAGTTCAATCAAATCAAGAACTTGCAAATAAGAGATCTATTCAACTCTCTCTCTCTCTCTCTCTCATAAATATTTTATTAACATTTTTTTGATGATAAAACCAAGATCTAATTTATATTTTCAAAAAAATAAAAAACACAGATCTAATCTACAAGTAGAAGCAAGTAGCATCTAGTCGCCACACATCATAGAATAACAAAAGGAAAAAAAAAATGTTTAAGTAGGAATCAATGTCAAACTAGAGAAATGACCTGCTCACTAGATATTTTTTATTTTTTTTTAATGTATTTTTCTTAAATTTTTGTTTTGGGTGGCTTTTTGCGGTTTGAATGTAAATTAAGGAAAATTAATGGTATATATATAACATAATGGAGAGGAAGAAAGGAACTTATCTGTGATGGAGCCTTCGTTTGATTGAGGCTTCAAGAGATCTAGAATTTCTTTTCAATTTTTTTTTTTTTTTTGAAAGGGTCTAGAAAGTACCTTCAACATTTATTTTTTTAATTTCCAGATCTCTTAAAGCTTGTAATTTGTTTTTTTTTATTTATTATTTTGTTCGATGAAGATGCATTCAGATCTTTTCACTATTTTAGGTTGGGGCCGATTTATAATTTTCTAAAGGGTTAATTGTATAAACATACACAGACATTAGACCTAATTGAATCCATATTCAAATTTTGCATATAATTACACAAACATCCCTTACCATTAGTGGAAGACTGTTAAAAGTTAACGAGGTAAGGGTAAAATTGTCCATTCCCTTCCAAATCAGGTGCAATAATTGTTTTATTATTTGTTATTGTATTGGGAAAGGTGAGGATTTATGATAACATAATTTAAAAAATCACTTATTTCAACCAAAAAAAAAAACCATTAATGAAAATACATATATTTTATTAAAAATAAAAGACCAGATCTGGTATGCAACTAGATCTTGGTCCATAAATGGAGAGAGTCACACGACCCTTCCTCTATTGTTGAGCAGGGAGGCCAGCCCTCCCATTGTCAGCGTCAGATGGAGCGGTGCTCCATCCGTCGACGATGACGACATTGAAAAAGACGAACACAAAGGGAGAAGCGAAGACACGGTACAGCCGACAGAGGAACTCGACATAATAGGGATGCAATACACAAGGCAGCTCCACCGTGTCAGATAAAGTGACTCTCCATTCGCCGACGATGATAGTGTTGAAGAAGACGAAAACAAAGGGTGGGGTTGAGGATTGAGGCGTCTACAATACAGATTTATAGATTTGCCCCATTTTTCATGTTGAAGTTCTTGTGTTTTTTTATTTGTGAAATTGATGTGGTTTTAATTGAAGTAGAAAATCCAGATTATTGTAATAGATTTGTGTTTTTTTGGAATTGATTTTTGAATTTTTGATTTTTGGTTTTTGGCTTTTGGTTGTGGATCAGTGGATTTGATTTTTAGGAATTTGGAGTATGTTTGGGAAGTTAGAAAATGTAAGAAAAAGAAAGGAAAAAAAGGATTGATTTTTCTTTTCTTTTCTTTTCTTTCATTTTTCCTTTTTTTTTTTTTATTGATTTTTTGAAAAGGTTTTTCTTTTATTTCTTTAAAATTATTAATTTAAATAATAAAATAAAATATAAAATAGGTAACCAAGGCTACTTCAGTTGTTTCACACTAAAAATATGGTCAATGATTAGAATTAACAAAAGTCAATTGACGGTAGAGGATCTTTGTGCAATTATGACCAAAGTTGAATATGGGTGCAATTATGCATAATATCAAGGTTGTTTGTGCAATTTACCCTTTTCTAAATGTTAGGGATTTTTTTTTTTTTTTTTTATAATATAGTTTTTGTTTGGGTACCTTTATAATTATAGAACTATCTGGTGTTACTTTGGTTTTATTATTATTTTTATTTATCAAAAGGACAGTTTTACCCCTAGACTGTTAAGTTAGTCGTCAGTCAAACCGTTAGTCAATGTTTTTAGGGGAGATTTATGTAATTAAAGGAAAATTAGAATATACGTGCAATATCATCTAAATTCAGGGTATGTTGTGCAATTAACCCTTATTTTCCTTAAAAGCATAGTTGTGATTTAATATAAATGTTTCAAAAGATATAAATAATTATTTCAATAATTTTGAATAATTTTTAAACGTATAATTAGTTATATTTCTTATTTTTTCTTTAGAGAATTCTATAATTTAAAAAAAAAAATATTCCATTTGTGAATAACAAATCAATTAATCAAACGGTCTTATACATTCTATTTTTTTTAAACCATTTAAATGTTTTTAATTTTCTTGATCATATTATGAACTAAGTATATTTTTTTTTTTTTTTTTTTGTTTTGAATAATACTTTTTCGGATATTTTATCAAAAAGAAAAAAGAAAAAACATTTTCCGATAGCATTTTTTTTTTCAATAGTAAGAAAATGAAATTACGCTTTTACTTGTTCATAAACACAGTTAGAACTAATTTAGAAAATAATTCATATGTATTGCCACCCAGCTATATTTGGTAGGAGGGAGAGAGAGTATGAGGGATGGATGAATTAAGAGAGATGGAGATGATAACATCTATCTTTTATGTTGTTTGGTATTGAAAAGAGTGTTGAATGGATGGATTGGTATATAATTTATAAAATTACTATATTACCCTTTAAAAAATTGGAGGGCAATAAAAAATTGGAGGGCATTGTAGTCATTTCCCTCCAATCATCTCTCCCTCCTTTCTCATACGCCCAATGATGGGCGAATTCCTTTTGGTGGGCCTGGAAGGATCATCTCTCCCTCCTCTTCTCATCTCCTCTCTCTTATCCCTCCAACCAAACAAGGGTTGGAGCTCTCTCTCCAACCCTCTCTCTCTCTCTCTATCTCTCTCTCTTACTAAATAAAGCCTTAAAGAGAAATGATATTGACAATTCATTAATTATCTGTTTACACTTCATTTTTTTTTTTTTTTTTTTCATTTATGATAATTTTAACCTGAATTAAAGTTCTAATTAAAGACACTCCAAACCATTGTTTTTAGAAAACAAGTTTGTTTATTTTATTTTATTATATATATATATATATTATGTTTTACAAACTCTAGAATATCTTCTTCTTCTCTTCAAAATAATTTATTTCTCACACACCATCAAACCCTTCATCATTATCAATTTATCATCACCAATTTATATATATATTCCAGAAAAAATATATTTAAAATTATTGTTTTCCTATTTTCACATATTGATCTCCAAAACAATTTTCTTATTGTTTTGATCTCCTCACTTTTGTTCAGTTTTATTTATATTTGATTACTTCACATCTCTTTTCCATTTCTCATTTCAATTTTTCTTAAAGAGAAGTATTCAAAACAAACAATATTAAAATAAAATAGAATGTCTTTAGAAATTTTTTCTTTTTAAATGGAGTGTCTTTATAATAGGAGTGCCAAAAGATAAATGGGATAATTTTGGAAAAAATGAAGTGTCTTTAGAATTTTAATAAATTTAAATTTTTAGAATGGAGTGTCTTTAGAAATGAAGTGTAAAAAGAAAAACATTATATTGTAAGGAGAAACTCTCTTATTAAAAAAATTAATTACAAAAATATTCCAATATAAATTTACCAATAAAGACAAATTACTTTAATTAAAAATAAATCAAATACTACATACACTCATTAATTGCAAACATATCTTCAACTATATCTATTTATTAAACCATAATTTTTTTTAAATTTTAAAGGTAGGTATTTTATTTTTTATTTTTTATTTATCATCTTTCTTTTATGTTTAGTTATGAACTCTATCAATAAACATATATATATATATATATATATATATATATATATATATATTAAGATAGATGTAGATATCAATGACTTTTTTTAAAGATACCATATATATATATATATATAAGAGAATTCCAGATTAAAAATCTCTTGACCCCATACATAATCTAGTTCTACATCTTCTCTTTCATAAGCTAGGCTCATATAATCAGACATTTGCAAAAGTAAATTGTATCATCATTAGAAGTGGATTTGATTCAAAAAATAATATGATTATATATATATATAAATTGGGTGTGGTAATAATTTAAGAGGGTTTATAAATAAAATGTATTAAAATAAATATATTCATTTCAATAAAGGTACTATTGACATAAGGATGTGTACCTTTAATTAGTTTTTAAATTGGGTGTGATAATATTAGTTTTTAAAATTTTAGATATGGGTGTACTTATAAAAATAGGTGTACTAATTAGTTTTATGGGTGTCAATATCCACGTCCATATATATTTTTGCAATCAACATTTGGAGTTTCTTTGTTACATATAAATGCATATGTTCACACTTTATTTCCGTACGAACTTTGATTGGAACTAGATCTACAAATTTCTGAATTCATCCAAATCACGCAACAGAAAATCCAAATTATAGAATTAACCATTGGAATTTAAATTATGTCACCAGATTAATTGCACATGATAATATATTATATGACAAGATGAGGTTGATCCGGTGGTAACCCTCTCACACCACACCATGAATTATTGTGGGTTAATATATATAGTGTTATCAAATGAGGTATACCTTATTTTAATTTCGATAAGGGGTTTTTACAATTTGGTCCCAATCTAATTGGGAAACATCACATTTTTACTTGTTAATTGATTTTTCATCAAATTGGTCCTTATATAATTCAAAATGGCTCAAATTGGTCCTACAGTTAGTCAAATTAACGGTCAACCGTTACTTTTATTAAAATAATAATTAAACTATTAAAAAGTAATAATAATAAATAAATTTATATAGTTACATAAAAAAAATTAAAAAAATAAATAAATAAAAAAACTCTTAGAAATATCAAAGAAATTGAAAAATAAAATCTTACAAAAATAAAAAACAAATGCAAGATCTATGAAACTTCTATTTTTTCCCTTCCAAATTCTTCCCTTCTTTTCATTTTATCACTTCCTAAACAAATTTTCCAGATTTACAAAGCCATCTCCATCATCCAAAAATCGCCAAACTTCATCACCCAAAAATTTCTCTCATTTTCTCATTTCCCAAACAACAATTTTCCAGATTTAAAAAACCATCTCCATCATCCAAACATCACCCAACATCATCACCTAAATTTTTTGCTTATTTTCTCATTTGACAAACAACAATTTTTAGATTTCAAAAACCATCTCCATCATCCAAAAATCACCCAACTTCATCTCCATCACCCAAAACTTTCTCTCATTTTCTCACTTCCCAAACAACAAATTTCAGATTTCAAGAACCATCTCCATCATCCAAAAACCACCACAGCACAGCCTCTCACTGTCGCCGCGCGTCGTCCACCAAAGAAACACCGTCGTCGCGCGATCTGCTCCGGTAAGAATCATGTCCTCCGCGTGACGGTAGCGTTTCTTTGGTGGACGACATGATTCTTGCTGGAGTAGATCGCGCAACGGCGGTGTTTCTTTGGTGGACGACGCGCGGCGACAGTGAGAGGGTGTGCTGGCTGTGCTGTGGTGGTTTTTGGATGATGGATATGGTTTTTGAAATTTGAAATTTGTTGTTTGGGAAGTGAGAAAATGAGAGAGTTTTGGGTGATGGAGATGAAGTTGGGTGATTTTTGGATGATGGAGATGGTTTTTGAAATTTGAAAATTGTTGTTTGTGAAATGAGAAAATAAGCAAAAAATTTAGGTGATGATGTTGGGTGATGTTTGGATGATGGAGATGGTTTTTTAAATCTGGAAAATTGTTGTTTGGGAAATGAGAAAATGAGAGAAAATTTGGGGTGATGAAGTTTGGTGATTTTTGGATGATGGAGATGGCTTTGTAAATCTGGAAAATTTGTTTAGGAAGTGATAAAATGAAAAAAAGGGAAGAATTTGGAAGGGAAAAATAGAAGTTTCATAGATCTTGCATTTGTTTTTTATTTTGTAAGATTTTTTTTTCAATCTAAGATTTTTTTTTTTTTTTTTTTTTTTTTTTTTTTTTTTTTTTTTTTTTTTTGTAAATGTAACTATATAAATTTATTTATTATTATTACTTTTTAATAGTTTAATTATTATTTTAATAAAAGTAACGGTTGACCGTTAGTTTGACTAACTGTAGGACCAATTTGATGAAAAATCAATTAACAAATAGAAATGTGGTGTTTCCCAATTAGATTGGGACCAAATTGTAAAAACCCCGTTCAATAAAGACCTTGATGAAATCACATCTATTTTTATGAATTTTGTTTTGAATTTTTTTGTGGATGATAAGTTCATAGAAATCTATCTATGAATAAAATTTGAGAATTTTTCAAGTACTAAAACTATTTTTTTTTAATTTTCCTATATTTATCTCATTTTTCCGATGCCTTTATTTTTAACAAGATAGGGATAAATAGTTTTGGTGCTTGAAAAATTCTAAAATTTTGTTCATAGGTAGATTTCAATAAACTTATCATCCAAAAAAAAAATCAGATTAAAATTCATAAAAATATATGTGATTTCATTAAGGTCCTTACCGAAATGAAAATAAGGTATACTTCACTTGATAACTAGTGTGTTTATATATATATATATATATATATATATATATATATATAAGTATTTATCTATTCAGCTATCTAGATTATGTATTTTTTTGAAGTGGGAGTCATTTATCTAAACTCCAAGCTCATCCATCTACCAGCTGAGCTACGCTCTTGGGAGCATTGTGGGTTAATATATTATTTTAATATATTACAAATTTCGAGGTTGTGGGTTCGAATCCTCATAAAACCCCGACTTATTGTAAATTTTTTAAGAAAATAATAATATATTATATATACATAACTAAACACGATAGTGCACACTATCCCCATACATGCATTCCACAAGATTTATACCTGTAAAAAAAAAAAAAAAGAATCGAGTAACTTAATTATAATATGAATCAGAACTTCGATCAGAAGAAGAAATGAAATACATGAATAAGTATGTAAGAAAAAGTTGACGATTAATTTCCAAGCAATATTATGCCGACAAGGTCAAGTAAGGGTCACATGGCTAGCTAGGCAATGCCAATATAAAAGAAAGAATATCAACATTTTTGTCTGAGTCAAAGTAAACCCTTCTAATTAGCATTATTATTTGTCCACGATCACTTCACATCACAACATACTTTGAATTCGTCAACTATCCATCTTGATGCCCAGTTGCCCACCATAAACAAAACCATCTTCCACTTACTTTACAGTTTACACTTCACACCTTAATTCGTCTCTCTTGTATGATTTGCACACCTTCCCTTTCAAGATACTTTTTATACAATTAAATGTAAATTAATTTGTTCTAATCATTTTTTATTTTTTTTAATGCAAGTTGGAGTTGGACCATTTGCATGTAGCAGCTTAGGTATTCCTTTATATATATCTAGAGTTGGTCTGTCAGAAGAAAGAAGTAAGAACACATAGTGAGGATCAAAGGCAATTATGGGTCGACCTGAAACAAGCTCTTCTTCTTACCTTCCTCAACAGCAGCCTCAAAATTATCAATCAGAATATGAGCCTCATCAACCTCAAGAATATCAACAGGAAGCCATATCCACTGGTGATCATGAAGCTGCACTAACTTATGAATCTAATAACTACGTCCAAGACAACCAGTGTCAACCCCAGCAGCAGCCAATCGACTTGCAAGCTCAACAACAGTTGCAGCTACAACCACAACCTCAGCAGCAGCAGCAGACCAACCAACAGGCTTATGGGGCTCAAAAAAACAACCAAATGTATCAAAATGCACAGATCAATCAGCCCGCCGGGACATACCCACCACAAAAGATGCAACCCCAGCCGGTGCAGTTTCCACCACCAAGCCCACAAAATAATAACATGTATCAAACTCGCTCTCCGGTGGCATACCCACCACAACAAGGCGCCGGTCAGACAAATAATGCTGTAAATTTTCCTCCAACAACTGCACAAGATTTCCCTCCGGGACAAGGAGTGCAATTTCAACAGGG
Source organism: Acer saccharum (assembly GCA_030490815.1). Classification (NCBI taxonomy): domain Eukaryota; kingdom Viridiplantae; phylum Streptophyta; class Magnoliopsida; order Sapindales; family Sapindaceae; genus Acer; species Acer saccharum. The sequence goes on along the minus strand of CM059876.1, from coordinate 18,600,143 downwards.
AAATGGGCAACAATATGTACAAGGCTTTCCAGTGCAAAGACCAACACCACAGCATACGTCGGTGATTGCCTCTCAGAAGGCTGCTTGGAGTAGTGGTCTCTTTGATTGCATGAATGACCCAATGAATGGTATTTCTCACTCTCCAAATTGAACTTTTCAAAGCCTTTCAACTCTCTAAAATGGGAACGCATATACTCATGTATGTACTTTTTTTTTTTGGTAAAAATGCAGCTGTGATAACAGCTCTGTTCCCATGCCTGACGTTTGGCCAGGTTGCAGAGATCATCGATGAAGGACATACCTGTAAGTTAATTTGACGTTATATACTATTATATATATTAGTGTGCACTGAATAGAAAATAATTATGAGTTTGGTTTTTATGTTTGTAGCGTGTGGAACTAGTGGAATGTTGTATGGGGCGATTGCGTTTTTCATAGCGGTGCCATGTATAATGTCATGCACGTACAGGACTAAGCTACGCAACAAGTTTGGGCTTCCGGAGGCTCCGGCGCCAGATTGGATCACTCACTTCCTTTGTGAATGGTGTGCTCTTTGTCAAGAGTACAGGGAGCTTCAATTAAGAGGCTGGGATCCTACTATTGGTATGTTATATACTTGAAATTAATTAATTATTAGTGCTTAATTATAATATCTCATTTCTTTATAATTAATTCTTCAACACACAAAAATAAAATTCAATATTAGAACAGTCTACAATGGATAAAAATTAGTCTAATTGTCTCATAAACAACTTATCATCAACAAAGTAAAAATGAACTTTGTCAATTTCTGTATCGAGCTCTACACAGAATAAATTCAAAGTTTATTGACTATATTTAAATGAGTTTTCCATCGTATCAAAAGATCTTCAAAATACATTATTTAGCATATTAGAATCATAATAATAGAAAACAATTAGCTGCTGTAACATTTTACATTTACACCGCTGACTGTTGCTTCGAGTGAGTTTATATATATAGCTCTGGATTTATTGCAGGATGGCAAGGAAACGTGGCAAGAAATCAGCCGCAAGTTTCTACGATGCCTCCAATGAATCAAAGAATGATGGGTTGAAATTTTAAAGTTTAATTAAATTACAAGATTGTGTTGTACTATTATTATTATTTTTTAAAATATTACACTGTTATATAAATCGTGGTTTTTTTAGAGAGAGGGAAGGACTCGAACCCGCAACCTCATGGTGCAGGCGTAATGGGTTTTACCACCGGACCAACCTCATTTCATCATATTGTGTTGTATTGTTTGCATTAATTAGTTTGTTATTATTATTATTGTATTTCTCTGTAGTAAAAATACCCTATTAAAAAGCAAATAAAATTTATTTAAAAAAGAAAACTAATAAAATGATCTATCTTTTTTTTTTTGAAGGATTACATGATTGCATAAATTCATTTTTTTTTTTTTTTTTTTTCTTTTTAATTTTATTTTATTTTATTTAGGGAGGACTCAAATCCACAATCTCGTGGTACATGTGCGAGGGGTTTAACATCAGACCAAAGCCTAACGCCGTCCATTTTTCTATCAAGCAAATTGAAATAAGTTCCCCTGAGTATATAGATAATTGTATAAAGCCATATACAATATAATAATATGACCTAAATACCCCTCTAACCAAAAATCAAATTAAAAAATAAAATAAAATTTAAAATTGAAATACCAGTTAAATAATAATAAAATTCTGAATTTAGTTTTCTAAATAATTAAATTATCTTTTTTATTTAATTATCCCTAAATATTTATTAATAATAATAAATAATAATAATAATAATAAATAAAATAAAACAAAATAATAGTAATAATAATAATAAGAATAATAATAGTGATGATGAGATGATGATGATGATAAAAATGATAATAAAATAATAATAATTATTATTCATTGATAATTTTTATTGCCATTGGACTGCGTGTATGGAAAATAAAAAAGTACGAAGAAAAAAATTAGGTTGGTAATTTTCACACTCACTCACTCCATCATCAGCAAGTTCTAAGTTTATTTTATTTTTTATTTTTATTTTATTTTTATTTTAAAGAAAATGTAATTATGTTATTATCGCTTCATAAACGTTGTTAATTAGAACAAATTAATTAATTTAGAAAATAATTCTCGTGAGTATGTATTTTTGCAAGATAAATAGAGGCAGAGTTCGACATTAGGTCTGTTTGGTACATATAGACATAGAGTTCGTTTTAGGTGTAGAAATCTGCATTTTATTTCTGTAAAGTGTAAAGTCCGAGTTTATAAAACAACATATTTAAATTGAAAAAATAATCCAAATCACGAACCCAATAATATATATCATCCAAAATTGTACAACCGCTCCTTTCATACATGAGATTTATATATAAGGACTTTTTTTTTTTTTTTTTTTTTTGACAATATCTATTAATTTGGGACCAGATATTTTTTTGAAAGCTTTCGCCATTGTTAGGATTTGAGCTATTGACCTGATAGTCATTTACCTTAGCCTCAAACTCGTCCATCTACCAGTTGAGCTACACCCCTGTTGGCATATATATGGACTATTTGATAAGATTTAAATTTGTGTTATTATAAACTAGAATCCAGTGATTACTTAAAAGGATGAGTAGAAGAGATTAGGAAGATGAAAGGAAATAGAAGTTTGTACAAAAGTAGACGATTGCGGCCAATTTCCACTGATAAGAGTATCTCCAATGCAAGAGTGGTTGTGAAAAAGAAAAAAAAAAATGTCATGTAGGATTAATAGACATTCTGTTAATAAATCTTTCTCCGATGCAGCCGTGCATATTTAACCTCAAGTTGACATGGTAAAAAAAATATTAGACATTGTCAATTTGACCGTTTACTTTCAGACGGTCTATTGCACAACTATTTTTTCGGTTGACTCAGCAAGTATTTAAAACTAACATTAGTTTTTCATCTATTTTTGGTAAGGAAATAAAATATAAAATAAAACAAGAAAAAAATATGGACACGTCATTAAAAAAATTGTGTTTTAGACAAAAGCATTGGAGACCAAATTTTGAGTTATGCTACATATGAAGTAAGTCTCTTTACATTGTTGCCATGCCAATAATTATTGATAAGCAAAAACTTTTGTATTGAAGATGCTCTAAGGTCAAATAATACTCACATTAGCTACCTACACGGGAGTTTGATTGAGTCAAAGTAAACCCTTCTTATCATTATTTGTCACTTCACCACTTTGTATTTGTCAACTCTCTTACTCACTTCACCACATTGTATTTGTCAACTCTCTTACTGGCCGACGAGATGAGATTAGTCAGGTGATAAACCTCTTACACCTGTACCACGAGATTGCGGGTTTAAGTTTTCCCACTTTCCAAAAAATTCAGAATTTATGTAATTATTTATAGGTTTAATTGCACAAACATACCCTCTATTTATCTAATAAAGCAAATTTTCGAACAAATGCCCTATTCAAACACAAACATCCCAATTGAAATGTGCTTGGGGTATGAAAAGTCAATAGTTCCCTTGGGTAAAAGGGAAAGGTTATTTTGGTGGGTAAATTTCACAAACAACCCTGAATTTGGGTGTAATTGTATAAATATTCATTTTTTCTAATAATTACATAAATATACCTTACCGTCATTTGACTTTTGTTAACTTTAACATTTAACCATATTTGTATCCTGAAATGACTAAACTACCCTTGAAAACTTATTTATCTTTTCTTTTATTATTTAAAAATATTAAAAAATATTTACTTAAAAAATTAAAAAATTCGGTACAATTTTTTTTTGTTGCTTTTATTTTCTTTTTCTTTCTATCATTTTTTTTTTTTTTTTTACATTTTCCATGTCCCCAAACACCAAATTTTTAGATTTCAAAAACCAATTTTATCACCAAAATATTCAATTTCATACTGATCAACCCACAAACAATTTCATTTCATCAACACAATCAAAATTCACCAACAATTACATTTAATTAACAGAGTCAAAACTCACAAAACTCACTAAACACAATCAAAACCCACTAAACACAGCCATTTTTCCAGGTTTGTGGGTTCTGATTGTGTTAAAAAAAAAATGATAGAAAGAAAGCAACAAATAAATTGTACCGATTTTTTCAATTTTTTAAATAAATATTTTTTAATATATTTAAATAATAAAAGAAAAGATAAATAAGTTTTCAAGGGTAGTTTCGGGATACAAATGTGGTTAAAGGTTAAAGTTAACAAAAGTCAATTGACGATAGGGTATATTTATATAATTATTAGAAAAAAATGAATATTTATACAATTACACCTAAATTCAGAGTTGTTTGTGAAATTTACCCATCAAAATAACCTCTCCCTTTTACCCAAGGGCACTATTGACTTTCCATACCCTAAGTACTTTCCAATTGGGATGTCTGTGTTTGAATAGGGTTTTTATTTGAAAATTTGCTTTATTAAATAAATAGAGGGTATGTTTATGCAATTAACCCGTAATTATATAATACTAAAAATAAATAAATAAATAAAAACTTTCTTACTGGCCTCCACAAAATCATTCCCTTGAAGTCAACCAATAAACAATAATTCACACCTACTCAATTTACAAGTCATCCTTATCTCTCTGTCTCTCTAAAACAAATGACAAATATATCAGGTTATTATCATACTTTTTTATTCCATTATATAATAATAAACAAATTTATCAATTAAAGATATGCTTAAAAGGTAGTAGATTTAACAAACATAATGATATGTAGTACACCCGTACCCTGTTTGAAAACTATTTTAGTACTTTTTTTTTTTTATTTGACAAAAGTACAAGACTAAGAGGTGGTTTGTTTGTTTGTTTTTTTTTTTTTTTTTTTTACTTAAAATTTAATGAGTATGAATCATAATTATTAAATTGTTTTGTTTTTTTTTTTAAGTGGTCAAACAACTTAAAAATACCAAAAAACAACTTAAAATAAAAAGTAAAAAATCCTGATTTTTCACTTAATTATAAATCACTGAATTGCATTAAATGCAATCCAAAATCTTTTCTTCCGATACTATCCTCCATATATAACATATTTTCAATTTCATCATAATTATATATGGTATAGAAATCTTCATTTTAATATATACCTTATTTTAAATAGCTTTAAAAATAAAAATGAACTCTAATAACTTCTCATATTGGTGTTTAATTTCAATATTTATTATGATATTAGGGTGATGTATGTATGTATGTGTATATATATATATATATATATATATATATATATGGGACAATCTATAGAACACCGGTGTTTCTATACACCTTTAAAAAAAAATCTAGCTCATCAAATCTTGACCCTTGATTTGTCCAACTTTCACATCTAATGGTTATGTTTTAAAGTTGTTGTGATTTCCTATGCATCCTAATATTACCTTTTTAGCTGGTCACAAAACATAATGACCGTTTGTTCTTCACAAAACCCAATAGTTACCGTTTTTAATTTTCCTCCTTCCCAACGCAATTTTCTTCTCCTTTCCAAATCCAACTCTTTTTATTTAAACGTACAAAAACACTTCTTCTCCTTTGCAAATCCAACTCATCTACGTACAGAAACACTTCTTCTCCTTTGCAAATCCAACTCTTCTTCTTCCCAACGCTATCTTCTTCTTTAACTTTTCTGGTTTACCAGCTCAAAAATTGTTGTGAACTTTCCTAAAGCCCTATCCATTCTCTTACTTGTTGGACATTAGATTCACCAGCCCCATTATATTTTTAACTATTCACCTATTTCGACTGTTATCACACATTTTTAATGATGATTACCTTTATTTAATGTAATCACACATTTTAAATGCTGTTTACTCATATCGAGTGTTATCACACAGTCCAAATGCCAAACGAATGACGGGAACAGATTTAATTTTTCAAATAAATGATTGTTGTTTAAATTTGAAACGCATTTATTGTTATTTGTCAGCTGCATTAATTGTTTTTTAAATTTGAAAAGAAATGATTGTTTTACCTAGGGAACAGTTAATAAAGCAAAAATTTAAATTGCCTTGGATTAAATAGTAACCTGCTCAACAAGTTTATAGGTAAACAACAGGTAGCGGTGTTTAGTACACCGTTGTTCTATAGACAACCCCATATATATATATGTTTAACTTCATAATATTGCTTCTTCTTCTTTTTTTTTTTTTTTTTTTTCCATATTATAATATTAAACCTCTTTTTTTTTTTTTTTTTTCAAAATACTATTTTCATTTATTTCATTTATTGTTTTCAAATGAAAATAAATAAAACAAAAAACGATAACAGAAAACATTACTTTGTTAACAGTGCATATCAACTCAAAGAAATGAAGTTTATAATTTCGTTGACAAATCCCAAACGAAACAAACAGATATGTGAAGATATTATTAAAAAGAATATTCAAAAACTGATAAATCCACAAATTTGAACCTCTACATAGCAAGAATTACAGACTCAATAATCCAAATAAAATACATATATCAACATCATGAGACACTACTCTGATCAAAGTTCAAACTTACACACTTTCACTTCTCAATTTATCTACAACTTCGCTTGGAATATATAATACCTAAACTGGAATAAATCAAGGAAAAATGATGTGATTTGAAAATTTATGTCATCATATGATTTACAAAATTACAAATTAAATGTGTACTAGCCGGAAGCTCAATGAATCCAAAACCATACGAGATTGAGTATCGCCGTTACCAAGCCGTTTTGTCTCGCCACGTTCTTCAAAAACCCAAACTACAAACAGATAAAGGCAACTATAACTTAGATGTTGATTGTGGCTTCCCAGAGCCTTAGTAGTCCATTACGCCCTCCACTGCATATCCTTTTCCTTTCAAGATCCGAAGCTATGCATCTGACCTGCATGACACAAGATTGATCCGAGGCAAATCAGGGAAATTGTAGTCAGATTATACAATTTCTACCTCATTACTACTTAGAAAAGCACTTTACATTGGTGGACAAACACAATGAATTAGGAAATAGAGTGAATAACTTGATGCTCAAGTAAAAAGATTTTTACAATAAAAAGAGCAATTGAAATATGGGAAAAGAGTAAGAACATGCAAGCATAGAGGAAAGTGAAGCATACCACAGCAACTGTCTTTTGAGGAGTTCTGTAAAGTTGCCACCCTGCCATTTTTGATCCAGTGCTTGAGATGCCACCAAGTCTCTCTTGAGGTCGATGGAAGAGAGACATAGAATTGTCAGCTGCTCCAATTCCTAACCAGTTCTCCCCAGCATTGATTGATAGTATAGAAGCCGTGTGAATGGTAACATTCTTCACACATCTTATACCTCCTACATATTTTCACAAAAAATATGCTTACAGCAAATGTTCAAGAGGCAAAACAAAAGAGAGAGAGAGAGAGAGAGAACAAATCACTACATTGTGCCAAAAGTTACATGCAACATTGACGGCTGGCAAGTTAAACTATAGTATCACATGCAACGTTTAGAAAAAAAAAATTAAAAAAAAATCGAACAAGATCTTACCGTTCAAGATTTTTAACAAGGTTTTGTTGGTAACAGGTTTTTAAAATTTGTGCTGGTGAAGTTTACATAGGTAAGACTAGAAATCATATATGTAACAGTTCTATGCAAGAGCATTACAGCAATAGGCTAAACATTAGAAAGCTGTGCAAAAGTTTGAAACAAAAGATCTACGGAACTGTTCAATACCCACTAGATCCTAAACTTAACCTTGTAGGTAATGGCCCAAAAAATGGTATAAGGCTCTCTAACACACTCTGGATGCACAAAACCAACAAGTTTGTCACGTTGTCCAAGTCCAATCACATGGATAAGACCTAGCCAAACTGGCTCTGATATGATAGTAAATAACCACTATACCCAAACAATGATATATAGCTCTGTAATAGGAACAATAGCTGATACATTAACAATTCCTTGTGGTACAACATATAAATAACTGTGCTAATGTTTCTCAATGAGTCAATGATTAACAAAATTGAGATTATGGAGAACTTCCTGAAGTTTAATGTTGCCCAGATGCAATTTCCTTTACCAGTTTAAACAAAACAAATCATAATGAAAGTTCCACATCCAAAATATGAACAGAAAGAAATTTCAATACTCAGGAACTACAGCTCTTACCATCCTCATTTTCCCAAAACCGTAGCAGCCCATCACTTGAACCTGAAAAGAAAGACATCAAATTTTAGACTTATCTTGTTTATTGTTCATTTAGCACTTAGTATCCAGAAGAAGATTGAAGTACCAGTGGAAAAACAAATTACACCATGTTAAAAAAATAGTTAAGGTGCCCACCTGTTACTATTCCTTTGTCCGATGAGGAATACTCAACACATAATACTGGGCCAGCATGGCAAGCTAGAACAGCATCACACGTCCCTCGGGAAATAGACCACATTCTTGCTGTCCAATCATCACTACCAGTAATCACAGTATCTCTGTCCATTCTAATTGACCTGAACAAGTGTCACAAACACAAGACTCCTTCAAAGCCTGAACTACGAAATTATAAGAACACAAAATTCAATGTTCTTTTGGCTCACCGAATCCATTTTGTATGCCCTAAAAACTTGTGCATCTGCTTGCCAGCACGGATGTCCCAGATGTTTGCAATCCTAAAATTCAAGTATGCACAAAGCTTAAGAAAAATATTTGTATTTAAATCTACACCAGCTGTATAGATGTAAGTTCGAGTAAACATACGCATCTCTACCACCAGCAGCCAAAATTCCTGTGGAGTCATCATATTCCATGCATAGAACGGCACTGGAGCAACGACCCACTGTTGCCACACAAGTATCAGTTCGAACATCCCACATCTTCACAGTTCCATCATGGGAAGCGGTAAGGACACGTTCACCTGACAGCATCCGCACACAACTGACCTACAGTGATGAATGACAGGGAGGAAATGAGCTACCCCGGAAAAGCTGTATGCTTATCAAAGTTTTTCCTAAGACTCCATAAACAACTCTTTTGAGCTCAAAAGCTGATGGGCCAGCACAAAGATCAAACATCAAGAAAAACAAAATTCGAACTCAATTAGAGAAAATTGATCATAATTCGTTTCATATTTTGTGAACAGCAAAAGCTTTGTGATTATTAACCCAGCCTATGATCAAAGCAAAAATTCTGAGTAGGCAAACCTGTGCATCATGGCCCTTCAGCTCTTCTAGAAGCTGAGATGTTTGCTTATCCCATACAATAACAGACTGATCGTCAGATCCTGATACCACCTTCCCTCGATCAGAACTTATGGCTCGAACAGTTCTGCATAGGATAAAGCAAGATATAGCCAAATACATAGCCATTTAGAATTGGCACATATATACTTCCATAAATCCCTAATATATATATATATATATATATATGGGAAATTAAAAAAGAAATACCCCGTATGCCCTTTCAAAGTTGCCCGAAGTTCTGAACCACGAAGACTAGGATCCCAGATCTTAACCTGCAAAGAACATTTAGAAGATCAAACATCACCCATTCAAATTTGCACCAAATTATAGAACTATGCTTTCTAAATACTCTTCCATTCAGGGTTAGTAAATCCCAAAAAGGATCAAATCAATTACTGAATGTGTTGCATAATTTTATTGGTCATGCTACTCCACAACAGTGATTCTTAATCTATTTACTACCCAAACGATTAAAATGATCAAGACACATGAGACTTAGTCATGTCAGGAATCATAGTTCATAGACCAATTGCCAGTCGAATCCATGATTATTTTAAAGTTTATAAATAGAAGATTTTGGTTGAGTATGAGAAGGTTTGTTGAGTACATGGAAGGGCACCAAACCCACTGTACATTCCCATTAAAAGCTCCACAAAGAATAAGACTCCAATCAAGTGAATCTCATGCAAAGAAAATGTATGACAGAAGAAAATAATCAGATATGTAACTAACCAAACAGTCTGTACCCCCGCTGATAAAGAAACCCGCATCTTCACGGTCACCCACTAGATCCCATACCTCCCTCCTTGTTACACAATGTAAAGCAGTAACTGAACCACTATGCCCTCGAATAATTCGAACATTGGTTTGAATTTTCTTCTGCCCAGCAGTAGTTAAATCTTGTTTTCGAGGAGTCCCGTTCTCATTTGCAGCTGAAGTCAAGAGACAATATAAGACATGGTAATATGGTAATATCACGGCAGATTATTTGGGTATAGAGAAGGTTTAGTTTAAAGTCATAATAGACATATCTAAAGACCCACCATCAGAAGTCCATTTACGAACACGACTAAATGAGTGTGTTCTTGACGATGCATCCCTACTGAACATGCTCTGCACCCAGTTCCTTCCAACACCAGTAGCCTCAGCAGGTTGCTGATCCTCACTTGAGGCATCTTTTGGAAGTGGAGATGGCAATCCATGAGACAAGACTGATTGGGCCTTAATAGATGATAATCCCCAGTAACCAATTCGAAGTTGTTGGATATGCGACAAAATCCCTCTGAGTTGTATCTGAAACAAATTGGAGCAAAAGTTCAGTTGCACTATACATTGAACAAAAGGAAAAGAAACAGGGAAGGAATGATGAAAATCAAAAAAGTGACAGAAATTTTTGTTTTGTGTAAAACTTATTAAACCAGTTTCTTCCATGGCAATGGAACCCCTTGGGATCATAAACATAAAATCACTAAATTTGAGACCAACACTAAATTGAGTTTCAACCCAAGATAATGCATGCTGCTGATGAGATAATTAATTGTAAAATAGAGAGAAGAAAAGAATATAACCATTAACAAGATAATTAATTGTTTGGTAGAAGCCTAGAGATTCAGCAATTCTATCACCAGAAGGATCTTCCCAAACAACAGTCTTCAATTTTTAATCAAAGGCACTAAATCCATAAACCAAGGAGTAAAATCATTATCTTTCCAGTGGAAGGCAACAAAAAGTTGCTTTACCATGGAAACTGAAAAAGACCAACTTGAATCCTAAAATCAATCCTTTCAAGAAAGATATGCTTAGAAAAATATACATATCTTTACAAGAACTTTAATTCTCAAGAACCAAGTGGATTTCACTTATGCAACAAGACCAAATAAAAAGGTAATTGTCCAGTTTTAATCTAATCCTTTAGAAGATAGAATTGCTTCTAGAATAATTACTGAGAATATTATCCGAAGAAGATCTCTACCAATATCTTCTTATATTTATATTATTGAACAAAGATGTAAGCAAGCATTTGAAATTACTTCCAACAGTTGCATGAATTTTGGTACAAATGGGCAGTTTCTCTTTTGTTCATCGCATCGTAGTTGAACATATCAATGTTGATAAAATGATAAAATCTTTGTCTCTCACCTTTGGCTTCCACTCAACTCAAATAGAACTTATATTAAGGTTCCACAAGTTCGCAAATTTTGACACCGGATCTAATTATTTTTCCTTCAAAACTTTCCAAGAAACTGATCTATTTTATTTCAATCTTTTGATTGTTACAAGGTACACCACACATCCAATTTTGGATGATCACTTTAAGAAATAACATTCAAGCTAATAGAAACTAATGTGAACTATGGTAATTGAAAATCTAGTATACCAAGATGAATCATATAAAATCAGATAATTTAATTACACACATGGCAAAACCCAATGTAATTAAAGGGTCCGATCACATTGAAAAGCCCAAATACAAGGAACAATAAATCCAGGCAGAAAACAAGCAAAGCCAAAAAACTAGTGCAAAGGTTAAATATAAATTTTGAAACAAAAATAATGACTATTATATGACAGTAGTTTTACTTACAAACTGCTTGTATCCGATTTGGTTTTTCTCTGCTATTGTTTCAATCATGTACCAAGCATCAATATCTGGAAGTCCCAACCCAGCCTTCATGATAACATAATAAAAGAGTGATTGTTCAAGAAATGTAAACAAATATATGAAAAGCTTGGTCAGAAGTTAAAAAGAGGTAAGAAATAAAAAAGAGGACTACCATGTGTGATGCCAACACAATTAGCTGTGCTGTTACCAAAGTCGCATAGTTTGCTGACCTGCCAAAAGAACAATTGATAAGTACACTTCCATTTTTCCACATTATCAAAGATATTTAATGCTAGATTAATTAACATCACTAATGCACACCCCAAGTTAGTTTTGTTTGTTTGTTTGTTTGTTTGTTTTTTACTGATTTTGAGCAGAATAGAGATGCTCATTAAAATAACAAGTTTGAAAAAATCAATGATGAGCTGTGGTCCTCAAAATAAAAGACGGCCTTTTTACATCCTAGACCTTCGAGGAAGATTCGATCCCAAGAATAGACTCCTCTTACCTCATTTTAATATCGCTTTATTGTTTGAAACCTACTTATTATCAGTGGTCTATCCTAGAGTTGAAATAGACTGGCTACAACTCAAGAGCAAATCTGAGTAATAAGGAAAAAAAAACAAAACAAAAAAATCAAAAAAAAAAAAAAAAAAAAAAAGGTGAAGCAAATTAAAAGAGAAAACTTTCTGATTTATTTATCAAATTCTGCCGTCAACTCCTCCAATAAGCAGGTATATAAACACTTTCAAGCAACACCCGACAACAAAGTTGGTAACCAACTTTCTAAGACTCTAATATTCCTTCAGCCTTTAATAGCCACAGATAATTAAGTCAAACCCAACAATGTAAATAAGACTGATACCAAAATCAATCTGATACAAGACTTATATAGACTACCAAAATAACTCCAACTGAAAGTCCGAGAACCAAACAATTTTGCACTAGACATCCACTAATTCTTTAATGCAGTAATCATCCACTGGTGGCTTATTGGATAGATCCAAAGAAAAAAAAAGAGGCAACCCTTGCAGGTGACTTCATCATTTAAGGTGGGAACAAAAGTTTGAAGGAAACACACTCAATTCCGGGTGATCCAACCACAAATCATCCACCACGCAAATTTTGAAGGTAGACTCATGCAGTCATAAAACTGTATACAATACACATGCTGAACAAAATCTATGCAATTTATACTCCCATGTTTCATTGGATTGGCAGCTCAGTCTCTAATATCCAATTGGTTAAGAGCAAAAGTTCACAAAAACCAAGGCTCTGACGTTGTTGCTCTTATACTAAATCAATACAGCCTGAACCAAATACAGCCCCAGCTCAGCCAAGGAAACTGATAAACAAAACAAATCTACACATGGTTCATGATCAATATAAACTGTGGTTCCATATAGATAACCCTCATCTAAATCTGACCCCTGCATGTCAGCTTGTAGATATCGGTTTGGTATAAGTAACATTCAATACAACCAAATGCAGAAATAGAACTAAAAAGTAAACCAACCACAAGAAAAAGTTGGTGACATACTCAATAGACCATCAAACAAGATGATAAACATAATTTTGAAATCAATAAATGCATGATTGGGTATAAAAAATATACTAAAACAAAAAGAGCAATAAATACATGAGAGAACTTGAAGATGTATATTTCTTACTTGCTTGAAAACTGCTCCATCAAATAGTCAAAATATCCTTCCCAAAACCTACAAGAAAATCATATAAGATGGCCTTTTTTATAAAAGAAAGATCCGACTCTAAAACTTCTACAGAACCCTAATGCCAACAAAATTTACATGGAAATATAAGTGTACGAAGAATAAGCCCAAACCATTAAAGACTATATCAGAAACCATTCATAACAAATCCAATTACTATTATTAAAAAGTAAAATGAAGAAGTAGAGACTATCTTTCCTTCCTGGTCAAACTCAAAATAATGAAATAAATTCCCATTCATTTCTTTCTCAATATAATGGGGAAGAGTCCTAAAACTGTGAAGAGCAAAATTAGGTAACATTCTAAATATAAGGTGCCAAACTGCTATGCGAGAAGGGAAAATAATAGGTAGAATGAAGGAAAATAAAAATAAAACCACAATGGTTAACAAAAGTACTTAAATGACCTGTGACACATACCGTAATTCCTCCCAGATTGAGAGAGAAATAAGATGGCGTTGGATGTAGTCTGCAACATTATTAGCATCTTTCTTAAACATCTCAGCAGACACTTCAAGGCCATCTCTAATAGTCGATACATCATTTCGAGAAGTTGCACGACTAATTGCTGTTTTGAGCTGAATGAAGGAGGAAGGATGACAGTAAGACAAATAATCAGTGCAAAATAAACTAATCTATTTCTACTGAATTGTCAGAGGAACAAGAGCAGACAACTCAATGGGCAAACTGGTGCATTAACCATAACTATAGGAACCTAGTGGTACCATTAAAATGGCTAGATCAAACATATTCCTAGAAAAGCATACCAATTCTTTCACAGCAATAAACTGTTCATCAGTCAATTGACAGTGCCATCCCTGACAGGATAAAGTAAGTAAAATGTTAGCTTCATGTTGCGGACAGAAACAATAAATCAGTGTTTACTAATAATTGGTAAACATACTGAATTTATGTGCTCCCTAATACATTCAACAAACCCACTTCCACCAATTCCTTCTGCGTCAGACTCAATCAAAGCTGTGAAATCAATCAGTTTATGAGTTAATTTGCAAGGATATCTAAATCAGAAGAGAAAATTGCACTTGATGCTCATAGAAAGTTCTTGAAAACTTCAACCAATTTGAAGCATACCAAGGATTGTGCCGTACTCAAATGATGAAAGCGGATCATCAGTTGCTCCCAATTTCAGAAGGCGCAGCCACAAACCCTGTTCAACAAACAAACTATAATTCTTGAAACCATAAGAAGATGAAAATACAAGCTATAACAATTTCAGCCTTGCAATAATAGCATCAAATCTACCAAACTGTTTTTTTCTTACTATTTTATAAGCATATAAACCAAAAAGAAAAAGAAAAAAATAATTAATCACTTGATTTTGCACATCTTTTCATGAATATAAAACAAATCATGGGCACCGGTTACACAAAGGAAAAATTAGAATAGATATATCTCAAGAAGGAATTTTATTTTAATGGCCCTTGGATATCAGAATCTCCATCAAAAGAAATATTGGGAATGACTATATTTTTATTTTCTTGCGTTTAGCATATATATAGAATTATAGATTATAGTGGTTGGTATACATCGTATATTAAATAATAAAGTTACAAACATGAATGAATGCATACATACTCTAATACCATAAGAACCCTTATCCCATGTCTTGTATGACTTTCAGTAGATATTTTAAGTATAATATACTCCTCATGTCCAGTTTAATATACAAGATAATCACCATATTTGCTTTCTTTTTTTGGTATATAGCTGCCAAAAGCTGCAATTCATTTTTATTTTTTCCAAGAAAAAAGAGAACCAAACTCAACAATCACAAGACTGCTAGCTGGTTCAGCTAACAAGGTTTCTAGTACTGTGAGGTCTTAGCTTCGAATCACGGGGGTGGCAGCGGGCGGGTTTGGTTTACATTTAAGGAGAGTAGGGGTAGGTTGCAATGTAAATAAAAAAATAAAAATAAAAAGCAAGAGCCAACAGTTCCCAGCACTCAACTCTGATAGAAAACAAATATTGTACAGCATCCCAGCGATGCAAATGTTATCCCAAAATTTTAGATTCAGCGGAACAAATTTTTAGATATTTAACTCGTATAGTTGCATGACTCAGTATAAAGAAAAAACCTCGCATTGAATGAGATATGCTGAATGTTTATCAACCAAAATACAAAGGAAAATAAGAAGATAAATTCATTTAAACATAGAGACAAAAAGAAAATGTTTTACCTGCAGCTTAACTTTGATGTCCAAAACCATTCGCTCTCTTTCTGCCTGTATAACATTAATATTTAAATTTATTCGGGACAGTAATACATGAAAATTGTGAATCATCATGATGGATTGAATAACTTACAGCCCTCTCCATCGGACTAAGAGTATCTGCTTTTGAGTCCTTACGCACAGAGGGAGAACTGGTAAATATTTAAAACGATTGAAAAAAAAAAAAAAGAAGAAATTAATGACTGTAATTATTATGAAATAAGTCAACGACTCACAAAAGACAAAAGAATTATTTACTTGTCATGCATAAAAATGTACCTTGGATTCTGCCTTCCAGAGAATTCAGGCGATCCACTTACTGCTGCAAGAATTTGCTTCCGCTTTTCTTCTTGCTCTTCGGTTCTGACTATCGATGGAAATCTATCATAAGTATATTTAGCACCTGATCCTGGAGAAGCAAAGACAATGGCAACATGATTATTAACATGCCTAACTTATATCACCTCAGATATATTTCTTTCCTAATATCAGATGGACTATTATAATTGAAATCTCAACCAAAAGATGACTAGAAATTTACCCGATACTCCCATATCCGGATCGGATATGGTTATAATCTCAGGCTCTACCAACGAAGATGGAAAAATTGACATTGGATTTTGACCCCTTCCAATTGCATCTTGTAATTTGTCAAGGAGATTATTACTGTCGTCTTCAGAACCAACACCTCTCTCCGAATAATCCATGAAACCTTGAGAATCTAAGAACTGCGTTATCTGCAAACAACAAATGAGAGATTTAGGATAGTGCGAGAACAGGAAATTTAAATAGAAATGATAAAAAAGAAGAAAAAGGAGAATAAAATTTTTTATCTCATGAATAAAGCATTTGCCTAATGCAAAAAAAATAATAATAATAATAATAATAAAATTGAAGAACTTGTAACGACAGAGTAAAAAGTGATAAGGTGAAAGAGAGATCCTTCAAAAGATATATATATATAAGAAATGTTCAAGTCAGTGCGTATTGATATAACTTCATTAGTGCGTTGGATATGGGTACTAATGTAGTCAATGCGCACCGACCAAAACGGGACCAATATATATATATATATATATATAGGGTCCTTCTCTAGTCAGGACCGATCTTGAAGTTTTTCATGCGGTCTTAAGGATTATCACATGTGATAATCCGTTAACATCAAATTACTTGGATTATCACATGTAATAATTCTTAGGACCGCACAAAAAACTCACCTAACTAGAGAATTATTCTATATATATATATATATATATATATAAACAAGTTCAACAGTCACGAAAATCCATTTTTAAATTAAAAAAATAAGAATGAGTGAGAATACATAATATTACCATGGGCTCTGGTGGCTGGTTGGTTGAACGAGAGCGCATCTTCAAAAATGCTTGATTGTTGAAGACATGGTTTCCAGAATTTTCCTGACAGACAATTATTTCAACCAATATAGAACAAAGGAGATTGTGGTATGAAATACCAAAAGGAAGTGCAAACATGTGTGGCCGAGCTTTTGCTTAAGAAATATTATTTTGACCGATATAATAAAAAGAAGATCATGGTATCAAATACATAAATAAAGATGAGAAGTTCCATACAATGAAGTTGCGGTAGCCCCCTAGAATTGATGCAAAGAACTTTAAAAAAATAAACCTGCACATAAATACAAATTTGACTGACAATTAAAAACAGCATTTCATATCAAGTTATTAATCCTACAACTCTTTACATAATGGAAATATCAACATTGACGTGTTAAAACATCACAAAATACACAAAATAAGAATTTTCAAATCGTAAAGAGCAAAAAACTCACCACTTCAAATATTAAAATATTGCAGATTAGTGTTACATGCATTTTACATAGAATTATATTTTAGCATCCAAAATTTATATCAGGTGTGGAAAAAAAACATGGAAAGTATAACTTAAAGCCTCAAAACACTCCATATTGGAACTAGGGAAATTCCCTTTATTACAAATGGAGAACCGTCAAAGTAAAGCCCTTTAATACCGTGGACTTAAGCCATCGTCTAATGCACAAAAAGTTTATATTTCTTCAGGAAAAAAAAAAAAAAAAATAGTTAAGAGAGTTTTAACATTCCAGTGAAAATTTTGTATAGCAGCATCATCACTAAGAACTAAAAACATCCACTACAGAGAAAGCAACTTGTATAACAAGTTCTATCCATTTCAATAATTAACTTACGAGGCATTAACCATCAAGCTATAGCTCTGATGGCGGACAAAAGCAACAGTAGAACTTGGTTATCATTTCCAAGGTAATTGCATATCATTATCTCTCATTCTCAGGAATAAAAAAACATGCCATCCCTATCTCACTACACCCAGAAAAGAGAGGAAATAAAAATAAACGAAAGAGAGAAACGAAAAAGCCCACGCTTTCAGCTATGATTGTCACATCAATCCAATTATCATGTTATATTGTAAAACCAATTCTAGTGCAAAAACAAAGCACCTTTTCAAACATAAAATTGAATCTTTCAAGAAGAATGTGAGAAAATCTAATAAGAAATTATTTCAATGCCATCAATCTAAAACAATTTAGGAAAGCAATGTGTGTTGTGTTTTTTGGCTCATCAAAGCACAAGTCAAAGTTTAGGAAGGAATCCTATTTGGATAAGAAGAAAATAAAGTGTGCACACAATTTCCTATTGGGATTAGGAAATTAGATTTTCTCAAGAATCCCAAATCAACTAGAATAAGGAAATAAATTAGCTTTTCTTATTCTAAAAGGATTTAGGAGTCCTATTCTAGCAAGGAATGTAACCCAAGTCCTATACCTATAAATAGGGCTACAGGGTGCTTATTTTTTACACAGAAAAATCAGCAAGCATACACGGGTAGAGAGTCAAGAGTGATAGAGAGATTCTAGCAAGGTTTTGGGGAATTAGCTAAGGGGTTTCAATAAGTTTCTTGCAACCAAGCGTTTTTCTCCATAGTGCTAGTGGTTTCTCAAGAGATCACATGAGGACGTAGGCAAAGTTAGCCGAACCTCAGTAAATTCCTTATCTTGTGTGTGCAGCATGTTTTCTTTATCGTTTATACTTTATTCCGCATATTCGCATATCATTATCATATAAGTTTATCACCGGAGTCTATCAAAAAAACACAATCAATAAGGAAGTTTAAAATCAACAATTGTGTACTTCACAAACATTTCCCATAGCATCCAAGTATCACCTAAATTGAAGGTCATGATCCTCTCCCCACGGCTTGTTGCCACCTTTAGAAAATTGCTCAGATGAACCACCTATAGCAGCATTCATCTCATCAATCCCCACAACATTGGGATACAGTAACTTTAGGATGTCACCACGCAAACAACTTAATTCTGGCTCTGGAATTGGGGGTATTTCCTCAGACGTAGAGATTCGATTATACTCAAGGTCCACAACAACTACCTACAACATAAAAAAGGACAAAAAATAAATTGAATGTAAATCTGGATGTGTGTGTGTGTGTGTGTGTGTGTGTGAGAGAGAGAGAGAGAAATAGAGCATATCACCACACCATTTATTATGAC
Source organism: Acer saccharum (assembly GCA_030490815.1). Taxonomy (NCBI): domain Eukaryota; kingdom Viridiplantae; phylum Streptophyta; class Magnoliopsida; order Sapindales; family Sapindaceae; genus Acer; species Acer saccharum. The sequence continues at coordinate 18,580,866 of CM059876.1, read as the reverse complement.
ATTTGAAGCTTAAACTAGTTAAAAATAATTAAACAAACAAATGCAGGGAAGCAAAGGAACGTCATTCAATAATACTATACATTATGATGAATCTGTCCTACCAATTAATTACATTATTCTTAAAAAAATAATGAAAATTTGATGAAATATCAACAATAGGACCAACTCTTATCTTCAGAATTAAGGACAATGCCTAAACTTTATACAGGGAAATCAAGAACCTGAATCTTAAATTTCGTACATTTGAAATCATCATGGAATATTTTTGAGCTTTTTCTGGTGGAATGAAAGCCAAAACTTTATGGAAATGTGTTGTCCTAGCCTTACATGGGTTATTGATAGGCAAGAAATAATATAATTTTTTTAAGGAAGAGAAAGGAGAAAGTTTATAGGCTTCTATCTCTAATGAATTCAAGGATTCTTTTTTCTTAAATCATTTAACGTGGGAAGGTGTTGTGGAATAAAATGGTCACACTTTGGGTTTCTATTGTTTACTAGGGCTTGTTTTTGTATTTTTGAAGGCCCCTTTTGTCAGCTAGGCGGTCTCTAGTTATCCTAGGTTGTTTTCATTGGCTAGGTGGACTGCTTGTTCACTTTGTATATTGGATGTCTAATGACTCTCTGTTTTTTGTGTAGGGATCAATCATATCATCCTTATAAGCAACAAACTATTTGTTTCTATGGAAAGAAAAAAGGGAGAAAACAAAGCATCAATGCAAGCAAATCACCAACAGAAGAAGCTTGTGATTACTGAATGACACTTGTCCTCATTCCTTGTCTCCCTTAGGAATAGCATGGTAAATGAAATTATCTTTAAGTGACTGTGACAATCACTGAATAAATTCCTTGAGTCTTGAATCAAGCAATAATTACATATTTACATGATCCAACTACAATGTGTATTTGTCAGATCATTTCCAAGAAAATATAAACAGCTTAGACCAATTATGCTGTGCATTTCATCAACTATAGAATCAAATTCAGCATTCTTAAACATATCCATTTAATTTTTCATGAAGATAAGTTAGAGAGGCAATACTACTGATCCACAATGACAATTGGAAGAAAAATAAAGTAAAGACTAAGAAAACACTACGCAATCAGAAAGGGACAATAAATAAAGGGAACAAAACTGATTATTGAACACTAAGATTCAGCAAATCTACTTACACCATCCATGGTAAGGTAAGATGCATCAACACCTGAATGGAGACCCATCATATATGGCGTGGGAGCATCAATATAGTCTACTCCACTGAAAAATAGTAATGGAATGTAGACATGCTTCAGCACAACAAACATTCAAAGATTAGATGAGAGTCTATAGAATAAATCCATATGAATGGTACCAGATTAATAAAAATCTGTGCAGCATCGGTATAAATGAAAATTTAATTTTTATTTAGTACAAAAGAAGTAACATCAAGAATTTGACACTAACCTGCCACCGGAATGGATATATTAAATGGCAAATTGCCTCCGATACAAGAGTTAGAAGGGAATACCTATCAAAGACAAGAACAAAGTGCAATCAATATACAGGACAATTGATAGGCAGACCAGATCCATTTTATAGGCAGACCAAAATCCAAGTGAGGATAGCAATCTATAGATTACACTAACAAAAGAAATATGATATAGAATGAAATACAGAGTATTTTATCAAGAATATGGATAGACTCTAGAATTGTTGCATGTCTACCCAACTACAAGTATATTAGCCATTTTCAGGCCTGAAAGTAAATAGATATATTTAGTCATTTGGTTGTTTCTAGGGCCAGATATCTCATTAAACCGTAATCCACCATGTCTATCAGAAAAAGATAGACGCATTCTCTTTAATTCCAAAAAGAAAAGAATAAGAGATCAACCTTTTGAGAGAAAATAGAAAAATGCTATTTTTCTCCTGACTTGAGAGAGAATTCATTCTCAAACCACAAAAGGAAAAGAAAGAGAACTTGAGTTTTTGCTCAATTCTTCATACTTCTCAGTGGATTAGGGATGGAGATTTCTCATCATGACTAGAACCCAGCCCTTGTTGGTTTCTCTTTTTCTTAATTATTTTTTGGAATTAAATTGAATTGATCATGCATGAGTGCAGGTTGAACCTATCTAATCCAGAATTGACCTGTTATCAATCTAATTAACAAACTGACTCATGTTATCAACCCAATAAAACATAATTATTGTATGAATGATATTATATATAACAATTACAAGCAATTCTAGAACCACGTCAAATTGAAATTTATCTTTGGTGTCAACATTGCAAAAAGAGATAAACAAAATGCATTTGTCTAAAGTCAGAAAGATACTTGTTTGATCGAAGCAGAATCCTCCTTTCAAGCAGCACAGCTGTAAAAAGTTGAATTAAATTGTCAACATCCAAACACTGCACCAGAGGCTGAAACGATATCTGCATACGGTAAACTAATGTCAAATAATTGTCCACTGCCAATCAACACAATAACTAAGTAAAACAAGCAACCAAAAAAAGGCCCTACATCAGCATGTGGTAGCCCATCTTTTGGTGGAGCATCCACTGAAAGCAAGCAATTCTCAATAGCAAACAAAACTCGATCCTTTCCTGGAGTCGGCAAAGGTACATTGGACACCAAAAATGATATAACATCCCATATTGGCTTGCTGAAAAATTTCCAAAGCTGCAAATATTATATGCAACAAAAAGAAACCCCATGGATCTGCTTTATGTACCAAACTAATATTTATCAAGTAAAAATTGTTACCTACTCCCCTCATCGGAAAAGCAAAGTGAGAATAGTTCCTCAAGTGCATTGCGAAGAACACGGAAACTAGGGAAGCGAGAAACAAGACAGATACACTTATCAACATATGAATTTGAGGGTATTCGATAGGCTTCCGCGATATCTTCACTGACTGGATCTCTAAATGCTATGCAACTAAGATAAATTTTTGATCCATCACCCTCTGCACAAAATTAAAATTTATTCCAACAATTTCTCAATAACTAAAAAAACAAAAAAAAAACAAAAAAAACAAAAAAGAAAAAAAAAACACCTGTTAATACAATTGGATAGCTCCGCGGAAATGTAGAGGCATTATTGGCATCAAATCCAGATAGATAAAACTGTACACCAGCAGGAAGAACGCACTGGGAAAGAAAAAGAAAATCAAAATTGAAAAAAACAAAAAGAAGAAATAAATTTACAAAAAAAAAGCACAAGAGACTACTTACAGTGGAGAGTTGAGGAGGTGGAGGAGGGTAAAGAGAGTGATTCGAAGGAGGAAACTGGTCGAGTAGAGAAGACATGTAAAAATATTCATTTCCATGATAACCTTTGCTTCCGTCTACCGTTCGAATCTCTGGACCGATTCCACACACTACAAAGTATTCGAACATTCGCGCCATTTTTTTTTATTTTCTCAGATCTGATTCTCACTGCCTTCTGCTTTCCATCGTGTTTTCTTTTCTTCTTATGTTCAACGAGAAGCCATTGTGTTCACTCAACAGTTTTGATTTGGTTAAAGGGGTAAAATGGTAAATACACCGAGACTGACTGGAAGTTAAAATAATCTTTTTAAAGAAAATAATTGGTAAAATTAAAATTTAGAATCGAGCTTTTATTAAAAATTAAAAATTAAATAAAAACGTTAAATTTAAAAGTTAATTTTTTATTTACTTGAAAATAGGTACAAAAATTAAATTTAAAAAATATTATCTTCAGTTAATTTTTTTATTACAAAATTATCATATTTTTTTAATTTAAATAACTACCGAGTACCGACAATTCGGTTCTTTTATCGGTTCAATTTTATGAGTAAGAAATGTACGAGTGCATAAATACATATTTGGTTAAACTTCATCTCTCTAACTGCATTCTTTTTTGAGAAAATTACACTGGTGGCCACCACTTTTAGGCATAAATACCAGTTTAGTAACCGCTTTTACCCAATGCACCAAAATGGCCACTTTTGGCAGACATGTCGTTAACGGTGGTCATTCCGTCTATTTTCTAACGGAATTGCTGATGTATTGCTGATGTATTCCGTCCATTTTCACTATTTGGACATAAAAAGCCATTTTTGCCCTTACTTCATCATCTTCATCATCTTCAAGCATCATTCTCGCAGCCATCATCTTCGAACAAACCCAGAACCGAAAAAAAAAAATTAAACCCTTATTTCATCAGCCCTTACCATTCTATTTCTTAAATCAAATCAAAATCCAACCATTTAACAAAATTCTAACATCTTCATCTTCATTCTTACCAAATTCTTCATCCTATCTCATCATCTTCATCCAAAATTCCACAATTACACAACAAAAATCCTTCTAACATTGCTGCCACTAAACTCATCAAGAAAGCACAAACTTCTTCTTCAACAAAAAATCGCAACAAAAATTTAGCTTTTCCTTCTCAAACCTAAAATTTTCAAATTCAATTCAATAAACCCCAAAATTCAATTCTAGGGATAGGGTTTCATCTCTCTAATTCCTCTACCAAAAATCTGAAAAATTGTTGTTTGGGATATGAGAAAATGAGAGAAAATTGAATAGATTGAAGAGGAGATTTTTCCAAACACTACAAGCTTCTTCAACTTCCAACAAAAATTACAGCCTGACCAGTTTGGTTTCAACATCAACATTAATAACAACAGATTCGATACTTGGATGAATTTTTTTTTTTCTAATCACTCCATCACGAAGGAGCACCGAGATAGAGATCGCAGCACTCTTCGTCAAAGATGTCGAAATCCTCTACTTGAGCTCAACCATTGCCAGGTGCGAAGACAAAGAAGACGATCTGGATGTTGATGTAGTCAATGTTGTTTGATGATTTTTGGTTGTGGGTTTTGTGGGTTGTGAAGGATTTGGTCGATTATGTACTCAATTTTTTAAGAGAGATTGAGATTGAGAGAAAAATGTGTGAGATTCGTTGTTCTTGGATGAAGATGGGTGATTTTTGGATGATTGAGATGGTTTTGAAATCTGAAAATTGTTGTTTGAGATTCGATCTGGGTTTGTTCGAAGATGATGGCTGCAAGAATGATGCTTGAAGATGATGAAGATGATGAAGATGATGAGGTTCGTTGTTCTTGGATGAAGATGGGTGATTTTTGGATGATGGAGATGGTTTTGAAATTTGAAAATTGTTGTTTGAGATTCGATCTGGGTTTGTTCGAAAATGATGGCTACAAGAATGATGCTTGAAGATGATGAAGATGATGAGGTTCGTTGTTCTTGGATGAAGATGGGTGATTTTTGGATGATGGAGATGGTTTTGAAATCTGAAATTTGTTGTTTGAGATTCAATTTGGGTTTGTTCGAAGATGATGGCTGCAAGAATGATGCTTGAAGATGATGAAGATGATGAGGTTTGCTGATGAAGATGATGAATTAAGGGCAAAAATGGCTTTTCATGTCCAAATAGTGAAAATGGACGGAATACGTCAGCAATACATCAGCAATTCCGTTAGAAAATGGACGGAATGGCCACCGTTAACGACATGTCTGCCAAAATTGGCCATTTTGATGCATTGGGTAAAAGCGGTTATCAAACTGGTATTTATGCCTAAAAGTGGTGGCCACCAGTGCAATTAACTTTTTTTTTTTTTTTTAAACTTCACGAAGTCTCGGTGTATTTACCCTTTTGTTAAATTACCCTTTAGTAACAAATTATTTTGATGATGGTTAATGGTCTATTTTATTGTTTACTCATCACCTCTATTGCTAGGGGTGTGCATGGTTCAATTCGGTTCAATTTTAGGTAAAATCAGACTGAACCGAAAACATTTCGATTTTGACAAATTAAATCTGGTTTTAACCGATTAAAGTTAGAGCATCTCCAACAGCCTCCCTTGAAGACATCCTTTAGCTTAATTAAGGGAGTATGTGTATTTTTACAGCTCCAACAGCTCCTTAAATGGCTCCCTAAATGGCTCTCTTAATTGTGTTATGGTGGAGTTCACTCTCTTAATGGGTGTTTTCAGACCCCCTTAAAGTGGGCTCCACCTATTTAAGATTATTTTATTTTTTTGAAAAACTCCATATATTTAAAACTCATAATTGACAAACAATATATTATATTTAAACACAATATCTAAAATTTAAATAATAAAAAAAAAATTTATTAAATGGGCCATTTAAGGGAGTATTGTTGGAGCACATACACCCTTAATGGTCCCTTGCAATAACATACACTCTTAAATAAGGGAGTCTCCAATGGAGACTGTTGGAGATGCTCTTAAGTAACTGAATTGAACTAAATTAGTTTTTATCGGTTTGGTTCAGTTGAATTCGGTTTTAGACCTAATATCCAATCAATATAACATTTCAATTAATTTTGAATCCATGAGTTTGGGAACTCATCATACTCATTCATCAAATGAGCCTATTTATATAGGTTTAGAATCCAGTGAAGATTGCTATGGAGCCTATTCAAATTCTATGAGATGGTATCAATATTTTATGAATCAATATGATGACCATACTATATTTGAATCACATAGGTCTTCCTTTTGATATCAATATGATGCAAACTAATATAGAATGAAGTTTTAATAGAAAATTTTCAATTTTATACGACTCGTACATGTATTATATTCATATTTATACCCATATAGTTGTTAGATATTATGGCTTTGAAAAACAAAATGTGTTTTTTAATAGATGATTGATTATAGCAACTTTTTTTTTTTTTTAAAGTTTTATTATTATTTTTTAATGTTTTTAACCAAATTTATGGAAAGTTTTCGTACTTTTAGTAGATTTTATGTTAATATCCATCGACACTCGATATCCATATTTCTATAGATATTTCCACCAACTCTTAGATATCCAAATTTTGGATCATATTACTGGGGGTTAATTGCACTAACTCATCCTTACTTTATTGGATATAGCAAGATTTTAAAAAGATACCCTAAATTAAAACAAACACCCCTTGCCATCAAGTCAATCCGTTAAATTTAACGGATTGACTAACTTTGACCCTTGAAAAGTCAAATATACCTTTGCCACATCATCTTAAACATATATATATTTTTTAATTTAAATTGAAAAATCAAATATTAAAAAAAAAAAACAAAATAATCTACCAGTGGTGGAGCATGAAACAATAGATCTTTGACGATCTCCTAGTTACCGGAAGAGATATTCTCCTACTTGGAGATCGACCTCATGCGATTCGCAGAGGAAGCTCCTCCACGAACTGAGAAAGTTTCCGTAGGCGGCCGATATATTATTATTATTATTTATCAAATTTTAATTAAAAATATTTTATGTCTGGGATGGCAGGGGTATATTTGGTTTTCCATAGGTCAAGGTTAGTCAACCGTTAAAGTTAATGGATTGACTTGATGACAGGGTATCTTTTTGAAATCTTACTATATCCAATAAAGTAAGGGCAAGTTAATGCAATTAACCCTATTACCGGCATATCTGTAACTAGTTCTACCGTGTCCATGTAAATTCCTAGAACCTTCACCTTTCACCATTTTTCCTCGTTTTCACATTTAAAAAATATATTGTAAATTTACATTCATTGACTTGTAGTTACAGGCAGGGCACAGGAAGTCTTTGTCTACCTGGTCTTTCAATCAATTTGACCATTTGTGTGTTCAAATCATGAAGAAGAAGATCAGTTCTGCTTCTTCTTCTTGAAAATGCACACCATCTCTCAGTTGCTCTTCTGATCTTCACCTGCTTTGATTCAAATCATCTGTGTGTTTTATTTTTCACTTCCAACTGTAGAGAGACTGATGGATTCTGATGAGATACCTCGGATAAATGGATTCGTTATAATCACTCTTCCACCAATAGACAACCCTTCTCTGGGCAAAACCATCTCTGCTTTTACTCTCACTGATGATTACTCTCAAACCCACCAAACCCAACAACAACAACAATCATCATCAGAAGAACAAAACCCTCTTCCAAGTCAAACACCACCACAAAACCCTCAACTTCAATTCTCATTCTCAACTCTCTTTCCAGGTTTTCCAAGAAAGTTCATGGCTTTTCTGGGTGTATCCCTTTTCGCTCTTGTTCTCTGTAGCTCTTTGTTCTCACACACCTTTCAAGAGCTACGCAATTCCAATGATGATCAGGAGGAGGACAAGAAGTCTTTTATCTTCCCTCTGTATCATAAAATTGGTTTTCGTGAGGTTTCGCAGAGGGATGTTGAGTTTAAGTTGGGGAGGTTTGTTGACTTGGACATGGAGAATATGGTTGATGATCAGATAATGAGACCCCACCAAAGTAAGATCAATAGCAAATTGGTTTCTGCGAATTCTGTTGCTGTTGCTGGTGATTCTTCCCCTGTTTTTCCTGTTAGGGGCAATGTTTATCCAGATGGGTATGCATACAAAATTTAAAATTACTGCTCTGTTTAATTGCTGTCTCTATGTTGATTTATAATATTACTGGGTTGATTCTGAGAAACTTGTGTTTTTGTTGCTCCCTAAATTTGATATGCCTTTTGGTATTGGTGCTCTTCTTTTAAGCAACCTTTGATATAAATAGCTTTTATAATTATATATGGTTGCACAATCTTTGGTTAAATAGAGTAATGGTCATGTTTAACGATGTAATTGCATCCCTATGTTAGAGGCCCCAGGCAATTTACAAAATTACTCAATATTTTTTATAAAAAGTTTAGGGTTGTTTATCAAGCTTTTCGTCAAACTTTTGACGTTGCCTTAACTACTAATAAATGGTTTTTAGAAGGATCTTACATCAAGGGATTTGAGGAGTACTTGTTCTCCTTTATGTCTTATAATAGACATCATACTATAGGCACCAGTTTCATATGCTCTTTTTGGCAATTTAGAGGACTAAGCAAAGCAATGTTTTCGGTGCTTGTGCTTTTTGTATCTCATTGTTTTAACTATATCAGTATATCTTCTACACTGCTAAACTAACAAGGCCAATTAAAGAAATTCTATGTAAAACTAATATTATACTAATATGTGGACGATGTCCCAACAAAATCGGTTTTGTTTATAAAGACGAGTCGAGTGGTGAAGTTTGTCTGGAATTGATGGCAGTGTTGTGCTTAATAGCAATGTGTATGGTGTGATGAAAGCCATGTTAACAAATAACAATTGTATAGTAGTGTCTATAATGGTAGTAGAGTCTGATATTTTGGTGTGAGGAAGTAAGAAAAATTGTTTGTTTCCACAGAAGTTGACGTGGTTCTCATGTATTCGTTCGGTTGCCGAAGAATAAAAATTGAGTCAATATGACAGCTCTATTGTGATTATCACTTTAGCCGGTGAATGCTCAACATAATGTGTGATGTCAATACTGAAACTAACAAAAATTTTTAACTTTCTTACAGATTGTATTTCACAAACATACATGTTGGGAATCCTCCAAGACCTTATCATCTAGATATAGATACTGGGAGTGACTTAACATGGATTCAATGTGATGCTCCTTGCACCAGCTGTGCCAAGGTAATCCTTAATTGTTGGCAATCCCATAGTAAGTAGATATTATAGGAAAGACTTATCGGTAACTATCTTCTTCTTAGTTTTGCATGCATGTCTAAAAAATACTTAAATTGTTTTTTCTTTTTTTCTTTTTATTCTTTTTATTTTTATTTTTAATTTTTAATTTTTAATTTTTATTAAAGTAAAAATTTATTCTTGACATTTGCTATATGATTTTGCTCAATCCTTTCCTCAATTTTGTTTCCTTTCTGTCTTGTGAATAAATCGATCTCCCATATTTTTTCTTGGTAACCATTTCCTTATCTTTTGGGGTCCTGGATTATTTTTTTTCCGCGAAGTAATGAATCCCTGGCAAAGAAATGTATCAATATAAAGGCCTTCCTTTCTCATGATATAGACTAGAAGTCTGAAATCAACCTGGACGACTAGTAACCCATCATAAAAAGCAACCAACTTTATGGATGTCAAGTGTGTTTAGGTAGAAATGATGTTTATGCTAATGGAAATGGTTGATGTAGGGAGCAAATCCTTTATACAAGCCAAGAAAAGTGAATATACTACCTTTTAAGGATTCACTTTGTGTGGAAATCCAAGGAAATCAGAAGGCTGGATATTGTGAAACTTGCCAACAGTGTGACTATGAGATTGAATATGCTGATCGTAGCTCCTCTATTGGGGTTCTTGCAAGAGATGAGCTACATCTAATGATGTCAAACGGGTCATCGTCCAAGTCAAATGTTGTTTTTGGGTACCCTTCATTCACTCCCTCGTAAGAATTGATTGTTTTAATGTTTATTCTGAAATCAAAATGCTGATTTGTACATTTAATTTTCTGTAAGGTGTGCATATGATCAGCAAGGTTTATTGTTAAACACTATGGTAAAGACAGATGGAATCCTTGGACTAAGCAGAGCTAAAGTTAGTTTGCCTTCTCAATTGGCAAGCCAGGGGATTATAAATAATGTGGTCGGACATTGCCTTCCCGCTGATGCAGGTGATGGAGGATACATGTTTTTAGGTGACGAGTTTGTTCCAAACTGGGGTATGGCTTGGGTTCCAATGCTGGGCAGCTCTTCCAAGTGAGTATAGATCTAGTTGAAGTGACTTAATATTTACTTTTATTTTGATTTACATTTGACTTTCTTCTTCTTTTCCTTGTTAAGAGAATTTTACCGCGCAGAGATTGTGAAAATGAACTATGGGAGTAGTCCACTCAGTTTGGGCAGCAGAGTAGGACGAGTATTGTTTGATACCGGCAGCTCTTATACATACTTCACAAAACAAGCTTATTCTGAATTGATTTCTGCTGTAAGTATTTTCATCCACGGCGACAGGAAAAGATCATAAATCAGCATTTTCACTTTACACATTGATGCAGCTTAAAGAAGTTTCGGCCATGGGGCTCATCCAAGATGCATCAGATCCAACATTGCCGATTTGTTGGCGAGCTAAATTTCCAATCAGGTATGACAGCACATTATCGAAATGATTAATTGAGCAGCTTTCGCTGTCAGCTTCAGCTTATTGAAATGCTTTAATGATAAAATGGTGAACTATCATTGCAAACCACGCACCTTTTTTTTTTTTTTTTTAATCTAAACCATGTAATTGGTAAGATATTTTTTCTTGGGTTTACCAGTACTCTAAAAACCTGTATCATACATGCAGATCTGTTATTGATGTTAAGCAGTACTTCAAGACTTTAACCCTTCAGTTTGGAAGCCAGTGGTGGATTGTCTCAAAGAAGCTTCGTATTCCTCCAGAGGGCTACTTGATCATCAGTGTATGAATCCTAACTCATAATACATGGCATTTTTAACACAAGTTCGTTATAACGTTTCAGACTTAAAAGAAGTTGTGTAATGATCCTCTCCGTTCTGCAGACGAAAGGCAACATATGCTTGGGTATCCTGGATGGAAGCGGAGTACATGATGGATCCACAATTATACTCGGAGGTATGTTTATTGGACTTTGGAAACAAAAATAAAATTAAAAACATCATTAGTATTTTACTGCTCTTGCCTTGGACACAGCCAAATTTTTGTATGTTAATGTCATTGCTTACATTAAATCAAGCAAAGTCGAAAGCTTGATTTTTGATGGTACATATTTTTCAAACATTGTACGTCCACCGTCTTTGTTCTCCAAAGGTACATAGCCATTAATATAATTTGAAATTTGCAGATATATCGCTGCGTGGACAACTGGTGGTTTATGACAATGTAAACAAGAAGATAGGGTGGGCAAAATCAGATTGTGTGAAGTCTAAAAGATTTAATAGCCTGCCTTTTTTTGAAGGAGATAAAATGAAAGCAGCAGTTTTCATTGTGGATAAACAGTTTCTTTGTACAGTGACTATGTTATTGGTACATCTCTAGATCTTATATTCAGTGTTTTGACGTTTGAGTGTGTATGGTATGTACAGACTTATTTCTATATTATAAACTTTAAATATTTTTGGGACCAATTATTCTTATGTCTGCTATTCTGGCAATCTTAGACTCTCTTTGATTAGTAAAGGAAGATGATAGATATGAATTTACGACGAAAATTTTATGATTTATTTCATTTTTTATAATAAAAATAATATAATCATCTTTCTCTCCTAAGTCTTAACCCTTGGGTTTGTTTGGTATACCGGATTAGATGGGATTAAATTATTTTCAATCTCTCGTGTTTGGACTTTAGAGCCAACTATGGATTGGGCTCTCCAATCCAGTGGTTCACCATAAATCCCATCTGGGTGGGATTATAAGATTGGTGGGTTTGTATAATCCCACCTGTTCAGGATTTATGGTGGGGCTTCAATCCAGAGTTGGCCCCAAAAACAAAAGTTGGATTGGAAATAATCCAATCCCCTCTGATCCGGTCCACCAAACACACCCAAGAGTTGCTAAGAACATGCATTAAAATAACCCTATCGAGAAAGATGCTTAGTGACTGAAATCAAGTCCGAAAATAAAAACAATATACCATTTTCAATCATAATTTATGCCATGTTGGCCAAAGAAAAAGCACACATGATGGTAAATCCGTCTGGTATGACGTTAGCTTAGTGCTGTCGAGAGTCTTGCAACATTTACTTGAAAATGGGGAAAAAATGCATTCAAAGTAACAAAGGGAATGTAATGTCTGACTACAAGGCAGTGGTCTGGCACATAGGGAAGATATATAAACATAATAACTGTATTCTGATCTGGAAGGAACGAAGGAAAAAGGAAACGAAAAAAGAATTGGTAATTACAACATCAATCTAACTAGACATCATGACCTGACCACTAGACTGTAGAGCTTGGCTGGCAAAAAATCTGACATCCACATCCGGGTCCTCGCTCAGCTCAACCAAACAGGGATGGATTGTCTTCTCCACTACCTGCATCATTCAAGAACCATTCCCAATTATAATTAAGTTCATGAAAAAAAAAAAAAAAAGACAAGTTAATATGATTATCTTCTTTATTTCTGGATATTTCATTAAATGGCTTTAAGAATAAATTTTCTGCAAATCCTCAACCTTAAGATCTATAGATTTATAAAGATTAAAGAATGCAATGGCCTATGTTGCTATATCAAAAGGTAGTTGAAACTTGAAACTAGGTGGCACAAAGGGTCCTAAAGAAATCTTGAATGCTTTCTAGTTGCATCAAGTGTAAGAATTCCAACATTAAGCACTATATTTACACAACAAATAATTAACAGATGCCCAAATTATTTACTGCTAAAACTTATGATTCTATAATCTATTTGTATCAACTATAAGAAAACATGATAACTAAAAGTTTAACATTTGAAATGCTTAAAACACAAATATCACGGTAAAAATAAAATAACTTACAGATTGATCCACTATGGGAATAAGTGACTGCAACACCTTAGCCACATTGAATTTGATGTTTGGTACCCTGTTACATGGCAATCTTAGCATTGTATTCCCTGGGTAACAAGCATAAACTGCCAAACTTTAGAAGTCCAGAAAATTTACCTGTCTTTTGATGCATTAATGACCACAGGTAGAAGTTTTGAACAAGTAATTTCTGGGCCCATAACAGGGGCAAGTAGAGAAACTGCATGCAGAATGGTCATTCGGTACAAATAGTGAGGGTTGTTGATCATGTCCAAAACCTGCAACAGACAGCATAGTTGTAAGGATATCACAACATTAAAAACAAATGCACTAGAAGAGACCAAAAATCATTAAGAAACAGTGGAAAATTAGTTAAAATCAAAAATCCTATTCCCACGTTTTTATATGGGTTGGTGAGACATGTAACAGAAATCATTTTGAGGATCAGCACCTTTAAATACGTCTGCAAATAAATTGGTCATTTCAAACACCATATACCATGTTGAACAGCAATACTAATGTCTTTATTCTTTTCTACAGAAGATACTGAACTACAAATTAAATTATAGTAACAAAGTATCAGACATACCTGTGGAACTATGTGCTGCATTGCCCACTCTGGACCAAATTCTTCTGCAAGGCGTTTCACATTATTGGCAGCTGCATCACGAATGGAGTAAACCTACAACCAATACCGATATAGTGAGACATGGAGGTATTAAAAGGGTGTAATTTTTTTCAAATAAAACTTCAAAGACAGAAATTATGAAAAATAAAACAGACCTTCTCTTTGCGAGAGGAGATTACAATTTACAAGACAACAATCGATAGAGAGAAAGAGAGAATAAAATATCTAATAAACTTTATACTCAAAACTCAAACTAACCAGATCTTCACACACCTTATCTTTTAACCATTGCATGCAGAGAGCACCAAGCTTATCATCAAAGAATCCTACACCCAATTGACTTGCCAATAATGGTATGTACTCTATTATTGCAAGTCGAACCCTCCAATGTCTATCCTCTGCAAGCTCAACAATTGCTGGCAATAGAGATTGGGATAGCAGATCAATTCCAATTACCTACACCATCAGGCAATGTAAATAGTATTACATCCAAATGCACACATGCACAGAGAGAAACATATAAATACAATACCAGTGTCTGGTTAAAACAACAATCAGACAGTGAGAATACTTCAGTTAAACATTATAGTCAAGCATTAAGATTTTGTTGTACAACACTAACCCCATCTATCCCTCTAAAAGTCATATTTAAGGAAGAAACGAATCCATGCAATACATCTCTTATAAAAATTGCAACATCAACATTTAATAGGAGTTGGCTTCAGAGTTTGTGGTCTTTATTCACTTCTATCTTCTTTTGCAGTACCTAAATGCAACTTGAATATGGAAAAAGTTTATCATGGCTAAGGCTATATATGGATCCCAAACAGCCTACTTACAAGATGAGAAAGTGGATTACAATCTTAAAACAAATGGAGGTTGCAGGCATTATTCAAAAGTTTGGCCTAGGAAACATGTCTCCATGATAGTGCTTCATAGAAAGGGCAAGAACTAATTCTGAATCAGGAGCTCCAGATTCAGAGGCAACCATCTAAGTTATCTAAATTTCTTATCATACTTGAAGGGTACATCGGAATTAGCTCCTCCCCCTTTCTGTCTCGGTATTACACTATTACCATTTCCTTAATGCACCCCCTTAATCTTGACTATTTAAATTTATATTATTTTTTAGCATCTTTTCCTGTTGAAACGGGAGAAAAAACAAAATACTTCATTAAAATGTAGCAAACGTTGTAAAAATATTGCGGTTACTCAGCTACAAGATATACTCAAACCTAAAATTTAAAACACCACAGCTTTTGCAATGACAGGTGTTGGCACGTATTTATGTCATTCAATTTTGGGGTCATGCCTTTGAGTTTGGAAGGGTAAATTTGTTAATTGTCATACCAACATTTAGAAGCTTTGACAAACCTGGTTGACTTGATCAAGCTTACTAATAATATTCAGGCGGACATCAGGAAATTCATCCTTTAGAAGAGAAAGGAAAATAGGCAGCAGCTGCTCTATTGTTGCATCCTGCAATCAAAAATAAAAAGTAAACTAAATGGTTAGTGAGAAATGACATTCAATATATAAATATATAAATAACTATGTATATGGATGTATGTTAAATGCAGAGTCAATAAAAAGCAACAGAAACATTAGGAATGTTGCCCTCCAAGATAAACTTAAGCAAGAAGTTCTAATCATCGAGGAATTAGACTTGTTAATTCACTTTCTTAATTCTTAAGTAGATAACCGTTAAGCAGGAATGAAAGCAAATAAAAAAATAATACAAAATAAGCAACCAAAAAGTGGGTGTAGAACGTTGAAGCTACTACATTGGTGTAGGTAACTATAGCCATAACAGAAGTCATTCTTGTCATACTTGTAATAAACACTAAGTCCACATCACCTCCCATAGCTTTTATTTCTTTTGTTTCTGTTTTCACAGACAGTTGGTTCACTTCTTGTATATCCACTATTTTATTGCTTTAATATATTGTCTTTTTTTGTTTTTTCATTAAAAATAAATATTAAAATTATACTGTTTTTCACATGTTTATTATAGACATCAACAATTATCACATAGTCCTTGCCATCAGCAGTTTTGCACACACAAGAAAATGGGAACAACATAATGACCATTGAATTCTTACCTTTCCTAAAACTGGAGCCATTCCCATTATAACTGTAGCCAAAGCAGAGCGAACATGCTGAGATGAATCTGCTGACAATTCCTACAGCAGGCAAGTTTATTTGATAATTGAACAATTATCATATAGACAATCAGCAGCTAAAATGTACTGAAATTGGAAAGTACATACTTAGTATAAATATGAACTTGCATCAAAATAACTAGTTACTTCAAGCATATGTGTACAGTGTACCTTAACACAAGGAAGAATATGTTGGATTGCAAGTTCTGGATTCAAAATCCGACAAATCTTCGTTACTTTTCCTGCAGCAGCTATACGTACTTCAGCTTCATTATCACGAAGGAGGCGAACATATGCAGGAACCACATCCGACCTAAAAACGTCAACCGTCAAGTTAATTGTAGATTATACTTTTTTTTAGGAAATGAATATACTGTCATAAAGGATCTAAAACTTCATTGAAAGGGCAATAAAATGCAAAGTAAATAGCAGGGGAGGAAAAAGAGTTCCCTCAAATGAATGACTGGAGCATGAAAAGCAAGTCACAATCTCAAAATATGCATAAGATTTTCAGATATTAAGAAGGAAATTAGCAAGTATTCAAAAGAACATCAAATCAAATAAATAAATATTCTCATGGCTAACACAAAATAAAAGTGATTACCTGGTAGGCTCAGGACCAACAGCTTCACATAGCTCATATAATTGATTTGCAACCATGTAACGAACACGCCAAGACTTGTCCTGGTCAGTTAAAAATTTCATCATGCATGATGGACATTCACACATCATACTGCAACAAACTCATTCATGGATATTGGTAGCAAATAATAACAAGTCATTGATTTACTCCATTTAATTTGAACATACATAATTCAACCAAATATCTCCAAAAATGATAGAAGCTAATATTGATGTATAATTTTCTTATCCAAAATATCAATTGTTTTTAACTGAATGTGCATTAGGACTTCTAACAACATTTACAATGGTTATAGTCCTAAAGAATCACATATCTTGAATAAAACACACCTAGCACAGTGTTCAAGGAAGATCATGAAACAGACAGCCCCATGAGATCACAATTAAATGTCAAACTTCACATTTCAAGGAATGGAGATTTTGATAAAGATAAAAAATTAATAAAAGTTTATGATTAATTCAAAAATATTATCAACAATACGATATCTTTACCTGTGAGAAATTAACTATAACAGGGAGAATATGTGCCACACAATCTTGGGGTTCCAACAACTTTCCCAGAGCTCCACAACCCTCAACAGCCAATAATCGAACTGAATCTTGGTCTGAAATTAAGATGCGTTCAAGAAATATCATATTAATCGCCTATAACGAAAAATGAAACAAGTAATTTTATAATCCCCCTCCCCAGTAAGATGAAGAACCTTGTAATGCTTTGATTGATTAACCAAACTGTGTACTTAGGGAGAAGCACTAGAGTGTATTTCATAGATATCCTTAAAACATAGGAAAAATCAGAACAATTTCTGCTATTTCAATAATGTCTTTTCTTATCAAAAGAAACAAAAAACTGGGGAAAAAAACAGCTTTAGTTAGAAAATAAAATACTATTAGTAAGGATAGGTTTACTCCTTATTTTTTCTGTGATAAGGATATATGAGCAGTTACTACAGAAGGGGTACCAACTTTTTCCCCATTATTATCTAACCATTAGCGGTGTACACCCAATTAACATTTGGTGCCTAACATGTAGACAACAATCACATGTCACATGATAAAATGAAGGAAGAAAAGTTGCATACAGATTTAATCTGTCGATAGATGTTTTTCTAAAAAAGAATATATCTGATAAGAATGATGAACAACATATAATTAATTCATCAAAAAATGAAATTGAACAAATACACTATTACATCTACATACCGTCATTTGTAAGTTCCTCAAATATAGACATGATTTCAGCTTTCAAATGAGCAGCTTCAACAGTAGCAGCAAATTTTCCAAGGTTAGTTGCAGCAGATCTCCTAACCATGGGCATGTCATCTTGACACAGCTGCCTGTATATTGTTCTTAGTTCAGTTTTTAATGCCTCAGGGGCACTTGAGTAAGCAATATGAAACAATCCACATGAGGAAACCCGAGCCGTAAACCACTCTCCAGCAGCCAATCTCTAAATAATTGGAGAACACAATAGGTGAAAGAAAATATTTAGTTATTCTACTTTAGTAACGCCAAACTATACCATATGTTAAATTGATCATAAGTGAACATAATGGCGGAAAGAAGACATGAAAAAATATTTTTAAGATGATATATAAGCAATCATATTTAAAATAGCATGGTTTAAAATTTAAATGCCACCTTGTTCAAGCAGATTACTTATAAAGTTCTCAAGCATTATTTGCGAACAAACCACTAAATGCTAAAATAGGAATTAAATTACATTATCCTGATATATTTTTCCCTTACCACATGTTTTCCTTTGAAATACAGAGGATTTAGAATGGCATGCATGCAATGCCTCGATTATATAATATTACTTATTACACCAATAACATCATTTAAATACCTCAAAAACATAATACTCTACTAGTGTACCACAACATAAAGAAAACAATAGGAACTGATCAAAACTGCAAACATACCTTGACTAATGGGATAAAATACTCAACCACGTCCTGT
The DNA here is from genome assembly GCA_030490815.1 of Acer saccharum. Lineage (NCBI taxonomy): Eukaryota > Viridiplantae > Streptophyta > Magnoliopsida > Sapindales > Sapindaceae > Acer > Acer saccharum. The sequence goes on along the minus strand of CM059876.1, from coordinate 18,562,189 downwards.
TCCCTCATTTGAGCACCAATCCTACACAATGACTCCACTGATTTGTCCCTCACACAAGTTTCTTCAACCGTGCACAAAGTCTCGAGTGGTGGAAGCAACACATTTGCATACTCCAAACCGCCAACATAAGGAATGAAAACCCCCAATTCTTCCGCCATTGCAAGAAGCACTTCATCATCGTCATCATTATTCTCACTCAAAAATGGGATCAACTCCTTCCGAGTCCTCTCCTCCCCAAGGGCACGAGCTATCGTGGAGAGTCTCCGGATTGAGTTCAATCGAAGCTGAATGTCTTCATTCTTGAGCTCATCAATTAGAACGGCAATGGGGTACAGTGGCTCGTCAATCATCGCCATCTTGCCTCAGGAGATCTTGCAGCTGCAAAAAACAAAATCAAGTTTCACACAATACGACTCCGTATAAAATAAACCCAGAAGCGATCCAATTCTTCAATACCAAGGAAATGTAGATGCGAACTTCAAACCCAGAATTGATACATTATTTTGACCCACAATTTCTAAAAAAAGAAAGATATCAAGCATAGTAAAGAGTAATTAATGACTCGCTAATTATAACGATATAAAAGATTCAACCATCAATAAATGATAGAAAGCCATTTAAGTGGAACTCAAAAAAAAAAAGGAGTGAAAAGCATAAACTTGAAGAAGGAATACGAAAAGATCTGTAGAAAAAAATAGGTAATTCCAGAAAATTGATAGGTTACAAATCGGATCAAAAAATGAAAAACCTAAACAGAAATTGAACTCCATGGAATACAAAAACAAAAGGACGAGCAACAGTGGATGTACCTTGCGAGGTTTGAGTGCTTGATCTGGCAAGAGGGAGGGAGATCCGAAGCAAGTAGATTTGGTTTCTTCAGTCTTCTCTTCTGTGGGTGTCGATGTAGTGCCTCAAAATCGGGGTTTTCCTTTTGACCAATTACAATTACAAAACTGATTGGGAATTTCAATTCTTGCCCCGACCCGTTTTTGTCCGCTTTTGTCCGATTTTTTTTTTTTTTTTTTTTTTAATACAGTATTTCGAGTATCTTTTGTTTTATATTATATAATGCTGTGCTTTTCAAAAATTAAATCTCAAATTCCTTGTCTAAATTACTTTTTTTTTTTTTTTTTGACTAAAAAATTTAAGACCTTGTTAAAAATAAAATAAATTTTGCTAGAAATATATATATACTAACTTTATATCTTATTTGTTTAATTTCAAGTGAATTTTTATTTAAAGTACATTTTAAGAAAATGAAGGCAGTAAATAACTAAAAACATCTAAGAGCAAGTTCAAATTATTTTATCTTATGTAGTACATAGGCTTTGTAGCATAACTAAGAAATTATTATGTTGGTAATTGTGCTTTTAATCTCTGAGCATAGGCGAATCCATGAAAAATTTACAGACCGTGATAAATTATATATATATATATATATATTATATTTTTTCTCAGTACGCACTAACATTAAAAAGTTGACTCATTAGATAAATAGTTGGATATGATAGAAAGTTGGAACTTAGAAGTTGGAAATTGTGGTTTTAATCTAGAGCATAGGCGAATCCATGAAAAATTTACAGTTTGGGCTAAATTATATATATATAATACAATTTTTCTATTGTTAGTTCGTCCCGATGAATAATGTAGATCATTAGATTTACATACTTTGACTCAAAGTGTATGCACTTATCAAAACTTCTCTATAATCTATGGTCCACATTATTCGTCTTGATATATTTTATATCAAGACTAACTGATAATAGAAAGATTATATATATATATCCTTACTATATAAAAGGGATGAGTTAGTCGGTGGGATTCTAGCATACCTTTTTTGTTTGAATGTAAAATTACAGATATAACCCTTAAAAATTATATAATTACACCTAGAAAATTACAAATACCACCTTTAAAGTTTATATAATTACTTAATAGATAGGTTTTAGTAAGATTTTGATTATAGCATCCCTTAGATTTTCTTTGAAAGTCAAATGACAAACACAAGCCTTCAAGTTTATAGAATTACTTAATAGACATATCTTAGTAATAGTAACACAATAGGGATTGTATAGTAATTTCCAAGATTTATCTTAATTTACAATTTTAAATAGGTTAAATTATTGTTAAATAATTTACCCCAATTATTATGAATTTAGATGGAATTTATTTGAGTTTGTAGAATTACTTAATAAAAATGTCTTAGTAATATGACACATAATGATATGGACTAGACACAAATTAATAGGTATTTGGATTGATGATTATTTTATATTGTAAAATGAGATAGAGGATGAAAATAGAATTTTATATTTAATGACTTGAAAAGGAATAAGAAATATTATAGGGGTATAAATTTAATTTGACATGCAACTTGATGACTTAAATATAAATATTTATACAGGGGAAATTTGTAAAGTAAAAAAATAAAATGGATTTGACTGCAAGCGGTGGATTCATCTGATAAGGAAGATATGGATATCGGTTATTAAAGATTTAAATAATCATTTCATCACAATTTATGCAATTTAGTCGAAAAGTACTTTTGGATGTAAAAAAATATAATTTAGTTGTTGAATTTAAATTGTTGAGATGTTCAATAAAAGTTGCAAACAATTGTATATAGATTACCATTGTTAAATCATCGTGAGAATAATCTCTTTTGAGGCAAATGTAGAAAAACTTCTTGTCAAACCCATGAATTTAAGACTTCCTCATGGTGTTATATCAATGTAATAACATTTACATGAATTAAAACTATACTGTGTTATATTAACATCTCTTATTTTTCAAGGATATGTATATTTGTAAATATGAAACCCAAATACTAATTTAAGCACATGCTTTGCATGTGCCCCAATACCTAGTATATATATATATATATATGTATCAGTCTTTCTATTTTCAGTTCGTCCTGACAATAAATATATCATGACAAAGAATGTGGATCATAGATTATGGAGAAATTTTGAAAAGTGCATACACTTTGAGTTAAAGTATATAAATCTAGTAGTCCATATTCTTCGTCCTGATATATTTATTATCAGGACGAACTAATAATAAAAAATATGATATATGTATATATAGTATATTTTTACTCGGTACGCACTAACATTATAAAGTCAATTCATTAGCTAAATAGTTGAATTTATCTACTTTTATTTAGACAATATATTATAATACTTAATTAATGGCTCACAAATTTTCACACTAAATTTATTAAATTTGGTGTGTACCGTAGAGAAAATTCTTGTGATTTTATTCCTTAATGCACATAGTCACATAGATATAATGAAGTGATTTTAAACCTCTATAAATTAATACCCTTGGGACCATGAAAATTTATTAATTTAATTGAGATATTATTTAATCAATAAATTAATAATTTATTAATTTATACATTAATTAATAAAAAAATAATTTATCAAGGTATCTTTTTTATTTTTTCCAAAACATTGAATTTTCTATTGCAATACGAGAACACTACACCAGAGCTTCTTAATACACTATGAAAAGTTAGAGATGAGGTAAATAAGATACATCAATTTCAAGAGGAAACAGGTAATATAGGAGTCATATTTTTACAAAGGCCTCCAGCCTCCTAATTGAGTCATGTATGTATATAATTTTTGAAGTATAAGGAGATTATTAATTAACATATCAAGTGGGACCTATGTTTTTTTTAATATTATTTTTAATGTATTATCTTATAAATTTAGTGAATAATTAATTTACCATATTGGTCCCAAGTTGGGACTGGCCAAAAATATTATTTAATCGAGGTTATTAATTTATCAAGGTTATACTAAAATATGAAATACATTGTAAAATTTATGCATAAACAATTATTTAAACTTGTAGTTAAAAAAAATTATTTAAACTTATAAATAGCTTAATTCTATAATGTTAGAAGTCATAATATTATGTGTATTTTCCAGTGTTCAAAAAATCGGCCGCCTAGGTCGATTAGTCGATTGGTTCCTCTAGTTAGCAGCTCACTATGGCGAAAATATCAAAATCGGCCAGAGTAGTCAGCGACCAATTAATTGGTCAAATCGCCGATTAATCTGTCTAGGTGGGCTTAGCAGAGTCAAAGTCGTTGACTCTGCCTAGCCGATTTTTTTATTATAAAAAAAAAAACAATTAAAAAATTAAAGATAGAGATGGGAAGAAGGAAGTAGATCTGATCTTGCTGGAGTTCGCCATGGAAACCTAGAGCAGTGTGATTAAGAAGAAGATGAATTGATCAACAATGAAAAAGAAGATGATTGAGAAGAAGAAGATGAGTTGCAGAGAAAACAAAAGAGAAGAAAAAGATCCCTCTCCAGAGATTAGTTCTAGTTTTGATGCATGAAACTAAATATACCACGGTGTGTATAAAGCTATCTAGAGAGGGGGGTGAATAGATTTTACGCTTTTTACCCAATTTTTCGTGTTAGTCAAAATTACGAAATTACCCTCAAGATAATATAAACAAGCAAGTGTAATATGGTGCGGAAATTAAATTAACACTTGAATTTTTACGTGGAAACCCTCACGGGAAAAACCACGGGCTATGTAAGTAAGCCACACTCGAACCTCGAATCCACTAAATGTGCAAACGATTACAACCTAATCCCGGAAGTAATCACACACCTACCTAATCCCGGTATGAGTGAACCTAGTCCAATTTGCTTGCGATCTAAGCAACCTAATCCCGATTGCTACACACAAGACTTAGCTTCTCTTGAAGAGAATACAACCCTAAGTGAATATATGAAAATATCCAAAATGCAACATAGAGCAAGGGAAACCCTATATGCTTATCTAAGATGATTAATATGCAATTAAGAACAATCCTAGATATCAAAACTAAATGACATGTCAAATAGTTAAGCTAATCAATATCAAGTATAAAACCTAATATGCTAGCACAATACAACTTCTCAAACATACATCATTCTAATCTCAATTTTGTATCTAGAGCATACAAAATAACAATCAAGTAATTAATTGAGATTTGCTAGATAAATTAAACACAAAATATGTAAGATATTAGTGAAAAGCTTACCAAGCAAAGTATGATGAAGATTCCATGCTAGATGACATCTAGATGATCTAAGATGATGCTAGATGATGATTGATGATCATGAAATTGTGTTTGAGTAATTAAAAATGAGTTCTTTGTGTATTTTTCTTCTCTTGAAAAATATCCTAAGTATGAAGCATGAATAAGAACTCTTGTAAATGACCTAAAAACAAGTTAGCATATATATAGAGGCCATAAGTGAAGTGAGGTCGTTTTGAAAACTCGCCAGAAAAATACTCTGTGCGCTGGTGGACCTGCGCTGGAGGACCAGCGCAGGACCAGCGCACAAGCCAATTTTGGCTTGAGCGCTGGACGTCAGGCGCTACCACCAGCGCCAGTCCAGCGGCGCCATACTGGGCGATCGGCGCTGGTGGCCGGCGCTGGTCCACACCAGCGCACGACCAGCGGCGCGCCACTGGGCGATTTGCGCCGGTGAGCGGCGCTGGTGGACCAGCGCACAGCCCCAAAATTTGCATCCCACATGCAATGATGCAAGGGGTGCAAAGTCAAACAAGATGCATCCTAAAAGCCTAAATGCTATGATGTTTTCAACACAAGATGCAATCATAAAATCAAACAAGAAGAGATGTAAATAATCATTTATGCACAACAAAAAGAAACACAACATACAAAGATTAAACATATGCATGAGTTGTGAGTGTGTGCAACTATCTCTTCAAGACAAGAAAGCACTTAGAAAATTACCTTTGGTGCTTGTCAATAATGAGGTCTTCAAAGGGCCTAATGCACTAACAACAACATTTAAACTACCCTTACAAAGTATCCCCATTTATGGTTTGATCACGAAATAAGCCAATTAAAAACAACGGGAATCCTTACAATCTCCCCCTTTGGCTATTTCGTGACAAAACCATCACTCACATTAAATCCTCACAAAAGAAATAGAAACTACGGGATTACAATGATATTCTACATTACAAAGAGATAAGAGAATGCAACTTGAAGTCTTCAATCCTCTTGTAGAATAATCAATCCCTGAAAAGAGTTTCTAACATTCCAATTCAAGTAAAGTGTGAGATTAATCATGTGAGAATAATACCAAGCATTTGCATTTTTAGAATTTAGGCACAACATTAGCAAATGTATGCAATATATGATAAATGCAATGCTCCCCCTCAAAGGGTTACTCCCCCTCAATGTTTTATCTCCCCAAAGTGCACAATAGCTTGCAACTCCCCTTACAATATCCTACTCCCCCTTTTTGTCATGATATAGGCAAAGGAGTAGTCCCCAACCGGGTCACTCATAGCAACGAGAGATAGAAGCATGCAAGATATGCATATACATATAAGTCACGTTATGCACTTCAATTAATTTGAGAGAAACAAGGAGATTTATTTGAGAAAATGTGCGAATCCAACATGCTTTGCATACAAGACATATAGCATTCAAGTCCAAAATACAATGGTATTTGGCAAAGCAAATGACAAAGGTTTCAAATAAGAATTCAAACCAATTTCACCAATGTCATGGGAAAAGCAAGGATATAGAGATTATTGATTTCAATTTTAAGAGCAACTATATCCAACTTTATAAGCGAAACATGGCATGAGCGACTTTGCACCCTATTTGATTTTTCCGGATAAGAAATCCGTATGATAGTAACCATGTTCAACTAATAAAGAAAGAGAGACATATGGAATGTAAATTCCTTTGAACGGATACAAGATCCTTTATTCATTTTGAGTCTCATTAGCTTTCACACAAGTTTTGCATTTTTAAGAATATGCAATCATCAATTCATGCTTTTCATGTGAGCATGTTGTATGAATTTCATGCTTTTTCATTTAGCATAAGCATGTTATTTAAGAAACATCATGTCATGGAGATAACTATAGGTCATTCACATCATACTTCCTATGTAAATCTCCTAGTCCAAAAATGCATGTTTGAACATAAATATGACATGGATTGTAGACAAGCAAGGTTCACACTTATAGAATTTGAAAGCATATATACATATGTACAACCAAGCTTACTCAAGCAATCAAAAGAAGAGGCATAAGTTATTTCAAATTTTTTGCAAGTTACATGAATGCAAAATAGCTCTCTTTGCTTGAGTTCCCCATATGGGGTCAATCATAGAACATCACTCCACAAGACATATCCCAATAGATCTACTAAGAGTTTTAAATCGAGTAGCATCTAAGGGTTTAGTAAATAAGTCCGCAAGTTGATCATTAGTACCTACATGTTCAAGTACTATGCATTTATTTTCAACAAGCTCTCTAATGAAGTGATGGCGGATGTCAATATGCTTAGTTCTAGAATGTTGAACCGGATTCTTGGAAATATTAATAGCACTCATGTTATCACAAAAGAGAGTGAGAGTACCTTGGTTGAATCCGTAGTCTACAAGCATTTGTTTCATCCATAGGAGTTGTGTGCATCCACTCCCCGCGGCTATGTACTCGGCCTCGGCCGTGGACAAGGAAATCGAGTTTTGCTTCTTGCAAAACCAAGACACCAAGTTGTTGCCTAGAAAGAAGCAACCGCCCGATGTGCTCTTCCTATCATCACAATTTCCTGCCCAATCCGCATCACTAAAGCCAACTAGACTAGCATTAGTGTCAAAAGAGTACCAAATCCCATAGTTGGATGTCCCATTCACATAGCGAATGATCCTCTTCACGGAAGAGAGGTGGGACTCCTTAGGATCCGCTTGGTACCTAGCACACACACCCACACTAAAAGATATATCGGGCCTACTTGCGGTCAAATAAAGCAAGCTACCTATCATGCCACGATATAGAGTTTGTTCCACACTTTTACCACTAGCATCCTTGCTTAGCTTCAAAGTGGTACTCATGGGTGTATCACAATGTTTGGCTTTCTCTAAACCAAACTTCTTCACTAGGTTCTTAGCATATTTGGCTTGGGTTATGAAAATCCCATCATGCATTTGCCTAATTTGCAAACCTAGGAAGTAACTAAGCTCACCAACAAGACTCATCTCAAATTCAAGAGACATGACATCAACAAATTGTTGGACTTTGGTGTTGTTGGTGGAGCCAAAAACTATATCATCAACATATATTTGAGCTATGAAAAGCTCATCATTGTCTCTCTTGATGAATAGTGTCTTGTCAACACTACCTCTTGTGTAGTTGTTGTCAACAAGAAATTGAGTGAGGCGCTCATACCAAGCCCTCGGTGCTTGTTTCAACCCATAAAGTGCCTTCTTGAGGCGATAGACATGATTGGGGTGGTGTGCATCCACAAACCCCTTAGGTTGTTCAACAAACACTTCCTCTTGCAAGAAGCCATTGAGGAAGGCACTCTTGACGTCCATTTGGTGCAATTTGAACTTGTGCACACAAGAGATGGACAAGAGAAGCCTAATGGACTCTAAGCGGGCAACGGGAGCAAAAGTCTCCTCAAAGTCGATACCCTCAATTTGAGAGTACCCTTGTGCTACAAGTCTAGCCTTGTTCCGCACTATGTTGCCATCCTCATCGGATTTGTTCCTAAATATCCATTTGGTGCCTATGACATTAGTGGTCTTAGGCCTAGGAACTAGAGTCCAAACCTCATTCCTTTCGAATTGGCTTAGCTCTTCTTGCATGGCAAGAACCCAAAATTCATCATTTAAGGCTTCTTCAACCTTTTTGGGTTCAATTTGAGAGGTGTAACATGTATAGCTAATAAGATTAGCAAGTTGGCGTCTAGTCCTAACACCCTCATTTACCTCTCCAATGATATCTTCTTTATCATGGAGTTTCCTAACCCATGGAGCGGGTTCTTTAGAGTCCAAGAGAGGAACTCTATCAATAGGTTGTGTGCCATCATTGTTGACATTAGATGTCCCAACATTAGGCGACACCACAACCTCCTCCAAAGGAGAATCATCACTAAAAATAACCTCCTCCTCATGATCATTAGACTTGAGCCTAGTATCATCAAATACGACATTGGATGATTCCATAACACTTAGAGTCTTTAAATTGAAAACTCTATAGGCTCTACTATTTAAGGCATAGCCAATAAAGATACCCTCATCACTCTTAGCATCAAACTTGCCAAGTTGATCACGGTCATTCAAAATGTAGCATTTGCTTCCAAAAGTGTGGAAGTAGCTAACATTTGGCCTCTTGCCTTTCCATAACTCATAGGAGGTGTTTCTAGTACCGGGCCTTAGGAACACTCTATTTCCTATATAGCAAGCCGTGTTAATGGCTTCGGCCCATAGGTTCCTAGGGACATTGTTGCTAAGCAACATCACACGGGCCATCTCTTGGAGGACCCTATTCTTCCTCTCAACAACTCCATTTTGTTGAGGTGTCCTAGGAGCAGAAAATTCATGGGAGATGCCTAAACCATTACAAAAGGTTTCAAAGGTGGCATTCTCAAATTCTCTCCCATGGTCACTTCTAATCCGTTTAATCCTTCTAATGTTAGAATTCATTTCATTTTGCAATTTAGTACAAAGCATTTTAAACTTATCAAAAGTTTCGGATTTTTCTCTAAGAGAATATGTCCATGTAAATCTAGAGAAATCATCAACACAAACAAAAATGTATCTCTTTCCACCCAAACTTTCGGTTTGCATGGGACCCATGAGGTCCATGTGGAGAAGCTCAAGTGGCTCCTTGGTGGTGAGATACTTACCCTTTTTGTGCATGCTTTTGGTTTGCTTTCCTTGTTGGCAAGGTCCACAAATACCATTGGCTTTCTTCCCAAGCTTAGGGAGGCCACGCACACAATTGAACTTTCCAAGGGTCCGTAGATCCCTAAAGTTCATGTGGCCAAGTCTTTCATGCCACAACTCAATTTGCTCATCCATGGACACATGATTAGATACAATTCTAGCTTCAAGACAATAACAATTGTCGCTAGATCTCATGCCCTTCAACAAGGTTTGTCCATCGGGTTTTAGGATAGAGCAATAATCTTTAGAGAACAAGACGGAATATCCTTCATCACTAAGATGTGAAATGCTAATTAAATTGGCTTTCAAGCCATCAACAAATAAAGCATTGGATAAGGAGGGTAATCCGGGAACGGAAATGGTTCCTTTCCCTACAACATTTCTTTTGGATCCATCACCAAAAGTGACATTTCCACCTTCCTCCATAACAAGAGTCTCAAAGAAACTCTTGTTTCCCGTCATGTGCCTAGAGCACCCACTATCCAAGTACCAAAAATTAGAAGAATTTGCCTTCAAGGCTATTTGTGCAACATGGCAAACATTTTCATTCTTTCTAATCCACTTAGCAACAATTTTAGCTTTCTTAGTGGCCTTTGGTACATGTGCTCTACTATTTCTAGGATCATGCAAATCAACATTTTCATTCCTAGAAACATGCATCTTGGCTCTATTTTTTCTCTTTTCAATCATGCTTTGTTTTCTACACATTTTAATATATTGAAAGCAATTTGGTCTAATATGACCATCACAACCACAAAAGTGACAAATAGGAATGAAAAAGGGAATCATACCTCGCCTTTGAGTACGTCCATGTCTTTGTGGATATGAGGGTTCAATCCATCTTCGTTGTTGAACCGGTCTTGGTTGCTTCCAAGCTTGAGGTTGCATGATTGGTCTCTTTCCTTTGTGAGCCAATTTGGGAGGAGTGTTGGCTTGAGGAACCTTAGGAGGTTGAGCTTGAGTTTTCCTTCTTGGCCCCATTTTCACTTGTGCATTAGAACTTTGTCCTATTTCTAACTTTTTCTTAGGAGGTTGCACAAATGAAGTTTCTTCATTCTTCAAGCTCTTGACAAATATGGTCTTGTTAGAGGTTGAGATTTTCTTGCCATCTTCATACCCAAGACCTCTCTTGTCACTTGGACTCTTTCCAACACCAAGTAAATGATCAAGCTTCTTGGTGCTAGAATCTATCCTAGCCAAGGACCCTTTAGCTTCTACAAGTTCTCTCTTCAAGCCTTCTTCACTTCTCTTGGACAAGTCTAACTCCTCAATTAGCTTATCCTCTCTCCTCTTCAATCTTTCCACTTGTTCACTTAAGTGGTCATTGTGAGCCGAAAGTTCAAGGTTTTCTTCTCTCAACCTCTCAATCTTTCTTGTGCTTTTAAGTGCTAAATCATTGAACTCGGCATGGTATTTAGCAAGCACCTTTTGCTCCACAAACTTCTTCTTGGAATTAGAAGAGGAGTCACTTTCTTCTTCACTAGAGTCAATTTCCTCTTGACTCAAATCTTCCTTTTCACTAGCACTTTTGCTCTTGTGAGAAGATGCAAAAGCTAGGAAGTTAGCCATGAGCTCTTCCTCACTTGAAGACTCATCTTCCTCATTGGAACCATCACTACTCCCACTCCATGTGGCGGCCATCACTTTACCCTTCTTCCTCTCATTGTGATTCGCACATTCGGGGGCAAAGTGACCAATCCCACCACACTCAAAGCATCGGACCCCTTTCCTTTCGGTCCTCTCTTGTCTAGGCTCAAACTTCTTGAAGGAACTCTTTTTCTTCAAATCTTGTCCTCTTGACCCAAATCCCTTCTTCTTCTTGAACCCCATAACCTTGTTGAACCGTTTCACAAATAAGGCAAGGTCTTCATCCGATTCATGCTTTGCCTCCTTTTCATCCTTAGATGCTTTCAAAGCTATTCCTTTAGACTTCTTAGGAGGAGTAGTGTTGCTAGGAGCCTTCCTAGACTCATATGCAAGGAGACGCCCAATTACCTCACTTGGCTTCATATCCATGTAGCCACTATTTTCTTCTATGGCCGTCACCTTTGATTCAAACCTATCGGGGAGAGATCTCATAATTTTTTGCTTGACTCTCCTATCCGAATACGGGGTCTCCGAGTTGATGGCTTTGATTTACTATGTCCATCAATTTGATTTCGAAGTCGTTGAAGCATTCATCCTCTCCCATCCTAAGTAACTCAAATTGAGTTTGGAGGACTTGAAGCTTGGACTCCTTCACCACCTCGGTTCCCTCATGTGCAACTTGAAGGATGTCCCATGCCACTTTGGCAATTTGAGTATTCTGAATAAGCTTGTACTGATTCTCATCCATGGCACACATAATGGCATTGCGCCTTAGGCTTCAAAACATCTTGTCCTCCACCTGCGGGAGTCATCATAGGGAGATCATATCCGTCTTCCACCGCCATCCATGCACGGTCATGAATTTGGCATATGTAGGATTCCATCTTCCCTTTCCATTGGGAATAGTTCAAACCGGTAAGAAGTGGAGGCCTTGTGCTAGAAGCTCCTTCGTGGCCACCACCATTTCCACCGTTTCCACTCATAGTGTTTATGAATGAATGAAATGAATGCAAATGTATGAATAATCAAAAATCACACAAAATGCAAAACACACCAAAATAAAGCAAGGATCACCTATGTATGTCTAGGAACCTGGCTCTGATACCAATTGAAACTAAATATACCACGGTGTGTATAAAGCTATCTAGAGGGGGGGTGAATAGATTTTACGCTTTTTACCCAATTTTTCGTGTTAGTCAAAATTACGAAATTACCCTCAAGATAATATAAACAAGCAAGTGTAATATGGTGCGGAAATTAAATTAACACTTGAATTTTTACGTGGAAACCCTCACGGGAAAAACCACGGGCTATGTAAGTAAGCCACACTCGAACCTTGAATCCACTAAATGTGCAAACGATTACAACCTAATCCCGGAAGTAATCACACACCTACCTAATCCCGGAAGTAATCACACACCTACCTAATCCCGGTATGAGTGAACCTAGTCCAATTTGCTTGCGATCTAAGCAACCTAATCCCGATTGCTACACACAAGACTTAGCTTCTCTTGAAGAGAATACAACCCTAAGTGAATATATGAAAATATCCAAAATGCAACATAGAGCAAGGGAAACCCTATATGCTTATCTAAGATGATTAATATGCAATTAAGAACAATCCTAGATATCAAAACTAAATGACATGTCAAATAGTTAAGCTAATCAATATCAAGTATAAAACCTAATATGCTAGCACAATACAACTTCTCAAACATACATCATTCTAATCTCAATTTTGTATCTAGAGCATACAAAATAACAATCAAGTAATTAATTGAGATTTGCTAGATAAATTAAACACAAAATATGTAAGATATTAGTGAAAAGCTTACCAAGCAAAGTATGATGAAGATTCCATGCTAGATGACATCTAGATGATCTAAGATGATGCTAGATGATGATTGATGATCATGAAATTGTGTTTGAGTAATTAAAAATGAGTTCTTTGTGTATTTTTCTTCTCTTGAAAAATATCCTAAGTATGAAGCATGAATAAGAACTCTTGTAAATGACCTAAAAACAAGTTAGCATATATATAGAGGCCATAAGTGAAGTGAGGTCGTTTTGAAAACTCGCCAGAAAAATACTCTGTGCGCTGGTGGACCTGCGCTGGAGGACCAGCGCAGGACCAGCGCACAAGCCAATTTTGGCTTGAGCGCTGGACGTCAGGCGCTACCACCAGCGCCAGTCCAGCGGCGCCATACTGGGCGATCGGCGCTGGTGGCCGGCGCTGGTCCACACCAGCGCACGACCAGCGGCGCGCCACTGGGCGATTTGCGCCGGTGAGCGGCGCTGGTGGACCAGCGCACAGCCCCAAAATTTGCATCCCACATGCAATGATGCAAGGGGTGCAAAGTCAAACAAGATGCATCCTAAAAGCCTAAATGCTATGATGTTTTCAACACAAGATGCAATCATAAAATCAAGCAAGAAGAGATGTAAATAATCATTTATGCACAACAAAAAGAAACACAACATACAAAGATTAAACATATGCATGAGTTGTGAGTGTGTGCAACTATCTCTTCAAGACAAGAAAGCACTTAGAAAATTACCTTTGGTGCTTGTCAATAATGAGGTCTTCAAAGGGCCTAATGCACTAACAACAACATTTAAACTACCCTTACAAAGTATCCCCATTTATGGTTTGATCACGAAATAAGCCAATTAAAAACAACGGGAATCCTTACAATGCATGTATCAAAGGTTTAGCCTGCTTTTAGGCCATGCTCTGTTCCTTCTTCTTCTTAGTTTGTGTAATGGGTTTTTGCCCTCCATTGTGCACAAAAAAAAAAAAAAGATGAAATAGATGGAGTTTTGAAGAGAGAGAGAGTGTGTTGAGATGTGGAAGGCCGGAAGCCATCGAGACGAAGATGGTTGGGTCCATAAAAAAAATAAAAAGAAAAAAAAAAAACTAATGGAAAAAAGAAAAGAAAAAAACACAAATCTAATAATAAAGTCAGATAGTGGGTCCATGAAGTTATGGTGGCTCTGTGATGTGCCCCACCAAAGTTAGTGACAAAAAAAAAAAAAAAAAACAAAAAAAAACGAAAGCACAAATAAGAAACGGAACAAAATAGAAGAGAAAAAAAATTCCGATTAATCACCGACTAATCGGCCTAGGCGCTAGGCGCCATGTCTCCACCCGAGTAGGCAGACTAGCGTCTAGCGCTTACTAGAACCTTGGTATTTTTATAACTTACTTTGAAAAACACAATATTTACATTTCACTAAATTTAAACAAAATATCATATTATTGTAATATTAGTAAACCTTAGGGTTTTTTTTTTTTTTTTTTTTTAAATTTTAAATTTTTTATGTAATTAGCCATTTAAGTATTTTTTTTTTTTTTTTTAATCTTCTTCAAGCCCTGGCAACACTCTCATATGTCTGCCTCAAGGTCAAACCCCACTTAGAATTAATAAGTATATAGGCCTAGCCTATTAACTTATCCAAGTGATTTTTGTAAATTGATTCTCAAAGTTTTAGCTCACTAGATAAGGTTGGTTTGGTGATATACCCTTCGCACATATATTAGAGGTCGTGGGTTCGAATCATCCCCCCCCTTTTTTTTTTTTTTAAAAAAAAACCTAAATTTATGTAATACTTCAAAAAAATAAAAATAAAAATGAATAGTTTTGAAGCTCATTATTAGGGGTGGGCAAAAAACCAGTGAATCGAACCGAACTGGTGAACCGAACCGATCCAATCGGTTTTTTTTTCAGTTTTTCATTGTTAACCGGTTCGGTTTGGTTCGGTTAGTTTTTAAAAAAAACCGAATATTCCGATTCGGTTTCCGGTTCAAGGGTTCAAACTAGTGAACCGAACCGAGAACCGGTATATATAATGAAAAATCATTACTAGGTATTCCGGAGCAAGCTAGCTTGTGAATATATCATTGCCACAGATGAAGCAGTCAACATTTCGTGTCTTAAATACTATATATAGTTCCACATTATTTAAAGTTTGTTTTGAAGTTCATCATTAACTGTTACTAATTATGAAATTTCAGAGTTTGAATTGGATGATGATACATTGAACAACCCTTTTTGTTCCATCATATATCCACTTGTTGTTAGTAATTTTCGAAGCCTAAGAGGAAGCTTGTACTGCTTGCATGTGGAACTATTGTACTAAATCAGATTCTAATCTTTTAATTTTAAACAACAGATTC
This sequence comes from Acer saccharum, assembly GCA_030490815.1. Lineage (NCBI taxonomy): Eukaryota > Viridiplantae > Streptophyta > Magnoliopsida > Sapindales > Sapindaceae > Acer > Acer saccharum. Next base: position 18,546,688 of record CM059876.1, on the reverse strand, counting down.
ATATATATATATATATATATATATAATTTCAAAACTATACCTTTGTAGACTGTTTAATGTTATGATTTATGTGGATTGTTATGAAATTAAGGTTAAATTGCTGGATTTAAGGTTTAAATTGCTGAATTATTCGGCCCAATAGGTCCAAAATATGAAAATTTTGTGTTTTTTTCAAATTTTCTAACCATGACAGATTTTATAAGTAAAGCCCAATAGGCCCAAAACCGAAAAAACCGAACCGAACCAAACCGAACCGGTTCAATCGGTTTTTGATCGTTCATACTTTTCAATTTTATCGGATCGGTTCACTTTTTCAAAAACCGAATATTATCGGTTTTTCATCGATTCACTCGAAAAGTGAACCGACCCATTAAACGCCCACCCCTACTCATTATCGCTGATGATGTAATCTCTATAAATCAGAATGACTATGTACTTAGGCCTCTAGATGGAGAGTAGTGCCTAATAGAGTATGAGATGGAGTAGGGATGAACATTTGGGGAATAGTAATGGATATAGGTCCCCCCATCCCCACTTTCAAAATGCCTTTCAGAAATGACAAAAGACTATTTTAGAGCAGCCTCCCAACTATCTTTACTTCACTTAAAAAAAAAAAAAAAAAGACTATCTCTACTTTGGCATTTATGAAATATATAAATCATTTATCCAAAAAGAATTGACAATTAACATGGAATAATAGTTACCTTAACATTAGATTTAGAGACTTAAATACTGGCCCAACACCGTATACATTTCCTATACCGCAAATTCATACGGTGGTCACTTTCTGGGAGCTTTAACTATGTAAATTTTCTTTATATCTAAAAACTAAATTTGTCTGTACTTTCAAAAAATGTACATAAACAACACTTCTGAATACCCGACCAAGTTACATTATTTAATCAAGATAACATTTGAAGTCAATTACATGCTAAAGCTAAACGTTATATACGACAACATTACAAACAACACTTCTGAATACTCCACCAAATTACAATATTCAATCAAGTAAAACAATCTATATACATAACAAGTTCAACTACCAGCAGAGACAAAATCCTTTAAATGAAATCATAAATGTTTAGAAAAACTAACAGGAAGTGTACATGTTTAATTCTTTGAATTGCCTGCTTCACCTTGGCGAAGGGTTCCTCATACAAGATGTCAGCGTCATCGAACTTAGATGCCACGCTTTTAGACAGTTTAGAAATCAAAAGTTTTGGAGAAAAAGTGGAGCTGTGATACCTTTCCCCACCACTAGAGAGGCGGTCATGCCAAATATACGGGGAACTTTTGTGGTATCAGGTTTATAGAAATCCTACACAATTGTCAAGATGAACAACTATATCAACAGTAGTATAACAAGAGCAAAGAAGAATCTGAAAACAATTTGAATTTATCAAGTGATTCTTCTATATATTATTTTTCTGAAAACAATTTCCTGTTTTTCTTGTTTGGATTCAGAAAGCAACAATGAGTAAGATAAGTTAGTAATGGTTGTCCCACCAATTAGCCATCCAGCTGATGAAGGAATCAAACCAAAGTCTACCAGACAAACTCGTTGTTTAAGATTTGATCAAACAAACAGTTTAGTTTAAAAATAATCTTAAACTAAACTGTTTGTTTAGACTTGAGCTTCCAATAATGCATGTATATGCACACACAGACACAGAAGTTGCTTGTTCACATCCGCAAAGAAAAGATGACACAGACACAGAGAAGTTATTGACTGTACAAATGAATCTCAGATACATAACACCATAAATTGGCCACCTCCAACAAAGTTTTCTTTAATAATTATGTGATAGTATAACTCAAAAGATAGAAACTTTGTAGAATAGGAATTCTAGAGCACAAAACAAACATTTAGTGACTACCCACAATGAAAACTCAGAACATAAACAAGAAACAATGTGAATATCAGCAAAAACAATTGTACACCCATATTAGAGTAAAATAGATGTACACATTTTCTTCATTTCGTTTTCGCTAGCAAGACATACACACGAAGTTGCACACAACAATACATGCAAAAAAGTACATACTTACATCACACCAATACAATACACACAAACCAATGAATACAATACGAATTACTCTAAGGACCTGAAAGAGTAACATGTACACATGAAGATCCGAAGAAACTATGAAACAGGTAAGTATTAACACCACAAACCCAAACTACATAACTAGTCATTTTGTTAGTCAAAAGAAATACATCAATTACGGGCAGGGTTCCTGGATACTGCAATATGGCAAGGAAATCCACGAATTTCCAGTGACGTGTTCATCATACAAGCAATGCTAAAATTCTTGAAATTCATGTTAACTTTACTAAGCCAAATATCCTATTTTTCCTATTTTTCTTGTTTGGATTCAGAAAGCAACAATGAGTTAGATAAGTAAGTTATGGTTGTCCCACCAATTAGCCATCCAGCTGCTGAAGGAATTGACCCAAAGTCTACCAGACAAACTCATTGTCGTTTGAGATTTGATCAAACAAACCAGTTTAGTTTAAAAATAATCTTAAACTAAACTGTTTGTTTAGACTTGAGCTTCCAATAATGCATGTATATGCACACACAGACACAGAGAAGTTGCTTGTTATTGTTGCAGTGTGGTAAGCACAAGTCAAAATACATTCAACAATACAAAGTAGCTCACCAACATGATGAATTGAACTTGAAGCTCTATTGATAATGATATGTAAACATGCTAAACAGCATATATATCACCAACATGATTCTGCATATCAATTTTTCAACATTGAACACATTGCATTGCAATGTATATATAGAGGGAACTTTTGTGGTATCAGGTTTATAGAAATCCTACACAATTGTCAAGATGGAGTATATCAACAGTACTATAACAAGTGCAAAGAAGAACCTGAAAACAATTTGAATTTATATGGCCATTACTTTCATGATCTGAGCATAAGGATGATTGCTATTGACTTGAGCATGATGGCACTTGTCAAAGATCAGAAGAGCAATTAACTCCATCTATGGTGGTATAAGCTCCAAAGTAGTATCTCAGGGATCATGACAAGTAGCTGCACACTCAGTCAGTACAGACTAGAACAAATTTTAAGAAAATGTGGCTTCCCTGATGTGACTGCTATTGACCAAAAGAGAAACAATCGGCAGTAAAAGGCCGAAGAAGAAGAGTGGGTAAACCACAACTTTACTCGAAAAAATGTTGAATTTCATTAAACCCAAGCACAAAAAGCAAAATTAATAAGAACAACTCCCCTATGGATCATCAGCCTTTTCCCCACATTATCTTTGCAATTTACACAAACAGAAGAAAAATCAAACGTATCATAAAATAAATAACTTAACATCTACACAAAGTGAAAACCAAACATAATGGACACACTAACCTAAGATGAACATTGAGTGTTAACGTTAAATTCACAAAACCAAGTTACCCATTTAACTTTAAAAAAGGTTACAATTGTCCCACATTTAAACATTACCCTAAAACTGAATGAAATTCCAAAAGATGAACGAGAGCAATCATAGAGCCCAACAACAAAAACAAAACAATCATTAGAGATGAAATCAATTATGTAAATTGAGAAGCATAGTGGGTAACATAATTGATACCAAACAAACAAATCAGATAAAATTAGATACAATGGAGCACTCACAATGCATTCATCAAATTGGTTTCTAAACTCAACTCAGCAAAGATAGCTTCAAATTATACACTTGACTTTTTCATATCCATTCTCATAACAATCAATCCAAACAAGAAGAAGAAATTACTCACTCATAAATAAGAAAACAAATGCCCTAACATTTAATCAGATTGCAAACAAGAAATTAAGATGAAATTGAGAAGCTTAATGGGATTACGTGACTCACCTGAAAGCAATTCAGTTTTAGGGCATTAGAGATACAAGAGCGTTTGGGAACGAAACACATCGTCGAAGTGCGCCTTAAAAAAAAATAAAAAAAAAAGAGTCAAACACGTATTTATGAATAAAAAGAAAAAAAAAATAGCGCCACTGGTGACCAAAACGACATTGTTTTAACACAGCAAAACACATTCGGTTTACAAAAATAACACACCGACTCTATTGCTTGGGAAATAAGTCACCAAACAAATCTACTCCAGTTGTAGATTTCCCTCCAACGGTCGGATTGAGTTTCCAAAAACCCTAACCCCGAATTACTCTATTAGTTTCCAAAAACTCTAAATTTCATTACTTTCTTGTTTTTTCCCGAAAAACTCTTGAAATCTCATCTCTCTCAACTCTATTGGTTTCCAAAACCACTATACTGTTTCTCGCCTGAGAACAAAAATATACTCCGTTTCTTTTCTTCAATTATCTGTTTCTTTCTGCCCGGTGCTCACCATGACTGAGGTTATGCTCGATATGGCAGAGGAGCACTTCTTGAAACGCAATACCATCTCTGCTTTCAAGTGGGCCTCTCTCGCCCAGCAATTGGATCCCAATTTCGGATCCGTAAACAGGTATGTGGAGGCCTACCGTATCAACTTGGCAGCTCTCATTGTACACCGCAACGGGGAATGTAACTGGTACCAAGTTCTTGGCGTTGAACAAAACTTGTCTCAGTCTGTTTCTTGTCAAGCCATTACACATATATTCGTGAAGCTAGCCAAGATGATTGATCCTGAAGTTCATTGCTCGGCAGCTGCTCCCACAGCCTTCAAACATATAAACATAGCATGGGAGAATCTTGGAGAGCCTGATAAGCGTTGCGCCTATCACGCTCGAGTCGGTCTACCGCCACCCATATTCGAGAAGCCGCAGGAAATTGCTTCCAAGAAAAGATACCGATTGGAGGAACTGTTCGAAATTGCTTCCAAGAAAAGATGCAGATTGGAGAAACCACAGAAAAGATGCCAAGTTTCTCATCCGCCGGAAAATGCTTCGTCCCAGAAAAGACGCCAAGTAAAGTCATCAAGCTCTCATCCACCGGAAATTGCTTCTCAAAAAAGATTCCAAGTCAAGTCATCGAGTTCCCATCTGCTGGAAAATGCTTCCCAGAAAAGATGCCGAGTTAAGTCGAGTACTCGTCATGTCAACAGACACATGGTGATCTTTTGATTTGTTTTACGGTTCAGTTGCAACACGATTCAGAATTTTTTGTTTTCTTTATGAAATGTAAATGTTGTCTTCTTGAATTTACTGATATAGTGTTCATGAATTAAATGAATTTTTGTTTATTTTGTTTCTGGTTTTTATTTATTTATTTTTTTATCATGGTTATATATGTTGGATTCGATTGATTTATTTGTTTGAATCGATATCTTTTTGTCGTGATTTTGTTATATATAAGTGGACTGCATTGATCAATTTAATATGAAGAAATTCCTAGTCTTTTAATGTTCATGATTGCTGCTGGGAAAATGTGAACTTTTGATTTTGGAAGTATTGTGATCATGTAGTCATGGAGTTACAAAAATAGCCTTTGAATATTAATTCAATAATTCATAAGATAAAAAAATTAAAAGAATCGAAAACTGAAAAAATAAAATAAAAAATGACTCCTCTCTGCCGATTAATTATATAATTTTTGTAAAATAGTTAAGTCCTATTTATTTAAAATGAGTTTTTTTTTTTTTTTTTTTTTAATCTAACGCCGAACGGGTCAAAGGTTTCTAGAACCTAGCAAGATCTAAGCACTACATGCACATCCGGAATATTTACTCCCACAATACACATGCTTTCAAAATAAATATGGTGAGATCCCACTAACGTGTAAGAGGAGGTGCACATCATTTATACAAAGAGTTGTATGGTGATTTATTTATTATTTTATTTCTTTTCTCTTAACAACCAATCCTAAGCTCCAATTTAATGTGGCCAAATCAAGTTTTTTGTAGTGATTTGAACTTGGGAAAGAGATATTATTAGGCTGAATGAACGCAATTTATCATCGAAACACATTGGACGATACCAAGTTCTTTTTGTGAGAGGCAGTTTATAAAACCATTCAATAACATTACAAATATAATTTTTTTAACTCATAATTTCCATTTCTTTGGAAGAACCAAAGAGCAAAGAAAATCAAACTCCAACCAAGCCCTGGAAAAACACAATTGAAAGAAGCAACAATGGCTTTTCAAGTTGATTAGAAACCAGGCGGCTTGTAGGCAATGAAACTAGTACACTGGACTTGTCGAGCATTGTCGAATCCGATAATCCTATCGAAGGCATTTGGGTAAGCTTTGATGGCCTCATCCAGCTCCTTCAACACTTGCACTGCATCTGTGCACCCAAACATTGGCAGCTTCCACATTGTCCAGTACCTCCCGTCGTAGTATCCAAGGGGCTTGTGGTTCTCTCTGTACACAAAATCCGTCCTGTGCATCACATAATTAAATGCAATCCTTGATCAGTATACATGATAAGAAAATATCATAGGTTTTTATGACAGGTTTCTGACGAATTTTGACAGTAAATAAGTAGTGAACCTTCAACTTGAATTCCAAGCAAGGAATCCATCCCATGCGAAGAAGGGATTCAACTTCCTTAGCCAATTGTACACGGTTAAGTGGCGGAAGATATAAGAGAGTCTTGAACTTCTTCAAGCCAATTGGTGGCCATACCTACACTCACATTCATATACATGTCATGATAAAACCTGGCAACCAAGAACATGTCAGAAAGAGCAAAACATAGAGCAAATATTTGGAGACAAAATCAATAGAAACTCTTACAACATAGCAAAGATTGCAAAAACAAACCTAGGAAGAATATACTAAGAACAATAACAACTTCCCACTCTCCAGCCAACTGTAAAAGCTCTGCCATACCCAAAGCAAGCCCTCCAGCTGACAATGTCCCCAGTCCACAGTAAAATCCTTTGCTAAGTGTTGCTCCTGCACAAAAAGAAAACCACTAATAATAAACGCCTTTTATTTTCTGAACATTAGGAAACCATACAATGCAAGTAATTGTAACCAGGACTGTTTGTAAATAAGAAAAGAACTTGCTAGGCGGAAAAGGGGAAAAAAAGATAGAAGACATATTTGTTAAATGCTACATGTAGAAAATGATGGAAATTTGGGAAGCTGGATTGGTCATGTGCAATTACTATCAAAGATCAACCGAAGAGCACAAGAATTTTGTTCAATTAAGCAGAAGAAAAAATAAATGATAACCTAAAAATTTGTCATATTTACCTAAACTAATGGACAGAACTCATAAGAAAGCTGAATTTATATGAATAAGATATAAAATCAATAATTTGCCTCTGTGGAAACTTGTTTCATCATATCAATCAAAGTACTTCCTAGCTTATCAACTCAATCCAGAAATGCAGCACAAATCCTTTCCAATTGACTGTACCAGTGAATCTCAGATACATAACACCATAAATTGGCCTCCTCCAACATAGTTTTCTTTAATAATTATGTGATAATATAACTCAAAAGATGGAAACTTTGCAGCATAGGAATTCTAGAGCACAAAACAAACATTTAGTGACTACCCACAATGAAAAACCAGAACATAAACAAGAAACAAAGTGAATATCAGCAAAAACAATTGTACACCCATATCAGAGTAAAATAGACGTACACATTTTCTTCATTTCGTTTTCGCTAGCAAGACATACACGTGAAGTTGCACACCAATACAATTCACACAAACCCATGAATACAATACGAATTACTCTAAGGACTTGAAAGAGTAACATGTACACATGAAGATCTGAAGAAACTATGAAACAGGTAAGTATTAACACCACAAACCCAAACTATATAACTACTCAGTTCGTTAGTCAATAGTAAGACATCAATTTCCAGCAAGGTTCCTGGATACAGCAATATGGCAAGGAAATCCAAGAATCTCGAGTGATGTGTTCATCATACAAGCAATGCTAAAATTCTTGAAATTCATGTTAACTTTACTAAGCCAAATATCCTATTTTCCTATTTTTCTTGTTTGGATTCAGAAAGCAACAATGAGTTAGATAAGTAAGTAATGGTTGTCCCACCAATTAGCCATTCAGCTGATGAAGGAATTGACCTAAAGTCTACCAGACAAACTCATTGTCGTTTGAGATTTGATCAAACAAACAGTTTAGTTTAAAATAATCTTAAACTAAACTGTTTGTTTAGACTTGAGCTTCCAATAATGACACAGAGAAGTTGCTTGTTCATAAGTTATTGTTGCATTGATGTAAGCACAAGTCAAAATACATTCAACAATACAAGGGGTTCCACTCTGTCCCTCTCAAAGTAGCTCACCAACATGATTTTGAATTGAACTCAGAGCTCTATTGACAATGATATGTAAACATGCTAAACAGCATATATATAACCAACATGATTCTGCATATCAATTTTTCAACGTTGAACACATTGCATTGCAATGTATATATAGGGGAACTTTTGTGATATCAGGTTTATAGAACGGGACCATATATATATATATATATGTTTCAAGATATAATCCTTCACTCCTAAAAAAACATACTCCGGTGAATTTGCTTCACAGCCATGGGGCACACATCAGGTTGGATAACACATTTTTCACAGACATTTATATGCGAGTAATTATATGGTTCTGGATGGACTTTATCACAATACTGCTGCTTCAACTGTTCACGTAGTGGAAAATACTGGTAGAAAGCAGATAAAAGAATTTATATAAATAATTTTAAGGCATTAGCCAGAGAAAGTCGGGCCATATGCCCACCTCACTAACAGAAAATTCATGCGAACATGACAACTATTTACTCATAAGTCATAACGCAATTGAAGTTAAGATTTACAAATTACAAGGGATGAACATCAAAACCTTTTATGTAATCTGCAGCTGACTGTTTAAGGAACTGAAATAAAAAAAGAACCCTGTTCAGAAACCACAACCATGAAGGAGAAACATTAAGAGATAAGAGGTCAACTAGTAGAATGTCGTATCAGCAAACAAAATTGAGATGATAAACAATAAGTTTGGCAATCAACTGTTAGCATATAATCAGCTAAAAAATTGAACATTGCGTAATCAACTAAATTGGTGAGATGATAAAAATATATATGTATATAGCTTTAGCAGAGCATATTTGAAAACAAATCCTAAGATGCATAACTATAGGTTTCATGAAAATGTTAGACAAACAGCCAAAATTGCTGAATTCGAAAGTACACACAATATAACCAATAAATTATCTTTATGTGGCTGCATCATTGTCATATAGAAAGGCCAGCACATATCAAACTGAACATGATTTTGTCACAATGTGGCAGACATAAAAAGCATATAAATATAATAAAACTGGATAAAAACTTGAGCTGACCATCTGTTGAATATGCCAATGATGATGGGACCTTCCAACTGAATGAGGCAAAAAATCCTCAATGTCTGCACCTGGAAATTCTGATTTAAGAACACGTTCAAGTGAAAGTTTGCTAGCAAAATGTCTTGAAGCACCAGCCCTCTGAATACGTTTAGGAAGATATAGGAATCTATCAGAATAGTAACCCACATTGCTGATCCTCTTTCCCACCCTCCAACCCCAATTATCACCAGGATTTGGCCAATCCATAGGAGCACATGGCAAACCTTCACCGACTTCGCATGGTGTAACTGGCTTAAGAAAGTTATCTGCACTTTCTGCAGGCTTGCAAACATTGATTGGTGCAGGCATACTGCCATGGAAATAAAATTAGAAAATTAAGAAATTAACAGGCTATAACATAAACAAGTACATGGCAAGAGTATAACTAGTTTGCATAATACTAAACTTCTTTCTCTAAAAAGCTCTACAGTGATTAAGAAGATGTAAGCAAATGCAGAGGTTATTATGGTTGCTATAGTTATTGACAATTTTAGAGTCGAGGATCCTCAGGTTTTCAAACGTTTCTATCTGGTCAAAATTCATACACTTATGAATAACTATCATAAGCCTATTATCAAGATTTGCAACTACGTACAAGAAGTTTAACAAGGTTGCAACTACAACGCTAATTACTGAACATGGCAACATTAGGTAAGCTAAAGAATATATTCTTTTTTTTTTTTTTTTCTGTCTCTTCAACACAAAAATTCAAAATATTTGCAAATGCATAGCAAAAACACTACAAAACAGACAACTCCTTCGATAGAACAAAATTTTTGGCAACATAAAGAAGCCAGCCAATCCAACAAGTGCTCATATTTAAAGCCCAAACATATCTGACAAATGAACTAAGTACCAAATAACCACAAACACCACTGATTAAGGGTCACATTCTAAATAAGAATGAGTTCATAAAGACACAAGTCATTTTTCCCAATCATAATGAATTATATCAACAGAATACACAACAGTTGTATAACAAGTGCAAAGAAGTATCTGAAAACAATTTGAATTTATCAAGTGATTCTTCTATAACTCTTCAAGGGCTTGCTGCAATACAAAATCTTCAACACTAAGATGGACATTGAGTATTAACATTAAATTCCCAAAACCAAAGTTACCCATTTAACTTTAAAAAACGTTACAATTGTCCCACATTTATTTAAACATTACCCTGAAACTGAATGAAAAAAGTGTACGAAATTCCAATCACTCAAACAAAACGACAGTCCTTTTTAGTTTTGGAGCAAATAAAAAAACAGAGTCCAAACACATTCAGTTTTCAAACATAAAACACCGACTCAGTTCCAACTCAGTTAATTGAGAGACAAGTCTCCCACTAACGGTCGAATTCTGAGTTACCAAAAAAAGATTAACATTAATCTGGCCGTTTTGGAGACAAAATCTACAGAAACTCTTACAACATAGCACAGATTGGAAAAAAACAAACCTGCCAAGAATATACTAAGAATAACAATAACTTCTTCCCACTCTCCAGCCAACCGTGAAAGCTCTGCCATACCCAAAGCAAGCCCTCCAGCTGACAATGTCCCCAATCCATGGTTAAATCCTTTGCTAAGGGTTGCTCCTGCACAAAAAGACAACCACTAATAATAAAAGCCTTTTATTTTCTGAACATTTGGTAACCTCACAATGCGAATAATTGTAACCAGGACTGTTCGTAAATAAGAAAAGAACTAAGAACTTGCTAAGCGGAAAAGGGGGAAAAAAGAAAGAAGAAGACATATTTGTTAAATGCTACATGTAGAAAACGATGGAAATTTGGGAAGCTGGATTGGTCATGACGACAAGTGCAATTAATATCAAAGATCAATAGAAGAGCACGAGATTTTCGTTCAATTAAGTAGAAGAAAAAATAAATGATAACCTACAAATTTGTCATATTTACCAAAACTAATGGCCAGAACTCATAAGAAAGCTGAATGTATATGAATAAGATATAAAATCGATAATTTGCCTCTTCGGAAAATTTTCCATGATATCAATCAAAGTACTTCCTAGCTTATTGACTCAATCTAGTAATGCAGCACAAATCCTTTCCAATTGACTGTACAAATGACTCTCAGATACATAACACCATAAATTAGCCACTTCCAACAAAGTTTTCTATAATAATTAATTAATAATGCTATAATATAACTCAAAAGATAGAAACTTTGTAGCATAGGAATTCTAGAGCACAAAACAAGCATTTAGTGACTACCCACAATGAAAAATCAGAACATAAACAAGAAACAAAGTGAATATAAGCAAAAAAAATTGTACAACCATATCAGAGTAAAAAAAAAGACAAATGCACGTTTTCTTCCTTTTGTTTTTGCTAGCAAGACATACACGCAAAGTTTCACACAACAAAACATGCAAAAAAGTACATGCTACATCCCACAATAACAATACCAGCATAAAATCACAGAGAAGTTGCTTGTCATTTGCTAATGTTGCAGTGAGGTGAGCAGATGTCAAAATCCATTAAGAAGTATCAACAATACAAGGGGTTCCACTCTATCCCTCACGAAGTATCTCACCAACATGATTTTGAATTGAACTCGACGCCCTATTGACAATGATACGTAAACATGCTAAACATCACATATATCACCAACATGATTCTGCATATCAATTTTTGTTGACTTATCAACAATGAACACATTGCACTGCAAGTTGATAGGATGAAAGCATTAAAACTTACGGATAACTGATCCAGGTTAGTAATCAAAAGTTTTGGAGAAAAAGTGGAGCTGTGTTACCTTTCCCCACCACTGGAGAGGCAGTCATGCCAAATATACGGGGAACTTCTGTGGTATCAGGTTTACAGAAATCGAAATCCTACACAATTGTCAAGATGAAGTATATCAACAGTACTATAACAAGTGCAAAGAAGAATCTGAAAACAATTTGAATTTATATGGCCATTACTTTCATGATCTAAGCGGATGATTGCTATTGACTTGAGCATGATGGCACTTGCCAAAGATCAAAAGAGAAATTGAATGTTGATAGAATGGTGGTATAAGGTCGGAAGTATTATCTCAGGAATCATGACAAGAAGCTGCACACACAGTCAGTACAGACTGAAGAAGAAGAGTGGGTAAACCACAACTTTACTCGATTTAAGATAGGGAAAAAAATGTTGAATTTCATTAAACCCAAGCAAAAAAGCAAAATTAATAAGAACAACTCCCCTATGGATCAGCCTTTTCCCCACATTATCTTTGCAATTTACACAAACAGAAGAAAAATCAAATGTATCATACAATAAATAACTTAACATCTATACAAAGTGAAAACCAAACATAATGGATACACTACACTGAGTATTAACTTTAAATTCACAAAAAAAAGTTACCCTTTAACTTCAAAAAGGTTACAATTGTCCCACATTTAAACATTACCGTAAAACCGAATGACATTCCAAAAGATGAACGAGAGCAATCATAGAGCCCAACAACAAAAACAAAACAAACATACAAATCAGCTGAAATTAGATACAATGGAGCACCCACATTGCATTCATCAAACTGGTTTCTAAAATCTACTCAGCGAAGATAGCTTCAAATTATACACTTGAGTTTTTCATATCCATTCTCTCATAACAATCAATCCAAAGAAGAAGAAGAAATTACTCACTCATAAATAAGAAAACAAATGCCCCAACATTTCATCAGATTGCAAACAAGAAATTAAGATGAAATTGAGAAGCTTAATGGGATTACGTGACTCACCTGAAAGCAATTCAGTTTTAGGGCATCAGAGATACAAGAGCATTTGGGAACGAAAAACATCGTCAAAGCGCGCCTTAAAAAAATTAAAGAGTCAAACACGTATTTATATATAAAAAGAAAAGAGAAAATAGCGCCACCACTCACCAGTGACCAAAACGACAACGTTTTAACACACCGACTCTATTGCTTGGGAAATAAGTCACCAAACAAATCCACTCTGGTTGTAGATTTCCCTCCAACGGTCGGATTGAGTTTCCAAAAACCCTAACCCCGAATTACTCTATTAGTTTCCAAAAACTCTGAATTTCATTACTTTCTTGTTTGTTTCCCGAAAAACTCTTGAAATCTCATCTCTCTCAACTCCATTACTTTCCAAAACCACTAATCCAACTTTATTAATTACTCTCTCTTTGTTTCCTAAAATCTCTCTCTCTCTCTCAGCTCTGTTTGTTTTCCGGAAATTCTCTCCGTCTCTGTCAATGGCGGCCGGTTTTGGACTTGCAGTTGGAATGAAATTCCATCCGAGCGATGAGGAATTGGTGGGTTTTTACTTACTCAACAAAATCTGCACTAAAACAGAGTCTTTCAATGATTTGGAAAAGGTTTTGGTGAATGAATGCGATCTCTACGGCTGTGAAGAGCCATGGCAGATTTGGAAGTCGTACGGAGGAGTCCACTTGAAAGACAGTGAAGCTCTTCATCTCTTCACTCGGCTTAAGAAAGTTTCGGCGAGGAGAGTTAGCAGAAGGGTGGGTTCTGGTACTTGGGCAGGAGAAGACGGTGGTGAGAAAATTGTTGTGGGGGATGTCGTGGGCTTCAAGAAACGCTTCCGGTACGAGAATCGACACTCCCCACAACATGACGGGGCTTGGATCATGCACGAGTATGCTCTGGTTATGGGTCCGAATGAGAATGACATTGTTTTGTGTTGTTTGAGGAAGAATCTTTCAGGAGGACGCCGGAGAGGTCCAGAAAAGAAGAGGAAGAGAAATCCGAAACAAGTGGACTCGTGCGATTCCGAGTCATCTAAGCGCTCCAAGGCTGTGGTTCAAGAAAATCAAGCTCATGAGCTGTCTGAGACACAAACTTCTGTTGCTTTAACGGAGTCATGGACCAGCGTGTCTGAAACACAATCTTCTGTTGCTTTAACGGAGTCATGGACCAGCGTGTCTGAAACACAAACTTCTGTTGCTTTGACGGAGTCATCGACCATCGTGTCTGAAACACAAACTTCTGTTGCTTTGACGGAGTCATCGACCATCGTGTCTGAAACACAAACTTCTGTTGCTTTAACGGAGTCATCGACCAGCATGTCTCAATCCACCCCGACAACACAATTTGATTGGGTTGATGCCGCAGAAGATAATGTCTGGAACGAGTTCTTGAATACTCAGACATGGCCTGATCTTGACATCACCGATTTATGTAGTCTGGATTATGTTTAAATTTTGATATATGAGTCTTTTACTGCAAATGTAATTATTTTGTCACGGTTTCAATGACAACAAAACAATTTTGTTTTAGTAAATTTTTGAAATATATAGTTTTATTTTGAGACTTTGTTTAACTCTCTCTTCTTTTCATAATCTGATAATCTGATATTCTGAGTGGGTTTTGTTTTATAATTTTATATCAAAGTTTCTTCGTTAATGATCAAACATTCAAATTACAACTATACAAAAGTACCCTTTAATCTCATTAACTGATATTAACCTCCTTTTGGTTAATGTCAATTGTAGGCACGTTTCCAGTTCATGCATTGCTGCAATATATATATTTATGGTTTCCAGTACAAAGGAAACTTGCTACACTACAATCTTGAATTGATGATTGGTAATACTAGTTTACTTTTTGTCTGATGAAATCACAAAAAGCCATTGAACTAGTTGGAAAACCTAGTTGATACTTGGCACTTAAAGTTTCCTAATTCACATCAAAATTATGTCACAACCTGTTTCATATACCCATTTTTTTATTTTTTATTTTTTATATACCACATGTTGGTATAGCGACTCGAATCTGATATATTGTTGAGCTCTATTTACCATTAAGTCAGGTGGTGGTTGATAACTTGATATAATGAAGAAATTACCCACATATTCAACTTATCCAATACTCTTTCCTTCCTTTAACTTACAATTCTCTTGCTGGGCTAATATCAACTTATGTCCTTTTGTTCATCATTTTTCATTTTATTACATACTGTTTTTTGAAATATTGTAGGAATACGGTTAGAAATCCGAACTTTATATCTTTTTTTTAATTTTAATTTCAAGTGAAATTTTTATTAGAAGCACATATTTTAAGAGAATGAAGACAGTAATAAGTAACTAAAAACATATGAGAGTCCAGTGGCGGACCAAGGAATTTTATCCAGGTGGGGTACTTGAACTAAATAACAATTATATCATAAAAATATAAAAAATATTAAAAATTAAGATCATAGTAAAATGAGTTTTTTTTTTTTTTTTTTTTTAAACCAAAAATGAGTTTTTTTACATAAAGAAAAATTAATGATATAATGAAGTTTATATAAAGTAAAACAAATAGAACACTTACTCAAGATGAACTAAATAATCTTATGTTCAAAAAAAAAAAAGTAAAAACACAATATTAAAAATTAAATAATAACAAGAAAAATAACATAATCAATAAAATTTCAAAATTTATTCTTCTTAAAATAATAAATTTCAATATATTTTTATAATAAGAAATTTTATTTTATACTTATAATGAATTCACTTTAAATTTATACAAAAACAATTGATTAATAAATATTACTAGACATGTTTTCGATTTTTTTTATTCTTCTAATTATTGGTAAATTATTGATTTATTGATTCGAAATAAATTAAAACTATAAAATAAAGAAAAATACTAAGGATAAAATAAACTGAATCATAATAATAGATGGACTATTTTAATATAATAAATTAAAATTTGAGATTTTAAGGTTTATTGATTGAAAATTAAAACTATTAGAAATAATAAAAGATCAAAATAATAATAGATAATTTAACATAAAATAAATTGAATTAAGTAACCATAAATTGAAAGTAGCTAAGAAGTTGACAATGACAGAAAAAAAAAAAAAATTGTTTTATTTCGGAATAAGATGAAAATTTGAGAAAGAAATTGGAAAACATGATAAAATAAAAAAGACATAAAAAATTACATGATAAAATTAAATTTATGAAAAAAGATATTCATTTTCCTTGAAAAATATAAATGGTGGGACTTGAACCACCATCACCAATACAAAAAGGAGACAGAATACAAGATTTATCAAGAAGTGTTTTGCTATCACTGTAGTTATTTAATATATATATATATATATATATATATATATATATATATATATATATATATATATATTCTCATTCTTAAATGCAACATGATACCAAACAATTTTGAAAAATAGTATGTGATCACATATGATTACATATGATCATAAATATATATAATGTTATCGCATATGAATTGCACGTGATTACACAATTAAATTATTGTGATCGTATGTTAGAACATGCAATCACATATTAGCTGATGTGGTTGTACCAAAAAAGACATAATCACAGTCAAAAAAATTTCGTTGCATCATGTAACATTGCACCAAAGGGCAACCCATATATATATATATATATATATATATATAATTGAAAGAAATTTTTTTTTTTTTTTAATAAATTTTGAGGTAGGGCACGTGAGTCCACCCTTATTTAAGACAAAGTTGGAAGTTGGCAGAATGATAGTTGTGGTTTTCATCTCAAAGGTCAAACCCCAGTTAGAATTAATAAGCATATAGTTCGTTAGCTTATGTGAGTGATCTATAAATTGCTTCCCAAAGTTTTAGCTAATAGGTTGAAGCTCATTCTTGACGATTGTATTCTCTACAAATCAGAGTGTCTTTGTATCCCGAGTGTCCTATTACTAACAATGTGGTGGTAGTTTTTATTTATTTATTTATTTATTTTATAATTATTTTAGGCTAATTGGCATGAATACCCCCTGAACTATACCCGAATGTACACCTTGCCCCCTATACTTTTTTTTTCGACAGTAAACCCCCTGAACTATCATAAATTTGCAATGGCTAATGGAAACATTAACAGAACCCTGATTCCGTCTAGGGAAAATTACACTAAGTTCCCCTGATTATTTATATAATTGCATTAAACTGGAAAAATATAATAATATGACACGAATTCCCCTCTGACCAATTTTTTTTTTTTAAATTAAATTTAAAATTGAAATAATGGTTAAATAATAATTAAATTTAGAATTTTATTATAAAGACAATTAAATAAATATAGAAATGAAAAAATTAAATTGATTTAACAATTATTTAATTATCTTTTTATTTAAATATCCCTAAATATAAAACCCATATAAATATTTAAATTATTTAAGAAAAATAAAAATAATGGCTAAATAATAATACAATTCCCTTCCAATAATAATAATAATAATAATAATAATAATAATACAATTCTATTTTTTTTTATAAAGAAAATAAAATCTTAAAAAAATTAAAGCATTTTTAAAATTTCTACCATCCATCTTAGAGATAGACGGTGGAGAAATATTTATTAAAACAAATTCAAATAAAAAATGCATTTTTTAAATAGACTGACTGATTTCAATTACAAAAAAAAAAAAATAATAATAAGTTTCTCCATTAATGAAGATCCATCAATGTTCTTTATTATTATTATTATTATTATTATTATTATTATTATTATTATTATTTTTAATTTTTTTAATTGGATTTCGTTTATTGGTTTGTGAATTGTGTTTTTTTAAATTAATTTTTTAAGTTAATGAACATAGAGAAGAGAAATCCTTAAAATAAAAAATTTTAAATAAATATTTTTAAATGAACATCAATCCATCTAATTAAATGAACATTTATTTCTCCATCCAATCCTTAAAAATTTCCCTTCTCCAAAGAAATAAAAATATTTAAATTTGCAACACCCAGAAACCAAAAATTAAAAAAATTTAATTTTTCATTCTTCTATATGTGTTTTTAATTGGAGCGATGTTCAATTTTTTAAAATTTGTATTTATATTATTATTATTATTATTTTGTAATTGAGATAAATCAATCTATTTCAAAAAAAAAAAAAAAAAAAAAAATTTGAGATAAATCAATCAATTTTAAAAAAATGCTTTTTTTTTTTTATTTGAATTTGTTTTAATAAATATTTCTCCACCGTCTATCTATGAGATTGATGGTAGAGATTTTAAAGATGTTCTAATTTTTTAAAGATTTTATTTTCTTTATAAACAAAAAATCAGAATTGTATTATTATTTTTTTTTGAAAGGGAATTGTATTATTATTTAACCATTATTTTTATTTTTCTTAAATAATTTAAATATTTATCTGGGTTTTATATTTAGGGATATTTAAATAAAAAGATAATTTAAATAATTGTTATATCAATTTACTTTTTTCATTTCTCTATTTATTTAATTGTCTTTATAATAAAATTCAAAATTTAATTATTATTTAACCATTATTTCAATTTTAAATTTATTTAAAAAAAAAAAAAATGTTCAGAGGGGTATTCATGTCATATTATTATATTTTTCCGGTTTAATGCAATTATATAAATAATCAGGGGAACTTAGTGTAATTTTCCCTAGACGGAATTAGGGTTCCGTTAGCCATTGCAAATTTATGATAGTTCAGGGGGTTTACTGCCCAAAAAAAAAAGTATATGGGGCAAGGTGTACATTCGGGTATAGTTCAAGGGGTATTCTTGCCAATTAGCCATTATTTTATTTTGACTACCTTGAGTAGACCTGAAACATCAAGGGCATGTGACATCCCTCTCAAACTCTGATACCATACTAAATAATCTCATGCAAAACAAAGAACGAAAGAGAACAAAAAAGCTAACAAGAAAACTAAGGTTTGTTATTATTGCATAATGCTGAATATAGGATTACATTGTGAATAATAAGTTACAATAAAAATAACTGAGAAAGAGAGCTTATATAAGCAACACTAATCCTAATATAACTAGAAACAGGAAAAATACCATAACTAGGAAATATTAATAGAAATAGGGATTTTTACAATTTGGTCCCAATCTAATTGGGAAACATCATTTTTTTACTTGTTAATTCAAAATACATCAAATTGGTCCTTATATAATTCAAAATAAATCAAATTGGTCCTAAGGTTAGTCAAACTAACGGTCAACCCTTATAATATTAGTGGAAAGACAAGTTTACCCTATAATTAAACTTTCTCTCTCTCTCTCTCTCTCTCTCTCTCTCTCTCACTCACTATTCATCATCACCAAACCCTAATAAAAAAAAAAATCTCTATCACTCTCTCTCACTCCATTATCAACCAATCCTCACCACCACCAAATCTTCACCGATCGACCACCACCTCCACCAAATCCACACTAATATCTTTGTCTTCAACCCAGTTCGTCTTGAGGTGGAGCGACGACGGCGACGAGGCCTGGAGGTGGATCGACGACGTGCAGCGACGACATGGAGGTGGAGCGACGAGGCCAGGAGGTGGAGCGATCGGAATTTCTTGCCTTTAACGATGGGTCTCTAATCCCAATCGAGCCGATCTCCTCCCAGTCGCTGCGTCTTCTCTCTCTCTCTCTTTCTTTCTATCTCTCTCTCTCTCTCACACACACACACACACACACACACACTCTCTCTCTCTCTCTCTCTCTCTCTCTCTCTCTTCACTCAAGTCAAACTCAGTTCTGGGTCGAACCTAGATCAGATTCAAACCCAGTTTTGCTTCGATTTCTTTTCTGGGTTGAACCCAACTGTGTGTTTGTGTGTGAGAGTAATGATGGTGGTGGTGTGTTGGTTCGATTCTGGGTTTTAGGTTTGGTAGGGATGATGGTTGTGGTTAGGTTGTGTTTGGTGGTGGTTTGGGGGTTCTGTGTGATCGATTGGTTAAAGGTTCGATTGAAAGTTTGGTTCGGTTGAAGATTCGATTCGAATCTGGGTTTGGTGGATTAGAGAGACAAAGAGATGGATGTGGATTGAAGAGACAGAGAGATGGATTTGGGTTGTTTGATTTTGTTGTGTTGAATTTGTTCTTTGTTCTTTGATGGAGATCCAGATTGGATCTCCACCAAAGATCAAAGTTTGAATTTAATTTTTTTTAATTTTATTATTATTTTATTTCTATTTTTTAATTGGAAATAGATGCAATGACTTTTCTACCCTCCTAAACGTTAGTTGACCATTAGTTTGACTAACCTTAGGACCAATTTGATGTATTTTGAATTATATTAGGATCAATTTGATGTATTTTGAATTAACAAGTATGAAAGTGATATTTCCCAATTAGATTGGGATCAATTTGTAAAAACCCCCTAGAAATATAATCCTATCAAAACCAAGAAATATAACGACTAGGAAATATTACTAGAAATATAATCCTATCAAAACTAGCAAATATAACATAATTCTAACAGTAGGCACCCCGCTCAAACCCTATCCCATGAATGCTTGCCTATTCAAGTTAATATTATTAAAAAATGAGAAAAAGATACAAAAAAGTAAAAAGGTACAAGGGCAAGAAGACCCAATTATAAAAAGAAAAACAAAGGCTACAAGCCCAAATAGAGCCAAAAGAATAGATAAACTAATCCTTATGTTGACTTCCATGGGATATGTTTGAGAAGCCGCCTCATTAAAACCTTGATAGTAAGTCCCGATGGGAAACCTATAGAAGGAAAAAGAGTGTAGCTTTCGACCCAAAAGCAAACCCCAAAGCAGGAAAGTGTAGCCCATAGAAACATAGCTTCTTATGCTAGAACCAGCCACGATGATAAAAGACTATAAGTGCATACAGATATCCTTGAAAGAAAAGAACCTTAAGAACTAAATCTGAAATGAGGCCACCCATTCATATCTTTTTCAATATGACACAGACAAAAACTAGGGGCCATATCCCACCAAATCTCTCCCTAATTACTAACACATAGGAAGCTAAAGAATCAGCCACCATATTACCCTCCCTACATATGTGAGAAACACGAATGCTCATCTGACTAAGAAAATGAAGAGTTTGAAGCCAAGCGGATTTAAGATGCCACGGGACTTTTGATGAACGAGAAGTAATAAGATTGACCACATATATCGAATCACTCTCAATCCAAAGCAAGTGTCAATGTTTTTCATAAGCATATGAGACCGCTTTGACGATTGCATTTAACTCAACTGAATCAATGTGGAAAGCAAAACAACCTTGAACAATCCTTCTACGATTGTGGAAAACCCCTCTCGCACTAACTAGACCAAAAGCACCACGAGCAGCGCTGTCATAATTAATTTTGATCAAAGCAATAGGAGGAGTATGTCGCCACACCTCACGAATAATAGGAGTGTTACCCAACTTATTAGGCAATTGAAAATTGCACAAAATAATCAACTCTGCCTGAGAATTATACATTGAACCCACCTCAAAATGCTTAATTTCTTTCAAAGCTATCATAATACTACATATAACCTGACATGAAATCATCTTGAAAAACTTAATGATTGCATTCAAACCATATCTTGCCAAAAATGCTAACAATTAATTTGATCCATATGGCACATATATAAATGCTAAAATTAGTAATCGTAGACGGATTGATGAAAGATATGATATTCCCATTGAAAGAGTTGTTAATACCAAATTTTCCTATAAAAAAAACTCTTAAATCAATTTAGCAAACTAACAATGGAAGAAAAGATGAGAAACATCTTGCTCGGCTGCATTGCACATGGAACACCGAGAAGGAAAGAACAAACCAACAGTTTTTAAATTGTCATTAGTTGGAAGGCAATTTAGAATAACATGCCAAAGAAGCATAGACTGAGTGGGCTGAATATAAGTTACCATATTAAACTCCCCCAAAGCACTCTAAACCTTTTATTTCGAATTGAAGCATAAGCGTCCTTAGATGTTAAATCACCATTTTTTTTTTTGTAAACAGCCAAACAAAAGAATCCTTGCTAGATTCAACCATAATAGTCTTTCTAATAGTGTCTCTAATATCAGGAGGGAGCTGAAGAGGTATGTGCCAGGAACCATCAATATAAAAATCAGAAATAAGCTGATTTGTCGAAGTGAGAGAACTCACAAGCTGATATAAAGGCTGCCCCATCCAATTATCATACAAGAATTTGAGTCGAGAATTCCAGCCTAGGATCCAACGAATATCCCCTAAAAGAGAAAAAAAGTGGGTCTTGATAGCAGACCAAATAGAAAGAAGAGATATATTGCAAACGAGGGATGCTTAGCTTTTGAGATAACAAGTTCGCATATACCGTAAAGCAAAAGTCTCAGAAGAAAGGAGCTTCAAAGTGAAACGCTTCAAGAAGCCCATATTAAGGGTGATGGGGCTTTTAATCCTTATACCACCTTCCTTATAAGGTAAACAACACTGCTTCCAAGAGACAGTTATAACCTTCCTCTTCTTTACATTACCGGTCCAAAGAAAATTTCTCATACTCTTCTTCAAGTCCTTTAAAAGATCAACTGGCCATTTATAAACCATAAAGGAATGTGTAAGAGAGCTAGTAATAACTGAATTCAAAAGGGTCGCTCGCCCAGCCATTGAAAGTGTAGTACCCTTTCAAGTCAAGAATTTAGCCTTGATCTTGTTTGCTATGGCTCTTAAGGCATGCTTCCTAGGTGTAACCCTGAATGAAGGAACCCCTAAGTAAGAGAAGGGAAAAGCCCCATTACGAAAACCATTATGCTTAACAAGAAATTTAGCCCTACGAGGGGTAACACGCTTGCCCAAATACAAATTGATTTTCATCTTGTTTATGCATTGACCTGACATCTCACCATAAGTTACTAGGAGACGGTGGATGGCAATAATGTTTGATTTAGTCCCTTTACAAAAAAGAAGCACATCATTAGCAAATAAAAAATGGGAACGGGCTATCCTACCTCTATGTGAAAAAATCGTGGTGATTTCCCCTTGAAGCACAGCCTCCTAAATGAAACAGCTTAGAAAATCATCATCAATGCAAAAAAAAGAAGTGGAGGGAGGGGATCACCCTGGCGCACCCCTCTACTACAACTAAAGAAGCAGTAAGGAGACTCATTGTTTAAAACCAAAAGGCGAGCCAAGTAGAATTTTTGATGCACCCAATTAACAAATACAGGGGAAAACCCAAAATTGCTCAGCACCTCATAAATGAAGTTCCATTGCATCGTATCGAAAGCTTTACAAATGTCTATTTTGATTCCAATGTTACCACCATAGCTCTTTTTATTAAGAACATTAACACATTCAGAAGCCAAGGTGAAACACTCATGAATTTACCGACCTTGAATAAACCCAAACTGATTTGGAGTAATAATATGAGTTGTAATCATACTAAGCCTACTAGCCACTGTATGTTCTTGAATTTGGACCGGATCATGAGTAATCTCCCTGTCAATGTTTTATTTTCTAAGTTTCAACATTTGATGATAGAAACTCGTGTTTCGTTCCCCATACGTAAGCCATTTAACTCTACACCTTTCACGAAGATAAGAGTGCTCCTTATGTTGGAGATCCTCTATAATGGACCGAATGTGTAACTATTGAGTAAATTTTTCATCAGTGAACCCAGTATTGGAGATATCCATTTGGATTTTCTCAAGGTTTACATAGGCTTTAGAGACTTGGTGAAAATATTTCCAAAAGCATCCAGCTTTGAGAGTGTATTTTAACCGTTTCAGCTTTTTGATAAACAAGTCCATAGGAGATTTACCGAAACAATGTATAGTCCAACACTTGGCAACCGTATCCATAAAAGAGTCGTGCTCCACCCACATCTTCTAAAGACTAAACGGTTTGGGACCCGAAGGTCCGATGCTTGAAGTGGAAATCACAAGCGGGTTATGATCGGAATGAACCTTCGGAAGTGTGTATATCTCAAAAGAGACCCAAGAATCTAACCAGCTATCATAACACAAAGCCCTATCCAAATGCTGCTCCACTCATTTCAAATACCCTACCTGAATTATCACGCCCAATATGCCAGGTGTAAAGAGGACCGTGAGTATCCAAACAATGCAACTGACAATCCAAAATCTTCTCACTAAAATTTTGACAAGAAATTCTGGGAGGAGGTTTACCAGTCTTTTCGTGCACTCCTAGAATGGCATTAAAATTACCCAACACCAACCAAGAGGCAGGATTTCTTTCCAATAGGGTAGCAATCTGGAAATATGCAAAGATTTGAAGATATTAGGGTGGATTTCTTTCCATTGAGTTTGGCAACCAAACCCAAAATTAAAAAAAAAAAACATTTGAACCCGCAATGGTCTTCAAGTCAAGCTTTGCAACTCCAAATTTTACTAGCAATTTTATGGGATGCAGACTCTGGATATTCCAGACAGGCAGCAAAGGAAACAAGAAGAGAAACATATGAAAGAATTGAGGAAATTATCAGCAAAACAGATGATATAATACAAGAAACTCTATATTATATAAGATTTGAGCATTTCTTTGGCCTACATAATATATATTGTTTAATATATGTCAACAACAAAAAATATATATCTTGTTTCATAAATTATATCAGTTCTTTCCTCCTTGCTTGACATTTCCAGTTCCTCTTCAGATCAGCAACTACACAGCCAACCCGAAATGGATTGTCATGGAACAGGATTTCGTCCCACGATCTCATTGGAAAGTTGTTCTTCTCTAATTCAGTTTCTGTCTTACTTCAGAGTCTGATTTGTTGGAGACATTTCATAATCCATGATTATCCAACAAGGTTATTTGCAAGATAACTATTTACATTTGATGCCTTTCCGGATCTTTAACTGAGTAAATGTTACCATATCGATTCTAGAATTTCAGAAATCTGCGCAATCTGGTCCATAATCCAATTGGCTGCGCTGATGCTGCGGCTGTTAGCTCAACAGGATCTCTAAAATTTGCTTTCTCACTCAACTCTTCAAAGGAGTTAACAACATTTTGCAGCCTGGCAACAAATTCAATCAGAATAGATGTGAAAGTTGCTAAAGACAATGCACTCGCACTTTCATATGTCTTTGATTTTTCTAGTTGCGGTACTGCATCAGCATCGAATGAGATACGATGAGGCCATGATATCTGTTTCTTTAATTCAGGTGGAACATTTTGAGTCAAGCCAGACTGTGCACCCATGTTTGGGCTCCGGGGATCCCAGTTTGATGGCATTGTAATTGATCTGAGATCAAGTACAGCTTCACTACGGGATTTAAATTCTATGATTTTCTTTTCGTCATCATCCAAGCTTAGCAATTCCTGGGGCTCTCCCCGGTTTCCAATTTCCCAGCTCTCTGCATTGACAAGAAGGTATGATTTTCGGTCAACCTTGTTTTGCAATTCTTCTGCTGCTTCGTGCACTTCATAGAGTATGTCTACTGGACCTAATTTCTCCATATTTTTAACTTTGTTCCCTAGTTCACGTAGCACTTTAGCACCTGCAGAACCCACCCTCTGGAGCTCATCACGAAAGACTTGTCTCCGCTCTTCTGAAGCCTATAAATACAAATATCTTAATTTTAGTAAATATTCAGATAGTTCCAGTCAAGGAAATAGGTGTATAGACATGGAGAAGATAAACAACAATTTTGGACAGGATCAAGTGTCATGGATCAAAATGTTTGACAAACCATGGGCACTTCATTGTCTAGTATATGAAACCATTGTTTTAATATGTGATTTGTTTGTCCCATGCTATTGCAATAATAAATATGCACAATGTACTGTTGAATACTTTATAAAAAGAAAAAAGAAGAAAAAAGATGTCATGGTGGCAGAGTTAATTTGTGAACTGCAAAAAATCACATTAAGACAGATGGATGGTCATAATGAAAAATATCTGATTTGGACATTTGGTGATAATTTGGAAGTGAGGAGAGAAGGGGTCAGATCTCATTATATACAAAAACAGGATTCCCCACCTAATAGAAAATCATGACAAAGGATCAACATGAAATAATTAAGACCGGAGGTTCTTGATATGTTGAAATAAATCATTAACGGGGTTGCACAGTTCTAGATCATTAAACAAACGCAATATTTATCATTTGCACCATAAGATGAATAGCTGAATAATGGAAAAATAGCACTCAAGATGAAATAAAACAGATAATTATGCGACAAAGGAAATTAACAGTTAATTCTTTCATGAAGAGCCACAAAATACAAATTACAGGACTTACATCCACCATGCAACATATTATACTAGTGTACCAAAGACCCAGTTTCAGCATTTCTGTTGATAAAATTAAAGTATTTTCAAGCAAAAATGATAGAATTTAAAATATTATTTCCATAGCCGATGCCTCCAAAAGATCATTACCTGAATTTCTGAAAGTATACACCCGTGCAGTGCCATAACCATAAATGCACAATGCCTCAGTGCGCCACTTACTTTGACATAATTCTTCCATGGATATTTAAGCGATCTGTAAGGACCGTGAGGTGGCTCCCAAATGGCAAATCCCATCTTCACATTAGAAGAAGGAAAAATTAAATAAAATAAAAAGAGGAGTTGAGACAATAATTGAATCATTCCATTACACATAATGAGTTGCAGATTGCAATTAATAATACCAGAGCATCCTCTTGGCTTGTAGATTCCACAGCTGATCTGTAGCCACTGTAAACCAGATCGTCAGATGCTTGGTAAGTAAGAATCTTGGAAGGGATCCTCTCATATTCAAGACAACTAAGGTACCCGTTAACACAACCTAAAGAGAAGCTCAAGGAAATCAGTCATTCATGAGATGTAAGCTGGGAAGAACAAAAAATAAATTTCAATAACTGAATCATTTCCATCATTTAACATAGATAATTAAGGAAAAAAGTGATGTAAAATAACCTTCCAAAGAAGTTGCCACGCTCATGAAATTTTTCACCACCAATCTATGTAGATCTTCGCCAGCCCAGATTGGATAAATGCATATATTTACCACCAAACAAACACCAGCACCCAATGCAATAAGAAAGAATCGTGTTACAGCTGTATGGATAAATTCCCTTGTCCTATACCCAGATACCATTATGAAACAATATGTTATCAAGAACACTCGAAACCCATATTCATAAGCCTTCATTGTTGGGTATAGTTTTGCATAAGTCATGATAAAACCTGGCAACCATAAACATGTCAGAAAGAGCAAAACTTACAGCAAATATTTGGAGACAAAGTCAATAGAAACTCTTACAACATAGCATAGATTGCAAAAACAAACCTACGATGAATATACTAAGAATAATAACAACTTCTTCCCACTCTCCAGCCAACTGTGAAAGCTCTGCCATACCCAAAGCAAGCCCTCCAGCAGACAATGTCCCCAATCCACGGTTAAATCCTTTGCTAAGGGTTGCTCCTGCACGAAAAGACAACCACTAATAATAAACACCTTTTATCTTTCGAACATTAGGTAACCATAAAATGCAAATAATTGTAACCAGGACTGTTCATAAATAAGAAAAGAACTTGCTAAGCCGAAATGGGGAAAAAAAGAAAGAAAGAAGAAGACAACAAGTAGAAAAATATGGAAATTTGGGAAGCTGGATTGGTCATGTGCAATTAATATCAAAGATCAACAGAAGAGCACAAGAATTTTGTTCAATTAAGTAGAAGAAAAACCTACAAATTTGTCATATTTACCTAAACTAATGGCCAAAACTCGTAAGAAAGCTGAATGCATATGAACACGAAATAAAATCGATAATTTGCCTCTGTGGAAACTTGTTCCATCATATCAATCAAAGTACTTCCTAGCTTATCGACTCAATCCAGTAACGCAGCACAAATCCTTTCCAATTGACTATATAAATGAATCTCAGATACAAAACACCATAAATTGGCCACCTCCAACAAAGTTTTCTTTAATATTTATGCGATAATATAACTCACAAGATCGAAACTTGGTAGCAAAGGAACTCTAGAGCACAAAACAAACATGTAGTGACTACCCACAATGAAAACCAGAACATAACAAGAAAAAAAGTAAATTTCAGCAAAAACAATTGTACACCCATATCAGAGTAAGAAAAAGACAAACGCACACATTCTTCATTTCGTTTTCACTAGCAAGACATACACACGAAGTTGCACACAACAATACATACAAAAAAATCACATGAATACAATACCCACATAGCTCCAAGCCTCCAATGAACAAAATGACAAAATGCATACCTATGCTGAACTCAAAGACAACGACAACAGTAAGTATAGCCCAAACGGAGTAGCGACTGAGCTCTTTGATAGGCTCTTTCAAGAAAATGAGAAGCGAGATTAGCATCAGAGCAAGACCCATCTTTGCCGAGAAAACAATTTTCCTGGGATCAGACTTGCCCATTTGAATAGCATCAGCGACAACAACTAGCAAATTCCTCACAAAGCTCGTCACTTTGTCGCTGATGGACCTGTACGAGCAACAACTGCCGCGTTCCACATCGCCGGAGTCTATGGAAGTCAGGCCAAGCTCCGAGCCACCCTTCACAGAGAGAAGTTTCTCTCTCAACGACCCGATTCTCGCCGTCATTGATGCTCGAGAATCGAGAACCATGTCTAAATTTTTGTTGCGGCAATTGAATTCAAATCTGGGTTTATACTTTCTACACACGTGAAGAAGTGAAATTTTGCTTTTTAATGGTGAGAATTGACTCACTGATAAGATAATAAAGAATCACTGAATTCGAGAGATCCGGTAGGGCATATCTGTTTCGACTGAAAACGACATCGTACTAGAGGGAGTTTACGTATTGTGATTTGTGATTTGTGGGATATTATTATATTAAAAGTTTTTAGTTTTTAGGGTGAAATTCCAAACACGTCTCTATGGTTTGACAAAATACTTCTTTTTTCATTGTTTGCAAAGTTTTCCAAAATGGTCCATAGTTTTTAAGGAATACCAAATTATTCCATCAAATCAAACTTATGTTAGTCAACCTAACAGTATAATACAGTTTTATACTTTTTTTTTTTTTTTTTCTTTTTTGAATCAAATAATAATATACATTGCCGTAGTTGAACTGTCATTCAAAAACACAAAATGTTAACATTTTTATCAAGTTTTTCTAAAGGTATGTTTGACGTTCATTTGAACGTGTTAGTATAAATACTTATAGATAAGATATTTTGAAATTATTTAATTGATCAAAACAAGAATTAATTCATATTTTTAATGTGTTCAAATGTGTTGTTTCTATTGCTTCTATTCTTTGGATCGGTTGCAATCAAGCTAATTACATTTGTGTTACGGCTCATTCATTGATGATAACTGGATTTTACAAAAAATAATAATTGCATTTCGTTGAATTACATTTCATCATACTGCAATCAACATTTTTCAAATGATGGATGTTTTTAAAGAAATGCATATTCAAGAAGAGAAAAAAAAATTACATCATCACTTTTGGGTTTTGACAATGCCTCTATATATATTGTAACAATGATTTTTTTAAAATAATTTTTTCATCAACAAATAAGAAAAAATAAAATTTTATTTGTGTATAATTATTAATAATGAATTATTATATATAATTTTGTTTTATTATTTTGTGATGTAGTAAAATATAATCATTACAAATATAAATATATTTATCAATGATTAAATAAATATAATCAGAAAAATAATAATTAAACAAATGTATTATATAACAACAAAATGATTAAATAGGTGGGATCTATGAATATTGAAAAGCAAAAAGTTGAAAACAATCCTTTCTCGTTTTCCCTCCACCCAATTTTAACGCCTTAAATATAACAATTTTTTATTTTCAGCATTTTGATTTTTTTGTGTAAAAAACATTTACCGAACAAGTTCTCACGATTTTACAACTCAAAAAATGAAAAACACTACTTTAAAAACAACATGTTTTTCTTGAATTTTACTGAATACTTGATAGGGACTAAAACTTGAATGACATGTTTGTTTTTTATTTTTATCACCTCTGAATATAGTGTCAATTTTTATGTTTTTTCAAGGATAAAATTGTTTGAAAACAATTACTTTGACATTTATATCATATTTACTATTAATTGTTATGTTTTTTCATTTGATATTTTGGGAAATATGTTATCTTTGTAAAATATTTTTGGAAGAAAATATATTAAATGCAATTCAGTAATTTGGTATTAAGTGAAAAATCATGACATTATACTTTTTATTTTCAGTTGTTTGGGGGTGTTTTTAAGTTGTTTGAACACTTGAAAAAAAAAACTTAATAGGTCAAATTCAGCCATTAAGTGTTAAGTGCAAAAAACATACTACCCTTAAATTTCTCTACTCAAACCTATCATGCTTTTACAATTGAACTGATGAAAAAACCAAATTGCTCATAATCATTAAAATTTTAAAATGAAGATAATTTTTTTATTAAAAAAACAGTAAATGCTAGTACAAATAATTTAAATTTATAAACAACTTTTTATTAAAAAATTTAAATTTAAAAATGAAGATAATTTAAAAACTTGTTCTATATTCACTTTAAAATAGAAAAAAAAAATTAAATTTTATCTTCCCTTTTTAAATTATTTAAGAATTTATATTCCATTGCAAATATTGTCTTCAATTAATTTACTTTATTTTTATAAAAAGATTATCTTCATTTTTAAATTTGAATAACTATATGAGCATTTGGTCTTTTTATTAGTTAAATTTTAGGAGTAAGTAAGTTTGAGTAGATAAAGACATATTTACTCTCTAGCTACAGTTACATTAAACTTTAGGGATACCAAGTGTATTTATCCATATTTGAGAATATAAAATATTAATGTATTAAAAATTATAAAATAATAATATAAACGGTTACGAATACAAACATAATAAAACTGGTCTAGATATCCCAATCTTATCCTAACTTTAATTTAATTAATTAATGTTAGGTTCTTTATTTTAAATTATAAGGTAAAGTGGGAATTCAAACTTAGAAAAGAAAAGAAAAGAAAAGAAAAAAAAAAACTAAGAGAAAGCAAGACTTAGCAAGTTTTAAATTTAATTAATGGGTTTAAAAAAAAAAACTAAATTTAATTAAAGTTAAGAAATAACGGAGAGGAGGCATTTGTCTTATTTTAAAATATAAAAAAATTATTTATTTATATATATAGTCTTTCTATTATCAGTTTGTCTTGATAATAAATATATTAGGACGAATAATATAGACCACATTATGGAGAAGTTTTGATAAGTGCATACACTTTGAGTCAAAATATATAAATCTAGTGGTCCACATTTTTTGTCCTGATATATTTATTGTCAGGACGAACTGATAATAGAAAATCTGTTAATATATATATACCGAATTTGGATCTGAGAGTTTCTAGATATCCCAAAATGGACAAAATTAGTTAAACATAATAAGCTGGACAACACATGTCTAGACTCTAGATATCCCAATATTCTGTAATTCAAAGAACCTAACGTTAATTTAGTTAATTAATGTTAGGATCTTTGACTTTAAATTATAAGGAAAAGTGGGAATGGAAACCCAGAAAAGAAAAAAAAAAAAAAAAAACTCAGAGAAAGCAAGTTTTAAATTTAATTAATGGGTTTTTTTTTTTTTAAAAAAAAAACTAAATTTAATTAAAGTTAAGAAATAACGGAGAGGAGGCAATTGTCTTATTTTAAAATATAAAAAAATTTAGTTATATATATATATATCGAATTTGGATTCGAGAGTTTCTCTTTACAATCCAATGTTTTTTTTTTTTTTTTTTTTTTTTACACTTCATTTCTAAATACACTCCATTTAAAAAATTTAAGTTATAAAAAATAATAATTCTAAAGACACCTCCTTTTTCCCAAAATTATCCCTTTTATCTTTTCGTACTCTTATTCTAAAGACACTCAATTTAAGAAAAAAATAATAATCTAAAAGCACTCCATTTTATTTTAATATTACCTATTTTGAATACCCCTCTTTAGAACATTTGAAACGGGAAATGAAAAAGAGATGTGAAGTAATCAAAAGAAAAATAAAACAGAGAATAAAATTGAACAAAAGTGAGTAGATCGAAACAATAATAAAACTGTTTTGGAAATCAAACTGTGAAAATAGTTAAACAATATTTGTTTTTCTCTTTTGGATTTTAAGTTGAGTAAAAAAATAATTTTAAATAAAATTTTTCTAGAAAAAAGAATATATATATATATATTTTTTTTCTAGTGATGGTGATGATTGAACATAGGTGGTATTTGAGAAAAAAAAAACTGATTTCAAATTTGGTTGAATTGGAAAATATGAAAACTTTATATATATATATATATAGATATATAAACCGGTGATGATAATGATGGAGAGTTTGATGGTGTGTGAGAAAAAAATATTTTGAAAAAAAGAAGAAGATATTTTAGGGTTTGTTAAATAGGGAAAAAGAAAACACAAAAGAGGAAGAAAAAAAAAAACTAAAGATGGAAAAAAACTAGTTTGGGGTGTCTTTAGAACTTTCTTGTTTTGTTTAGTAATTTTAATTCAGGTTAAAATTGTCATTAATAAAATAAAATAAAATGGAGTGCAAATAGATAATTAATTGATTGTCAATAACATTCCTCTTTGGATCCTCTCTTCACTCCATCTTGTCATAACCTAAATCACTTGTGCTTATTTACATTGAAGAGACTTAGTTGCACACACACACATCTCATGCATTTCAATATTTCTTATATTTTGTGTGTTTTATGTTGTGCACATTCATGTCTTAAAATCTCTTCATGCATATTATAATTGCTTGCATCATTGTTTGATAATTGCCACGTCATCATAGGCATTAGGATGCATGCATTTGTAATAGGTGTTGTACAGCCGTTGTTGGCTCGTTGTACGTACAGCGCCTATTGGGGCATAGTGAGCATTTTGCTCTTACCCGTTGTACAGTCGCTGTACGTACAGCGAGACACCTGATCGATTTTATAATAGCTGGTGTATCGTTGTTCAGCCGCTGTACGTACATCGGGTGAACAACGGCTCTTAAAAACCTGAGAGCAATCACCCTTGTGTCACCCAGTTATTGCCCCTATGAACAGCGTGTTGTTCTTCATTTTTCCAGGTGACCTGCTGTACAACGATGTACAACGGTCAAGGCAAAAGTTTTGCAAAACTTATCAGAATGCTGTAGCTTCAAAATGACCATATATATATATGCCACTTTGTCCTTAGGTCGTTCAAAATCATATTTTTGAGAGATATCTGATATATTCTACCGGACCAATTTATGGGTCCATCTAGAATTGCATTTAATATATTAAGAATATAATTTGCACATTATTTATTTAATGGGCTGATCAATTATATTAATATATTAATGAAAGGCATGTGGGCTTGTTTCTTTTAGTAAGAATGGGTCTGGTTCACATGTGGGTTTTTTATTTAAAGTCCAATGGATTAAATAAAATAAGAAAATAATATTTGGCCCATATATTCCATGTGGGGCGGCAAGGCTAAGTTTTTAGTCAAAAATATTATTTTATTTTATTTTTTAATTAAATGAGAATTAATTAATTTATTAATTAATTATTTAATTAAGAAACAAAATCTTTTTCTGATCAGGAAATATGTTTCCTAGAATTATACTATTTGTAGTAGTATACTAAAAGTAAAAGACTTGTTTGGTAAGAAAATAAATAATTAAAGCTTATTTATTTAATCAAATAAGAAGTCTTTTAATTAAGTCAATAAAAAGAATAAAAATACTTATGAGTTAAATTAGGGTTATGAGTCTAAAAGTTGATGGGAATTAGGGTTGAATTTCGGTCACCCTATATAAGTGAGGTGATGAAATTCGGCCAACCCTAATACAACAACAAGTAGATTTCGGCAACCTTAAAGGAAAAAGAGAAAGAAATTCGGCCACCCTATATAATACACCTTATAGGGTTCGGCCACCTCAAAAAAAGTTTTACTGAATCAATTTCTTCTTCTTCTCAACTCTTAGAAAAAGTGTTTGATTATTCTGCCAAGACAAAAAAAGAGAGAAGAGATTATTCTTTTGATAGTACACTATTTGCTTATTCATCAATAGGCTTGTGTGTACAATATCGAATTAGGTTCACGCGAGTTTCGATCATTAGATTGAGAACTCAAAAGTGATCGGAATAATCTTTGTGGTCTTTTGATTGTTTTGTGACTAACAAAAGAAAAAGAAAGTTTGTTTGTCCATTCTCAGCTTCGCAATTCAAGGAAAAGGGAGACCACGCTTCTAGGTGATTCACGTTCGTGCTAGGATTGAAGATCTTGCGGATTACCATCGATGTAAGTCAATCAGATCACGCGACAAAAGGTATTATACTTTTTGTTACATTATATGTATGGTTAATTAATTTAAAGGGTTAAGGTTCATCAAAAGGAAAAATTTTAAAACATACTAAATCTATTTTTAGTCTCGCTTCCGCTGCGTGTACTACGGTATATTTCCCTACACTTTGAAGAAAGGAAGCTTAAAAGGTGAAGAGCAACGTCTAGTGCAAAAGTCGTCTTCAAGAGGTGAAAAGCGTCAAGGGTATATCTTGACTCCTATCCTCTTGCAAGGCGTTAGTGCACACACACACAATTCATACATGTGTGTCCCTGCATCGTGGTTCAAACATTTGGTATAACATGTAAGGTTCCCATTTGTTGATTGGCTCATTTCACGGACAAACCACATGTTGGGGATTCTTTGTAAGGGTAGCTTAGATATTGTTGTTATTGCTCAAGCTCTTTGAAGACCTCATTGTTGATAAGCACCGAAGGTAAATTTCTATGTGCTTACTTGTCTTGAAGAGATAGTTGCACACACTCGTAACTCATGCATATGTTTATTCCTTGTATGTTGTGTTTCTTATTGTTGTGCATTAATGTTCATTAACATCTCTTCTTACTTATTATTTTGATTGCATCTTGTGATTATAATGTCATAGCATTTTAGGCTTTTAGGATGCATCTTGCTTTACATATTTACCCCTTGCATGCTTTCTTGTGGGGTTCAAAGGAGTGGGCTGTGCGCTGGTCGTCATGCGCTAGACCAGCGCAGCTCGCCCAGTGGTCTGTCGCTGGTCGTGCGCTGGTCCACACCAGCGCAAGCCCACTAGCGTAAATCGCCCAGTGGTGTGCCGCTGGTCGTGCGCTCTTCTGAGCGCTGGTCGTCAAGCGCCTATGCAATTTTTGCCTATGCGTTGGTCGTGCGCCTGTCGTCCAGTGCAGGCTCACCAGCGCACAGAGCAATTTCTGGTGCGTTTTTCAAAACGACCACACTTCACTTATGGCCCCTATATATATGCCACTTTGACTTTAGATCAATTAAGAGAGTTCATATTCATGCTTCATACTTAAGATATTTTTCAAGATAAGAAAAATACACAAAGAACTCATTTTTTATCACTCAAACACTTTTTCATGATCATCAATCATCATCTAGCATTATCTTTGATCATCTAGATGTCATCTTGCATGGATCCTTCATCATACTTTGCTTGGTAAGCTTTTCACTAATATCTTATATATTTTGTGTTTTTCTTAACAAGCAATCTCAATAAATTACTTGTATGTTATTATATATATTTTGGATACAAGTTTGAGATTAGTGTGATGTATGTTTGAGAAGTTGTATTGTGATAGCTAATTAGGTTTTGTGCTTAATCTTGATTAGCTAAACTATTTGACATGTCATTTAGTTTTTAATATCTAGGATTGTTCTAATTGCATATTAATCATCTTAGATAAGCATATACGGTTTCCCTTACTCTATGTTGCATTTGGATATTCACATATTCACTTAGGGTGTTATTCTCTTCATTGAGAAAGTAAGTCTTGTGTGTAGCTTCCGGGATTAGGTTGCTTAGATCGCAAGCAAATTGGATTAGGTTCACTCATACTGGGATTAGGTAGGTGTGTGATTACTTCCGGGATTAGGTTGTAATCGTTTTACACATTTAGTGGATTCGAGGTTCGAGTGTGGCTTACTTACTAGCCTATGGTTTTTCCTGTGAGGGTTTCCACATAAAAATCAAGTGTTATTTAATTTCCGCATTTTATACTTGATTTATTGCTTTATCTATTTAGGGGTAATTTCATAATTTTGACTTAACACAAAAAATTGGGTAATAAGTTTAAAATCTATTCACCCCCTCTAGATAGTTTTATACACACCGTGCTATAATTTGTTTCAATTGGTATCAGAGCGGGTTCCTAGACATACATAGGTAATCCTTGCTTATTTTGGTGTGTTTTGCATTTTGTGTGATTTTTGATCATTCATACATTTGCATACATTTCATTCATTCATAAACACTATGAGTGGAAATGGTGGAAATGGTGGTGGCAACGAAGGTGCTTCTAGCACAAGGCCTCCACTTCTTACCGGATTGAACTATTCCCAATGGAAAGGGAAGATGGAATCCTACATATGCCAAATTCGCGACCGTGCATGGATGGCGGTGGAAGACTGATATGATCTACCCATGATGACTCCCGGTGGTGGAGGAGAAGAAGTATTGAAGCCTAAGGCGCAATGGAACGCATAAGAGTTTGAGGCTTCAAAGTGGAATAGGAAGGCGATGCATGCCATCTTATGTGTTATGGACAAAAATCAATACAAATTGATTCAAAATACTAGGATAGCTAAGGAGGCATGGGACATCCTAGAGATTGCACATGAGGGAACCGAAGTGGTGAAGGACTCTAAGCTTCAAGTCCTCCAAACTCAATTCGAGATGCTTAAGATGGAGGAGAATGAGTGCTTCAACGACTTCGAGATCAAGTTGATGGACATAGTCAACCAAAGTCATCAACTTGGTGATCCATATTCAGATAGGAGAATCAAGCAAAAGATTATGAGATCTCTCCCCGATAGGTTCGAATCGAAGGTGACGACTTTAGAAGAAAATAGTGGATATAAGGATATGAAGCCGAGTGAGGTGATTGGGAGACTTCTAGCTTATGAGTCTAGGAAAGGTCCTATCTCCACACCTACTAAAAAAGCAAAATGGAATTGCTTTAAAAACCTCCAAGGATGAAAATGAGGCAAAGAAGATTGACTCGGATGAAGATCTTGCCTTGTTTGTAAAAAGGTTCAACAAGGTCATGAAGTTTAGAAGAAAGGGCTTTGGATCAAAAGGTCAAGATTTGAAGAAAAATGGCTCTTTTAAGAAGTTTGAACCTAGGCAAGAAAGGACCGAAAGGAAAGGGGTCCGATGTTTCGAGTGTGGTGGCATAGGTCACTTTGCCCCTGAATGTGCAAATCATGTTTAGAAGAAAAAGGGAAAAGTGATGGCCGCCACTTGGAGTGGAAGTAGTGATGACTCCATTGAGAGAGATGAGTCTTCGAATGATGAAGAGCTCATGGCTAATCTCCTAGCTTTTGCCTCCTCCCATAAAAGCAAAAGTGCTAGTGAGAGAGAGGAAATGAGTTAAGAGGAAAAGGACTCAAGTGGAGAAGAAAGTGATTCCTCTTCTAACTCCATAAATGGTTTTGTGGAGAAAAAGGTACTTGCTAAATACCATGCCGAGTTTAATGATTTAGCAATCAAAAGCATAAGAAAGATCAAGATGTTAAGAGAAGAGAATCTTGAGCTTTTATCTCATAAGACCACTTAAGTGAACAAGTGGAAAAATTTAAGAAGATGGAAGATAAGCTAAGAGAGGAGTTAGTCTTATCTAGGAGGAATGAAGAAAGTCTAAAGAGGGAGCTTGAAGAAGTTAGAGAATCTATGACTATGATGGATTCTAGCATCAAGAAGCTTGACCATATGCTTGGTGTTGGAAAGAGTCCATGTGACAAGAGGGGTCTTGGGTATGAAGATGGCAAGAAGATCTCAATCTCTAATAAGACCGTGTTTGTCAAGAGTTTGAGGAATGAAGAAACTTCATTTGTGCAAATTCCTAGGAAGAAGTTAGAAATAGGACAATGTTCAAATGCTCAAGTGAAGATGGGGCCAAGAAGGCAACTTCAAGCTCAACCCTCTAGGGTCCCTCAAGCCAACATTCCTCCACAATTGGCTCACAAAGGAAAGAGACCTATCATGCAACATCAAGCTAGGAAGCAATCTAGACCGGTTCAACAATGAAGATGGATTGAACCCATTCATCCACAAAGACAAGGACAAGGTATGGTTCCTTATTTTACTCCTATATGTCACTTTTGTGGATTTGATGGTCATATTAGACCACATTGCTTTCGATATATTAAAATGTGCAAAACTAGAAGTATGATAGAGAAGAAAAAGAAAAGAGCCATGATGCATGTTCCTAGGAATGATGATATTGTTATGCATGATCCTAGAACATCTAGAGCCCATGTACCAAAGACCACTAAGAAAGCTAAGATTGTTTCTAGGTGGATTAGAAAGAATGAAAATGTTTGCAATGTTGCTCAAATAGCCTTGAAGGCAAATTCTTCTAATTTTTGGTATTTAGATAGTGGGTGCTCTAGGCACATGACGGGAAACAAGAGTTTCTTCGAGACTCTTGTTATGGAGGAAGGAGGATATGTCACTTTTGGTGATGGATCCAAAAAGAAAGTTGTAGGGAAAGGAACCATTTCTGTTCCCAGATTACTCTCCTTATCCGATGCTTTATTTGTTGATGGCTTGAAAGCCAATTTGATAATCATTTCACATTTAAGTGATGGAGGATATTCCGTCTTGTTCAGTAAAGATGATTGCTCAATCCTAAAGCCCGATGGACAAACCTTGTTGAAAGGTATGAGATCTAGTGACAATTGTTATTGTCTTGAAGCTAGAATAGTCTCAAACAATGTGTCCATGGATGAGTAAATAGAGTTGTGGCATGAAAGACTTGGCCACATGAACTTAAGGGATTTAAGAACCTTTGGAAAGTTCAATTGTGTCCGTGGCCTCCCTAAGCTTGGGAAGAAAGCCAATGGAATTTGTGGACCTTGCCAACAAGGAAAACAAACCAAAAGCATGCACAAAAAGGGCAAGTATCTCTCCACCAAAGAACCCCTAGAGCTTCTCCACATGGATCTCATGGGTCCTATGCAAACCGAGAGTTTAGGTGGAAAGAGATACATTTTTGTTTGTGTTGATGATTTCTCTAGATTTACATGGACATATTTTCTTAGAGAAAAATCCGAAACTTTTGATAAGTTTAAAATGCTTTGTACTAAAATACAAAATGAAATGAATTCTAACATTAAAAGCATTAAACGGATTAGAAGTGACCATGGGAGGGAATTTGAGAATGCCTCTTTTGAAAGTTATTGTGATAGCTTAGGCATCTCTCATGAGTTCTCGGCTCCTAGGACACCTCAACAA
This sequence comes from Acer saccharum, assembly GCA_030490815.1. NCBI lineage: Eukaryota > Viridiplantae > Streptophyta > Magnoliopsida > Sapindales > Sapindaceae > Acer > Acer saccharum. The sequence continues at coordinate 18,507,370 of CM059876.1, read as the reverse complement.
AATGGAGTTGTTGAGAGGAAGAATAGGGTCCTTCAAGAGATGGCCCATGTGATGTTGCTTAGCAACAATGTCCCTAGGAACCTATGGGCCGAAGCCGTCAATACGGCTTGCTATATGGGGAATAGAGTTTTTCTAAGGCCCGGATCTAGAAATACCTCCTATGAGTTATGGAAGGGTAGAAAGCCAAATGTTAGCTACTTCCACACATTTGGAAGCAAATGCTACATTTTAAATGACCATGATCAACTTGGCAAATTTGATGCTAAGAGTGATGAGGGTATCTTTATTGGCTATGCCTTGAATAGTAGAGCCTATATAGTTTTCAACTTGAAGACTTGAACAGTCATGGAATCATCCAATGTTGTCATTGATGATACTAGGCTCAAGTCTAATGACCATGAGGAGGAAGATATTTTAGATGATGACTCTCCTTTGGAGAGGGTTGTGGTGACTCCCAATGTTGGGACGTCCAATGACAATAATGAGGTCACACAACCTATTACTAAAGTCCCTCTCTTGGACTCTAATGAACCCGCTCCATGGGTCAGAAGACTCCATAACAAAGAGGATGTTATTGGAGATGTGAATGAGGGTGTTAGGACTAGGCGTCAAATAGCTAATCTCATTAGCTTTACATGCTACACCTCTCAAATTGAACCCAAAAATGTTGATGAAGCCTTGAATGATGAATTTTGGGTTCTTGCCATGCAAGAAGAGCTAAACCAATTCAAAAGGAATGAGGTTTGGACTCTAGTTCCTAGGCCTAAAAGCTCACATGTGATAGGAACTAAGTGGATTTATGGGAATAAATCCGATGAGAATGGCAACATAGTGCGGAACAAGGCTAGGCTTGTAGCATAAGGGTACTCTCAAATTGAGGGTATCGACTTTGAAGAGACTTTTGCTCCCGTTGCCCGTTTATAGTCCATTAGGCTTCTCTTGTCCATTTCTTGTGTGCACAAGTTCAAATTGCACCAAATAGATGTCAAGAGTGCCTTTTCTAAATGGCTTCTTGCAAGAGGAAGTGTTTGTTGAACAACCCAAGGGGTTTGTGGATGCTCACCACCCCAACCATGTATATCGCCTCAATAAGGCACTATATGGGTTGAAACAAGCACCGAGGGCTTGGTATGAGCGCCTCACTCAATTTCTTGTTGACAACAACTACACAAGAGATAGTGTTGACAAGACGCTATTCATCAAGAGAGACAATGATGAGCTTTTCATAGCTCAAATATATGTTGATGATATAGTTTTTGGCTCCACCAACAACACCAAGGTCCAATAATTTGTTGATGTTATGTCTCATGAATTTGAGATGAGTCTTGTTGGTGAGCTAAGTTACTTCCTAGGTTTGCAAATTAGGCAATTAGATGATGGGATTTTCATAACCTAAGCCAAATATGCCAAAAACCTAGTGAAGAAGTTTGGTTTAGAAAATGCCAAACATTGTGATACACCCATGAGTACCACTTTGAAGCTAAGCAAGGATGTTAGTGGTAAAAGTGTGGAACAACCTCTATATCGGGGTATGATAGGTAGCTTGCTTTATTTGACCGCAAGTAGGCCCGATATATCTTTTAGTATGGGTGTGTGTGCTAGGTACCAAGCGGATCCTAAGGAGTCCCATCTCTCTTCCGTAAAGAGAATCATTCGCTATGTGAATGGGACATCCAACTATGAGATTTGGTACTCTTTTGACACTAATGCTAGTCTTGTAGGCTTTAGTGATGCGGATTGGGCAGGAAATTGTGATGATAGGAAGTGCACATCAGGCGGTTGCTTCTTTCTAGGCAACAACTTGGTGTCTTGGTTTTGCAAGAAGCAAAACTTGATTTCCTTGTCCACGGCCGAGGCCGAGTACATAGCCGCGGGGAGTGGATGCACACAACTCCTATGGATGAAGCAAATGCTAGTAGACTACGGATTCAACCAAGGTACTCTCACTCTCTTTTGTGATAATATGAGTGCTATTAATATTTCCAAGAATCCGGTGCAACATTCTAGAACTAAGCATATTGACATCCGCCATCACTTCATTAGAGAGCTTGTTGAAAATAAATGCATAGTACTTGAACATGTAGGTACTAATGATCAACTTGCAGACCTATTTACTAAACCCTTAGATGCTACTCGATTTAAAACACTTAGTAGATCTATTGGGATATGTCTTGTGGAGTGATGTGATTTGTGATTGACCCCATATGGGGAACTCAAGCAAAGAGAGCTATTTTGCATTCTTGTCACTTGCAAAAAAATTGAAATATCTTATGCCTCTTCTTTTAATTACTTGAGTAAGCTTGGTTGCACATATGTATATATGTTTTCAATTTAATAAGTGTGAACCTTGTTTGTTTACAATCCATGTCATAGTTAAGTTCAAACATGCATTTTTGGACTAGGAGATGTACATAAGAAGTATGATTTGAATGACCTATAGTTATCTCCATGACATGATGATTCTTTTATAACATGCTAATGTCAAATGAAAAAGCATGAAATTCATATAATATGCTCACATGATAAGCATGAATTGATGATTGCATATTCTTAAAATGCAAAACTTGTGTGAAAGCTTATGAGACTCAAAATGAATAAAGGATCTTGTATCCGTTCAAAGGAATTTACATTCCAATTATCTCTCTTTCTTTATTGGTTGAACATGGCTACTATCATACGGATATCTTATCCGGAAAAATCGAATAGGGTGCAAAGTCGCTCATGCCATGTTTCGCTTATAAAGTTGGATATAGTTGCTCATAAATTAAAATCAATAAAAACTCTATATCCTTGCTTTTCTCATGACATTGGTGAAATTGGTTTGAATTCTAATTAGAAACCTTTGTCATTTGCTTTGCCAAATACCATTGTATTTTGGACTTGAATGCTATATGTCTTGTATGCAAAGCATGTTTGATTCACACATTTTCCTCAAATAAATCTCCTTGTTTCTCTTCAATTAATTGAGATGCATAAAGTGACTTATATGTATATGCAAATATCTTGCATGCTTCTATCTCTCGTTGCTATGAGTGACCCGGTTGGGGACTACTCCTTTGCCTATATCATGACAAAAAGGGGGAGTAGGATATGGTAAGGGGAATTGCAAAATATAGAAGCAATTGTGCATATTGGGGAGAATATACATTGAGGGGGAGTAACCCGTTGAGGGGGAGCATTGCATACACATACAATACACATACATTGCATAATGTTGTGCCTTTTTTTTTTTTTTTTTTTTTTTTTTTTTTTTTTTTTTTTTTTTTTTTTTTTTTTTTTAATGCAAATGCTTGTTATTGTTCTCACTTGATTAATCTCACACTTTACTTGTATTGGAAATGTTAGAAACTTTATTATCAGGGATTGATTATTCTACAAGAGGTTGAAGACTTTAAGTTGCATTTTCTTATCTCTTTGTAATGTAGAATATCATTCTAGTCTCGTAGTTTCTATTTCTCAGTGAGGAATCAATGTGAGTGGTGGTTTTGTCATGAAATAGCTAAATGGGGAGATTGTAAGGTTTCCATTTGTTGATTGGCTCATTTCGCGGACAAACCACATGTTGGAGATTCTTCGTAAGGGTAGCTTAGATATTGTTGTTATTGCTCAAGCCCTTTGAAGACCTCATTGTTGATAAGCACCGAAGGTAAATTTCTATGTGCTTACATGTCTTGAAGAGATAGTTGCACACACTCACAACTCATGCATATGTTTATTCTTTGTATGTTGTGTTTCTTATTGTTGTGCATTAATGTTCATTAACATCTCTTATTGCTTGTTATTTTGATTGCATCTTGTGATTATAATGTCATAGCATTTTAGGCTTTTAGGATGCATCTTGCTGTACCTTTTTACCCCTTGCATGCTTTCTTGTGGGGTTTAAAGGAGTGGGCTGTGCGCTGGTCGTCATGCGCCAGACCAGCGCAGCTCACCAGCGCAGATCGCCCAGTGGTCTGTTGCTGGTCATGCGTTGGTCCACACCAGTGCAAGCCCACCAGCGCAGATCGCCCAGTGGTCTATCGCTGGTCGTGCGCTGGTCCACACCAGCGCAAATCGCCTAGTGGTGTGCCGCTGGTCGTGCGCCCTTCTGAGCACTGGTCGTCAAGCGCCTGTGCAATTTTTGCCTATGCGCTGGTCGTGCGTCTGTTGTCCAGCGCAGGCTCACCAGCGCACAGAGCAATTTCTGGTGCGTTTTTCAAAACGACCACACTTCACTTATGGCCCCTATATATATGCCACTTTGACTTTAGGTCAATTAAGAGAGTTCATATTCATGTTTCATACTTAAGATATTTTTCAAGACAAGAAAAATACACAAAGAACTCATTTTTAATCACTCAAACACTTTTTCATGATCATCAATCATCATCTAGCATCATCTAGATGTCATCTTGCATGGATCATTCATCGTACTTTGCTTGGTAAGCTTTTCACTAATATCTTACATATTTTGTGTTTTTCTTAACAAGCAATCTCAATAAATTACTTGTATGTTATTATATATATTCTGGATACAAGTTTGAGATAAGTGTGATGTATGTTTGAGAAGTTGTATTATGATAGCTAATTAGGTTTTGTGCTTAATCTTGATTAGCTAAACTATTTGACATGTCATTTAGTTTTTAATATCTAGGATTGTTCTAATTGCATATTAATCATCTTAGATAAGCATATAGGGTTTCCCTTGCTCTATGTTGCGTTTGGATATTCACATATTCACTTAGGGTGTTATTCTCTTCATTGAGAAAGTAAGTCTTATGTGTAGCTTCCGGGATTAGGTTGCTTAGATCGCAAGCAAATTGGACTAGGTTCACTCATACCGGGATTAGGTAGGTGTGTGATTACTTCCGGGATTAGGTTGTAATCGTTTTACACGTTTAGTGGATTCGAGGTTCGAGTGTGGCTTACTTACTAGCCCGTGGTTTTTCCCGTGAGGGTTTCCACGTAAAAATCAAGTGTTATTTAATTTCCGCATTTTATACTTGATTTATTGCTTTATCTATTTAGGGGTAATTTCGTAATTTTGACTTAACACGAAAAATTGGGTAATAAGTTTAAAATCTATTCACCCCCCTCTAGATAGTTTTATACACACCGTGCTATAATTTGTTTCATAACACATTCACACATCTCATAGTATGCTCATGCATTGATCTTGTATAGACAAACATTGTAGAATTGCATGCTTTGTGATTATCTCTTTGATATGGCATGCTTGTGTGAATATGGGTTTATTTGTTTGTGTATTTTGTGTTTTGGACTTGAACATGTTCTTATTTGATGCCTTATTGAGTTCCGGTCGTTTCGGTTACTCATTCATAAGGTTTCGAGTCCAAACGATGTAGCTACGCTATTTTTCGTTCTCATTCTCGTTCTCATTCGTTGAGTTGACTTCATCGTCGTTTTCCGAGATGATTTCTCAACCATTTTTCAAAGTTGTGTAGTCGTCATCGTGTGTGAGGGAGTCACAGTTCGTAATCCAAAAATGGATTCAAAATCGGAGTTCGGATGCCAAGTTACGGCTGAAGAACGTGAGAGTGCGCGAGAGAGGTGAGAGTGGCCAAGAGGCCACGTGGGCCATGCCGTGAGGGAGGCCGTGTGCCCCACGGCCAGAGACCCTCTCTGGCCTTATGAGGCCCACGCACCCCCCACGGGGTGGGTGATGTGGCCCTTGCTGATTGGCCCGAAAACCTCTTCTCTCTCTTCTTTTTAAACACTTCTCCTTCCCTCCACATGTGTTGAAGAACTTGAAGAACATTTCACGAAATTCTGCAGATTTCTTCAACTTTTTAGTTTTAGTATTTTGATCATATCTCTCTCATACGAACTTGAAATCAATCGATTCAAAAACCAAAATTGTTGGTCTTGATGAGAGCTACAAACCCAAGTATTTCCAGAGGAAACTGACTTCGTCATTGTTCCCAGTTGCTTGATTTTCAGTACATGGTCAGGTTGTTTGTTCAACTTCTTCTCTTTCATTTCATCTTTGATCATCTCTTTGATTCTTACTATTTGATTGATGAAATGTGATAAGAAAGATGTTAGATCATATGCTAGGGGTGTTTGATCATTTGTCAATTGAGTTTTAGCTTTGTGATTTCTCTTGAACATATTTGTGCTAAACTTGATTCAACTTGAAATTGATTCTAGAAAATGTATATATGATATGCTTCATGTTATTTTCTAGGTTTAATTTCATGATCGAAGAACTAGGTTTTTTAGTGTGATATGTTGAATATTCATACCTTGTTCTTATTGATTTGCATGTCTTGATTTCTAGATACTTTTGTGATTGTGTGTTGAAAGCATATTCTAGTTTATCATTGAACATGTACATTAAGCTTGATTGATCATCTAGCTTAATTTGACTGTGTTTGCATCATTTGCATCACATAGATCATAGCCTTGCATTAGGTTGAAGTCTCTAGCAAAGTGAGTGAAGCTTTGTGGATAGAGCAAGGAAGTCTTGATTAGAGTCGGGAGGACTCAGATAATCAAGCAAGGAAGACTTGTCTAGGGTCGGGAGGATCCGGATAGGCAAGCAAGAAATCTTCCTAGAGACGTGAGCGTCTTGGATAGGAAGTTGCTTTCTAGAGGTGTAGGATACATCTCGGATAGGAAGTAGGCTTGGTGATTCACTAGCCCGAGGGTAGATTAGGAGTTGATAGCTTGAGCGGATATCATGAGTTGATAGCATGAGTTGATAGCTTGAGTGTGTAAGTCCTTTTTCACATAGTGGATTGCTTTGTCGGTGGTTGTGGTATCAACCCTTGGATGTTTCCTCTTTGAGGTTTTACCACGTAAAATCACTTGTGTTCATTTTTGTTTTTACTTTTCTTTATCTTCCATATCTTTCATTGATTGCATATCTTGTAAATTGATTAACTCTTGTATAAGTGAAATCAATTAATTTGTTAAATATAATCAAGTGTGCATTTTCTTTGTTATATTCCGCATTATTTTTAAATTGGAAGAATTTGGAGCCTATAACTATTCACCCCCTAGGTATATTTTGCACTACTTAAGGGAAATTTCAACACAAAATATAAACACAACATTCAAGAATAAGAGATATGCATGTTGTGTGTGTGTGCAACTATATCTCTTCAAGGCAAAGTAAGCACTAGATATTTACCTTTGGTGTTTCTCCTCTTGAGGTCTTGGAAAGGGTCTTTGATCTTCAACCTTAATCACCTAGACTACCCTTACAACCAAACCCCAACATGTGGTTTGTCCACGAAATAAGCCAATCAATTAATGAGAATCCTTACAATGGACTTCCTGAAGCCTCGGACGGGGAATCCCCCTCTCCAGGAGAAACCTGGTGCTAAAGTGGCCTTAATTGCCTACCAGGATAGGCTGCCAAAGAATCAAGATATCTTATCAGGATACTTGGTACTTATTGCGTTATATCGTCATATCTCCACATGAAAGACCTGGTGCTAAAGTGGCCTTTGTTACCTGTCAGGACAGACCGCCAAAGGATCAAGATACCTAATCGGGATACTTGATACCACATTTCTCCATATCACATATAAAATCCTGGTATTTAAAAGGTTTTAATTGCCTACCAGGACAAGGCATCAAGGAATCAGGCCGCCATCTCAAGATGTCAGACACTTCATCCCGATAGGCGATCATGGTAAGTTCGTCATCAAGATCCCCAATGAAAGATTCATCGAGGTTCCATACTTAGACGAACAATGTTCAAATTAGGGTATCTAGGTAGCTTTGGCTTCATACCCGGGTCAAAAATTTTCTGGTCAAGATGGTTCCATACTTAGAACAAGTTTACTTAGCTAAAAAACACTGCTAACTCAGGCTAAGGTGACTATAGTCCAAGAATTGCTTCCAGAAAATAAGACAAGTGTGGATTCTTCTATTGCCAGTCAGGCAAGATTGGAACTGAGCGTTATAATAGTCCAAGTAAGCTTTACTTGGATCACATTGAAACATATGAAAATCGTCCTGCACCGGGATACAAGTTCTACAAACATGAATATGAAGAAAGCAAAACAGAGTGATTGCAAAAAAGAGGAGAGTTTCATTCAATCAACTACGGCGCCTAATCCCCATTTCCGAGCTACAAATAAACAGCTGAAAAAAAAATCGTCAAAAGGAAATCAAGCATTTCATTGTTTCTCCCCCACTAGCTCTTCTTGCACAGATCCACCTTCCTCCTCAACTCCCTTGTCACATGCAGCATCATGAGTTTCTCCAGCTCCTGCCACAACAGTTCCAACAGAAGGATCCACTACCTCAGCAGGACGTATAGAGTCCCACCTTAAATCATCTTGCGTAGCTAGAGGACTCTAAGTATCTTTCTCAACAGATTCAGGAATAATAGCAGCTTGAGAAGAACCTCCCTGGTCTTGGTTTGCAAATTGGGCAGCCATGACCATAATCTGATCTCGATCCCAGTTGAGCGTGGTCTGCAAGACGAAGGGAGAAGGAAATGCCTTGGCAACTTTATATGAAGCAGTGAAGTATCCATCCCCAAAAGAAGAATCCACTCTAGATTCCAGAATGCTCATGGAACCCCGTAGAGACCTGTTGTCATCCAGGAGGACAGCCATCCCCGCCTTGACAGTCTCCCTCTTAGCCCGGCGGCGTGTTGATTTGATGGTTTCTGTGTCATAGTTGTGCGTCATCCGTTTCAACTCTACCAAGGTAGCTTTCTTACCAGCTTCAGATTCAGAGGTAGCTTGGACCAAGGAAGTAACATTCTCCTCGGCTCGGGCTAGATCATCCCTAGTTTTCTCCAAATGGGCTAGCAATGCCAAGTTGGCTTCCTTCAGGGCAATGACTTGCTGCCCCATTACCAAAGCAAATTTAAAGCCCTACAAAACGAAGAAAGATAATAAGTAAAAAAAAAAAAAACGGGAAAAACTTATACTCAACAAGCTAAAGGGTCAAGACTCATACCTCGGCAAGCAGAGAAGCCTCTTTTGTCGCCAAAATATCAGCAGGCAAGGAAGACATTGATTGTAGCCCTCCACCAGAGCAAGCAGAGATGAACTTGAAGATGATTTCCTCCTGGCTATGATCTCGTGACCTCGATCCAGAAGGAAGATCAGTGGAGGGAGTAGCCTTAGCAGCAACAACTTTCTTTTTTTCCTCCCTGGCTGGAAGCTTGATTGGAACAGTAGGGGAAGGAGGAGGAGGATGAGGGACCATTATTACAGGGGGGGGGGGGGCAGCGGAAACACTAGAAGCTTGTTTCAGAGGAGAAAGTGGAGAAACTTTGGCCCTGGCGATAGACGTGCTGCAACTTTTGCTAGAGGTGAAATATGAGAGTGTGGGATTAACCCCGTAATCGCAACAGGGGGGGTTGATGCGAGTGGCTGAGATCCAGAGGCAGCACCGACACCGGGAGGAGAAGGAACATGAGAGTTGGTCGGAAGAGGATCTAGATATATCGGTCCTAAAGAAGAAGAAGAAGAAGAAGAAGAAGAAGAAGAAGAAGAAGAAAGAGGTGAGGAAGGGAGAGGAGTAGCAGAAACTATCAGAAAAAGGATTAGTCAAAAAAAAAAAAAAAAAAAAAAAGGACAAGAAGCAAAACCTACCCGAATGCGCAATGGATATCCTCAGATACCGCTCCAACCGATCACCTTCAAAGGGATCATAGGTGGGATACTTCGAGTTGGTGTAGTTCTTATCCTGGATCTTCTTAAGAATCCTCTTGGATTCTACAGAAAGTACACTCGTGCTCCACTTGTCTTTCCGGGAGAAATGGTAGGAACCGGGTACTCAACCTCATCTAAGAGTACAGAATGACCCCAATCACCCTCAACCACGACCCATTCATCTTTCCAGGACTGGTTAAACTTCACATTCGCCTTGGGGACGACGAACTGCATCTTGTTCTTAGGCCGTAGGTAGAATTGACCCCGAGGGACCATGCTCGTTACTTGATAGACGAAGCGGATCTCATCAAAGCCGGGCTCTCTCTCAACACTCTCTTTCTCACATTGCTCCTTCCAGAGCACCAAGAACCCCGTCAGGTTCTTCCAGAATCCGAGTGAAATTTGTAGCGGGGCTAGCTCTAAGGCAACGAGCAACCTACGGAGAGAGGGATGAAGAGGAAGCCAGACCCCACATTCAAAGGCGGCTACATGAATTAACAGGCAGCCTGGAGGGGGAGTATATACTTCATACTGATCGCGCTCCAAATGTTTACATTTAGCGCCCCTTTTACCTTGTTTTTGTAACCGTTTTCTAAGCATTTTATGTGTTTAATGTTGTAAATAAGTCTTTTCAGGTAAAATAGGCATTTCAAGGGCATTTTTGTCCAAAGTGACGAAAAGAGAGCAAAATAGGCAGAAAACAGAAGAAGAGCAGGGTCGGCGGGTTCATGCATTCTGCCCAGTGGGACATGTCCCACCACACGAAGCCGCCATGCAAGCAACCTTACTCCGACGAGTTCAAACACACCTTTCAGTTGGATATGTCTTGCCGCATGAAGCCGCCGTTAGCTTTGGCGAGTTCATGCAGGAGCCACGGAGAGACAAAACTTGCCACACGAAGCCGCCATCAGTTTTGGCGAGATCATTCAGCGGGCATAAAGCCGCCGCACATACCCGTCGGCGATTCTAATGAGCTGCAAGTTGATCGAAGCTCGCCCCAAAAGCCAATCATATGGAGTCTTTTTGCCACCTATTGTCTTTGGAAGGCCTTCTCTCTCATCCATGCACACTTGCATGTCATTTTACTACTCAAGGAATGCTCAAAACACGAAGACACACTTAGACTTAGAGAGAGAGATAAAATAGATAGAGAGAAGTAGATATTATTAGATATTTTGTTCTTGGCAAGCAAGAGATATAGTTTGTTTCTTGGTTATTTTCTAGGTAACCAAACACCATATTTTGGTTACTTAGTGTGATCACCTCAAGTTGCCATAGAAGCATTTGTTGCTTGGATTGCAAGAAGGATCATTTCCACTTGTACAAAACGCGCCGTTAATAACATTTGAAAAACGCCGTAATTGTACCCCTTTTACGGCGTGCAAAGAACACCGTAAATGACCCCTGTTACGGTGCGTTTATGTTTGCAACCATACATCACTCTCAACTTATTTTCCAATTGCAAATCATTTTTCTTTATCTCTTTTGAGTCGTTCTCACCGTAATTTTTTAACAAAAATCATGGATAATCAAGAACCACATTCTTACTCTCAAGCCATGAAATCCATCAAGTGGTGTGATGCCATGGCCAAAGAAATTCAGGCCCTTGAATCCAACAACACTTGGTCATTATGTCCACTTCCTAATGGTAAGTCACCCATTGGATGTAAATGGGTTTATAAAATTAAATATTGTTCAGATGGTTATATAAAGCTCGTTTAGTTGCCAAGGGTTACACTCAAGTTGAAGACATTGATTATCACGATACCTTTGCACATGTGGCCAAACTAGTTACCATTCGTCTCATTCTCTCCATTACTGCCGTTAAAAACTAGTCCCTACACCAACTTGACATCAACAATGCTTTTCTCCAAGGTGATCTAGATAAAGAAGTTTATATGAAACTTCCGCCAGGGTTCTCTTGTAAGGGGGAGACTCATGTATGCAAATTAAATAATTCTCTCTATGGTCTTAAACAAGCTTCTCGCCAGTGATTCTCAAAATTTTCTACCACTCTCATTCGACGAGGTTTTCATCAATCTGTTTCAGACTATAGTTTGTTTACTTATATACGTGGTCAGACTTCTGTTTTTTTTCTCATCTATGTCCACGATATTATCATCACTAGAAACAATAATGATGCCATATCTAACCTCAAACATTTTCTTGCTTAGTCTTTCTCCTTAAAAGATCTTGGCAAACTTCAGTATTTTTTGGGTATTAAAGTATCGCGTTCTAAATAAGGGATTTTTCTTTGTCAACGAAAATATGCTCTTGATATATTATCTGATTCTAGTATGATTAGTTCATGACCATCTGATTTTCCTATGGAACAACACCTTCAATTACGGCTAACAGACGACATCATCTTCCAAATCTAACTGTAACACGACCTGATATTCAGTATGTTGTAAACACTCTTAGTCAATTCATGCAATCTCTGCATTCATCTCATTTTGATGCGGCCAATCGAGTCCTTCGTTACATAAAAGGTTTTATTGGTAAAGGTTTTATTCCTTTCTGCATCTAATCCTCTTACAATAGTTGGCTATGCCGACTTTGATTGGGCCAGTTGCCCAACTACTCGTGGCTATACCACTGGTTATTTCACCATTTTGGGTTCTAGTCCTATCTCTTGGAAAACCAAGAAACAACCGACAGTTTCTCGTTCTTCTACAGAAGCTGAATATCGTTCACTCGCCGCACTCACTTCGGAATTACAATGGCTAAAATCTATTTTCTCAAATCTTGGTTTTAATCTTCCACAACCAATTCTAGTTCATTGTGATAGCCAATATACTATTCACATTGCCGAAAACCTCGTCTTCCACGAACGTACCAAACACATTGAAATTGACTGCTATTTTGTTCAAGAGTAGATTCAAACTGGTCTAATTGCTCCCTCCTACCTACGATCTAAGGACCAATTGGCATACCTTTTTACCAAGGCACTTGGAGGTGACGCTTATCGTAGACTACTTCATAAGTTTGGTGTCCTTGACATTTCAATCCCAACTCCAACTTGAGGGGGAGTATTGGACAAATTCAACACATAAGTCCACCAGAGTTGTTGTACTTTTGAATTTGAATTATAGTTTCCAACATCTTAGGCTTCTGTTATTTTATTAGAGTTGTTTTATTTTAAAACTATTTTAAATTGTAGTTTCCTACTATTCTGTAGTTTTTTGGATTACGATATCTTGTAAATTTATCTATAACTACTCAAGTGAATGAGAATGAAATAAGAAAGTTTATAATTATTTTCTTCTTCTGATTTCACCATTTTACAGTGAGGAGAGAAAATGAGAGGAGAAGATACAAATCCATATATACCACATGTGGTGAAGCGACTCGAATATGTGATATTATCGAGCTAAATGAGTATTCTTTACCACATTGAACGGTCTTTAATTTTTAGTTTTTAATCAACGATTTATAATACAAGTTATTTTTATGTATCAATTTATGTTCTTATATACTTCCAACTACTAGAGGACTTCATTGGACAATAGATTGTCCTTCGGCAACATTGATCTCGCCGGTGGACAATTTGTCCTACTTTAGCAGTTGCATGTTTTTTTTTTTTTTTTTTTTTTTTCTCTTGTTTCTTTTTTAATATTATATAAATTCGAAGTTTGAAGAGGGGGAAGATTCGAACCCACAACCTCATGTTATAGATATGAGGGATATACAACTAGACCAATTTCATCTCATCCATCACATATCTTTAATAAATTTATTTTTATAATAAAAATAATATTATTTTATATAAATTCATTTTTATATGAAAAAAAAGAAGAAGATATTTAACGCTATATCCATTTAAAAAAAAAAATTCTAAATAAATAATTTTATGGATCCAAATCCATGCATTGTATAATTTGTATTGTAATATCCATTTTATTCATCTTATTATAATATTATATCTAAAGCTAAATAATTTTACTATAATTGAATTATATCTTACTATAAGTGATTATTTTGTAAACTACACAATCTATTGGGTACGAAGTATCAATGGCCATGAAATTAAAAAAATCCAAACCAAACCGGAACCTATTGGGTATTGAGCCTATTGGCTATCAAAAGCAAGCAACACATCCTCGGCCCACCAAAATTCTTTACCTAAGCAGTCGTGGACGCAGAGTAACAGAGTTTCGAGTATAACAAGCCTAAGTACTATTTTTTTTTTTTTGGAACTATTTGTTCAATTAAAATTTAGGGTTTAAATACACTGATCTCCCCTGAAGTTTGGCATAAATACAGTTGGAGAGCAAGTACGCATTTATCTACTCAGACCTCTAATACTATTTAAATTTAACAAATAAAAATACCAAATGGCCCTTAGTTATTAAAATTTAAAAATGAAGATAATCTTTTAATAAAAAACAATTAAATTAAATTAATTGAAGATAATTCTTTTAATGGAATATAAATTATAAAATGAGTTTAAAATGAAAAATAAAAAACTTTTTTAAAATTTGGAAATTATCTTTACTTTTAAATTTCCTTTTTTTTTATTTTTTTATTTTTTATTTTTTTTTAATAATTTACTATTTTTAAAGGTTAGCTATTAAAAATGAAAATAATTTAATAACTCATAAATTACTTTATTTTTTGTTTTACTATTTTACTATTTTATATTTTGAAACCATCAAACAAAAATTTGTATTTAAAAATTAAGATATTTAGTTTAAAATAGTAATATATATATATATATAAGTGAAGATAATTTAGAATTTTAAAAATAGTTTTTTATTTTTCCATTTTAAAATTATTTTTTGTTTATATTTCGTTGAATGAATTATCTTCAATTAATTTAATTTAATTGTTTTTTTATAAAATATTATCTTAAATTTTAAATTTTAATAACTAAGGGCCCCTTTTTTTTTAAAAAAAAGTTTAATTTTAAGAGCAGATGACGTATGAATAGATAAATGCATATTTGATCCAGTAATATCCCTCTAGTGTTCATTTCCTGAAAGAGTAATACTATAGTATTATACAACCTAAAATTCAGCTCAAATAATATCTACTCCAACAAATAAGGAGAAAACTCTTTACACATACTTCTAAAATTGCTTATGATGTGATTCGAACCTTGACCACCAATGTGGAATGGAGGTGCACAACCGCCTATGTTAAGAGGTGATATGCACTTACCACATCATTTTAGTTGGTTTTTGAGCTAAATTTTTAGATTATCTAATATTAGTGTTCGTGAAAACCAAATTAATTGTAATAGTTCCAAAAACAAAACAAAACAAAACCCTCAAATTATTAATAATTCAAAGCCAGCTGTCTTCGATTTTTTCTTTTCTCGTCAACATTTGTCCATGAGTTGACAGAAATTCCCCAACATAATGAGAGGAATAACTAAGTTACCCATCTAGGAAAAACTCGAGTTACTTCTCGTCTCTCTCCCGTCTCTCAATTGTTTGTGTTTCTCTCACTATGACTTCTTCCATACGTCCATTAGGATTTTATACTTTATATTCTCTACGGCTCTACTGTCTCTATCATTAGTTTGTATATCTCTTTTCTCTGTTCTCTACGATTTTGACTTCTTCGTCGATACGACTCCAACATATTTTGAGGCACAAAATCGATATTCTCTACAATCCTTCAAAAGTTTTATATTTAGGGCACCGAGAACAAAAATCTTCACACATATCACGACAAAAATATTTAGGGGTCAAGAACAAAAATCTTCACACCGTTAACATCAAATGTTCAGCTGTTAAGACCCAAAGATATTCCAAAATGTTCACATGCTTTTTAAAAAGATCTTTCAAATGTGCTTGTAATGGACCAATGGTTGATCCGAACATTTGTAGCGGTTGATTTTGTTTGTTCTTTGCAAAACCCTGTTAGATAGATTTAAAAAGATATATTAAAAAAAAAAAAAAAAAAAACCTGAAGATAATGCAATTTGCTGGAGAAAAACTTGGGTGCATTCGATGTACTGGAATTTGATGGTGGTGTATCGGATACACTCAATGAGTAACACGTGTCACTCTAAATTTTATTTTGGGTTAATATTAAAAACCTACCCTCATCTTTGAACTATTATTTGATGTATAGTTACAAATGCTTTTATTTTAGAAACTTCCCCTAAAAAGTAAAAACTAACACCATTAGCATTCCATTTTATATTGACTGAGTTTGACTATTAAAAAATCTAAAATGTCCATATTTAAGCTTCAATTGTATGGATTGACCATTATATTTTCATACTTTTGCCAAATAAATTAAAATGCGAGAATATTAACTTGTAAAGGAGAAGTTATTTTGTGGACAATTTAGGGCCAGTTTGGGATTGCTTTTGGTAAGTAGATTTTAGCTTTTTAAATAATTTTGACATTAAAAAGTGTTTGGTAAAGTACTTCAAAAGTGATTATTCAATAATTTTAGCTTCCTTACGGTAGATTTGAGAAATAGATAAGGAGTTACTTTTGAAAAGTGATTTTATAATAATTTAAAATGAATTTTTGAACTATCTATATTACCCTTGTTAATTAAATATATAGACATTTGTGCCCTCTTCTTTCCTAAAAGAAAATTCGAAACTTCATTAAATTGAATGTAATTGATATGACAAAATTAGATTATAAAAACACAATAGATTATACAATTCACAAGTAAACATCATCTTGCAAATCAAAACAAGCAAATTAAAATATAATATGAAAACCATTGTACACAATCAGTACGTGTTCTAATCATTATTACTTTTTTCTCGTCATACATTGATTATCATCATAAATCTATATAAAATAATTTAGAAATGAAAAGAACATGCAAGGAAAACCCACAATTGCTTAAAAACCTATCTGAATCTTTTGATGATCAAAGAAAATTAGTAAATTACACAATTATATTAACCAAAGTCAACAATTGGAAGCACTAGATCATTAGATTAGCTGC
This sequence comes from Acer saccharum, assembly GCA_030490815.1. Lineage (NCBI taxonomy): Eukaryota > Viridiplantae > Streptophyta > Magnoliopsida > Sapindales > Sapindaceae > Acer > Acer saccharum. The sequence continues at coordinate 18,490,817 of CM059876.1, read as the reverse complement.
TCGAAAACTTGGGATATTGTTGGAGGTGACAAAAGATCCTAACCCCTTTATTTTATCATTATAAAATTTAAAACGTTTTATTTATTTATTTTTATTTTTTAGTTGAATGCATTTTATTTTTGAAAATACACTTGTACTATAATATATAATTATTCAATTATAGTTATTTATAGTAAAACATTTTGATTAAATATTAATTTGGTTCGAAATTATATAAACTAAAAAGAGTAAATCGTACTCCAATACTTTTACAATAAAATTACCAAATGTATGAATACTGTTTTTAAGTCTTACAACAGCTTTGAAAATATTATTAACCAAACATTCACCGATTAATTTAACAGCTAATAGTGATTATTTTCAAAGCTACAGCAATACCAAATTGACCCTTAATAACTAAAAATAACAAAATTACAAATGAGTTAAAAACATTGGATGCACTCAGATTCCAGTGAAGAAGGAGAGAGAAGATGAAGTTGAGTAAAATAAAATTAGAATGACACGTGTCACCATAATCAGATTCCGGTGTGGTGTGGTGCACTGGATGCACTGAAGTTTTTCGCGATTTGAGTTTGCAGACGCGTTAAGAAAACCTTTGATATTATTTTAATAAAGTAATCTATGACGTGTCGGCCTCTAACGCCGCCTATACACACCCAAAAAAATGTAAGGACACGGGGGACCGTGACTCACGCCATCGTATTCTTTCAACTTAAAACTCGGATTAATTAATTATGGATATGATTGTTTCTTCACGCGGTATTTGAGGCCTAAATTCACCATTGGATCACATCCAACGGTTCATATTTTTTTGCTTATTAATGAAGACTCTATTGAAACCTTGAATCGGCTATACGCGCTTCCAACACAGTATCAATCTATATATATAGATCTGGGTCGAAAACGATATTTTATAATCTCTGTATCTCTAGATATTTTTTATTGTATCAAGTCAATCGTTATCTGGGTATGTCTCTTTTTCTTTCTCTTTAATTCGCTTGACATGTTGTTTCTATGATCATTGGCTGTTTTTTTTTTTGACAAATAGCTGTTGAACTGTGGTTGAAATTGAAAATCTTGATCTGGGTATCGTTTATTTTTATGGGTTTTTTCTAGTTTTAGATTCTTTTGATTCACTCTGTTATGTGTATCAGTGATGGGGTTTGAAACGATTTATGTTTTATGGCCTTTAAAAATGGATGTGATTTTTGCTCTCTAGCTATTGTAAATTCCTAAATTGAGTAAAATCCAGATGCATGCTCATGTAATTGGTTTGATAAAATTTATTTGGTAGACATGATTTCAAGATTGTAAGTTGTATTTGTTCTTTAATTGATTGTAATGGTGTTTATGATCATTGTTGTAGAACCAATTCCAATTATTGCTGATCAAGATTGGAAGTTGTATTTGTTCTCTAATTGAATGTAATGATATGATCATTGTTGTAGAACCAATTCCAATTATTTTCTGATCTAGATTGGAAATTGTATTTGTTCTTTAATTGAATGTAATGGTGTGTTTATGGTCATTTTATTGCAGAATCAATTATTTGCTGATCAGGAAGAAAAAACATGGGAGGTGGCAAGAACGACGAGTCTGATAAGGGGCTGTTTTCACATGGTCAACATGGTTATGGATATCCTCCTGGACAGTATCCACCAGCACAGGGAGGGTATCCGCCGCAAGGCTACCCACCAGCACAGGGAGGGTATCCGCCGCAAGGCTACCCACCAGCTCAGGGAGGGTATCCTCCTCCTGCCGGTTATCCGCCACAAAGCTACCCGGCACCAGGGGGGTACCCACAACCTGGTGGATACCCACAAGCAGGTCACTATCCCGGCTCATCAGCTCCACATCCTGGAGGTACAAATCTATCTTTGAGCATTATCAATTGAGCTTGATATGAGTAATAGTATTGATCTGGATCCTTTAATGGAATTTACTGAAAAAGGAAAAAATAATGTGGCAGTAACATTGTCTTAGGTATGACGTTATCAATCTGTTTTGAGTTCTCAATTTCAAAATCTACTTGGTTGGTGGTCATATTTGGTTGGTCCTTTCATGACTTATTAGTGTCGGTAACCATCAGACCAAAAGCTTAAGCCGATAGGAAATGACCCCAACAATTGTATTTAAGCACTCCACAATTAGGTTCTGTGATTAATGAATTGGTTTTGTTTGGGTGCCATTCTGCACCCCCTGCATATTGTATTGGGGAGCTTGTGTGTATCTATTAGGTGCTCTTGCTGAAATTGTTTTGTTTCTTCAGGACATGGTGGCGTAGGGGCAATGTTAGCCGGAGGTGCTGCTGCTGCTGCTGCTGCCCTTGGTGCTCACCACGTTGCACATGGAAGTCACGGTGGTGGCCACATGCCTGGGATGTCCCATGGTGGCTATATGCCCGGGATGTCCCATGGTGGCTACATGCCTGGGATGCCCCATGGCGGTGTCATGCATGGGAATCATGGGAAGTTCAAGCATGGAAAGCACGGGAAATTCAAGCATGGAAAGCACGGGAAGCATGGAATGTTCGGAGGAGGCAAGTTCAAGAAGTGGAAGTAATGAGCCTGTTTATCAACTGAATCAATCCTGTTTCTTAAATAATCCTTTCATTTTTATTATGACTGGTCTGCTAGCTACACTTTGATGGCTGTTTTTATTTGACATTGTTGGATACTTGGAGTTGACATAACTACTATATAAATACATATATTTTGCCTATTTTGGCTTCTATCATTTGTTGTAAATACATACATCTTTTGAAGTCTTGTATGTTTATCATTATGTTATAGAATAGTGATCTTTTTGGCCAGACTGGTTCTCCCATTGATGATCAAATATATCAAATCCATTTTATTTGTCAAATTGTTCAAAAGCTTCTAGAGATTCATATTGTTTTTATATATTCTAAAGTGGGTCGCTGTACTTTTCTCAAATTTAGGTTGAGGTAATGGTCAAAATTAGTGGATTGACTGAACCAATTTTGGTATTCAAGAATTTTATAATGTATACAATAATACAATACAATATTGAATCCTTGCCGAATAATGATGAAATGTGATATGAACCTGTTTTTTTAAAAAAAGAATTTGGATAAAATATGAATAATTAAGAGTGGTTGATCCAAGAAATCGACTAATATTCGGTGAATTCTATAATGGAATAACTTTCAAGAATAAATTCAATTATGTAAAAAAAATAAAAATAAAAAATAAAATAAAATTCACATATTTTCTAACTCAACTTATTCATTTAATGTTAGAGCATCTCCAATGCAATGCTAAATCATTGTGCCAAATTTGGCATAGTGTATAGCATATGCCAAATTTTATGTCAAATTTGGCACAGGAATAAATGCAGATATATTTGTTGACTTTTTAATTTTAAATAATAAAAATTTAACAAATTTGGTAGGGAAAATTGAGATTGAAACAATTCTAACAAAATATTCGATGCATTCATTGAATGCATTGGTTGTATTTGTTGACTTTTATAATTTTAAATAATTAAAAAATAAAAAATAGCATATCAAATAGAATTTTACATTGGAGTACAATGCTAAAATGATGTGTTAAATATAACATTTCACTATATTTTATGTCAAATTTGGCATTGGCATTGACATATGCATTGGAGATGGTCTTTAGTATGTTACTAAACATTTTTTTTTTGTTTGGATTCATGTTACTAAACATGAGTAGTTATTAGTAATTGGACTCTATATATTTCTAATAAAAGTCATCAAAATGATAGCTTTGAAAAAAAGGAGAATTACACTTTGCTCCTTATGTTTTAAGGAAACATTACTTTTTTACTCGACTTATGTGTATTAGGGTATTTGGTCGTGTGACCTCCATCTTCACGCAGATGGAAATCTGATGGATCTCCATCAATTTTTTTTAATTTGATCTCCACAGTCTATCGCTAAGATGGACGGTGGAGATTTGTGTAAAAAATTTTCTTTTATTTTTTACTTTTATTTTTTTCCCAATATTTTTTAAAATATGAAACTATTTTTTTTTCTTTTTCGACTTTTTTTAATTTTTATTCGTACGTGTCGCAATTGTATACTAATTGTGTATAAAGACATAAATACCTCGGTTTCCGTTAATTTTGATTAACCATTGACTGACGGATGGACCATTTTGATGTATTTCCAAAAATAAGTGGACCAAAGACCTTATTACACATGAGTCGAGTAAAAAAGTAACTTTTCCTTAAAACATAAGGACCTAACTGTAATTCACCCTCGAGAAAAAAAAAAAATAGAAACTTAGGGGTCGTTTGTTTTTTTGTCTGAAGACTGAATAGTCCTGAATTTTACTGAAGACTGAATAGTGACTGAAACCTGAATCTGAATGACATGTTTGTTTTTTAAAAATAAAATTGTCTGAAAAGAAGTAATTTTACATCTATACCCATGTTAAACAATTATACATATAATATATAATAAAATCAATCAAAAAATAATAATTATATATGCACACATATGATCATGATCTTCTTCTTCTATTACAAACAAACTTTATTTTTACTAAAAAAAGAAAAAGTTTTTTTTTTTTTCAAAAAATAAAAGGGGCTGTAGGAAAACTCACGCAAAACACTCTAAATAAAATAATATATAAATATATCACCCTAATATCATAATAAAGTATTGATATTAAACACCAATATGAGAAATGATTAGGGTTCTTTTGTATTTTTAAAGCTATTTAAAATAAGCAATATATTAAAATAAAGATTTCTATACAATATATAATTATGATGAAATTGGATATATGTTATATATGAAGGATCGTATCGGAAGAAAAGATTTTGGATTGCATTTAATGCAATTCAGTGATTTACAATTAAGTTAAAAGTCATGATTTTTTACTTTTTATTTTAAGTTGTTTTTTGGTATTTTTAAGTTGTTTGACCACTTAAAAAAACAAACAAAACAACTTAATAATTATGATTCAGACCCATTAAGTTTTAAGTGAAAAAAACAAACGACCCCTTAATATATGTATATCAGTATATATATATATATATATATATATATATATGTATATATTTTTATATATATATATAATACTTCTCTAATCAAAACCGTCATGACTTTATAATTTCAGGACGTCCAGCCACTGCCATACATTCAAAGTGGGCACACAGCCCTACATTAACAAATACCCACACCCAATATGAATATGTAGCTATGGTTGGACGTCCTTACTAGAGAGCCACCATATATATATATATATATATATATATACATATATATAAATAGTTGTAGTGTTTGAAAAATTTTCAAATTTTATTCATACGTAGATTTCAATGAACTTATCATCTATAAAAAAAATCAGATAAAAAATCATTTAAATCAATGTGATTTCACGGTGGTTTTTACCGAAATTAAAATAAGGGATCTCTTATGAGAGAATCTCTCTCTCTGTCTCTCTCTCTCCATATATACATATATATAAACTTTCAAGCGAGAGATGCCTTATTTTAATTTCAATAAGGACCTTGATAAAATCACATCGATTTTTATAAATTTTGATTTGAATTTTTTCGTTGATGAGAAGTTCATTGAAATTTACATATGAATTATTTAAATCCAATGACTCACATGTAAGGAACTGATATATCTTTTGTCAGTTCGAACTGACAATAGAAAAACTGTATATATATATATGGTTAAGCTAAACCAACTTAAATTTGTGACTTAATTTTTTGACTTCACATCTTAACCACTCAAGTACTCTTAATCAAATTGTTGAGATTTGAATACATTTACAACTCTTGGATTTAGAGCACATAAATGGTTGAGATGTTGAAGTCAATATTTTAAATCATAAATTTAAGTTGGTTTAGCCCAACTCATATATATATATATATATATATATATATATATATATATATATATATATATATATTCTGTTTTGTACCCCTTATTGTATTGCAATTAGCACATTTTAATGAAAACCAAAGATTATTATTAAAAAGTTTATGCTCTTACTTTTTTATTTAAAAAAATATATATCATTTTCTTTCCTTATTTTACAAAAATTAATTAAATAATAAGGAAAAAAAAAAGCCATAACAGTAATAAATAAATAAATAAATGAAATGGTTAGAATCATCCATGAATTGTTGAAATTCATCTCTACTTAATTTGTAGCTCTCAAATGCAGAACTTAGTCATGGTTTAATTATCTACATCACTGTTCACCACCTTAATGTTGTCTCATACTCACTGACAAAACATGCTTATTACTTTACAAATTACACATTTCAACCATTGCTTTTTTTGTTTTGTTTTGAATTATAATTTCAACACGCTCTTAAACACCCATTATTATAATCGTTATAGTTTTTATATATTTTCATAACCAAAATTAAAAAAAAAAATCACACATACATATATATTAGGGGGAATTGCCTTTTAGTCCCCGTAATTTACCTTAATCTGCGTTTAGTCCACGGTTTTTTAGAATTGTAATTTTTAGTCCTTCTGTGACAGAATCAGTTAAAATGACGGAATCTGACATGTCAGGCATGTAAAATGACTCTGCTAAGCTTGTAAAATGACTCTGATGCCCCTGATAAATGCTGCTCCCTCTGGAAAGACTATAATACCCGTATGGACAAAATTTATATAAATTAATAAATTAAATTAAATTAAATAATAAAAACAACTAAATAAAAATCAAATTAACAACAAAAAATTTATTTTCTTTAAAAAAAACCAAAAACAAAATATTAAATAATTATAAAAAATAGGATTTTTTTTTTTTTTTTTGCATCAGCATAAAATTAATCAAAATATTAAAATATTAAATAAATAGATTAAATAATTAATATTAACCATCAATATAAATTTAAAAAAAATAAAATAAAACTTTTTTTTTTAACAAATCTATGCATCTTCTTCTTCAATTTCTTCCCAACCTTTTTTTTTTTTTTTTCTTTCCTCATCATCATCATCATCAAAAACAAAAACCCAAATCACCATTATTGCCTAAATATAACCTAAATAAAAAATAAATTTAAAATATCTTCGTCTTCAACCCAGTTCGTCTTCAGCCTCATCACCAACCCAGTTCAGAAACAAACAAACTTTGAATACATATCTGACACAGAAACCAACAGAGGCCTAGAGGTAGAGCGAAGACGTGCAGCAATGACGGCGACACAGAGCCGGCGGAGTGACGTGAAGCAAACTTGATGTGCAGCGACGACTGTTTTGTTCGCTGATGTCAGCCTCAGTTATACATACTTACTCAGACCACTAAATTGCAAAGTGAATTTTCAACAATGCAATGCAAAATTACAATCTATATTCAATTAGAATAACAGAACAACCACTTATAACACAACCTTAAACAACAAATATACACACGAAAATCTATATAAATTTAGTAGCACAATCGTTAAAAATACAAGTGCAAAAATTCCTCTTTAACAGAAAACCTTAGTTTCAATTTCTCTTTAACAACTCAAAAAACTTAAATCTCCTACCCAAAAAAAAAAAATTCTCAAGGAGATCTCCACCCACTAAACCCCTCACCGCCGCCACCCCCTCCCTCCACAAAACTTAGATCGAGCGACCCAAACCCAGATCGGCCACCGTTGGTTCGATTAGTCGATGTTTGTTCGTTCGATTGGTGTTGATCAATCGCCGGTCTTCGCTTCAGTCGCTATTTGGGTGGATTAAGGTTTGTGTTTGAGTTGATGTTGAGATTTGATGGAGATGAATGAAGAAGAAGATATGGATGTGGGAGATGATGATGGGGTTTGATGGGGTTTATGTTTTGTTATTAGTTGGTTTTTTTTAATATATATAATTTGTTTTAATTGTTTTTAATTTAAATACATTTAATATTTAGTTTTTTAATAATATTTATTTAATTTAATAATAATATTTATTTATTTTTTTAAAATTAATTTCTAAATTACTATTATACCCTTTGGTTATATAAGATTCTAGAACATCTGATGTTATTTTACCTTTTTACCCTCGTTGACTTGATGAAACTCTAACAGAATTGGACGGTAGAGACTAAAATATGTATTATCAGAGAAAGGATGGACTAAAATTTACAATACCAAAAAGCCATGGACTAAACGCGGATTAAGGCGAACTATAGGGACTTAAAATACGATTTTCCCTATATATTATTCTCTAGATTTAACAATCAGGGTCGAGCAAACTGACAATAAGGAAATGATTAAATTCAGCCAGTCTTTTAATACGATTGCTAGGAGGGCAGGTGGTAATGTGATATATATATATATATATATATATAGGGACAATCTATAGAACACCGGTGTTTCTATACACCTTTAAAAAAAAAATCCAGCTCATCAAATCTTGACCCTTGATTTGTCCAACTTTCACATCTAATGGTTATGTTTTAAAATTGTTGTGATTTCCTATGCATCCTAATATTACCTTCTTAGCTGGTCACAAAACCTAATGACCGTTTGTTCTTCACAAAACCCAATAGTTACCGTTTTTAATTTTCCTCCTTCCCAACGCAATTTTCTTCTCCTTTCCAAATCCAACTCTTTTTATTTAAACGTACAAAAACACTTCTTCTCCTTTGCAAATCCAACTCTTCTTCTTCCCAACGCTATCTTCTTCTTTAACTTTTCTGGTTTACCAGCTCAAAAACTGTTGTGAACTTTTATTTGTTACCAGCTCAAACACTTCAATCGAACATTCGTCTTTCTGATTGGTGTTTCGTTATGGTGTTCAGACTCAAATGCGTTCGTATTAAAATCTCGTCTACAACCTATTCTTTTATGCTTCATCAAGTTTGATCTCACAGGTAAACATCCACTTCAATCGATCATTCGTCTTGCTCATTGGTGTTTCGGTTTGGTGGTTTGACTCGTCTAATTGCGTTCGTATTGAAATCTCGTCTCAAACCTATTCTTTTTTGCTTCATCAAGTTTGATCTCACAAGTATGTCTCATCCATGGCTTTTTTTCGGTTAGCTTCGAATTCAATATGAATTAGCTTATTGTTTGAATTGTTCTTTTCGTCAGTAAGCTTTGAATTCAATATGAAATTACTTATTGTTTGAATCTTTCTTTTTATCTCATCTCTACAATATCCATACGGTTGTTTTGATTAGTTTCGAAATCAATATGAAGTTAATTAGTGTTCGAATTCGTAGAATCAATAATGTTTTCCTGTATGTAATTGTTTTTGTATGTTATCTTTATAGTGATATTTCTATAATTTCTATAATTTCTATGCTGAAAGATGCATGTTCAAAATGTCGGTGTTTCCTCGCATCAATATTATTTTCTGTTTGCTATTACTTTCATTAACCTTCGATCAACACATTTTTTTGCAATTAAAATTTTACTTATACTTCGATCATCCTGTTTTGACTTTGTATAGTAATGGATGGGAGTGGATCACAAAGTAAGCCTGACAACAAGGAAGGATTGTTTTTCACACCAAATAATATGTGTTCTACTGGGGTGAATTCTGTGCAATTTTCATCATGGGAAGGCAGTGGCAATTGAAAATAAATATAAACGTGTCCTAAAGTAATCTAGAGGGGGGGGGGGGGTGAATAGATTTTAAACATTTTTACCCAATTTTTCGATATTAGTCCAAATTACGAAAAAGCCCCAAACAAGTCAATATACAAAAAATAAGCATACAAGTGCGGAAATTAAAGGACACACAATTTTTACGTGGAACCACACGGGGAAAAACCACGGGCTGTTATGTGTGCCACACGAGAACCTCGAATCCACTATTTGCAAATTCGATTACAAATTAGGTTGACCACATCACACCTAAATTTACTAATCCGTCTTTGCTACCCTTGGGCCTTTAATAGTGACTCTAGTTCCTTGCTTGCAAACTACCTAAGAGGTAAATACAAGACTTGTCTCTAAAGTGAAGAGATAGCACAACCTAAGGTGAATATGTGAAATACTCAAGAAGCTAAAAATGCAAGGTTAGACATTTAAGCTTATCTAGGCATGGATGAACATGTTAGACATTCCTAGATATCATATTTCTAGATGACATGCATAAATCAACACCAAGTAAGCAACCAAAGACCTATATGCATAATCTATCACAAAACAACTCACAAACCACAATAAAACAATCTTGAAGCTAAGTCAAGTCATAAAGATGCAATCTTGAATCAATTCAAGTCATAAAAAAGCTATCTTGTAAAGCAAGAACATGTAGATATGAGAATGATGTTCTAGATACAAGTCATGTGAGCAAAACTAAAAACCCTAAATGAAATCATCCTAGAATCATGCTAGATGATGAATGAAAGATGCAAGATGAAGGATTTTTGTGATTTGAAACCTTAAAGGTGAAGTCTTGATGCCTTGTAGTGAAAGATGTTCAAGAGGCTCTCAAATGAGTAATTTTTGGTGTTGTAAACGAGCCAAGGCAAACAAGACATATATATATTAGATCCAAGTGAAGTGAGGTCGTTTTGGCAAAAACCTTTCAGCTTCTCGCTGACTCACTGCCGCGGTCTCGACTACCGCGGTTGTGGCACCGCGGCAATAGTCAAAATATTACTGTGGCTCGACTGCCGTGGTTCCACCACCGCGGCAACATAACAGCGACAAGCAAAAAATATTGCTGTCGCTCAACTGCCGCGGTTGGGCCACCGCGGCAGGTGCACAGCGGCAGAGACAGGAAAATCTCTGTCGCTTGCATGCCGCGGTTGGGCCACCGCGGCACCATAACTGCGGCAGAGAAGGACTTGGCCTTCTCAGCAGCTCCTCACAAAGAACCAACAAGCAAATGTGCAAGTGTGTGAGGTGACAACATGCATTCTTATGCTAAACAAGTTATGGCGAATAATAGGCTAGATGCAATCAATAAGCATGCAAGAGGAAGGATTAAATAATCAAAGATGCACAAAAAAAAAATACAAACACAATCATACAAGTAAGAATTATGCAAGTGTTGTGTGTGTGTGCAACTACATCTCTTCAAATTAGAGTTAAGTCAAGAAATCTACCTTCCTTGAAGCTCTTGATTCCACAATGAGGTTTTCTTCCATTCTAAGCTACCCTTACATATAGAACCCCATTGTGATTTTGCCAACGAAATACGCCAATCAAAAGTGAGGCACTTACAGCAATCAAGATGTTGATATCAATCAGATCAAAAATATGAAATTTGATTCTGTGGATGATGCAAGGTCGTTTTATCTTGGTTATGCTAGGGGTAATGGGTTTGGTATAAGAGCGACAAACTTGGACCATGACCATGAAGGCAGAGTATTAAGGAGAAAGTGGGTTTGTGATAAGCAGGGATCAAGAAGGGAGGAGTATTTGACCAATAAAAATAGGAAACGCAAGCCAAGGCTACAGACAAGACAAAATTGCAAAGCTTGTTTCTCAATTGGCCTAGATAGTGATACGTTAAAGTACAGCGTAAGGGTATTCATGGATGATCATTCACACAAACTAGCAACTTTTCGTGAGGTTTCATCCCATCGATCTCACAGAAACTTAGATGAAGGTGACTATGCCCAAATTGACGCCATGAGCAAAAACTACATAAGAGGTTGTCAAACATTTGAGTACATGGTTGACCAGAATGGAGGATACTCCAAAATTGGATTCACTCAGAAGGACATGTATAACAAGATTGCTAAGTTGAGACGATCAAAAGCTTTTGAAAGCAATTCACAAGCGGTAATTTCGTATCCCGAGTCAAAGGCATTTATTGAAGCAAACTTTTACTGCAGGTTCAACACAGATGATGATGATAGGCTTGCTAATATATTTTGGAGGGACGCCCATTCTCTATTCGAGTACAAGTGCTTCGAAGATGTTCTTGTTTTTGATACCACTTACAAGACAAATGCCTATGACAAGCCTTTGGTTTTATTTGTCGGTGTCAACAACCATAGTGCAACTTGTGTGTTTGGTGCTGCACTTTTGTTAGACGAGACTTTTACTTCATACAAATGGGCCCTTACTAAACTCATGGATTCAATGGGCAGCAAGCATCCCCTTTCTATAATGACGGACGGAGACGAAGCAATGCGACAGGCAATCGATGAGGTATTTCCAAACTGTCAGCACAGGGTATGCGGATGGCACGTAGCAAGAAACGCATGTGCTCACATTAACGGCCCTAAGAAGTCATCGGCCTTTAAATCCTTCATCTTTGACCACATAGACGAGGACAAATTCGATGAATGTTGGAATGAAATGATAAAACAACACAGTCTGGAAGACAACGTTTGGGTTAATATGATGTACAAAAAGAGGCATAGATGGGCAGAAACATATTCCAAGGGCCATTTTTTTTCTGGAATGCGCAGCATTCAAAGATCAGAGTCAATGAATAATTACATGAAAGAATATGTTTGCAGCCGTGAGAAATTGTTCGACTTATTCCCTCAAATCGACAGGGCACTCATGAGGTTAAGAAACAATTTCTTTACTGATGAATATGCTTCAAACACTAAGAGTCCAGTTATCTTAAGCCACATGAAGTCGTTGGAGAAGCATGCATCTTCCATCTACACTTATCGTATCTACTGTGACATTACTAAAGAGATCAACGATTCAATAAAGTATTCACACTTTGCACCATGGAATGAGGAGAATGAAGTCGAATACATTCTCACCGAATATGATTCTCCATATAAAAAGACTGTGAGTGTTTTTTACTATAGGGACAGAATTGATTTTCAGCAAGTCGTTGAGGATGGTGATTGGGATTCGTCAAAGCACAATCTGCCAGTACTTTCGTGTGAATGCAAGTTGTTACAAAATAAAGGAATTCCCTGCTGTCATATGTTTTATGTTATGAAAGTGGAGAACATTACAAAGATTCCAGAGTCCTTGATATTTAAGAGGTGGACGAAGTTAGCTGCAGATGACGTTCGTATCCATCTCCAGCCCGACGATGACTGTTCGAAGAGTGTTGATATTGCCCGGTTCGCTTCATTGAGTGCAGAGTGCAACTATATCTGTCACCGTGGGAGCCAAACCGAAGAAGGTTTCAATTTGATTAAAAGGGAACTCAATATTCTGAGAAATACTCTACAAGGGTTGGATGATGAGTTCCGAAATAATTGCAACAAAAATGGTGATGATTTTAGTACAAAGAGCCAAATTTTAAAAGATCCAAATGTTGTGAAGACCAAAGGCAGACCCACTGGTCCGACTGCACCTACTACACCAGCAGGCAAGCCGCAGAAGCGTAAAAGACCAAATCAGTGCCGTATATGCCACATTTCTGGGCATGACTGGCATAATTGTCCAAAAAGAGAATCAGAGAGTTAGTCACTTTCATTAGTGTTTTTGGTTGATGATGCATTTGGATTTTTTCATTTGTCTTGTTTTTTATATGTATTTGGTTGTCATTGGGTTGTTATTTAATTCTCATGAATGTTAGTTACTTTCGTTATTGTTTGTTGTGTTGATAATTCTCTTTGAGTTGTTTGTTGTATGATTTTAATTGACATGTACTTTCTTTGATTTATGGATTTTGAGCTGGACCAAAAGGACACATAATTTTCTATATGCAAATTATATGTCCATGTGGTCTAGATGACTTCCATTGAAATTTAACTGGGCCACTGGGCCACAGCGAGCCATGTGGTTTGCATATTTTGTACTAGGCCACAATGAGCCAATATGTTTAAAGAGGTTGTTCGTAAATGTAAAAGTTTTAGATTATGTTTAGAGAATGATGATCGAATTAAATAATTATGTGTCTAAAGCCGAACAATTGCTTCAAAGACGGCCTAGAAGTTTTTAATGATTATAAAAGTTGTCATATACATAGTTAACCAAAATTATCCTCCAATTGTTTTGTGGTGCTCTCTGCTCGTTTTCCTCTGTTTTTCTTTGTTTTATCATGTTTTTTTTTTCTCCTTTCCCAGCTGTGTTTGGTTTTTGCCGGCTTGTGGCGCCCCGTTTGGGCTTTTTCAAAAAAAAAAAAAAAATTATCCTCCAACTCAAAAACTGGACTTACCTTACCTCTGATTGCAATTAATAAGGTACAACATAAATAACCTAATATGAAGAACATAGTACTATAAATCTATAGAAACAATGCGATCACGTTAAATAAAATGAAATTATAGGAACCATAGTAATTTTACGTTACAAGGTATATAACATTTGATATTTTTCGATTACTCCACACTACACATTGTATGGGAATTTACAAAGCAGCCAAAGAATGGCAATCGAAGATAGAAATATAAAAGCCCTAGTTTTCTGAATGGTTGCCCTCTTCTTAGCCAAATCAAACTCCAACACCCGAACACAATTTGTTAAGCCCATATTTTCGCTTTCGTAGAACCGATGAAGTCGTTCCAACCTATGAAATTCCCTTTGTAACCTCTGCAATTCTTCATTCAATGAGATATCAGCTGGGATAATTGTAACCGGTACTTCAGGACCCAACCATTTGAAGTAATTGCATCCACCCAATTCTTTCTGTAGTTTAAAACCAGAAATGTAAGCTCTATTAGTTCATAAATCAATCTATATAAGTATAAATTAAAACAGTTACTTATAGTTCACTAACCTTTCCTTTGGAACACCCTTCGAATAGTCTTTTATAGTTCCAAGGTGTTATGGCTAGATATTCTCTCAATGGTAGCCCACATTTGCATTTTCCCTCCCCATACCCACGTACGTTTGAAGAAGAGGAAGATGACATTAACAAAACCTTTTATTGTGCAAGTGAGAGAATATGAATAAAACCTTCCCCAACAAAACAAACAAATTGCAACTACTACTATTTTTCAATAAAAAAAAGCTATCATAATATCCAGATTTATCTAATTTTCAAAAATAACAATCTAAAAGTCAGATCAAGTACATGCAAACACTAATTACACAAGTATAATATCGCGGAATAAGATTATATATAAAATTTAAACAAGTTCAAACTTAGCTGCAGCTATAAATTAAGACAATTTTTTTAAATACAACAGTCAGTTTAACTTTAAACAAACTAAAAATCATAAAAACATGGCTACACATCTAAGTATGAATGCGATAAACCAGCACACCATTATCAGACATAGTCGAGTATAAATTTTCATCTTTGCTTCTTCTAATTACATATGAAAACCAATAATCATCACAACAAATTGTAATATATTAATTCGAAATTATTAAATTACAAAAATATTAATCCAAAGTTATGAAAAAACAGAAAAAAAATGTAACCAACCTGGCGGGTTGAAGATTGTTTGAAGATTGTTTGAAGATTGATGGATGTACACAGAAGACCGTGAGAGAGAGAAAGAGAGAGAGAGATAGACAGTGAGAGTGAGAGAGAGAGAGAGAGAGTTTTAGGGTTTTTAAATGTTTTATTTATGTTGTTTAGAGTTTTAGGTTTTTTTATTGCACCATAAAACATAAAACATTATCTCAAATGATGCATTTATTACACATGTTTATTCCTCTTTCATTTCTTTAATATCACGAATCCATTTAAGAATAAAAATAAAATAACATAATGTTATATCTTCCCTATCACATGACTATCCAATTGTTGTCCTCATATGCAAATAAAGTGTTGAATGCACATTCATAGTGTAATGTTTATATTAAAGGATATCAATGTTATACCTATATCATATGATTCCCCTCCCACATGCACACAATACTATAAATGACGAGTTAACATATAGTAGTTACAACAGGTCAATTCATTTTCCCATATAGTCATTCATATTAATTGAAATTTATTAGTTATAACGGTAGTACAAATTGTTGTCCCCATATGCAAATAAAGTGTTGAATGCACATTCATAGTGTAATGTTTATATCAAAGGATATCAATGTTATACCTATATCATATGATTCCCCTCCCACATGCACACAATACTACAAATGACGAGTTAACATATAGTAGTTACAACAGGTCTATTCATTTTCCCATATAGTCATTCATATTAATTGAAATTTATTAGTTATAACGGTAGTACAAATCGTTGTCCGACTATCCAATTGTTGTCCCCATATGCAAATAAAGTGTTGAATGCACATTCATAGTGTAATGTTTGTATCAAAGGATATCAATGTTATACCTATATCATATGATTCCTCTCCCACATGCACACAATATTACAAATGACGAGTTAACATATAGTAGTTACAACAGGTCAAATCATTTTCCCATATAGTCATTTATATTAATTGAAATTTATTAGTTATAACGGTAGTACAAATCGTTGTCCGACTATCCAATTGTTGTCCCCATATGCAAATAAAGTGTTGAATGCACATTCATAGTGTAATGTTTATATCAAAGGATATCAATGTTATACATATATCATATGATTCCCCTCCCACATGCACACAATACTACAAATGACGAGTTAACATATAGTAGTTACAACAGGTCAATTCATTTTCCCATATAGTCATTTATGTACGTTATCAATAATGTGTATAATTGTTCAATTCATGCATGGTCCCATGTTAAACTCATAGTATAATATTTTATATTTGCAATCAAAGTTGAATAAGATTGTATATGGTAACACATTACTGAACTATACTCTTAAGTTATATAAAATTATGTCACACCGGTTTGGATTCCAAAGGGTCTGATTGGCACCAAATGCCAACAATTATGACTTATATATTATATATTTACTCTGACTGTTTTGGATTCCAGGTGTTTGGCACCGAATGAAATTATGTCACACCGGTTTGGATTCCAAAGGGTATGATTGGCACCAAATGCCAACAATTATGACTTATATATTATATATTTACTCTGACCATTTTGGATTCCAGGTGTTTGGCACCGAATTGAATGCCAAAAATTGTGACTATTCTTTATGTTTACTCTATGTATATATTCACCAAATAACGTTTTGTCTCCATATCTACTCTTTCTCTCTACTCTTTCTCTCTGTGTATTTTAAATCTGATTTTTCTTTGTTTCTCCACCATGGAAAACCCTTCACCAACTTCGACAAAGAAATTGAAAACTGACTCCAACTCCGACCTTTTTAATCAAGAGAAGATGGTTCGTGACATACAGAAACTGGAACGCGATATAATTACAGTCAACTGTAAGCTTTATCGCCACCCTGCTGTTGATCAAATCTATTTCAAATGTTTTACTGGAAAGGATGTATCTGGTGCTTACAATCTAGGTATGGAGGACGGGTTTAAGCTTTTTAAGGATTATATGAAGAAGGTTCATCCGAAAGGCAATTGGGATGTGGTTGACCAAAGTCATGCAAAGGATATGTTGAAGGACTGATGTAGTTTTTGGTACCTTTTGTTTTTTTTTCACTCTTTTGTTATGTAAAGTGCTTTTAATCACACCTTGGACTTTTTTTTGGTTTCATGATCATGTTTTGTAAATTTCTTTTGTGTATTTCTTTTGTGTGTTTCTTCGTGAGAAGAACAAAGGTGTATTTTTTTTTTTTCTAATAATATAACGTCTTTATTACTTGTGTTTATTAAACTGATCTGAAGTAATTCTGGATTCAATGAATTTGAATTATTATTTCAGGACTAATTGATAAAGTTGAATTAACTTGTACTTTTGTAAGCGTAATTATAATTTAAAACAAGATATCATCAGCTATTAATAAAAAAGATATCATCAACCATTAACATTTACAATTTGTTTTTGTTGAAACCGTAATACGATTTAATATTGTTTAATATAATTTTCCAATGATTATAATATTGTTTAAATAATTACTTGGAATGCAGATGAAGTAATCATGATCCCGATTTCTCATTAATCGTTTTAGATGAACCACCGCAATAAATTTTATAAATATTTATGTATTTACTACATCTTTTGGAGTGTAACTTTAAATTACCAAAAAGTTAATGTAATAGTCATCTCGTTTTCCCATTAATCTTTTCGTGTGAACCAACTTATTTAATTTTTTTTTTTTAATTCAATTGATTTTTTTGATGTGGAAACGAATACGAAATGTTTCAATAATTATATTTTTACTTAACTCAGCAAATCCCTACAAAAACATTTCATTCAACTATAATCCATCAAATCCATTGGATAGAGTGAAGGCGTATTTATTTATTACTACATCTTTTGTAGTGCAAGTTGATATTACCAACAACTATTAATCATCATCTCGTTTTCCAATTCATCTTCTCGGTTGAACCAACTTATTTAATATTTTTTAATTCAGTTGGTTTTTGTTATTTGGAATCGAATTTAAATTGTTTTAATTATTATATAGAAACTGCTGTCAGCAAATCTTAGAAGAATATTTAATTCAGATTACATCTATCAAATCCATTGGATATTGTGATGGCGGTTTGAATTTATTTGCTTCATTTTTCAAAATCATTAAATGAGTCCATCAAATCAACAGATTGACCATATCCAACAGTTGATGGTGTTAATAAATTATTATTGTCAATTTAAGATTTATTAAGGTTAATTGTGTAATTTTACCATAAGTTTATAAATAAATAAATAAAATGGAACCCTAATCCCATTTGTTGCGTTCACAGATAGAGAGAGAGAATGAGAGAGGTATGTTTGGTTTAAGTGATGAACGACATACAAATGGATTAGGGTTCCATTTTATTTATTTATAAACTGATGGTAAAATTACACAATTAACCTTAACATTGACAAATCATAACTACATTTACACAATTTTCGTAGGATGACAAATTTGTACAGGTCCAATATCAACTGAATCATTTCCCTACGAAATTTGTTCAATAAATAGTCTGAAAACATAATGTACGAAATTTGTTCAATGGCGTTTCTTAAGTCTATGAACTACTGATATTGAATAGTCTGAAAACATCATATTAATTGAGAAATAATGTACATGCATTTTTCAATGATTACTTAAATGCATAACAAAAGGATAAATAGTCAATTGCATGATCAATATTTAGACTCCATTAAAATATTTAGGTAATGATATCCCTATACGTTACAATTAGTTGCCCAATGCATGATCAGTATTTAAAATGCCATTAAAATCTTTATGTTTTTATACCCCATTAGGCTTTACTTAACTGCCCAATGCATGATCAGTATTTAAACTCAATTAAATCTTTATGTTTTGATAACTCAATATGCTGTAATTAATTGCCCAATGCATGATCGGTATATGTTTTGATAACTCAATATGCTGTAATTAATTGCCCAATGCATAATCAGTATTTAAAATCAATTAAAATCTTTATGTTTTGATAACCCAATAGGATGTAATTAATTGCCCAATGCATGATCAGTATTTAAAATCAATAGGTTGTAATTAATTGCCCAATGCATGATCAGTGTTTAAAATCAATTAAAATCTTTATGCTGTAATTAATTACCCAATGCATGATCAATATTTGTATTAAATAGGAAGACAAAAAGATAGTATTGCTTTCTCCAAAACTCAATATAGGTTTTTATTGCTTCGTATTGTATGGCCAGTTAATGTCTCCTTACTTGCCAAGCCAATTGCACACTTGCCACGCGGATTTTTAATGTTACTTTACAAGTTTACATTGATGTTCATCTAAAATTAATTTCCAACATTTAATATCATTGCATTTTCTCCATTTAACATCATTAGAAATCATGATTCCGTATTCCCATTAATAATATTTATTATTTACTCTACACAGTATAATATTTAAATGAGTAATGTATTTATATTTATATTTCACAATTAATAATTTTGTTTAAATAATTAATTTATTTAAGTGGTCAGCATATCCTGAAGAAAAATTTTGTAATCGCAAACACCAAATCCATTGGATATTGTGTAGACAGTTTGAATTTTTTTTTTCAATGAATTTATCACATCAATTGAATTACGATCTAAAAATTTGTTCAAACACCATTACTTTTCAAGTATACTTTATACGATATTATCTTCCTTAAGGTCATCTGCAATTACCTCCAACCCTCATGAAATCACCAGAAATACAATGACAATGATCAAACATACAATATTACAGAACCAGTCAACCACACCATAAATGGTGAGAACAAAAACGCCTAAACATCTTCAGATATGTCAACGCAAATTCAACAACACCTTTCTGGTATGATTACAGACAAAAACCATTAAAAAAAAAACAGATACAAAAACATATAAAAATAACAAAAGAGTCATCACTTGTTCAACATTTCCTTTGCATTATTTCCACAAACCTCATCCCAATTACCATCAGGTTTAATCTTCTTCAAATAATCATTAAGCAACTTGAAACCGTCCTCCAGACCAAGCTGGTAGGAACCAGCAACATCTGAACTCAAAAAGGATTTGGACTTGATTTTCACAATAGATGGACATCAATAAATGGTGGTGGACAATTCATCTTGACGGTCCTTAAGACATTGTATACCTCGTAGCAAATGTTCCCTCTCTAAACCCAGATTGTTGGAATCACCAACATCTGACCTCTGATATTTGCTACTGGCCAATGCTTCTAGACGATCATGAAGATGTTGGATAGTGAGTTCCAACTCTTCCCTAGTATAGATAATGACCTCTGCCATTTCTCGCTAGTTGCGTTCACAGATAGAGAGAGAGAATGAGAGAGGTATGTTTGGTTGAAGTGATGAACGACGTACAAATGGGATTAGGGTTCCATTTTATTTATTTATAAACTGATGGTAAAATTACACAATTAAACTTAACATTGACAAATCATAACTACATTTAGAAGATATAAAGAACTGTTTAAAAAATTAACTTACATTAGTTATAAAATTAACATACATAATGTGTTATATTCACATAATCATGTATATAGATTAAAATGTAATAGGTATAACGGTATTACAAATATATTGTTGTATAAGTATAAAATTAGTACCACATTTTAAAAATTAACATACATTAGTTATAAAATTAACATACATAATGTGTACACTAGCTCAATTCATGTTCATATAATCATGTATATAGATTGAAATGTATTAGGTATAACGGTATTACAAATATATTGTTGTATAAGTACAAAATTAGTACCACATTTTAAAAATTAATATACATTAGTTATAAAATTAACATACATAATGTGTACACTAGCTCAATTCATGTTCACATAATCATGTATATAGATTGAAATGTATTACGTATAACGGTATTACAAATATATTGTTGTATAAGTACAAAATTAGTACCACATTTTAAAAATTAACATACATTAGTTATAAAATTAACATACATAATGTGTACACTAGCTCAATTCATGTTCACATAATCATGTATATAGATTGAAATGTATTAGGTATAATGGTATTACAAATATATTGTTGTATAAGTACAAAATTAGTACCACATTTTAAAAATTAACATACATTAGTTATAAAATTAACATACATAATGTGTACACTAACTCAATTCATGTTCACATAATCATGTATATAGATTGAAATGTATTAGGTATAACGGTATTACAAATATATTGTTGTATAACTACAAAATTAGTACCACATTTTAAAAATTAACATACATTAGTTATAAAATTAACATACATAATGTGTACACTAGCTCAATTCATGTTCACATAATCATGTATATAGATTGAAATGTATTAGATATAACGGTATTACAAATATATTGTTGTATAAGTATAAAATTAGTACCACATTTTAAAAATTAACATACATTAGTTATAAAATTAACATACATAATGTGTACACTAACTCAATTCATGTTCACATAATCATGTATATATTGAAATGTATTAGGTATAACGGTATTACAAATATATTGTTGTATAAGTACAAAATTAGTACCACATTTTAAAAATTAACATACATTAGTTATAAAATTAACATACATAATGTGTACACTAGCTCAATTCATGTTCACATAATCATGTATATAGATTGAAATGTATTAGATATAACGGTATTAGAAATATATTGTTGTATAAGTACAAAATTAGTACCACATTTTAAAAATTAACATACATTAGTTATAAAATTAACATATATAATGTGTACACTAGCTCAATTCATGTTCACATAATCATGTATATAGATTGAAATGTATTAGGTATAACGGCATTACAAATATATTGTTGTATAAGTATAAAATTAATACCTATTTAATGTCGATATCAATATATTATACCACATAATATT
This sequence comes from Acer saccharum, assembly GCA_030490815.1. Classification (NCBI taxonomy): domain Eukaryota; kingdom Viridiplantae; phylum Streptophyta; class Magnoliopsida; order Sapindales; family Sapindaceae; genus Acer; species Acer saccharum. The sequence continues at coordinate 18,468,721 of CM059876.1, read as the reverse complement.
TTGGAAATAATTCACATGTAGTAGTTGTAATTTTTGTTTTATGCATGTGGTAAGTCATTTAATATGTCATCAATGTGTTTCCCACCACAAAGCAGCAAACGAATTTTTAATTGAAACTAAAAAAGGCTCCCACATGTCATCTGTATTAATAAAGATGGCAGCTGAACAGTCAAGATGAAGAGTGAAATTGCAACATTATATGCTTCATTATCAATCAAGATGATATATTGCAGAAACTGTAGAGATTACCGATTCCAACTCCGGACAGTGAAACATGTGGATGATTCGATTGCAGTTCCGGAACAACAGATAAATTTGGCACAAGGTTTTTTCTTCACAGTGCAATTCTACTACACCACTAAGCTTGTTTATCCGAATCGCACTTTGTCGATCACACCTTTTTGGGTTTGTTTGTAATCTGTTTGACATCAGATATAGTGCGCTTGGTCATTATATGAACTCTTTGAGGAATTCCCTTTAGTTTAAAAAAACCTGGAATGATGTGTTCTATTATTTCATAATTGAATACATTCATTATTTAGACCTCGAAGGACATTTGCTTGAATTTTCGGTAATTTATATGTTGAACCCTTGATTTAATATATGAACAATACCAGTTTAAAAATATATCTGTATAAAGATTATATCAGGGATCACCAAGAGACGTAAATAATTATAAGAAAGAGTGATTCCATTTCCAATTTTTGTTGTCAAAAATAAAAATTAAAAATAGCATAATCATCCAACCAAAATCCCAATCGTGTATTAAAAGCATCAATAATGTGTCCTTGGATAAAGAGATGCAGCTAATTCAATATCTGCTTTAAGTAATTGCTCAATGCATGATCAATATCTGTATTACTTTCTCGAAAATGCAATATAGGTTATTATTGATTTCTAGTTTATGGTCAGTTAGTGTTTCGTTAATTACCAATTGCACACTTCCCACACACATTATTAATTGAAAAAAATTCAGGTCAGTCTTACTCCACTGCATGTGAAACCTATATTGGACCTGGGCATCTTATTGTGAATTTGTTGTTTGTTTTTAAATATACTTAGTCTTCAAATATTTTAGTTCTTTTGATCACAGTTTATGTAATCAACTATTAGATGCTATGTTCACGGAAAAATGATGCAGTTTTTGTTGGTGTGATCACGCCAGAAAGTGTAATAGCCCGCTTGACCGGACCCCAAACTAAATGGTGACTTCTCGTTGTATTATACGTGATAGAAGATTTACTTATAAAAAATCTTCTACATAAGCTTTAGTTTTATAAAAAATCTTCTACCTAAAACGAAAGCAACTCCTTAAACAAATATTGAATGCACTGAATGTATTTGTTGACTTTTATATATATAAAAAAAAAAAAAACAAATAATAGTAATAGTGAATCTCAATTTTAATCTTAGTTTATTAAAATTTTTAAAAAGTACCAAATACCTATGACAATAGATCAGGATCAGTGAATCAAGATATAATTAAAAGAAAAAAAAAAAAAGGGATTAGACACAACATTTAATGTGTATCCACTCATCAAATGATAACACAACTACCACAAGTGTTGGGATTTGTAGCATTAATCTTAAAAAATAAAAATTAAAAAAATAAAAATTAAAAAAATTAAAAAAAAAAAGATTTACTGCACAAACCTAAACCTAATTTTTTTTTTAAAAAGTACCAAATACGTGTAAATGTCGTGTTTTTATAGATTAGCGTTAGAATTTAAGCCTTAAGGTATTAGAAAGTTGGTTTCACAAAAGTTATTAGGAAATCCCCAAATATAAACCCTAAAAACTCATCAAAAGAATTCGAAGTTAGTTGATGTGAGCTGCGCAAAGACTGGAATTCGTCTCTTCAGCAACATTGAAGCCTTCCCACACATCTATAATCCTGACTCCACGCTACTATGGTCAATGCACATTCTCTTCTCAACCTTGTTTTGTAATGTTTTTTTGTTTTTGTTGTGTTTGCTGAAGGAATTCGATATGCTTTATCTTGATTCTTGTTTCCTGAATAATTTTGCATGCCGAGTTAGTAACAGGTATCTTGTTTCTCGTTTGTTGAATAATACTGGATGCCAAGTTTAGTAAAAGGTATTTTGTTTATTGTTGTTAAATTTGCCGATTTCAGTAACAGGTATCTTGATTCGTGTTTATTGAATAATTTTGCATGTAACAGTTATCTTGATTGTTGTTTGTTGAATAATTTTGCATGCCGAGTTTGTTAATTGTAGTTTGTCCATTGTCAATTAGGGTTTTTTAAATGGTATACCAATGAACCCTAAGTCACTCTTCTATAATCTTCTTTGCAATGTGTTTGTTCAGTGATATCTGCTTCTAATTTTTCCACCGGTTTACCTCCGGTGATACCTTCTGACTAATTTCTCTATATTAGTGATTTCTAGAGGTTTCATATATATTATAATGGAAAAAGGGTGGAAAGAGAAAGCACCATAAGATGATAGAACAGGACAGTGGAAAGGGTAAGCAGCAGAATTACCAGGAGACAGCAGGATTCCGTGTCGACCGTAGCAGAAGGTTCAGGTGGAATGTTCCCAGCGAAGTATGGAATCAAGTCATGGAAGCCGTGTGGGAATCGGGACATTAGGAAGAATCAACTCCACATTGATCCTCACATGCACGTAGTGATCAATGTAAGTATGGCTATCTTTATGTATGATTACTTGTTTTAATGTTTAGGAAGAAAAACAACTTTTATAACTATTGTCTTATAACTATTGTATGCATATACATTATACGATTTTAATTGAAAACTTTGTCCATTGTTAGTAATTGTTTAATTATTCCTTACCAATGTCTTTTGCCTGCAGCCTATTAGTGGGAGACTAAGGGGATGCGGAAACAGGATACTTTGTGATAAGTGGTATAAAGAATTGCCCGCTTCTGTGAAGTTAAAGGTTGCAGAAGCTGGTTTTGGAGAATTTATGAAGGTTTTAGGAAATGAATACAGCTGCCGAAAGAGAACAATACTGAGGGCCCTAGTGAAGCGATGGTGGGATACGACCCATACATTTCACTTTGATGAATTTGGGGAGATGACGATGACTCCATCGGATTTTAGCGCAATAACTGGCATACCTGTTTTTGGAATGCCGGTGGAGTATGACGTGTATGCTTACAAGAAGGTGGATGAGCTGGTGAGGTGGTTTGGAGAGCCTATGGCCAATTTAGCCAAGATGAAAAGGGTTCCTTTTGTGGATATTTATGCAGCTTATAAAGGTTTTGGTGGGAACAATATGACTGTGGAAGACATTGAAAGACTGACTCGGGTTTTCATCTTGGCATTGCCATTAGGCACATTACTGTGTGACAAAGCTGGAGTTGTCAACCTTTATTACCTGCCAAGTCTTAAAGGCATATCATCCATAGGTCAGTACAATTGGGGCGAAGCCGCCTTGTCTACTATGTACAAAAATATGGATGCTATTGTGAGAAAGAATCAAAGCACCAGTGGATTTTGAGGGCCTGGGAGGTATTGTGATTTGGACATGTATTTTAAAATGTATATTTACTTCTTAAGTTTGTGGTATTTTAACAATTTTCGTGTGATTGATTTGTTGCTTGCTAACCAGATTTGTGCTTGTGAATACATAAAACCTATTGCAAGATTGGTGACATGCTTGACAGATAAGAAGCCGTTTCCTTGGGCAAAAGGATGGGGCTCTTTGAAGAAGAAATTTGATTACGATGATTTAAAGGATATGTTGAGGAAACTTAGACGGAAGGAGGTAAACATGCACCCATGGGGAACGGACTAGGACAAGTTGCCGACCTATGTACGGCAATCTTCACAGTACACCAAGAGTAGGGTTCTTTTGGATGGGCCTTGCGGCCCAGCATGGTACCTAGGAGAGCGTGTATCAGTTCAAAGCTTAGGATTGATATCACCACGTGTTCCGAAGGTGCCACCACCATCCATGCTTGGGGACTACCCAATAACAAAAGAAGTGGCCAAATCAGGTTTTGTGGCCATGGATGCGCTTAAGTACCTTGAGCCTGATGGTGGTCCAAATAGTTATAGAGATTTCGTAAAGTGGCACATAAGGTTTAAAAAGTACCTTGATGATACGGTGAGTTTATCCGAAAATTATCAATAACCAATAGTACACCTTAAATACCACTAGCATGTTGTAATTGTTCTTAATTTGTTATGTTTATCTATGGGCAGGAGGATACACTAGACCAGAATTCTGTCGGACAATTGGAATTGCCACCTTGGCAACTCCCCCTGATGGGGCGCACGAATTCCGGATTCACTTGCAAATATCTACAAATTCCTAAGAACAATCACCACTTACCAATGCCTAATCGAATAAAATATGTGAGTTATTTATTACATTTATGTGTAATGATTTGTGTTTTTTGGTTAACATAAGTGAGCCTACAGCTTAATTATTGGTGAGATAGGTGTCCATTGCCCAAGTGAAAGAGCTGCTCACTATGATTTCTGGATTGACACAACTTATGATGGAGGGCCATGTTAATAAGCTCTATACCACTGATGCTGCGGTATGGTTACTGTTATTAAAAATGTGTTTAGTTACCATTGTTTGAAATTAAGTTTACAGAAATACAATCCACTTTTTAAAATTATGATTATCTATATTGGTTTGTTTTTAGAATCCGGTTGTGGGTACTTCGAACGAACAAGACTCTAAAATGTCTGGTCCGTCGTCAAAATCGGTACCGGATATTAACATTAGTTCGGGCAGTAGATCTCATGATAGTGAGGATGGGGATGATGGTAGTGAAGATGGAATAACACACATAGATGGTATGACAGACAAGAGGACACCAGGTGAGTGTATACAAGTTGTTTTGTGTTTAAAAAATATTGTAAACAAAATTAACAAGTCAACTTATTTCATGAATGCTTCTAAATTACTGTATATACTTAACTGTGCTTCCCTGTATGTTGTATGTTAAAATTATTGAATTACGTTTCATTTTTTATGAATAATGTACACAGATAATATAGCAGAAGCAGATGATGTAAGGAAGGGTGTGCAGGATGAGGAGGAATCAGGAGATGGCAGTGTGAAAACGGATGGGGGCGACAATGTGATGTGTTTGAATAGTGGAGATGAAAAAGTGAGTGAGGATACAGGAGATCAAAAAAGTGTGAGTGAGGAAACAGGAGATCAAAAAAGTGTGAGTGAGGAAACAGGAGATGAAGAACAACCTTGTGATACTCAAGTGAATCAGCTAAAGCAATCAAAATCCAAGAAGGGGAAGGAAGCAATTGGCGCCAGTGATGCATTCGAATGGAACAATAGTCGATCTCCTAAACAGAAGAAGAAGAAAGACAACCTTCACAGTGTTACATCGAAGGATATCCCGGAGCAAGCTGTACATAAGAAAAAGAGAAAACCAACTGCAGATGGTGATCAACCTAACAAGAAGGCTAAGGAAGCAACAAAACTCTCAAACAGTGGAAAGGAAAAAGTGCCAATTGCTGAACCAAACAAAAAGGTGCAGAAAGCTCCTAATACCAAGAAGACAGAGGTTGTTCTTCCAACTGTTCAACCCAAGGACAAGGTGAAGTTAGCAGAGAAAGAAAAAAAAAAAAAAAAGACATCAAAGAAAACATCGACAAGGAAGTCATCTAGAATAGCAGCAAGGTGATTTGAATACGTTGGTGTAATTTTATGTTTAACCTAAGCAAAACTGAATTCCTGTTTGTGATCTAATATGGACTTGTTGAACATATAAATGTATATTTAGGTAATATGATTGCAACAAAATATCATGTCAAGTAGAACTGGTATGATGAAATGACTAAGACGTTTTTTGTTTGCTGATCACACCTTGAAGGTGTTGTTGTATTTGTGATCACACCTTGAAGGTGTTGTTATATTTGTGATCACAGGGTAATGATGTCAAATAGAACTGGTGGGATGAAATGACTAAGACTTTTTTTAAATACTGATCACACCTTGAAGGTGTTGTTTATTTGTGATCACACAATTATGACGTCAATTAATCTTTGAACTCAGTACGTTTGTAATGGTGATAACAATATTACGTATGGAATATGACAACTACTTAATAGTATAGTTAGTAAATCTTGAAGTGATCATATTGTTATTATGAAGTATGTACATCGTTATCCTAATGTGTCCTTCCTTGCCAATTTTCACCTTACCAATGTTATCAGAGGAGTTACAGTCAAATATTTCGTTTTACAGCTTTACACTTCTTTCACTCTAACAAAACTCAAGTAATCATTTGAAAATTTTATTAAAGCAATATGAAAGATAGCATCTTTTGGCATATTTTTTAAAAATAAGAAGATTGAAATTATTCATTAAACTATTGTTTTTTAAAATTATTTTTTTTTCATTTTATTACCATAATTTGTTCACACACATGGGTTAGTTGAATGAAATGAAACATCATATTGTTCAATGAAACATCATATTGAAACAAATTAATTTGCATTCCGTTCTTAAAGGATTAAGAAGAAATTAATTTTCATCATAAGGAGAACACTACTACACTTAAAGTAAAGGAAACATATTTTCATAACATCCGATGCAATTACAAAAACAAAAGGCAGCACACTTCGCTAGGACAAATAAAACTAAACAAACAAACATAACGCTACTTTAGACGTTATCAAGGTCTGCCAGACGTGTCCTTAAACAGGTGGATTGGTTTATCAAAGAGTAAATTTGATCTGCAAGACCATCAACTTCCATTTCCAGTTGCATGACGCGCTTCTCTCGATCGTTGACTCTAGCATTCTCCACAATCCACTCACGATGCAGATTCCTACAACGACGATGCTCGTGCTCGAGCGCTTTCTCAACGATGGCTACCTTCCCTTTCAAAAACTTCAAAATCTCTCTATCTCCGGAATCCATCCTTCGCATTTGTTAGAACAGTTTTCTTGAAATGAATTGAAAACGCATACTTCTAGAACTTTGATGTCTATCATTACGAAGGAGTATAATAGTTGTAGTAATTTATGATTTCTGAATAGTTGTTTGACTTACATAGTGGTAACCAGTTGTAATTAAGGATAAGGATGTGAGCAAACACCAAAATGACGGTCAAAGTTTATGAATAAGGAGTAGTTAGAGTGAAATAAGTGTAAATAAATGTTTATCAACCATATCTATTCATATATCGATACACACCTCTTCGAAATTGGCATAATGAATAATTTCAATCTTCTTATTTTTCCAAAAAAAAAAAGATGTCATCAACCATTAACGTTGACATTTTATTTTTATCGAAACTGTATTAAGATTTAATATTGCTTTAATAAAATTTTCAAATGATTACTTGAGTTTTAATATTGTTTAAATAATCAATTGGCATTCAGATGAAGTAATAATGATACACGATTTCCCAGTAATCGTTTTAGCTGAACCACCGCCATTTAACGAAAAACGTATACAAATGGACCAATTGGTTGAGTACACACAAATTGAGACACCATTTTTTTAAAGATGATTTGAATCCTGGTGAGATTGTAGGTAGGTTGTCTAGCATTAATTAAAGTACATGAATGTAAGTGGTAAGTTGAAACGATTAATTACAAAATTGGAATATCATTTATTTACGAGTTCAAGCAACCACCGTCATTATATGGTGTCCAGTTAATTAACTTATCTACTTTTTAATTACAAATCATGCAAGTAATATATAAAGGGTGTTCGAATCAGATAGAGCATGTACTTGAGTTTCTCTCATTATTTATGAAAAATGGAGTCCAACACCAATGGTTTCATCAATCATGCCATTTTTTATTTGTGGAAGGAAAAACACAATATTCTTGAACGTGCGCTGAAGAACAAGCGCATACGTTGCAGGAACCTGGCAGAAGATTGGAGATAGGAGAATAAGAAGGTCGAAGATGCTGATATCTGCATCATGAAACTGGAGATGGAGGTCGAAGCAAAAACCACTGAAGTTAACATCTTGATGGAGGAATGCAATCGTTTGATTCTCCTTATTGAACAACGTAGTTGTAATCCATGATGTTTATGTTTCTATTTTGTCTTTGTTATTCTGTTTCTTGTGTTTTTTTTTTTATCCTGAACTGTTTGTAATCACAACTTATGAAGCGTGGTATTTTGTAATTACACCAGAAATGATGTGGTTGTTCATCTAATGAACTGTTTTGTATTCTGTGGATAATTGCGCTCACTGAAACTTATTATTGTATGAAACTGTATGGATGGACGAGTTATGTAGTAATTATAAGGATTAAAAAATACCAGTGTTCGAAAAAACGGTCTCGGCGGCCGCCTAGACGCTAGGCGGCGCCTGGCCGTCCCGACCAGGCCAAAATCGGTGGAAAAAATCGGTCAACGGAAAGTCAACGGTCAAAGTCAACGGTCAACGGTCAACTGGTAAAAAATCGGCCGCCTAGTTCGGTCTGAACGATTAATCGGGTCTGGGCGGAGTCAAAGTCGTTGACCCCGCCTAGACCGTTTTTTTTTTTTAAAAACCGGCTTGGTAAAAACGACGCCGTTTCTTCTTATTTTCAATTTTCCTCCCCAAATCGCTAATCCCTTCCAGTTTTCACCTTTCAGCCTTTCAATCCCAATTCCCAAACGACCAAATCAAAATCCAAATCCCTAATTCCCTATTTCCCTTAATCCTTTTCAATCGGCAATCGCAATAGTACAAACCAAATTAATCTGAGATTCTGATCAAGTCTCGAGTCTCGACTGATCGACTCTCAAGTCTCAAGTCTCAACTCTTCTCAATTCTCACTCTCAATTCACTTCTCTGACCAAACCAAGCTCCTCTTGTCGCCGCTAGTGAGCAGGTACCAGAAGCAGCCTCCGTCCCTGTTCGTCGCCGCCGTCGCACCGTTCGTCTCCACTCTCCACCGTCTAGGCGTCTACTCAATAGTCAATACTCATCTAGTCATCTAGGGTTTGTTCCTGGCTTACTTCTGTAGTTATTTATTGACTTATTTTGTTGTTTCAATATTTCATTTATTTGTTATTTTGTTATTTCAATCATTCAATGAATCAATGTTCTCCATTTCTCCTCCACGTTTTTGATAAAAGTCATAAAACCTGGAAGTTGCATGTTGAATTGTTGATGTTGTTCATTCGGTGATGAATGATGAATTACAGAATTGATTATGTGATAGAGTGTCTGAGTGATGACTGATGAGTTGACGACTGATATGTCATATGTGATATTTGAAGTTTTTTTTTTTTTTTTTTTTTTCAGTAAATTACTGATTACTTGATTAGTGATTAACTGATTAATTGATTAGTGATTACAGTCTACAGATTTGTTGGGTTGAGTGGTTTCTCCATTTCTCCTCCACGCTCCTTTTGGCCGGTTGAGTGTTGGGTTAATGGGTTAGCTTGCTCTGTTGTTCACTTGTTCTGTCTGTTTGTGGGCATGTGTTGGACTGCTGGTTGGGTAACTTGGGTAATTGGGTTAGCTTGCTCTGTTACTCTGTTAGAGTGTTTGTCTGTGTGCTGGACTGCTGCTGGTTACCAATTTGCCATGTTTTATTGTTTTACTGTTTTACTGTTTTAGTGTTGTATTGTTTTTTAAATTAATAAATTGTAATTGCTTATTGCTTAATTGCTTAATGCTTATTGCTGTCATATTTTGATTTGATTTCAGAGAATCAGAATTTCTGTTTAGAGTTTAGAGTTTACTAGTTTAGACTTTAGACATGACTTCAGAGCCCAATAGTAATACCGTCCCCAATACCGTCGGTAATTCATCTTCGGCTGCCTCTAATGCCAATTCAGCGATCGGAAGGAAACGGAAATCTAATGATATTGGGTGGGAGTTTGGGATTTTGATTGATGAGAAGAATCTAGATAAAGTGCAATGCATATTGTGTAAAAAGGTGTTTTCTAAGGGAGTTTATCGTTTGAAAGAGCATGTTGACAACATACAAGGGAATGTTGCGCCGTGTCGGATGGCAACAAATGATAATCAAATCAGGTGTAGACAAGCAATAGCAGATGCAAAAAATAAGAAAAAAAATAAGAAGAAGGAAGAAGAAGTGTTAAGAGCTGAGGTGAATATTGGTGATGAAGAAGAATTAGAGGATCAAGAAATAGAAGGGTTAGGGTTAGGGCCAAGGAAAAACCCTAAAATTCATGGCCCTATGGATAGATTTGCTAGCCCTATCAACCCTAGTTCCTCCATCTCTGGAAAGAATATGCAGCAACGGACCCTAAATGATACAATCCTTAAGGAAAGGGTACATGCAACGCAAAAATATGTGGCCAAATGGGTGTATCAAGCAGGGATTCCGTTTAACGCCATTGACAATGACTGTTTCTTGCAAATGGTTGAGGCGATTGGTCGATTTGGACCGAGCTTCAAACCACCAAGTCAATGGCAATTGAGGGAACCATTTTTGAAGGAAGAGTTTGAGTCAACCAAAGAGGCCCTTAAAAAACAAGAAGAATCATGGAAAATTGATGGGTGCACAATTATAACGGATGCTTGGACGGATAGGAAAAGGAGAAGTATTATGAATTTATGTGTGAATTGCAAAGAAGGCACTACTTTTCTTTCCTCTAAAGAAAGCTCTGATGTGGCGCATACCGGTGAACATATTTTTAGCTATGTGTTGGCCGCGATTGAAGAAGTTGGCCCTGAAAATGTTGTGCAAGTAGTGACCGACAATGCATCCAACAATATGGCAGCGGCGAAGATGTTGAAGGAGAAGATGCCTTCTATATTTTGGACCTCGTGTGCTACTCACACCATTAACCTCATGCTTGAAGGTATTGGAAATCTACCAAGGTTCAAAAAAACACTTGATTCGGCCAAGAGTTTAACTATCTTCATTTATGCCCACCACACAACATTGGCATTAATGAGGACATTTACAAGGAAGAGGGATATAGTGAGGCCGGGAGTTACTAGATTTGCCTCGGCATTTTTAACATTGCAATCTATATTGGAGAAAAAAGATAGGTTGAGGGCAATGTTTACTAGCTCTGATTGGGATAAATGCAAATGGTCAAAGAGTGTTAAGGGAAAAGCGGCCTACTCAACTGTATTGAGTACCGTGTTTTGGAATGGTGTGAATTATTGCTTGAGGGTTTTTGCTCCTTTGGTGAGGGTTCTTCGATTAGTTGATGGGGACCAAAAGCCATCAATGAGCTTTTTATATGGGGAGCTAAAAAGAGCTAAGGAAGAGATTAGAGAGGCTTTGAAAAATGTTGAGAGTAATTACCGGCCAATCTTTGAAATTATCGATGCGAAATCGAAAGGTCAGCTTGATTCTCCATTACATTTGGCGGCCTACGTATTGAATCCCTACTATTTCTTCAAGGGCCCAACTTCAAGCATTTATACTAATGAAGTTTCTGATGGGTTTTGTGAATTTATGGAGATTTTATATCCCGATGACCTTGAAAAGCAAAATCTCTTAGTGAATATCGAGTTTGGGAAGTATTTGGACAAAGAGGGTTCTTTCAGAAGGCCATTGGCAATCAAAGGATGTGAGAAGAATGACGAGTTTTACAATCCAGGTAAATATCTAAATATTTTAGGTAATAAATATTAATAATAAATTAATAATGAATACTTTCATAGTTTAGTTTTTACTTTTTAGTGTTTACTGTTTTAGTTCTTACTTTTTTAGTAGTTAGTATTTTTTTTTAAAGCATTTGTATTTGTGATGTAGTAACTTGGTGGACTAACTATGGAGCTCACACACCAAACTTGCAAAGAATAGCAAAAAGAATCCTCTCCTTAACCTCTAGTTCATCCGGGTGTGAAAGAAATTGGAGCACGTTTGAAGGGGTAAGTGATAACTACTTAACTAGCAAGTTACTTTTAATTTTAAATATTTATTTATTTTACATTTTTACAATTTTACTTTATGTATTGTAGATACACACGAAGAAAAGAAATCGATTAGATACGACTCGATTGAACAATTTAGTGTATGTCCAATTTAATTCTAGATTAATGGATAAGAGAAAAAGGGGGACCGAGAAGAAAATAGATATATTACTAGCAAATGATGCTAGTAATGCACAAGGATGGATTGTTGAAGATGGTGATGATGAAGTTGAGCTTGGTTTGGGCTTTACCTTGCCATTAGTTGGAGAAGTGGCCGAGATGGATGAATTCATAGAACCTCGAAGGAGTGGTAGAAATGAAGTGAGAGATCTTGAAGATGAATTTGAATCCGACAATGAAGCGGTCAAAGAAAATGTGGAGTTCGAATCCGATGATGATGGTGTCTTTGAAATGGAAGAATATGTAGTAGAAGACGAAGAATTAGATAGTTAGATAATAGATACTTATATGTCTTTTGAGTTTTGAATGTCACTTTGTTGGATTTGCTTTTAATTTCTTGCTTGAATTTGTTGGAAACTTTGGACTTTGGAGTTTGATTTGCTTTTGCCTTTTGATTTTTGTTTAAATGTCAATACTTTGATTGAAATCTTGGATTGTGAAATGTGAAATGTGTGGATTTGGATTTTGGAAATTGGAATAGATGTTGATGATTTTGATTGAATTTGTCAATTTGATTGATTTGAAAATTGAAATCCATGAATAATTGAATATTTATCAATTATCATAATGTGAAATGTTGCTTCATGAATCATGACAGTATCACACCCTTTCCAATTTGCCATGCCCCATGCCCTACGGCCCTTCTTGGATGGCTTGATTTAATATTTTAATTGCAACTTTGCAACTTGCAAATTTGCAAGACAATAAAGAATGATAGTTAATAACTTAATAATTAATAATTTAATATTAAATTATTAATATATTATTATATTATTATTGAATATTGGTTTGTGTGGATTTGGACTAAATATTGATTATTTTGATTGAATTTGGTCATAATATGAGTTTTAATATTGGTTTTATAGGTGGGAAAGACAAAAAAAAGCTTCGAAAAAATCGGCCGCCTAGAAATCCGCCTAGGCGCCGACTAGGCCGCCTAGGCGCTAGGCGCTGGTCCACCGCCCGACTAGCGCCTAGCGTTTACTAGAACACTGAAAATACTCACTGAACATGTAACAATTTTAAAGAAAAAACAAGGTCCACAATCGATTAACACTTTCAAAAACAAATAATCAAAATGTGTGCTATCAAGCAAACAATCATGGAGAGCATTCATGGTCCGCTGCGAGGTCGAGAAATGTATCACTATGAAGACCTTTTTAATAATTTGCAATCTCACTTTTTGTTATCCCATTTCCCCGGTCCACCGCGACGTCGATAATTTTTACCAATATTAAGACCTTTTGAATAATTTACAATCTCACTCTGTGTTGTCCCCTTTCCCTTGTTATATTTTTTCAGCAAGCCGCGTTGCTTGTCCGATTGAATTTGTGGGGTTTTTGGAGAGACTGCAATGAATCTTGGCTTTCCTCGTACTAGTGTTTCTAAAAGTTCTTTCAGCATTTGATTTCTGTGATGGTTCGCCAGATCTAAACCAATTTTCATCCTGTGATACTCAGAGTTGTACTGCAATCGATGGAAGTATCATAAGAGTTAGAATATTTTATTTAGTTACCACAGGAAAAACAAATAATAATCTAGTGTTTTTTAAAAGGGAAGGAAGACGTAATCCATGTACATTACTCTGATCGAACCATGTAATGGAACCATGCACACAATTGTTGATCAGGAATACACCACAATCAAAACTATTAGGCTGTTTTGGACATTCAACATATGCTTCGACGGGAAAGGATTTGAACTCAAAATTTAAAGCGAGGATTTCAGAAAAGTACCGGTCCAGAAATGAAAGCTGCATATAAAAAAAATTAAAAATAAGAAACTCATTCTTGAGTAAAATTCAATATTTCAGATACGCACAACTTTTTTTGCTAACAGCATTCTTTGTTCATTGTGCTCATCCGTGGGAAAGCTATCCCAGACTTCTGTTTTTTTCATCGAAACATTTATCACCAACAAGAACCAATGCACACTCCCCTTGTTCATGGGAATATAGATCTGCACATTGACTAATATAGTTCAGTGATTTCACCAAGTTACACGTGATAGACTCATATTAATTTTTTTTTTTTTATATTGTTGTGTATTGAAATTAATAATATTTATGTATTTAAATAACGTAACCTTGTCGCATTCACGCTCAGACCCATAGTAAAATGTGAGATAGCTCAGGCGTCCAACCAACCTCAATTCTGCCAACTGACTTCTGGGTGACTCAATTGCACAAAACTGCAATCATGAATGGGCAGGGTATGAACGTCTACATATATATTGTCCACAAGTTTTGTTAAAGGAAGAATTAAAAATAATAATGTCGGGTTTAAGCAGCTAACCGAAAAGTATGTCAACAGATACCACACCCGTTTTGAAAAATCACGGGATAGATTGTACATGGCCATATCAATGAGCTGCACAATTGATGATTAATTATTTAAATTAAGTGAGTACATTGGATGTAAACAAAAAATAATTAAATTAAAAACGAAAGGAATGTATGTATGCTCACGCTATCATTCAACCATCCATGAGGTAAAAGATTGGCCATATCATCGCGAGTTAGATGCAGATCGTCATTAGTAATGACGGAGAGACTGAAAGGAAAAACGGTTAACAATCACGAGAAACATAAATCGTGATTTCTATAATAAAATGTGTTATCGCTGAACAATTTTATGAACGTTAAGTAATATGTAAAACCGCACATATACATCGCAAAGCATAAACGATTATTACAGAGGAAAGTGATCAACAACAATGCAATAACAGTTTTACCTTCCATTTTTTGTTGTTGGGTGAATAAACAATACGTTCAATAAATGAAGTTCTTCTTTTGAAAATGACGAGAGAGGGTCGTTTGGGGGAAAGTCTAGTGTTCTCATGGAAAATCTGGTATTTGGTCTCGAAGGTGTGTCAACCTTAGTTTTACAGGTTGATCCTTCTTCCCTTGCGGTGGATTTTGCCTGCCGACTATTTAGTCCAGTTAAAATCTTGCTTTGTGAGAAAGACTCCGTACTGGAGCTGATTATTTCAACGGTTTTGCAATCTCCCTAAGTGATACATTTTGACAAGTAATATCAACAAATAGTAAACATGGGGCCGGGGTTAATTAAAACATGCAGAGTGAAACTTTAAAAAAGTTAGTAAGTAACCATACCATATCATTGCAATGGACATGCTCAGCTCTCAATTCTTTGTTTGGAAGCAATTTCAAAATTTCAAGCTTGAAACTCTCCAGTAAGGGTTCGACCATTCTTCTCACCATGTCAAGTACTTCGACTTTTTTAAAATAATCGAGTGAAACTCCGATGGAATCGAGATTTTCTGTCATTGTTTCTATCCTTTGTTCCAAACCCCGGTGCATGACAGACCAGTATGGCTCGTCGACCTCTACAGTGCTGCTGTAGTAACCACCTATAACATCATCATTGTCCACCAACCTATTGACTGCTTCAGCCTTGTTTTTGGTCCAAGCAACCAAGGGAACATTAAGTCTGTTCACGTACACTTTATTCTGCGAAAGACATCCCCAATAAAAGATCTAAAGAAAAGGAAGGCACCCTTGGAAAAATGTTGTACCTCGGTTTCTGATGTTTCTCACACCATCCATTAAATACTGAAACGAAAATGTTGCCCATTTCTTGTGTCTGATTAATTTTGGATTCTTTAGTTGGGTCAACAATGATTCGTCAACATTAGGTGATGCAGGTGGGCATAAAAGTATTGAAATAGTAAACAAAGCAAATGAAATCTTGAAATCATCATCTGCGGCCCTCATACTCTGTAGTTTTTTTTGCAAGGAAGAGAGTGTAATCTTGTCCTTAACAGTACTACTCTGTAGAAGTGCTTTCATTGTAATACAAGTTTCGTCAAACTCTTCAGAGTCACAGTTGACTTCATCAATGCCGTCTACCAAGCCCATCACCTTAGAGAAATCTGACACCCTTATTGGGATCCACTTACCGTGGAGCACTACAGACTGTGTGCCAGGTTGGATCACTGTAAGCAACATATTGCATAGAGAACCAAATAACTGAAGACAACTCATGTTCATTAACACCCCGAATCCCATATCCTCCATGCATTCTCTTTGTTCTTCAGTCAAATTGTCCACTACTTCGCGAAACTTTACAGGGCTGCACAAAGTTTGCCAATAACCTAGGTGTTGTATGTGTAAATTCGCCAAGCAGACATGTCACCAAAGGAGTCAATAAATGATGAAGAAAAGGTTGCCACGTCACTCGTTGACCGGGTGAAGGAAGATTATGTGTCCATTCAGAATCTCTTAAATCAATAGTCAAAGGTGTGGTCGCCAGAACTAGATATGTATTCGCCAAAGATAGAAACGTGGTCGCCGAAGGATAATGCCCAGGAGAGAAGGCGCTCGTTGCACCAACACACTGGGCCCGAACCAACTCGGCAGAAACACAGGAATAAACCCTAAAACTGTTAGAAGACCCATGGCAATAAGGAATCAAAAAGAGATAAGAGCATACCCAGATCCGTAACGACATGGGAATCCTAGTATGAGTCAAAAGAGGAATCCTATCGCCAACACGGCTGAAAACAAGGGGAAACCCTAATTAAACAGGTATAAATAGAACCATCCATCCCATGAGGAAGGGGTTCGAAGACAGGGAGAGAGAGAAGAGAGTAATCGTATGAGAGATCTGAGTGTGTAACAAAAGCAATAAGACTAGTACTATTTTTCTGCCCTCTAGGGCGCCGTGGTTTTTCCCATTCAAGGGTTTTCCACGTAAAAATCTGTCTCTTGCATGCATTGATTATTTTCTCGTTTTACTTTGAGTTGATATAATTGTTGAGTGCGTGGCAATCCAAATTTCACCGTCAACACTAGGATTTCTTCACTTGAAGACATTGTTTATAGGCTTCAAAAGTATATATGAAGAATTTAGATATTTTAAAAAAATCTGAAGGATTTTATGCTTCTGGTTTAGAATGGAGTAATTGGGACAGAGAGATCGTATACATGCATGGAAGTGTTATTAGTATATAATAATCATCAATCATTAATCATTACGTAGGTTGGCTGGCTATTTGATATCTCTTACGTTTTTCCATGCTAATTTTGTAGGCTTGTTGACAATAATTGATAGTCCATTTTTGCTCATCCTCCTACAAGGGGGGTAAGCATTACCCCCATCCCAAACATAATTACCTCCCTGGACACATATCATCCATTTGGGAGGGGGTTGAAAGTACACAAACGAAGTTAAATTGCTTAAAGCATACCTAAGAGGGGGGGGGGGGGGGGGGGGGGTGAATAGGTTTTTACACCTTTTTCAAACCCTTGAACAAACATTCGTTTGTCCCTCAAGGTAGCCTTACACACAACACAATAAGCCAAGGAAGATATACATAGACAATACGATAATACAATCATAAGAGCAACGTCTAAGTATATCAACAAGTTATGTGAGGTAAAATAGCAAATAAGCATAACAACAAAATAAGCTTGTATTTCATAAGATGTTCAATGTGTTACAAGAGTGATCAAAATGTCACTATACAAAAATTACAATATATAAAAGAATCAAAGATACAAAATTGATCTAAGGAATGAATTCACTAATCACACTATACAATGTCTTGCTTCACAATACATCACATGTGAATATTATGAATCAAAACAATAAAAATATACAATTAAAATATAAGAGTAAAAGATAGGAAGAATTAACACAAGGGATTTTTTAACATGGTAAAACCTCCAAGGAGGAAACATCCACGGGTTGAACTACAACCATTGGGTACTATATTATTGGAAAGCAAACATAGAACATTCACAAAGTGACCAATCTTTAGCTCACCCAACCTAGTGAAGTCTAAGCCTACCCAACCCTATTGGAAAGTGTGAAATCCCTCAATGATGAGGAACCACCATATATTGGACACCACACACAACCAACATCGATGGTAGATTAGAAATTCCTCAAGAGTGCATACACCTCCCGTGTACCCCGCTCTATCAGACTCTATGTCTAACCATACGCCTAGGCCTACCAATACAATAGCCAACTCCCTATCTAAGGCACTCTTGCCTCTAGGGAGCCTCCCATGCATGACTATCTGAGTCCTCCCGACTCTAGCCATGACTCTTTGCTTACCTATCCGAGTCATCCCGACTCTAGGCAAGACTTCTTACTTGGCTATCCGAGTCACCCCGACTCTAACCAAGACTTCATGCCTTTTACAAGGACTTCCTAGTGTGATCATGTGAATGCAAATGATGGAAACATTCAATACAACATAGAACATGTGATCAATACATTCTATGGCATAAATAGACCTAAACATGTGAAATTACAAATAATCAAGTCTAGATGCAAAAATACATGAATAGAAACCTAAGCATGTGAAACACCTAACACATACACTCAAAGTCTCATTCACATACATAACACTTGAAACACAATATGTTCATGAAGTACAAATTCAAGATGCTATCAATATACAATTAAATGCTAGATATATGAGATTAAAATCAATCAATATACTAGACAAAAATATAGAGCAAGGTTTTGAGATTTACATCAATCAAAACCTATATTCCCTAAATCACAAACAAATACACCAATCCTAGATTTTATTAATCAAAGGATCAAATCAAATCTCAAGATCATTATAACACAAAATTAATTCAATTAAGTATCAAACAACCTAAGATGCCATTCTAATCACAATACAACTCACAAACATATGTAAAACCTAGAATCATAGAATCTAGTTAACATTAGTCCACAAATTGAGTTTCAATTAGAATGATAATCAAGCTATCTTTCCAAATAGCTTTTACCAAATATTAACATAGATATAGAAGAAGAAACCCCAAGCAAATGGAAGGTCAAATAACAAGAAATCCCAAAGTTGAGACTCATACCTCTGATTTTGCAGCTGGTTCGGAAATCAGTGTTCAACTACTAGAACTCACAATCAAACAGCCACCAAACCACTTGGAGATGTTAGAGGACTCAAATACGAACACTCTCCAACTTGAATCACTCAAATCCGACTCCGGATGAGGAAGATATGGTGTTTTGAAAATCTGAAAAACTGGAGAGAATGTATTGCGGGAATTTCTGAAATTTTCTTCTTACTTTTCAAAATGGAGAGAGAGAGGGAAGAAATAGGAGAGAGAGAGGGCTTTTCAGCCAACCAAGTGGTGCCATGTCACCCCCTGGCCGTGGGGGGCGCGTGGCCCACACAGGAGCAGAGAGTGCTCCAGGCCGTGGGGCCCACGGCCTCATCCACGGCCAGCCCATGTGGCCCACGGCCTGGGCTGTCCTCTCGCGTGCTCCCTCGGTTCGTCGGCCCGTATCTTGGGCGTCCGAACTCCGATTTTGAATCCGTTTTTGGATTACAAACCGTGACTCTCTCACGCACGACTACGACTATACAACTTTGAAAAACGGTTGAGAAATCATCTCGGGAATCATCGATGAAGTCAACACAATGAAAGAGAACGAAAAGTAGCATAGTCAACTTGTTTGGACTCGAAACCTTATGAATGAGTAACCGAAATGACCGGAACTCAATAAGGCATTGAATAAGAACATGTTCAAGTCCTAAACACAAAATATGGAAACATACAAACACAAAGACACACACATATGCTAGTTTCCGGACATAGTCCTAGAAAATGCAAAACACAAAGTTTATTAACTAAATATGAATGCATGAGCATATTTTGCCAAGTGTGTGAAAGTGAAATGTAAATGAAATTAAATCATGAAGGAACACACAAGAATGATATGTGTGAGTGTGTGCCTAGCCTTGTAAGAGATAAGAGGTCTTTGAATACTTTTGTCGACTGATAATGCCCGAATCTCTTAAAAGCCGGCAACTTGAACGAATTGTGGTTGAGACGTCCTTCGTCTTCGAAATTCTTCAATTACTAACCACTAAACATTACAAGTTAAACACGTTTTGATATGGAATTAATGCCAACACTAATTATCAACCTTACAGGGGTAATGGTTACCTCCCTTGAAACGGGGGTGAGCAAAAATGTTCTCTAATTGATATTTAGATGTTAATGCCTGTTGTATGTATAAACTCGCCCAACTGACACGTCATCAAAGGAGCTAACAAAAGGTTGCCACATCATTCATTGACCGGGTAAAAGGTAGAGGTTTGACCAGTCAGGATGAATAAATAGCTTAGACCAGAGGGAAGTCAAAGGCATGGTCGCCAAAACCAAAAACCTACTCGCCGAATATAGAAGTGTACTCGCCAGATATACAGTACCCAGAAAGTAAAAGTACTCGCTGGACCAGCACACTGGGCTCGAACCGACTCGGCATAAACACAGAAGCAACAAGCAATCGCAAAAAATAAAGAAGACCCAATCCGCGACAGAAAAGGATCCTAATGCAAATCAACAAGGGGAAACCCTAAATAAACATGTATAAATAGAATCACCTATCCTACGAGGAAGGGGTTCAGAAATAGAGAGAGAGAGAGAAAATAGAGCAATTGTGAGAGATTAGAGAGTGTAACGAAGCAACTAAAACCTAGTATTATTTTTCTGCCCTCAGGGGCGCCGTGGTTTTTTCCCATTCAAGGGTTTTCCACGTAAAACTTGTCTTTTGCATGTGTTCTTGATTTTCTTGCTTTATATTAAATTGATTTAATTGTTGAGTGCGTGGCAATCCAAATTTCACCGTCAACAATTGGCGCTAGAAGGAGGGGGCTTTTGAACAGAAAACTTCGAGGGACCCTTGCGAATCAGACAGCATGAACAACGACAGCGACAGAGATGGTAACTCCAGTGGAGATTTAGTTATTGAACCAGCTGCGCCAACGGGAGACAGGGCAGTGACAGTCGGGGAGCAATCAGCAGCAACGCCAGGAACAAGGGCGGCTGATCCCGGGATTTTGCAGCACTTCCAAGCCGCATTGGTAAACCTAATCAGCGAAGCCAGCAAAATAGGACTTTCGCTTCCTATAGGGTTAGGAGTCTCATCTCCTTACGAGTTAACCACCCCTGGAACCCATCCACCCGGAAGGCTGCGGTCAGAAGTTCATATCACAGTTCCCGACAATCAAGCAAGACAATCCACCGAGGAGACCCCCCAAGACCACATTGAGGATTTCGAGGGGAGAAAACAGAGGAAGGGAAAGGGTGTGATGAATGAAGAGTCCAGGGAGGAACGAGATCAGGTGCGAGCACATAGGGTCAATTCCAGCGACACATACCAGCGAAACCGGCGGAGACACCGGTCCATCTCATCTGAGGACAAGAGTCCTCGTCCGCGAAGGGAGTTGCGATCTAAAAGAACGAAGCGGAGAAGATCTGAGAGCACTGAAGATCGAAGAAGCCCAGATGAGAGAGGCAATCATGGTAGAATGACAATCAAGAGTAGGCTCGACCCAGCAGGAGAACCAACCGGTCAGCGAGATGTCACCTTACAAGAGCTATCAAGAAAGGTTTCAGCAATGGCACGAAGGTATGGACGTAATGTATCCTCGGATGATGAGTCAGATAGCCCATTCGTCAAAGCTATTGCTCGCACCCAATTTCCAGACAGGTTTAGAATGCCAACTATTGAGCAGTACAAGGAGAACAGGGATCCCAAAGAGCATGTTCGCCGATTCCGCAATATCATGGCCCAGTATTCATCCAATGACGGGTTGCTGTGTCTCACCTTCCCGCAAACATTCGGCGACCTCGCCTCTAGATGGTTCGGAAGGCTTCCACCCGGAACCATAAGCAGCTTCTCAAACCTCAGCAAGGCATTCATAAGGCAGTTCATGGGAAGTGTCCAAAGAAGAAAGTCACTCGCCCATCTATCGAACTTGAAACAGGAACATAACGAATCAATCAAGAAGTACCTGGCCAGGTTTGGGAAGGAAGTAGCTCAAATTGAGGATGCCAGTGATGTAGCTGTAATCGCCGCTTTCACTAATGGGTTACAAAGTGGACGATTGTCTTTTGACCTGCGAAGGGATAGACCTAAAACTTACGAAGAGATGATGGAAATAGCTGGCGATTATGCACTGGCAGAGGAGGAAGAAGTAGCACAAGGGGGTAGCTATGTGCATGGGCACAAGCCTAACTTGAAAACAGACCATAAGGACGACAAAAAGATGCAATCACGTGATCGCCAGAAGGATGAGAAGGGCCAAAGAGGATACTCAAGAGAGAGCAGGGGAAACACTCGGGCCAATAAGTTTCGAGGAAGGTACAACCATTACACCCCTTTAAATGGCGACCAGGAGGAGATATTATCTGTGGTAGAAGACAAGGGACTCGCCAAATACCCCCGACAGCAGTCAGCGAATGCAAGGAGAGATACAACCAAGTACTGTCG
The DNA here is from genome assembly GCA_030490815.1 of Acer saccharum. Lineage (NCBI taxonomy): Eukaryota > Viridiplantae > Streptophyta > Magnoliopsida > Sapindales > Sapindaceae > Acer > Acer saccharum. The sequence goes on along the minus strand of CM059876.1, from coordinate 18,446,423 downwards.
ATTCCATAAAGATCATGGACATGAAACTTCAAAGTGTTTCCAGTTACGCGATCACATCGAAAGCCTGATCAGAGATGGGCACCTGAAAGACTTTGCCTTGAAAGGGGACAAGCACGGGGGTCGCCAAGATAGCCGCCAAGGAAACGGGCAAGATAGGAAGAGTCCAAGGAGGAACAGTCCTAACGCAGCCATAAACACTATTTTCGGCGGACCTCACACTGGGAGGAGCAATCGAGAGAGGATGTCGGAAGTTCGAGAAGTGATGTATGAAGGCAGAAGCATGGAAGTCAATTCTGTGCAGAGAAACCCCAAGAAGGGGAGAGAAGGGCATGATCCCATAACGTTTACAGCAGAAGACTCAGACGGGATCGATGCAAAGCCTAATGATGCAATAGTCGTGGGAGTTCGAATAGCCCATAGGGATGTCCTTCGAGTGATGATTGATAACGGAAGTTCGGCTGATATTTTAAGTGCCAGAGTGTATGATGAGTTGCGGCTGGACCGGAAAGATCTTGAACCATTCCATGTACCATTGAAAGGATTTGGTGGCGCAGAGGTTAGGTCGTTAGGAACAGTGAAACTACCGGTAAGATTTGGAACAGCACCATGCCGGCGAACAATCCTGTTAGACTTTGTCGTGGTTGACATCCATAATTGGCCGTATAATGCACTACTTGGCCGACCGTTTCTTAACAAAGCTCGAGCTGTAACCTCAACCCATGCACTGAAAATAAAGTTCCCTACAGAATTCGGCGTCGGAGAATTGAAAGGGTCGCAGGAGATGGCTCGCCGCGCCAACTTGTCAGTCTTCAAAGATAAAACAGGGATGGAAACTTTGAACATATTCGAAGTAGACACAGAGACGCAGGAGGATAATCCGGAAAACTTCGAACTAGATCCAAGAGACAAAACAAGCAGAGAAAAGGAAGAACCAACTGAGTCGATTATTCTAGATGAAGCGGAACCAGATAAAACAGTAAAAATTGGAGCGAGGTTGGCTGAGCAGGTTAAGAAAGATGTGACGAACTTGTTGAAAGAATATAGGGGGATTTTCGCTTGGTGCCACGAAGACATGCCAGGGATTGATAGAAGCACAATTTCCCACAATTTAGCTGTGAATGAGAAATGCAAACCGGTAGTACAGAAAAGGAGAAGCTTCAACCCGGAAAGGAGTGCAGCGATTAAAGAGGAAGTGTCAAAATTGCTCGCCGCAGGGTCAATTAGAGAAGTTAAGTACCCGGAATGGGTGGCGAATGTAGTCTTAGTGAAAAAGAAGAACAATCAATGGAGGATGTGCGTCGACTTCACCGACCTAAACAAAGCTTGCCCCAAGGACAGCTTCCCATTACCAAGGATTGACCAGTTAGTAGATGCAACGGCCGGGCATGAGACGTTGAGTTTCATGGATGCATATTCAGGGTACAACCAGATAAAGATGCACAGGCCTGACGAAGAGAAAACAGCATTCACCACAGATCAGGGGTTGTATTGTTACAGGGTCATGCCATTCGGCTTGAAGAACGCCGGGGCAACTTATCAGCGCTTGGTCAACAAGATGTTCGCCAGACAGATAGGGAGAAATATGGAGGTTTATGTTGATGATATGCTGACAAAGAGTATTACCGCAGATAAACATGCAAATGACCTGAGGGAAACGTTCGACGTACTGGTCAAGTATGGAATGAAGTTAAATCCGGCAAAATGTGTATTCGGCGTACCATCTGGGAGGTTTCTCGGATATCAGGTGAACCAAAGAGGAATAGAGGTGAACCCTGAAAAAATCCAAGCATTAGCAAGAATGGTCTCGCCAAAGACTCTGAAAGATGTCCAAAAACTCACAGGGTGCCTAGCATCGCTGAGCAGATTCATAGCCAAATCAACAGACCGATGCCTACCATTTTTCAAAGCTTTAAAGAAGGGAAAAGGGATCGAATGGAATGAGGATTGCGAAAAAGCCTTCCAGGCCTTGAAAGACTACCTTGGACAGGCACCATTGCTATCAAAGCCAGAAACAGCCGAGACATTGTACATGTACTTATCCGTTTCTGAAGCAGCCACAAGTTCCGTGCTAGTACGACAGGAAGATGGAATCCAAAAGCCAGTATACTACACCAGCAAGGCACTGTTACCAGCCGAAACAAGGTACTCGCCGGCAGAAAAAATGGCACTCGCCCTAATAACAGCAGCAAGGAAGCTAAGACCATATTTCCAGGCTCATAGAATCAGGGTATACACCAACTGCCCACTGAAGTTAATCCTGCAGAAACCAGAGGTATCCGGTCGGTTAACAAAGTGGGCGATCGAATTAAGTGAATTCGATGTAGAATACCTCCCAAGGACAGCAATTAAAGCCCAGGCAGTGGCAGACTTCGTAGCAGAGTTCACTGAACCAAGCGTAGAGGTGGCGAGAATGATGGTGGAGCAAAATAAGAAAATATTCAAATGGCAACTTCGCGTTGATGGCTCATCAAACACGCACGGCAGCGGGGCAGGTATAGTGCTGACAACACCGGAAGGAGACTCAGTCGAATGTGCCTTGCGTTTTGACTTCAAAGCCACCAACAATCAAGCTGAGTACGAGGCACTTATAGCAGGTTTAAAGATTAGCACAATCTTAGGTGCAGACGAGGTGGAAATTTTCAGCGACTCTCAAGTTGTTGTCAATCAGGTACTAGATGAATACCAGGCGAGAGAAGAAAGCATGATCACTTACCTGGAATTAGCAAGGGAACTGTTAGAAAGATTCAAAGAGTATAGAATTGTTCACGTCCCCAGAGAAGAAAATGAAAAGGCCGACGCCTTAGCCAAACTGGCATCTGCCACGATCAACATTTGGCCCAACAATATCTCCATGATCCGCCTGTCGCAGCCGAGTATAGTTAAAACAAAGGAAGTCGAGGCAATCTTTGGCGAGAGGGACAGCTGGATCACGCCAATTAAAGAGTATCTCATCAACGATATACTTCCAAGTGACCCACTGGAAGCAAAGCTGCTAAAATACAGAGCAACAAGATATTCGGTACTCAATGGAGAACTATACAAGAGAGGATACTCGAGGGCACTGCAGAGATGTGTCGGGCCTGAAGAAGCAGAAGGTATCCTAAGAAGCATACACAGCGGAAATTGTGGGAACCATGCTGGGGGTGCCAGCCTAGCCCACAAAACATTGAGACAGGGTTTTTACTGGCCTACCCTGTTCGCCGACTCCAAAAGGGTGGCAGCGAGATGTGAAGCATGTCAGAAAATCGCCAATAACATCCGACAACCACCTGAGCTCCTGCAAAGTATTACCTCGCCTTGGCCATTTGCCATGTGGGGATTAGACTTGATCGGCCCAATGCCAACAGCAACTGGAGGAGCAAAGCATGCCATAGTAGCTGTGGATTATTTTACAAAATGGGTAGAAGCCGAGCCATTGGTGCATATAACAGAAGCAAACACCATTAGCTTTGTGAAGAAAAATATCTTGTACAGATTCGGGATACCAAACACCATCATCACAGACAATGGGACCCAATTTGATGGCAGGAAATTCAGGGAACTGTGTGATAAGTATGGCATCAACAACTACTACGCTTCTCCAGCACATCCACAGACGAATGGCCAAACTGAAGCAGTGAACAAAATCATCAAGCACAACCTGAAAGCTAAGTTAGCAACCAAAAAGGGGAGCTGGGCGGATAAGTTACCACAAGTGCTCTGGGCATATCGCACAACGGAAAGGGGTTCAACAGGCGAAACCCCGTATTCCATGGCTTACGGAGCAGAAGCTGTTATTCCCGTGGAAACATCGTTCTCTTCACCAAGGGTACAACTCTTTCAGCCAGAAGTCAACGTTGATATGCTAAAGTGCGGCCTAGATGAGTTAGAAGAAAGAAGAGAGCGAGCACAAATAAGGAATGCAGCGTACCAACAGAGGGTAGCTAGATATTACAACTCGCATGTGCGTGAAAGGAGGTTCACACTTGGTGATTTAGTACTGAAGAGGGTGAATCCGGGAACAAGAGACAAGGCTGCAGGATCACTCGCAGACAAATGGGAAGGGCCTTATAAGATTACGGGGATAGCTGGCCATGGGGCATATCGCATTACTCGAGAAGGATTTGGCGAGTTACCCCGTCCATGCAATGCGCAGTACTTGAAGATATATTATCCTTAAGGGACAAGTTAGATTCTTTTGAATTCCTTCTATTTTTCTATTTAGCTTAGAGAAGTTGTTCGTTTTAGCATTTTTTCTTTATGACTATGTTAATAAAGTTGCAGGAAGTATTCAATAAAGAGTAATTTATTACTAAGAGATTCTCGATTCTGACTCGCCAAACGCAAAAGGCATTCGCCAGCACACATAGCTACATCACATGAAAACGAGCTTTATGCTCGCTGCAGCGATAACCGGCGAGAAATAAAAACTCAGGGCATGGTCGAATAAACCTGCCAAAAAACTGAGTACGCCAAAATACAGCAACGGCAGCTGAATAAAAGATGAAAACATGATAAAAACTCAGGGCATGGTCGAATAAACCTGCCAAAAAACTGAGTACGCCAAAATACAGCAATGGCAGCTGAATATAGCTATAAAACACAATAAAAACTTGGTATATAGTCGGATACGTCCTGGCGAATACTAAGTATGCCGAAAACCCAGCAATGGCAGCTGAATGGAAAACAACAGTAAACTAAAACAGCACTTGGTGGAAAACCAAGCCAAAGCCAAAACTCAGCAAAGGCAGCTGAACGAAGAAAAATATATATATTCATAACTTTGTATTATTTACAAATGAATGGACAAAGAATAAATTTATAGTCTTCCAAAACAACAGAAGAATCAACCGGCTGCAGGAGGGCCCTCGCTATCTTCCTCGTCTTCGATCTCCTCATCTGAAGGCCAAATGACTGCCTCATCCTCCGTTGGCATGAAGGGCTCATAATCTCTCCCAGCAACGGGGCCCAAATCAGGCTCAGCACCAGAGCCAGAAAAGCTGCCCTTCTGGCCCGAGTAGTAAGTGTTGAAAGTACGCTTACTGGGAATCTCAAGATGCATAGGATGAGGCTCAGTCCGGTTATAACGGCAGTGGGCTTTCCATCGTCTCATCTGGTCTTTAATCGAGTCCACGCCGTGGGCCATATGCTGCTGGAGGGACTTGTCAAAACGCTTTAGAGCTTTCTCATTGGAATGATCCTTCATGGCAAAGAATTTCTTCGCCTGCCTCATGCCTTTCTCAAATTCGCGCAGCAAAAGCGCATCATAGGCAGGGGATCTCTTGAAGCGATCAACAGACTCAACCTCCAGCACTGCTTTCAGGTTTTCAAAAATGAGATCGCGGGAAGATAGCTGGTTACGTAAATCCGCCGCCTCCAGTTCAGCCTTCTCCTTAGCCTCCTCGGCTACCCGCTCAGCCTCCAAACGCGCTGCGAAGGATTCTTGACTCGAGGATAGGAGCTCTTTCAACGAGCGAATTTCCTCCTCAGCAGCAGAAAGTTTTTCTTCAGCGGATAGCCGAGCAGATAGATGACCGTCTGAGGACTCTCTTAACTGAGCAAATTGTTGGGCGTGGGATTCTTCAGCGGAAAGCTTCTCGGCCGCCAAAACAGAAGCCTGCTCGCGCAAGCGCTTAATTTCACGAGAAGCTTTGATCCCGAATTTATAACTATCGCCCATCTCAGACATCATCTGAGGAAGAAGACAGCCAAAGTTAAAAAAAAAAAAAGGAGAATAAAAAATACAAATACATAGAGATTTGCGGCGAAGAACTTACCAAGGAGTGGCAGTTGAAGAAAAACTCCATCTTCTTATTGCAAGACTTGTTTTTAACATGCCCCCAGCCTTCGCCGACATATACATCATTATTAGCCAAGTGGGAGCATATTTCAGTGGCAGAAAAATCAAAAAGGGACACGCTCCCTTCTTCAGCTTCAACCGGTCCGGTAGGAGGAACTTCACGGGCCGAGCCCGAACCGGAAGCAGAGGTCCCCGCCTGATGTGATGGGCCTGGCCGAACAGTCGACTCAGATGGGCCAGATGGCCTAGGTTGATCTGAGACACCTGGCTCGCCCACAACCACTGCAGGAGAAGCTGGCCGAGGAGAAGCTGGTTGAGAAGGAGCAGCAGGGGGAGTCTGTTCATTAACCCCCTCAGAGGGAGGAGCCGCCACATTCTCCGCCTCAGTAGACCTCTCCGGTTGGGCAGGAGGAACCTCGGCGACATCCAGCTCCTGAACATCCTCCTCATCAGAAGAGACAACAAACTGCACTACCCGCGAAGCCCGTTTAGGAGGTCGAGCCGAGTGATCAGGAGCGCTTTCAGCAGGGCGTTTATTCCTAGCTCTGGGAGCCAAGTCACTCGCGGGATCGAGGGGGGTCTCAGGAACATCCGCGTCAAAAATAGGGATGTCGCTAGCTACACCTGAAACCCCCACCTTCTCCTTTCCCTTACGATTGAGGGCTGTGGTAGCAGGAACAGTCGCAGCAGTACTCACAGCAGGAGTAGAAGCCGCAGCGGGAGTACTCGCGACAACCTTCGGGCGAGCAGGCGATGGCCCTGACTCAGCACGCCTCCTGTCAGCACTGCCGACCCCCCTTGAAGCACCTGCTTTCTCTTTGCCTTTACGGCTGGGGGTAACAGCTGCAGTTGCAGCGGGAGTATTCACAGCACCCCCCCTAGAAGCATCACCAGCCTCTTCGCCGCCGTCTGAGTGATCATCACCGTCAGGACTAGCAATTCCATCCTTAGCCAAACCAGCAGCATGCCTCTTGCTGGCAGCCTCAGAATTCTTCACCGCCCGTGCTTGCAAATCGCAAACGGTGTCAAAATCACACACGGCAGGGAAAATAAAACCAAGTGTCAAACTAAGAGAATAAAATCAGGCGAGAAAGTAAAGGAAGAACAGAGTGAAACTTACGGCGAGGGAGCCTTGCGTGAAGCCGAGTAAAGATTTCAGAAGAAATCATCTTCTCCTCATCCAAGAGGAAGGACCTACCCCTCGAGTCCAAAGGAAGAACAGCCGCCGCGGCCAGATGAGAAACCTCCCTATCCATCAAAGTAGGGGCCGCCTTCGACCAGGCTTCAGGAGATGTAAAATGCCTGGGAACTTTCCTCGCCAAAAGATTGTGGCGATTGTGGGCAGGTACATTTCGACCCCACTCGCCGCTGGCGAAAAACCAACTGTTTTTCCACCTCTTATTTGAGGTAGGAAAGCCCCAGATGAAGCCCTTTTTCTTCTCGTCACTGGAGACCTCGACCTGACCAGGGTTCACCACACCCTCAGGAATCCAGTTCTCCACCGGCGAGGAAAGGAGAAAGTATGTGCCACCATTGCCCGCCTGTCTCAAAGTATAAAAATGGCGGATCTCACGAGGCGTAGGAGGCCCGTAACCCTTCAGCTTCCACATGAGACACAGGCACATCAGTATCCTGTAACTATTTGGGGCGAGCTGAGCCGGTGCGATTTGAGCCTCCGCCAAAAACCTGGCAATAAAAGGCTGAAGGGGGAGAGTCACCCCACAACTGAGCATAGCTCCATAAATGGCGACCGCATTTTCAGGAGGATTCCACACAGCCCGGTCGCCAGGTAACACAAGAGTCACCGAGTCTGGAATATCGAAACGACTCTTGTATTTACGAAGTTCGCCCTCGCCGACCACATTTACTTCCGTATCGAAAGAACAAGGGCGAGCAGACGAGAAAAGCAACCTATCCCTCTGATGATCTTCAACATCAGAGTCAACGACCGTCTGCACATCCAGCAGAGATTCGCGAGGAGCCCTAGTGGAGCGTCGTTTACTACTTGCAGTTTTAGGAGATCTCGTCATTTCTGGAGAATCACTGTCAAAAGGTGGAGGAGAGATGTCAGGATTAGAAGCATTCTCAAAAAATGGAATATCAACAGAAATCGGGACCGGAGAATCTGGACGAAAGTTGCGAATCAGAGATTCAATTTTGTCCGCAGTACACTTATCACCAAGCTCCATAGCTTGCATCATCCTATTAAAAAGAAAAGAACGCAAGGAGGGATCCATGAGAACTCACCAGAAAACCCTAGACTCGCAAGATATGCAGGAAAGATCAGGAGACACGGAGAAACAAGAAGAGGCGAAATCCGGTGAATCGACCGACAGTAAAAGGCACAAGAAAAGGATTGTAGTCAGCTCTCGAAGAAGTAAAAGAGACGAAAGCAGGAGATCAGCTGTTCTTTCTTTTGCTCTGATAAAAATACGATGAAGCAAGTAAAGAAAAAGAAGAGAGACGATCGGGCCTTAAAAAGAGGGAATTTCGAAATTCAAAAAAGAGCAATCAAGTACAATGATGCGTATTTAATGGGAATGACGGCCACTATTACCAAACCGCGACGGTCACCACCCAATAAGTGACATGTGGCATCTTGGGGAGAACCGAGCCGTCAGAACGTCCCTTCACCTGTCAAGCAAGTGGAGACGCCAGAAGTTATGTGGTTCAGATTGAAAGCGTGCACCGGAAGAATTAATTAATAAATACAGCGCGTGGTTAAAAGAAGAAATTATTGCAAAAATGCATTGAAATCTCATAAACGTAAATATAAATACTGCTCGCAGAGGCAAACGAAGTAGGAAGGACAAGTCATTCGCCCAGCTCGAAGTATTTATGGGGGTATTGTTGTATGTATAAACTCGCCCAACTGACACGTCATCAAAGGAGCTAACAAAAGGTTGCCACATCATTCATTGACCGGGTAAAAGGTAGAGGTTTGACCAGTCAGGATGAATAAATAGCTTAGACCAGAGGGAAGTCAAAGGCATGGTCGCCAAAACCAAAAACCTACTCGCCGAATATAGAAGTGTACTCGCCAGATATACAGTACCCAGAAAGTAAAAGTACTCGCTGGACCAGCACACTGGGCTCGAACCGACTCGGCATAAACACAGAAGCAACAAGGAATCGCAAAAAAGAAAGAAGACCCAATCCGCGACAGAAAAGGATCCTAATGCAAATCAACAAGGGGAAACCCTAAATAAACATGTATAAATAGAATCACCTATCCTACGAGGAAGGGGTTCAGAAATAGAGAGAGAGAGAGAAAAGAGAGCAATTGTGAGAGATTAGAGAGTGTAACGAAGCAACTAAAACCTAGTATTATTTTTCTGCCCTCAGGGGCGCCGTGGTTTTTTCCCATTCAAGGGTTTTCCACGTAAAACTTGTCTTTTGCATGTGTTCTTGATTTTCTTGCTTTATATTAAATTGATTTAATTGTTGAGTGCGTGGCAATCCAAATTTCACCGTCAACAATGCCGATTGGTAACATTGAGGTAACCATTTACTGCAACTAGTGTGAAGTCTATGATCATTATATTAAACAAACCAACAGTTGAGATCAATCTGAAAGGAGCTTATAAAAAAAGTATATTACATAAACGAAATGTTGTTTACACTTTCCAATGAATAATTATAACGGGATTTTTTATTTAGGTGTGTACATACGAACTATGTAGGGCATAAAATATGTGCAGAGTTTAGGGCTTCCCAAAAATATAATGATGTAGCATCTGTTTTAGATTTTGTTTTATTTATTTTATAAAAAGAGTGGCCAATTGGGATACAGGCTTATCCAAACATCTTACGCTCTTCAATAAAAATTTAGTTTGCTGGTTGATATTTAATTTCTCAATAACATAGATTGTACTCATTGATACTCAACTGATTAGGTGGGAAATCTCTTAACTTCAAACTATTCATTTTCAACTTTTTAAAATATTTTCTTTCTATTGGTTGTTTTAGTTGAAATGGGTTGGTCCAAATTTAAAACAAAGCCATGTGTAACGTGCATGCACAAACTGAAATTTATTATTACAACAATTTCCAATGTAAAGCCGAATTATAACTTCAAACTATTCATTTTCAAGTTTTTAAAATATTCTCTTTCTATTGGTTGTTTTAGTTGACATGGGTTGGTCCGAATTTAAAACAAAGCAATGTGTAATGCATGCACAACCTGAATTTTATTATTACAACAATTTCCAATGCAAAGCCGAATTATAATTTCATTTTTTACCTTTATTTTTAACATCAAAACACATTAGCATCTCTTTGTCTTGGATTCACGATTTGAAACCCTAAATACAACTATTTTCATCACGTCGATGTTGTTCCTTTCACTAAACATTGTCCATCACGCAACTATTCTTCTGTTAACGAGAGGCTTATGTGATAAGATTGACAGACCTATGAGGTTTGTGAAAATCGCACGGTCTGATCTTTGTAAATGTTTATATTTTTGTTTCTTGTAGGTTTTTTCAAGCTTTTGTACTGAAAGTTTGAAGATGTTTTGATTGGTTTCGTAATCTTTGCACGTGTTTGTTAAAGGGTTTTTGGGGTAATTAGTGTTTGAAAAATGTTTTTGCACACACTGAACATGAAAAATATGTATGTCTTATTCTTTATAGAATCCACATCCAAAAACCATTTATTAGTGTTGCTTCTTCTTTGATCTGTTATGTGTTGGATGGATGATTTATAGTGATAGTACATGTTTGTTCAATGGCCAATGTTTCATATAATTGCAATGGTTCAATACGAATATGATTACCTTCAGCACGCAAGTTTTGAAAATGAAACCAGATTTGATTAAACATGTTTTGACGGATAATTTTTGCTCTTCTAAGAGAATTTATCTGTTGCTTATTCTTTGATCTGCAATGTGTTTCATTAATGGCCAATGTTAGATTTGATTGCAACGGTTCAATATGAACATGATTACATTCTGGATGAAAGTTTTGAAATGTACAAATATATTTGCTTGAACATGTTTCGATGGATAATTTTTGCTCCCCGGATTTATGTTTTATTGTCGTTTATTCTTGTATGATGATAATTGTTGTTTGGTCACGAGTTTATTCAATGTATCAAGAATCGCCGGTTAATGTGTGGGTGGTATCCCACCAACAGTCTGTTACGCACACTATTGAGCTGCATAGCACGCTGTTTGTGGGTTACCACCAACACGTTGGTGGGATAGGTTATATGCATCAGTTACAATCCATATTATCTATGTAATGTGGTCATGATTTTATTTAATGCATGACAACATATTCTAAAGATACCAACTAGAATACAATTTACATATATTATGTGTTTGAAAATATATAATAATAATTACATCTTTATATGTATAAACACTTTTAATCAGAATCCATATTTACATAACTTGTATGATTGACTATTTATTTGGATAATCTTGTGTGATTGACTATTTTATTGGATAATCATTTAGTAAACAGTAAAAGCGTAAACAGTAATTATAGGCTTTGGGTCTTAGGGTTCTTGGGCTTGTCTCCTGACCAACTAGAGCCCTTTGAGGCTTGGGCTAGTCATTAGAATACAATTTACATATATTCTATGTTTGAATATATTAATTTACAATTACCATTACTAAAATATAATTTCAATAACAAAGTCGATATAAACAGTTTCAATCAGAATCCATATTACATATGTTATGTGATTGACTATTTATATATATAATCACTTTAGAAGACAGTATAATCGTAGATTGTAATTATGTGTTTTGGGTCTTGGGGTTCTTTGGCAAAATACCGACTAGAATACAATTTACATATATTATGTGTTTTAAAATATATAATAATAATTACATCTTTAGATGTATAAAAACTTTCAATTAGAATCAATATTACATAACCTACGTGATTGACTATTTATTTTGATAATCATTTATTAAATAGTATAATCGTAAACAGTAATGGTGGGCTTTGGGTCTTAAGGTTCTTGGGCTTATCTCTTGACCAGCTAGAGCCCTTTGAGGCTTTGGCTAGTCATTAGAACACAATTTACATATATTCTGTGTTTGAATATATTGATATACAATTATCACTTCAAAAATATAATTTCATTAAACAAGTAGATATAAACAGTTTCAATCAGAATCCATATTACTTATGTTTTGTGTTTGACAATTTATATATATATAATCACTTAGAAAACAGTATAATCATAAAATGCAATGACGTGCTTTGGGTCTTGGGGTTCTTGGGCTTTTCTGGACGAGCTAGAGCCCTTTGATACTTGGGCTAGTCATTAGAATTCATTTAATAGATTCTGTGTTTGAAAATATATTATTACATTTAGAATTTAAATAGTATAATTACATTAAAAAAAAGTTGATATAAACAGTTTCAATAGAATCCATATTACATATGCTATATGATTGACAATTTCATTATATAATCACTTACAAAAAAGTATAATCGTAAATACTAATGATGGGATTTGGGTCTTTGGGTTCTTGGGCTTGTCTCTTGACGAGCTAGAGCCCTTTGATGCTTGGGCTAGTCATTACAATACATTTTATATATATTCTGTGTTTGAAAATATATAATTATAATTACAATGTATTAAGTATAATTACATGTAAAATCATCAATAACAATTATTTCAATCGAATCCATGTTCCAAATATTATGTGATTGACTGTATATTAATATAATCACTAAATAAACAATATAATCGTAAGAAGGAACCATGGGCTTTGGGTCTTAGGTTTCTTGGGCTTGTCTCTTAACAAGCTATAGCCCTTTGAGGCTTGAGCTAATATGACTTTAATAAGGTTTTTTTCAACTTAAAATAGTATTTATAATAGTAAATAGTTTAATACAATCATAACATTATTATGTAAATATCACTCGTTGCCGAGGGTGGAACCGTTTTATTGAAACACTGTGTAATGCGAATACCACATCGAAAAATAAAAAGGGATTAAAATGGTTTATAAGTAGTAAAGTAATGCCTAGACATTGAACAATAGGCTTCCCAACTGGGCCTAGCATATAAACCTATTGAAGTAACGATGGGCTTGGGTCTTGGGGTTCTTGGGCTTGCATCTTGACGAGCTAGAGCCCTTTGAGTCCTAGGCTAGTCTAACTTTAATAAGGTTTTTTTAACTTAAAACGGTATTTGTGATCGTAAGTATTTTGATAAAATCACAACATTATTATGTAAATATCACTCGTTGCAGAGGGTGGAACCGTTTTATTGAAACACTGTGTAATGCGAATACCACATCGAAAAATAAAAAGGGATTCAAATGGTTTATAAGTAGTAAAGTAATGCCTAGACATTGAACAATAGGCCTCCCAACTGGGCCTAGCATATAAACCTATTGAAGTAACGATGGGCTTAGGTCTTGGGGTTCTTGGGCTTGCCTTTTCACGAGCTAGAGCCCTTTAAGGCCTAGGCTAGTCTTGTTAGGATTATGCTCAATAGCAAGAGTATAATATTGTAATTGACAATCTTTTTCATATTAATAAAGTGATTTCTGGTTTAACAAATCTTATAGCATTTATAGTTTAATATTATAATTGTCAAAGTAAATAATCATAAGGTCTAAAGACTATGCGAAAAGAAGAATTGTTCGTACATCTGGATATGTATGAGGTAGACACAATTCTTTAGTTAGTCTTGAATAATATTCACAACTTAAGTTAAAGGTTGGGCACCTTTATATTGTTAAAGTTGTAGAATTCTTTTGCTAGCATTTGAGTGGGATCAAATGAGATATGATGAGTCTAAAATCATCGGAGTGTCTTCGAGTAAAAGAATCTAGTGCACTGGGTGCATTGAACTGGATCACAATGAAAAGCTTTATCTAGAACCGTCAATAGATAATAGTCTTTTCATTATCAGGACAATCGGAGAGTCTGTCTTAGTCCTGAGATAAATGATGGACTTATGGTTGCAAGTGATATCATTTGAGTTATCAATGAGTACGATTATATAGCATAGTCTATCCTCGATAGTTTGGTGATATTCATTTGTTAATCGATAGAGGACTTCATTTATAGATATGGACATCGTGGCTCTATTTATTAAATAAGAGTATAATATCATCATATGGATGTTTTGAGGTAATTGGATATTAAATCTCAACGTTGAGTTTTCGATAGTGACTGTTGAAAACATGGCTTCTGGACAAGTCAAAATATCCAAGTTCAAAACGTGGTCATATGAGTAAATATAGTAACTTGGAGAGTTATAGGCGGTCTATGAACTCTTGGCGATTATTGATATTAATTACGAGGATACACTATCTCTAATATGATTGTCTAGGGTATGAATGAGGAACATTTTCTTATTCTATCTTTATTTAAGAGTTCAATTTTAGCTCTTTAGTGGAATGAGTTAAAATTAATGGATCGGACCTAAGTGAATCATTTGTTGATTGTGATTAGGTTATGTCTATTGAAGCTTAAATTTAGATAGCCCGCCAAGATCCCCAATCCACATGGACTTGCATGGATCACTTGATATATTCTACCGGACCAATTTATGGGTCCATCTAGAATTGTATTTAATATATTAAGAATATAATTTGCACATTATTTGTTTAATGGGCTGATCAATTATATTAATATTAATGAAAGGCATGTGGGCTTGTTTCTTTTAGTAAGAATGGGTTTGGTTCACATGTGGGCTTTTTATTTAAAGTCCAATGGATTAAATAAAATAAGGAAATAATATTTGGCCCATATTTTTAATGTGGGGCGGCAAGGCTATAATATTAGTCAAAAATATTATTTTATTTTATTGTTTGATTAAATGAGAATTAATTTATTTATTAATTAATTATTTAATTAATAAACAAAATCTTTTTCTGATTAGGAAATATGTTTCCTAGAATTATACTATTGGTAGTAGTATACTAAAAGTAAAAGACTTGTTTGGTAAGAAAATAAATAATTAACTTTATTTATTTAATCAAATAAGAAGTCTTTTTATTAAGTCAATAAAGGAATAAAAATACTTGTTAGTTGTATTAGGGTTAGGAGTCTAAAGTTGATGTGAATTAGGGTATAACACAAATCCTTTTTTGTAGAGGAATTGCGGCAACCCTAATAGCATTAGAAGGTGATTTCGGCAACCCTAATTGAATGAGAAGGAAAATTTTGGCCACCCTATATAAGAAATAATATAGGGTTCGGCCACACCTAAGTTTTTACTGGATCAATTTTCTTCTTCTTCTCAACTCATAGAAAAGTTTTTGATTATTCTTCCAAGACAAAAAAGAGAGAAGAGATTATTCTTTTGATAGTACACTAATTGCTTGTTCATCGATAAGCTTGTGTGTACAACATCGAATTAGGTTCACACGAGTTTCGATCATTAGATTGAGAACTCAAAAGTGACCGGAATAATCTTTGTGGTCTTTTGATTGTTTTGTGACTAACAAAAAGAAAAAGAAAGTTTGTTTGTCCATTCTCAGGTACGCAATTCAAAGAAAAGGGAGACCACGCTCCTAGGTGATTCACGTTCGTGCTAGGATTGAAGATCTTGCAGATTACCATCGACGTAAGTCAATTGGATCACGCGACAAAAGGTATTCTACTTTTTGTTACTTTATATGTATGGTTAATTAATTTAAAGGGTTAAGGTTCATCAAAGGAAAAATTTTAAAACATACTAAATCTATTTTTAGTCTCGCTTCCGCTGCGTGTACTACAATTTTTCCCTACAAGTCTAACTTTAATAAGGTTTTTTTAACTTAAAATGGTATTTGTGATCGTAAATATTTTGATACAATCACAATATTATTATGTAAATATCACTCGTTGCAGAGGGTGGAACCGTTTTATTGAAACACTGTGTAATGTGAATCCCACATTGAAAAATAAAAAGGGATTAAAATGGTTTATAAGTAGTAAAGTAATACCTAGACATTGAATAATAGGCCTCCCAACTGGGCCTAGCATATAAACCTATTGAAGTAACGATGGGCTTGGGTCTTGGGGTTCTTGGACTTGTCTATTGACGAGCTAGAGCCCTTTGAGACCTGGGCTTGTCTGACTTTAATAAGGTTTTTTAATTCTTTTTTATTTATTTTTAAGAGAGATGTATGTGGAATCTATAAAAAAAGCACAACAAGAAATGAACTTTCTGGATTATACTACTGTTGTTGTTGTTATGAATGATGTAAGTACAATAGGCATGTATGCCTGGTGTGGGACTATTGTCAATTATTTCATTGCAAAAAATAAAACTTCTCTTACTAGAAAAAAAAAATTAAATATATCAAACTCGAACACTCGGACAAGGGGGTTGTAAACCTGTACCCAAAGCTCTATCCATCCTCTTACTTTGTTGGACATTAGATTCACCAGCCCCATTATATTTTTAACTATTCACCTATATTGACTGTTATCACACATTTTTAATGATGATTACCTTTATCTAATGTAATCACACATTTTAAATGTTGTTTACTCATATCGAGTGTTATCACACAGTACAAATGCCAAACAAATGACGGGAACAGATTTAATTTTAAAAATAAATGATTGTTGTTTAAATTTGAAACGCATTTATTGTTATTTGTCAGCTACATTGATTGTTTTTTAAATTTGAAAAGAAATGATTGTTTTACCTAGGAAACAGTTAATAAAGCAAAATTTTAAATTGCCTTGGATTAAATAGTAACCTACTCAACAAGTTTATAGGTAAACAACAGGTAGCGGTGTTTAGTACACCATTGTTCTATAGACAACCCCATATATATATATATATATATATATATATATATATATATATATATACGGTCCCAATCCTATTAGGATGCACTGATATAACTTTATCAGGATATTGAATGCGAGCCACTCATTTATAACAGTGATTTGACAAGTGCATACATACCAAGTCAAAGTATGTAAAACGAGTGGCTCACATTCAATATCCTTATATAATTCTATCAGGATGCACTGATAGGATAATTTCCATATATATATATATAAAAGAAGGATCAATTACACTCACACCCTTGGGGTTTAGTCTAAAGACACTAAGATGGAAAGGTATCATTATTCTACACTTACACCACCCCAGCATTTAAATTGACCAAGTCTGACTTTGTAAATGTCAAGAATACCCTTGAAGCAAAGCAGAAAAACAAAATAAAACAAAATGAAGAAATGAAAATTGAATAAAATTATATATATATATATATATATATATATATATTTCAAATGAGGACATCCTGATACAACTTCATGAGGATATTGAATGTGAGCTACTAGTTTTACATGCTTGGACTCAAATGCGTATACAATTGTCAAAACTAGTGGCTCACATTCAATATTCTCATGAAATTATATCAGGATGTCCGCGTGAGAACGGGACTGTATATATATATATATATATATATATATATATATATTTATATTTATATATATTTATACAATTTTTCTCTCTTCAGGATCGAGCTGAACTTTTAATATTATGACGAAACTTGTGAGCCATTGATCAAGTTTACGAAGATTTTGACTAAGCTGAAGTATGAAAATCTAATGGTTGATAGTTGTGGAATTAATATAAATAAAATCAGTTCGTCATGAGGAGAGAAATCTATGGGTTTGATGTGGCGCAGTTTTGCTACAATTTTCACAGATCATCATCTACTGGTTTGAGTCCATTAGAGTTGTGTATGAGGTTTCAACCCCTAACTCCATTAGAGGTAGCTCAACAAAAGGATCAGGATTTGTATCCAGCATTATACAGATTTGCTAGAGAGAAAACAGAGTTCATTGAAGGGTGGGTCATTGAGAGTTTCGCCAAGGCTACTAGGAGAATGAAGAAATATACTGATCAAAATCGTCGTGCATTGGAGTTCAATGCAGGTGACAAGGTGTTGTTGAAGCTTACTTCATATATTTGGAAAAAAGTCACTAACTAAAGGTATCATAAGGGCTTGATTCAGAGGTATGATTGGCCATTTGTGTTCAAAGAAAAGGTTGAGAATGTGGCTTAGAGGTTAGCATTACCATATAGACTGAAGATACATTTGAAATTTTATGTTAGTTTCTTGAAACCCCTACCATGAAGAATTAGATGATCAGAGGAAGGTGCAATAGAGGCAAAAACCTCATGTGGTTAGAAAAAAATTTGACAAGGTAGTTCAATGGGTCTTAGATCACAAGACAGTTGGGGAAAGTAAACTGAACAAAAGGACAGATTTTCTAATTTAGTGGAAAATGAGAGTGTCAAATGCCCACTTGGGAGAGAGAGGCAACCTTGTGGCAATTTAAAGATTTGATCCAACAATACTTGGAAAGCCTCTCGATGAGAGCATCGGCTTCTTCAAGTGGAGGTGGTTTGTCACAACCCCAAAAGTGAGCATGGGCTGTTACCTATGCAAATGGCTTGGTGTAGGTGTCAACAAGCCAAACCAAAGCATGTTGGGTGGGCATGATATTGGGGCAGCAGGTGTGACGTGTGTTAGTTTAGGTAGATTGATAGTATGTAACAACAAAGGGTAGTGTTGGCTGAGGCATGTGCACAAGGCAATGTTGGTGTGCGATGTGTGCTAGAAATAAGCTTGACGTGTATAAACAAGCTTGGCATGTGCAGCATTAGGGCGCCGTGTGCGAGAAACAAGCTTGTCATGCGAGAAACAAGTTTGGCGTGCAGAAACAAGTTTGGCATGCTGAAAACAAGCTTGGCATGTGCATTGTTGGGGCATTGTGTGCAAGAAACAAGTTTGGCATGTGAAAGAGTGTGTTGGTTGGCTGTGACCTAGGCATATGAGTGGCACATGCAATTTAGACACACATGTGGGGAAGCATGTATGGGCAAACATGTGTGAAATAGTTGGTGTCTAACATGTATTTGACATGTGATGAAATCAGAAGGCTGATGTGGACAATTACCTGGTAGTTACTTGTTGTAGGCTAATTAATGTTGTATCATATAAATACACAAATTGCTGTGTATTCTGGCAAAGATATTAAAGTGTGATAATCTTACACGCATTGTATTTGTGTTCCTAATTATTAATGAGAATAGTTAGGTTGGGATTAGTTCCCGTAATTTGTTGTGTTCTTACTTTACATTGTTGTGTATGTGTTTGCTGTAAGAATTGTTTGATGTGTGCTTGCTGCAAACGGGTTTACTGTGTGTTTGTAAATTGTGTAGTGCTTGTGTGTGCAACAATCAGGCTATGTGGCTGAGTATTTTGAGGATTTTGGAAAATACTGAAAAGAGAACAGTTCTGAGTGACTGTCAAGAAAAGGGTTGGCTGGTTGGACAGAGTTTCAGTGCCTACACGAAGTAAAAATTCATAAGGGATTTTTATCCGTGTAACACTAGGGAGACTCGAAGCTCAAGACGATTTGTACGGTCGTACTTAACTCACTTTTTCCGTAACCAAGAAGTTTTCTGCCTATTGTTCCCCGAACGACCTATCTTGGTTTCGAGGGAGAGAGCAAGACGAGGGTCCTGAATGACATATGTCGATCCTGAGGGAGAGTGAAAGCCGAGGGTTCTGAATGACATACATCGATCCCGAGGGAGAGTGCAAGCTGAGGGTCATGAATGACCCATGTCGGTCTCGTGGGAGAATGAAAGGCAAGTTCCTAAATGACCGATGTCAGTCCCGAGGGAGAGTGAAAGCCAATGGTCTTGAATGACCTATGTCGGTCCCCAGGGAGAACGAAAGCTGAGGGTCGTGAATTTGGGCTAATAGCGAATGACCCAAAGTGGTGTTATGGGCCATATTTCTTACAGATATCCTTATTGGGCTCATGCTCCTCTTCTTACTGTGGTCCAAACGGCAACCCGAATTTCTTTTGGGCAAAAAATGGGAATTGTTTGACCAGTCAATCGCTCATCAAACGTTGTGATGGGTAATGCCCTATTGATTTGTCAACACTGTTGACATGACGTACATATTGAAAATTTCAGGTATAACATTAACCCCTAGCTCTAGGGAGGAAAAAGAATTGTTAACCGCCAAAATTGGCGAGGGGTTGAAGAAGAATTTTCCATCCAGATTCAAGGTTGAAAGAGCTACCAAAACAAAATCTAGCTAGCTCATATAAAGAGTCCAAACCAAAGTACTTAGGCACACCTCCGGATTATCCGAATTGAAATCAAGGACCCCAGGATTCCTAAGTAGCGGGCAATACAGTATACAGGTTCCTGAAATCCCACTCCCCTCCCATTACATAAACCAAGTATCCTGCTACTACCTAAGACAAAACCAAGTATCCCGCTACTACCTAAGATTAGACCAAGTATCCTACTGCTACCCGGTCCGAGTATCTCGCTACCACGTAGACCCAATATCCCGATACTCTATTGTTTTAAACATCTCACTGCAGCGTCAACCGGTGTCCCAATACCCCGATTCCATAAGAGGTGAGCTACCTTGATCCACCCCTAAAAACTAGCTAGCCCGATAGGTAAAAGCACCAAGAAGAACATATCATAAAGGTGAATCTAACATGCTCAAAAGACAACTTGAAGCGACAATAAAACGCCCCCGTTCAAGACCAACACAGAATTATGCTCATTCCCGCCACTAAGTCTCCTACTTGAATAAGGAGTCAACTCCTACACAAATTGCCAGAGAAGAAATCGCTTGATTCTAGGGATCAAATCCCCCTAACTATCTTGTTAATCGCTAAGGAAAGTCCTGTAATTGCTAAAACCCTAGACCGAAGTTATAGGAGTGCATGGCAAGAAATAGGACCTATATATACATCGCATTATCACACGGAAAGGGGACCGCAACTTGAGTGCCTAACCCTACTAGAGATTTTTTCCACTTATCGACATGTATGAGAGCTCCATCGCCAACTGAGTCTTTTATTCTCATCACTATAGCTGTTTAAATCCTCTATTGTATTTCTTATTATTCATTTGTTATCAATAAAAAAGTGTTACGAGGGATCCTTATATTATATTGGTTTTTGCCCACTATTATCATTGTCTTTTTGTCGATTTTATTAGGAAGCAAAGGGTATCGAACTACTTGATATCTCGCCAACTGAAATCTATCCCGATTCTAGTCTCTTAAATTGTTAATTAGAAAAATCACCCCGATGACAATTTTCGGTTAACAAGAATTTTTTCTTTTTGAGAGGTAAAATGTTTTTACGTCCCAAGTCGAACTTGTTCCCCAGGACCGATGTTGACGCTATGAATGTTTTTGGCGATCTCCCGAGAGATAAAATATTTCGTGTCCCGAGTCAAACTTGTTCCTCTGGTTGGATGTATTTATTTTATTATTATTATTATTATTATTATTATTATTATTATTATTATTACAGTATCTATCTGTCCACCTATTTAGACCAAGTATTTTTTTGAATTTTTTACCATTTGTAGGATTCGAGCGCTTAACTTAAGAGTCATTTGCCTAAGCCCCAAACTCGTCCATCTACCAGATGAGTTTTGCCCCTAGGGGCCCTTTGGATGGATGTTGAGGATGTGCTAATGCCCCTTTTTGATAACTCACTTTTCCTTAACCAAGAAGTTTTCTACCTAGTGTTCCTGAACGACCTATCTTGGTCCCAAGGGAGAGTGCAAGCCGAGGGTCCTGAATGACCTATATTGGTCCCGAGAGAGAGTGAAAGCCGAGGGTCCTGAATGACCTATGTTGGTCCCAATGGAGAATGAAAGCTGAGGGTCGTGAATTTGGGCCAATAGCGGATGGCCCAAAGTGGTGTTGGGAGCTATATTTCTGATAGATATCCTCATTGAGCTCATACACCTCTTCTTACCGTGGTCCAAACGGCAGCCCAAATTTCTTTTGCGTAAAAAATGAGAATTGTTTGACTAGTCAATCGCTCATCAAATATGGTAATGGATGGGGCCCTATTGACATGATGTACATATTGAAAATTTCAAGTATAACAATTATTATTATTATTATTATTATTATTAGGAGGACGTAGGATATTAGAATATAGTCTTATTAAGTCGACTTTAAAATAGCTACAGAACCCCTCGTGAGATTAGCTAGTTTGTCAACTTGTCCATTCACATAATCATATTCCATGTATTCTAAGGTAATTATTCTCAGACAACAAAATCTTAAATAACT
This sequence comes from Acer saccharum, assembly GCA_030490815.1. Lineage (NCBI taxonomy): Eukaryota > Viridiplantae > Streptophyta > Magnoliopsida > Sapindales > Sapindaceae > Acer > Acer saccharum. The sequence continues at coordinate 18,424,569 of CM059876.1, read as the reverse complement.
GGAAAGAATTAATAAAAAAATATAGTACTTATTCTAAGTCGAGTGATCAATTGATTAAATAAATCAAAGAATAAATGTCTTTCTAGTATATTATTCTATTATAAGCACCAGATTCATTCCCACTTATAGTGTTTGGAGTTATTCTAAAAATCTAATCAATTTTTTAACAATGTCTGATAAGTCTAATTCAATAATCAGAACATGTCTTCTCACACTTATTTGTGTCTTCTCGATCTATATTACTTTTTATTGTGTTTTTAATTGTTTGAGATAAAAAAAAAAAAAAATTACTTGTTTGAATTTCTAGAAAAAGTATCAAATGATAATATCAGCACTTCTCTTCGCTTTATTATTTGTTTTATGAATATTTGTGATTCTATATATGCTTCTTCAATAATCACTTCAAATTACTTAAAAAAAAAAAAATTAAAAAAAAAATTACTTTTGATTGACCGGATGGAGTTGGCCCAACATTAAACCTCTCGGGACAACATAATAAAGTTACACCCAAATTGTAATAGTTTAATTTTATTTTTTAATTGTTTGAGATAAAGAAATATTACTTGTTTGAATGATATGAACATATCAACTCAAATTTATGATTCAATTTTTTAGCTTCACTCTTTCAACCATTGGATTAAAGAACACAAGAGCAAATAAGCGGTTAAGATATTGAAATCAAAAAATCGAGTCAGAAATTTGAGTAGATATAGTCCGACCCATAATAATAATAATAATAATAATAATAATAATAATAATAGAGTGACAATATTTGTACCCTTAAAAACTGTATGTACATCCAAAAGTAATATTTTTTGAAAAAATTATAAAATTATAAGTTAAAAGTAATATCCCTTAAAAACTGTATGTACAAAATAAAATTTACATACCTTTGCATGATCGGAATCTTTTGAAAAAAAAATCATTTTTCTATATATGATAATCATGTATTTCATAAGAAATTTTAATACTTGGAATAGAATTATGGTTTAATCAGGGTCATACTCTTTTTTTTAATAAAGAGTTTAATCTATTTGAAAATACGATGAAATAAGATGAGTGTAATTAATGGGTGTACATAGTATTTGTATTTTTAATTAAAGTAATTTGTCCTTATTAATCGATTTATGTTAGGATAGTTTTGTTTTTAAAAGTTGTAATAAAAAATGGTGTACATGTGATATTTACGGGGGAACAATATATATCCACAGTTCGACACCTTGTCTTTACCACGGTATAAATGATATGGTAAAAACAAATTGCTTGATATATAATTTGTATTGATTGTTAGACAAATTTTTTGGGCCACTTTAAAAATTTTGGTAGTGAAGAGAAGGAGAAAAATCGAGCATTTGATTCTTTCAATATAGAGATCTATAGTCAGAAAAAATAAATTGCTGACACATGCATGAACTGACTTTATTTATTTATTAATTAAAGCTCATTATTGTAAGATATTTTTGTCTTAATTAAGAGTTAAGCTAAATATAGATCCAATAAGAGTTTATAAAGTAAAAAATAAAAAGGAACTTTAATTAATATTTAACATAATGAGAAGTTGAGAACTATCTATACATATATAATTAAGAGTAACAAATTAATCAAATATTGTATATACAATATAATTCATATGAGAGGAGTAAGGAGACAACTATATATATATATAAAATTCATGATTGTCTATTAATTCTAGTCTCACGTTACAGAAGTTGAGAATTGGTGATGGTTTGGGCAATTGCAGGAACTGATGTACGGTCCCTGACGACGATCTTGTTCTTGATGATGATTTTCTTGTTCTTGTCTATTATTATTATGATTTTCGTCGTCGTTGTTGTTGTTGTTGCTGAACTCTTGTATTTCCAATATCTCTACTCGTCGATTTGTTTTCTTTCTTATTTTGATGGCCACATCCTGGGGGATGAATTTTCCACAAACACTCACTCTGCATTGCTTCTTCTCTATCAAATGTGTCTCCAACTCTAATCACCATCACAGACAACAGTTAGTTATATATTTCAAACAACTTCTATGAAGGAAAAACAATAAAAATATTGAACGTGTTCTTGTTGTTTGATCTGATTTTGGATTTGTAAAACGGAAAACAGGTTTTCGAAAAGCTTACCTTGCATATTAAGAAGGGCTCTGCTTACTTTTCTGTAACAGCCATTGCAGTCAATGTTGATTCTCATCACCATGCAATAAAACTGCATTATAATTTCTTTTTCGAAGAGAAATAATTAACTAGCTCAATTTATTGTTGTGAATATATATATATATATATATATATATATATATATATATATAATAACAAATTGCTCGAAATGGTGGCTTGGCTTTTCTGTCAATGGAGGCCTGCAGGGTTTGATCAGAATCCAGATCAATGTATTAATGGACCAAAGAAAAGTATAGATGTTAAAGAGGTAATGGTGCATCATACATTAATTGATCGAGAATATAAGAATGATCAAGAGAAAATTCTTCTTTTCTTCTCGGAATCTGATTCTCTCTCTCTCTCCATATATATATTTGATATTTCTACTAATTAAGATAATAATCAATGAGAATGCATATATGTATATGTATATATATATACAAGGTAGCGTAGCGTAGATAGCCCACTATTCTTGACTTGTTTGCATTGCTTTTATCATGTGTAGACCCTAGAGAGAGCATCCTTTTTCTTGGTTGTAGAGGCAAATTCTGTATAGAAAAACTTTAAAGCATCCTTTTTTTTATTTTTTCTTTTTCTTTTTTCTTTTTTTGTGTGTGTATATTCTATATACCGATTGTTCTCTAAAGTGGTGAAAAAAGAGAGCGAAAAGGAGAAAATAAAATAGTTGGCAAAATTATCTCTCCCTCTTCTTTTTGATATATATTTGTGACTTGTGAGCATATTAATTACAATAGAAAAATCTCCATTTGGCTATATGATAAAGGTAACTTGTGATAACAACACCTTAATTAATTACTAATTAGTCACAAAATTAGCAAAGTCGTAGCTGAGGTCATCAAGGTCAATTAAGTAAATTTAATTACCAGGTAGAAGTATTACACAATTTGAGCGAATACAAGTGTTGAACAGCAAAGCTCTCAATAAGGAGGAATTCTATTGTGTTTGCATGATGGAACCTTAAAGATGATCGATCAATCTGACGATGCAAGGTTCACTGAAGATAATGATAAAAATATTCATCCGAGACAAATGCTTAATTGACCTGGTGTATTAAATTCAAAGTCTAGCTCATTCATCACTAAGAACAGTAAATATTGGGTGGAGCATATATCCGATATGCATAATGTATCATCCCATTGTGATATTGTCACGTAAGCAACTTTACTAGATATATACATCACTAGAAATGAATATAAAATATCTAATTTGCCATGTGATCCAGCTATATATGATACAATAATTGTTAGGTCGAAAGGGGAGCAATGTACGTAGAAATTAAACATGCAACAACAATCACAAATAAATTTTTTTATTCGTTTTGTAAGAATACCACAATCACCAAAATTAAGGACGAAGACAGCTAGGTCACCGACAGTCTAGTCTCTGACGACCAATAAGTTCACACCACGTGTCAATAGCAAAACAAAAAAACAACTGGAATGCCCAAGTTGGCAGCAAAGGAGATAAGGAAATTTTTGATATTCACAAATCACAAATCCATCTTGTACACACAATCACCTGATGAAATCTAACTCTTCAACCAGGAATTGTATCATCCATTCAGTTTATATAAAATTAAAATCCCAAATGGACCTAAAATTAATTTGTGAACCACACAGACACAGTAGTTCTTAAGGCATTGCGATGCGAGGTAGGTTATCGTGTTTATAGGCGGCAGCAGCAGCAGCTTTTCTTGGCATTTCTTTACTAGTGACCGTAAGAATCACTTTCTTCTTCGACAACTGCACCTCCATACATTCCACATCTGCATTGCATTGCACTTATATATATATTTGAACATTTAGCATTCAAGCATTGAAGGAAATTAATTAAGTCGAGGGCATTCCATTCTAGCTTGATCTAGATATTTTTTTTTTCCCTTTTTTCTTTACAAAAATACTTTGACGATATCATATATATATTGTATGCAAAAACAGTTTTTGGAAAATATAAAAACAATTAGTCAGAATATGAAAAAAAAGCCCTGATGCGATTTTCCGGTTCCAGAAGAAAAATGAAAAGTTGACTGTGAGTGTTGAAAACATACCAGCAAGTCTTGAAATTGCATCGGCCACCTTGTCTCGGCAGTTGGCACATCTTAAATCAGCTACTAAAATCACTTCCTTTTCCTGACCCAATTTATCATACATCCTTTTAATTAATGCTAATTTTTCATATAATTATTTGATGATCATCAGAAACACACAGAGAGAGAGAGCAACTAACCAGCTCATGAGATGACATTATTGCTATAAGATCACTGTATTTGTTGCTCGAAGCAAAGTGTGTTTTACTTTCAACTTACCCAACAATCCAACACTCAAATAATAATAATAATAATAATGCTAGGTGAGCATGGAATTCATGACTTAGCTTGTTAACAAATTAATTAAGGAGCAGATTTTGATTTTGATTGAGAAATCACAGCGAATTGATGGTGATAGGGCATGTGATGGCATAATAATTAAATATGTTGAAATTTGGTAGGGATAGCAGATTTGTTCGTTACGTGCTTCTTCTGTAATCTATTTAACGGGACCAGCATATCACATTCGATGACATCATTTCTATGTCTTTACCAAAAATCAATCAACTTTTATCATTATATTACTTTGAATTCATAGACAGATGATTTCATTTTAAAGTATTATAAGTTTATCATTGAATTTTGAAATGGTTTCACCATTACTTTTTTTTGTTTTAGTCTCAAAACAAAATTATATATGTGAAAATTGGTGGTAAAATACATTCCTTTGGGGAACAATGCTCTATATTATAATATAAGAAGCTCATTCACTTCCTTTTGAAACATTAAGTTATACACCCAACTTTCTTGTTATCCATGTAACATACATTGCATATTTTGACTCATCGAAATGGTGATATTATTGACTCGTCTTCAATAATAGATTTTTTTTACTCTTTAATATTTCGAAATTCAATACTTTGTATATTGCACGCTTCTTCTTTTTTCCTTATCTTTTGTGTTTCTTTTCATTAATACTATTCAACTCAAATGATGTAAATAGTGAATGTCATTACCATGTCATTCACTATATTATCCGATTTGTATTATTATGGTAATGACAACTCACTTACCACATCATTTGGGTTGTAGGGATAGGGTGGGGGATTCCCCATCCAAAACCCCATTTGGGGGAAATGGGGGATGGGGGTGTTTTGGAGAGGTTCCAAACAACAAACAAGGTAGAGTACTAAATTAAATCCATGAATTCCAGTTGACAGAGAGTGAATGAGTGATACAGTGAACAAGAAATGCATGAAGAAAAACACACACCATTCATGTAACTAACAACTCACAACCAGAGAATGCACTTTCTCTTTATAATAACACTCCTCCATAACCCTAATTTATCCACTACTATTATTGACCATGGCCTCTCTTCACTCACTCCCTTTCATTGCTTTGATCATTCTCCTCACTGCATTTCCTCAAGCTGCCTTTTCTCAAGACCCAACCTTGACTGACTGTGTGTCGCGACTACTGCCACTGTCTCCGTGTGCACCATATGTGCAGGGGAGAGTGCAGTCACCTGCTGATATGTGTTGTGTCAATCTCAAACAAGTCTACGGCCAGCAACCAGCTTGTCTATGCCTCTTGCTCAATGGCACAAGCTTGAGTAATATGCCTATTAACACCACATTAGCCCAACAGCTTCCTGTTCTTTGCGATCTTCAAGCTGATGTCTCTGCTTGTCCAGGTATCAGTATCATTATCATCCCAATGTTTACATTTTTTGTTTTGTGTTCCTTAGTTCCTATACCTCTAAACTAAGTTAAAATTACGTATTTATGAACATAAGAACATTAGAGGTATACATTAAGTAAGTCTTACTACTGGTAATAACTTTAAAAATAAAATAAAAAAGATCTTTCAAGATATGAGATGCAAGTATGCAACACAACCAATCAAATTCATTCGAATTGTCTTTTTCTACAACTCTTAACCGAAAATAATATTTTCTTACCGTGTGCTTCAACTCTTGTTGAACCTAAGATTTTATGGTTTTATTGAAGGGGTAGCTGTGCCTCCTGGTTCTAACGGTTCTGATCATCAAGTTTCCCTAGGGACACACAACAACTCCATTGTTGCTGGTATGCTTAAATCATTTGACCTCTCACTAGTTACAACCCTTTTAATACTGTTATTATAATTATATGAAATCTCTGCTAAAGCACCCATCAGTTAGACCTAATGCAGCATATTAAGAGAGAGATTGAAATTCGACAACATGATGACGAAAGCCGTTAACTATCAAGTTTCTAATCTTTAATCTCACATCAGCTTTTCTTCCTTTTCTCCTTGACCTACTTTGTTGTAACTCCCCATTTCTATTCTTTTTGGTATTTTAGCATCTCCTACAGTGGTTCCAGTGGCACCAAGATCCGGCACCATGGGATTTGGACTCGGGCAGAGTGCTGGTATCAAGTGTAAGACAAAAGGCAGATTGGCGATTGTTGCAGCTGCAGCAGCAATTCTATTTACTATCTATTGAATCTAAATATAGCAGAATGCCATCATTCATAGGAGCTTATGATATGTCTGGTTATTTATCTAGTATTTAAGACCATTATTTATCTATATTAACATGTATTTCAATTTTATTAACTTTCTATGATCTATCTTTTATTAATATGTCTACTTGATATGTATTGAGATTTCCCTAAGAGTAAGCACGTATCAAAAACAAATATTCCTCTCTAAAAGATAGTTCCTCCAACTAAAATGTAGGGGGCAGAAACGATAAAACTTTGTTACAAGCACAATCATATGAAAACAGCAGAGACCAAACTGATGGAACATATACACAATTTGCTTGTCACAAAATGCACAATTATAAATCTCTCTGTATCATCATGCCACAAAATATTACGATACATTTTCGGGAATAAATACTACAAACATTACCTTATAAACTGAGGCCAATGTCTTGTGTGGAATTTTTCCGTTTGCCTAGAACTATATCATTTCTGCTTTCATTTTTAAGCAACTATTCCAAACTAGGTGCTACCTCAGTTGGGTTGGACTCGAAGACATCGGGGTTGGATGCATCGGGTTCTTCTAAAAACTCTTGAGATTGGATGGACTCTTTGTATGCAGGTGTGTCCTTGAAATCAGTTGCCCCTTCATTATATGTAGACACCGCAATCCCACACGCAATTAGCTGTTTTAAAAACAAAACATCAGTTGAAGACACACCAAAAAATTCACAAATCCAATGATATAACATATTAGGTTTATTATAAAATCACAAATTTCAACTGAATTTTCTTAATTTCCCCAATTTTACAAGCTTTTCTTTCTATCATATTATATATCCAAATATGTTCACAGGAGCCAACAAATTATGTTACCACATAATCATGCTTGAAAAATTGAAATCATGTTCATGAACTTCAAATCATGTTATCTAAAATCACTTGGTAGCATTATATATTACTACAAAATAAACATATTTATCAAAGATATATATATATACCGCGAAAACGATGCCAAAAGCCCACATGTATTGAAGAAAGAACCCAAAACCGTCCCACTGCGGACCCTCCCAGAAGTCGGGTTGCAAACCCGGAAGATCCGAAATCGCAAACCCATCAACAACTGCATTCTCAATCTCAATCTGATCAATGCTCCCCTCTCCAATCCCCACCGTCCGATTCTGCTGCTGCTCGTCTTTCTCTTCTTCTGTGGTGGTGGTGTTGCTCCTCCGGTTCTTGCTGTCGAAGCGTCCGGTTTTAGAAGAGAATTTCTTGGCAGCCGAGGCCACGTGGAGAGTCCGGGCTCGAGCGAAGGCTTGAGTTTGAGTTGTGCTGGTTGAGGGGAAGAGGATGACGTGGCAGCGGCAGCGGCGGCGTAGTGGGTCTGTGGTGGGGTTAGTGTAGTGGAGTCTGCCTCCACCAGCGGTGTTGCCTATGGTGAGAGCCATAGAAGAGTGAGTGGATGAGTGAGAGCTCTCAAGTCTCTCAACAGTCACTTTTTTATATCCTTGTTTGTGGTTGTGGATGAGGAACAAACAAGATTATGTATGTTTCGGATCCGATCACTTCTGACCCGACTCGTTTTTTATTTGGGCTATTGGGCTTGGCCCATGTTGAATAATTTTTGGGTGCCCATATTACCACCCACAAAACTAAGTAGTACATTCATTTTTTTAAGTACGCACATGTTTAAAATTTAAAAATAAATCATTACTATAAGCATCCATCATAATGTCAATATTACTTTTATTTATAAATCCTCTTAAATTATTAACAAACCCAATTTATAAATTTTTTTTAAAAAAATCATATTATTTTTGGAATCAAATCATCTTCTAATGAGTTAGAAATGTCTAGAATGTAGAAGACTTATGAAATAGAAGATGTAGAACTGGATTGTATATGGGACAAGAGATCTTCAATCTAGAATTCTTATATATATATATAGCTATCTTAAAAAAAATCACTGTTATATACAGCTATCTTTGAAAAAAAAAAAAAATCTATCACTTTTTGTTTATCGATAGAGTTCATAACTAGACATAAAAGAAAGGTAAAGAAATACTTGTCTCTGGATGATCAAAGTCCTCTAAAAATTCTTTTTTCCATTACTCTGTTACATGATAATCATGTGATGGTGAGCAAGTTTGATACTTGAAATAAAATTAGAGTTTAATTAGGGTTTATCATAAGTTTTTTTTTTTTTTTTTTTAATAAAAAGATATAATTGAATATATGAGTGTATATAGTATTTGGTTTATTTTTAATTAAATTAATTTGTCCTTATTGGTAAATTTCAATCTTATCTCACCTATTTATCTAAATTAAATATTGTAAAGTGATAAAGTTTAATTAAATAATATAGATATTTATCTCATCTATATATCTTATCCATTGTTACTCTTGGAATCGTTTGTGTTTGCCCAAAAAAGATGGTGGTTTGGGTTTTAGTATGTGTTTGGTATGGCTTTTGAAATGATCAAAAGCGTTTTTTTTAATTCTAGAAGCTATTTTGAAGTTTTTTTTTAGTTGTTTGGCAAAACTTAAAATAGCTTTTTTTAATATATGAAATGTCTCAATTACCCTTTATAAAAGCCATTTTATGTTTACTTAGAGAAGACCAAAATTTGGGCTTTTCCAAAAAGCTTTTTTTGAGCTTCTTTAAAACATATGAATTGTTTCAACTATCCTTTATAAATTTTAGATATTCCACCATAACTCCTTCATTATAAATACAATGTCAACACTTTTTTTGTTATTCACTCAACCAAAAGCTATTTCTAAAAATACATTGTCAACACTTTTTTTGTAATTTACACAACCAAAAGTCTTTTTTTTTTTTTTTTTTTTGTTAGAAGCTCTACTCATTAGAAGCTCTACTACAAAAAGATCTTTAGAGACCTTGAAATGTTTAACAAAGTGTTGCTTGCCAAAGACTGCTGGTGTCTGCTTAAGAATCTAAGTTCTTTGGCTGCGAAGATTCTTAAGGGTTGTTATTATCACCATACAAATTTTATGCATGCTAAATGTCGACCTTCAAGCTCCTTTTTTGTGGAAGAGTTTGGTTTGGGATAGGTAAATTTTGGAGACAAGGACAAGGTGAAAGGTAGGGGATAGGATGACAATTTCAATTTATAAAGACAGATGGGCTCCTCGTGAGACTACTTTGAAAGTCATATCTGCTCCGGTTTTAAGGGAGTAGGTAAAAGTTAGTTAGCTCTTGAGTCCAACAAAAGGGTGGAATTTAGAAAAAATAAGAGATAAGTTCCGGGAGGAAGATGCTGCAGTGATTTTGAGTGTCCCTATAAGTGTAAATCGCAATCCAGACTCTTTGCTCTAGCACTATGAACAAAGTGTCATATATACAGTTAAGAGTGGATATGTGGTGTAATATGGGACTATCTCCTTCTACTTCTAGTCTTCTTTTATCGATGCATTCCTTTATGGGTTAAACTTCTGTCGCTTCTGCACTACTGGTATGCATTCCGTGTCGACTACCAAACCGTTTAAACTTCCGTCACTTCTGCACTCCTGGTCTGCATTTTGTGTCGACTACCAAACCGTGAGAAATTACCCTTTTGTCAATCTCAGGCATATCTTCGTATTTCCATGCGAATACGTCCTTATACTCCATTAGCAACCTGATCAAGTCTGCTTTAGTTTGATCAACCAATCATACTCCCTGTTTAGCGGTTAGTGAGGGTTCATTCTTGTCGAGCATCATCTCTATGGTCGGTTCATCTGCTCCTTTCGCGAGTTCCTCTCTAGGGTCAAGTTCAAATTTTGTCGAGGCTTCAGCCCAAGCTTCATCTTCATCTATGACTAAGAGCTCGTTGTTTTCAGCCTTACCTTTACAGACTGTGAGGTTTTTGGAGTCCATGTTAAAATTCTTTCTATAGCCTATTCACGGGATTTCTTCAAAGTTTAAGCCGTTCAACTCCCCTCCTTCTAGCGCCAATTGTTGATGGTGATTTTTTGTCATGGGAAATATCAACCGATCAACGATGTAATTTTGAGTTTGTTAATGGAGAAATATTAATTAAACGAAAAAGAGACTTGTTTTTATGTGAAAAACCCTAAGAAAGGGAAAAAACCATGGTTGCCGGTAACAGCGAAGAATAATTTTCACTATAAGAAAATGAATTACAAAGCCCAACTCACTTATCTCTCTTGACACTAGTTTATGTGTTTTTTTGTTTGTGTTTACAGTAAAAAAAAAAAATAAAAAAAAAAGGGTTATATTTATACATTCATTTATAACCCTAAACTTGTTGTACAAGTAGTTGGCTGGTAGAATCTCATTATGATTATTCTTGTTTGGATCTTCGTGATTGTCTTGATCTCTTTCCCGTTTAGTGTTAATCCTATAATAAATGCGACTGATATTGTGCCTGTTATTAGGACTCTACTGCTTTAGGAAATGAATGAATTTGTTTCCTTGTTGAAATGTGACTCTTGATCCTTATATCTCTGCGAGATTCCTTTCAAGTCGCCGGGCATTAATGATGTGTGTTGGATCCTGATTCGGGCGAGTGATCTTCATAGAGGAGATATCTTGGCCGACCACAATCTCTTTTTGGCAAGGTTCTCTTTTGGCTGAGCCACTCTTCTTAAAGCTCATTCTATGTCATCTGCTTATTTGTTTGGCGAGGGTTTTGCTTAGATGGCGTATCCTTGGCCGGCCTAATTTGTCGAGTCAGACACGTCGACAAAGTCGACGTGGTACACCTCTTCTCCGACACTTTGGTTAATTTGATGACATGTTGATTGGTCAAAATTCACATAAAACAAAAGTTAAGATTATTATTTTTTAAAGAAAAAAAATTACCGGGAGATTTTTGCAAATCCCTTTATATTATATTAGAGATAAAATGTAATTATAAGCTAAAATCATAATCACAAATGGCACACTTTTTTTTTTTTTTTTTTTTTGAGACAGAGAGAGAGAAGATAATCATGTTAAATATTAAAAGATAAATGTATAATAGAAAATTCGGGTCTATCCTGCAGATGTTTTTCAGCCTGTTTTCATTTTTATTTTCTAAAAACAATTTCGAATTCGTGTTCATTAACCATTTTTCATTTTGTTTTCAAAAAATGAAAACAAATTGAAAAGTAGAACCGATGTTAAATTTGAAAAACATGGAAAGCATATATAACATGTTTTCCATTTTGTTTTTCATTTAAATAAAAATAAACAGAGCAACATGCAATCAGGTTTTTTTTTTTTTTTTCTTCTTCTTCTTCTCTTCTTTCTTCTTCCTTTTCTTCTTCTTCTTCTCTTACCAGCGAGCGATAGTGTGAGTTGAGTGATACATATATTTCATACTTCATATATTTTTCGGCATAAGTGACATCATCATTTCATACTTCATATATTTTCATTACAATTTTTAAATAGTATTAATATTGTATAGTGTGATGTATACCTCCACTACAAGTCTACAACCTTTTTAGTTGTTAAGAGCTTAATCTCAAATCCCACCTTAAATATAAACACGTTTTAGATATTGTATTCACCTTCAAAGGAAAAATTGGATCTCATGTCTTAATTTAGATCATTAATAAAACTCCATCGTTTTAATTTTAGAAAGAAAAAAAAAATATTAATATTCAACATGAGGCACCTGTCACAAGCTTAAATTTGCACAGCGGATCTCATGCGACACTTAGACAACTTTGTGGGCAATGTTGCTAAGTAAGCCTTAAAAGTCTTGCTCGTCACTCTTAAATGTAAAAGAGAGACTAGAGAAAAGGGTTGGAAGAGCTTATAGGAAATGTATAGGAATGCTTGTATTACTAATAAAAGAGCTTTACAAGGCTATGTATCTAGTATGTACAAGTGTTCTCTAGAGTGATCTAGAGTCTTCCATGACCTAGAGACTTCCAGAAGTTGATCAGGGCTGGATCAATCCAGAGATCTCTAGAATCTTCCGTCCACTAGAGACTTCCATTAGCAAACAATGCTAGAAGTGTGTGGAAATCTCTAGAGCCTTCCAAAAGCTTGGTCTTGCTGTGGACATGTTGGCTTCATTGTGCTCCTTGGCCGGAAATCAAATTTTGGATTTCACGGGCGGTGACATCCTCCCTCACCTAAATTTATGATGTCTTTGTTGCGTGTGCGTCATGCATGCTGAAGTCTGCCACAAGTTGGCTCCTTCGGACGAGTAGACTTCGGCTTATGAAGCCTTTTGTGAAGGATTGCCTTCGGATTAGGAGTAAAACGTGCATTGCATCGTGTTGGATCCTTCAACTTGGTGCGGGCGGGTTGGCATTATGGCAACAGCAGGTTGGCATTCATTATGCCTTCTTTTGTAGGCCTTGGTTGTTGCTTCCCTCTGGTTGCACGCCTCCTCTTCTTTGGAAGGCCTTTAATCGGCTTGATGTTCTTTGAAGAGGTGGGAGAACTGGGTGTCTCCACGAGCTGTATGGCGGATAGTGTCTTGATTTCTGGCTTAGTCATGCGCTCGGCCGGTATGTTATGCTCTTTGCCCCCATCAAGGATGCTGAATGTGTTGGCAGTGGGTAAGGGGAAAGCATTTGCCTAGTGGAAGAATGTTATGCCGAAGATCACATGGTAGTCATCCAGGTGGATAACCGAGAAGTTGAGTTTGCCGCTCCATATTCCTAGATGGACAATGACGCCCTTTGCTATGCCATTGATTGGTTTGGTTGATGTGTTGGCCACTTTGATGGCACCTCCCTCGTTGGTGACTCGAAGGCCAAGTCGTTTGGCTTCATCCATCGAGATGAATTTGTGTGTTGCCCCGGTGTCCAGCAACGCTTGTATCGACTTGCCTTTGATGGTAACGCTTACAAACATAAGGCCTCCCTTGGCAAGCGTCGGAGGCATGGTGTGGCGACCACTGAACGCACAGATTTGTTGGATAGATCTCATGCTTGCTTGGTACTCGGATGCCTTGGTCTCATCATGCTGGGTGATTATGGTAGTGAGTGTCTTCCGTTTTGGGTAGTCTCGTACCCAATGTGTCCCATTGCAAATGAAGCATGGACTCTTTAGCTTGATCACTTCGATCTTGCCTCCTTTTGGTTTGTTGTGTCGATTGTCACTAATATCGGACTTGGGACGCCGCTCATCCTTATGATCATTACCCTTTGGTGCATCTCCCCCACTTTTCTCATGGCCATCTTTCCGTTCTTTGGCTGGGTGTAGTCGACCAATAACTCGACTGCCACGATGGCTGCGTCGAGGTCTTGCACGTTCCGTTTTTCAAACTCCACTCTTGCCTAATCTTTAAGGCCATCCATGAAAAAGAAGAGAGAGTTTATGTCGAACATGTCGTCGATTTCCAGTGTCAAGGTGGTGAACTCCTTGACGTAGTCGTGGATGGGTCCTGAATATTTGAGGTGACGAATGCAGCCGTAGGCCTCTTTCTCAGCGTTGGTTAGCGAGAATTGTTTCTTGCGTTCTCGCTTGAAGTCATCCTACAATCTGATAGGATGGACTGTGTCACCATGCTTGCGTCTCCACCATGATTGGGTAAATTCACGTAAAAAGGTGGGAGCATTGGTGATCCTAGTTGCGTCATCCCTAATTCCCTTGGCTTCGAAGCATTGTTCTAAGCCAAAGAGAAAGTTCTCCACTTCCATGGCGTTGCGATTGCTATTGTAAGTGGATGGTTTAGGGATTTGGATGGTGTTGGTGCTCGTGGTGGCACCGGAATGGATGATTGGGCTGTTCCAGTATGAACCCCATTCGGTGCGAATTTCCTCCACTTTCGCATGAATAGCTCGCAACTCGTACTCCACAAATGTGCGGAGGTTGTAAATCTCTTGAGTGAGGAAGCATGTATCTTCCTTGACACCTTTTTGGAACTCTCGGATGGTGGCCTTGGTCGCTTTGGTGATTTAGCCATAATCCGTCTCTACGCCGTCGAGACGGTCGACCGCATCACTCAAGGTGGCTTGCACTCCAGAGAGGGTGTCACTCCAAGCCGGCCATCCTAGCTTCCAAAGCAACCATGGACGGACCCTTGGACTTGCTTCGCTTGGTGTGGGTGCATTGCTCACCACGAACTCGCGCTTGCTCCTCCATTCTAGCAACAACTTCGCTATCGGAGGCCATTGCTTCGCGAACTAGCTGTGGTTACTTGACAAAGCTCTGATACCAACTGTCACGAGCTTAGATTTACGCAGCGGATCCCGTGCGGCACTTAGACAACTTTGTGGGCAATGTTGCTAAGTAAGCTTTAAAAGTCTTGCTTTGCTAATAAGAGAACTTTACAAGGCTTGAATGCTTGAAAGTTTAGATGCCTTACAAATGATAGGAGCTACATATTTATAGTTGTCCACCTCCTCTATGGACGGCTGGGATCAATTTGATCCAATGGTGGAGGTTTTGCCTCCATAATGATCTATACCTATATAGAGTTCTCTACATGTATTTACATGCCTCTAGAATTCTCCATACAAATATCTACATCTATCTAGATGTATCTAGTATGTACAAGTGTTCTCTAGAGTGATCTAGAGTCTTCCATGACCTAGAGACTTCCAGAAGTTGATCAGGGCTGGATCAATCTAGAGATCTCTAGAATCTTCTGTCCACTAAAGACTTCCATTAGCAAACCATGTTGGAAGTGTGTGAAAATCTCTAAAACCTTCCGGGAGCTTAGCCTTGCTGTGGACATGTTGGGTTCGTAGTGCTCCTTGACCGGAAATTGAATTTTGGATTTCGCGGGTCGTGACACACAGCTCTCAATGTGAATTAACGGTAAAAAAAAATTAATTAATTACATGTCCAATGTCCGGCGTGATACGTCTTAAATTGTAATCCCTAATCATTGATTCATGAGAAATTTCTCTCATTTCACATGTATTGGAATTATTGAAGTACATATTCTGTTAGGATCCCTGAAAATCCCAGACGATATTTAACATTTTTAATCCTTTTCATTTTCTACATCACAAGTTCTTAAACATCTTAATTCTTAATGACATTGGTTAATTAAAAAATAAACAAAAAAACAAACAAACTGATAATTTGGATAATTTGATCTTTAGCTTGAACAAGCCAACTGTGGTCTTGCTTTGCATGAACGTCTACATTCCTACGTATTATCAACAGTGCTTTTTTCTAACAACACGTCCGAAACTTACGAAGCCGAAAGCGACTCGGGCCTCCACAAGAACTCCGAGATATCACCCGATTCGTAACTTTCAAACAAACCGCCTCCTAACGTTATAAAATCGTTAGGAACCGTATTATCCAATTCTCCGCCCATTGCAAACTTGTACGGCTCGAAATTCAGCATCCCGTCGTCAAACCCTAACCCTATATCCTCCAAAATACCGGGTCCTGAACCGGATCCATACGTCTCCAACTCGACGGTCTCGAGCTTCTGCTCATCTCCTCCGGACGAGAAACTTGGCGGCAGCCCCAGCTCGTCGTCCGAAGCTTCCAGAAGGTAACCGAGCTCCGGTCTCGACTCGCCGGAATCTGACGTCATATTCGCCGGACCCGGAACCAGGATTTCCTCTTCGAAGCTCCTAATAACCGAGTCGAGATCATGAATAGCCGGGTCAGGGTCAGAGTCATCGAATATGTCGAGCAAATCGTTTTGGATCCGCATCGCCACCGGCGAGCTCATGCCCGAGTCCTTGGAAGCTTTCGTGTTCGACTCAGTCGAGTTGACTGAGTCGACCCGGGCGAGCTTTGAGTCGGGTGAGTTGACCCCCACCGAGTCCTCCGACTCATCCCGGGCTCGCTTCTTGTTGTTGTTTTCTTCTTTGTACTCTTCCATTATCATCACCATAAATCAACAGCAACGTTACCGGTGAGGTATTCAGTTTCAGTCTTAGAGGAGACAACACAAAACCTAGTACTATGATTTTGTCTGTAAGAGATTTTTAGTTGGTTTAGTGGGAAGAGAGAGAGAGAGATTTTACTTTTATTTTTTTGAGAGAGAAAATCAAGTTGAGTGGTTTGTGTTATTGGAATAAAAGCTGGGATATTTGTTTGGTTAGAGGGAAAAAGATGGAAAATTTAGAGAGAGCAAATAAAAGGGTTTTGCGAGTTTTAGAGAGAGAAAGTGCGAAGTATTAGAGAGAGAAAATATGAGGTGGATGATGAGAGGGAAATAGAATTGGAGATGGTATATATAGTGGATGAAAAAGAGGGAGATCTAGATTTTGCTTTTTTTTTTTTTAATTTTTAATTTTTTGTTGAATTTAATTATAGGTGACAGTGACAGGCGCGTGTAGAGCGGGAGGGGATGTTAAGGGCCCCACTCCTTCACGGACGTCTCATGCCTTTTCCTTAAAAAATATATTTTATTTGTGTTTGCTTTTCTGTCAATTTAACTAAATTTAAATGAAGGCTTTGAAATCCGTTCCGGGCCCACCGGGGTAGGGGGTAGAACTGGAATCATGTGGGTGTTGTGGTATGTGTGTGCAGGGCACTGACTTTGTTCAGACGACACAACAACACACAAGTGGTTTTGCTTTGCTTTTGTTGTCTGTCACTGTCACCGTCAACGTTATTATTAATTTTTTATTTTTTTTTACCGTTTTTGACACGTTCCATTTTTGTTAATGGTTTTTGCTAATTATTATTTATTTTATTTTACAGGTAAATGTGCAGATAAGATTTTTGTGTGAGGTGGGTATTTTAGTCAAATTGTGGTTCCGTTGGATCCGTTGGGAGAGTTGGGTTATTAAGACAGATCATTTGTAGTTTAAAAAAGTCTTCAACATTTGTTGAAATCTCCACAAGTAAGGAACTTCTGCCACCAGCCACCTTATATTCAAATCCACAAAATTTGTTGAAATGAAACAACGGTTACAAAATTGAGGAATTCCTGATCGGCCGATCGGGTCAAAGATTATGACATGACGTACCTATATCAAGTTCAAAGTATAAGACCATTTGAACTAAAATATATCTTGTTCAAATAAAAAACTAAAATATACAACCATTTGAACTCAAATAAGTTTTTCAATTATTATTATTATTATTTTTAAAAAAACAAACAATACAAACAAAAGCTCAAAACAAAGGAACAAAGCAATTCCCTTGCCACAGATGTTCTCTCCGAGAGAAAACGACTAAGGAAGCAAGATTATGGACCAAATCGTTCCCATTTCAAGAAATAGCATGGCATGAGTTTTTACAAATTTAACTCAAATAAGTCTTTTGAATTATGTAACATAAATTATTACAAAGTTGGAAGTTAGCAGAGATATGCTATTTAAAAAAAAAACACACACACACAGTCTCATTATATGATTTATATCCTCTGCTCCAACACAATTATATATACCGTATATATTTTGAATTAGTACAATAATTCAAGGTTTAGGGTAGAGAATACGATTCAAATCCATAAAGTCATAGTGTTGATGTGAGGGATAGAGGTGATATGTCCCCTTACATCGAATAGCATTATTTATTGATTTTACATTGTTTATTTTTTGATTTTAGCCTTTTACATTGTTGTCATGAACTTTCATAACATTATATTATCACCCAATCTTTTAGCTATCTTTCTTCTTATATTGTGGTAGCCAGAAATGGTCCATGGGCCCAAAGCGTAACAAAGCCCAAACCTTATAATCAAAAAGACCCAACCCAGGCCCGTTGGGTTGGTCGATCCAACAAGTATTAGCAGCACGACTTGGTCTTCGAATGACCAAGTCAAGTCTTCAGTTAGGTTTGGTGGGTAACTGGAAGAGAGAATCTCTCCCAGTATCCCCCCAAATCTCGCCCACGATCATCACATGACCAGTGAACGTTGGAGTCACTTCCACTACTATAAATAAGAGGGCTTCTCTACTAAAAAGCTCTCTGAACTCTCCCAAGAAAATAGATATTACAATCTTGATCTTAACTCCGATCACCGGAACCTATCTTTCAGTCACCTAACTGCTTTGCTCAGCCCAAGCATACCTAAGGCTAATTTCAAGCCCCAACCTTTCTTGTTTCTTTATATTATATTACTGTTTCAAGTTCTTTTGCAGGTTCAGCTAATCCCAGACGACCATTCGTAGACGACAGCCGAGGTCATTCATCCACTTTCCGGATCAGTTGCTTTGGGCCTGATTCAACCCGACCCACTCGACATACCAAGTCGATCGACCACCTACAGTTTGGCGCCCACCGTGGGGCCCATTGCAACTACCTTTGAGTCCAAATCAATCAATCCTAACTACAACTCAACATGGCCGGAAATGGATCAAACCCAACCGTCGAAGAGCAGATCGCTATACTGAATGCCCAAATGACCGCCAGCACCGAGAGACTACAAGCACTCGAAGCGGAAAATGCGGCAATCCGGGCGACAAACGAAGAATTGAGAATGCTGGTCGACGGAGTAGTTCCAGATTCAGCCACTTCGGAGCATCCAGTCCCTACGTCAAACGATGATGACAACGTCGACCGACATACTCGGAGAGTTCCAGGGAACCCCATTGCACCAGAAGTAAATCCGGTCGACCATCAGAATCGACCAACACCTCAGACGGCAAGGGTTGAGATCGACCTCAACGACATACCAGCTAGAAATGATGCTGTGAACGAACACGAGCAGCCGATAGATCAACAACCAGACAACGTCCCTAAGGCGGTTATGTCTCTCCAGTCGACACCCGGAGTGGTAAAACCGGGGCCAGACTTAAATTTATCTGCTAATCTAGACTTTTCTCGCAGGTTTGCAGAAATGGAGGCTCTCATCCAAAGAATCCCAGGAGTCCCAGCTCCTATCAAGAAAAGCACCGCAAATAGCTTCGCTGACTCACCCTTCGTCGATGCAATTGCTCTCGTGGAAATGCCTAAGAAGTTCAACTTCCCAAATATGAAGCAATACGAAGGAACAACCGATCCGGACGACCATATAGCACAATACAAGCAAAGGATGTTCACGGCTGCAATCCCACACGACCTTAGAGAAGCATGCATGTGCAAGGCCTTCGGATCCAGCCTTAGTGGACCTGCCCTTCAGTGGTACACAAATCTACCTAACAACTCTATTGATTCTTTTGCGCAGCTGACGGACACATTCGTTGAGCAATTTGCAAGCAGTCGCAAGTTGGAAAAGCTGTCGGACGACCTCTACACCATAACGTAGAGAACCGGCGAGAATTTGCGAGCCTACGTCGGACGTTTCAACAGAGAAAAAGTGCAAATCCCTCACTGCAACCAGGCGACTGCCATCTACGCCTTCAGAAAAGGTCTTAGGTTCGATTCTGATTTATACAAGGAACTTACCAAATACCCTTGCAGGACAATGGAAGACGTATTGGCCAAAGCATGGGCCCAGATCAAGTTGGAGGAAGATGAGGCAAACTTCGTTGGAAGAGCCAACAGCAGTTACTATGGAGGTCGTCGAAACGAGAGAATCGATAGAAAGTCGAACGACAGACGGTCGGAACCATACCCGACAAGTGACAGAAGAAAAATCCAGTCGCGGCACGAAGGCTCTGGTGAGAGGAGCACTTACGGGCGCGGTATTCCAAGGTCAAGTCGACCGAAGGTGGAAGCACCAGAATACCTCCTCAGCATCGAACCGGTCGACCTCGTTGCAGTTATGAGAGAAATGGGCAAGACAATCAAATGGCCACGAAAAATGAACGCCCTTCCCGAGCATAGGGATCCAAAACTTCGATGCGAGTTCCATGGTGATCACGGCCATCGCACGGAAGACTGCATCGCCTTAAAATTCGAAGTGGCCGAGCTGCTGAAACAGGGACATCTACGGGAGTTCTTGACCGACAAGGGAAAGCAAACTTACGCCAGACGCGACGACCAAAGGCAGACCGGTGCGGTCGACAGCCCACCAGATCCTCCTAGGCAAGACAGGGTGATTAATTGCATTTCCGGCGGATCTGAGGTCAGTGGTGTAAGCTACTCGGCAGCCAAGAGACACACACGACAGGTGTCAAATGCAGAGATTCAGCCAAATCGAGAGCACCCATCCAAAGTCGACGAAACCGTCACCTTTCGGTCGACAGACAAATCAGATTTGTTTTCTCCCCACCATGATGCTTTAGTTATTTCTTTGCATATCGCTAATTGTCTAACTAAACGCATTTTAATTGATAATGGCAGTTCATGCAACATATTGTTTAACAGTGCTCTGAGGGAAATGCAGGTCGACGAATCGAAACTCAGTCGTCGAACGACTATGTTGACCGGGTTCAGTGGAGAGCAAAAGAGTACGCTAGGCGAAATTGTGCTACCAGTCTACGCCGAAGGAGTCAACCTGTACATCAACTTCCTAGTGCTCGATTGCCAATCCCCTTACAACGCAATACTCGGCAGACCCTGGATACACGAGTTAAAAGCAATCCCGTCGACTTACCATCAACTGATCAAGTTTCCAACCAAGTGGGGAGTTAAGGAAATTAAAGGAGAACAACGAGCCGCAAGAGAGTGCTACCAAAACGCTTTTAAAAAGAAGAAACAGGAATTATAGCAATTACAGGAAGCCACGGTCGAGTCGACTCCAACCAAGCAAAAAACGGAGGAACTCGACGAGGTATCAATCGACCCAGACCAACCAGATCGGAAAGTATTCATCGGGTCGAGATTACCAGTCGACATCCGGAAGCAGTTAGTCGAGTTCCTGAGGGAGTGCCGCAACAGCTTCGCCTGGTCGCACGAAGACATGATCGGAATCGACCCGGAAGTAATGGTCCACCGACTACAAGTCGACCCAGACCATCAGCCAGTTAAACAAAAGAGAAGAAAGTTCGCTCCCGAAAGGAACAAAGTGATCAACGAAGAAATACAAAAGCTGTTCGACATCGGTTCAGTGAGAGAAGTAAAATATCCAGACTGGCTGGCCAACGTCGTCGTGGTAAAAAAGAAGAACGGGAAGTGGCGAGTCTGCATCGACTTCACTGATCTCAACAAGGCATGCCCCAAGGATTCATTTCCGCTTCCACACATCGATATGCTGGTCGACGCAACTGCAGGGCATGAATTATTGAGCTTCATGGACGCTTACTCCGGCTACAACCAGATTCTAATGCATCCAAACGACCAGGAAAAAACAGCCTTCGTCACTGAAAGAGGTATTTTTTGTTACAAAGTAATGCCCTTTGGTTTGAAGAATGCAGGTGCAACGTATCAGAGGCTAGTCAACAAAATGTTCGCCAAGATGCTTGGATCAACGATGGAAGTCTACATCGACGACATGCTGGTCAAATCATTAGTCGCCCAGCAACATATCGACCATCTTCGGCAGTCGTTCGACGTACTCGACCAATATGGTATGAAACTGAACCCTACTAAGTGTTCTTTTGGTGTGTCTTCAGGAAAATTCCTAGGCTACCTAGTCACTCAAAGAGGCGTCGAAGCTAATCCAGATCAGATTCGGTCGATCGAAAATATCGAGTCGCCTAAATGCATGAAGGACGTTCAGAAACTAACCGGTCGAGTAGCAGCGCTGAACCGATTCATATCGAAGTCGTCCGAAAAATGCCTCCCATTCTTCAACATCCTCAGGAAGAACAAAGCATTCGAATGGAATGATGACTGCGAGAAAGCGTTGCAAGATTTGAAGACCTACTTAAAGTCGCCCCCATTACTGTCAAAACCAAAGGATAACGAAGTACTGTTCATATACCTGGCCGTGTCTAATACAGCCGTAAGTGCAGTATTAGTCAGAGAAGAGGAAAGTAACCAGCATCCAGTCTACTATGTAAGCAAGACTTTACTCGACGCCGAAACCAGGTATAGTCGATTGGAGAAGCTAGCCCTTGCTCTTGTGATGGCAGCCCGCAAACTCAGACCATACTTCCAATGCCATTCGATTAAGGTACTAACCGCTTATCCACTCAAAAATATACTTCACAAACCTGAACTTTCAGGTCGACTGACGAAGTGGGCAGTAGAACTCAGCGAGTACGACATCAGTTTCCACCCGCGATCAGCGATGAAATCACAGGTATTAGCCGATTTTATTGCGGATTTTACCCCTGGTGAAAGTGTGCAGGTCGAACGAGAACTGGTGGCACTGACAGAAACGGCTGCACCCGGTAAATGGATCCTGTCGGTCGACGGATCAAGTAGCATCAAAGGAAGCGGATTAGGATTGGTACTTGAATCCCCACAAGGAGACATACTGGAGCAGTCGATCCACTGTGGATTCCATGCAACGAACAACGAAGCCGAATACGAAGCCTTAATCGCCGGGCTCGACCTCGCAAAAAACCTGAATGTGAAAATCATTAAAGTACGAAGCGACTCTCAATTAGTCGTTCGACAAATAAACGGCACATATGAGGCTAGGGACCAGAGAATGTCGTCCTATCTAAACAAAGTCAAACAGCTGCAGTCGACTTTCGACGAGTTTTCAATCGAGCAAATACCCAGGTCCGAGAACACACGAGCAGACGCACTAGCAAACCTGGGTTCGACAACGACAAACAATTCAAAATCGGTTCCAATAATCCATCTCATGTCTCCATCAATTCAAGAATCAGAAACAGTGGCACCGGTCGACAACGGAAGAAGTTGGATAGAGCCGATCTTCAATTACCTCCAAGCAGACATTCTGCCAGACGACAGAGTGGAAGCAAGAAGGATCAAGGCAAAGTCAGCCAAGTTCTGCATACTATATGGCAAATTTTACAAGAAATCATTCACAGGCCCATATTTGAGGTGTGTGACCCCTCGAGAAGCGTACGACGTCCTGAAAAGTTTGCACCAAGAAGAATGTGGAAATCATTCCGGCGCCCGTAGCTTGTCGAACAGAGCCATCACAGCAGGATACTACTGGCCGACTATGCGAGTTGACTCTCAAAATCACGTCAAATCATGCGACAAATGCCAACGCTTCGCACCAATATCACATCTCCCCCCAGGTATGTTGAATTCAATTTCGGCCCCTTGGCCTTTTATGAAATGGGGTATGGATATTGTAGGTAAGCTACCAGCTGCGCCAGGCGGTGTCGTCTACATGTTAGTCCTGACAGACTACTTCACCAAATGGGTTGAAGTCGGGGCGTATCAGCAAGTACGCGACACTGAGGTACGCAATTTTATATGGAAAAATATCATATGCAGGTTCGGGGTTCCAAAGGAGATAGTGACCGACAATGGATCCCAGTTCATTTCGTTCGACTTCAAGAATTTCTGCGACAAATACGCCATCAAGTTAAGCTTCTCAACTCCACGATATCCCCAAGCGAATGGACAAGCGGAGTCGACCAATAAAACAATCGTCAACACACTGAAGAAGCGACTGGAAGCCGAAAAAAGCCAGTGGGCAGAGAAACTTCCAGAGATTTTATGGTCATACAGAACTACCCCACGACGGTCGACAGGAGAAACCCCCTTTTCACTCGTCTACGGGTCAGAAGCAGTCATCCCAATAGAAACCAGGTTGTCGACCGCCCGCAGCGAGAATCCTAATGAGGAACAGAACAACTTGGAGCTCAGTTTCGAACTTGACCACCTCGACGAACGACGAGATCGTGCAGCCCTTCGAACTCAATCGTACCAACAACAAGTCGCTCGACACTACAATAAGAAGGTTAATGTCCGAGTCTTCAAACTCCACGACTGGGTACTACGACGAGTGTTCCAAAATACAAGGGAGGAAGGCGCTGGCAAGTTAGGGCCTACATGGGAAGGACCTTATCAAATAACAGATGTCGTCGGACGAGGAGCATACAAAATACGAGGCCTCGACGGTCGAGAGCGACACAACAGCTGGAATGCGCTACATCTAAAACAGTACCATTTCTAAACTAGTTGTTTCAATTTCTGAAATATTATTTTTATCGACAATTCCCTATTAATGAAATCGACCCACAAGGAGCAATGATGACTACTTAGTGCAACTAAGTGCAAAACTGAGCTCACAAAATTATATAATTTAACTGTCGACATCAACAAGCAACCACTGTCTTAGTTCAGGTACGACGCTCGCAACCTTCGACCCGGCGTGAAACTCTCAACAAATTGCTATGCCAAACACATGTTAAGAGTTGGGGGAGTAGCACTGGGGACAAGACAAATGACGATTTTACACATGTCGACTGAAAACCAAAAATGAAAAAACGCATGTACGCGATATTCTGTAACAAGACCTTGTCGACCCAGAAAATAACGCATGCACGCGATACTGCAACAAGGTCTTGTCGACCAAAGAACGCATGTACGCGATACTGTAACAAGGTCATGTCGACCAAAGAACGCATGTACGCGACTGTAACAAGGTCTTGTCGACCGAAAAAATGCATGTACGCGATACTGTAACAAGGTCTTGTCGACCCAGAAAATAACGCATGCACGCGATACTGCAACAAGGTCTTGCCGACCAAAGAACGCATGTACGCGATACTGTAACAAGGTCTTGTCGACCGAAAATAACGCATGCACGCGATATTCTGTAACAAGGTCTTGTCGACCAAAAAACGCATGTACGTGATATTCTGTAAACGAGGTCTTGTCGACCATGAACACGAGAAATCGAATCTAAATTACAGTCATCGACAATGAAATCATACTGCAACTTTTTCGATCGACTCATATATGGGCGTAAATTTACAGGCTTATATCACAAGTCAATCAAATCATTTATATGTAAGTTTACAGGCTTATACATTTTATTGCCCAAGTCGATCAATTCATTTATATGTAAGTTTACAGGCTTACGCAATTTTATTACCCAAGTCGGTCGACCCGTTTATAGGCGTAAGTTTACCGGCTTCTCATACAAACTTTCTGTAAATCGACCGACTCATTCAAAGGTATGGGTATACAAATTTATATCATACAAGTACCAAAACCATCACTGCATAGAAGAGTCGAAACAAAAACGGAATTAAATGGAGATAGAAATTTTTTTTTTTGGTCGAAGTCGACCGTAAACATTCGTTACAAATGCGAATTAGGAGTGACAACCAAATCATCGACAAGTTACAAAAAAAAAAAAATATTTTGGAGCATCATTCAAGTGGTGGATCGGCAGCATCGTCGTTCGGGCTGGTCGACTGTTCGAGGCTCTTATCAGCGTTCTCCCCTGCGTCTGCCTCTTCTTCAGGTGAAGGCTCCTCCAGCCTAAGCATTTCTTCGCAAGCGTCGATCACCTCTTGCATCTCTTCTTGCTTCCAGTCGACATGCTGGCCTGACAGATATTCTTTAAACAACTCTGCCCTGGCCTTGCATATCGCTATGGAGGCGATCGACGTGAGCTCATCCTCTAAACCAGCGACCACGCCCTCCTTCTCTGCGACCATCGCCCTCGCAGTCGTCGACTCTTCAAGGTAACGATCTCTCTCCTCTTCCGTGCTCTTTAACTTAGTTTCTAGAACAGAAACCTTCTGCTCCAGGTCTTTCAGGCGAGCAGCAGCTGTGGCTTTCTCTGCTCGGAGAGCTTCGTTCACCTTCTTTAGCTTTTGGCACTTGTCGTTGGTCGACTTGTACCTGTCACGTAGGTACAACTGCGTCTGCAAAGCCTGCAAACACCAAATATCATGAGTAAAAATAAAAGGAGGCGGTACCAGTTGAAACGACATGTCAAAATAAACTACCTGGAACGCTGAAAGTACGCCCGTATCAATAACTTCTTCAGGCTGCTTCTTCTTCAAAATCTCCTCATCAGCGTCGAGGAGGAATTCGCTCGACCTGGATAGGAATCCAGCAGGATCCCCGAACGACGAGATGCCAGAAGAGAGCAGCACCATCGATGAATCAGGCTCGAAGATATCGGTAGCCTTCTTCGAGCTGGACCCAACCTTCTTCCCAGAGTCGACCGACGAATCCTTTCTTTGCCTCTTCCGTCCTACAGGACGCTCAGGGGAAGAGGTGTAAATATGTACATCTTCAGCAATCTCACCTTCCTTCGCCTTGTCGGCCGACGGACTCTTCTTTGATGCCCGCTTCTTTGCCATCTCCTCCTTCAGACGCAGCATGGCATCAGCATTTTGGGGCAGGCGTGTCTTCGCGTTCGACATCGAAGTTACTGCGAAACGACGCTCAGTGTCAGTAATAGGCGGCAAGATAATCATTTTACAACCAAGTATTTCAAGACTTCTTCTAATCCAAACATAGGATGCGAAGTCCTTCACTAAAGGATACGGTCGCCGCGTTCTATTCAAAGTCGACCACCGCCACAGACAGCTGTTCCTAAGCTTACCATCCGCAAGCAATACTTTGCAGCTCCGTTGTTCAGGAGGAATGCTCAATATCTTTTTTGTGATGTCTGTGGCACTCTCGCTCGTCACATCATTTTCGGCGCGCGTAATCTCTGCAAAAGAGTTTCATCTACTGTTATAACGACTATCATACTAGCAGATATATTCATAAAAATAATATCGTACGACACTAACCTTTCCGGTTCCAAATTCTCCTCAGCACATATTGTGATGCTCCCCATGGGCCGTCAATTGGCGGACCCTTCGCAAAGAAGTATGCGTCCTTCCAAAACCGGTCGTTCGAGGTCGTGTCAACAATAAGCCTATTAGTGAAATTCCTAGGAGTCAATATGTAACGACCCCGGTCGCCTACATGCTCCTTTAGAAAGTAATTATGCAGCACACACCCCAACCCAAATCTTATATTATGCGTCTCTTGCAGAACCGTCAGGCTCAGCAAGATTCTCCAACTATTTGGCATCAGTTGGCCAGGGGCAATATCAAAATATTTTAGCAGTCGACGCACCAAT
Source organism: Acer saccharum (assembly GCA_030490815.1). Lineage (NCBI taxonomy): Eukaryota > Viridiplantae > Streptophyta > Magnoliopsida > Sapindales > Sapindaceae > Acer > Acer saccharum. The sequence goes on along the minus strand of CM059876.1, from coordinate 18,397,260 downwards.
TCAGGGACTGGAAATCTGAAGCCTAGGCGTAATGTGTATTCGTAAAAACATGTCCATCCAGGTATATCCCAATCGGCTCGTTCACGACCTAGAGGGGCACGCAGTTCGACCGACTTGGGAATACCATACATCGTCCGCAAGCCGTCCAAATTCCTATGGGCAATCAAACTTGCTGGATTTACATCCAAGACTCCTGTCGCTCGACCAGAAGTGGACGCCTCCGCATCATTTCTACGCGGGGAAAATTCGACCGGTGTTGCTATCACACGAACACCACCCCCGTCTAAAATACCCGCGACATTTATGTTGACGATTTCTGACGGATCGCGAACCGTGACTCGTCTATCGACACTCGTCGACCCACTATCAACACCTTCAGACCCAGCCCCCATGTCACTATCAGACCCTGATTGAGACGAAATCGAAATTGGCTCGTCGCCCGACATATCTCCAAAAAATAACTGACATGCAAAAAAGAAAAAGGGCGCAGGTCAGTCAAGCCAAAACGCTACTATCACAACCTAAGGTTTCTAAATCAAAAAGAAACCCCCCGGTAGTCTACATCACGAAGCCTTAGATGAACATTGATCTAGAATCCCATAAAGGCAGTCTACTCACAAAACGGGTACTCTATCAAAGCTAAATGACGGCCCTAGTCACAACGACACCCACGCAAAGCAGAAACAGCATATACATTCAAAAACAACATGGCAGCGAATCAAAATATCAAGAGCTACCAAGAGACATCGAGAAATATCAAAAAAAGAAAGAAAAACACACTGAGGGATATCAGAATCCAAGATTCACATACAAAGTAAAACGCAAAAAGAACAGAATGTGTACTAACCTTGAGGAAAATGAAGGAATCTACCGAAGATGGATCACCGGCACTTCGCAAAGAAAGAAAAGCAAGGAGAGCAGCAAAAGAGGAGAGCTTTCAGAGAAAGAAACCACCGGAAACGTACAAGGTAAGTTCTTTTTGGGAGAGGAGAGGTTTACTTATAAAACCAACTCTCCCTATAACCCTAGTTAAAACGTCAGCGCCTTTTCAACTACTTAACCTGACGTGTCAACTCCCCGTCAGTTTGATTAACCCAGGTGAAGTTACTAGTTTTAAATTTCAAACACCTTTATCGAGCACTGCGCATGGGTTTAAAAGCACCTGACGTCATCATGGGAAACCTAAACGTTCCCACCTAAACGAACCATTCGCTGCATCTCAAGACCATCTGCTGTACCTCGAGATGAAAGTCGAACGACAAAATACTCGACGCCCGTCGAACGACAACCCCCTCTTTCGTAGCGTCAATCCCCGTACGGATACGTCGAATAGTGGCCCAAGAACGTCTACTCTACTCAATGAGGGGTCGACCGACAAAGTAGTCCATCTAGCGCAAGTCACTCTCTAAATCAATAGGTTACTTCTTTAGAGAGTGGGGGACAAGCTGTGGTAGCCAGAAATGGTCCATGGGCCCAAAGCGTAACAAAGCCCAAACCTTATAATCAAAAAGACCCAACCCAGGCCCGTTGGGTTGGTCGATCCAACAAGTATCAGCAGCACGACTTGGTCTTCGAATGACCAAGTCAAGTCTTCAGTTAGGTTTGGTGGGTAACTGGAAGAGAGAATCTCTCCCAGTATCCCCCCAAATCTCGCCCACGATCATCACATGACCAGTGAACGTTGGAGTCACTTCCACTACTATAAATAAGAGGGCTTCTCTACTAAAAAGCTCTCTGAACTCTCCCAAGAAAATAGATATTACAATCTTGATCTTAACTCCGATCACCGGAACCTATCTTTCAGTCACCTAACTGCTTTGCTCAGCCCAAGCATACCTAAGGCTAATTTCAAGCCCCAACCTTTCTTGTTTCTTTATATTATATTACTGTTTCAAGTTCTTTTGCAGGTTCAGCTAATCCCAGACGACCATTCGTAGACGACAGCCGAGGTCATTCATCCACTTTCCGGATCAGTTGCTTTGGGCCTGATTCAACCCGACCCACTCGACATACCAAGTCGATCGACCACCTACATATATTATATCATACTATTTGAGGTGTATAATTTTTATGTTCAATTTACTTATTTCATAAAATCATAATTCATTACTTATTAAAGTTCAACTACTTAGATTTCAATGAAAGAGTTTACGAACATCAAAGATTTAAAAAAATAAATTAAAAAATAAATAAATAAATCTCTCCCTCACATAATAGTAGCGGCTAAATTCTAACTACTACTATACACAAACATTCTTCAATAAACCACCACACAAAAAAAAAAAAAAAAATCTTGGTTGACTAACGAACACAACCAACGTGGTACCCCATTTTCTAACCGTCTCGTCTGGTGGGTCCCGTCGTCAGATTTGCCATGACCTGGTCCCACATTGTACTCAAAAACACATCACAGCCACTCAAAATAGAAAAATCAAATACGACAATACAAAAAGATAAAATCGAAAGGCTCCAACCAACGTAATCAACCTAATCAATCTATCTTCCCCATAAAAATAAAAATAAAAACTGGGACCCACCACCTCTCCCACATTGACAGCTACAACAAACCACCTTTTCCCTCGCATACAACTTGTCGCGCCGAATATCCCTAGCTGAGCCGCTAACAAAGCGGCGCCGACAGATATTTTTTTAAATAAAAAGAAAAGTCTTGTTGGCTTCACGAAATTCAAGAGTCTGCGCCTTTGATACACATGCAAGCCGACACGTCATGGGGACGTTTCGCCACGTGTCTTTGCCGCCACAATAGTCGCCCACGCAACCGGCAATTTACTATTTTACCGCTTTCCGAGATAATCTTGTGATTCTTCCACTAAACCGTTACACGTGTCACAAATATATTTAAATATTGAGATAAGAAAATACAAAAGATTTACGGATATGATTTTTAAAAGCATACCCTATCACGTGTCGAATTTTAATACATAAGTGCACCGATCACCACCTACATCAAAGGCACCGAATATTTGCTCCTACTTGCCGGATGAGTACAAACCGCCCGTTAGTTTCCGTACCGGCTATTCCGGTGAACGAGATACGAAAAGTTGAGACTTGAGAGAGGATGACGACACGTGGCAGGGGGTGACACGAGGACAGTTCACATGTGTGTTAGGTAGTTTTTGTCAGTGCGTTAAGTGAAGATATTAATGCTTTTATTATGATGACGAGGGCTTGACAGTAGGGTTAGGCACGGTCCGGTTTGATAGTCCGGTTTGATCCGATTTGAAATAGAACCAGACCAAACCTACAATTTCAGTTTTTAAAAAAGTGGGACCAGTTTGGACCTAACTCATTTTCAGACCAGACCAATCCAAATCATATTGGTTTGGTTCGATCTGGTTCGATTTAACAGTTCTTGACTTGAATTTGTTTTTTAAGTTTTATATAATTTAAAATTTATATCAAATAATCCATCATTTAAAACAAATATATGGCATGATGATCATTTATTGACTAATTCATTAATTCATATATAAAATATAAACTAAATTAAATATATTCAAATAGAAAATTTAAAATTCAAATATCTTTTCGGATCAAATAAAGTAATAAAATGAAAGCTAAATAATAAATTATTAGTAGATGAATAAAACACATATGAAATAATAAATTAGGGTTTTTCACATATAACGTTTTAGTTTTAAAGTTTTGTGTGTGATATACTTATATGTAATAGAATAAAAATGTGCTAAAAATATTCGGTTTACGGTTCGATCCAAGTTTGATAAGCCTAGACCATAGATTAGGCTAAACCATACGGTTTTATTATAAAAAACTTGTACGGCTTTTTTAAAAGTAAAAAACGGGACCAAACCAAACGGTTTGGTTTCATTTGGTCCAGTTTAGCGGTTTTGGGCTTTTTTGCCCACCCCTACTTGACAGTGCGATACTTGTTTGGGATAATTTTTATTTAGCTTAACACATAAGCACAAAGTCCATAGTTCATGGAATCAAATCTCTACGATATCAGGTAATATCAGCTCAATAAGCCACAAGTGGCAGCAATGAGCTGGGAAACAAATAGTAAGTCGCCCATCAAGGAAACCAACTTGTTGGAGCATCCCAAAGGGCGAATGGGCAAAAGCTCGACTCCCACAAAGCAAATAGAAGATATCCTCAATATCATTACAAAACTGGATTCCAGCATTACTTTCGTAAATCCGGTCTTATATTAGGCAAGACAATTACCAACAACCCAGCAATTAACAAATCAAATAATAAATACAAAGATTCAAAACACAACTCCCATAAGAAATGAAGATCCTTCCATCATAAATGCACGAAGACTCGATTCACAAGGAATCTCGCCTGGATATAATCCTTCTAGGATCTTGTATAATCATAATCTTTGTTTGTACTACAAGGACTATGGTAGCACCCTAATCCATATATCAGTACATGTATCAAGCAAAGAAGGGTTGAGGCACCACAAGCACAACATCACTTATAAATTGTAACTATATTTTACATAGTGGACATTTTCTCTTTCTCTGTCGTTACGACGACCGTGGTTTGGACTTTAGAGATGTCAATCGGGGACAATACCAATCTATTATAACAAGCAAGATTTGAGCAAGAGATATCGAATTCAAAAGTTGTGTATGTGTTGTTTGGTAAAACAGTGACTCAAGATTCATCAACTCATGCTCAAATTAAACCTTTAATTGAAGAATTTGCAGATGTGTTTCCTGAAAAGATGTGGCTAATCCAAATTTGAGGGCGAATTTTCTAATAGGGTGCACAAAGAATGAGAATTTATGGCTCGTTATGAACACTCTAAAAGTAATTGACATTGGCTGGATAATTTGGACTTCAGAGAAACTATTGCATGTTTTGTTTATTTTATATGTTTTTAGTTTTTTCAATATGCAGGGTATTTTTGAATTTTTGTATTTTCTTATTACAGTTATTTAGAATCAGGAACTAAGATAATTAGGTGGCTTTGTGGTTATGAAAGACAGTTATCATATTTTAAGAAGAAATGAGTTTTTGTGTGATTTACTCCATTTCTATTGGTATTGATCATGCATGAATCAACAAGAGTAAGAATTTGTGGTTGTATACCTTCCACTACATCACTTAGGCAACTCAACCAATGCCTGGCTAGACACAAGAGTAGGGTTGCACATTGAGGAAAATGGGGATGGATATAGGTCCCCCCATCCCTATCCCCACTTCCTAGACCCTTCCCCATCCCCATTTGGGAAAAATGAGGATGGGGAATTTGTGGGGGAAGGTACTCCATCCCCAACTCCAGTTCCCCATTTTACCCGTTTTTCCCTATTTCTCTGTTTTCCCATTTCTCCGTTTGACTAAAAATTATAAATTAAAAAAATATATATATTTCATTACAGATAAAAAATAAAATTCATTAGTGCATTACAAATATAAAAGAAAATCCATTACAAAATAAAGTATTTCAATAATCCATTAGTGTAAATGAGGTTTATATAGTTAGGTTTTGAAATAATAATTTTTTTTTAATATATATAAATATATAATTATATTTATAATGTTTTGGGGGAAATGGGGAAATGGGAATGGGGGGACCTCCCCCCATCCCCATCCCCATCCCCATCCCCATTTCAATATATTAGTGAGGAAAATGGGGAAATGGGGATGGGGGAGGGTCTCCCTATCCCTATACCCATTTCAATTTGGGGATGAAAATCATCCTCATCCCCATCCATTTCCCCATTTCCTCCCAAAAAAATTTCCCTAAATGAGGATGGGGACGCAGGGAAATGGGGATCCAGGGGAAAATGTGCAACCCTACACAGGAGATGAGATATATTATATATACCTATGGTATATACCAATGCCTATTGTATATGAGTCAAAATACACATCTAAGTTTTATTCTGAAATTCTTATTCCAAATTTCACATAAAATTACAATCACGTTATTTGCGTTGAAAATTTCTGATTTAACTTTGGGTATATTATAGAATTATACTATTGTTGAATAATGCTAAATGTTAGAATATGGTTCTCTTTTTCATTCAATTAACTTTTTTTTAACCATAATATTATGTATTCTTTTCTTTTTGTTGGGAGAATGCCAGAATGGTATATTAAGTTATTAACTAATCGTTAAGTGATTGTTCATCTTTCTCTTCGTTGAAAAGAGTTTGAGTTTCACTTTATTCATAAAATAACAATTGTGCATAGACCTCTCCATTATAACTATTCCGAGGTCCCTGGGCGAAATCTAAAAAAGGGCCCTATACCAACAAAATCATCCCCACCTCATCATAAAATAAAAATAAAAATTAAAAAATCCATGATTTTTATGTCTCTAGTTGCTTTTTTTTTTTTTTTTTTTTTTTTTTTTTTTTTTGGTGGGTGAATAAGAAATGAAGAATATATAGGTAATATGTAATAGGAAAGCATGAAACTTTAAAAAATTGGGTTTTGTACTATATTAAAACGAATTGACCAGGTTCTAATTTGTTTTGGGTATTGTTTGAGCTTTTTTTTAGATTTTTTTTTACAACTAAACCTATAATAAAAGAGTGACGATATTTGCACCCCTTAAAAATCATGTACAAGTGCATTTATTGTGCACATAATTTACATTTAGATTCCATTTCTATGCATTATGGACCAGAGATGCACATTTGCAGATTTTAGATTTAGATTTTAGGTTTTTTCTTTGAAAAGAGTAAATGAGTATATATAGTTAGGGTTATTTAAAGAAAAAAAAATTAAATATATATATATTATAATTATATTTATATATGTTTAGGGGAAATAGAAAAATGAGGATGGGGGACCTCCTCCCATTCACATCCCTATTTCAATATAATTATAAGGAAAATGGGAAAATGGGGCCCCATCCCCATTTCAATTTGGAGATGAAAATCATCCCCATCCCCCATTTTTCTATTTTTCTCTAAAAAAAATCCCCAAATAAAAATAGAAACGTGAGAATTTAGGGATCCAAGTGAAAATATGCAACTCTATTATGGACTGACTTTTCAATGAAGAATCCCATTGTTTCAATAAAACTATGAATAAAAGAACCATCTAATCTATCTACCGAAATAGTGGTTGAGATTTTGCTTTAAATATGTAGCATTCCTTTTTCAAATTGTTCACATTAATGAATTATACATAAAAAAAATCCCAACACACCAGGTCACAGGTGGACCCTTCATCTAATATAGCCACCCAAATAGCAGCCCAGATCTTGTTTTAAATGGATTTAGATACTAGAAGGGACAGTTTGTGAGGGATGCTGATATTCAAATCTCTCCATTTATCCCACTTTTTAAAATTTTATTTAATTATATAAAATTAACTAGTTTTATTATTATTTTTTAATTTAAACAAACAAATTATAAGTGAATGTGGAATTTTATTAGGATTTAGTTTACTTTGTATAAGGTTTTTTTTTTTCAACTGTACATCCTTTTAAGTAATTTTGATAACGTAAAAAAAAAAAAAAAAAAAACGTAAATAATTTAAAAGTGGTACATAAATAGATAAGAAGGGGATACCAATGGCACCGCTCATTATTATTATTTTTTATTTGTTTTAATTCCCAAATATTTAATTAATTTATTTATTTTAGATTAAAATCTAATGATTAACAATTACTTTGCTAGCCACGGTTTAATATGACTCAATGGTATGAACACTTATTCAGTTCAATAATGTTTTAGGTTCGAGTCGTTATCATTACACGTGGTATATGTTCACCCGACTCAAATTCCATGGAAAAAAAATATATATATATCGAACCCATGAGGCATGAGGTGGACCCCATAAACGGACCTGTTTTTGATTCAAAGCCCTATAATTTGAAGCATCTGATCTGATCTGATCTGATGACATTCATGGAATTGACATGTGTACTTGGAAATATCGCATGGTGTAGTTCGTACTTGGTAGCTTGGCATACGATGCCGTTCTGGGACCACTCATTTTTCATTTTTGGTATCAAATTATGGCCTTGCCAACCACCACGCTTCCTCACCTATAGCAATAGCTGATCAAATCCAGATATTCCCAATCTACGGTCCATAAAGTCCCACATTGCACATCTTTCAGCCACTGGATCCTGTCCTTCTGATATGCATGATCGAATGGATGAGTTTAAATGAGTGGTCACTTGCCAAAACTTAAAAGTCTAAAAGTTGTTTCAACAATCTTCAATACGACGTTGGTGCCATTATATCTTTTGTTAGTTGTACGTTGGTTTCTTAAATTATTATTTTATATTTATCTTCTTTTTTTATTTATCTTTTTAAAAAGAAAGAAAAATGTTGATAAATTTGAATTTAAATTCATGAATCATATGATTTTATTGAGGGGTAATTATAGATGATCTAAAATATTTGTCTTTTTTTTTTTTTTTTTTAAAGGATAAATTATTTGTCTAATGATAGACTAATAAAACTATAATGCCTCGTTTGTTTGGCCGTATTGTATTGTATTGTATTAAGCAATTAAAATGTACTAAAATAATACAATACAGTGTTTACTGTATTGTATTATTTTAGTACATTTTAATTGTCTAATACAGCAAACACCGTATAAACTAATACATTATATTTGGTGGTATTAAGTTGTATTGTATTATAAAAAACATTTTTTTTTTCAATGAATATAGAATATTGATAAAATATGTGTTATGTTGTTAATATATTTTTTATAATTTCAAAATACATAGGAAAAATTTATTTAAATTATTTGTTTCAATTAAAATAAATATTTATTGATTTTTTATATAAAAACATTTATTGATTTATTCATGGTAAAGATATTTAAAATTAATTATTAACTATTTTTAAAAAATATTATATTTTTATAATATAATAAAATACAATAAAGTGATATAGGAAGAACCTAATACGATATAATACAGTGTATCATCAAACACATATTTGTATTAATGATAATACAGTCCAATAAAATACAATATAATGAAATACAGTTCAATACAATCTAATAAGATGTGCCAAACGAGCCCTAAAAGGTTGTCTAAAATATTTATTTAAAATCATATTCAAATGATGTGACGTGCCAGTTGTCAAAATCCTGTAAATCATAATATTATGGTGTGAATAATATGATCTTGACAATTATATGATTTACGAATCCCAACTGTCCAAAATGGAAAAATAAGTAAAACTTTTTTTTTTTTTTTTTGCAAAAAAGTTAAGAGACTATATTGAAGTTTCCCTTAAGTTTAAAAATAAAATAAAATAAATGATAATTTTAAAAATCGAAGTTTCTCTTTTTTCCTCATGGATTACAAAGAATATATATAGACAAAATAGATGCAAGTTATATACATTTAATTTAAAGAAAAAAATAAATAAGTCAACAGAGACGTAGATTAGATGGTAGATAGACGAGTTTAAGGCTTGGTAAATGATTCCCAGATTAGCAGCTTGAATCCTACCAATGGCGAAAACTCTCTGAAAAATACTTGGCCCTGGATTAATAGATATTGTCAAAATAATAATAATAATAAATAAAATAAAACTTTGCTATTTGTGAAAAATTTTAATACGATATCTCAATATGTCGTATATGCCGTCAACCGAACTTTCTTGCTACCAGTTGTATTTGATTTACTTTCCAAAAAAAAAAAAAAAAGCTGTATTAATTTGATTTTTTCTTAAACTTCATTTTCTCGACCCCTTCTTTTCTCGGAAAATTCTTCCTGAATCTGCCTCCTTGTAGATGTCTGTATTACCACATATAGGAAACTTTCAACAAATAATATATATTTTTTCTCCATTTGATTTGATTCACTTAAAATATTTATACAAATATTTATTTTATATCACACACTTCAACTCCCCCAACTCTATACACAAACACAAATTAATTATAGTATATTCTCTCGTGGTTTGACAAAGAAATATATATAATCGATATATTATTTAAATTTGACGAAGAAAAGTCTTAGATATCCTTTTTTTTTTTATATATATATATAAAAAGAATTGGAAGGTGTAGGTTCACTAATTACCTGAATTTAAATCATAATCAAGGAAAAAGTCTTTGTTTAGTAACGTTTATTCAAACCTAACCACACAACAATGTCCTATACGATAAGCAATTCTCATAGTCACATCTTACTTTTCTTCTTAATTTGCACAAAAAATAAGTTAGATAGAAAGATACAGTTTGATAGAAGCACGGATTAGCTAGTTCCGAAATTCTTGGTTATATATATTTAATGGATATTGATTTCATTTTCATAAATTTAATGTTAAGTTACTGGGTTTGATGTTTATCCGTGTAAAATGTGTGTCTGACAGGATTTAGTGAGATCTACCATTACAAGTATGACTCGAAAAGTATCTCACATTATAAGGGAATGATCTCTCTATATCACGATTGTGAAGGGAAAAAAAACACACAACGACTTAAAAGTGTGAGTGGATATGTCACTATCTATTTTAATTAACCTTTATAATATTGTTTTTTATTGATATATTTTATATGGTTTGTTGTTTAGTCACCTGGGAGAATATTCGTTTTTAAGGATTATGATTTAATGGGTATAGAATAATGCGATGTAATTTTCACTAACTATGTCATCTCCCAATACTAATTTGGAATTTGGAATTTGGAATTTGAAATTTTACTTTTCGGTGACTTAAGATAATAGATCATATTACAATAAAAGTTCCTTACATCTTATATTTCCTTCATTAATGATGATAATATATAATTACATTATAAAACTATAAATGATGCTACCTCTCATAGATATAAAGGGCCGGCTTAAGAAAAATAATAAGTTCGGGGGTCGAAATTTAAAAAGGTAATTATTTAAGGGTCTAATAAATATATAAATGCATGCTTTTTTTTTTTTTTTTTTTTTTTTTTTGACAATAAAAAAGTTTCATGTCGTGGTTACACCACGTCACTACTGAATATTGTAGGAGAAGTGTCTTTCGAATGTAAGATATAAAAAAGTTAAAGGAAGTATTGACAAACTTTACAATTATTTGAATTAATATGTAATTAAATCATATCTTCGAAAAAGTCAATAGAATTTATCTTTTTGTTCTTGGTGTTCATATGACTTTACCTTTTAAAAGGAGAAAGATTGACTAGACTGATAACTTTTTTTCTTCCAACAATTTTGATGAGTCATTGAACTCTGCCTTCTAATCCCATAAAATTTTTCAACACCATATTTAAAAAAAAAAAAAACAAAAACAAAAACAAAAAAACAATAAAAAAAAAATCTAACAACTACCGGGTTAGAGACCTAGCGGGATCTATACGTGGTAAGATTAATCCCTTTAAACACGATTAAAAATGTAATTTTTACTATAGAAGATAGATTTTCCCACATCTAATGATTTAATAGCTAAATGTGAGACTTGAATCCCAACGAATATTAAAGTGGAAATGTATAAATCACTTTATTAAAAGTAGACAAGCTTGAAAACCACATTTGATGGCAAAAGGAAGAAAAAATTAGAAGGAAAAGTTCAATAAAAATAATATAATGATTTAAAAAAAAAAAAAAAAAACGATGATTGATGAGATAGAAAAGTATATAAGCATATTTGAAGGGGAATCTTGTTTAAATAGAAATAAAACGTTTTGTAGACCGATGACCACGTCTTGTACAATCTAGATAATTTGAAGGGATAATTACCCCGGTGGCCATCGAATTGATGACACACTATCAAAATAGTCATTGGATTGGAAAGTTGTTTCAAAATGGCCATTTTTGACGAACTTTGTAACACTAATGGTCATTCCATCCAATTCAATCAAATGAGTGACATTTTAGTAAATAAGGGGATGACATTAATTTATTTTAGATTTTTTTTGGAAATCAATTTTTTCTTTTGTTTTTTGAAATGAATAATTATATTAGTGTGTATATATGTATAACATATCTCAAACATATATATATATACTTCTCTAGTCATGACGTCCAACCACAGCCACATGTTTTAATAAGTTCAAATGTTATATATATTTCTTTTTTAAGAAGATTAAAGCTACAAAATCTAAAAAATCTAAGAAAACAAAGAAGAGACACGTGTATTTATCTAAACCATTTCTTTTGTTTTTTGAAAATAATAATTATATTTAGTGTATATATATATATATTTACATACACTAAATATAATTATTCTTTTCAAAAAAAGAAAAAATCGATTTCTAAAAAACATCTAAAATAAATTAATGTCATACACTTATTTATCAAAATGTCACTCATTGAAAATATTGATTTCTAAAAAACATCTAAAATAAATTAATGTAACCCCTTATTTACCAAAATGCCACTCATTGAATAGAATTGGATGGAATGACCATTTTTGACGAACTAATGACCATTAGTGTCATAAAGTTCGTAAAAAATGGTCATTTTGGAACAACTTTCCAATCCAGTGGCCATTTTGATAATGTGTCATCAATTTGATGGCCGCGGGGTAATTATCCCTAATTTGAATAAAACATTCATTAACTCTAAAGACTAAATTTTCCTTTTTAAATAATTCAATAATGCGAGGAAACAAAATTAATAAAAGAATCCCAAATGGAATTGATATGGTCTAACTTTTTGCTGTTTTGACGTGAAAATGTGGATATGAATCGAACATTAATTATGACAAAGGAATGAGAAACTTCATGAGAGAGAAATGGGTCACCTTAATTTAATATATAATTATATTTAATTATTAATTAAAGGTACTCAAGTGAAGAAAAACAGCGCACCCAAACTTAACAAAGAGGTTGTACCCTTCTCATTTTACATATATGATTTGTTTCGAGTTTTTTTTTTTTTTTTTTTTTTTTTAGGATCTCAGACTTCGTCCAGACACCTATCTACCTGTCCTCCCCAACTACGTGACACACTCATAGTCAACTTGTTGGTTTTGACGGTCTATTTGTTGGATGTTATGAAGTAGGACAGATAGGAAACCTCGGCCCACACCCTGGCCACACAAAGATGTAAGTGGGTAAATCAGAATTCGCCTTCGCCTGGGTAGGATTCGAACCGCTGACCTCAGAGTTACTTGTGTCCCAAGCCCATCCTTCCACCAATTGAGCTAGCGCCCTGATGGTTGTCCACCATGTAATTACCAAGAGTAGAACCAAGGACTTGAGATTTGTTTCGAGTCTCACGTTTACTTATTAAATCGTAAAGTGTAGGGAGACTTTTTCCTTACAATGAGGGTTGCACATTATGAACCGTTATTGATATTGTCAGATTTCGATAAATCTCTAACTCAATCCTTGTCGGATTTATTTAAAAAAATAAATAGAGAAAAAGGATAGAAGCTTTAAGGCAAGTGTATCCAAGAAACATGTCACCAAACATGTGGAAAGTGGAGGCATGTTCCCATAAAGAAAATTAAAGCATCATTTAAGAAGAAGCAACTCAAAAAGTCAAAAAAAATACATTTAATTTTTAAAGAAAAGAATAATAATGTCTTTAAAAATTTGGAAAAAAAAAAAAAGTCACATTCGTGGGTAGCTACTAGGCAGCTTGAATCTAAATGGAACTTTGTGGAAATTTGGTTGGTTGTAACGTGCTGTCTCGGTCTTGTGATGGAAATTTTAGGTATGTGTGTGTCTTTTTTCCTTAGAAAAAATGAACAAAATATATAGATTTTTTGAACAAAAAAAAAAAAAAAAAAAATACAAAGAAAGTTCTGGATGTTTTTTATAATTCCAATTAGTTTATAACTTCTACAAAAGTGATCAAACTGGTCCCTAATTTTTAAAATTGTTTCATTTTCACCCTCTAATTAGAGGTGCCACCTCTACTGCTAGACTCCTCATCGTTAGACAGTTGGTGGAGTTACGAGGCGACCGCTAGACTCCTCATCGTTTGACGAACTCTTCCCGATTAGAGAAGATCGAATGATGATCTCCTCCCCATGTGGAAGTAGATTGCCAACGGTAGAGGAGACTCTTATTTTATTTTTTTTCTTTAGCTTTATTTGGTTTGTTTTTGAAGAAAATAAATTTTTTCTTATTAATTATTAATCATAAATTTTATTATGTTATTTAATTATTTTTGTTATATAAATATTTGTTGTATATTATTAGTTGTAATGTTTGTTTGATTTATAAGGTTAAAGATAAAAATACCCTTTGACAATTAGGGTCGACTTTGTTGAAATATGAAAACGATACAATTTTAAAAAGGGAAAATTGCACAAACTTACCCTAACGTTTCCCATTATGGCATAATATTCAACTAATGCCTTTAATTGCACAAATAACCCCTTCTTTTAGTCAACTTTAGTTAAAAATAGCCATTGACCATGATTTTTTTTTCAAAGCCCAAAATTGCCCCTACACTTTATTACAAAAAAATCTTAATTGCCTTTATTTAAAACATTATCTACTTTAAATTATTATAATATAAAAAATAAATACTAAACATAATCCTTTTTAAATAAAAAAAAATTCAAAAATAATATATTAAAAACAAAACAATTTAAGAAAACGTTATTTTGAGAAAATACAATTTAATAATATATTAAAAACAAAACAAAAAAAAACGTTATTTTGAGAAAATATAATTTAAAATTATACAAGTCCAATATGAATAGTGGTAATGTGTTACATATTTTTGAATTTTTTTTTTTGTTTTTATTATATTATTTTTGAATTTTTTTATTTAAAAATGATTATGTTTAGTATTCTAAACACAAATATAAATAAAATCATCAAGATTTTAAAATAAAAATATAATCATTTGTCATAATAAAATATAGTAGCACCGAAAATTTGTTCAATGTGCATCTCTATAAGACAAAATAATTTGACTCAATATAAATTACACATTATATTTTGGTTCAAAAATTAAAAAAAAAAAATATACTAAACATAATCCTTTTTAAATAAAAAAAATGTTTTAAATTTTAAAAATATGTAGCACATTACCACTATTCATATTGGACTTGCATAGTTTTAAATTATATTTTCTCAAAATAACATTTTTTTTTGTTTTGTTTTTAATATATTATTAAATTGTATTTTCTCAAAATAACGTTTTCTTAAATTGTTTTGTTTTTAATATATTATTTTTGAATTTTTTTTATTTAAAAAGGATTATGTTTAGTATTTATTTTTTATATTCTAATAATTTAAAGTAGATAATGTTTTAAATAAAGAGCAATTTTGGGCTTTAAAAAAAAAAATCATGGTCAATGGCTATTTTTAACTAAAGTTGACTAAAAGGAGGGGCTGTTTGTGCAATTAAAGGTATTAGTTGAATATTATGCCATAATGGGAAACGTTAGGGTAAGTTTGTGCAATTTTCCCTTTAAAAAATCAAGTACCAGTTTGATCAAATGATTCAAATTTTTTAAGCATTCTTGTGGCCTTCCTAATTATAGGTTTTCTTCATGATGGTTTCTTCCTAATTTATTAACTATTTATTTTTACTTTTTTAACTTTTCATATATATTTTTTTTTTGAAAAGCTAGCCCAGCCTAAGTTCCGTCTTTGCCTGAATTATTTCTTAATCTAAAAGGAAAAGGTGTATCCCACTACCATAAAAAAGGAAATTAATTATGTAAAATTGTAAAGAGATCCTCAATGGGAATATCTTTTTTTTTTTTTTATTGGTTTAAATGTTTTGCATGGTAAGCATGTAGTACTGTTGGCATATAATTGTAAGGTAGCAATTAATTTATAGAATAATGTAATCTTATCATATAGTATAATGTAATCTTATCATATAGTATCATATAGAATAATGTAATCTTATCATTATGATGTAATTGATTCTCTTTCTTGATAGCTAATCCAATTAAGCACCATATATCCAAAAGCTATTAGCTTTCTTTAATTAGGAACAATATTTATCATCTTAATACCCATTATCTTAAGCCACCACCCAATGTGGTTTAGTGGTAAATGACGGTCATTTAATTTGATAATATTTTAGGTTTAAGTCGTCGTAGTAGCATTAATTGAATGAATCTCACATTCTTAGTAACATGTAATGGATTATGTCAATAACATGTGGACATAAATGTTAACGATGAAATTTCGTTAACCAGAATCTACGAGGTGACCTTCTGCTGAGAGCTCGTCCCGGGTCAATTTAGAATGTTATATTGGAAGGTATTGAAGGAAGCCAATCTTTGTTAGATTACTCAGCGAAAGGTGTTTGTTTAAGGCATGACTACTAATATTGAATTTGCATAACATCCACAATACAAAATTCTACCATCTAAAATGAAACAAAGCACGTAGTAAATCATATTTGAGTGAGAAGAGTAGAAAATCGTATTATTATTCGATTGAACCTATCGTACAATGGTCATATGACCCTTTTTATACATAGATCCCACCTTCTGGTGGTTATGTAACTGTTTTTATGCACCTTAGGGGTCGTGGGAGTACCTTCCCTACTGATCCACAGTGATTTGGGGAATGTGGTATTTCTACTGGCTTGTCTACCATAACTGTCTGGAACTACACAGAACGTGTCTTAGTTAACTTCCTCAGACGTAGACTCAACAAAGACTTGGTCAAAGTATGAAACTTTGTCGTTTCGACGAGTGTTGGTCCGAATTTGTGCAGAAAGATATACCACGCTGGACTTAGCCACATAGGATATCTGTTGGCATATTGGTTGGCTATTGACTGGACACGTGTGAGTCTTATAAGTCTTTAGTAGAGTTTGATTTTGGTTAGGACTCTCAAAGAGTGCACGTGATGTATTGGGACACTTATTCATCCAGATTCCTTCCTGTTAATCTGAAGAAAGGGAAGAAACCTGACCTCGCTTGATCTCAGGGTATCGTCACAGCTGCTAGGTCATATTCAAGTTGCATTTTGTTGAGGAATTCTCCAGGAAAGGGTTCTTCGTCAAACTACACTCCTAGTAGATTATTTTGGTCCTTGGGTAGTATCCATTTGACTTCTATAACCTGTAACAAATCCACCTCAGAGCTAAACCCTGGAAGGTGACTTGGTCATTTGACCTTGTGAGGTGATCTTACCTCTATATTCCAAGGTTGGGGAAGGTGACAACATTTTTTGTCATCAACAATAAGTTTTAAGGATTTACTTTTACAATTAAGGTTGTTAAGGAAACATATGACTACGAGAACATGAGGTAGCCTTTGATTCATAATTAAGAAATATTTTAGAATATATATATATATATATATATATATGAAATATTTTAGAATATATATATATATATATATATATATATGAAATATTTTAGAATATATATATAAAATATTTTACAAAATTTCAATTTTTGAAATAATTTTGATATGATTCCAAAGAATCAGAAAGATAAGAATTGGTTGTTTTGAATATTGGAACAAATTTTAATTCGAGATTATATCGAAAGCTATTTTTTATATATAAAAAAGGTTTTGACTTTTTTTTTTTTTTTGGTACAGAGGAGGGCAATGCCCAGAAACAAAAACTAAGAAACAGAAGAAGAAAAGACAGAGCACTACCTGATACAGGCAACACCTCTGAAGTTAGCATCAAAAGAAGATCGAATTTGTGTTGGGGGTTCTTCAAAGAACACGATGCCGATGCCCATGCTATGCCCCATCCGAGCTAACCCATCAGCGAGCAGATTCCCTTCTCTATACACGTGCTTGACAATACAACACCAATCAGTAGCCACCAGCCTCTTATAACTCAGAATGAGATTGGACAAAGGGTGATTAGAGCTGATATCATTACAGATCAATTGGACAGCTGAGAGGGAATCAGATTCAACAATGATTCTTCAAAAACCAGAATTCCAAGACATTCTTAAACCTTCCAGAATACCCCATAGTTCAGCTTCAAGAATGCCACCAATACCCATGTTCAACACAAAACCTCCTCTCAGCCATTTTTTCTGATGATTGCGTAAAACACCACCTGCAGTGATGCGATCTGAATCAATATCACAACTGCCATCAATATTCAACTTAACCCAATTATCAGTAGGAGCCATCCAGACAATCTGCAAGGGGATACTATCTCTACCAATCGTAGCAAAGTTAGCATCCAGCCAACTCTTAGCAAAATCATTGATGATCAGGTGAGGGGTTGGAGGAGTGTGAAAACTTGTATCAAAAACCTTTTTACATCTCCATTTCCACAAGAACCACAACACACAAGAGAAATAAAGATAGTTAGGGATGTTACCAGCCACCATCTTATTGCTCTTAAGATTATCCATAAATTAGTCTTCTAAATTACCTCTAAAGGAGACAGAGGAGGAGATACCTGCCAAAAAATTCTCCCAAACAGCCACTGAATAGCTGCACCCACGCAAGAGGTGGTCAATGTTTTCAATACCAGAGTCATACCCTAGGATAAGAAACATCAACAGACAAACCACGAATAGCACTCTGATGATTGGTGAGAATCTTACCATGCAAAAGACTCTATAGGAAATGAAGAACTCTATGAGGGATTTTAAGACTCCAAATAAATTTCCAAGGCCACAGAGGAAGATTAGTTGCCTCAATGTAGCCCAGATAAGCCGAATTGACAGAAAAATCACCAGAATTGTTCCACCCCCAAATGATTTTGTCAAGGTCACTGTGTTGATTTCCTGCATGAATGCTAACCATAATTAGCACAATATGCCAATGGAGCATAGGGGCTAATTGTTGTATGTGCCAATCACCATTTGTCATTTAATAGTCCACTGTTTGGGCCATATGATCATCATTCAGGCTAACAATGGCATGGTCCTTGAGAACACCCACTCCTAGAACCCAGGCATCCACCCAAAACCTAATTTGAGAACCATAACCAACTCTCCATTTAAGACCTTTACCAATTAACTTTGCTCCAAACAAGATAGCTTTCCAAGTGCTAGAACAGATTTTATTTTTACTACAGTTAGGATCGAAGATGGTTTTGTTATTCAAGTATTTTTGCTGCAGGAGCCGACACCAAAAACCCTCTTCATTTTAAAGGAGATGCCACCCAGCTTTTGCAAGTAACACTTGATTCATGTTCTTAGTCTTCTTAATTCCCAAACCACCATTCCTTTTAGGAAGACACACTGTATCCCAGTTAAATAGGTGGATAGTCTTCTCAGTAGTAGTATGGCCCCAGAGGAAATCTCTATTAATTTTGTCCAACTTAAGGCAAATCTCGGTAGGAAGTATCGCAGACTGCATTGTATAAACAGGAAGCGCAGACGTCACAGCTTTAATAAGAATAGTTCTACCAGCAAGTGAGAGGGAGTCACTTTTCTAAGCCGCCAATTTCCTTTGCGCCTTCTCAACAAGCTCCCCATAAGTATGCTTGTTAATTCTACCATGGATGAGGGGAACTCCCAAGTATTTATCAAGATCCTTGGTGAGAGGAGAGCCACACACCCTCGCAATTGATCTAGCATCACCCTCCCTAACATTGCTATAATAGAAAATTCTTGATTTGGGGAAGCTGCCTTGCTGCCCAGAGAAAGAACAAAAGATATCTAGACACTCCTTCATGATTTCGGCTTGGGTAACCGTAGCTTGGCCAAACAATATGAGGTCATCAGCAAAAAATAAATGAGATACCTCAGGACTCCTCTAGAGATCTTAGTACATTTTGGCTAGTCTCTTTTATGACTCTCGCAATAGAACGAGGTCGGAGAGTAGTGTAGCAATGAATAAGATTCGTTCTCACAGGGATTGAGTAACCGATTACCGAAATTGATTAGTTCCAAAGCTATTTAAACAACCGATTATGAAAGTTTCCAATCTAAGTGAATTAACTAAATTAATCTAAATGATTAATTCTAATGCAATAATGAAATAGCAAGAAAGTAAACTCGAATGTGATAAAATATAGAGAGATATGCTAGAATTTGAATCCATCCCACCCAACATTTAATGTCCAATTAAGACTCAATTACTCCAAAACATACTCATGCAAATTTGTAGACTCATGCACCCTATCATTAACCTACAATCTTGGTCAAGCAAAGTAAGTTACACCCAAATTCATACCCAAGCCTATCCTTCGATTACCCGGAATATATGAATGGATTCATTAAACTTATCGGTGCACTAAATGAGTCCTATACGCTAGCCTAAGTAGGTCTACTTTTCTAGACATGCATAGAGGGCATTTTATCGAACACGTGGTATACGTCACCGGTCGGTACGTAACACACCACAATAAATCATTCAAAATGGAGATCAATCACTTGAAAGCATTGTAAGCATACAAAAACACCCATACAAATCGCACTTGCATATAATAGATAAATACGAGTTAATACATAATACAATTCATGGGTGGGGTTTCAATCAAATCCTAGCACTAGAAGTTTAGCTCATCATATTACACATAATAGCCATACAATAGATTAATTCAAATAAAGACATGGCTATGAAAAAGAGTAAAAGAGAAAGGGTTTAGAGAAAACTAATGGAGAGCTTCTCTTCTTCCTTAGGTCTTCTTCTCCTTCAATCTTTCTTCAACTATCTCCTGCCCAAAAGATGGATTGATGGTGGATGTAGGAAAAGTGAGGGTGAACTTGTGTTTGGATGGTAAAAAGGGAGTGATCTTTGTGGGTTACAAAGGATGGGATTGGTGATGTAAGTAAATGGGAAAAGATGTGTTCTTGATTTAATTTGGGAGAGAATGTTGGTAAGGGTTTCAGAACAAGGACTATAGAATATATAGTTGAGCACATTAGGGCAAGGGCAAGAGAGTAAATTCCTTGCTGAAAAGCACTTTCTGGGTGAAGGGCGAGCTTGGTGAGCTCGCCCTGGGGTTGCCTAAGGAGGCGAGCACTTCTGGACCAGAGAGCTTAGCGAGCTCGGGGCGATCTGCTTAGGCTCGCCTTGGGCTCGCTTTGACTTGTGCTGAAAATCCCGAGAGCTTAGCGGGCTTGGGGCGAGCTGCTTAAGGCGAGCTGCTTGAGGCGAGCTTGGGGCGATCTTCTTGAGCTCGCCTTGGGGTCGCCTTGGTTGGAGACAAGCTGGTCCTGGCCTGAGAGCAGAGCGACCTCGAGGCGAGCTGCCTGAGGTCGCCTAGGAGCAGGAAGTTCTGCTCTTTGCTTCTTTTTAGCTCCTTTTTTAGTGAATGGCTAACATAACATCTTGCCCCTGCACAACTCATTTAAAGTGTCAAAACCACAGCTTTTACTCGAGAAACGAACACAAAACGATAAGAAATTGGGGCTACACTATGTGTAGAACTAAAGCAATCACATTTCCACAACCCAAGATTTAATCTCTGAGTGATCAGGTGGGATAACTTTTCCATACACATAACAAAAATGTAGGGGGAAATGGGGTCCCCTTGTCTAATACCACAAGCAGGGGTAAAGGACTCTGTCAACTCTCCATTCAAGATAACTTTATACTAGACACTAGTGATGCACCACATGATTAAATCCACCAAGGTACCCTTAATACCAGCCTCCACAATAACATTTCTGATGAAACTCCACTGAATTATCATAAGCTTTGGCTAGATCAATTTTCCAAGCAACAAAGCCTTTTTTTCCTTTCATAGTTCTAAATTTATGAAGGACTTCTTGAGCCACCACAATGTTGTCTTGAATTTGTCTACCAGGAATAAAAGCAACTTGATTGGGACTGATGATTTGAGGTAAAAAGTGTATAATATACCTAGGAGGGGGGGGGGGGGGGGGGGGGGGGGGGGGGGGGGGGGGGGGGGGGGGGCGGGGGGGTGAATAGGTATAGGCCAAATTTCTTCCAATATTCAAAAATATGCGGAATACAAGAATTAAAAGCACACTTGTTAATTCTTAACAATAGAATTGATTTAATCAACACATGTGAAAATCAATATACAAGAGATGCAATTAAAACAAAGATATGGAAGATAATGAAAAGTAAAGCGAAAAGATACACAAGTATTTTTACGTGGTAAAACCTCAAAGAGGAAACATCCACGGGTTGATACCACAACCACCGGCAAAGCAATCCACTATACGAAAAGGACTTACACACTCAAGCTATCAACACATGATATCCGCTCAAGCTATCACCTCCTAATCTACCCTCGGGCAAGTGAACTACCAAGCCTACTTCCTATCCGAGATGTGTCCTACACCTCTAGAAAGCAACTTCATATCCAAGACGCTCACGTCTCTAGGAAGATTTCTTGCTTGACTATCCGAGTCCTCCCGACTCTAATCAAGACTTCTTGCTTGGCTATCCGGAACACTTTCCTAGCCAAGACTTCTTGCTCAAGACAAAGCTTCACTCACTTTGCAAGAGACTTCAACCTTTCACAAGGCAATGATCTAAGTGATGCAAATGATGCAAACACAAGCAAATAGAGCAAGTAGATCAAACACACTCTATGAAGAATTAGATTTGCACAAATCAAGCTCACAAGCAAATATAGCTAATTCTTATGAACATGTGATTAGAGATCTAGATTAGACATTCAAAATCATTCACAAAAATATCTAGAAACCTAAACATGTCAATCAAAGCTAGAGTAACAAGTTTTCAATAGAAATCACAAAGCTAGCTTTGAAATCAAGTGAACAAGTTAACACTTGAAATCCACAACATATTCAATCCAAACAAGAACTAGATTTAAATGGTAGATAGCACAATCAAAAATCCTAGTTCATGAACATGTGACAAAAACCTAGAAATCAACAATCAAGCTTAAGAACAAAAAGTATTTCTAGAATCAATGTCAAGATAGGTCAAGTTTAGTAATATATGTTCAATTGAAATCAAATGGCTAAAACTCAACAATCAATAGATCAACCACCCCTAGAATATGATCTAACAACATTCTAAACACATATCATCTATCAATTAGGAAGATTAAAAGAGATGATCAAAAGATGAAGTGAGAAGAAGAAGTTTCACATACAAAAGTTGAGTCTCGTACTGAAATCAGATCACTGGAAAAAATGACGAACTCAAATGGCTCTGAAAATGCTTGGGGTTTGTAGCTCTCTTCAAGACCAACAATTTTGGCTTTTGAATCACTCAATTCGGAGTTGAAATGAGAGAGATATGATCAAAATAAGAAATCAAAAATTGTAGAGAATTCTGCTCGGGATTTCGAATATAAATGGAGGGAAAAGAGATGGAGAAGAGAGAGGATGACGGGAGCCAATCAGAGGCTGCCACGTCAGCACCCCGTGGGGAGCGCGTGAGCCACACGGGACCAGAGGGGTGCTCTGGCCGTGGGTCCCACGGGCTCCACACGTGGTGGCCAATGGATGGCCTTTGGCCATGCTTGCCTCTCGCGCGCTCCCTCACGTTCTTCAGCCGTATCTTGGGCATCCGAACTCCGATTTCGAATTCGTTTTCGGATTACGAACCGTGACTCCCTCACGCACGACTACGACTATAAAATTTGAAAAATGGTTGAGAAATCATCTCAGAAAATGACGATGAAGTCAACTCAACGAATGAGAACGCAAAGTAGCATAGCTAAGTCGTTTGGACTCGAAACCTTATGAATGAGTAACCGAAACGACCGGAACTCAATAAGGAATCAAATAAGAACATATTCAAGTCCAAATACAAAAATAAGAAAACAAACAAACACAAATTCACACAAGCATGCCATAACAAAGAGATAGTCACAAAGCATGCAATTCTACAATGTTTGTCAATACAAGATCAATGCATGAGCATACTATGAAGTGTGTGAATGTGTTATATCAAATGTTTGAACCACGATGCAGGGACACACATGTATGAATTGTGTGTGTGTGCGCTAACGTCTTGCAAGAGGATGGAAGTCAAGATTTACCTTTAACGTTTTTCACCTCTTGAAGACGACTTTTGCACTAGACGTTGCTCTTCACTCTTTGAGCTTCCTTTCTTCAAACAATGTCCTAAGCAACAACTAATACAATCATAGAGTGTTTTGCAATGGAATCAAGCCAATACAAATAGTGAACCTTACAATCTCCCCCTTTGGCTATTCCATTGGCAAAAACACTCAACCTCACCATACAATGTTTCACTCAAATAAACTCAAGATGATAGCATACTCTCAATCTCACATTACAAAGAAATTCCTAGACTAAAAAGTCTTCAAGTCTTCAAGAATTCCTCTTTCGGTCTTCAAAGTACCTATGAGAGAAAATAGCAACCAAAAAGAGATCTTCTCTAAAGAAGAATGGTGAGTTATTTAAACAAACAACAAACATAGAAGATATCCCTTATCTCATACACAAATGCATTATCTCAAGTGAATAAAATATTTTCATATTAAAGCACTCCCTTAATTTCCTAATTCCCAAGGACCAATCATCCTTAACATTAGCAAGAAAGAATTCTTTCTCCCCCTTAAGACAAGAATTCTCCCCCTTAAGACAAAGTCTCAATTAAGCACAAAGAGGAATATGATCACACAATTGGAACATTTTTCCACATAAAGTGTGAAGTATACAAAATCTCCCCAATATCAAACATGGTGAGGTATACATTTTCTCCCCCTTTTTGTCAAGGAATAGACAAGGGACACAAGAGATAAAGAACGAGATACAAAGCAAACAAATCGTATAGAGAGCGAAAGTTGAATAAACTAAAGCTCCCCCTCAACATATGCTCCACATATTATCAACAAATAGATTTGTTCACAAGGGACATCACACAATCACACAATCAAGCAATAAGAGAAAATATTTCATAACTTGTCAAAGTCCAAGAGAGAATCATAGATTTTCATTAATCTCTCAAAAATATTCTCACATTGCTAATGAATCAAGCATATAAGCAAAATGTGTGTGTGTGAATGCTTCTCAAATATATAGTAGGAGTAATTGTGATATCAACATGCAAACTCTATCCACACCTATCCATCTAAAGCCTTTCCAAAAATAGGTCAAACCGATATTCATCCGGATTTTTGCTTTTAAAATGAATAGATATCAACATATGAGCGTGTGTGTGCATGTGGCTCGTTTTCCCGTTTCTATTTGTCAACTCGAGCTTTTTCACAATTCTCAACTATACACCAATAAGCCTTTTATTTTTCATTTCTTTTAGGCTTAGAATCAAAGAATTTTTTTTTTTTAATGATTCATTTCAACACTTCTTTGATTTTACTAACAAAAACATATACTCCTCATGGCGGCTTTCACTCATCACAATGGCGTAGCCCTTTCCTACATTGGGTGGCTTCACAACCAAGGTGTGTAGCCCTTTCCATGAGGGTGCTCGTTGATTACTATGTAGTGCCGAAGCAAAATGGATACATACCATAGGTCATCTATCATGTACTTAACAATAAACTTCTAGATGCATCCATTATCTACACATATTCAACCACATATACTCAAAACTAAAACATATAAGAGAAGCATTAGTGCACTTTTAAAAAAAAAATGATTTTCAAGCTCAAGTGCATGATCTAGAAATAATAAAAGATACTTGTTTAAGATCATTACTTCTCAAGTGAGTAGCTCTCAAAGATATTAATTATTCAAAAAAGTTTTGCTCATCAAGCCACTCACAATCACACATAGACAATAATCAACACAAATCATGTCAATGGATCTTAGAAGAGTTTTAAACCTCTTTTTGTCCAAGGACTTAGTAAACAAATCCGCAAGTTGATTTTTAGTAGGCATATGCTTTAGAGAAACAATAGAATGTTCAACATGTTCTCTAATGAAATGATGCCTAATATCTATGTGCAATGATATCATGCATACAAAGAGTTGAAAAGATGAAATAAAAAGCAAGCTTTTAGAGTAGATAAATACCTTAGCAAGCTTTTTCACCAATGAAAGGTCTCCGCTCTTTTTATGAGCTTTCTTGGCTTGTTTGTCCTCATGACAACAAGTTGTTGGTGTGTCATCCCAAGAAAATAAAGACCAAACACTTTCAACTCAAACAAACACATGAAAATGACTTTCTCTAAAAGTCTTAACACAAACTTTCACCAAATAGATTTCAAAATTCAACTTCTTTAAAGTTAATCAACAAATTTTGACTATCATAGTGATTATGAGAATATTAAGTTCATGTATTGACTAGAGACACTAAGTTTGAATACTAGACCTAGCACATTAAAAAAGGCATAGTCAAGCATCAAACCTAGAACTCTTATCAAACAAGAACAAAAATATTCTCATATGTGCTACTCAATCAAGTATGAGAGCACTCACCTTTGACCATATTGGTCTTAGGTGAACCAACACAAACAACATCATGATCATTACGCATGGCAATATGAAATCTAGAAGATAAATCATCAACTATCTTCTTTATGAAAACATCACTCATATTAAAGTTAACATTTTTGCCACGCACAAATATTTCATCAAGACTCTTTAAATGATCATGATTAACACTCTTCTTAACCAACTTCTTCTCAACATTTTTCTTAACATGATTATCATTAACATGCATGTTATTCTTTTCAATCCAAATTTTCTTGATAGGTTTCTTCACATGAATATGATCAATATGCACATTTCTCAAAGCATCAAAGCTATTGTCATGTTTAGAAACTTTCAAAGAAGATTTATCCATTTCACAAGTATGCACATCATTTTTCTTAACCCAAACTTTCCTTGTCGATTTCTTTTCATTAACATGTTCATCATGCATAGTCTCTAATGCTCTAACATGTTTAGAAACAACCAAAGGAAGTCTTTTCATCTCACTAGCATGCATCTCATTCCCTAGTTTGCATTGTCTAATATACTCATAGCATTTAGGTTTGATATGTCCAACAACATTGCAAAAATGACAAACCGGGATAAACTTAGAGATGTTACGTCTAGCTTTAGACTTAAACTCATGCTTAGGAGTATGAATAGGTAACTTTTTCACATTTTTATCATGTTTCACATTTCCTAGTTTGCATTGCCTAGCATATTCATAACACTTAGGCCTAATGTGACCAACCACATTGCAATAATGACAAACCGGAATGAATTTAGAAAAATTACCTTTTGGGTGTGCACGCTTTGGTTGAGAAGTCGGTTGAGAAGTTCCATTGCTCTTCTTGCCTTTGTCTTTGATGTTGGAAGGAATAGTAGTTGAGTCTTTCTTCTCCTTGGAAATTCTTGACTTGTTCTTGGTTGTAGGAGTCTTCTTAACTTCTTCTACAAAACCCAAGCCACTCATATCTCCATGATGCTTTCCAAGTTTTATCACTTCATCAAGCTTAATGGCTCCAATTTTCATGCCATTAATAGACTCTTTGAGAGATTTGACTTCATCTATAAGGTCACACTCCTTTATCTTCATGATAGACAAAGAGTTCTCTTTTTGCTTAATCTCTCCTTCCATGGCAAACAACTTCATAGAAAAGTCTTCTTTTAGATCGTCTAGCTCTTGAGCACTTTCTTCCATCTTTGAGACATACTTTTCAATGGTCTTTTCATGCTCCTTAATGACTTCACTTTGCTTGCTCATCTTCTCCAAAGACATCTTCTTTTCATTGACAAGAGCTTTAAAGATCACCACTAAATTGGCATTGATCAACTTCAACTTGATGTTCTCTTCATTCTTTTGTTGAAGGATCTTGTCATTGAAGCTTATAAAATCTTGATTTGAGGAGGCTTCGAACTCTTCTTGATTGGAGGAGATTTCACTATCTTCACTACTCGAAGAGTATTCACTTTCCTCATTACTTGAGGAGTCTTCACCACTATCCTCAAATCTTCCTTCATATATAGCCGGGTGAGCAATATAATTGCTAGTATATTCTCGTTCATTCGAGGACTCCTCTTCCTCTTCTTTATCACTCACACTCACATCACTCCAAGAAGCCGCCATTGCTAATCCTTTCTTAGACTCTCTCTTCTCATTAGCATGCTTGGTGGAGATAAATCCAATCCCTTTGCATTCATGGCATTGAATTAACTTCTTCATAGATTTATCCTTGCAATCTACCACTTCTTTTGGAGTGATCTTTTTCTTGACTTCCTCTCTCTTAGAACATATGTTCTTTAGAAATTTCTTGAAAGTTCTCACCATACAAGCCACATCATCTTCACTCTCCTCATTGGTTACCTTGAGTGCTATTCCCTTACCTTCAATCTTCGGCTTGAACCCAAGCTCATAAGTTTGTAGAGACCCAAGAAGCTCATCAACCCTCATAAGATCGACATTCTTGCTTTCTTCAATTGCGCTCACCTTTGCATTAAATCTCTTAGGCAAGGATCTCAAGATCTTCCAATTAATTCTCTCTTGTGGATATAGCTCTCCCAAAGTTTGACTTTGGTTGGTGATATTCAAGAGTCTAGTTTGGAAGTCTACTAACTTCTCATCCTCGTTCATAACAAGACTTTCAAATTGAGAAGTAAGCATTTGTACTCTAGACCTTCGAACCGCTAACGTACCCTCATTGGTAGTTTGCAAAGTATCCCATGCTTCCTTTGCCGATTCGAGGTTTTGGATGTAGATAAATTGAGTACAATCTACACCTCCAAAAATAGCATTCATCGCCCGATGATGCCATTTAGCATTATCAAAATCAATGGCCGTCCATTCGGCTCTAGGCTTCGCAATCATAGTGCCATCTTCAATCCTTTTGGTAGGCAACTCATAACCTTCCTCAACACTTATCCATGCTTTTTCATTAATGGATCTAATGTAAGCTCTCATCCTAATTTTCCAAAAGGAGTAGTTACCACTATTCAATAGAGGAGGTCTACCACTAGAAGCACCTTCCGGCATTGAATCACCCATAGCTACAAAAATGAACAAACACAACAAAACACAACAAAACAAAACAAAACACAAACACTATAATATGGATCTATCTAATTACTTCTAGACACCCGCTCTGATACCAATTGAAATTCCCTTAAGCAATATAGTGTATAATATACCTAGAGGGGGGGGTGAATAGGTATAGGCCAAATTTCTTCCAATATTCAAAAATATGCGGAATACAAGAATTAAAAGCACACTTGTTAATTCTTAACAATAGAATTGATTTAATCAACACATGTGAAAATCAATATACAAGAGATGCAATTAAAACAAAGATATGGAAGATAATGAAAAGTAAAGCGAAAAGATACACAAGTATTTTTACGTGGTAAAACCTCAAAGAGGAAACATCCACGGGTTGATACCATAACCACCGGCAAAGCAATCCACTATACGAAAAGGACTTACACACTCAAGCTATCAACACATGATATCCGCTCAAGCTATCACCTCCTAATCTACCCTCGGGCAAGTGAACTACCAAGCCTACTTCCTATCCGAGATGTGTCCTACACCTCTAGAAAGCAACTTCATATCCAAGACGCTCACGTCTCTAGGAAGATTTCTTGCTTGACTATCCGAGTCCTCCCGACTCTAATCAAGACTTCTTGCTTGGCTATCCGGAACACTTTCCTAGCCAAGACTTCTTGCTCAAGACAAAGCTTCACTCACTTTGCAAGAGACTTCAACCTTTCACAAGGCAATGATCTAAGTGATGCAAATGATGCAAACACAAGCAAATAGAGCAAGTAGATCAAACACACTCTATGAAGAATTAGATTTGCACAAATCAAGCTCACAAGCAAATATAGCTAATTCTTATGAACATGTGATTAGAGATCTAGATTAGACATTCAAAATCATTCACAAAAATATCTAGAAACCTAAACATGTCAATCAAAGCTAGAGTAACAAGTTTTCAATAGAAATCACAAAGCTAGCTTTGAAATCAAGTGAACAAGTTAACACTTGAAATCCACAACATATTCAATCCAAACAAGAACTAGATTTAAATGGTAGATAGCACAATCAAAAATCCTAGTTCATGAACATGTGACAAAAACCTAGAAATCAACAATCAAGCTTAAGAACAAAAAGTATTTCTAGAATCAATGTCAAGATAGGTCAAGTTTAGTAATATATGTTCAATTGAAATCAAATGGCTAAAACTCAACAATCAATAGATCAACCACCCCTAGAATATGATCTAACAACATTCTAAACACATATCATCTATCAATTAGGAAGATTAAAAGAGATGATCAAAAGATGAAGTGAGAAGAAGAAGTTTCACATACAAAAGTTGAGTCTCGTACTGAAATCAGATCACTGGAAAAAATGACGAACTCAAATGGCTCTGAAAATGCTTGGGGTTTGTAGCTCTCTTCAAGACCAACAATTTTGGCTTTTGAATCACTCAATTCGGAGTTGAAATGAGAGAGATATGATCAAAATAAGAAATCAAAAATTGTAGAGAATTCTGCTCGGGATTTCGAATATAAATGGAGGGAAAAGAGATGGAGAAGAGAGAGGATGACGGGAGCCAATCAGAGGCTGCCACGTCAGCACCCCGTGGGGAGCGCGTGAGCCACACGGGACCAGAGGGGTGCTCTGGCCGTGGGTCCCACGGGCTCCACACGTGGTGGCCAATGGATGGCCTTTGGCCATGCTTGCCTCTCGCGCGCTCCCTCACGTTCTTCAGCCGTATCTTGGGCATCCGAACTCCGATTTCGAATCCGTTTTCGGATTACGAACCGTGACTCCCTCACGCACGACTAAGACTACAAAAATTTGAAAAATGGTTGAGAAATCATCTCAGAAAATGACGATGAAGTCAACTCAACGAATGAGAACGCAAAGTAGCATAGCTAAGTCATTTGGACTCGAAACCTTATGAATGAGTAACCGAAACGACCGGAACTCAATAAGGAATCAAATAAGAACATATTCAAGTCCAAATACAAAATTAAGAAAACAAACAAATACAAATTCACACAAGCATGCCATAACAAAGAGATAGTCACAAAGCATGCAATTCTACAATGTTTGTCAATACAAGATCAATGCATGAGCATACTATGAAGTGTGTGAATGTGTTATACCAAATGTTTGAACCACGATGCAGGGACACACATGTATGA
This sequence comes from Acer saccharum, assembly GCA_030490815.1. Lineage (NCBI taxonomy): Eukaryota > Viridiplantae > Streptophyta > Magnoliopsida > Sapindales > Sapindaceae > Acer > Acer saccharum. The sequence goes on along the minus strand of CM059876.1, from coordinate 18,366,473 downwards.
ATTGTGTGTGTGTGCGCTAACGTCTTGCAAGAGGATGGAAGTCAAGATTTACCTTTGACGTTTTTCACCTCTTGAAGACGACTTTTACACTAGACGTTGCTCTTCACTCTTTGAGCTTCCTTTCTTCAAATAATGTCCTAAGCAACAACTAATACAATCATAGAGTGTTTTGCAATGGAATCAAGCCAATACAAATAGTGAACCTTACAATTTTTAAGCAGTGTTACAGAGGCTGATGGGTCTAAGCTGAGCCATTTTAGGGGGCTAGGCACTTTAGGCACAAGTGCAATAAGAGTTTGGTTTAACTCAGTCGAGAAGGTTCCAAACTTAAAACTGTCATACACAAGGCTGATAAGATCTTTTTTACATACCTCCCATTGACTTTAAAAGAAAATAGCAGGATTACCATCCGCACCAGGGGCTTTTAGGCCACCAATACTAAAGAGACCGGTCTTGACTTCCTCTTCACTAACCTCCCTATTCAAATCAGTAGTTATATCATTCTCCAGGCAAGGGAAAAGCCGAGGTAGGCTGTCATAGTCTCCCGCAAAGGAAGAAACAGAGAAAAGTTTAAGAAAATAGGATATGGCAATAGACTTCATACTATCTTTATCATTCTGCCACACACCATTCTCACCTTTGAGCCCTTCCAACTTGTTATATCTTCTTCTGATCATTGTAGCAAGATGGTAGAATTTGGTGCTTTTATCACCCTCTTTTGACCAGGTGTTCCTAGACTTTTGCCTCCAAAAGATTTCCTATTGGTCAATGATGCATTTATAATCCTTTTGAAGCTTAGACTTAATTTTAACCAAACTAGACCTAAATCTTATACTAAGGCTCCTTTGAATCCCTTGAAGTCTAGCAAGGATTCTTCTCTTGTTTCGAAAAATGCACCCAAAAGTAGTTGTATTCCATTCTCTTAGCATATTGGACAGAAAATGAACCTTTTCAGCAATGTTCTCACTATGCGACTCCCAGACTTGTTTCACTATGCCATTAAAAGTCTCATGCTTCAGCCACATGGCTTCAAACATGAAAGGTTTGAGAGAGTTATGAGGGATATGCATGCTATGAAGACTCAGCAAGATAGGACAATGGTCAGAAGATACTCTTGGTAGATGTCTGAGGAAACCTTCTGCAAACATAGTTCTCCATTCCGTCGAACAAAGAGCCCTATCCAATCTTTCCCAAATATCCTCATCGATACCTCTCTTTGCCGTCCAAGTAAACTTTTGCCCTATAAAACCCAAATCAACTTGTTTATTTTCATTAATCCACTCCACAAACCTGTCTTCGAAAAAGAACGCCTACCACCCCTTTTTTCAGTACTATTGGTGATCTCATTGAAATCTCCCATCACCAACTAGGGACCTTTGAAACAACTCCTAATAGTACTAAGATACTTCCACAAATGTCTCCTAATAGTAATGCTAGGGTTCACATAAACAATAGTGAGGACTCAAAATTTATTCCCCTCAGCCACAACGGCAGTGACATCATATTTATAGTTGGCCACAACTTGGAGCTTCACTTTATTGTCATTCCATAGGAGCCAAATACCCCCCCGAAAAACCGAAAGCCTCAACAATGAATTTATTTGTAAACCCTAATCTATCAACAACTTTGGAAGCTTTCGAACCACTAATTATAGGCTCCAAGATAGCAAGAACATCAAAGTGACATAAATTTCTGAGGTTAGCAACAACTTTAGCAAAACCCTTTTTACCGGCACCCCTGCATTCCACGAGCAAAACATCAAAAATGAAGGATTAAGAGTAGGACAAACAAAGGGAAAAAACCTTATTCCAAGACTATCTCCATTGCCTCTTTAAGCTTAGAGGCAACCACTTCAAGATTGGAAGCACCATTAACATCCACTTACTGCAAAATAGGCTCAGATATTAGACTGTCATTAACATTAATATTGTATTCCTCACTAGTTGGAATTATGCGGGTTGCAGGCACCCCTAATTCCATTATTTCTTTGTGTAAAGATTGTAAAACCTCAGTGTCCTTAATATTCTCTTCCATGTCAGTATTCTGGGTAGTAGGATTCTTTTGAGTATTCTTTTTGGGTCCTCTGTCCTTCCTATTTGTCCACCCCTCAATGTTATTCTCCTTAAAAGGTTTAAAGAATTTGTTCTTGTCAACAGGATTGTCAATTAAGTATTTATTGGTAGTAGGAATCGGTTTCTTCAAGATAGAAAGCCTTTTTCTATTAGAGATTTCAGTAAGGATTTTATTGAAGGCATCCCTATTTTGATTGCCAAGGCAATTTTGGGTATTCATCACATTGGTTTCCTCAGTCACTTCCTCACTAAGAACTGCAAATCTAGAGCCCTCCACAGTTTTGGGACCCATCCTACCACTCTTAACAGATTCCACTTTTTTCTTGTTTCCCTCATTTTTGTCAGATGTTTCAGCTCCAAGGACAGGAGGTCCACTACCACGTCTATCACCTAAATTCTGTTTCCCACCATATCCTTGGTTTCCATTCTTCTTTCCAGTGGACATGTTACCTGAATAGTTCCTATTGTTCCTGCCATATGAGACCTGCATCCAAGGTCCAAAGGTATCATTTTCAACCCCACTTGCTTTGATTGCTTCCTCTGAGATTTTAGCCTCCTTATTCTTGTCAACTACACCTTCCTTACAGAGGTCCCTACTATGCCCAATCTTCCCATATTTGAAACAAATCAAACCCAAATTTTCATACTCAACCTTAATAGCTCTATCCTCTACATCAACAGAGCTTCTCAGCGGTTTCGTAGTATCTATCTCAACACAAATTCTAGCAAAACGACCTCTCGATTGAGTTTCCGTGATGGGGTCGACTTTGTTTGTAGTACCCAGCATTCCACCTATGATACGTAAAAGACCCACATCAACCCATTCCATAGGGAGGTTAGATAATCTTACCCACACTTGCATACGTCGAATTTCATCTTCCCCTGGAACAAAGTTAGGTCTCCACCTCTGCACAGCAAGGTATTGATTGGCAATTACCCAAGGTCCACCAGTCAATACCGATTCTAAATCCTCCAGCATCTGGAAACGGGCAACAAAATACCCATGGTCCAGATCAGTCAATTACCAATGCCTAATTAGCTGCCACTTTTGCCTCAGCTTCGATTGCATGAAATTAAATGTATGTGATCTTCCCATAGTCTTCAAAATCAAAGCATTCTCCCACGGTCTTCATAATTTCATTTTCAACTCATCAGAAAGTTTCAAAACAAGACCGTTTGGTCCTTTGGTAAACAAAAATTCGCCTTCGTCAATCTGCAGTTTCTCTGTGTTGGTGCGAAACCCCTGCCAATTTCCTGGGCTGGAGGCATTAAGAAGCTTCGATTTGAAACTCTCAGTCGCCGTCGTCCTCATCAAATCTCCAGCTTCCCCTATTTCATGTTGTCGAGCGCGCTTGGCACTATATCTAGGGTCAGGTGGCTTCTCGATTCTGTCAATTACAGGTTGAGCTAAGAACATGAAGACGTCTGCCATAGGACCAGATGCTTTGGATTTTTAGGGATTTTGCTCTCTTGACTTTCCGTGAACTGGGGTTTTGACTTTTGAATGAGGGAGACACGACTTAAATCCATAACCTTATGAAATAAATTTGAGAGAAACCGAATATATATTTTTAGACTTAATCTAAAAATTAGAATAAAAATATTAATTAAGCATCTTAAATGCTATTACATTTGAATCGTAGCCTAAACTACTATATATTTAGGTCAAAAAATGACTTGGTAAGCAATACAAATTTAAAGGTAATAAAACATGACACTAAACTTTTGCTTTGTCTAGAGGGAGCTCCGATGCATCAGCGTAACGTAATATTTCGTAGATTCTTCACATCCCAACAAATATTACAATTACAACACCATTGTGATATTGTTTGAGATATAATTCTTAGATATTTTTGAATTGGGAGTACTTAGTAAGTAGAGCCACGTAAGCAGCATTCTTGTCTTCCTAATAACACTTTTTATAATTATATAAAAAGAACGGCTGTTATTCTAGGAAGCATGGATACTCCATTTGGTGGAGGTAACTCATATCGAACTCGTATCCAGTTCAGATACTTCTCGGATACGTATCCGATACGCCAAATGGCATATTCGTTGACTTTTTCACAAGTTTGATTAGAGGATACTTGGGGGATACTTGGGGGATATTTGGAGGATACTTATGGGATACTTTGAGGATATGTTTGAGACAATATTATAATTATTTTAGTATAAAACGGGGTCAAATTATAATTTCAAAATTTTAGGAGTCAAAATGAAATTGTAAGGAAATTTTGGTTTTGATTCCATTGACATGGAGAATACTGGGATACTTGAGATTACAAACTTTTCTCTTGATGAACCAGAATTAGAGGTAAATTATTTTTATCCTTTAACAATATGAATGATGATAATGAAGTTAATTAGGAATTTAAAATATGTTTTATGAAAAAAAAATTATGTATTATTTGGATTTTATAATATGTTATGACTTATGTGATATATGTTTTATTTGGATTTTGTAATATGTTCGACTTATGTGACATGTTTTATTTGGATCCTGTAATATGTTACATTATTATGACTTATGTAGTTATGTGACATGTTTTATTTGGATTCTGAATAAGTTTTTATTTTGAATGAATTATCAAATATGTTTTCATATATTATTATTATTTTTTAAATATAAATATATATTATTTTAATTGACGTATCATGCCGTATCCGTATCCTAGTTTTTGAAGATTTATCGTATCCCCGTATCGTGTCATATTCGTATTTGTATCCGTGCTACATAGCTGTTATTTAATCAAATAAGTTTTATCTCAATTGCAACCGTACGTTGTGTTAGTAGTATTACTATAGAACATGTATTAGATTACCATTAAATAATAAAAGTCATGGTCCTCATGGATATAATTAGAGTAGGTAAGACTAGACCTGACAAGGTTTCGGTTCGAACCGTTGAACTGGAATCGAAAAAACCGGTCCGGTTTAAGAACCGAAACCTGAATCAGGGGAGGCCGGTTCCGGTTTCGGTTCCACATTTTACAGAACTGTTCGGTTCGAACCGGAGGTTCATGTGTTTTTTTTTTTTAATATTTAAATTCATTAAAAAAAAATTACAGTTTATTTATAAAAATAAAATGTTTAAAAGATAAATAACATTAAAGAGTATTGAACCATAGTCCATAACCCTTGTCTAGGTAAGTAAGTTTTCCCTTCCATTCTCCTCCTTTTTTATATAGGTTAGGCATCTCTTCATTATTCTTATTTATCTGATGTGGGATGTGAGATGTGGGATTGAATACAACTATGGTTAACCCCATACCACTTTTATTCTTGTAGTTCCTCTTTACTTATTGCACAACTGACAACTGCTTCTCAACATTCAATATTTTATTTTTTCATGGTAAATTAGTATTTGATTTGATTTATCATTTAAACATGCATAAAGATCTTAAAAGAGAATAGTTTATTGTTCCTTTTAAGCTCTTATACAAATGCTCCGCCTTGAAACAATTTGCACAGGTAGATAACGAAAATTAGTTTTATTCTTAACGCTGGTGCGGTGTTGCACAGTTTGTCAACCTTTGATGATTCAAGATTACACTCACTGCAAATTAAAGAGTCACCTTGAATTCTTTACCAATATTATTCTCTTATAATTTTGTTAACCAAACTAATACTATATAAAAAGGAGATGCCTTTTTAACATTTCCTTTCGAATCAAAGGGTGTGTACTGTGCACTATAACTAAGGTGCACAATTAACAACACATTGAAAGAGATTAATACAATAATCACAATTATCAAGATATAACAACAACCCACTTCTCATTTGTCAACTACATTAGAGAAGAGAAATCTGAAAAACAGATACATACATGATCATTAAACAAAAACGAAGCATGAAAACATGTACCTAATCATCATTTATATTAAAACTCTTTTTTAACACACTGTTCTTCACAAGACAAACACAAGAGTTGGAGCCTAGTACATAATCTGGGGTTGCTCAAACTTGACCTCCCTATCAAAATCCCCTTCAAAGTCCAAAGATGCTAAATAAATTAATACATCCCACATCAGATAAATAAGAAGTGAATGATATGCATAACCTATATAAAAAGGAGGATAAGGGAAGGGAAAACATGGGACAAGGGTTATGGGCTATGGCCCAATACTCTACATTGTCCTTTCTAATATATATATATATATATATTATAAATAAAATATAATATTTTGTAATGTAAAAAAAAAATAAAAAATCTGGTTCAGAACCGCCGGTTCCTATGGAACCGTAGTTTCGGAACCGGAACCAGCATAGACCGGTTTCGGTTCCACCTAACCGCCGAACCGGAACTGCCGGTTTGGAACCGAAACCGGAACTGTGTCAGGTCTAGGTAAGACTTGTCTTTGAGAACCAATTCAAGCAAGAATATAATATATATATATATATATATACAGTGGTTCTCTCATAAGGGATCCCTTATTTTAATTTAGGTAAGGACCACTATGAAATCATATCGATTTGAATGAATTTTAATCTGAATTTTTTGTGGATGATAAGTAAATTGAAATCTACCTATGAATAAAATTTGAGAATTTTTCAAGCACGAAAACTATTTTTCTTGAATTTCCTATATTTCGCCTATTTTTCTAATGCCTTCATATTTAAAAAAATCGGTAAAAATGGTTTAAGTACTTGAAAAAATTTGAAATTTTATTCATAGGTAGATTTCAACGAACTTATCATCCATAAAAAAATTCAGATTAAAATTCATTCAAATCGATATGATTTCATGGTGGTCCTTACCGAAATTAAAATAAGGGATCCCTTATGAGAGAACCACTGTATATATATATATATATATATTTTATATAATACTTCAAACCCTAAACGTCAAAATCATATTGTATTAAGTTGGACACGCATGAACGTCCTTTCGGCCTAAGAGATTTGTGTTTTTTCTTCCACATTTATATTAAGAGTTCACATTTATAAGTATATGTAATGAGTTTTTTCTTTAATGAAAATAAATATTCAGACTACACATATAATAATTGATCTTAGCAGGTCACGACAAACCTTTTATCCGTGGGATGTCGGAATTATTTTTAAAAGAAAAGAGTAAGTATGATATACATGTCATTAGCATTGACGTTTTTGTTTCCTAACTTGATAAGTCTCGACTCTAGAGTTCAATTTTTTGTGTGTGGATAATATCACTAAAGTCCTTACTTTTTATTGAAATGTCACATTTTTAAATGTTTTTCCCATATTAGTAACTTCGGCCCCTTATTTTTTAAAAATTCATCACTTTAGTCCTTTTGACTAATTTACTAACGGTCAACTATGACATAACTTATTAAAGTACAATTTTACACCTATATAATTTAATTAAGTTAAAATGATGATTTTATCCTTTAATCTTTACTTGTATTATCCAAAATATCCTCAAACATTATCAGATTTTTACATACATATAAATATATATAATAACATAAGAAAAAGCTCCCAGATCAGTGGCTCGAATCATACCAATGGCGAAAACTTTCAAAAAATACCTTGTCCCGAATTAATAGATATATCAAAAATAAATAAATAATAATAACATAAGAAAATCTTCACTAAAAATAAAATATAAAAATTATTATTAACTAAACAAAACAATTCTTAATAAAAAATAAAATAAAAAAACTAAACAAAAACAATTGCATTTGCAGTTATAATGTACTACTAAACTAATTTTGATAATAAATATTAAATAAATTAATTGAAAATATTAAATTGAATTTTAAAAAAGTATTAGAAAACGAGGAGAAAGCGCCTCCTCCTCCGGTTTTTACTTTATTTTTCCTTAGTTTTTTAAATTTGCATTTTTAATTTATATATTTTATACTTATATATAACTACAATACATTTAACAATTAAATAATAACAGAAAAAAGAAAACAAAGTAAAAAATGAAACAAAATAAACAAAAAATCAGAGATCTTCACCCGCCCATACACCATCACCAATTCCATGCCCATCTCCAACACCATCAACAACCACATCTCTAACTCAATCTCCATTTTCAACTTCATCCCATCTCCAAATTCATCATAAAAATCAAGAACATCAACCTAACAAAGTAAAATAAAATAATAAATACAAAAAAAAAAAAAAAAAAAAAATGTTGATCTGGAGATTTAGATAAACCATAGAAGGGTTAGGGATGATTTTGAATCCATTGAAGAAACGAGATTTTGAATCCATAGAAAAAAAAATAGATTTTGAATCCATGAAAGGAAGAGATTTGGGATCCATGAAGAAAAATAATAATAATAATAAAAATATAGGGGTGTAAAAAATCTCCATTGGAGTCTCCAATTTGGAGATGAAGCTTGAAGCAGCGATCTCCCACGTTTATTTAGATTTTTTTTTTTTAATATTTTTTTTATTTAACATTTTAAAAACAATTAAATTTTGATTTTTTTTTTTTTTTTTTTTTTTTACAAGTGGCATATCTTTTTAAAAGTGACAGATTTTAAGTCAAAAATACCCCTGACATTGTTAATCAAAATTAACGGTTGACTAGCAGATGGACTACAGTGATGTATTTTCAAAAAATGAGGGACTGAAGTTACTAATATAGCAAATATGTTTAAAAATGTGACATTTTATGAAAAAGTAGGGACTTTAGTGATATTGTTATTATTATTATTTTAAGCAGACTTTGCTTAGTTTAGACGTGTAATGTTTGTGTTTTTATAAATGTTTGGTTGAGTTAAAGCTGGATCGTCACCATCAATTAATAATAGAATACCTTATTTGATGGACGTTTCTACCTTGTTTTCTTCTTATCACATTATTTGTCCAATTAAGATCACATCAATTAGGCATTATTGAAGTCTTTTCGCAGAATTTGAGACCTAATTCACATTAAGAATTATTTTATCAGTGGTATTATATATAGTCCGGCCCTACAAATAATATCAGAAAATTGAACTCTTCAATCGTTTTTTTTATTTATTTATTTCATTTCAATGGAAATCTCAAAAAAAAAAAAAAAAAAAGTTTTCGAAGAGATCTAGAAATCTATCCGGTTCTCTTCAAATGTTTTTTAATTATTATTTTTTGCTTTTTTTTATATAAAATTATTTATTTACAAATTGAATGGAGTTAAAAATTAAAGTTTGGAACAAAATTAAAAGGTGTGATGACGTGGCAAGTGTGATGATGTGGCAGCTGACAAAGAAGTGCCATGTAAGTTGCTATGTCAAGCTAGATGTAAATGATAGATAAAAGTGTTGGATGTCTACCATTATCCGCATATTTACATGTATGTACTTATCAAAACTATTAAGGATAATAAATCACGGTTTAATGTGGACTTTGTTGTGAAAGACACTAATTTAGTTTGAAAATCTGAAAATAAGGATAATAAATCACGGTTTAATGTGGTCACTGCCACAGCATATGATATACCAAAACACAGAAAAACTACTAATAATGACAATTTTACTTATACATCTAATAATCTACACGATAGTTAGAACCCATATATATATATATATATATATATGAGGAAATTGCAAGAAACAACCAAAAAATTTATGGAGTGATTGTTTTCAGCCAAAAATTTATTTTTTATTGTTTTCATCATCTTTAGCCTTGAATTGCCAAAATTGCCCACACTTTTGTTTTACTTGGCAAACATTTTCCCTCCCAAAAATTACCCCCCTCTATATCTCAAAATCAGAATCTCACTCCTCTATCTCTCACTCCTCTCTCTCTCTCTCTCTCTCTCTCTCTCTCTCTCACTCTCTCACTCTTCTCTCTTTTCCGACGAACTCCTCTCTCTTTTCCGGCGAAGTCCTCTCTTCCACGCCATTCTCTTCATTTCCTCGATCTCCAACTCGTCTCTTCCACCCCATTCCGTTTCTTCCATCGAAACCGAGATAGATCCGGAGCCGAACGACCTTCGAAAAGGTTTGTATCCCTTTCCCAGTTGTTTTTTACAAATATCATAATGTTTGATATGAAAAAAAAGAGAGTATTTTCCATATTTAGTGAAACCCAGATTTTGTAATTTTCTGTACCGAAGTTACATGCCCGTTTGTGTTTTAAATTTACATGCCCGTTTGTTTTAAATTTACATGCCAAAATTTAAAACAAACGGGCATGTAAATTTGTTTTACTTTCCCAAAATTTACCAAAAGCTTCAACCTCTCTTCACCTGATAGCTAATACCCAAAAGTCTCCTCATTCTTCTCCACCACCGAAATCAGATCTCTCTCTGAAAATTTCAAAATCAAATCTCTCTCTCTTTTTGGCTCTCTCTTCGGCGACCATCGTCCATCGTTGCCGCCCCCTTGCCAGTCGACACCGCCAACTGCAGACACCGTCCTCTCGAGCCCGTCAACGCCGCGCCTTCTCCTTGGCCGTTTTTCTCTCGTCAACGACGCCGCTTGGAGCGACCGTTCAAGCCCGTCAACGCTGCAACCAGTTCTATGTTCAAATAGAAACACCACAATAGGTTTTCGATTTTGGTGATTTCATACAAAATACAACGATTAATCACTATTATCATTAAGAAAAAAAATAGGTTTTCTTGATTTATGACTTCGTTATTAGCTGGGTTTTGTGTTTTGTGTCTTCAGGTTTCTTTCCTTTAGGTTTGTTTTGTTGATGTTTCGGGTGGCTAGTTTTCTGGTTTGCAGTAGTTGAAGGTCGTTTCTTTTTGGGGTTTGTTGGTTTTCTGCTTCAGCTCTCCAGTTTGGTTTAGATGCAGGGTCGTTTGTGGGCTTTGTTTTCTTTTTCTTTGTTGTTTGGGGTTTTGTTGGTTTTCTGCTGTGAAAGTTGTTATGTTAGATGAGAGTTTTGAGTATCTGAAACTTCAAACTTCTGAGTCTGTGCCTCTAGGAACTTACCTTTTCATTCTGTTGCTTTTAAATTTAGCTTCTCATACCCTGTAAGAAAATAGTATCTTATTAGTAGTGGTTTCTTTTATTGGTTTATTGGTTTTAACTAGTATTTCCTTGCACTGACTGTGTTCTTATAATGGGCTTGATTATAGATGCTGAAACTCCATTTGGGAATGAGCAGGGGCAGTGCTTGTATGCTCTGTACCTCCTTCGGGTAATAGACTAATAGGTGACTTCCGATACTATCTAATGTGTGTACTCTTCTGTACTGGAGTATAACTGGCCTAGACTGAGATTTTCTTCTTTTTTTTCAGTGGGTTAGTGTAGCGGTATCTATTTTCCAAACCTATTGCTGCTTTTAAGGTATTGGCTTTGTCATTTTGACAAAATAATTTGTCTTACTTTTTTCTTTTCCTGCATTTATCCTTGGCACATATATATTAGAAAACTGGATTAATTGACTTCAAGGCCTGGATTAATTGATCCAACACAAGATCTGTCTGCTCTTAGCTCTTCTTCGCTATAGTTGATATTTTGGGTTTTTTGTTTAATTTTCCCATCTCAGTTTTTTGAAGCTATAATAATGAAAAATATGTAATTGGGGGCTTGAATTTAAGTAAATTTAGTGATTATCTATGCATGATTTTTGTTTGATGCTTTACATTGTGTTCTTTAGCTTCATTTTGCTTAGAATTTTGTGGTTATGGTCTTTGATGTGTTTGATGTTGAGAAAGAAAAATCAGTTTTTTTTTTTTCTTTGTTCTAGGGCTGCTCTGATTCCATGCCAATTGTAATTTAAGTAAATCAGTTGCATTGTAATTTACATGTCAATTGATTTCCAAGGTACATGTTATTTGTATTGAAATTTACATGCTTGTTGGATTCCAAGTTACATACTAGGTCAATTCCAAGTTACATGCCAATAGATTTCCAAGTTACATGTCAGGTGAAGTCCAAATTCAGTTGTATTTGTTAATCAAGTTTTCTTGAAAATCTTTGGCTTTATCTAAAAAATGACAGCTTTGTCTAAGGAAGTATTCCCATTTTCCAGCAAGAAAGATGGTAAAAATAGAAATAATAGCATTCTCAAATCTATGGTGTTTGTGAGTTTAATTTGTGAAATTGCTTGACAGAGCAATTCTAAAACTTCTCCTGTTTGACCCTTCTTACCCAATCCACCATTGCCTTTTTGCATCATCGTTCTTGTATTGTCAATTCCAACTTACCTAATATAAGTTTACATTCTGGATCGTTCTTGTATTGTCTAATCTCGCCACCCCTGACCCACGATGGGGTTGAAATATATGATTTTGTTGATTTTGTTTGATTTTGTTGTTTTTTACTGCCTTTATGCTGCTTTATGGGTAGTTGTTTAGTGATGCTCTGTTATTCACTTATTTGTCTCTTAACCTTTTCATTTTGAAAGGTAGATATTGAAATAAGGTTGTTTTCAGCTTGCATGTGTCGATGAGTAACAAAGTATGTTGATGATCAAAGAAGCTGTGTGCTCTTTGATTTTGGATTTTTAGTAGTATTCTCTTATTGGATAGCTTCATCTCTTGTTGCTTCAAACTCAATTGAGGGTGAGAGCATGCAATTGACATGGTATCGTAATTTTTTGAAGTTAAATGCTAGTTCGATTTGAAGTTACATGCCTGTTATTTTTGAAATTACATGCCAGATATTTTTAAGGTTACATGATAAGTAGCAAATTTTAAAGTTACATGCCGGTAGTTTTCAAAGTTACATGCCAATTAGTTTTTAAAATTACATGTCAACTAGTTTTCAAAATTACATGTCAATTAGTTTTCAAGTTACATGCTAGTTGATTTTCAAGTTATATGCTAGTTGATTAGTTGATTTCCACGTTACATGTTAGTTATTGAGTTACATATCGGTTACTTTCAATGTTTTTATTCTTATTTAACAAGATTGGTTGTTCTACCGCTTACTTGGCGATCACGGGCTAGAAGACCAAGAAAAAAGAGATTCGTAGACCGGAAGACCAAGAAAAAAGAGAACAAGTCTATTGTACATACCTCCAGAAATTGTAATAAACTGTCTAACTAGATTGGCATATAGATTTCCTGTTAGCCAATTCTAATTTGAATTCTTGTAATTCCTTTTTGATTCCTTATATGTATGGATATTGTTTTGTTATGGTAATGTTTTTTTTTTTTGGGAACTTTTAATTACGTTTGAATTATAAGTTCAATTGTTTTTCAAGTTTAATGACAATGATTTTTAAAGTTATATGTCAGTTGAAAATGAAGTTACATGCCAGTTTGTACTGACTTTCACAGATGAAAGACACTGATTCCAAATTAAAATTCCAGTATTATTACATGCCAATATAATTTGAAGTTACATGCCAGTTGAAAATGAAGTTACATGCCAGTTCGTACATAACATGTAACTTGAAATTCACGTGGCATGTAACTTAGAATACAACTAGCATGTCAAATCCAATTCAAATAGCATGTAACTTGGAATTGACTTGGCATGTAACTTGAAATAAAACTCGCATGTAACGTTGAATCCAATTGACATGTAAACTTATACACCTATATATAATTTGGAATTCAATAACTCGCATGCTATGTTGTGATTTTCTTTACATCTATTGCACTTGTACCCTCTACATGGTCGGTTTGGTTGGATGAATGGTGCAGTAATTTGAATACAATCGATTGAATACTATCGGCATGTAAATTGCAAATCAAAAATCTATTGGCATAACTTTGAGTCCAACAGGCATGTAAATTTCAATACAACTGGCATGTAACATGGAAATACATGTAAATTGCAATACAGCTGACTTCTAACATGGAAATCAACTGACTTGTAATTAACTCGATTATCACCTGTCTGTATCTATCTATCAACAAAAGAATATCAAAAACAATGTTATTCACATCACTCCAACTATCAAATTTTCCTGTACATAAATTAACAATACCAAAAGCATTTGACTCAATCAAAACTGGAAACCACCCCTTGTCGAAAGCCCATAAAAGACCTTCCAGAACTGCTCTTGGAATCTGGATTATCGCTGAAGCAAGGCAAAGAAAAAAACAATCAAAATCATTTACATAGTTTTGCCAACTTAAAGAAATTTAGATACATATAACATGATAGATAAATAAAGAAGAGAAATTGATGTTGCGCTCAATATTTTCCGGTGCTATATAATAAAGCTTACACGCTCTTCTTCTACTTTTGTTGATGTTAGATTGCATGTATTTTGATTTAAATGTTCTAATTGTATATCGATTGGTCGCTGGTCTTGAAGAAGATGGTTTAGATAAATGCTATCAATGATTTGTAAGGAATGCATGCATAAGTTTAATAAATGCAACACGTACAGTACCTTCTTATTGCCTAATTCAATCACATATAAGTGTAACAACATGTGTATGTATATTAAGAATTCATGTGTCTAAATTAAGAAACTTGTCTTTGTAGGAAGAATAAAAGTCAAAATGAATCCTATTCGGTTTAAGGCAAGTAATAAGTTATTTTTCTATATTTCTTAAGAAATCTAGTTTAATGATGTTGAATTATTTCATGATGAAACAGCAAATCAACAACATACATGACAGAAGGCAGAGTTCAAACTTTCAATTCCATACTGTATACTACAAACTATACTGCATAACAATATAACATATACAATCATGCAAATTATCCTCAACATACATAACTTCAGGCTATCTAAACAAGCTACCTGCATAACCTATGGTTTGATAATATGAAGTATTCTAGCAGCCCAATTGTAGTACCAACAAGTATGTTAAGTGTCAAACTCATAGACACTGCTGGAATGAATTCTAAAACAGAGCATCAGTGCATTTTAGAATTACACAACGCATAAAACAAGATTATAAATTCCACTGAATCAAATTGAATCAAATTCCACTGCTGTCTTCTATAATATAAATGCATCTCTTAAAACAAGATTATACAAGTTTATGTCAATTTGGATTGTTAGCACCTGGACATCGGAAATACAAGACCCAAAATTGCAAAAAAAAATAATCCCTAATTACATACTGAATCAAAGTCAATCCAAAGCAAACCTGAGAGGAGTGGCTTCGGTGACAGCGGCAGCTACGGGGAGAGGAGTGGCGAGCCGACGGTTAACGGCAACGACGGAGGTGCGAGGCGACGGCGATGGCGAACGACAGCTCTCTTCTCTTCCTTTCTCTCTCTGCAGCGAAGGTGAAGAAGTGTGACACGACGGCGAGGGCAGCAACGGCGAGCAGCAGCGACGGCGACCGGCAGCGGTTGGAGGCGACAGACGGTGATCTCTCTCTCTCTCTCTCTCTCTTGCCTTCTCTCTTTTTTATTTTGACTTTCGATTTCTTTTACTGATGGGTGGGTTCCACCCTAACAATTGTTTTACTGATGGGTGGGATCCACCCTAACAGCAAACATTTTTTTTTTTTTTTTCAAATTTTAAATTTAAGGGCATTTTTGTCCAAAAGTTGTAAAAAGTGACGAAAACAATAAAAAATAAACTCATGGCTAAAAACAATAAGTCCATAAATTTTTTGGCTCTTTATGATTTCACCCCTATATATATATACAAGCCAGTGCGTTGGATATGAACCTTTAGATTTACATACTTTGATTTAAAGTGTATAAGCAGTGATCCACATGCATTGGTAATGATGTAATTACATCAATACGCATTGACCAGAACGGGACCGTATATATGCATTATTTGAGCATAATTTTGGTACAAAGAGTATTACTACCGATCATTAAAATATGGATCATAGAGTATTACTACTGATCATTAAAATATGGATCATACTACCTTTTCGTGTCTTTAACAATATTGTTGACATTAGTTATGTAAAATAAACTGCAAACTAACCATGTGAATTGATATAAGAGTATTGCTAGACCTTCCAAAAAGTACTGTTACCAAATGATGTGACATGTGAGCAAAGACGTAACCAAGATTGTAGACCAGAACATGCTAGATTATTATTTTTTTTTTACTAACATCGACATCATCTAGTTAGGAGGACACAGTGAGAGTCCTCGTAAAATGTATATTCTAAATAAATACGTTACCAAATTTTATTTTATTTTTAAATAGTGAAAACAAATTATAAGAGAATATGAAATGCAAATACGAAAACTAATTAAATTGTATCCTAATTCATTTTCCATCTTAATGGGAAATGATGTTTAATTTGATAAGTTTCATTTGTGAAAAATAATAATTTAAATATACAATGTTCTTATATTATTCTATTAGTTTGATTCACTTAAAATATGCTAATTCAATGCTTGGAGAAATTTAATGAAATTCATTTAATAGTATCGTTACTTTGTAAATTTAAAATTTGATTACTCCTAAAATCTTATTAACTACATTCAACAATAACCCTAACATTTCAAAACAAAATAAAATATTTAAAACCATAATATTTACCCAAATATATCTAATTTAAAGACTAATGGTTGATGTTGATAAAAAGATTGTACCAAATTTAAAGAAAGAATTGTTATTAAAAAGAAGAAAAGAAAATAGAAATTAAATTTTCTACTTTGAATATAAAATAAAATCAATTCTTTAATTAATTATTTTTTTTGTTTACTATTTTTTTTTTTTTTTTTTAAGTGGGGTTATGATGGGCTTGAGCCCACCCTAGCCCTCACACGGGTCCGTCATTGCATGTGAGCTATCAACATCTCATCACTCACCACATAATCTCATAATTTATATGATGTTAACAATTTACATACCACATTTTATCATTCGGGAATGAATTTGGAAAGCCTAACATTATTCTTTATATTAAAACCTATCGTGTTGGTGCCATGTAACGCTGTCAAGCCAACTTTAGGCTTGCTCACGGGACACCATGAGTGTGTATATATATTATCTAGGGCCTGAATAGATTTTAACCATTTTTACCAAATTTTCGCGTTTAATCAATTTTACGAAAATAACCCCAATCTAGTCAATTTAATAAATCAAGCATAAAAGTGCGGAAATTAAAAGACGCTTGATTTTTACGTGGAAACCCTCAATAGGGAAAAACCACGGGCTATTATATTCGCCACACACGAACCTCGAATCCACTAACTGTAATGATGTTTACATCCTAGGTTGACCTCAACCATTCTCGGACTATAACCCATCACTACTACCCGCAGGCCTTTAAAAGTGCACCTAGTCCAATTGCTTGTGCACCAAGCCACTTTAGCCACACAAGACTTACTTCTCAATGAAGAGATCAAATAGCCTATGTGAATATATATGATATTCAAAATGCAAATAGAGCTAGGGAACACTAAATGCTTATTTAGGATTATAAGATGACAATTAAATCAATCCTAAATATCAAATGCTAAATGACATGGCATAAAGCTTAGCTATGTTAAGGATAACCAATCCTAAATGCAATAGCTATCAAAAAAAATCTCAATCATTTTAATGAGATAAATTAGCTAGATTTATATGGACATGAAATCCTAGCTATCACAACCAATCTCAATCAAACAATGAGATCAAATTAGCTAGATGTTATATAAACATGAAAACCTAGCTATCACAAATAATCTCAATCAAACAATTAGATCAATTTAGCTAGATGTTATATAAACATAAAAACCTAGCTATCACAAATAACCCAATCAACACATAATCTCAATCTTTTATGTAGAAATTAATCTAAGAACATACAAGTAATAAATGAGATAAATTGTTAAGTAAAAACACTAATTATGTAAGATAATAGTGAACAACTTACCATACTATGTGTGATGAAGAAGACCCATGCATTAGCACATACTAAATGATCCTAGATGATGCTTAAATGATGATTTATGCACATGGAAATGAGTTGGGAGAGTTAAAGAAACAATCTTGGTGCTTTCTCTCACTAGAACCTCTCTTTCTCTCTCAAGAATATGGAGCCTCTCTCTCTAGGGTTTGATTTTATGGTTCTACTCTCAAAATGATGAGAAAGATATGTATTTATAGTGCCAAAGTGAAACTATGTCATTTTGGAAGAATTATAAAAATTATGGGCATTTCCGCGGTACACAAGTCAGTGTAGTAGCTCAAGATTCGAGCGCTCCGAAATATGACCAAACGACATTGAAACCTTTGTATGATATATCGTTGGAAATGTATGGATGTCTACTTTGTACTTGTTTTTACAGAATGATATTTAGATATCTGTAAAAAAAAGTTATGATCAATTGAGTGACCAAAGGTCAGAAACGGACAACAACAGAGTTGCCTTGTTTTGGTGGTCACTTTGGAGATTTCAAAACCAATCCAAACGGTCATGAAATATTACGAATAATATACCATTGGAAAGGTATGAGTGTCTACTTTGTCTAGAATTTTAAAAAAACTCAATTTTAATCATTTTATAAAAAGTTATGGTCACAAGACCATATAAAGGTCAGTTTTGAAAAACATTTAAAACATTTAAAACATTGAAATCCAATCTTTTAAAACTAGACACTTTACTCCAAACAATCAAACAAAAACTAACACTTATCCAAGAGAAGAATAGGACCTTCTCAAATGGTCAACCATCGTGCTAAGACGTACACACCATCATGTAAGCACGGACGTTTCCGGTCACTCAAACGGAAATGAATTACTAGACACTATCACACAACAAAATCCAACAAAGAGGTGCAAGTGTGAAGTGTGAGAAATGCACACATAAGAATTGAAGCACAAATGCAAGATGAATAAAACATGCATGAAGAAGTGTGTGTGTGCAACTAATCTCTTCAAGAGGCAAGTCAAGTGATTTACCTTTCGCTCTTGCTTTTGAAGTCATCGGGGATGCTTGGAAGCTTACCAACGAGGACTTAAGCTACCAATTACAAAATCATCCCCATGTGTGGTTTGTCAACGAAATAAGCCAATCAAAATATGAGGTCCTTACACACACACACACACACACACACACACACATATATATATATATATATATATGAACTTTTAAGTGAAGGATCTCTAACTTTAATTTCGGTAAGGATCTTGATAAAATCACATCGATTTTTATGAATTTTGATCTGATTTTTTTTTTTTTTGGATAATTAGTTTAATGAAATCTACCTATGAATAAAATTTGAAAATTTTTCAATCACCAGAACTATTTGTCCCAATTTTATTAAATATGAAGGCATCAGAAAAATGAGATAAATATGGGAAAATTTAAAAAAAAAAAAAATTTCTAGTACTTGAAAAATTCTCAAATTTTATTAATATGTAGATTTCAATAAACTTATTATCCACAAAAAAAAAAAAAAAAAAAATCATATCAAAGTTCATAAGAATCAATGTGGTTTCATAAAAGTCCTTACTAAAATTAAAGTAAGATACCTCACTTGAAAGTTCTATTATATATATAACAATCGGTCTTGATAATTAGAATTTAAGAAGTTAATTATTTTTTTTATAATTTCAAAATTTCATTAATCTATATAAATTTGTTGGTGATTGATAGTCTCAAACTATATATATAGAGTAATTATCTAGTGAGGTATACCTTACTTTAATTTCAATAATCACATTGATTTTTATGAATGATAAGGGGTCATTTGTTTTCTTGTCTGAATACTGAATAGTCCTGAATTTTACTGAAGACTGAATAGTTTGTTTTTTTTTTTTTTTTCTCACGTCTGAATGTACTGTCAACATATTTGTTTTTTAAAAATAAAATTGTCTGAAAAGAAGTAATTTACATCTATATCCATACTAACTAAAAAAAGTAATTTAACATGCAACACTCTTTATAAGATTTTGCATGTTCTTCCGTAAACAAAGTTTAATTTAACAAAACAAAAAATTTATCCAGAAATATAATTTTGCATGTTATTTTGTAAACAAAGTTCAAGTTCAATTTATTGTAAAAAAAAAAAAAAAAAAAAGGTTCAAATTCAATTTTACATATTGTCCAAATATCCAATATATAATTCTAGAAACCAATTTTTTTTTTTTTTTTTTTTTGGTTTCTTGGATCATATGCAACTAGAAACCATTTTTTTTTTTTTTTTTTTTTTTTGAAATAGGTCCCTAAATTATATACACCGGTACACACACACACACACACACACACACACACACACACACACACATACACACACATATATATATAAATAATTATTCTATAACTTCTTTAAGCCACAAAATCTACTCAATATCGAATGCAACCACAAAAAGAATATTTGATAAATTATATAACTGCAACTATGACAATCATAACAAATTATCATTCTAAATTATGTTTAAAGAGTTCTATAACTACCACTACACGTAGATAAAAAAATAAAATAAAAAATTAAAGAGTTCTTATCAGGATTTGGTAGGAGAGAAATTCAATTGTTTAATCCTAGGAAGATTTTAATATGAGAAGTGATTAGGGTTTTTTCTTTCTTTCTTTCTTTCTAAAAGCCTTTTATAATAAGAAAAACGTTAAAAGAAAGAATTCTACACCATATCAAATTAGAATAAATTTAGAAATGTATCTTTTTTTGGAGGATAGACTTGGAAGAAAATATTTTAATTATAATTCAGTGATTTGGAATTAAGTTAAAAGTCAGGATTTCTTACTCTTTTTTTTTTAAAGTTGTTTTTTGATATTTTTAAGTGTTTGACCACTTAAAAAAATAATCAAAACAATTTAATGAGTTCAATTCAGACCCATTAAGTCTTAAGTGGAAAAAAAAAACGACCCCTAAGTTTAATGAAATTTACTTATGAATAAAAATTGAGAATTTTTCAAGCACCAAAACTATTTATCCCGATTTTTTTAAATATAAAGGCATCGGAAAAATGAGATAAATATAGAAAATTTCAAACAAAATAGTTCTAGTACATGAAAATTTTTCAAATTTTATTTATAGGTAGATTTCAATGAATTTATCTTCCACAACAAAATTCAGATTAAAATTCATAAAAATAGATGTGATTTCATTAAAGTACTTACCGAAATTAAAGTTAGGTATACCTCAATTATTTTTTTTCAAGACAGATTAACAAAAATCTATCCAATTTCATGTAACTCTTTGTAAAAGTCTAGCAAACTCTACAAAAAATTCTGACAAAACTTTAATATATAAAATCTATGGAATCCGTGAACTCCATGAAAATCCATGAATACACCCTCCTAAAAGATTGTATAAATTGATTTTCCGTACAATGCAGTAATCCATTCACTGAGTCGTACATGATTTGCACCATCTTCGTGAAGTCACAAATTCATACGTAGCCAAAAGCTGCAAGAGACCGAAAACCTGAAACCTCAAGATATTAATAAGGGCTTTAATATCTTGTTATTAATAATGGTACTTAAGATATTTTATAAAACATTAATGATTTTGTCAAATGAACATTAAATGTTTAAATCATTCGGCAAATCAGCACACGTGGGAGAAATATTGGAAGGTAGTGCTACTAGGGCATATGTGGGCCAACTCAAAAGAGTTGTGGCTTACATAGGGCTAGAAAATGTATCTCCTGGTTATAATAAGAGCATCTCCAATGGTAATGTGGCTTGCATTTAAAAAAATTGTGATATGTCAACATTGTCAAGCCAATTGCTTTATATGTGGCATGTAACTAAACTTAATAGACATCCAAATAAAAAAGTGGCCTCCAATGCTTCACTTGTAACATATATGTTTTTAATGACGTGTCAATTTATTATTGGTCTCCTTAAATATACTTTAGAATTGTTGAACAAAATAAAGTAAAAGACAAGAGTGGTTGCTGACTGGGCCAACAAGACGGCCGTCCAACAGACCGTCTGAAATCAGAGAGTCATGTTGACAGCCTCTAAAAAAAAAGTTGCCACCTCATCTTGAAGTTGTACTAGAGATGTTGCATTGGAGATGGATTTTTTAACAAAATGAATGTCCATCCTACGTGGCAACTAATTTTTTCACAACCCACGTTAGCATTGGAGATGCTCTAAGCCCACAAGTGGTGAGTATTTGGGGCTGGTTTCAGATACCAAGTAGCTCTTGAAAATTGTATTGGGCTTTGTAAGGGGGTGGTTTTGGTTGATGAAAGCATTGGGCCTACTGTGCCTGATGATGATAAGGCTGCAGAGAGTGGTGGTTCAAACACATAACCTGGTTTGAATAGGGGGTCGTTTGGAAGATGGTTAAAGCGTGCAAGAAGATTGAGCGAGACTAACAATAAAACTGAAAAGGAGCCTCCATTGGGTAAGAGAGGGAATGTTGATGATTCTGTTGGGGGGGGGGGGGGGGGGGGGGGTGTCGATGAAAAGAAGAAGGCAAAAAATGGTTTGAGTGGTGGTAACTCTGAAACTAATATATTAGCGGGTCGATCTCTACTGGCTTGCCGGTCAATGAAAACCTTATTTTGGAATGCTCGAGGGTTGGGTAGCACTCGGGCATTCTAGATCCTACTTAGCTTTAAGCAGGTGTATAAACCAGAAATTGTCTTTATTATGGAAATAAAGGCTACTCACACGTGGATGGAAAATATTCAAATCAAACTTGGATTTGTTGGAAAGTTGGTTATGGATTGTGTTAGGAGAAGTGGGGGTTTATGTTTGTTTTGTTGGATGCTATGGATATTAGTTTATTATTGTATTTAAGATTTCGTATTGATGTTCAGGTTTTGTCTCACCATCAAATTTGTTGGAGATTAACGGGTTTTTATAGTCATCCAGAGGCCTCTCAACGCCATCACGGTTGGTCACTTTTTAGACATTTGCGGGAAATGTCTGACTTACCTTGGCTGTGTGCAGGCATCTTTAATGAGATTGCTAGTGATTTGGATAAAGTTGGCGGAATTCATCGATCTCAGGATTAGATACATAATTTTTGGGATGCCATGGATGAGTGTGAACTTGGTGATTTGGGACCGAAATTTACCTAGTGCAACAAGAGGGAAGGTGGTGAGATGGTTCAGGAAAGATTAGATAGATTTCTGTGCAATTTTCAATGGAAGAACATTTTCGTAAGGGAGGGAGGGGGGGGGGGGGGGGGGGGGGTGGGTTAAGCCATTTAGAGTTTTGAAAGTCCGACCACCGTCCCGTTTTGTTGGATGTCAGCAAAAGCAGAGATAATCTTCACACAGAGGTAGTAAAAGTCGTTGCTTCCATTTTGAGGAAAGTTGGGCTGACTCAAAGGGCTGTGCAGATTTGATTAACTTTTCATTGGGGAGTTTTGGGCCTTGTTCTGATATGAATGAGGTGGTGGAGGGTATTAATCGGTGCTCAGGCAATTTGACTGGGTGTAATCAGTAATGTGCGAAATCGAAGAGAGATGCGTAGGAATATTCTAGTCAAGTAACATGAGTTGAAGTTTGCGTCTATAAATATCCATGCTGGTGCATGGTAGAAAATCCGCAATATTGAAAGAGAGCTAGATGTGCTTCTTGATTAGGAGGAAGCTTATTGGAGGCAATAGTTCAGATCTTCATAGCTAAAAAATGGTAATAAAAATACCAAATACTTTCATAGCCATGCGACTAATAAGCGAGCTTGCAACAAAATTAAGGGTGTGTTTGATGATGCGGGGGTTTGGAGGGAGGACAAAAGTGAGGTAACTAGTGTCATGGTTCAATTTATATATTTATTTATTTATTTATTTATTTATTTTTGATCTGTTTTACTCTAGCAACCCAACTAGCTATGAGATGGAAGAGGTTTTTGGTTGTGTGAAACCTTGTCTCTTGGATAGAAATGGTTCCTTTCTAGATTCAAACTTTTTGGCGGAGGAAATAAAAAAGGCTCTTTTTGATATGTTCCTGACTAAAGCTCCGGGCTGGGATGGTATGCCTACTCTTTTTACCAGAAGTTTTGGCCAACAGTTGGTCCCCAAGTTACACAGGGTTGCTTAGGGGCTCTGAATGAGGGTCACTCTCTGGAGGTAGTTAATAAAACTCTTATCACTCTGATTTCGAAGGTGCAAAGGCTTGAGAGGATGGTTGATTACCATCCCATTAGCTTGTGCAATGTGATCTACAAAATTGTAGCCAAAGCTCTTGCTAACCACCTTAAGCTCATGTTGGGGGAGTTTATTTCAGATACACAGAGTGCTTTTATCCCTGGTCGCCTAATCTCGGATAATGCAATTGTGGGGTTTGAGAGCATGCATGCACTATGAACTAAGAAAAAAGGGAAAAAAAAAAAAAATTTGGGCTTTAGCGGTCAAACTTGACATATCTAAAGCTTATAATTGGGTCGAGTGGGTTTTCACCCAGGGTATGATGGTTAGACTTGGCTTTCCTAGTAGGTGGATTGACTGAATTATGAATTGTGTTACGTCAGTGTCATTCCATTTTCTCATCAATTAGGAGGTGTGTGGTGCTTTAAAGCCCACTAGAGGGCTCCGTCAGGGGGACCATTTGTCCCTGTATTTTTTCCTTTTATGCATTGAAGGTCTCTCTTGCCTAATTTGGAGAGCCGAACAAAGGAAGGAAATTTCGGGGTTTACTTGTAGTAGAGGGGGCCTAAAAATTTCACATCTCTTCTTTACTGATGATAGTATGGTTTTCTCTAGAGCAACTTCGAGGGATTGTTTGGCCATTAGAAAGGTGTTAGACAGCTATGCGTGTGCTTCCAGGCAGGTTGTGAACTATCGAAAGTCTACAATGTGTGTTAGTAAAAGGGTACCTCGTAATTCTGCTGCTTTTTTGGTTGACATCTTAGGTGTGAAATTGGTTAACTGCCATGAGAGATATTTAGGGCTTCTGAGCTTCACCGGGAGAAATAAAAGATAAATCTTTGCGGACATTAAGGATCGTGTCTAGAATAGAGTGAAAGGTTAGCAACATAGGTTTTTCTGGGCTGGTGGGAAAGAAATTCTCCTAAAAGCTGTTATTCAAGCAATCCCCACTTACTCAATGTCTTTGTTCCAGTTGCCGCAGTCCTTAGTTAGGGATCTCCACCAGCTTAGTGCTCAGTTTTTGTGGAGTTCGGATGGGGAGAAAAAGAGAATGCATTGGTGCTTTTGGACAAGACTCTATAGATATAAAGATGACGGGGGACTAGGCTTCAGAGACTTTTTGATTTTTAATTGGGCCCTTCTTGTAAAACAATGTTAAAGATTGATTTCCTAACCTTTCTCTCTGGCTACAAAAGTTCTTAAAGGTATTTATTTTCCTGATTCTTCTGTGTTGTAGGTGAGTTGTAAGAACTCGAGCTCTTTTCTTTGGAAAAGTCTGGTATGGGGTAGAGGGCTGATTGAAACGGGCTTGAGATGGCGAATTGGAGATGGGTCATCGGTTTCTATCTATAAGGATCGATGGCTACCCAGGCCTTTGACTTTCAAGGTCTGGTCGCCACCTTTTCAGGTTTGAATGCAAAGTAAAGTCTTTGATCAAGTCGTCTAGTGGTTGGAATGTGGAGCTGGTGCGTAGGTCCTTTAATCTGGATGATGCTTCGCAAATCCTGAGTCTCTCGTTCTCTTCTTATACTTTAAGTGATAGCCTGTTATGGCATTATAAGAAAATGAGGGCTTATTCGGTTCGAAGTGGTTATAAGGTGGGTTGCTTCCTGTTGTAGGCCTTAGGTACTTCTGGTCTTTGTTCTTTGGAATTGTGGTGGAGGTTTCTGTGGTGCATTAAAATCCCCTTGAAGGTGAAAATGCTGTTGTGGAAAGCTTGTCATAATTGGATTCCTTCAAATGCTAACTTGGCAAGAAGAGAAATTAATGTTAGCTGCTTGTGCTAGCTCTGGTCTTGTAGAACTGAATCTACTTCTCATGCTTTGTGGGGCTGTCCTTCTTTAAAGCAAATCAGGTATTTGTGTCCCTTTCTCTATGCGTGAAGGTCGCATATGATTTGCCATTTGTGGATTTCTTAATTGCTTGCAAAAATCGTCTTCGCTTGGAGGAGTTTGAGGTTTTTTATATCATTATCTGGCACGTCTGGTGTCGTAGGAATGATCAGGTGCATATGTCTGGCACTTCTATTGATGAGGACTTAGTCCCTTGGGCCTTTTCTTTTATCTCATATTTTTGCCATGCCATGCAAACTTCGTTAGCGTGAGTGATTCTAATCCTAGTCGATAGGGGGTTGTGCATTGGAATCCTCCTTCTCAGGGGGTTTTCGAAATAAATACGAATGTGGCTATTGATGGGATTAACGGGAAAGTGGGTATTGGCATTATTATTAGGAATGCTTCTGGTGAGGTCTTAGCTACTAGTGCTCAGCCAGTCTTAGCTAGTTTCTCTACTCAGATTGCTGAATCTATTACTATTTTGAGAGGTCTTCAACTTGGCATTTTGTTGGGTTTGGTCCCTTGCATGGTGGAGTCTAGGCCCGGCCCTAGGGGGAGCCCAGTGAGGCAACCGCCTAGGGCCCCCGATTGTAAAGGGCCCCCAAATTGTATTTAAAAAAAACGATTTTATAATATAGTCTATCTAAGATTTTAAATAAAACAGGCCCATAAATGACTTTAAAAAGTTCCACCATACACATATAATTTTTTTTTTTTTTAAAAGGCCCACCAATGGAAACCCAACCCATAAATAAATTTTAAAATGAGCCACTATACATATATAATTTTTTTTTTTTTTTTAAAGGCCCACCAATAGAAACTCATTTATCATTCTTACAACAACAACATTGGATCAAGGGTGGCAATGGGTTAAATCCTAGCAACACTCGTGTTTGTCACAAATAATCATCTTTTATATCTCTAAAAAAAAACTCAATACTCTTTTTATACGAAAATTCAAAAGTCGTTGTTTTGAAGGTAATTAAATCAATACACTTCATTTTTTTTCCTTTTTCGAAAACATGTAAGCTTAATTAGTACTTTTGTTGCTAAAAATGTGAAACGAGTAAGGTTTAAATGATATATTCTTTGATGCAATTATAAAAATTTTAACTTTTTTTTTTTTTTTTTTGTTGCTATTTTGTTGTATTTTAGTTTTGAGTTTGAGTTATTATATTGATTTTTATAAGTATTTACTAGAGAAAAAAAAATCAAATAAATATACATAGAGTATCAAGGGCCTCATATTTTATAGTTTGCCTTGGGCCCCGAAAATCTCAGGGCCGGCCTTGGTGGAGTCCAATGCTTTGAGTGTTGTTACTCTTATAAAGAATGGTCGTCCTCCTTGTGCAGATATTGGTTTAATTAACCATGATGTGCTTCATTTGCTGGGCTCTGTTCCAGGTTGCAATGTTGTTTTTCTCCTAGAGAGGCTAATATGGCTGCACATACTCTAGCTAAGTTGGGGTTATCCTTTGTTTCAGATGTTGTTTGGAAGGAGGACTACCCTCCTAGACTTTCTACCTTTGTATTGGGTGATCGCCCAAACCAGTTGTGATTCTTTTATAATATTTGTTCTTCCTCAAAAAATAAATAAATAAATAAATAAAAGGCAATCATTGACCCAAAACAAACACATGACATGAAATTTACGAACATATGATCAACACATTACTCCTATTAAATAAATGAATTTGTTCGGATTGAACTCCTTCTATCCCGTTAATCTGATTGACCGTAATATACTTCACTCACAATCCGAGAGCTTCACAATTTACAAGCACATCTGGAACCGTTAGAGAATTATATATATATGTTTACCTTCGAAACGGTCTTTCTATTATCAGTTCGAACTGATAATAAATATATCAGGACGAAGAATGTGGACCATAAATTATGGAGAAATTTTGACAAGTGCATACACTTTGAGTCAAAGTATGTAAATCTAGTGGTCTACATTCTTCGTTGGATATATTTATTGTCAGTTCGAACTGATAATAGAATTTCTGACCTTTATAATATTTCTGGTATGTTAATCATCCGATGACAATAATTTTGCTCCATGCCCATCATCGTTTTCTTTTGCTTTTTTTCCTGCTTATCCAACTTTAGTTTAATATTCTATTTCAACAATTATAATCATAATTTATCCTGAAATATCAATTACAACTCTGAATATAAATTTCTCTGAACTGTGCATAATGATTGGAGCCTTCAATTGTATTTAAAAGAAAAAGGTGTTGCTTAATTTTCAAGGAAATTTGATAAAATTCTACGAGAAAAATTAATTTAAATCTCAAATAATCCGCCGCATAATCTAAACAAAATAAATCTAAATCTCAAACAATATCGCCTCATTATCTGAGCATATTGGCTACAGAAATAAATGTAGGAGGCAAAACTTAGTATACGAATTATGAGAGAAAATGATGGAATTGATCTATTTATTAAGGATGGTGGAATTTAAAAGATTTTAAAAGTCTGGGTGTATTCAATTTAGATTTGTAAGGAGTTTATCTTTTAATTAAAATTGGACTGACCTAAAGGGAAAAAACATCACAAAAGATCAAAGCTGAAAAACCCCTAGGCAGTATCCATATATATAAATATATATACAGTCTTTTTATTATCAGTTCGAACTGATATAAAATATATTAGTTCCTTGCATGTAGACCATTGGATTTAAAAGATGTTTTGACAAGTGCATGCAGCCAAGTCAAAGTATTTAAATCCAATAGCCCACATGCAAGGAACTGATATTTCTTTTGTCAGTTCGAACTAATATCAGTTCGAACTAATAATAGAAAAATTGTATATATATATATATATCAAAGAAAAAGAAATTAGAAACAAGGAAGAAAAAATGTCAAGCGAAAAACACCAAGGGAATGCAGATTGCAGGCCCACCAACAAAAGAAAGAGGCACGCATGCCTCAACAAAAAGCAAAAACGAAACATTTAATAAAAACAAAAAGACTATCGGTGCATACAATCATTTCCAACCAAAGAAGAACAAATAGCCGGAGTAGTAGACCGCCACAAAGCAACATCAAAATCTAAAGCATGCTTAGAAAGAGCGTCTGCCATATGATTACCTTCCCTAAAAATATAAAAAACTTGCAAATTCATAATAGTAATATGAGAAGAGTTTATAAAAGTATGGGTATATTCAATTAAGAATGGCAAATATTCCAGTAAAATTTGGTATATTCAACTAAGACTTTTAAGAAGTCCCAATCAATCTAGTTATATTTAAAAGGTGATTGACTTTTTAGATTTTACCTAAGTGATGAAATTTGATGGAATTGGATGAATTTTTTAAATCACATTTATAAATATAAAAGGCCCACAACAAATCACCCTACTTCTATAATTTTTGATGGATTTGACCTTCATAATTTTATTTATTATTATTATTTTTTTTGATGATACAACAACTGTCGGGACCAGCGAGATTTGATTCCAAAGCACGGCCCAGAACACTACTCCCACTATCGGGGAGAGAGCACCCACACTCAAGGTGGGACAAATAATGTATATATATACAATTATCACATTTTTGTTTTTAATCAAAAAATTGACCTTCATAATTAAATTTAAAAAGTTCATTATTTTTTTCTAAACTAAAATTTTCATTAATGTCATTAATATAATTAAAAGTCTCGTAGAAATTAGTTACTATGCATAATGACAACAATAACAATGAAAGAGAACGAAT
This sequence comes from Acer saccharum, assembly GCA_030490815.1. Classification (NCBI taxonomy): domain Eukaryota; kingdom Viridiplantae; phylum Streptophyta; class Magnoliopsida; order Sapindales; family Sapindaceae; genus Acer; species Acer saccharum. The sequence goes on along the minus strand of CM059876.1, from coordinate 18,337,078 downwards.
AATGACATCTGATAAAATCTTTTGGACTTTATAGCACACATCATTTCAAAATTGTTATATTTTAGAGTTAGGAATTGGATTGTTAAAATGTGGACATTTTATCTTTAGGTATGGAGGGGTGGAATGTATTGAATATTTATTTATTTATTATCCAACAATTGGTCTTGATAATTAGAATTTAAGAAGTTAATTATTTTTTTATAATATCAAAATTTCATTAATTCGTATATATATATTTTTTTTACTATCTATCTATCAATTTATCAAGACAATATATTTTTTTTGAAACTTTTGCCATTGATAGGATTCGAGTTGCTGACTTGGGAGTCATTTATCTAAGCCTCATATTCGTTCATCTACCAGTTGAGCTATGCCTTTAGAGGCAATTCGTATAAATTTATTGGTGATTGATAGTCTCAAACTATTATTGATGAACAATAAAATATTTTTTTTTTTCAAGACAAATTGATAAAAATCTATCCAATTTCATATAAAAGTTCAATAAACTTTATACAAATGAATACAAATGAGGGACTTAAGTTACTAATATGACAAGACGTTTAAAAAGATGACATTTCACTAAAAGAAAAAAGCTATTATATATATACAGAAATTATATTATTCGTTCGAACAGACAAAAGTTATATCAATTCCTTGCATGTGGGTTACTGGATTTAAATACTTTGACTTGGCTGTATGCACTTGTCAGTCAAAGTATTTAAATCCAGTGGCCCATATACAAGGAACTGATAGAACTTTTATCAGTTCGAACTGATAATAGAAAGTCTGTATATATATATATATATATATATATATATATATCAGATTTTCATTATCAGTTCGTCCTAACAATAAATATATCAGGACGAAAAATGTAGACCACTAGATTTATATACTTTGACTCAAAGTGTATGCATTTGTCAAAACTTCTCCATAATCTGTGGTCCACATTCTTCGTTTTGATATATTTATTGTCAACAATAGAAAGACTGTATATATGATTATGTATTTTTTAAAAATAAAAAAATTAATAACATTTATGATTGCCACGTGTCGCAACCACATCAAAAGTAGGAAAAATGCTTATATATATATATATATATACAGTCTTTCTATTATCAGTTCGAACTGACAATAAATATATCAGGACGAAGAATATGGACCACAGATTATAGAGAAGTTTTGACAAGTACATACACTTTGAGTCAAAGTATGTAAATCTAGTGATCAACATTCTTCGTCCTGATATATTTATTGTCAGTTCGAACTGATAATAGAAAATCTGTATATATATATATATGATACGATACGATACGATACGATACGATTATGTATTTTTTTAAAATAAAAAAATTAATAACATTTATAATTGCCACGTGTAATAACAACATTAAAAATTTTTATAATAAATTATTAGCATTTCTTTTATATTCTTTCAAAAGTCAAGAAAAAAAGAGAAGTTAACTACCGAGAAAAAAATCTTCAATTAAAATTTATGAGAATGTACTACATTCAATTAGTAATGAAAATTTATTGAACTGCATATTTTCTCATATGAGTCTTAATGACATATGACAACTCCAAATATCATATAATTACTTATTTTTTTACTTCTTTGATATGATTTCTATCGTAAATCATAGAGATATTAAGTTTTCTCTTTCTAAATTTATGCCAAAATTATTACATCTAATTGTTTTTAAACCTATTTAAAGCAAAAATTGTTTGCAAACTACTATACCAAATACATTAACAAAGTCAATATTAGTGAAAATAATACTATTTGTCAGTTTTGAAAAATCACATTATAAGAGTGCATGAAAATATCAAACAAAAAAGTTTAAGAAAAAATAAAAATTAGAAGAGTAGAGTGAAAAACCAATCGATGACGCATCAATAAAATTTCTAGTTTTAAGTCAAAGTAATAGGAGGGGAAAAAAGAAATAAGAGCAGTATAGAAAGAGATAAATAAAAAGAAATAAAAAAGAGTGAAGAAATAAGAAAAATAAAAGTTGAAAGAGGGAAACTAAAAGAGGAGAAAGAATGGAATAAAATAATAAAATTTAGGAGAGAGAATTGAATAAATAGGGGAGAGAAAAAACAAATGTTAAATGAAGAAAGAGAAAAGAGATTAAAATCATTAAATCTTTCCATCCAAACAACTAAAACCTAATGGACAAGAAATTATGTAAAATCTTGTGTAAAAAAAAAAAATTGGGGTTATGTATGTTTAAAAAAAAAAAAATTAATAACATTTTAGATTAGCACGTATGTAACTATATCGAAAGTAGGAAAAATGCTATTATTATTATTATTATTATTATTATTATTATTTTATAATATATATATATATATACATATTTTCTATTATCAGTTCGTCCTGATAATAAATATATCAGGACGAAGAATGTGGACTACTAGATTTACATACTTTAACTCAAAGTGTATGTACTTATCAAAACTTCTCCGTAATCTGTGGTCTACATTCTTCGTCCTTATTCTCATGACGAATTAACAATAAAAAGGGTATATATATATATATATATATATATGTGATTCTGACAAAAGCAATATAGAATCTATGGAATCCGTCAAAATCCATAGGTTAATAATATTTGGACGTTTACAATTTGTCTGCATGAAAGGGGTCGTGGATCTAATAAATGAGCATCAAACACGCTGTCTAATTAATTAATTAAACATTGCTTAATTGGAAAAATTCCAAGTTTCAGGTCTTCTCTAATCCATTCAACCATTATTTTCATTTCAATTTTTTTTTTTTTTTTAAGTCAAAAAAAAAAAAAATTATATGTAGAAGGGTCAAGTCAACTATATAATTGTACTCAAGTCATCACAATGTATGTATCCATAATCGCGATATATAAATATATAATTTTTTTATATAATATTTTAGAAATGTTCAAGTCAATGTACAGTGTACACTGTTGTAAATATATGAGGACATTGAATGTGAGCCACTCATTTTCCATGTTTTGACTTAGTGTGTATGTATTTGTAAAGCTTCTCCATAATGAGTAGCTCACATTTAGTGTCCTTATATATTTACATCAGTGCGCACTGATGTGAACGAGACCATATAATATTTATTATAATTATAATAAGGGTTAATATTATAAACCTCCCCTCACCTTTGAACTATTATTGAATATATAATTACAAATGCTTTTATTTTAGAAACCTCCCCTATAAACTCACACCGTTAGCATTCCGTTTGTGTTGACTGAGTTTGACTATTAAAAAGTCTAAAATATATATATTTAAACTTCAATTGTATGAATTGACCATTATTCCCGCATACTTTTACCAAATAAATTAATAAAATAATACAAAGGCAGGAATGTTAACTTGCAAAGAGGAAGTTATTTTGTGGACAATTTTATCCCTAAAAATAACAAAATTACAAATAAACCAAAAGCATCGAAAATGAGTATTTGCTTGGATTTATATAAAAAAAAAAGAAGACAAATAAATAAATAAATGCATATTCTATTTTATTTTCAATGCTTTTGATTCATTTGTAATTTTGTTATTTTTAGGGATAAAATTATCCATAAAATAACTTTTCTTTTACAAGTTAACATTCTCGCATTTTGTATCAGTTTATTAATTTATTTGGTAAAAGTATAAGGGTTTAATAATCAATTCATACAATTGAAGTTTAAATCGAGATATTTTGGACCTTTTAACGGTCAAACTTGGTCAATATAAACGGAATGCTAACGGTGTTAGTCCATGGAGAGGTTTCTAATATAAAAGCATTTGTCACTATACATTTAATAATAGTTCAAAGGTGAGGGATGGTTTATAATATTAACCCTTATAATAAAAACTTAAAAAATTATATATTAATTGTGATGCCTGGCTTGATGCTTCAGTAATATTATAGTTAATTATTTCGACAGGTTGTGTTATGGGGTATAATTATGATACTTCTAGCAGGCAGCCGTTTCTTGTTTTTATTTATTTATTTTGGTGTTGTTTACTTTGTCTGGGAGCAATATATATAATTGAAAGCAACATGTCAATATATGTGATTCTTGCCGATTGGATATTTTTAAGACCGTAAAGATTATTTACTTTGAGCAATTTCAGAACTGGTTTAGAGGATTGAATTGAACTATTTTTATAGAATTAGATTGGATTTGATAGAATATGACTACATTGTCTCTAATTTGGTATAGTATGAGATTGGACAAGAATTGTGTTCTTATAGTTGATATAGTATGAGATTAGTCAGAATAATATTAGATTAAATTAATTTTTTTTAATAAACTAAAATCATTTGAAGTCAATTCCAAAAAAATTATAATTAAATATTTTAAATATTTTAGATTATATTAACTTCAATTTGGTTAGAAAAATTGAATAAAATTATTATAAATAATTGCATATATATTTAAAATAATTGCCCATATATTAAATTATTTTAAACAATATAATTGCATATATATATATATATATATATATATATATATAATAAAATAGTTGCATATATATTAAGATAATTTTTAGAATATAATAAAATATTTAAAATATTTTTAAAAATAAATAAAAATTTTAAACAATATATTATTATTTTTTTAGTTGATATTGAAAAATATTAAAATTTTAAATGTTTTAATAAAATACAATAAAATAAATTTTATAATTAAAATAAAATAAATTTTAAAATAAAATAAATTCAAATTTTAATATGTAAATAGTTTGATAAAAAACTAAATTGAAAAAAAGAAAAAAGAAAATGGACAAATAGTCATGAGACTCTAATCTTGTGTATCCCATACACAAAAAATAGGACTAGACTAAATTAAGTCCAATCCTGAACACCATAACGTGGCCACATGTAAGAATAAATTCAAATAAGTTTCAAAAATGAAAAATAAAATAAAATTTAATTTAACTGGTATGTTTTTTTTTTTTCTTAATATTATTGTTGTACAAGATATATCAAATTTAAATTTCAGCATAAGAGTGAGGAGGGGTTTAGATTTATTTAATGACATTATAACAATATCTATTAATTCGGGACCAGGTATTTTTTTTGAAAGCTTTTGACATTGGTGGAATTTAAGCTGCTAACCTGTGAGTCATTTGTTCAAGCCCCAAACTCGTCCATTTACCTGCTGAGCTACACCCCTATTGGCAGTTTAGATTTATTTATAATAATAATCATAATAATAATAATAATAATAAAAGTTATTAGAGAGTTTAAATTCAATTTATAATCTAATTTGAATTCATTAACTTATTATAAGAACAGAATCAAATTTGTCTTTTTATTACTGGATTTGAATATATAGTCAGTAAGCTGCTGTCATTCTTGCAAAGCAAGGTGATTTTATTATTAAAATAAATAAAATATGTACTCCTTTCATCACACGAAGTTATGTTTGTAGGACATATGAGTACGATTGGTCGATTAATGCAAGCAATTTGTAAATTGTAATTGGGAAATTTTTTGACTCAATTAAATAGACAAGTAATGTTAGTCAACTAATAAGTTAAATTATAATATAAAAATGTTGGAATAATATATATATATATATATATATATATAGAATATAGGTGGAGAGAAATGCGATTTGAACTCATATTTTTAATGTGCAAGCAGGGACGAAGCTAAAATTTTAGTTATGGGGGACCCGAATAAAACTATTTATCAAGTTTTATCGGTTGTTTTGCGGTTGAGCTTAAATTTTATTCTTAAATTTTATTCACCCTTATATATTGAGTTTTTAGGTGTTATAATATATGTTGAGGAAGTAATAGCAAGAAGATGAAATTATCCACTACAATCTTATAGATGTTTATGAATGACCAATTACGAATTTTATTAACTGTTTTTATGTTTCTTTGATACTTTTTGGGTGTTTAGAATAACCTTCTCTTGTATTTTTATTTCCAATAAAAAAAATATCATTTTATACTAGTTTTGTAAATAAGATTTTCCAAAAATAAAATTATCAAGTTAACAAAAAATAGATATTAAATATTCAAATTTAATTTTCATTAAAAATACCAAATGTAATGTATAAATGTAATGGTAAAAAATAAACTATAACTAACGATAGTAAAAAAAACAAATATGATTTAATAAAAATATTCAAAATGCCTTTATTCCATTGATAAAGTCAAATAACAATTGAAGTATTACAAGAACTATTACAATATAATTACTGGGTCTGAAAATGCGCATGGTGGGATACAATTGAAGAAAACTATTACTATTACTATTACAAATATAATTGAAGAAAACTCCCCACATATGCTTTTAAAATGTGTATGGTGAGACAATTGAAGAAAACTATTACTATTACTATTACTATTACTATTGAAGAAAACTCCCCACGTATGCTTGTAAAATGTGTATGATGAGATTTAAACCCCTCGCCACTAATGTGGTAGGAAGGTACACTGCCACCTATGTTAAGAGTCGATATGTGTCAAATAACAATTATTCGCATATTTTTCTTATAATTTAAATTTATCATTACACTTATCAAACAAAATTAACTTATAATAGCAACCAACAAATTTAAATAAATTAATTGAAATAAAAAATATATAATTTTATTAGTGATGGAAGAAATAAATAAAACCAGTTGGGATAGGGTAATAAATAAAATTAACTAAAACCTATTTTTAAGGAATGGATGAAATAATTGTATCTATATTTTATATATTAAAATAAGAGAAAATAACATTAGACACCATTAATTGGTGGGTGGAGTCTCAAAAAGATAATTCACTATTTAAATTGTTCCAAAATCACCATTTTGACAAAACATTGTTCATCGGTAGCCATTCTATCAAAATCTAACACAAAGCTACTGTTATCTATGACATGACATCTATAAAAAATTTTATGGGCAATATTTTATATATTTTGATTATTTAATTATATATATAAATTAATGATTTGATTAATTTATTATTTTTATGGGCAATATTTCTTGTTTATGGGTGACATCAAACTTATTATTATTTCCTAATTAATTTAAGGTGACATCAAATTTATTTCTTGATTAATTTATTATTTAATCATTTTGATGATGTTCCAAAGTGTGCATACAAGCTTGCTCATGATGCACATACAAGATCATGATGCTCTATAAAACATTTGAATGGAGATATCGTTTCCACTTACTTAACAAGGCTCACACAAAGCACTCATATAAATCATGGATTACAACAAACTATTTTCTTATAATTCACTAAAAAGTTGTCGAAAAACAATAGGTTTATTATAATAATAACCACATCTAGGTGCTAGCCATAAAATAATTGTAGCCATGAAATAGAAAAGAGAAAAAAAAAAATGGAGTTAAAGAGGACAGAAAAGGAAAAGACTTTATGATACAGGAAAAAGAAAGAGAAATACAAGAATAACCATAAAACAAGGGATCGTGTGGTTTTGTTGAAGAAACATAAAGAAAATAAAAGAAGTATTTTTGAATTAAAAATCATACAAGCAAGTTATGACATAAGCAAACGGACTTTTAACGGATTATGACATAAGTAAACGGATTTCAAACAATTGATGACCAAAGTGACAATAACTGATACTTTCTTTCTATAAAATGGCTAATTTGAGCCATTTAAAAAAATTAATGGTCATTTAGGGATTGTCTCACCAAATCAATGGCTTTAAAAATCACTGACCCTATATACTTTGTTGAAAGTCAAATTATGCGTATCTCATCCGGTGCAGGTCCTTACTATTCCAAGACCCTCGGGTAAAATCTAAAAAATGGGCACCATACCAACAAAATCATCCCCACTTCATTCCAAAATAAAAATCAAAATTAAAAAATAAAAAATAAAAATTGATGATTTTTATGTCTACAGTTTCCCTTTTTTTTTTTTTGGGTAGGTGGAGAAGAAATAAAGAATATATAGGTAATAGGTGATAGAAAAGTATGAAACTTTAAAAAATTGGGTTTTATACTATAATAAAACGAATTGGGTCAGGTTATAATTTTTTGTTGATATTGTTTAAGCTTTTTTTTGGACTTTTTTTTTTTTCACAATTTAACCCATAACAAAAACTCACATCATATATTTATAGCCCCTAGGCATGATGGGCTTGGGGCGGCCCGGCCCACCCCTGATCTCATCAACCTTTTTATCAAAACAAGGGTGACAAAGTCCATGTCGTAATTGGACATTAAACACCACCACAACACACTAACACAGCTGTTCATGTTCATCCTCTAATTTTCTGCTAATTAATTAAGTGGTAAATGGTAATTAACGTCAAAATGAGATGCGGATCTATCTTTGGTGCCTGCATGCACCAAGCATATTATCACTATTATTCTAAAACCATATCACTACTGATCTTCTTTTTCTCCTCATTCGATAATCTATTTTGTTCTTTTTACCTATTATTTTTCTTTCCAATAAAAATTATGTGTGGTTGCAAATGAGATAACGTTTTTAAATGTCTTTAAAAAAAAAAAAAAAAAAAAAAAATGTTATTCTCTAATTAAAAAAACTAACCCTTCTGAAGTGTGTAGGCTTTAGGGTCCAATTAACAAAGTATATTACAAACTATATTTGGGTTAATTTTACTCGATTTCACACGTCAGCATAAAACCTAGGATTTAAGGGACCAAAAACCCACAACATTAGACCACGTCAGCTCGATGGGCCACATGTGACAATAGCGAGATAGGAACAACTCGCCCGTTAAGAGTAGCTGCTCACCAGAGCGTTACCAAACAGGCGTGTTGACCTGAACTCGCTCCACAGTGAATATGAAGCATCATTAATGAAATGAGATTTCAATAGATTCTCCATAAAGCTCGATCTTATACTAGGCAAGGCAATCACCTACAATCCAACAATTGACAAACCCAGAAATGAATGCGGAGATCCAAAGAAATGCTCCCATAAGGAATTAAGATCACAACACCATAAATGCACGAAGATTTGATTCGCCAAGTTACGATCCCCCGGAGATCTTGCCTGATAATATTTCTTGCTTGCACAGCAAGGGCTAGGGCAACACCCTAGCCCCTATAAAAAAACATGTATCAAGCAGAAGTAAAATGAAGGCAACCACAAGCAACTCATCACTTGTAATCTCATTTATCTTTTACATAGAGAAAACTCTTATCCGTCATTACAGCAACCGTGGCTTTTCCCTATATTAAGGGTTTTCCACGTAAAAATACATGTGTCTTTATTATTCTAGCACTCATCTGTTATTTGTTATCCGTTCACCAATTCACACAAGTATCATAGAAGTGGCCTGATATAATGTCATAAACTCATCAGGCGTCAATTTGCATATGTGTTATTGTCAACTATATTTCCCTGAAATCAAGGTCAACAAATATTTGTTAAGGATATTTTTGAAGAGTTTGACACGTCATCTAATAAGACGGGAATTACAGAACACATTGATCCACATCAGCAACCACGTCATCGGCAGGTAAACACACAACACATGGTAGCACCAGTGCTTTCAAAAGCAATTAAAGGTCATGGGACCTATTTGCCAAGCACAAGTCCAACCTTGCTACACTATATCAATCCAAGATCACGCCAGATATAGAATCTCAGATTTATCTCTCCAAGTCATCTCCAACAAGGAAACACAACAATTATTCCCAAAATTAGAGACTTCCAAATTGGGAGAGATTCCCCAATTCAAGGAATCACAATCACTCCAAAGCTCTATACATGAAATAATTCCTAGAATCAAGAAGATTAATCACTATCAGGAAATTAACTTCCAAACATGCATGCAAATCAGAATCTTAGAAGATATGATCTCTTTAGAATCCTGTAAAGATATGATCTCATCAATCCTTTATTTGCTCACCAAGGATTAGGACAATACCCCATCACAACTATAAATACACTTGTATTATTCAGTTAAGAGACGATTATTCTCAAATATTAAACAAAGGAGAAAAAGAACTTGAGAGAGAGAGTATTGAGTATATAACAATATTAATTAATACAATTATTGTTGGACGGTTGACTTTTCAACGATCCAAAATTCACCATCAACACTATCGATAAAATTTATCCTTGGAAATCGGTTTTTATCCTTGAAAATGTTCAGATTGGTGGAAATTAAAGGGTGTATTCTAGTAAAAAACGAGAGGTTATATGTATTTTGCTGTTGAGTACTTGAGTGGGACAATTCGGGTTTGATCATATTTTAAACACAAAATTTGCAGTGGTACACAATCAATCAAATGCAAATGGAGAAAGATCTCTGCAGTCCACTAATGGGAATCACAATAATTCATTTTAGTCATTGCATGCTGTCTTACTTTCAAATTCAAATGTCATGTGAACGCAACGAAGATGCTAACAGTATATTTCTTGGTATTTTTTTTTCTTAGTTGATGCCGACAAATTTTTGGGGACATTAGCTTGACAATCTTGTTAAATATTCTGTTACAAATAATGCTAGGGAATGTCTCTTTTGATGAGATAAGATCTATTATAAGTTGTGTATGAGAGATCGAATAAATTAATTAAGTTCACATCATCATTTGTGGGAATTCGGTTTATGCACACGTCCATGCATTATCACATCGTATGGATTAAGATGATTGGATCATCATATCAAATTAAAATTTTAATTAGATCATTTGTTAATATGAATTTTATTTATATGGGAGTTAGCTCATTATATGATTTGTATGGTTACAAGCAATAATTATGCCAGTGTTTGTTCTAGTTTTTGATTTTTCAAACTTTTGACCTATTATCTAAACAAGTTAAGTTAAGTCGTCTCTTAAGGGGTGTTTGTTTTTTGTCTGAAGTCTGAAATAGTGCCAAAAACATCTGAAATCTAATGAGTCAAAAATCCTAGGACCTGTTTGGTTTTTTCACTTATCACTTGATGGCACTTAGGGGCTGTTTGTTTTTTTTCATTATAAGACTTTTAGAAAATTAGTTTAAGACTTTATTGCTTATTATATCTTAAATTAAGATAAATCAGTTTGTTTGTTTTTCTAACTTATATATTATTTTAATATATATATATATATATGTGTGTGTGTGTGTGACAGTGCCCGCTACAGTGTTCCGCTACTTCTACAGTGTTTCCGCTACAGTCTTGTGTCGTTGCTATAGTATTCTGCTATAGTGTTCCCATCGCTGCTACAGTATCCGTCTACAGTGTTTCCGCTACAGTCTTGTTCACTGCTACAGTTCCGCTACAGTGATTCGCTACAGTCTTACAGTGATTTTGCTACAGGATCCCGCTACAGTGATTTGCTACAGTAACTTCCGCTACAATTTATCGAGCTCCATGGATCCTATGTGCATGGAGGCCGCTTTGTCTCTTTCATCTACGGTGGCAGTGTCTTCCACCTTGCATAGTCAAATTGGTCTAAGTATGGTGAGTGGATTGAATTCATCTTCTCGGGTTGTTCCTCTTGCATCTGGTGGGATGTGTTCTTTGGTTGGTGGGCCGATTCTACCTCAGCCTAAAGGGGCTGTTTCGGTGATTGTTCCTGATTCGGTTACAGGTCTCATTCAGAGTTCAACACCTATGGTCCAGGGTGGTAAGTCTTTTGCGGGTCTCTTCAAATCTTCTCATGTTGAGACTTTACCGGGGCCATCAGTTCCCTCTAAGAAGGGGGGGTATGTTTTTGTTCGGGTGGATCCGATTGCTTATCAGGCCCGTCTTGAGTTGTGCAAGAATGCTCTTATTGGTCGTGTGGTGCTTTCTAGTGGTGAGCGGCCTTGGAAGCTTGTGGATCTTAAGGTAAGACTTAGCAAGCATTGGATGCTAAATTCTGATTGGCGACTTATATCTTTGGGGAGAGGCTATTATCAGATTCTTCTGAAGTCTCCTACTGATAAGACTCATGTCTGGGGGTTAGGTTCAGTTCATCTAAAGCCAGGTATTCTTCGCCTACAGCCTTGGGTCCCGGATTTTAACCCATCGCTACAGAAGTCCACCAATGCTCAGGTTTGGGTTAGGCTCTTTGATCTATCGTGGGAATACTGGCATCCAAAAATTATTTCTGACTTGGCTAGAGGGATTGGGGTTCCATTACGGTTGGACAAGGCTACTAGTGATGGGGATTTTGGTCATTATGCTAGAGTTCTAGTTGATGTGGATGTGTCATCAGTGCTGCCTACTTCAGTGTTGCTGGAGAGGGATGAATTTCATAGTTCTTTTATAGGTGTTGAGTATGAGAATCTCCCGGCTTTTTGCTCCACTTGTTCTTCTATAGGTCATTTGCCTAGTTCTTGTCGTTGGAACAAGTCTTCTAAGGTTCCTCTGACTAGTTCTGCAAAATCAACCCAGGATATAACTGGGGATTCTAGTGTTTTTGGGGTTGATGGTTTTCAGCCTGTTCGGACCTGTTCTTCTAAATCAGTTTATCGCCTTGTTATTACATCTGAGGAGGAGGTCCCGTTATCCAATGTTTTTTCAGCTATTCACCAGGACGTAGGTGGTCAAGATTCAGTGGTTGTCCATACTTCAGTAGGGTCTAATTTGATCTCAGGATCCACTTCGTCCGTTGGTTTGGTTCACTCTTCGGATCCGTCTTTGTCTACTGTCTCAGCTATTTCGGAAGTGGTTTCGAGTTCGGTTCCTCCAATGATTTCCCGGGCATTGCAGAATAGCAAGGGATCAGGATTTAATGATGGGGTCACTGATTCAGTTCTGGTTTCTAGTTCTTTGGTTGTTATTCCTTCTATTAGTTCTGTTAGTTCTGTTAGTTCGGTTGTAGGGGTGGTGCATGATTCGAGGACTGTTGTTCAGGGTTCTTTGGTGGTCAATCAGGTTTGCCCTAGGTCATTTTCTCGTCCGGGTCAGACGGCTTATCGGCAAGTTAGGGTTCATGAGGTTTCAGGCAATCAACCATCTGAGGAGGCAATTGTGTCTTTAGCTCCGAATGTCATTGTGGATCAGAGATGTTTACAGGATGGATCCGATTTTTCTTGTTATTTGATTGTGGATCCTAGGGTGCAGATTCAGAACTCGGGTCCATTATCAGAATCTCAGGCTGAGCTTCGTCTCATTGCAGATTCTTCATGGGCTTCCCAGATAGAGGAGAGTGAGTTAGCCGATGCTGAGGTTGTTCAGAGAGCTTTAAGGGTTGAGCATAGGCTAGCTTCTTTAAAGTCTGGATACCGGGCTCCTCCGACGGTTTCCGATGATTAATGTTCTCTTTTGGAATTATCGTGGGATCCGTGGTGAGTCCACGAGGCGGGTTCTCAGAGAGTTGTGTCGTTTACATAGACCTGCTTTGGTTTGTATTGCGAAGCCTATGGTTGATTTTTCTTCTATCTCTTCAGGTTTCTGGTCTTCGCTCGGTCTTCGTCTGGTGGGAATGAATGATAGGGGTAGGTTGATTCTGACTATTTGGGTTTTCGCTTGTGCTTCATTTCCTGAGGCTCAGATGGTTCACTGTCATGATCAACAACTTACTGTTTCGCTCTCAATCGGTTCTCGGGTCCACTGGTACACTTTTGTTTATGCGAGCACTTCTACAGTGGTTCGTAGGTCTCTTTGGCAGTCTCTTCGAGATATGGTTAGTTTGGTTTCTTCTTCCTGGTTGGTTGTTGGGGATTTTAATGCGGTTCTTGGTGCTCATAAGGCTTTGGGTTCTCATTCTCCCGCCCGTGGTTCTTGTGAGGATTTCAAGTCAATGATTGAGGATTGTGATTTGGTTGGCATTCGTTCTCAAGGCGCCCGATTCACTTGGGTTCGAGATCGTAGTAACCGCACTAGAGTTGAGAGACGATTAGATAGAGTTTTGGTTTCAGATGGTTGCATTTCCTGTTGGCGGGAAATTTCTTGTGTGGCTCTTCCCCGTATATGTTCAGATCACTGTCCATTGTTGGTTCGGTTGTCAGATTTTGAGGTTTCTAGTCAAAGGCCGTTTCGGTTTCAGAGCATGTGGTTAGAGCATCCTGATTTTATAGCTATAGTTCGCAGGATTTGGAGCTTTCCTGTTATGGGTAGGCCTCCTCAAGTTGTTATCTACAAGCTGAGAAGATTGAAGAAGGCTCTCAAGTTTTGGAATTGGGAGGTTTTTGGGGATCTTAACTCTGCCATTGCTGGGAAGTGTGCGGAGCTTCATTCTATTCAGGAGGATTTGTCTAACTGGGGTTTTTCAGATGATCGTTTTATGGCCGAGGCGAGTGTTCATTCTGAGCTAGATGTGTTGTTACGTAGACATGAGTGCTTTCTTCAAGATCGGTCTAGAGTTAGGTGGCTTCGTGATGGGGATCGTAACACATCTTTATTTCATGCCTCTATCAAACGTAGGCAATATTGTAACGCTATATCAACCCTTTCGATTAATAGGGTTCTCTCGGAGGATCGGCCTACCATCAGGGATCATATCATTAGTTATTATTCTGACCTCTTTTGCTCTAATGTTTCTCGAGTTGGGAGAGATTTATCTATTGTAGATGATGTGGTTCCTTCTTTGGCAACTGCCATAGAGAACGCTTTCTTGACTAGTATTCCATCTGCTGATGATATTCAAGATGCGGTCTTTGCTATGGATGCTGCTTTTGCCCTTGGGCCAGATGGGTTTTCTGGTAGACTTTATCAAAGATGTTAGGATGTTGTAGGTAGTGATGTGGTCCTTGCTGTTCAGGATTTTTTATCACTGGAGTTATTTTCTCGGGTCTCAATTCCAGCTTCATTGTTCTTCTTCCAAAGCTAAGGGAATCGATTTCGGTTGATCAGTTTCGACCGATTGTTCTTAGTAACTTTCTATTTAAAATTTCTTCAAAATTTTAGCTGATCGTTTAGCTCGGGTTGCCGCCAGGATTATTTCTCCTTAACAGTTCGGATTCATTCGAGACCGGCATATCGAGGATTGTATTGCTTTGGCTTCTGACTGTGTGAATGTGTTGCAAAAGAAGTGCTATGGGGGTAACTTGGCTATGAAGATTGATATCCAAAAGGCTTTTGACACCCTGGATTGGTCTTTCCTTTGCAGGGTGCTTCAGGCTTTTGGGTTTTCTTCTATTTTTGTGGATTGGATTGATGGTCTTCTTCGTTCTTCTAGGCTTTCAGTTCTTTTGAATGGGGTCCCAGAGGGATATTTCTGTTGCTCTAGAGGGGTTCGTCAGGGAGATCCACTCTCTCCGCTTTTGTTTGGTATTGCAAAGGACTTCCTTAGTAGATTATTGACAAGGTTGATGGATTCTTCTCAGATTCTGCTGATTTCTTCCCCTAGAGGTTTTTTGGCTCCAACTCATTTGCTATATGCAGATGATGTTTTGATCTTTTATAGAGGCACTCAAAGAATTTGAAGCATATCATGGGTGCTTTTGGGGATTATGGTGATATTTCAGGTCAGTTAGTTAACTGGGGTAAGTCTTCAATTTATTTTGGATCATCTATCTCCCCCTTTCGGATTGGTAGTTTGCACTCTCTGGTTGGTATGCAGATTGGGCAGCTTCCGTTTTCTTATTTGGGAGTCCCTTTATTTCGGGGTAAGCCTTGAAAAGCGGTATTACGACCTATTGCGGATAAGATCTTGTCTAAATTCGCTAAATGGAAGGGCAAGTCCCTCTCTCTGGCTGGTCGTGCTACTCTGATCAAGTCGGTCATCACTGGTTCCTTTGTGCACTCTTTCATGATTTACAAGTGGCCTTCTTCTTTACTGTCTCTGATTAACCGCAAGTTGAGAAACTTTTTGTGGACTGGTTCCTGTGAGGAGACTAAGTTGGTTCGGGTCGCTTGGTATCGTTGTTGTAGGCCTTACTCTCAGGGTGGTCTTGGTCTGAAAGATTTTAGGTTGCTGAATGACTCTTTATTGCGGAAATTCACTTGGAAGTTTATGACTTCTGATAGTTTTACTTTCACTTTTCTTCGGGAGAGGTATCTCAGGCATTTGCAGAAGCCTCGTGGAGGGTATGTCACCTTATCGATTTGGTCTTCTCTTCGGACGAATTATAGTTCCCTTCTTAAGGATGGTATTTGGCTGATTGGAGAGAACTCTCAGAGGGACGTTTGGCGAGATAATTGGTTGGGGGTTCCCATTTTAGAGCTTTTAGGGATTCCAGATTATTTAGCTAATCCGCTCCGGGCGAAGGTCTCAGATTTTATTCATGAGGGTAGATGGGTGCTAGACAGTTGTTTCCGCATGCGCTTCCCGGATCTATGTTTTCGGATTGATCGAATTGTAATTTCTCCTGTTGTGGATTCTCTTGTTTGGGCTAATTCTCGGGATGGTCGTGTTTCTTGCAAGGCTGCTTATTCCCAGTTTCTTCGTGATATTCCTCAGGTTGTTTGGTAGAGGGATGTTTGGTCCCGTTTTATTCCCCCTTCTCGTTCAGCTTTGACCTGGCGTCTGATGTTGAACAGGCTTCCTACTGAGGATCGCCTTTGCAGGTCTGGGTTCCAGTTGACTTCTCGTTGCAGTATTTGTGGGGTTAGTTGTGAATCTGCAGATCATCTTTTTCTTCATTGTCCCCTGGCGGTTGCTCTTTGGGAGGCAGTTTTCTCGACTTTCCAGCGACGTGTCTCTACCAATACTTGGCAATCCTTCTTCTTGCAGGCCATGTCGGTTTCCTTTAGTGAGCAGGTTAGGATTTTATGGAAAGCGGCTATCCATGCAGTGATATAGGGGGTGTGGACTACCCGTAATCAATGGATGTTTGAAGGGAAGTCAGTGGACTTTAGATCCGTCCTTTCTTTGGTTTGGCGTGCGGTTTCAGAGGCTAATCGCCTGGAGATTGGTTGTATGCGTAATTGTATGGATGACCTTTTGATTCTTTGTCGTTTTGGTCTTTAGGGTCGCCCTTCTAAACCCCCAGTGATCAAGAGTGTGGTTTGGTTGCCTCCGGCCCCTGGTTGGATCAAAGTGAATACAGATGGCGTTGCCTTAGGCTCTCCGGGGATTGATGGTTGTGGTGGTATTTTTCGAAACTGTAGAGCATTTGTGAAGGGTTGTTTTGCTATTCCTCTTGGTCAGGTTTTCGCGTTTGAGGCCGAGCTTCTGGCGGCCTCATTGGCCATTAATTTTGCTTGGAAGTATGGGTGGCATCGTATCTAGCTGGAAAGCGATTCTTCTTATGTGGTTCAGCTTCTTTCTTCTCGTTCTGAAATGGTTCCTTGGAGGGTTCGTCAGGCGTGGCAACGCTACATCTTCCAGATCTCACATATGGATTTTCAGGTTTCCCATATTTTCAGGGAGGGGAATCAGGTTGCAGATACGCTTTCTAAGCATGCTTTGGAGCTTCAGGCTGATTCTTGGTGGTTCTCTGCCCCGCCGTTCTGTTCTTCTTTAGTTGGCAATGACTGCATGGGCCGGGAGTCTTTTCGTTTTTCTTGATGTTTTCTTTTTCTTTTTTGGTGTGGCCTGTGTGCCTTTAGATCAGTCCAATTTTTATTAAAAAAAAATATGTGTGTGTGTGTGTGTGTGTGTGTGTCTTTTAGAAAAGTAAATTTTTTTACTTTTATCTTATTTAAAAGAGAGCTTCTCCTTACAATCCACAAATTATTTATTCACACTCCAATTTAATTTTTTTTATTAATGACAATTTTAACCTAAATTAAAATTACTAAACAAGACAAAAAAAAAAAAAAAATTAAAGATACTCCAAACTAATTAAATTATTAAAAAAAAAAAATTCTCTCTCCTAAATCATTAGAGTAAATATTACGTATTAAACTCTCTCTCATAAATCTATTATTACCATATTAAACACTCTATCCTAATTAATCTCTCTCCATTTTTCAAAGAAAAAAAAAAAAATCATATTTCCATATTTTCTCAATCAATCTCTGATTAATAGTTAAAGAAAAAAAAAAAAAACTTATGAATATTTTAGTTTTTTACTAACAGTAATATATATATATATACAGTGGTTCTCTCATAAGGGATCCCTTATTTTAATTTCGGTAAGGACCACCATGAAATCATATCGATTTAAATGAATTTTAATTTGAATTTTTTTGTGGATGATAAGTTCGTTGAAATCGACCTATGAATAGAATTTCAAATTTTTTTTAAGTATTTAAACCATTTTTACCGATTTTTTTAAATATGAAGGCATTAGAAAAATAGGCGAAATATAGGAAATTCAAGAAAAATAGTTTTCGTGCTTGAAAAATTCTCAAATTTTATTCATAGGTAGATTTCAATTTACTTATCATCCACAAAAAAATTCAGATTAAAATTCATTCAAATCGATATGATTTTATAGTGGTCCTTACTGAAATTAAAATAAGGGATCCCTTATGAGAGAACCACTGTATATATATATATATATATATATATATATATACATATGAAAGCTTGAATTGTTTCAATTAGATTTGATTAAACTTAGAATTTTTAAGACTAATGAAAGAATTAAAGTTCTATAAACAATCACATACCTGCAAGAGTAACAAAAAATATTTTCATATTTTGATTTAAAAAAAAAAAAATCGAAATATGAAAATACTTTTTGCTTGAGAAAGAATGGAGATAGAAAATTAGAGATATGTATTGAAGGAGAGAGAGTTTAATATGGTAATTAAAAATTTAGGAGAGGGTATTTAATATATAATAATTAATCTAATGATTTATGAGAGATTATTTCTTTTTTTAATAATTTAATTCAAAAAATATAAAAAGGATAATCTTTTAACAAAATGAAGTGTCTTTAGAATTTTTTAAATTTTAAATTTTGATAATAGAGTGTTTTTAGAAAAAAAATGTAAAAAGAAAAAATGGATTGTCAAAAAAAGCTCTCATTTAAAAGTGCTATAGTAGAGTTTTTTTATAGTAAATTTCCACAAATGTCCTATAACAATTCAAATTTATCCACACATAATAAAACCCTAAAAATCAATTTTCCAAAAATTCCCAATTTTGAAGAAACCCTAACACAACCTAATCAATTTTACATTTGTAATAAGTCATCCAAAATGAAAAAACAAACATATCATAGTATCTTAATTTTTTAAGATTTATCTATATATCTAACAAATTAAGGTCTTATAAGACTTTCGATAAATAAATAAAAAAACAAACGGCCCCTTATGTGTTCCATTTTAATTTTTTAACAGACAAATCACCTAAACAGCTCCAAAAATCACTTGTTTATAAAAGTTGAATTTTTTTCACTTTTCACTTAATAAAAACCATTGGATTTTATATCAATTAATTACTTACAAAACCCTCAAAATCTTCAACATATTACAAAATAAAAATTAATAAATTGAAAAAAAGTGGAGGAGGTCGCTGGATATGAAGATCGCTGACGACCTTCTCCTTGAAGACAGAGGAGGCCACCGCCCGTTGGCCTCCTCTTTGATAGTTGGAGGAGGTTGTTGACCTTCTCCTTGATGTTGGAAGAGGTCGTCAGCATCCTCGATCTTTGATAGCTTGAGGAGGTCGACCTCCTCCTTGGTCTTGGAGAAGGTCACCTCCTCTATGATGACAAAGGAGGCCATGTCAGCCTCCTTTTTGAAGTTGGAGCAGGCCATCATCTCCTCCTCTGTTGAATCTGGAGGCGTTGTACTTTGTCTCCATTTTTTTTTTCCATTTTTTAAAAACTCTTTTGCTCTCTATATTTTATTATTATTTTTAAATAATAATTTAATTAAATTTATTTTAAATATATCAAATTAATTCTTTCAAAAAATAAATATATCAAATTAACAATTGTTAAGGGTATAAATGTCTTTTGATTAGTTTTCAGATATAGATAGTTAGACCTCAAAAATAAAAAAAACAAACATATTTCTCAAATTCAGATTTCAGACTCTTTTCAAACTTCAGTAAAATTCAGACGAAAAAACAAACACTTCCTTAGTATATGTTGTTTTACAACCTTAAAATGTATAAAAGTGGATGGTTTTGAATAATACAGTTAGGTTGAATAATACAGTCAGGTTGGATCATGTTAGGTTGACCTATTATGAAATATGCCACCCGCCCAACTATGGGTTTCAAACCCAACCCACAAATTAAAGTGCTTTTATTAGAATTGGAATGGCTAACAACTAGTTTAAAATTGGCTATTTGCTACTTCCATTGGTGGTCTAATAAACCCAAATGCCAACCTCTTTTGGGGTTTGTTTGAGTTTTGCACTTAGGGTGTGTTTACTAATCAAAATGAAAAAAAATAGGAATCAAGTTCCAGTGGAAAGGGATGGAGGAGAATTAGAATTAATTACTAAATTTCATTCCAATGTTTACTAATTTTGAAGAATTGAGAATAGAATCAAATTTGTATAAAGTTGATTACAAAAATACCCTTATGTACAAAATAGAGCTATATATATAGCAGTTCTCTCGTAAGGGATCCCTTATTTTAATTTCGGTAAGGACCTTAATGAAATCACATCAATTTTTATGAATTTTGATCTAAATTTTTTGTGTAGATGATAAGTTTATATATATATATATATATATATATCGATTTTAATAGGAAAAAAATTGATTAAAAAAAGACTGAACTGTCAGCGAAAAATAAAATTGTGAGCTATTGAAAACTGGATTCTTGCATATGATGTGTCTACTCAACTAATCTTATACAGAAGACCAAGAATGGAGGCTTGGATGTTATACAAAATTATATCTTCCACAATGAAGTCATGTTATTTTCTTATTCCTTTATTTATTTATATATTCATTATACTCATATATATATATATATATATATATATATATATATTAGGCCACGTTTGCAAGAAGCCAGTTATAATTGTTGTAGGTGGTCGAACTATGTGGTACATTAATCGGGTCGGGTTATATTGGACCCAAGGCAACTTGGTTGAACTGTCGGATCGGGGATGTCGTTTTCTATGGGAACCTGCAAACACAGGAAGACTGTCGACTAGGAATGGTCGTCTCCTTTCGTTGAACCTGCAAAAGACTTGAAACAGAAACAAAATATAGAAAAAATAGGGAGATGTGGTTAGATTCTTAGCCTTAGGTGTGCTTGGGCTAAGCAATGGTTCACAGTGATCGTGATGGTGAATATGATTGAGTTTCGGTTGCCGAAATATTTGTGAAAATAATTTCAGCACGCTGTATTAAGCTTTTTATGGAAGAGAATTCAGAGAGCTTTTAAGTGAGAGAACTCTGATATTTATAGGGTATGAATTCTCTCCAACGTTCACCTGATCTTCAGTTGGTTGTGGGTGAGATTTGTGGATAAAATCTCTCATGTTACCCACTCATTGTAACTGAAGAAGATTGACTGGGTCTTTGAACAAACAAGTCTAAGATGATGCTAGACTTGGGTCGACCCGATGTAGTGGGCCTAGATAGGATCCATCATGGAAAGGGTCTATGTTTTGACAGGTTGGGCCTATGAGTCATTTTTTGCTACCGCAGTTTGTCCTCCACTCTCTAAAGAAGAATTCAATGAGTTAGAGAGTGACTTTCGTTGAGTCAACCACTGGTTTAGTCGATTGCCTTTGTCGTTTAGTCAAATCATTAATTTCTAGATGTTATGATTGGAAGCTCTCGTCGACTCGTTGAAGCAGAGCTTTAGAGAGAATTGATTGTTCAACGAAGATCTAATTTTGATTTTGGAAGTCAAATCGATGGGACGGTTGCACTTCAATTTTTTAGGCTGACGTCAGATGCATTAAATTCAAGCACATTTATCGAGATAAAATTTTTGAATTTTGAACTGAATGATTACCTGGGTTAACTGGAAACTGAAGGGGTGTTGCCGCGTGGCCACTAGGGTTGAAGGGTTGGTTTATAAGTAAACCGTTTTACTTACCAACACCACTTTCACACACTTCAAACTTTTCCTTTTCGTTTTTTTTTTTCTTCGCTGGTGGTACTCAACTGCAAGGTGTTTCGCGGCTTTCCTCATGAATCTCTTCGTATTTCTTCTCAAATATTTTTGAGGTTAGTATAAAGTTGGTTCTCCATTCCTTCATATATTTTTCACATTTAAACTTACCTTTACAAATCTATAGGAAAAAAGTAGAAGTTTACAAATCTATAGGAAATAAAGTAGGAGTTTTTGATATTACCTGAGAAATACGCGTTTTTCATTATCTTTGATATTCTTCAACGTGTTCTTGATTGTTTTTGATGGTTTTTGATGCTTTTGATTCACTGCCATGTTGATTTTGCTCATATATGTTGTTTCCGATTTATGTGTATGTCGTTGTGATGAGAGTAGTCGTTTGGATTCGAGAAAATGCTCGACTATGGGTAGGCGAAGTTTTTTGTAAGGCTAGGTTGAGTTTCAGGAACAACCCTTTTTCTTTTGTTCAAAACCCTAGGCTTTGATCTAGAATCCTTAGGTTGTGATTGTAGCGTTTAGTTTGTCTGACTTGTGCATTTTTGCATTTGTCAGCTTTTAGAGATCATGTCAGGTGACGATACAGTCTCAGAGCCACAATACAGTTGGACTTTTAATGATATTGAGGGTGAGGATGACGGAGTCGACAGTGGACCTCAAGATGTCGATCGACTGGTAACAGTTGAGGATCCGTCGAATGTTGTCACTGTAAATACTAGGGGCATATTAGAGCAGGGTGCTATCCGTACCATAGCTGGGTTGGTTGAATTCCCGGAATATAGGAATATAGTTTGATTACGGAAGATAACTTGCATTTTTTACGGACGGTATACGACATTCCTAAGTCGATCGAGCTACGTGCTCCGCTGGAACATGAACAAGCGGATTGGGATATACCCGATTGGACATGTTTTTACAAGTATACTCTACGTCTGGGGTTTAGGTTCCCGGTTCCCTCGTTGGTACGTCGATTGTTGAAACACTTGGACATTGCTCCTGGCCAACTGATGCCTAATAGCTGGAGAATATTGCTGAGTTTGACCGTTTTACGCGAGAGATATAGAATCGACTTTGGGTTAGGGTGTGTCCTGCATAACTATTATTTAAAGGAGCATGTGGGTGACCAAGGTCATTATATACTGATACCTAGAGACAAGAATAATCAACTTATTATTGATACTACTACAAATGATCGTCATTGGAAGGATACCTTCTTCTTTGCTAAAGGTCCGCCAATCGACGGTCACGGTCCTTAGGGGCAATCACAATTTGCCCTACGACAGGTATGGAATCGAAAAGGTGAGTGTCGATCGACATTTTTGTCGCTTTGGAATATCATAACATAAAAACTTCTAATGTTAATTAGTAACTATTTTATATAGACATCAGGCATGCGGATAACGATATGTCGTGCGACAACACATCCAAGCTTACTAAGGAGATATTACGCATCCCTGCTAAAGATAGAAGTTGTAAAACATTGCTTATGGATGATAAGCTTAGGCCTAGCAGTCTGTGGCGATGGTCGACCTTGAATAGATCACGAAAACCGTATCTTCTTGTGAAAGATTTTGTGTCATATGTCTGGATTAGGAGGAGTCTTGAAATACTTGGGTGTGATATGATTTTTCTGCCACCTATTACTGACCTTGAACGTCGTTTCACAGTGACATAGATGTCGAATGCGAAGATGAACTTATCAAACAAGGTTGATGCCTTCAAGCGTTATAGGGATGATCTCGTAAAGAAAAGGGCAGCAGCAGCAAAAAAGAAACCAGCAGTCGACAAGTCGAAGAAGGATGTTCCTGCTGTATCAGAGCATACTTACACTTCGTCTCCTGAGCAAAGTTTGACGCAAAAAAGGCAGAGAAAGGATTCGACTATCGACCATGGAAAGAAAGTCGAGTCAAGCTCAAAGACAAAATCTGCTGATGTTGTTTTTGAGCCTGATTCGTCGGTGATGCTTCTTGCTTCCGGAATATCATCGTTCAATGAGTCAACTGGCTTTCTCGAGAGGTCAAACGACTCCGCTGATGAAGGGTTTTTGAAGAAAAAAGAAGACGGAGGATGTATTCAATACGAGCATTCTTTCAGTGTTCCAGGTAAATTTGTTTACTTCAATTTTTCTTTTCAATTCAATAGTATTGTCATTTGTTTCTCTTTGATCTATACGATATTTCTTTTGTAGGCTTTGCAGGTTCAGTTACATCTTCATGATAGGTATAAGTTGGTTAGCGATAAGTGCGCGAAGTTTAAGAAGGCGAATGACCTCCTCAAGGCAGACAAGGCCAAAGTTGATAATTCTTTGAAGGAACTAGAGCAGAAAAATTTCGCTCTAGAAAAGGATTTGAAGGGCTTGGAGGATGAGAGGGATCGACACCGCGAGGAGTCAACAAAGGCCAAAGCGGTTGTCATTGAGCAGGAGCATCTTGTCGTAGATTTAAAATAGCAACTGGCGTCGATTGCAGCTGTAGCGATGTGCAAAGCGAGGGCGGAAATTTTTAAAGAATACTTGTCCAGTGAGCATGTCAATTGGAGCCGTGAGGAGATGCATGAGGTGGTCGGCACCTACAAGGAGATGCTTAGGCTTGAAGGATCCTCACCCGGAGAGGAAGTGGGTGAAAAGGATGTTGAAGGAAATGTCGACCAGAGTTCTGATGCCAACCTCGTCAATACCACAGGCCCAAACAACAATGTTGCTGATTCGCCCACGAGTTGATCATCTCGTCGACTTTTCATTTTTTTTTGTTAAAACTATGAATTCGTTTATGTAATCGTGGATGATTCGGTAGACTTCGACCTATATTTTTGATTTTGATTATTAATCAACTTTGCGCTTGGAAATTCTATTTTGACTTTATATTGTGAAAACGATACGATCATCATATAATGGGGTTTGCACAATGATAGCTTTAAATTAAATAAGGTAAGCCTGTAAACTCATGCTCATACGTAAGTCAATCGACATGATATATTTGATATGATCTTATCGTAAAATGGAAATCGCATACAAGCATTATATGGGAAATTCATGGTCGACGACTTTTATTAAGAATCGCGTGCATGCGTATTATACATATCAAAGGAAATTTTCGTGTGCATGTGTATTATATCTATCAAAGGAAGTTGTCGCGTACATGCGTTATTATATATATCAAAGCATATTGTCACGTACATGCGTTATTTAGTCGACAAGACCTTTTACATAGAAATAGTCGCGTACATGCATTTTTTGGTCGACATTTGTCGTTTGAGTCGACTTTCGTCCCGATTGCTATTGTTATTCTCCCACTCTCAATATGCGTTTGTCGAATGAGGATATTGAGAGTTGATTGTAGATGTCGATTCATAATATACGTCGAGTCATAGATATTTGAAATATAAAGATTGCTTGTCGAAGTCGATAGCTTGTATGTAGCAAGATGTGATGAAAAATAATTTTGTGAGCTCAGTTTTGCACTTAGTTGTACTAAGTCTTCATCATTGCTCATTGTTGGTCGATTCGTTAGTTTTGAAATGTCGATAAAAAATAATAAGTAATATTATAACGCAAAATACATCAAAAAAGTAAGTTTAGAAATGGTACTGTTTTAGATGTAAAGCATTCCAACTGTTGTGCAGTTCCCGACCGTCGAGTCCTTGTAATTTGTATGCTCATCATCCGACTACATCTATTATTTGATATGGGTCTTCCCATGTCGGCCCCAATTTTCTAGCCCCTTCCTCTCTTGTGTTCTGGAAGACTCGTTGTAGTACCCAATCGTTGACTTTGAAAACTCTAGCACGTATTTTTTTGTTGTAGTGTCATGCGATTTGCTGCTGATACGACTGGATCCTTAGAGTGGCACGGTCTCGACGTTCGTCTAGATGATCAAGTTCGAAATTGAGCTCTAAGTTATTTTGTTCCTCTTTTGGGTTTTCGCTTCGGGCGGTCGCAAGTCGTGTCTCTATTGGGATCACTGCTTCAGAACCATAGACAAGTGAGAAAAAGGTTTCTCTAGTCGATTGACGTGGAGTAGTCATGTATGACTATAGTATTTCTGGGAGTTTTTCCGCCCACTCGCCTTTCTCTACCTCCAGTTGTTTCTTTAGTGTGTTGACAATTGTTTTGTTGGTCGACTCCGTTGTCCATTGGCTTGAGGGTAACGTTGAGTTAAGAAGCTCAATTTTATCCCATACTTGTCGTAGAAAATTTTAAAGTCGTACGAAATAAATTGGGATCCATTATCGGTTACTATCTCCCATGGTACTCCAAACCTGCAAATTATATTTTTCCATATAAAGTTGCGTACCTCAATGTCACGTACTTGTTGGTATGCTCCAACCTCGACCCATTTGGTGAAGTAGTTTGTTAAAACTAGCATGTAGACGACACTTTCGAGTGCTACAGGAAGTTTACCTACAATATCCATTCCCCATTTCATAAAAGGTCAAGGGGCCGAAATTGAATTTAACATACCTGGGGGGAGATACGACACGAGAGCGAATCGTTGACACTTGTCGCACGATTTCACATGATTCTGAGAATCAGACCGCATTGTCGGCCAGTAGTATCTTGTTGTGATGGCTCTGTTCGACAAACTGCGAGCGTCAGAATGGTTTCCACATTCCTCGTAGTGCAGAATTTTAAGGACGTCGTACGCCTCTCGAGGGGTGATGTATCTCAAGTAAGATCCTATAAACGATTTTTTTATAAAGCTTACCGTAGATGATGCAGAATTTTGCAGCTTTTGCTTTGATCTTCCTTGTTTCTGATCTGTCTCCTGGTAGAATGTCGGCCTGAAGGTAATTAAATATGGGTTCTATCCAGTTTCTTCCATGGTCAACAGGTGCAAGTATTTTTGTTTCTTGAATTGTTGGCGACATAAGATGCATATTGGGTATTAATTTTGAACCACTTGTTGTTGTCGATCCAAGACTCGCTAATGCGTCTGCTCGAGCATTTTCAGATCTGGGTATCTATTTGACTGTAAATTCGTCGAATGTCGACTAAAGTTACTTGGCTTTTGTCAAATAAGCCGACATTCTTTGGTCTCTTGCTTCATAGAAGCCATTCATCTGTTGAACGACCAGTTGGGAATCGCTCAATACTTGTATGTTTTTTATGTCTTGGCTTTTTACAAGGTCGAGCCCAGTAATCAAGACTTCATATTCAGCTTCGTTGTTTGTCGCACGAAAATCGCAATGGATCGACTGTTCCAATATGTCCCCATGTGGGGATTTGAGCACCAATCCTAATCCACTACCTTTGATATTGCTAGAACCGTCGACCGACAAAGTCCATTTTCCGGTGTCAGCAGTTTCCGTAAAGGCTATTAATTCTTGTTCAGCCTGCATATTTTCACTAGGGGTAAAATCCGTAATAAAATCAGCTAATACCTGTGATTTTAATGTTGTCCGTGGGTGGAAGTTGATGTCGTATTCGCTTAACTCGATGGCCCATTTCGTTAGTCGACCTGAAAGTTCAGGTTTATGCAAAATATTTTTGAGAGGGTACGTAGTTAATATCTTAATGAAGTGGCATTCGAAGTATGGCCTTAGTTTGTACGCTGCTACGACAAGAGCTAACGCCAGTTTCTCCAGTCGACTATACCTTGTCTCTGCGTCGAGTAGAGTTTTACTTACATAGTAGACTGGGTGTTGATTGTTGTCCTCTTTTCTAACTAGTACGGCACTTACGGCTGTGTCAGATACTGCTAGATATATGAGTAGCGTTTCGTCGTCCTTTGGTTTCGATAGTAATGTAGGTGACATTAAGTAAGCTTTCAAGTCTTGTAATGCTTTTTCGCAATTGTCGTTGCACTCAAATGTTTTGTTCTTTCTGAGGGTGTTAAAAAATGGATGGCATCGTTCGGATGACTTTGAAATGAATCTATTCAGTGCTACTACATGACCTGTGAGTTTCTGTACGTCTTTGATACATCTAGGCGATTCGATACCTTCGATCGACCGTATTTGATCTGGGTTGGCTTCGGCACCTCTTTGGGTGACCAGATAGTCTAAAAACTTCCCTGAAGACACACCGAAGGAACATTTAGTAGGGTTAAGTTTCATACTGTATTGGTCGAGTACGTCGAACGACTGTCTCAAATGGTCAATGTGTTGTTGAGCGATCAGGGATTTGACCAACATGTTGTCGATGTAGACTTCCATTGTGGACCCAAGCATCTTAGCGAACATCTTATTGACTAGTCGTTGGTAGGCTGCACCTGCATTTTTTAAACCAAAAGACATTACTTTATAACAAAAAATACCTTGCTCGGTGATGAATGTCGTTTTCTCTTGGTTGTCAAGATGCATTAAAATCTGGTTGTAGCCTAAGTAGGCGTCCATGAAGCTCAATAGTTCATGTCCTGTAGTGGCGTTGACTAGCATGTCAATGTAAGGGAGTGGAAATGAATCCCTTGGACATACTTTGTTGAGATCTGTGAAGTCGATGCAAACTCGCCATTTTCCATTTTTCTTCTTTACTACTACGACGTTTGCTAACCAGTCGGGATATTTTACTTCCTTCACCGAACTGATGTCGAACAGCTTCTGGATCTCTTCATTGATCACTTTATTCTTTTCTGGAGCGAACTTCCTTCATTTTTGTTTTATTGGTTGGTGATCTGGGTCAACCTAAAGTCGGTGAACTATTACTTCTAGGTCGATGCCGACCATATCCGAATGTGACCAGGCGAAGCTACTGCGTCGTTCCTTCAGGAATTCAATCAACTGCTTACGGATGTCATCTGATAATCTGGATCCAATGAGGACTTTGTGGTCCGGCTGATCAGGGTCGATAGACACCTCCTTGAGTTCTTCCATAATTGGCTTGCTTGGTGTCGGCTCAACTTTGATATCCTGTAATTGCTATAATTCTTGTTTCTTCTTTTTCATGACGTTCTAGTAGCATTCTCTGGCGGCTCTTTGTTCCCCTTTAATCTCTTTAACTCCTCACCTAGTTGGGAATTTTATCATTTGATGGTATGTCGACGGGATTGCCTTCAATTCGTGTATCCAAGGTCTACCAAGGATGGCATTGTATGGAGATTAGTAGTCAAGCACCAGGAAGTTGATGGACAAGTTGACTCCTTCGACGTAGACAGGTAGTACGATTTCTCCCAGGGTACTTTTTTGTTCTCCACTGAAACCTGTCAGCATGGTTGTTCGACGATTGAGTTGAGATTCATCAACCTGTATTTCTCTCAGAGCATTGTTAAATAATATATTACATGAACTACCATTGTCGATTAAAATGTGTTTAGTTAGACAATTAGCAATATGTAAAGAAATAACTAATGCATCATGGTGAGGAGAAAACAAATCTGATTTGTCGGTAGACTTGAAGGTGACAGTCTTATCGACTCTTGAAGGGTGTTCATGGTTTGGTTGAATTTCGGCGTTTGATACTTGTCGTGTGTGCCTTTTTGCTGCAGAATAGCTTACGCCACTGACTTCAGATCCACCTGCAATATAATTGATCACTCTATCCTATCTGGGTGGTTCTGGAGGACTGTTGTTCTCACTAGTTTGCCTCTGGTCGTCACGTCTGGCGAGGGTTTGTTTCCCCTTATTAATTAGGAATTCTCGTAGATGTCCCTGCTTTAAGAGCTCTGTGACTTCGTATTTAAGGGTGACGCAATCTTCCGTACGATGACCGTGATCACCATGAAACTCGCATCGGAGCCTTACATCTCGATGTTCTAGGAGAGCGTTCATCTTTTGTGGCCATTTAACCATTTTTCCCATTTCCTTCATCACTGCCACAAGGTCGACTAGTTCGATGCTAAGGTTATACTCTAGTGCTTCCACCCACGGTCGATTCGACCTTGAGTTACCACGCTCGTAGGGATTTCTCTCACTGGAACCCTCGCGTCGCGACTGGGTATTCCTTCTATCACTTGTTGGATAAGGTTCTGTCCTTCTATCGTTAGACCTTCTGTCGACTCGATCGTTTCGTCGACTTCCATAACTATTGTTGGCTTTTCCAATGAAATTTGCTTCATCTTCCTCCCATTTGATTTGGGCCCATGTTTTTCCTAGTACGTCTTCCATTGTCATGCATGGATATTTAGTGAGTTCTTTATATAAGTCGGAATCAAACCAGAGGCCTTTCCTTCTGTCGCTGGAACCCTCGAGTCACGACTGGGTATTCCTTATGTCGCTCGTTGGATAAGGTTCTGTCCTTCTATCGTTAGACCTTCTGTCAACTCGATCGTTTCGTCGACTTCCATAACTACTGTTGGCTTTTCCATTGAAATTTGCTTCATCTTCCTCCCATTTGATTAGGGCCTATACTTTTGCTAGTACGTCTTCCATTGTCATGCATGGATATTTAGTGAGTTCTTTATATAAGTTGGAATCAAACCTGAGGCCTTTCCTAAAGGCGTAGATGACGATTGCTTGATTGCAATGTGGGATCTATACTTTCTCTAAGTTCTCAAATTTTTGCCAAGCCTTTGCGTTATTGTATACAGGTCGTCCGACTGCTTCTCTAGCTTGCGGCTGCTTGCAAATTGCTCCACAAATGTATCTGTAAACTACGCAAAAGAATTGATAGAATTATTAGGTAAATTGGTATACCATTGTAAAGCAGGGCCACTGAGGCTAGACCCGAAGGCTTTGCACATGCACGTTTCTCTTAGGTCACGTGGAATTGCAGCAGTGAACATTCTTTGTTTGTACTGTGCTATATGGTCGTCCGGATCTGTCGTCCCTGTTTGGGAAGTTGAATTTTCTAGGCATTTCGGTGAGAGCTATCGCATCGAAAAATGGTGAGTCGGCGAAACTGTTGGCTGTACTTTTCTTGATTGGAGCTGGAACTCCAAGAATTCTTTGAATGAGAGCTTCCATTTCTACAAACCTGCGAGAAAATTCCAAATTAGCAGATAAAGGTAAATCAGATCCGGGTTTTACCAATCTGGGTGTGGATTGGAGCAATGTGGTCGTCCTGTGGATATTGTCGGGCTATAGATCCATTGTTGGATCTTGCTCGTTCAACATTTTATTTCGAGCTGGCATATTGTTGAGGTCGATTTCGACTCGAGCTGTCTGAGGCGTCGGCTGATTCTGATGGTCGACTAGATTCATATCTGGTTTGATGGGGTTACCTGGTGCTCTTGGAGCTGTTCGATCGACAACCTATTCACTATTTGGTGCTAAGGCTAGACGCTCCAACATCGCTGAATCAGGTGCAACTCCGTCGACCAACGCTCTCAATTCTTCATTCGTCGCTCGGATTGTTGCATTCTCCGCTTCAAGCACCTGCAATTTCTCAGCATTTGTAGTCATCTGGGCAGTCAACACAGCAATCTACTCTTCGTCGGTTGGGGCAGATCCATCTCCAGACATATTGATTGGTCGTTGAAGTGATTTGATTTGAGTTCAAAAAATAGTTGCAATGGTCCCCACGGTGGGCGCCAAACTGTAGGTGGTCGAACTACATGGTACGTTAATCGGATCGGGTTATATTGGGGCCAAGGTAACTTGGTTGAATTGTCAGATCGGGGATATCGTTTTCTATGGGAACCTACAAACACGGGAAGATTGTCAACTGGGAATGGTCGTCTCCTTTCGTTGAACCTGTAAAAGACTTGAAACATAAACAAAATATAGAAAAAATAGGGAGATGTGGTTAGATTCTTAGCCTTAGGTGTGCTTGGGCTGAGCAATGGTTCGCAATGATCGTGATGGTGAATATGATTGAGTTCCGATTGCCATAATATTTGTGAGAATAATTTCAGCACGCTGTATTAAGCTTTTTATGGAAGAGAATTCAGAGAGCTTTTAAGTGAGAGAACTCTGATATTTATAGGGTATGAATTCTCTCCAACGTTCACCTGATCTTCAGTTGGTTGTGGGCGAGATTTGTGGATAAAATCTCTCATGTTACCCACTCATTGTAACTGAAGAAGACTGACTAGGTCTTTGAACAAACAAGTCCAAGATGATGCTGGACTTGGGTCGACCCGATGTAGTGGGCCTAGATAGGATCCATCATTGAAAGGCTCTGTGTTTTGACAAGTTGGGCCTATGAGCCATTTTTGGCTACCACAATAGTTCACAATTTTATTTTATATTTTTGTCACAATTCTGTTTTTTTATTTTATATATATATATATATATATATATATTAAACTTTTTTATTTTCCTAATAAAATCGTTTATATATATATATAATTCAATACATCTGCATTTCTGTTTTATTTCATATATGATATATATACAGTTTTTCTCTCCTTAAGACCAAACTAAACTTTTAAGATTAGAATAAGATTTGTGAGTCATTGATTAAGTTTAAGAAGAATTTAACTAAGCTGAAGTATGTGAATATAATGGATTATAGTTGCAAAACTAATATAAATAAAATCAGTTCGTCCTAATAAGAGAAAAACTATATGACAACGAGTTGTCATCTGATGGTTAGATTTTATTCTTGAAAAAAATCTGATTTATGAAAACACTAATAAGTAAATTTTATCTTTTAAAAAAACTAATATTGAAAAAATTATCCGTATAATCTTAATATTATTCTTACTTTTTCAACTCTATTTACTTATTTTCTTATACAACTCTATCATCTTCTACATATTCCCTTCTCTTTTTTTCCCCAACATGTCCGACTCCAACTTTCTGTATCTAACAAGTAACAACAGAATATGTAGTTCTTCTCTTTACACCAAAGCTTCTTCTACAATGATTTGTAAAAAGAAAAAAAGAAAAAAACTTAGCATTTCAAATTTTTGTTTATTGGAGAACTAATAGACTTGTTAGATACAAAAGGTTGAAGTATTGCTCTACGGCATATTATTTCTTTATTTGGAAGACATAACCTACAAATTCGATTATTATTTAAAATAATAGACTATATATTTTATTTTTATTTTGAAAAGAACTAATAGACTATTAACATACAGTTGAAACCAGTATAGGGATTCGAACTAAAATTCATCTTCTTATAAATTGAATGTAGCGGAAGAATCGTGTTGTGGATAAAATAATAAATGGAAATACTTGAGTTAGAGAGATCAGATATTTTAAGAGAATACAAGTTTGCAAATGAAATACAAAAAGAGAAGTTAGATGGATTGACTTTTTACTGTAAAAATTAATTTAATAATTTTTTTATTTTTTATTTTTGCAGAAGAAAACATAAGAGAATTGAAGAGATAATCTTTTTATTTGTGATGATAAAAGTTATTTATTTTTATTAGGGGTAATTACCCTAGTGGCCACTGACTTTTGCCACCACTATCAAAATGGCCACCGGATGGGGAATTGGTTTAGAAATGGTCATTTTTGGCAAATAATGTTACATCAATGGCCATTCCGTTATAACACCGTTAACTTGTTCAAAGAATATTACACTAATGGCCATTAATTTGTTCACTTGGTATCAAAATGGCCATTATAATCAATTTTCTCCAAAATTACTTTAGTGGCCATCCATTTGATCAATTGGTATCAAAATGACTATTATAATTGTCCAACTTTTTGTAGAACATGTGTATTGACCATCAATTTTGTTAATTGGTATCAAAACAATCATTATATATACAACTATATTCTATTAGAAAAATAGAGTAAGCAATTATTAAAAATAAAATTTCATTCAATAGAGAAAATGAAGAATTCATTTGATTCAATATAAGTTTAGTTTTATACACATCAAATACTACTTGAAGTTTCAAACCTAAAGATTAAAGTATATGTTTAGTTGTTTACAAATTACAATAACAACATCAGAATGAATGAGCTAATTTGCTAATAAAAAGATAACACAAAATTAGCTCAAACATGGGCAACTTGGTTAGCTTGCTTGCAGCCCTGCCTTTGAAGTTTGAACAAAACAAAAATCAAAAACACGATGAAAATTTTTCAACTCCAAAATGTTTCGTACGACAACTCCTAACTCTGATATTAACCACGGAGAGTGAAGCACTTTTCAGCATCACATCTTTAGCTAACTTCTTACCATGAAGCACGTTTACATAGTTTTATCCTAAAACAAAAACATTAAATAATTTAAAACATATAAAGTACAATGAATTTACATTATTTAATTATATTTCAAAATTATTTGTAACCATCTTTACTTAATTAAAAATCTAATCCAGCCTGGCTTGGAATGAAGTCCACCAAAAGTCTACTTTTTTTTTTTTCTTTTTTTTTTTAATATAAATAAACCGCTATTAGTGTAATTTCAGGGTTCTCCAACAAAGACAAAAAACCAACATGTAAAGTGAGTTTTGTCATAGTTTTTACAGGAAAATCAAATCCTCCAGTCTTAGACTTAATTTAATACCGATGGAGATCAGTTTTGAGGACCAGATTCTTTTTTCAAACGAAAATTTTCATTTTCATGCAGTTTGACAAGTAGTATTTGATGTGTATAAGACTAAACTTATATTGAATCAAATGAATTCTTCATTTTCTCTATTGAATGAAATTTTATTTTTAATAATTGCTTACTCTATTTTTCTAATAGAATATAGTTGTATATATAATGATTGTTTTGATACCAATTAACAAAATTGATGGTCAATACACATGTTCTACAAAAAGTTGGACAATTATAATAGTCATTTTGATACCAATTGATCAAATGGATGGCCACTAAAGTAATTTTGGAGAAAATTGATTATAATGGCCATTTTGATACCAAGTGAACAAATTAATGGCCATTAGTGTAATATTCTTTGAACAAGTTAACAGTGTTATAACGGAATAGCCATTGATGTAACATTGTTTGCCAAAAATGACCATTTCTAAACCAATTCCCCATCCGGTGGCCATTTTGATAGTGGTGGCAAAAGTCAGTGGCCACTAGGGTAATTACCCCTTTTTATTATTATTATTTTTTGAAAGAGAAAAAAGTTACTTTTTAGTTTTTACATCAAATCAATTCTTTTTTCAAGAATAAAATCTAACCATTGGATGAAACCAAATGCTAGATTTGAATGTCTTAAGATTTCTTTCCATTAGTGCGCACCGAGGAGAAAAAGAATATATATATATATATATATATATACAATAATTTTCAAGTCAGTACCCCGTCATTGTATTACTATCAGTACCTTTTAATGAAAGTCATTGGATTTAAATGAATCGATTGAATACTGAATAGGAATATTATGACACTTATAGGTCATTTATAGAGGGGTGAAATCCATTTTAGTCCCTCTAGTTTGACCGAATGAAGTGGTTCTTGCTTGGATCACCATCAAGACAAAGATGAGAGGGAGAAAGCACTGCTATTGATGATGGAGATTTTGGGTCAGTACCAAGTCCTGTGGAATAGCTGGGAGAGATGGCAAAGGAATTACTTAATTGGCTCACTACTCACCTCTCATCCCATTGTTTGGGCCTCCGAAGCATTAGATAGAGGAGTTCTAGGCAGAAGAGGTTCATAAGCAATTTCGTATTGGTGGTGGAAATACCACATTGTGGAGATTTAATGTGGGATTTTCAGATTAAATGAGTGAGTGTGGTTTTAAATGCTAGAACTGACTGATTCTGGTTTGTAAATGGTGAATTCATTGAATAATTGTTGATTTGGATATGTTGATATCGCAAGATTTGAGGTATATGTATTTACATATATATTCTGGATTGATGGGCTGATAGGTTGAATGAGTCTGGGTTTTGGTGGTGTTTTGAGTTTTTTATTTTCAGTTTTTGTGTATGATGATGGAATATTAAAGATCTGGGTTTGATTGAGTGGAGATCCATATGTTGTTTAATGTTGTTTTCAGGTGTCTAAACTCTGGATTCTGATATTATTGGGTTGGGTCCCTGTCTGAGCGGCCACCAAATTCTTCAGGTCGTCGATGGTGTCGTCATCGTTGCATTTCACGCGCACCTTCTTCCCCAGCCTGTCGTTTAACACAACCTTGATCATCTCTGCAAATCTCTATGTATCAGAGAAAGAATTTGAATAAAAAAGAAATTGACTTTTTTTAATTTTTTAATTTAGTAAATCAATTTTTTTTATTTTTTATTTATTTAGTTTTTAATTATTAATATACCATTAATTTAATTTTTAATTTTTATTGTTTTATTTTTTAATCAGAGTTAGCAGGGTCATTTGACTCTCTGACCCTGTCAAAAAGCACTTTTTGGATGGAAATTCCAACAGAAGGAATAAACGGGATAATACTGAAAACCGGGGGACCAGTTTGTGTAATAGGTCAAACTAAAGAGACTAAAATGGATTTCACCCTTTATAGAGATACACATTTTTCCCCAGGGCCCCAATTCCCCACATCCCCATCCCTATTTGGGGATTTTTTTTTTTTTTTTTTTTTTTTTAGAAAAATGGAGAAATGGGGTAGGGGATGGGGATGAAAATCATCCCCATTTTCCCCATAATTATATTGAAATGGGGATGTGGGGGAGGTCCCCCATCCCCATTTCCCCCAAACATATATAAATATAAATATAATATATATTTTTAATTTTTTTTTTTTTGTTCTTTGAAAACCTAACTCCCTAAGTATATATACACATTTTATATAAAATGCACTAATAAATTTTATTTTGTATTTGTAATGGAATATTTGTTTTTTTAGTTTAATTTCTAATTTTTAGTCAAATGGGGAAATGGGGGAATGAGGAAAACAGGGAAAATAAGGAATTGAGGATGGGAATGGATATAGGTCCCCTCAAAATTCCCCATCCTCATTTTCTCCAAATAGGGAAATGGGGAGGGATGGGGGAATGGTCTGAGAAGTGGGGATGGGGATGGGGGGACATATATCCATCCCCATTCCCCAAATGTGCATCTCTAGTCATTTTTTTTTTTTTTTTTTTTTTGAATACTGAATAGGAATTGAAACCTAAATGATAAGTTTTTTTTTTTTTCTCTCACCTCTAAACATAAGCGGTGTATTCAAAAGACTTTAAATTTCTTTATGGAATTAAAAAGTTTACGTGTTTAAATACTATATAAAATTTAAGGTATTCAATATAGACTTTTATATATATATATATATATATATATTAAAGTTATAAGATATTCAATCAAGATTTTAAAAGTCTATTAAAGGTATGGATGTTTAAAATATCAAT
Organism: Acer saccharum; assembly: GCA_030490815.1. NCBI lineage: Eukaryota > Viridiplantae > Streptophyta > Magnoliopsida > Sapindales > Sapindaceae > Acer > Acer saccharum. Next base: position 18,300,280 of record CM059876.1, on the reverse strand, counting down.
GACTTTTGTAAAATATTAGTAATATCAAACCGTCAAAATTATCAAAAATAACCACGTATATAATTAAAATTTATTTTTAACTATGTATGAAGTTTTACTCTTAATAGTTGTTGTAGTCAAAAGTTGGCCTAGGACCTACTGTGTAGGCCTAACGCTGATATGAGGCTAATTACGCTGCTTCAAGGAATATTGTAACAGGCTCTGAAAGGCGATTGTCAGCCCCAATGGGCACTATTCGTTGATTGGGATAGTATTAAAACCCCCCTCTGGTTTGAGTTTTTATCAAAAACCAACCTCTAGTTTAATTATTGATAGAAAACCACCTTAATTTTAAATTTATTAGCCAAAAATTACCCCAACGTTAGTTTTCTGTTAAAATATTCAAAATTTTATGTTAGGTTACAAGGGTAAAATAGTAAATGGCAATTAATGAATTAAAAATAATAATATTAATTGAAAATTAAGATTATTTAATAAGAAACTAATATAAAAAAATTAAGAAAATCAAATGCATTATTTTATTTAATAAAAAATAATAATTTTCTCTCTTTCTCCATTCTCTCTCAATCCCTCGATCTCTCATCTCTCTCCCTCAAACACTATTTCTCTCTCCTCAACACCGTTGAAGGGGGTTTTTGTGTGGTTGTTTGCATTGGTATTTCTGATGGCAGAGGTGTGGTGGATGGTGGTAGGAATGGATCTGGGGGAGAACGATTCGCATCCACGTTTGTGTGTGGATTTTAGGCTGGATTTTGTGTGGATTTTGGGTTTGTATGGCTGATTGTTTATGTAAAATTGAGGTGGAAGGTGGCCAATTGTTGGAAACATAGTGAAGATGGTGGCGGTTAATGGTTGGTCTAGGGGTGGGGTGGAGTTGCCGGTGGTGTTTTTTCTCACATCTCTCTCTCTCTCATCTGGTTTTTGTGTTTGTGTTTGTGTTTGTGTGGGAGATGGAGATGACAATGGCGGCGGGTGGTGGTGTTGGAGATGGAGGTGGCGGCGGGGATGGAGAATTGGAGTGTATGTGGTTTGACTGGTGCCGATTCCATGTTGTGCTGGTGGAGTCGTGGAGATCCTTGATAATGGAGATCCAAGGATGGATATGGTGGAGCTGGATATCCATGAGATCTATTTTTTTTCTAAATTTTTGTTTTTTATTATTTTTTTTTTTGTTTTTCAATCTCCACCGTTCATCTCTATGATGGATGGTGGAGATACTTTTTTTTTTATAATTAAATTTCTTGTTTCAAATGTTTTTTTTTAAAAAAAAAAATTTGAATACAAGGTTAAAATGGTATATTTGGTTAGAAATGTTAGCATAAGTTGGTTTTTGGCCAATAAATCAAAAGGCATGGTGGTTTTTGGCCAATAACGTAACTAGTGGTGGTTTCTGACCAGAAACCCAAAGTAGAGGATTTTTTTTTTTAATAATATCCCATTCGCAGAGCACCACCCAGTCCAACATGATTGAGTCAATTAAGCCACAACGACTACCTTCATTGACCTGATCATTGATGTTATCCACATCCCCAAGAATCGTGGATAGGCCCATGATCTCGGCCCGTGATTTCTAGGATCTCACAAGTGGGTTAACTGTTGGACTCTCTATTATAAATAGCAAGCCCCATTGGTTCCAATTTTCTTGACTCTCAACTTATGCAAGAGCTATCAAAGCTAGATTAGTCGTACTTTAGTTGAATGATTGCTACTATAAATTGCTTTGAAAGTGATCTACATACGTCCATTCTAGTACCCATCCATCAGCCATATTCCTGCCCTCTTACATTAACCTAGCTACCAAGGTCCAGCCATCCTCCGCTTTACGACCAACGTAAACCAACGTTTTGCTCAACATTTCTCCCTTACTTTTTGTTATCTGTCAACTTACTTCTTCTATACTTGACTAACTTGAGTGTTGGAGTCCATTTGGTTGGCACCACCTCAATGACCCAAATGCTATACGATCAATCTTTTGGTTTTGTAGGTTGTCGATACATAATATGGTCAACCGGTCAAGAGTTGCATATTATGTAAATACATAGGGGTAGGGTAGTTTGGACAATTCATAGGAAAAGACTAGTCAATAATTAGTTTTTATGGGAGTTAATTGATGTAAGTGTAATTTCGAGTAAAAATTCTATATGGTTGCAATTAGGCCTAAACTCAAGGGAGTTAAGGAATTCGCCCTTGTAATAATTATAATGAACCAGTATAGGCGTATAGCAGCGTGAAGCTAGTTAATATATATATATATATATATATATATGTATATAATAATAAATAAATTGAAACAGATTTTAGAAAATAGTTGTACGAGAATTTCCATTTTAGAAAATAGATGTAAATATATCTGAAGTACATACAAATACAAGTTGAGTTAAAAACATGTATTCATAAAATGACTCCCAAATACATACTAGCCTGATTCTTCTGAATCCAACTTGTTTAAAGCTTACAAAGTTAACACAGCTTTTCCTAAAGCTTACAAACTTGTCTTTGGAAAATGAAAATGACTACTTCCACTACAATTAAGGATGGCCCTATTGCCACTCACAAAATATCTTTCTACACCTATGTTTTAATAAAACTTTTATATTTTTAAAATACTATATTTAATTAGTTAAAAGATATGGTTTTATAATTGGAAATTAAATTTACTTTCTACCCTCGTAAGTAGAAACTTGATTTATCATAAACCCTAATAATATAAACTTGATCAAACCCAACATCAGTCAAGAAATATAATTATTTTTTCACTATAATCAATGAATGGATGAACAAAAAATTGATTTCATGGATTTCAATGCATTCAAGTATATTTACTTTCATTTTTATTATTGTTTAGTGATTGAATAAAAAATTGTTACAGTTGTAATCTTATAGAACTTTTTTTTTATTTTTTTAAACAGTTGTAAAACTCAATCAAGTCTACACAACTCACTCACTCACTTTACTTTAATTCAACTATATATTTTTATTAATTTAATTGGTTTGTAAACCAAAAAACTTGGTGGATGAATTTTATATAAAAAAAATTAAATGAAAAAAATTGATTTGTTTGGTGATTTAAAAAATAGCTTCTTCTTTTTTTAACACAAAAGAAGCTGCATATTGTTTTTTGTTTAATTATTATTATTGTTGTTTTCGATAACGATGATTATGTGTAAACTATTATGATTTCATGGTTTTTTAGATAATCCAATACATTGATTCCGTAAGTAACAACGAAAAAAATATAATTAGTTTTAGAGTTGAATTTTTATTTTATTTTTGCCCAAGTAATTTTTTTTTTTTTTTTTTTTTTTGAAAAGAAGTAAAATCTTTGTTATAGGGTTTTAATTTGAATATGATATATATATTTTTATTATTTGAGTAAATTCTATAATATTTGTTAAAGGGAACAAAGAAACTGTATGTAGTTTTTTTTATTTTTTTTTTATTTTTTTTATTATTTTTTTTTTTTGAAAGAAGAAACTGTACGTACAAGAATTTTTATTTTATTTTTTTCGCTATGGTGGAAGCGAATGGAGAGAAATTGGTGTAATGAGAAATATATATGTTTAAAATTCACAAAATACTTAAAGGATAGTTTTGGTATTTTAAACGGTGTACCGGTGTAGGAAGTAAAATCAATAATTTTAATTTTTTAATATGGGTGTAGGAAGATATTTTGTAGGTGGCAATAGAGCCACCCTACAATTAAATGAATTAGAAATACCAATAGCAAAATAAAATAAAATAAAAATTAAAAAAATTAAAAAATAGAATAGAATAGAAATGATAATAAGTTCATAGAAATCTCAGCAAGAGTTGAAATTTCATCTTAGACTGTAGTGTACGGTGTACCCACCAAAAATGAAAAAATAGATATAAAAATAACGGTAAATTACAGAAACATCCCTAAGTTTAGACCTAATTGCACCCATATGCAACTCTTATTCAAAATTGCATGCTCATCCCCTATGGCTACCATTAGTAGGGTTCCATTAGAAATTTATCACTTAGGGGCAAAAGGGGCCTTTTATCCAAACTATTCATTAACTATTTAAGTAACCATACTTAATGTTTTTTTAGCTTCGTATCACTTAGGTGTCGTTTGTTTTTTTTATCTTAAGTATTAAAAGACCTTATTTTACTTAAGTCATTAATATCACTTAAATATTAAGATGCTCTCATTTGTTTGTTTTTTTATTTGAGATCATATAACTTAAATATTAAGTGGTTTTGGTTTTACTATTCTACCCTCATATAAAGGAATGATTTAACTTTTAATATTCAGTTGTTCTCTCTCTCTCTCTCTCTCTCTCTCTCTCTCTCTCTCTCTCTCTCTCTCGCAAGAAACCTTAATATAAAATTTTCTCGTGAAACAAACGGAAAATCACACCCTCCCCTATCCAATAAAGGAAAAAAATTCACCATCAAAGTCTGAAGCAGCAACATCAACATCAACAGGCTCTGATGCAACAAGCGCTTCTTCAACAACAACAACGGTCTCTCTACCATCTTGGACTCTTAATTTCTCTCTTTTATCTCGTCTTTTTCCCCTCCAAGTTGTCATATGTGAATGATTGGCGCTCGATTTCATTTCTTGTGATTGTGTTTGCAAAGCTTTGACTTGTTTCAAGCTGTTTTTTTTTTTTTTTCAATCGAAAGGAGGCCAACCAGCCTCCTCCTGTCGGAATCAAGAAGGACAGTCAAAGCCTAGGGAGGCACCGCCGCCTCCTCATAGGTCAATTTAGGGTTAGGTTAGTGTTAGGGTTAGGGTTATGGTTAGAGTTGTTTAGGAAATTGGGAATTTTTTTGTTTAAGGTTATTTTTAGTAATAGATTAATTGTACAAGGTTAATTGTGGAAGTAACTATGAATGTGTTAATCATGACATATTACATAAGTGAAAAGGCTAAAATATTTTACTCTCTCTCGCTCTCTCTCTCTCTCTATATATATATATATCTTAAAATAAGATATAAATTTGAAAAACAAACAAATGTATTTATCTTAATTTAAGTTATAAGTGTAAGTCACGCAGTGAAAAGGAATGAAAAACAGTTTGATAAAATCGATAGGTTTTAAAAATTTTATCATTTTTTGGACCTTTTTGTATACACGAACATGAAGAAGATATTTGTTTTCATACCTTCGAAGAACACTCCTTCGTTTTCTTTTTGATTCTTCACCACTAATTCTTTTGAGCTATGTCCTGCGATCTAGCAACTATGTGTGGGGGCACGTCACGGATTTCGAGAGCAGTTGAATGGAGGCTTGAGAGAACCGAAAGGCAACACCTTACTTCCTCTTGTGAATTTGGCCAAGCCTTGTGAGAAAAAAATAAATTCTTTTTTCTTTTTCCACTCTAGTTGCCACACCCTATGTCTCTCAATTAGGTTTAGGTTAGTTTTTCTTTTTCTTGATAAGTATATCTTATATACTAGGATCCTAGGGTTTAGTAAACCAAGTTAAAATAGAATTTTAAATCCTTTTTTAATTCGGTCACCACTAAGGTTTGAACCTTTGACCTTTAAAGCAAATAAAAAATAATCTCTTATTATTTTATTCTTTTGCTCTTGTCAAGGTTCGAAACTGAAACCTCCAAATAACAATTAATAATTCTCAATTATTAATATGTCAATTAAATAATCATATTATTTAACAATATTTAATTAATCAATTAAATAATATATTAATTAAATAATCACATCATTTAATTAATTCCCAGAATATATTTAAGTTACTTTCGTAACACAATTAATTGGATTATCCAATTCTCCGTGAGCCTTGTTACTATCAATTATAAAGGGCTAGCAAGGGCATCTAATGGACCCACAGTTTTGAGCTCTAATAATACTTAGAAAAATTAATTAAACTCTTTAATTAATATTTTACAATTATTAACCTTGGAGTTATTCCACTAAAAACCCATGTTTGTACTCCCGTAACTGTAGATGTTTTACATAACCAAATAATCAGTGTCCATCAATATAGCTATTAAATATGGTATGATCCTCCACAAGTAGTTCATAATTAGAGCTAGATTATAAAGTCCGTTATACCTCTCTAATTATATATTTTCCTTTAAGTACCATTGATTATCTAATGAATGATTATATCCTTCATTCCTTTACGAAAGAAGGAGAGTACTCTTAATCATTCAAGTCTTGAATCAACCCTTAAGGGAACTGCTCATCTACTGCTCGTAAGAAGGAGCGGATTTCACTATTGTGTGCATAACTTCCTAGCCACAAGCCATACCGTGATTCCAAGATATGGAGTTATTGATTGGGAATGCTACTCCGATCTCACCCATGGTATTTCAAGAAACACGATCTAACTCAAAGGAGTCAGTAAGACACTCAGGATTTAAATCACCCATATACAGCCTTCATTTGTCGATATATATGAATCTTTTCAACTAACGGATCTTAGTGATAGATTCATATAGATCATGGCCTAATCCTATAAGATCACATCATATAAGGTATCTCCATTCTCATAACACCATATGAGTAGTCTATGATAAAACCACCGTACATTACGGAATGGATCGCAACTGTAGATTAATCACAAATAAAGTACCTAGCTTCAGACTCTTTAGATTGTATGTCTCAAAATGAATTTCTCTATATATAACATTCATAGACTCAGTTTGAGATTACATCTAGCAATCTTGGATGTTAGCACATATAATATAAACGTATGAGTTATGTTAATTGAATAAAATAACTACTTCTTTTATTAATGCATTTATAACATTTACAAATTACAAGCTTTAGGGCATAAATCTCAACAATAAAAGGTAATAAGACTTAGGCCCCGTTTGTTTTTACATCTGAAGTCTGAGAAGGAGGTGAAATGTCTATCAAGACATTCTTGTTTGTTTTTTAAGGCATCTGAAGTTTGAGAAATGATAAAAAACATCTGAGAAAAACAATTGAAAATTCCAACTTTTGTCTGAAGTTTGCTGGGACTTCACTTCACTTTACTGTTTTTTGTCCAAATTGCCCTCAACAAAATATCTTATTTCCTAACGTATCCTTATATACACCTAACCAAACCCTTGTTTTCCATATAACACTTTATTTCTTCTCACCGCCTTTGCTCTTCTCTCTCAAAAACCTTATCATACCAAAATAAAGAATTTTTTTATAAAAAAAGAAAAAAAAAATTCTCTCGGATCTAGTTATGTTGAAACCAAAAAAAAAAAAAATGTAAAAAAATCCACCAGATTTAAAAAAAAAAAAAATACATGCTTCCAAAATCAAAAAATTCGAAGTTAGACAGCCAAACAATATTTTTCAGAAAAAAAAAACTCTAAATCTAGGTTTCCAAAAACTGTCCCAACAACCTTATGAACAGAGATGTGATGATTAGAGATTGATACTAGAGATGGTGGTGAAGGTTGATGCTAACAGAGATGGGTTGGATTTCGATGAGTTTTTGTATCAAACCAAGATTGGTCATGATAATGACTAGAGAGTGGGTGGTGGACCGGTTTTGGTGTCATTTTAATATTGGAAATTTGGTATAGAGAAGGAAGAGGATTCATGTTTGTGTTGAAGAGAGAGACGAAGTTTGGAGTTAAGTGAGTTTCGTGAGTTTGGTGAGAAGGAAAGAGGGTTTTTATAGCTAGGGTTTCAACATTCCTTTTAATTAGTAGTTTATTTTAATGAATTTGTGTGAGAAAAAATAGTATTAATATATATATATATATATAAAAAATTTTATTTAACATAAAAATAATATTTTCTTGGAGTATAAATTAAAATGAATTGTAATTTTATTTAAATTGTGATATATTATTTTGGATTAATAATATATAAGTACATAATAAATATATACAATGATATATAACAATCAATGATGCAACGGTATAAATGTCAAATTAAAGGTTTTTAGATGTTTTTGTTTAAAAAAAAAAAAACAAACGGCTTATCACTTAATTCAGATATTAGAAAACAAAAAACAAACATGTTTCTTAGACTTCAAACTTCAAAAAAAATAAATAAAAATGATCCCTTTATGTTAAAAAAAAATAATAAAAAAATAAATAAAGTTTTTACAATTTGGTCTCTATCTAATTTGGAAACATTAGTTTTTTACTTGTTATTTGATTTTTTATCAAACCGGTCCTTTAATAATTAAAAATAACTCATTTCAATCATCTAATCAATTTTTTGACAGTCAACCGTATTTTTGACAGTTAACCGTCACAAAATAAGTAAAAAGTTCATTTTTCCCTTAGACTTCGGTTGACAAAAAAAAAAAAAAAAAAAAAAAAAAAAAAAAAATGCAAATAAAGGAGAGCATGCAAATAAAAGATAGTAAAAAATCTATTTTTTTTTTTTTTTATATATATATATAAACAAGATAAAACTGAAAAGAACAAAAAAAACGATGATAAAAAAATTTAAATAGAAGTAAAACCCCAAAAAAACTGTTACAATATAAATTAAAAAAATTGTTGGCTAGATCTACACCGTCCATCTCTGAGATGGATAGGAGATGGACTTTAAATAAATAAATATATATATATATATAAACCAGTGACGATCATCTAACTATTTATTTTACTTTTTTTGACTGGTTCTCCACCATCCATCTAACTAAGTTTGATGAAAAATCAAATAAAAAGTAAATAAATAAATAAAAAACGTTTCCCAATTAGATAGAGACCAAATCGTAAAATCACCTTGAAAAATGTAAGGAGGATATCAGATCTTCTCCATCCATCATCCGATCTCAACCATTGAGATTATATGAAAGTAAGTATTTAAAAAAATGAAAAGCAAAATAAAATTTAAAATTGAAAAATTCATCTTCTTCCTCGTGAAGGAGATTCTTATCTCCTTCACGAGGAAGAGCAAGATCGTCATTAGGAGATTCAAAGTGTTTTTAAATACTTTGAATCTCCTCGTGAAGGAGATAATCTCCTTCACGAGGAAGAGCAAGATCGTCATTAGGAGATTCAAAGTGTTTTTAAATTGAAAACACTTAGGGCAGTGTATTCAATTAGGATTCTTGAGGATATTTAAAGAGATTTTTTTAAGTGATAAATTTTCATGGATTTCTTCAAACTTTTATAAATCTTTCATTAATTTGTTTAGATATCTTTCTCAAACTTTTATGGATTTGTTTACACATCCATCTCAGATTTTTATGGATTTATTTAGATATACATGGACTTTCATGGATTTGTTATCTCTGACTTCTATTATAGATGGAGAATTATACCACTATATAGCCCAATAACACAATCTATACCTCAACCAATATGATCCATTAATACAATTTGCAGTACTAACAACAATCTTTGCTTTCTTCCTTTTCTCTTCTATTACTTTCCACCTCTTTAATTAGCTATTTCCCTTTCCAGTTCTCCATTTGTCTCTCCATAACCACCTAAGTATTGTGAATCCTGTAACAACGTAAACCTTAAGGAGCAAGTTTTGATGTCATGCTACTTAAAGAAATTTTTAGCTCTTTTAAGTCGACAAAAAAAAAAAAAAAAAAAACCCCAAGAGGAGGTAGAAGTAATAATACAGATGATTTATCAATAGTAAAAGCAGCAACATGGGCTTGGTATCAACATGGTTCTGGGTATCAAGGTGAATTTGTTATCACAAGAACAACTGATCAGAGAGTAGCTAATTATAAGTGTTATAGGGGTTTTTTCGTCAGCATGACACGTCAGCAAAGATAGCGGGTAATGCGGAAATATAGTGATTCCACGTCATAAAAAGTCAAATGTGAGACACGTTATCAAAAAGGTCTACATGAATGCATGACATCACCATATGAGGGGCCATTTGCAGATGGAATATGATTGGCTAAAGACCTATTCGGCCAAGGGTTTCAATCAGCCAAGTCTACTCAGCCAAGATTCTGCTCGGTCAACATTCCACTCGGCTAGAAGTCTACTCGGCCAAGATTCTACTCGGCCAAGTGTGCTCGGCCAAGATTCTACTCGGCCAAGTCTGCTCGGCCAAAAATCAATACTTAGCCAAAAATGGGAAATACAGCCTTACCAAGATAGACCATATCAGGAAGAGATCTGCACAGATACGGAATCTTAAGATAATATTCCAATAAGGAAATATCCCTATTTCCTCTCCAGTACCAGAGAAGTCTAATCAAGAAAGAACTGTAAGCTTCTAGAAGGATACACACCAAATAGGAAATGGGTCCTAATTTATCTACTCTACAAGAATCCTACAAAGACTCTAATTAATGAGTCCACCTTTTATACGACAGAAACTAGGGCAACCCTAGATCAAACCCTATAAATACATCAATGTATTCATTATATCAGGGGGATCATCATAAGCAATTATTTGAGAGAGGGCGAGTATTGAGTGTGTAATCCTTATATTCATAGTGGATCACTACTCGCCGTCACCGGCACCGTGGATGTTTCCCCGCCTTGGGGTTTTACCACGTAAAATATGTGTTATACTTGCTCATCTTTTATTTTTCTACTTTCATTACGTTTATCTTCAGGTTTCACCAACCTAAATCGTTTACCGGTTGACCAACGAAAAATCACCGTCAATAATTGGCGCTAGAAGGAGGGGGTGGAGAACTCAACTTCGAGAAACCCTCATGAACAGACCACAGAAGGAACTCTGATGTAGATCCAACACTTGAAGCACCCAACAAATGACTATTGGAAGTGCTAGGGAGTGGATTAACTACAGAACCCGTAGCAGGAGCTGCAGCCGTGACCAATTCCAGAGGAAGAATATTGTGAAAGCAATACTCAGAGCTTCAAAGTGTCAAGAATCCGTCCGAGGAATTACTTTCGCATTCCGACAGCTTACAAAAGAAAAGAGGAGAGCTGTCCAGAATCGCGGAATTGTTGACCAATACGCACTAAATGGGCATATCTCCCTCTACAGAAGTTGGATTCACAAACTGTAAAAACCATTGGAAACTAGACATCCAAGGCTTTCCAAAAATATATGGTTCGTATCCTAGTTCAATCTGAGCAATATTTGGTGGCTCCCGCAATATTGAAGAAACCAGATCGCGCATAGATTTCTGATCTGACCATCGAACACTAAAACAAGCATATCTCCCTCTACAGAAGTCGAAATCGTGAGTTGTAAAAACCATCAGAAACTAGACATCTGGACCTTTTCAAAAATATAAGGTTCGCAATCTGGTTCAACCTGTGGAATATTTTATGATCCCCAAAACATTGAAGGAAGTGATTCGCAGAGGATTTTCCAACTTGACCACCAGACGCTAAAACAGAGACAACTCTCTCCAGAGAGCATGGAATCATGAACCGTGAATTTCGCTGTAAAATAGACGTATAGATCTTTCTGAGGATATGTGGGTCTAAACACAATTCATCCCGAGTAATATTTGACGACTTCCGGAACGTTGCAGTTCAGCATAAAGTTTACCTTGAAGTGTTAGAAATCGAGCCCCTCTTGGTATAAAACACCCAATGTCAATTCTCAACTGAGCCCACTCGGCCTTTCATCAATGATCTAATGGTAAAACGACTACTCCAGGTTCGGTAAGTGGCTGAGGTTAGTCAATTTGCAGTCTAATTTTATGATTTCATCTACATTGTGCAAACAAGGAATATATGCATAGTTACATAAATAAAAGTGAAAACTGACCAAATAATGATTATTCAAGATTTAATCAGGACTTCGATCTTGATAAAATCATTCGGATTCGGGGGTATGTTTTCACTTAATTATTATTATTATTATTGATATCGTCTTGCATCAATAACTGTATAGAATATCAGGATGCTTAAATCTTATACTATGAATACACTCCTAATTTGTTGAAATTAGAAGTTGCATATTGTGCTTTTCTATTAAAACATTTGCATGGATTGCCTTGACTTGGGAGTGCCTTGACTTGGGAGTGCATTGCCGAATAGATTCAGTCGGCAGCAAGTATGTAACATGATTATTATTATTCTAGATTAATAAGAGTAAAACATACTGATTGATGTTTAATATTTGTGATACTTTGATTAACCAAACAATAATTCGATTGAGTTTATTTGAGACTTTGATCTTGATAAAAAATGATTGAATATTCATTGTCTAATAAAAATTACCAAGCTCATGACATACATACCTTATTTAGCATATAATTGTTTTGGGCAAACAATACATTACGAATACTACATGGTTGTCAGTGTCATTAATTTAACTCGTTAAATAATAATGAGGTGAGTAACACTACTGGAGCCTAGATGCAATCGCACTAGTTGTTATATGCACCCTCCATGTGTAATGCTTTTTCACTTGTGATGGGTTGTTCATTTAAATATTGTGGAAAAGCTGACTCCATGCTATTAATAGTGTTGTGATTTGTTATATTACGATGTTTGAGAGTAATTATAGTCTTTTTTTTAATATCTTTCGAGCAAGTGTTATTTAATAAAATTGATCAAGACTTTGATCTTGGTGAGAAATGCTTCCAAAAGAGTTTAAGCAGTACCGAAAGCGTTCGGATAAAAAGGTACGATTTCTCGTAATCGTTATGTTATTTATTATCGTTGGCATCATATTGCATCTTAAATCGATAATATAGACGGGTATCATAGTGATTATTTCTGTTTGGAATATTATGAATTTAGCATTGGAATCTCTAGAACTATAAGTATATAATCCATGTTTTTCTATAGAAATTCCTATTGATAAAATAGTGTATGAATCACAATTGATTCGGAGACACATGTAACATGTACGTGTCAAAATGTTTTGTTACTTTTCAAACAAAATATAACATCGTTATTGATGTTTAAATTTTCATGATAGTGGTTGGGCTTAACGATATTGGGTTCGACCAATTTGTTCTTTAAATCAAATAAGCATGAGTGTTGAAAAATGTGACTAGAAGTATTTGGTATGCTTGAGACATTGAATATATGTAATCTAGATATATTAAATTATATCCGTCTCTTCATATCGTTATACTTTCACATACAAATACACAACACACATAACTTTTGTGTAATTCTCTTTATGTTATATTGCGTTCACATGTTATCTATGCATGTTTCTCGTATACAATACATAATACGTGTGCATAAGTCTATAAACATGTAATGCATGCTTAATTACTATGTCTGGCAACTTTTATGGCTCTTATGCGCATATTGTCTATCATATAGGTGTCAAATTTCGACACTAATCACTAATCATTAATAGTACCATGTATGAGTTGATCGCTTCCAATTATTTGGTCTCATTAAAATACATGATTATTATTACTTGTGCGAACTTTACTCACATACTTGGTATAGAAAACAAGTTGAAAGTGCCAGCTCAGGAATCTAGTCTTGCCTCTGCGCGCGGGAATTGAATTTCATCTCAACGCGCTTAAAGGTTTCAAAAAAGAGAGACCATATAGCCTTGGTGACCCGATTAGAGAGGGAAGAGTAGCATTGGCCTCACATTGCCAACTACCTTCATTAATCCAACATATCTTAATAAAGAAAAAGGGGTCCACTCGGCTCTTCATTACCGACATGTCCAACAATAAAGGATCCAAAGTAATAAGCCTAAACTTCAGGTTCGTAAGTGGCAAAGACTGTGATCTTGATAAAATCACTTTCGAAAGCATTTAACGACATTGTTGAAATCGGTCGGAGTTGAAGGTACATCTTTGTTTAAATGTTATATTATTAATAATTATTATTGTTGACATAATCTTGCAACTCAGTCAATAACTTGGTAGAAAATTGTGGTTCTTATTTTTATATTGAGAACCTGCTGCTAATTTATTAAAATCATGAGTTACATATTGTATGCTTTTCTATCAAAATATATACTCGTGTTAAAGCGGTGCATAAATCACCTTGATTTGGAAATGCATCACCGAGCAAATTCAGCCAGCAATATGTACGTCACATAATTTTTATTGTTGTGCGAATCATGTTAAACAATTTGTTCTTTAGATCAAATGAGCATGAATTTGGTTAAGTTTAAACACTCTCAAATATTTTGATTTGCCTAAACAGCAAAATCAAACCAAAATTGTGAGGTGTGAAATGTTGAGTTTTTGTGATCAATATGTGTTGAGATATTCACTCACTTCTTCATATTTTATTTTCACGCGAGTACACTGTACATATTGTATAACCTTTGTGTACTTCTCAATAATTTGCACTCACATATTACCTCTGTATGTTTCCCTAACATATATTCTTGGATGCCAAAATTCAAACACTAATCATCAATAATGTTTTATATGAGTTAGTTGTTTTTATTTAATTTGGCCTTCTTATATACGTAACTATTGTTATATGTGAAAATTTCACTCGCATGCTTGGTATAGAAGTCAAGGTAAAAACCTTGGTTTAAAAATCGAGCTTTACCCTTGTGCGCAGGAACAAACTCCATATCGGCGCACTTCAAACTTCAACCAACAACCGACTATCCCTCGGTGACTAAAATAAGGCTGCTTTTCGAAAAGCTTCTTGAGCGGACATATTAGGAGGAAGACCTTGAGGAAAATATTGAGGATGAGAGCATCCAATGATAAAAGGTAGGTATATTTGCCATCATACGATTTATATAGCAAGCAAAGGTAAAAGAAGTTAGATGTCGAAGGCGATCAGTGACATCATTATGCATTGTTGGGATTGAGCCATTTAAGATACCTTTTTACTAAGGATTAGATAAGAAAGAGCCTACATGGAGATAGCCTTGAAATATCATCTTGACAAACAGGCTTCACTTGCTGCGGAACTAAAAAGAGAAAAAAAAAAAAAAAAAAACGCGATGTTGAAAGCACCTATGTTCGAATGAAACATACTTTAACAACTGCTAGGGGACTAGGGGGTAGCACAACATAGCACAGCATAGTAAAAAAAACAAAAAAACAAAAAATTGCAGTTGCAAAAGTAGTTTTAGCGGAGTCATCTCTATCCCGGTGATTCGGCTAATATGTGTATATGGAAAAGAAGATGAACCATAACAAAAGTCGGAGTACAAGAATAAAGCTAGTGGATCGTTCACCCTAAGGAATGTCTGACGATATTCGAGACATCACAACTCTACACTAGCGACCACTACGCAGGTTAGTATTGATTATTGAATTGTCTTGTTTGCTTCCTTGTAGTGATCTAGGGAAACATAAGACATAGTATTATACAAAAGCACAAGGAAAGAACGACTTGCGATTTGAGACTCAGAATGAAAGGTAATCAATTTCAATACCTCATCAAGTGGAGTTAGAGGTAAAATCTAAATTATCGCTTAGTCACTTTTTATTCGGCCTATAAATCAAATCGTCTTGGATTTCATAACCCATGTTGATGACAAGGAGGTAAAATGTGGGGATACACTTTTGTCACCCTTGCTTATCAAAGTTCTTTGCTGCACTTTTTACATGATGCGCAACACATGTAGCCTGTGTACTTATCCTAGTATTTCACATGATGCACAACACATGTAGCCTGTGTACTTATCCTAGTATTTTACATGATGCACAACACAAGTAGCTTGTATATTTAGTATTACACCCCACTTACACATGCTATCACTGTATGTTTCTTTCATACATAATAAATACAACTCACGTATATACTTGCGAAATATATACTACTTGTTTTTAGCATGCTATATGGTTTTTGTATGCAAAACCTCAAGTCCATGAGTATTCTATCCCGAACAGTAACCATCACCAATAAAGTGCATGGATCCAACTATTTTTGTTCGGCATTATTAAAATATATATTTGTGCAAATGCTACTCATGTGTCTGACAGAGAGACAAGCTGAAAACTTGAGTACAGAAATCGAGGATAGTCTCATCTGCACAAAACAAGTTTTATCTCGGCGCATGTAGAAATTCGAAGAAAAGGCCAAAGGGGCCAAAATCTTCACTAACATAGGCCGAAGGGTCATCTTTGGAGCATAAAGCTCGAAGATAGTACTCGAGCGCCATGAAACTGCGAAGAGCGAGTGGATAGTGTCCGAGGGCGGAGAAGCTGAAATAGCATGCCCGCCGAGCTAATCAGATACGAACGTATCCTTAGTGAAAAGGCAAACCCGAGGCACTAGGATACCTGGAAAACAAGATACCTGGAAAACTGCTCGGGGCGCCGCCGGAATATGTCTGGTGAGATGCACAGCTGTGTTGGCCGGTATACACTACCCCAACGATTCTACAAACCCCTGTAGCAGACAAAACCAGGAGACGTCCTAGGTGACTTGTGCAGGGGACCTAAGTGTATGGTCGTGGTGAGCCTCGACATGGTGAGCCTCGACATAACACCTGGGTAAAACTGACCAGTTTAATGAGACACTTGGTCGGTCTGGAAATGATTAGTTTAATAAGATACTTGATCATTCTTGAAGAAAAACTAATCAGTTTAATGAGACACTTGGTCAGTCTGAAGATGACCCGTTTAATGAGATACTTGATCATTCTTAAGCCAAACTAAGGATAATATATTTGTTCAGACCAAGGTAACTAGATACTTGGATAAACCAATCAAGTATAACAAAAACTTGACCCAATAAACCAATGGATTACTCAAACTTAATGCCAGTTAATGAGATACTTGGTTAAATGAGTTACTCTCTTAAACAAAGAACCAATGTTACACTCGAGTAAAAATAAAACAAATATTTTAAATATTTTTATTATTTACACATTTACGAGTGTGAAGGTATACCAAATTGATCAAAAAGAATAACTGACTGGGTGCAAATAAAGCACTGTCAGCTCAAAAACTGACTGGGTGCAAATAAAGCGCTGTCAGCTCAAAAACTGACTGGGTGTGAATAAAAACCGTCAGCGATCCGGCCTTGTGGAAAGGGGTAAAGATTTTTCCGCTTATATTGCATCTGTTAAGTTTAAAATATGCAGGTACAAAGCTCCAATGGGCAAGTGCACATAAAAACAGTAGGAAGCTTTCAAACGCAAGATCTAGGCCACCTGA
This sequence comes from Acer saccharum, assembly GCA_030490815.1. Classification (NCBI taxonomy): domain Eukaryota; kingdom Viridiplantae; phylum Streptophyta; class Magnoliopsida; order Sapindales; family Sapindaceae; genus Acer; species Acer saccharum. Next base: position 18,283,358 of record CM059876.1, on the reverse strand, counting down.
GCCAAACGCCTTGAGGTTGGCTTGGCTTGGCTTGGCTCGCTAAAAATCAAGTAAAAACCCCGAAAGTGGGTAGAAACTTATACAGTGAGTCAGGACCCCCCTGGTGTAAAATAAATACTCAAGTTCCCCTGAGCCATAAACGAACACCTGGAACAATTTGCAAGAAGTATAAAGCCAATGAGCAATTGCAAAGAGACAAATATGAACAAAGTTGAATGCAAGTAAGTTATAAGTCAAAATTGTATTTATATACATAAAGTGCTTTCTTTTTGCAGGAGTATTAGCTAGAAGGTATTTAAAAAAAAAAACCTATCTGTAAGAAAGATCGGCAAAAAAGAAGACCGGTCTATAAGAAAGATCGGCCAAAAGGAAGAATCAAACCTACGAAACAAGATAAGCCGAGAAAAAGTTCAAATGGACAAGAAAGATCCAGGCCGAACGCTTGGAATGACTCAACCAAAGAAGAAAAGAATGGCTACCCAACAATGTGCCAAAAGCGTGGCTCCTACCCTGCACGTCAGCATCAACTCAAGAATAACAACAATGCTAGGGGGTAGATTCCAAGCAACATGAACCCCTGGAGAACAAAAGCCCCCAACTCACCATGAGCATGTATATATATGGTAGTGGTCTCAGGGGATGGATGCTTTGAAGCACGATCTCTATAGAGCGACATCTTACCTTGCCAAGAGCGATGACATATACTGTATTCTTCTCAGCTTGTGAGGAAAGACACGGCTCAGGGAAACCTTAATGAGTTCCTCTTATGATCTTCAACCTCGACATCTTCAAGCTGTCTTGAGCCCTAAAACTTCAAAAGATCGTCAGAACTTGCCTTTAAATGATACGACAAGAAGAAAAGATATTTCGGATAGAAGCATTCTCAACTATTCAAGTCCTAGAAGATAATTGGAAGCAATTTGGAAGATTTCTCGAGCAAACCCGTGAAAATAGCATCTGCTGATGGGTCAACTTCAAGAATTAAACTGTATCATCTCAGAAGGAATTGGGTTTCGAGCCTTATATGGTTGGAAAGGTACAGAAGTTAGCTTTCCGTAGAATTATACGGTTTGTGATTTCGAGTTTTCTAGAAGGAGTTATAACCATTTTACTACCCAAAGGTTAGCCTAGAATTGCTACGCGGGCAACATCTGCTGATAGGTCAACTTAAAGAATTAAATTGTATCATCTCAAAAGGAACTGGGTTTCGAGCCTTATATGGTTGGAAAGATACGAAGTTAGCTTTCCGTAGAATTTTACGGTTTGTGATTTCGAGTTTTCTAGAAGAAGTTATGACTATTTTACTACCCAAAGGTCAGCCCAGAATTTCTACGCGAGATTTCAGAAATAAAGCATTGTGGGCTGCCTATTCGGGAATGAAGGTCTTAGACGAATTTATCATGTTTTGGAAGATTAACAAAGGCCTAAAAGTCACTTTAATTCAATTTTAGTTGATCCTAAACTTTCCATGTTGAGATTAGTCGAGATTGGATTAAAATTCCTAAAGTTAGAAGGATTATACTTCCTACTTTAAGTCGCATTGAATTAGCCTTATTGGAGGTTGATTATGGAACTAAAAGGAGACCTAATTCATGCCTATTTAAGAGGAATTATAGCAGAAAGATCAGATATGCAGCAGCAGTACAAAAAGGATCCGAGGAAAGCCGAACAAAGTTATAAAGGGGACTCACATTCGCCCAAGTGAGCGAAAAAGATCTCAATAATCAAAGCTTGAGGAGACAAGGAAGTTTATCGAGCGCGACCAGAACCAAATGCAAAGTATACCAAATACCAAATATATATAGTGTAAGTGCGCACTGAGGCAGCACAGAAGTATACAAGGCAAAAATTACAAGAGGAGTTAAAGAGCAACCAAAGGCTCAACAAATGTCCGACAATTGTTCAAACATCAACTGGGTAGTAACTTGGATTTAGGTTGAAGACGAGCAACAAAAATCAAAGGAGAACTATTCAAATCCCCTTCGATGAGTCACCAAGAACTCATCTCACAGATTTGAGGGGGTATTGTTATAGGGGTTTTTTCGTCAGCATGACACGTCAGCAAAGATAGCGGGTAATACGGAAATATAGTGATTCCATGTCATAAAAAGTCAAATGTAAGACACGTTATCAAAAGGGTCAACATGAATGCATGACATCACCATATGAGGGGCCATCTGCAGATGGAATATGGTTGGCTAAAGACCTGTTCGGCCAAGGGTTTCAATCAGCCAAGTCTACTCGGCCAAGATTCTGCTTAGCCAAGGTTCCACTCGGTCAACATTCCACTCGGCTAGAAGTCTACTCGGCCAAGATTCCACTCGGCCAAGATTCTACTCGGTCAACATTCCACTCGGTTAGGAGTCTACTCGGCTAGAAGTCTACTCGGCCAAGATTCCACTCGGCCAAGATTCCACTCAGCTAGAAGTCCACTCGGCCAAGTGGTCTCGGCCAAGATTCCACTCGGCCAAGATTCTACTCGGCCAACATTCCACTCGGCTAGAAGTCTACTCGGCCAAGAATCAGTACTTAGCCAAAAACGGGAAATACAGCCTTACCAAGATAGGCCATATCAGGAAGAGATCTGCACAGATACGGAATCTTAAGATAATATTCCAATAAGGAAATATCCCTATTTCCTCTCCAGTATCAGAGAAGTCTAATCAAGAAAGAACTGTAAGCTTCTAGAAGGATACACACCAAATAGGAAATGGGTTCTAATTTATCTACTCTACAAGAATCCTACAAAGACTCTAATTAATGAGTCCACATTTTATACGACAGAAACTAGGGCAACCCTAGATCAAACCCTATAAATACATCAATGTATTCATTATATCGGGGGGATCATCATAAGCAATTATTTGAGAGAGAGCGAGTATTGAGTGTGTATCTTTATATTCATAGTGGATCACTTCTCGCCGTCACTGGCACTGTGGATGTTTCCCCGCCTTGGGGTTTTACCACGTAAAATATGTGTTATACTTGCTCATCTTTTATTTTTCTACTTTCATTACGTTCATCTTCAGGTTTCACCAACCTAAATCGTTGACGGTTGACCATCGAAAAATCACCGTCAATAATAAGCCATCACGTTTTTTTTTTTTTTAATGCGCAATTTCCAGCAAATCAAATTGATAATATGGATTTCAGTATAACAATTGACAATGACTATTCAATTGAAATTTTTATGACACTAACTAGAATTAAATATATTTCCAGGATGGATTTACTATTTTGTTGTACATCTATCTACCCTTCAGCTTTTGAAAACATTTTGTCAAACAAAAGGGACTCTTGTCTAATCATATAAACAAACAATAATCAACTAATTGAATAACTAAGCAAAGTTATACATAAATATTGAAAAAAAAGCATAACCCTAACCCAAACCTTGTCACAACTAACCACCCTTTGATCCACGATTTTTAATTAATTCTATACAGTTTCAAATCTACAAAATTTGACGTGGATAATCTAGACATATAGGACATGCTACAGTAAAATTATCAATTTAATCCATGATCATTTATATATGAAAACATTCATTCTTTTCTTGTTTCCCGAATCTGTCAAGCATAAATCAATATTGGCCTTTGTCCACTCTAAAAATTATAACAATTATTTTACTCATTTATAAATCACGAAACTTTGCAGAATAATAGTCGACATAACATTCTATCTACATATAAGTTTTCATAATTTTCTAAATAGAAGAATCCATCCAAATAAATTTGCGAATTCTAGTCATTTGTCAAAATAGAAGGGTTCCAGCATGCCTTTGTATATTTCGAAAAACCATAGAGTCCACCAAAATCCTTGGAGAGAAGGCTGGACTTTTATGGCCTTTGATATTAATACCTCTTACCATCAATTCCACCAAAATCCATGACTTAAGAAAATCCTTTAAAATCCAATCCCAATTGAATACACCTTGATTCTTGTAGACATTTTAAAGTCTCAATTCAATACACCCGGATTTGAAAGGATTCTTTAAAAGTCCATAAAAATCTGAATTGAATACCACTAGATTAATATAGACTCTTTTAAAGTCTTTAAATGTCCAAATTGAATACACCAGGATTTATAATGTCTTTAAATGGCTTCAAGAATTATAATTAAATACACCCCCCTCCGAATTTTTTACCTAACAGTTTAGTTTATTAACTGATCTAACTTTTATTAAGATGTTATTAACCGATCTAACTTTTATTAAGATATATATATATTATATATATTATATACAGTGGTTCTCTCATAAGGATCCCTTATTTTAATTTCGGTAAGGACCACCATGAAATCATATCGATTTGAATGAATTTTAATCTGAATTTTTTTGTGGATGATAAGTTCGTTGAAATCTATCTATGAATAAAATTTGAGAATTTTTCAAGCACGAAAACTATTTTTTTGAATTTCCTATATTTCGCCTATTTTTCTAATGCCTTCATATTTAAAAAAATCGATAAAAACGGTTTAAGTACTTGAAAAAATTTGAAATTTTATTCATAGGTAGATTTCAATGAACTTATCATCCACAAAAAAATTCAAATTAAAATTAAAATTAAAATTCATTCAAATCGATATGATTTCATGGTGGTCCTTATCGAAATTAAAACAAGGGATCCCTTATGAGAGAACCACTGTATATATATATATATATATATATATAGAAATATTCAAGTCAGTGCACACTAATATAATTTCATCAGTGCATTGGATGTGGACCATTAGATTTACATACTTGGACTCAAAATGTATGCACTTGTCAAAACTTCTCCATAATCAGTGGTCCACATGCATTGGTACGCACTGATGTGAACAGGACCTTGTATATATATATATATACAGTCTTTCTACTGTTAGTTTGTCCTAATCTAAATATATTAGGATGAAGAATGTGGACCATAGATTATAAAGAAGTTTTGACAAGTGCATACACTTTGAGTCAAAGTATGTAAATTTAATGGTTCACATTCTTCATTATGATATATTTTATATAGGACAAACTGACAATAGAAAAACTATATATATAATACATGAGTCGTGACCGGATTATTTAATAATAAATAAATAAATCTATATAATTTTATACTTCTAAAATATCTCACAAAAACAAAAGCCGTAATAGTTTAATTAAAAAATTCAGAGCAACGAAGCTTCCCGATTCCAACAAATAAAAATAGGCAATTATCCTTCAACAAGAACCACTAAAAACAGTCATTTATTGTGAACTTTAAATACTAACAAGATGAGATTGGTCAATAATGGTATGCCCTTCACACCCACACAACATGGTTGTGGGTTCAAGTCCCTTCCGTCCTTAATTCCCGAAATTATTTATAAAAGAAAAGAAAGGATTCAAATTGCTTGTCAAAAAATAGTGTCTCGTTTTGTATCAAACCAATCAAATTCAGCAATATCAACCACTATCATGTATTAAATGTAAACGTTTTTTTTAAAAAAAAAATAATTAAATGTACATGATAGTAATTGACATAGCTGAGTTTAATTAGTTAAACACAAATTAAGATATTATTTTTTGATAGACGATTTGATAAAAAAAAAAAAATCGCGTACTTTAAATTGATAGACGATTGAACAAAAAAAAAAAAAAAAAGTGTACTTTAATTATGCCTATGAGTCTTTACGCTGTCACGTTTAATGTTCCAAATCAATACAACTACCACAAATTCTTCTGTTAACAATAATTTTAGTATTATTTCATCACAAATAATAATAATAATAATAATAATAATATATTTTAGTATTATGTCTAAAAAAAAAAAAACAATAATTTTAGTACTGTTCACTATTACAATGTCAGCAGCTATGTTACCTTGGTCCTCAGTTACCAAACCACTAAATTAACCCCTAAAAAAAAATTAATTGAAAAATTCATCTTCTTCCTTCCTTCACGAGGAAGAACAGGGTCGTTGTTAGGAGATTCAAAGTGTTTTTAAATTAAAAACAGTTAGAATTTTTTTACCTAACAGTTAGAATTTTTTTACCTAACAGATTAGTTTATTAACCGATCTAACTTATATAATAATAAATAAATAAATCTATATAATTTTATACTGCTAAAATATCTCAAAACAAAAGCTGTAATAATTTAAGTAAAAAATTCAGAGCAACGAAGCTTCCCGATTCCGACTAAAAATACGCCAATTATTCTTCTAACAAGGACCACTAAAAGACAGTCATGTATTGTGAACTTTAAATATGAATGAGATGAGATGAGATTGGTTAGTAGTATAACCCTCACACCCATACAATAAGGTTATAGTTCAAGTCTCTCCCTTCTCCGATCTCTGAAATTATTTATTTAAAAAAAAAAAAATCAAATCGTTTGTCAAAATATGGTGTCTAAATTTATGTTTAAACAATCAAATTCAACCATGTCAACCACGAGTGCAATTTTGCTCACCCACATTAACTAAAGGTAAGCATTACCCCCCATCTCAGGTGTTGCCACGTGTCCCAAAGTTAACCCAAAGTCCAAAGTTAATCTAAGGTTTATGACACATGGCAACACCTGAGGTGGGGGTAATGCTTACCTCTAGTTACAGGGGTGAGCAAAGTTGCACTCTGTCAACCACTATCATGTATTAAATGTAAACTCTATTGTATTTACATGTATATGTACATTATAATGGTTGATATGGCTGAATTTAATTGGTTAGATACAAATTGGACACTTTTTTAACCGACCATTTGAATCCAAAAAAAATTGTGTACTTTAAATATGCCTAGGTGTCTTTACGCTGTCACGTGTAATGTTATAAATCAATACCACAAATTCTTCTGTTAACAATAATTTTAGTATTATTTCATCAAAAATAATAAAATAATTATGTCTATAAAAACAAAAACAAAAAAAAACAATAATTTTAGTACTGTTCACTATTACAATGTCAGCAACTACGTTACCTTGGTCCTCAGTTACCAAACCACTAAATTAACCCCCCCATAAAAATAAAAAAAAATGTAATTTAGAAAAGAGAAATATTGGAATCCCAAAAATTTGTCCAAGTAAATGATAAAATGATGTGATATTTTATAATTTATATTATTTTTTTTATATGGTAGATATCACTCATATTATCATATACCACATCTATTGTATCAATTGAACGTAAATTTTTGGAACAAAAACTTGACCAGCGTTACTCTAAAAAAAAAAAAAAAAAAAAAAAAAAAAAAAAAAAAAAAAAAAAAATTGAAAGCATCACAAATCACAAGTCGCAACAGCAAGAACAAGATACCGTTATCGATCGGATCGGCATGCGCCATGCACGTGATCGAGCTAAGCGGAAGCCACGTGGCTTCTCCTTCTGGTGTGGCGTTTAAATCCAAAAATCTACAATTCTCTTCCTCCTCCTCCTCCACAACCTCCACCGCCGCTGCCGCCGTCTCGCCTATCTTCACTTCCTGATCCTTATCATCTTCGTCTTCAGCAGCAGTAGCAGTAGCAGCAACCGCCGCCGCCGCCTCCGTCTCCACCGCCGACCTCCACCCCCCCCGAAGTACTTCACCGCCACTTGCATCCTCCTCAGTATCGCGAAGAATTCCTCCACCTCCGCATCCGTCGCGATCTCCTCCTTCTCCTTCTCCTTCTCCTCCTTCCTCTTCCTCTTCGTCAACCTATCTTCACTGTCTCTCTCGCTCCTCTTCCTCTTCCCTGCTTCCATATCTCTAGAATTTTATTTATTTATTTTATTGTTATTTAATTTGATCTATTTATTTGCTCCGAATTACATTTTTTAATTTTATGATAAGAGACGCTCGTTGCTCTAACGACGGTTGTATGTATTTATGTGTATTTCTCTCGGTGGGTAAATAAATTATATTGAGGACGCGAGACTTTGATGTTCACTGCAGGAGCCGTTTTCAACCGTTCGATGGGAACTCAAGATTGATGTCATCGATAGATGGTGTGACGACGTCATCGTGATTGCATAATCATATGCTGTCTATTGGTGTTTGATGAAGTGGTCAATGTCACGCGCAAATAACGTCAACAGTTGGTGTACGTGTGATGATAAGTGGGGTCCGCGACACCTCGGCGAATAAAGATCCTTAAGATGGGCGAGTACTGGCTTCTCGCGCGTCCGGGTGTAGGTGGTGATTAAAGTTGCTTACGTTCCTTGCTGCGATGATTCCCAGAAGACCCAAGCGGACTCTTAAAGTGAGTCAACATATTTAATGGTTCAAAATTGAAGTTGTTGGGTGTGGCGCAAGTTCATATTAATATGGTGTATTACGGGATAATTTTCATCACCAAATTGAAATGGTGATGAGATGGGACGGTCCCCCCATTTTCCCAACAAATTTATTAAATTGGGGATGGGATGGGTGGAGGTCACTTCCCCGTTTCCCCAAACATTATATATATATATAAATTTTTTATTGTCAGTTCGTTCTGACAATAAATATTTCAGGACGAAAAATGTAGACCATAAATTATGGAGAAGTTTTAACAAGTGAATACACTTTGAGTCAAAGTATGTAAATCTAGTGGTCCACATTCTTCATCCAGATATATTTATTGTCAGGACAAACTGATAATAGAAAATCTGTATATATATATTTATATATATTTTTTCTCTCATTATGATCGAACTAAACTTTTAAGATTATGACGACACTTGTGAAACATTGATTAAGTTTAAGAAGACTTTGACTAAAGTGAAGTATGTAAATCTAATGATTGATAGTTGTGGAACTGATATAAAATCAATACATTCTGAGAAGAGAACTTTTCCTATCAACACTCCCTTATTTTAATACAATGAGCACCTTTGATGAAATTGCATGCAACTGAATGTTTTTGGATGAGATTTTTTATGCATCCTAAGAAAATTAAAAAACACATTTGGTATAAATTTGAAATTTTTTGGATTTAGGAACTATTTTTTCTAATATTTCTTTATTTTTAAATGTTTTATCTTCAAAAAGTTTTCAATTTTCAAAATTTTCAATTTTTCTGATACCAAAAAGTTTTCAATTCTTTTTTTCCACAAATGTATTTCATTCTTTTTAACATCTATACAAAAAAAATCACATCAAGATTCAAAAAATTCCATTAAATTTCACGAAATGTACTTAAAGTGTGCATTGTAAAAACTCCTCGTTGGAATATATATATATATATATATAATATATATCCAGTTTCTCTTCTCATGACAAACTAATTTTATTTATTTCAGTTCCACAACTATCAACTATTAGATTCACATACTTCAGCTTAGTCGAAGTCTCTTAAACTTAATCAATTACTCACATCCTAATCTTAAAAGTTCAATTTGGTCTTGAGGAGAGAAAAACTTTATATATATATATATATATATATAGTGAATCTCTCATAAGGAATCTCTTATTTTAATTTCGATAAGAACATTGATGAAATCACATCGATTTTTATGAATTTTAATCTTAATTTTGTGTGGATGATAGAATCATTGAAATCTACAGATGAATAAAATTTGATAATTTTTCAAGTACAAGAACAATTTTTTTTTTTTTTTTGAATTTTCCTATATTCCACTCATTTTTCCGATGCTTTCATTTAAAAAAAAAAATCAAGATAAACAGTTCTAATGTTTAAATTGTTTTTCAAATTTTATTCATATGTACATTTCATTGGACTTATCATCCAAAAAATATTCAGATCAAAATTCATAAAAATCGATGTGATTTCATCAAGGTCTTTACCGAAATTAAAATAAGGGATTTCAGACTTACTATATATATATATTCTTAATATTTTTTATTTTTCTATTCCTAATATTTTTGTATTTGTAATGGATTGTTTATTTTTTTTAGTATGTAATTTTTAATAAAACGGAAAATAGAAAAAAAAAAAAACTGGGAAAGACGGATGGAGATGGGGATGCCGCCTCCCAAAACTACTCAATCCTGATTTCCTATTTGGGGACCTATATCCATCTCATTTTCCTAGTATCCATCCCTAGATATAATACAAAAGGATAGAAATTAAGGATTTGAAAAAAAAAATTAAAAACAAAAACTTTTTCTCATAACTGCCCTCGTAAATATACAGTTCTATATACTAGTTAAATTCATAATAATGAGATTTTCAATCCTTAGTAATTTCATAGATGAAGTTATACTCCAACTAGATATATGAAGAAAATGCATAACCAATCAAACAAGAGTCGGTAACTCGGTATGCTATAATACATTAATACCTTTATTTTTCATTAAACTTTTGAAAAATTATATATATAGTATATCATACAAACTTTGATAACCCAGAAAAAAAAAAAAAAAAAAAAAAAAAAAAAAGTTAGTGTGAAATTTCTTGAATAAATAGTTTTGAGTTAAGAATCTAAAGATTTTAAAGTAATTTGTCAACTTTAAATATTTAAAGTATATAAAGTGGATAGTAATTTCCTAGGTTAATTGAACTAACTTACCCTTAGTTTCGGATTTAGCAAGATTTCAAAAAGATGCTCTAAATTTACATAAACACCCTTTGATATAATGTCAATCCGTTAACTTTAACGCTTGACTAACCTTAACCTATAGAAAACCAAATATACACTGCCATATCATCCCAGATATAAAATATTTTTAATTAAAAATTGATAAATAATTTTGTTTTTTAAAAAGATAATATCGGCCACCTTTGGAAACATCATCAATTTGCGGATGAGCCTCCTTTGCGAACTGCAGGAAGTCGATCTCTAAGATCGATAAAGATCTCTTCCAGTAAATAGGAGATCGTCAAAGATCTATTGTTTCTTACTCCACCATCTGTAGATTATCATTTTTTTTTAAATATTTAATTTTTCAATTTTAGTTAAAATATATATTTTATGTTTGGGGTGATGTGTTAAGGGTGCATTCCAATGGTCAAAGTTAGTTAACCATTAAAATTAACGGATTGACTTGATGGCAATGGATGTTTGTATTAATTTAGAGCATCTTTTTGAAATATTGCTAGATCTAATAAAGTAAGGGTAAGTTAGTGCAATTAACCCCAATTTACTCAACAAAAAGTCTTTTTCATGCGCAAATAATTACACTTTTATTTTTATACAAATTTAGGTTGTTGGATTGGACAAGAAATCTTGTCGATGTTTTGTAGGCGATAACATTCTATATTTTTTAAATGGTTTTTTTTTTTTTTTTAAATCACTTGAATTACGAGCGAATGTAACTAGGATTAAATATTAAGTTAAACTAGAATAATTTATTTATTTATTTTTTTTATTGATCATTAACAATACGATTTTTTTTTAATTAAAAATAAAGATACACCTAGTCAAAAAGACATTGTGAGACTTCTTTTATAAATGTATATTCTTTTTTTTTTTTTTTTGAAAAGTAACAACGGAAACACCAGCTACAATAAAGGAAAAATACAAACAGGATTGACATCCCTCCAAACAACTTCATCACCTAAAGCGAAAGCCAAATTAGCTAGCCTATGAGCTAAAACATTAGACAGTCTGGGAATATGTTGACAAACACAACCACCCAGCTCAATACACAGAGATTTGATATCAGAAATAAGGAACATGGCATCACCCATAGCTGAAGAATTAGAATTAATCATAGAAGCAACTAATAAAGCATCCACTTCAGCAAACTGAACAGCCAAGTTATATCTTTTAGCAAGAAGCAGACCTTCATGAAGCTCCAAGAGTTCTCCAAGTTCAACCGACGGTCGTCCCACCAAAGGCTTCGAGATAGCAGCAACAACTATACCAGAAGAGTCTCTTATTGCAGCCCCAATTCCTATAAAATTCTTCCCACTTTTAACAGACACATCAGTGTTAAGTTTGAGGCAACCTGAAGGAGGAGCAGTCCATTCCATGGGAGCTGCAGCAGTAGACTGTTGAGACGGAGAAAGAGCACGACAGGTATTCTGAAATTCCATAAGAAAATATCCAGATTTCTCAATAATATCCATGGATAGCAAAATTAATTAAACAAAAATCATCAAACTTGTCAATTATGTAATCAAGATCAATAGCACCAGTACATTATTACTTTAAAAAAAAAAAATTCTAATTTGTTTGATTATTATATTAGTTTAGTTATTATGGAGTATTCACATCAGAGAAATAAATATACACTTATATGACTATTTACCAACAAATCTAAAAACAAAAGTCTATTTTTAAAAACCCTAAAAAATAATAATAATAATAACTTAACATGTATGCATCTAAATTTCAACTAAAACAAAAAGAAATTCAATAAACAATATTGTTAGTTTATAAATTTAAAATTAGAATAACTGATAATTAGATTACTCCTAAAATTTTATAAACTAATAATTATAGTGTTGTATGTATAAATTCGCCAAACTGACACGTCATCTAAGGAGCTAAACGAAAGATTGCCACGTCATTCATTGACCGGGTTAAAGGAAGAAGTTTGACTAGTCAGAATGATAGAATAGCTTAAACCAGAAGGAAATCAAAGATATGGTCGCCGAAGATAAAAACCCACTCGCCGAATATAGAAGTGTACTCGCCAAAAATGCAATACCCAGAAAATAAAGGTACTCGCTGGACCAGCACACTGGACATGAACCGACTCGGCAGAAATACGGAAATAAACCCCAAACTCCAGAAAACCCAGAACAACAAGGAGTCATGGAAAGAAGAGTAGACCTGGTCTGACAAGTCAGGATCCTAGTACGAATCAAAGAGGGAAACCTTTCACCCATACAGCTGAAAACAAAGGGAAACCTTAAGTAAACATGTATAAATAGAACCACCTATCCCACGAGGAAGGGGTTCAGAATTCTATAGAGAGAAAAGAGAGCAATTGTGAGAGATTTGAGTGTGTAACAAAGCAACGAAAACCTAGTATTATTCTTCTGCTCTCAGGGGCGCCGTGGTTTTTTCCCATTCAAGGGTTTTCCACGTAAAACTTGTCTTTTGCATGTGTTCTTAATTTTCTTGTTTTATATTAAATTGATTTAATTGTTGAGTGCGTGGCAATCCAAATTTCACCGTCAACATATAGTAATCCTAAAATTTCAATACAAAATAAAATATTTAAATTCATAATATTTACAACAACATATCTAATTGGAAAGTCAATTCTTAATGTTGACAAGGAGATTGTTCAAATTTACAATAATTATAAAATAATAATAATAAAATGACTCATACCTCGTGAGTCGTGAAAGCTGAAAAACGTTTGCCACAAAGTACAAATACATGCAGCCCTACGATCCTAGTATCCCACTCATACACGTTCTATCTAGATTAGAAAAAATATTAATTATTTAATTATTATTTTTATTAACTTATTAGTTTTTTTGGAAAGGCAAGGGTGGGCTTGACCAACCTAAGGTACGTCCCTAATTACGAGATGAGGCTATATAATGGTGTAACCCTCACAATTGCACCATGAGATTACGGGTTCGAGTCCTTACTCTCCCACAAAACCCCCTTTACTTAATATTTAAAAAAAAAATCACTCAAATTTATGATTTCATTAAATATCAGTATAGGCCCCGTTTGTTTTTTTATCTGAAAACTAAACAATATTGAATGTTACTGAAAACTGAAAAAACATGTTTGTTTTTTTTCGCTGAAAACTGAATATAAGTGATAAGTTTTTTTTTTTTTAAATTTTTTTTTAATTTTTTTTTTAAGTTACAAATATTTGAAAATAAATACTTTTACATCTATGCCCTTATGATAATTATTTGTTATATATTTATATTTTAATATAGGGATAATTATCTTGGTGGCTATCGAATTGATGACACACTATCAAAATGGCCACTGGATTGGAAAGTTATTCCAAAATGGCCATTTTTGGCGAACTTTGTGACACTAATGACCATTCCATCCAATTCCATCCAATTCCATCCAATTCCATCCAATGAGTGGCATTTTGATAAATAAGATGATGCCATTAATTTATTTTAGATGTTTTTTGGAAATCAATTTTTCAATGAGTGATATTTTGGTAAATAAGTGGATGACATTAATTTATTTTAGATTTTTTTGGAAATCAATTTTTTCATTTTGAAAAGAATAATTATATTTAGTATGTGTAATATATATATATATATATATATATATATATATATAGGGATATCAAATGAGATGTAAATAATAATAATAAAATGGTTAGTGATTTCTAAAGCTATTGATTTGGTGAGGCAGTCCCTAAATTGCTATTAATTTTTTTAAATGGCTCAAACTAATTATTATAATTTATAATTTCAGGACGTCCAACCACAGTCACATGTTTTAATAAGTTCAAATTTTTATATATAAATATATACATTTCTTTCTTTTTAAAGAAGATTAAGGTTACAAAATCTAAAAAATCTAAAAAACAAAGAAGAGACACGTTTATTGATCTAAACCATTTTTTTGTTTTTTGAAAAGAATAATTATATTTAGTGTGTGTAAATATATAATATATATATATATATATTGATTTCCAAAAAACATCTAAAATAAATTAATGTCATCCACTTATTTACCAAAATGTCACTCATTGAAAAAATTGATTTCCAAAAACATCTAAAATAAATTAATGGCATTCCCTTATTTACCAAAATGCCACTCATTGGATGGAATTGGATGGAATGACCATTAGTGTCACAAAATTCGCCAAAAATGGCCATTTTGGAACAACTTTCCAATCCAGTGGTCATTTTGATAATGTGTCATCAATTCGTTGGCACTAGGGTAATTATCCCATATATATTAAGAACTACTGTAACAAATTATTTAATAATTTTAAAACAAAATTATTTAGTTACTAAAAATATTTCAATTTTAAGTAAATAATTAAAAAAAAATCAAATAATTTAAACAAGATCATATCACATGGACCCCTTTTTGTTTTTCATTTAATTAATTATTTGTTTAAAATGAAATCAAAAGAAATGGAGGAGAAGAAAAGAGAAGACAGATCGGATAGAAATTGGGTGGGAGAGTTATCAGCAATTTGTCACTCGGAGTGGTGCATGACTTTTACCTATTCCTCATCGCATCACTGCCCTCATTTTGTTTTTACATTAACATGTAAAAGAAAAAAACCAAAAAAAAAAAAAGCTTTGAGGAGATGGAACTGATGAAATTCGGGAATTCATGATAACGAAAAAGTGAGTGATAAACATGTATATATTAGCGACGAGAAGAAAAAAAATGTATTACTAGTGTTAGAGTTTTGATAGAAGACAAGATTGAAAATAAGTTAAATTAATGAGAATAATTTTAGAAGTAAAAATTTGTTTGAAATTCCGGTGCTTTTTTATTAAGTGAAAGATGAAAATTTTTTACTTTTAAAAACAAGTTAAGTGATTTTGTGACTTAAAAATAAACAAAATAACCAAATAACCAAATTTTGTCACTATACTAACTAGTAAGTATTAATTGGAAGGCTTTAATTACCACAGTAACCACTTGAAACTGGATGTTTGGGAAGTACTAAATGGAATTATAGCTGATAGATAATGAAGAAGTGGGCGGTGGGGGCAACCAAAGGTCTAATCGGATGGCCAAAAATGAGACATAAGACCCACCACATAGCAAGTGGCATTAAAATTTCAAAAGGTTAGGGCCCCATATTAAAGATTGTGCTTTGACTAAAAAATCGAAAATTCGTGATTCTTCGAGAGGTGTAAGACTGTTCATATCTCGTGGTGGCGTAAGTATGACTTGTACGAGAGGTATACCACCTTATCAACCTTATCACGTGAATCATGATACAGTTTTGATGTGTCAATTTATTCTATGGGAATATCCGAATATGTAATCATATTCTCTATATTTGTTTTGAAAGGTTCATATTCTATAATAACAAAGCTCGGAATTAAGTCTGTCATTGGGCCTTTGCCAATGTGGTGTGACCCTCCATTGAGAACCTCCACCACCAAGGTTCAATCCCTATGGCATGCATGGATTTGTGCAAATTTTCCAAGTCCCACCAATGTCCAATTGTGTGGGTGTTGTACCACCTATGTGTGGTCTCTCTTTCCCCATAAGTGGGAGCTGCGGTCTGGGCTGTGCTTGTAGTGTCCAATTTCGCCGGTCCCGATAGTTGTTGTATAACCATCAAAAAAAAAAAAAAAAAAAAAAAAAGTCTTTTCTCTATAGGTTTTTAATCTAAGACTAAAAGTAGGGGTGTAGCGTTAGGTGCTGCTACGAGTTTTTATTTATTTATTTCATTATTATTATTATTATGGTTTTTCTGTGCTTGTCATTTTTTTCGACTGATGAATGTGGATGAGATTGCGCGTTTGTGTGGATCGATGTCCTTTACAGAACAGGAGGGGCTTGTGCGTACATTGAAAACATACTTGAAGGATGCTGGCCTCAAGAGGATGTCTTCCAGTTTAGTAGGAAAGGTGCTATCAAAGAAGTTGGTTAACAGGGAAGTTTTCCGATTGGTGATGAGGAAAATTTGGATTACAAAGGATAATGTGGAGATCGAACCAGTAACTGAGAATATCTTCACTTTTCACTTCCAGAATGCGGAGGATAAGCAGAAAATAATAGCCAGAGGCCCATGGAGCTTTGACGATGCGTTAATCGCTATGGAAGAGCCAGAGGGTAAAGGGGATATTTAACGTATGAAATTTAATAAGGCTGAGTTTTGGATCCAAATCCATAACGCTCCGCTGATGTGTATGTCTGCTGACATAGGACGCTTTCTTGGAAGTATCGTTAGAGATGTGGATATTGATAATAGGGATTTGGGATCGCAAGTGGCAGGTTTTTGAGAGTTCGGGTGGCTATAGAGATTGATAAGCCGTTGCGCCGTTTTCTGAGGATTAATGTGTTGGGAGATGGTGTAGAAACAGCATGTTAATGAAATACGAACGACTTCTCGACTTCTGTTTTAAATGTGGTCTTCTGGGACATGGCGTTAGGGATTGTCCGGATAAACCTAGGGAGGCTACGGTTTTAAAAGGGGAGGAGCTCCTTTTCGGTTTCTGGTTGCGTGCCTCTACACCAGTTAAAAAGACAGGGAACTGGGGCCAGAAATGGGGAATGAGAGAAGGGGGTGACTGAGGTAACTAGAGACCCTTAGAACGGCCTGAAATGGACAAGGGTGGTGGTCAAAGTTTGGCTCTGGGGGTGGATACACTAGTAGTAACCGGCTAAATCCAATTTTGGAAATTTCCAAAAAGGGAAAGAAATCGTCAATCAGTTTGATAGGGAAAGGAAGGCAGAGATTGTAGCAATCAATGCAGAGTCAACCCTGCCATATAATCAGGGAATGGAAGAGAGAAGGAATTTTGGTGTTAATGTGGAGTCAAACTTTCCAAAAAAGCAGGGAATGGACGGGGAAATGAATTTTGTATTTAATAGTACGCGGGAAAGGAAAGGAATATCAGAAGGGATAAAAGTGGCTAGAGGTTCTGTTTTTGTGGACATGGGCCATAGGAGAGGGACATGCTCATTTGCCATAGAAGGAATCTTGGATGGTAATGGACATGTGGGTATGTCTGAATTGATGGGCCAAAGTAGTAGGTCGCCTTCTTTGGTGTGAAATGGGCCTCAGGCTTTTGGGTCAAACCAAGTTGGTATGGGCCATGGAATGACTAATGATTTAGGCCAGAACGGTGAGTTGGATCGGCTGAAACTACAAAGAATGAATCTTATACAAGTTGGAGGCCTAAACCAAGTCCCCTACCAATAGTGGATCAAGGGATTGCAACTAATAAGATAACTCCACAAGCGTCCTTCAATGCTCAAAACTCCCAAATTGTCCCTTAGGAACAAGGTCTGGAGAACAAATGGAAACGGCGAGCTTGAAATCAACAGAGAAGCTGTAATAGGGTTGATGAGGCATCTTTGGGGAAAAAGAATAAGATCGATGATCATGGGGAGGAGTCGAATGTTAATAAAAAGCAGAGGTATGTTTCTCAATTTGTGGATTCTACTACAACGGGTGTTGATGAAAGATCGGCGGGTCGGTTTTCATTGGCCTACCGGACACAATAAATGCTTTAGTGTGGAACGTACGAGGTTTGTGGAGTGATCGGGCATTCCGAGTATTACTGAAATATAAGCAGGAGTACTCTCCATACATAATCTTTCTTATGGAAACGAAATCGAATCATGTTAAGATGGAAAAGATCAAAATTAAATTAGGCTTTGTAGGTAAATTAGTGGTGGACTATGACGGGAAAAGTGGGGGATTATGTCTTCTTTGGACTGGTAGGGTGGATGTTTCTCTTATCTCTTACTCCCGTTCTCATATTGATGTAAGGGTGAGTTCTAGAGTTAATGACTGGCGTTTTACTGGGTTTTATGGACATCCAAAAATGGACCAGCATAGACATGTTTAGACTCTTATGAATCGTCTTTATGATATGTCCCAACTCCTCTGGCTTTGCTCAGGGGATTTTAATGAAATCTTGTCTGATGATGAGAAGTTTGGTGGTATGCCGAGAAATAAAGTTTTGATGGAGAACTTCCGTGATGCTCTTAATTATTGTGAATTCGAGGATTTGGGTTTCCGGAGTTCGAATTTTATTTGGTGTAATAAATGGAATGACAATGATTTAGTGCAAGAGAGACTCGATATACGGGTTTGTAACTTGGAGTGGAATCAGCTGTTCCCGCGTGTTGTTGTCAATCTGGAATTCTAGTATTTCAATCATTGAGCTCTTTGGATTGATTTGAATGGTCAGGTTGAGAGTAGTTAGTGTCGAGGTGTTGAGAAGAAAAGACGCTTCCATTTTGAGACTTGTTGGGTCGAGAGGGAGGAGTGTAAAGGGTTGATTGAGAATTGTTAGGGATCGGGTGGAAATAGGACAGGGATGCAAGGTATTGTGCTAAGATCAACCAATGTTCTAGAAGGCTACAGACCTGGAATCAGGCCAATATGAGGGCTTTAAATGAAGAGATTCGGAACAAGCGGAAGGAGCAGCAGCCAGCAGCTTGCTACAAACAACATCAGGGATGGTGCTTGGGACCAAATTAGGATTATTGAGACTCAGCTGAATAGTTTACTTAAGAGTGATGCGGTTTATTGGAAGCAACAGGCGCGTATCGAGTGGCTAAGAGAGGGTGATTGTAACACGAAATTCTTTCATCTCAGAGCCTCATAGAGGAAAGCCTAAAATAGGATCTATGGTATGTTTGATTGTAACGGTGTGTGGCAACAGGAATCCAGGAATTTGACGCATGTGGTGGTAAGTTACGTCTCTGAGCTGTTTCATTCTAACAAGAATTCAGAGACTCACAAGAACCGGGTGTTGGGAAAGGTTCAGCCTAGGTTTTTAGACCGTAACTCCTGTCTCCTTGATGGTCCCTTTAATGCGAAGGAAGTGCACCTGACTGCCTTTGCAATTGCGTTGACTAAGGTGTCGGGATTGGATGGTTTTCTTGGGTTATTTTATCACAAGTATTGGGAGGTGGTTGGTCCGTTTATAACAACTGAGTGTTTTAGGTGTTTAAATGATTGGGGCTCCTTAGAGGCAATCAATGGGACTCTGGTGGTTTTTATTCCGAAAATGAAGAATCTTGAGTGTATTACGGAATTTCATCCGATCAATCTATGCAACGTAATTTACAAAATAGTTGCTAAGGCTTTATGAAACCGGATGCGGCTTGTTCTTGATGAAGTTATCTCTTCTTCTTAAAGTGCCTTCATTCCAGGTAGATTAATTGCTGACAATGCTTTGATTGGTTTTGAGTGCCTTTATGCAATTAGGGCTCAGAAGCGAAAAGAAGGATCTTTCGCCCTGAAATTAGATATGTCTAAGGCCTATGATCGGGTCGAATGGAGTTTCCTTGCTAAGATGATGCGTAAGTTGGGGTTTTAAGAGCAGTGGGTTTCGAAGATGATGAATTGTGTCTCCATAGTCTCATTCTCCTTTGTTATTAACGGTGAAGTGAGTGGTTTTGTCAAGCCGTCGAGAGGTCTCCAATAGGGGGTCCTTTATCCCCATACTTGTTTTAATATGTGCTAAAGGGTTGTTTAGTGTGGTTAATTCTATGGTCCATGCTACTGATTTGTCAAGTTTCCAGTGTAAGCGTTTAGGCCCAAATATTTCCCACATTTTCTTTACCGACGATAGCCTTCTCTTCTCCAAGGCTATGGAAAGAAAGTGTTCTAATATCAGATCGATTCTTGATTGTTATTCAGTGGCCTCGGGTCAAGTAATAAATTATAAGAAATCCGCGATATGCTTTAGCAAGTCAATCAAGTGGGATGATAGTAATCGGCTTGTCGAGATCATTGGTGTTCGTCATATGAGATGTCACGAGCGCTATCTGGGCTTTCTAGTCTGAACTGTAGGAATAAACGGCAGCTCTTCAATGGAATCAAGGACCGTGTCTGGTCGAAGTTGAAAGGTTGGAAAGGAAAGAAGTTTTCTATTGGTGGTAAAGAAGTTCTTTTGAAGGCTGTGATCTAAGCAATTTCGACTCACACAATGGGTCTTTTAGGCTGTCGAAATGTTTGATTCACGATCTCCATAGGCTTTGCAACCGTTTTTCGTGGGGTTCTTTCGGTGCTCTTGGAAGCGAATGTGTGCCCTTAAAGAGAAAGGGGGTCTAGGTTTCCGTGACCTCGAAACCTTTAACAGAGCTCTTTTGGCGAAGCAGTGTTGTAGGCTCATTAAAAATCCATAGTCCTTGGCTGAAAGAGTGTTAAAGAATTGCTACTTTCCTGATTCTAGTTTTCTAGAGGCCGATCCAAAGTTGAAAGGTTCCTTAATCTGGCAAGGGTTGTTATGGGGTCTGGGAATCATTCCTATGGGTTCCCGGTGGAGAATTGGTAGAGGTAACACTATGTGAATGTATGGGGACTATTGGATTCCTAGGCCATCGACCTTCAAAGTTATTTCTCTTATCTACCTGAATGTTAATGCTACAGTCGATTGCCTCAAATCTGAGTCTGGTAGTTGGAATCTTGAGCTGGTGGAAAATTCCTTTTGGCTGATGATGTGGACATGATTCTGTCCATCCCTTTTTTGAATTCCTGTTTGGATGATTCTTAGTTGTGGCATTTTGAGAAAGACGGGGCATACTCGGTTCAGAGTGGGTATCGGATTGGCAAGAATTTGTCTAACAATCCTAGCTCGATTGGACTTGATAGTTCAGTTTCTTGGTAAAAGACCCTTTGGCGTCTCAAGATCCCTATGAAGATTAAAATATTTCTATGGAGAGCTAGTCATCACTGGCTCCCTACCTTGGTGTCCTTAGCTAGGCGTTGCGTCCCTTTAAATGAATCTTGCCCTCGTTGTCATCGCTGCCCTTAATCCTTAACTTATGCCTTCTAGGGCTATCGTGATCTTACTAAGGTTAGAAATGATTGTTTGCTTTTAAAGGGCATTAAGTTGTTTGATGCTATGCACTTTCCTGATTTCTTGCTGGTGTGTCTTCGAAATCTCAACTCCTGGGACTTGGATTTTCTTTGTATCATTTTCTGGAAAGTGTGGTTCTACAGGAACCAATTGGTTCATAATTCGAGCAGGTTGGATTTGGGTCATGTTGTTAGTTGGGCGCGTGATTTCCTTGCTGAGTGGAGGTTGGCTCAAGACGGGGTTAGGTCCAAGTTGATGGGTAATAATATGTTGGGTGCAAGGGTGATCCTGAAATGGAAACCTCCTGATGTGGGTGTCCTTAAAATTAATACCGATGCAGCGACGAGTTATCCGCATCGTACAATTTGGTTTTGGAATAATTATTCGTGACAGTTCAGGTGTTGTTAAATCTGCTATTGCCCAAAAGATTGAAGCTACCTTCTCCTCTCTTGTTGCGGAAGCAATGGCACTGCGCAATGGTATTCTCTTGGCAGTTAGCTCAGGCCTGACTCTGTTTCAAATTGAAACTGACTCCCTCCAAGTCGTCAACCTGGTTTTGCGTGGGGACCCGTCCTTGGTTGATGTTGGTCCTATTATCGGTGATATTTTGAACTCTTATGCCCTGCTCCCTAGCTAGTCGATCAACCATGTTCCCCGAAAAGGTAACCATGCGGCTCACAACTTAGCTAAAATGGCACTCTTAGTTGTTTCGAACTGTGTCTCGTTAAATAGTTATCCTCCCTGCGTGGAGTGCTTTGTTAAGCTTGATGCTTTTGTTTAGTGTTCTGTTTCTTTTCAAAAAAAGGTAAAAAAAAAAAAGGGCCATATTCTATATTAGGAACTAAAACACAAGGGAGAGATTATTTACGCAACTTTTAAAAAATTAATTTTTTTTTCAAAAAAAAAAAAAAAAACACAATAAATTTTAAAACCAATTAAATACGTACTTCAGAAGGCCAATATAATTCATTCAAGATTTATTTTTTATTTTAATTACAAATTTGAAAATTGTGAGGGTAAATACAACTTGAACTTTCAAATTTGAAAATTGTGAGATGACTTACCGGTAAGCTCATCACCATTATACCAATAAGGTTATGGGTTTAAGTTGTATCATCTTTCATCTCCATAAATTCAAAATTTTGTTTGTTTTTATATTACATATACTTTGCGACAACTGAAACTTGCAAAATTGTTAGATTGAATAAACGTCATTTACCGTCAAGTAATATTAGATGATGATATTTTTTTACTTTTTAATTGAGCGTCCTTTTCTACGTAATTACAAAAAAAAAAAAAAAAAAAAAAAAAAAAAAAAACCATCCTTGAATTTTATTGGCCTAAAAAAATACATGTTAATTATTTTTAAAAAATGTTCCTCAATTAATCTCTTTAAAATTTATTAGAAATTTTTATTATAGATAGATATTTGATGGTAATATATAAACTTTAAATCTAGTTAACTACAGTAGTTATGTTTTACAGAGAATTTCATAAATCTATTGAAGTTTGACCAAAACCGAACATTGAAGGGATTTTGATAAACGGAAAGACATTTTTATCAAATTTCAAAATGATTTTTAATTTTATCTTTATTTTGGTGATACTTCATGGGTTTATGAATATTTTCCTATACTCTAGAGAATAACAAAAGAGTTCGATTGAATTGACCAAATAAAAGTCATTAATGTCAATGTCTAACGAAGAAGTTTGAATGTCAAATCATCAAATGGACTTCTTATTGTCAAAAAAAAAATATTTTTTTGATGAATTAACGTTGTTGTTAGAAGACGTCTAAATAATTTTTCAGCTTAGAATGAACTTGTAGAATAAAACTGAGTAGATGTAATATTTTTACGTTGTCGGTACGTTATAAGTAATTGTATTTTATTGAGACGAGTTGTTTAATATATGAACTTGACTTCACAAGCTTAGCTTGACCATAAAAATTCAAAAGGCTTGAATATATCTCATGTCAAGTACTTATAACATGCTAACAGAGGTGTAGTTCAGCTGATAAATGGACAGGTTTGGGATTTAGACAAATGACTCTCTAATCAGCGACTAGAATCCTACAAATGGTGAAAAACTTTCATGCTAAATAAAAAAGTGGCTTGCATACTAATAACAAGTCAAGAGACTTGCTTCTATGCGGTATAAAGATAGACTTATACTTAAAACACATTTATTTTTAACGACGTGTCCAAAAAATTTTCCTCTTTTTTTTTTTTTTTTTTTTTTTTTTTTAAAATTTTTATTTCCTTACCAAAAATAGATAAAAATTAATGTCAATTTTAAATACTTGCTGAGTCAACCGAAGAAGTAGCTGTGCAACAGACTCTACGAAAGTAGACGGTCATGTTGACAATGTCTAATATATATTTTTTTGCCACATCAACTTGTAGTTGAATATGCATAGCTGGCCAACAGGGGCATAGCTCAGCTGGTAGATGGACGGGCTTGGGGTTTGGGCAAATGACTCCCAGGTCAGCGGCTCGAATTCTACCAATAGCAAAAACTTTCAAAAAAATACATGGTCTCGAATTAATAGATATGGTCAAAAAAAAAAAAAAAAAGCTCAATTGCATTGAAGATACAATTATTAACGAACCGTCTGTTTATCCTGTGTAGTATCTTTTTTTTTCTTTCACAAGTCACACTTGTATTGGAGATGCTCTTATATTAATCTTTAAAAAAAAAAAAAAAAAAAAAAAAAAAACCTTCAATCAATTTGAATTATTTTAATAAATCTTACATGAAAAAATACTTTACTGTGAGGTTGTGGGTTTAAGTCTGTTCTTCTCCCCAAATCCTGAATTATTATAACATTTAAAAAATATATATAATGTTTCATACGCTTTACATGATTTTTTTTTTTTTTTTGCTTAATTTATAATTCCTATTCAAACAATATTCATGCATTAACCTCATGATTCTATTTGATGTGAGATCATGAAGCAATTAATTAGAATATATCTGTGATTTTTTTTCTCTCGATATTTTCCTTCCTTGCAGTTGGACCATAAACTGTACAAAAAAGAAAAAGAAATAATTAATTAATAGATCATAGATTGATTGGTTGAATATTTTTGGAAGTACCTTTATTTCATTAAATCAGAAAATGTGCTTAAATTAATGAATTATCGAGACTACTTGAGTATTTTATTAAATTATTATTCTTATTTAAAAAAAAAAAAAAAAAAAAAAAAAAACTCAAAACAAGCTTTATAGAATCATAGATGTAAGCCTTTTAATCCTAACAACTCTATTAAATATATCAGGACGAAGAATGTGGACCATAGATTATGAAGAAATTTTGACAAGTGCATACACTTTGAGTCAAAGTATGTAAATCTAGTGGTCCACATTCTTCATCCTGATATATTTATTGTCAGGACGAACTGATAATAGAAAATCTGTATATATATATTTATAGTCTTTCTATTATCAGTTCGAACTGACAATAAATATATTAGGATGAAGAATGTGTACCATAGATTATGGAGAAGTTTTGACAAATGCATACACTTTGAGTCAAAGTATGTAAATCTAATGGTCTACATTCTTCGTCTTGATATATTTATTGTCAATTTGAACTGATAATAGAAAATCCGTATATATATATATATATATACATATATATATACGGTCCCGATCCTATCAGGATGTACTGATATAACTTTATCAGGATATTGAATGTGAGCCACTCATTTATAACAGTGATTTGACAAGTGCATACATACCAAGTCAAAGTATGTAAAACGAGTGGCTCACATTCAATATCCTTATATAATTCTATCAGGATGTACTGATAGGATAATTTCCGTTATATATATATAATATATATATATATATTATATTTTTAAAAAAAAATCTATTAAGATTGCAACCAAATGATATAAAAGTATAAAGAAAAGCTTTTGGGATTAAAAAGTTAAGACTGATTGATAGAGTGTAGACACAAATTAATACTTCACAGTGATGACTGATGGATTTGGCTACAATGCAGTGAAAAATATCACTTCATCATGCAGTGATTTTTGAGGTTAAATGTGAGCCATCGGATGAAACATAATTGAAGTCAATGGATGAGATTAAATAGGGAGAAAAAATAAAATTGATCAATTAAAAAATTAAGAAACCGGTAACCTATAATCAAAAACGTATCCGGTCCGTGTCTCTCCACCTCCGAAGCAAAACGATGGTTCAGGTCTCTCACTCCACCACTCCAACGCATCTAGTCTGTCTTTCCACCATTCCTGCAACAAGACGACGCTACTGGTCTGTCTCTAACCTTCACTCCAACGCAACTGGTCTCTCTGTCACCACTCCAACAAAACAACCGACATCATCAATCAACGGTGGGACGATTCCTTTGTTGATTTTCTCCAATGACTGATTAACCAAAGCTGCAACTGAGTTCAGTTGAATGTTTGTGTATCTTGACACCATCAAAGATCAACCAGTTCGAATTCAACACCCATACTGAGACAACAAGAAGCACTTGAAATCCCTAATTCTCAGATTCCAATCTCAGTCTGTATCCCAATCGTTGAACCAATTTGCAAGCCCTAAAGTTCAATCTCTGTTCATCGAAAAAGATCTCCAGTGGCGACTTCACCATCTCCGGCGGCCGGCGATCCACCGTCTCCAGCGACCATCAATTTCTCTTCTTGCAGCAGCCGGGGTTTCTCTTCTTCCAACTGCCGGTGATTCACTTCTTCCAGCGGGCAGCGATTTTCTCATCAACATCTCCGGCGACTTCAACTCTCCTTCCTGTCATCACTTCTAACCTCTCCTGTAAGCATACACTGATCAGTATCTAATTTCTTTATCTCCCTTTCTACCTTTCTGTTTTATTCAATAACTCCATCTCCCATGTGTCTGCAAATATACATATAATACTTGTTTGATCGTGGGGCCATGGATTATGATGGGTTGTATGCGGTTTGATGAGCGTAAGGGTGGTGGAGTAGTGTTTTTTTAATTTTTTTTCTAGGTTTGGTTGGCTCTGGTTTGATTAAGTTTATAGAAAATTTGTTTGATGCAGTGGAGATATGGATTTATAAATGTTGTTGAATGTATGTTTTAGTAATTGGTTTTGTTGTGGTTTAAAGAAATCTGTTTTGTTGAAACCATAACTGGACTTGTTGACAGTGGTTTTTTTTTGTTTCTTATTGGAAAGTTATTGACAGTGGTTATGAACCACATCTGCAATAGGTTTGGTCTGTATGGGACTGCATTTGAAAGGTTAATTTGGAAAAAAAAAATTTAGATGTTGACAGAATGAAGAGTTTGAGAATTGAAAGACAAAGCAAAATATCAGAATTCATATTGACCAACCTTCATACCTTCTAGGAAATCTCCTGTTTTTGGAGGGGGTAGAACAAGAACTCCCTTTATCTGGTTCACAATAGAGATTCGATTCATTGATATTTAAAAAAATATACATAAAATGGAATCTCTTATGTTTTAGATCTTTGTTTATTTTATTTTGAAACATCTCCATTGATCCAGTTGACTTATATAAAACGAGTAATTTACCTTTGTGATGTTAAGTATGATTTTGAATCCAACGAAATTAAAAACGTTTAGTCCAGTGTGACAAAGAGCCAAATTATTTTAATCAAAGAGCTTGAGAGGGTGCGAAATGCTTGAGTTGGGAAATGGCGTGATGATCATTGATTCATTCGTAATGTATAAGCATATAATAATAATAAATATGGTTGTGAACGGATATGGTTGTGAACTGATATAATAATAATAATTTATTAGATTTAAATATCTGATATGCACTTAAAACATATATGGTTAAAGTCTTAAACATATACTGATATACAAGTTTGTGCCCTTTTTGGTGCATGTTTTTGTTCTTGTAGTGCAACTTCTCTTCTTCTGTTATTGTTTTTATGTCTTTTTGGTGCAAGTTTGTGCTCTTCTTCTGTTATTGTTTTTATGTGTTCTTTTTGATGCGAGTTTGTGCTCTTCTTCTGATATACATATACTGATGTTGTGCCTCTACGTTGTTTGTGTTTCCTTATGGTGCTTCTTTTGTTATGTTTGTTTCGTTGTGTTGCTTCTTTGGGTTTCGGTTTTTAGGTGCTCTTTCCTTGTGCTGCTTCTGTTTCTGTTTCGTTGTTGGGGATCTGTTGTTGCAGCTTGTTTAGGTTGCTCTGTTCTGTATTAACATTAGAAAAAAAATGTCTATTACACATTTGACACTACTGATAGTTTAAGAATATACTTTGACAATATTTATGTAATGTAAGGCTGCCGATGGGTTTATGCAGCCACTTATGATGTGATCCGACAAGGTTCATGGTATTGAGTTTTTATATAGTGTTTGTTTATGTTTTCCTTTTAGTGACAAATTATTGGAGTTCAAAACTAATAATATATGTTGCTTAGTTCCCATTTGAATGCCACCTGATGACTCTATCTTATCTACCTATACTACACATGAAAAATGCATTTACATTTGATGTACTGCACTTGTATGCTAAGAGATTCAATTGGTTTATATGAATGGTCATTTTACATTTATCATATGGTTCGTTACTTTACATTTTACATTTACAATGATCAATCTCCTACCAAATATGATTTTGTTATCTTAACATATTTCAGATTTAATTATTTCTTTCCTTTTGTATGTTCGTTATGTATATTTCTACATACGAATACATTATTTACTGGTGTACACAGTATGTTAACAAATGGTTGTCTACATCTTGTAACAATTTTCAACAAATTGTTTATTGCAGTTACAAATGGTGAATTCTATTCGCAAGAGGAGAAAGATTACTGGCCACCAAACTACCCGCGAGAAGGTGGTACTCAATCCACAATGGATTTGGATCTGAAGCTTGACAGAATGGCTTGGATAAATTTTCAGTAAGTTAGCATCACTTTCGCTAATATTTCTAGTACTGACTTCTGAATGGATCCGCATTTATCTTCAGTTTTCTAGGAAAGTAATTGTAAATTACAATTACTTGTGTCTATTAACCGATGTTCATAATTGTGAAAGTCTTAGTATTTTGTCAAATAAATTGAAAAATATTATATAATCATTTGATTTTATATACACTTCCTTTGATAATGAAATTCCAATCACAGTATAGGATATTCATTTATAAGAAATCTTAAAGTTTGATTTTTTGCTATTTGATTCTCTTACTAAAACCAATCACATTTGCTATTATAATAACTCCAATATAAATCCATTCTTTGATAACAAAAACCAGAATAACATATTGTTAATCGGTTCCATATATGTAATTTCCTATGTACGGAATGTCGCACTGACAATGCACTTACCTTTGTGCTTTGTCATGTTTGCAGCAAACAAGAGCGTCAAATGACAACTGCAAAGGGGAGTAAAAAGGTTTGACAATTACAACTACCTATGTTATTAGTTTTCCATACCAATACATCACATGAGCTTTATTATTTACTTACATAGACTAACATTATTTCCCTCATTGTTTATCAGTCTATGAAGGAGGTACGTGATGCATGGAATACCCTCTCCATGGATGAGAAATCTAAGTTCAAAATGGCGAAGGAAGATATTGTGGATGATAAGGTTACTCTGGAGAAAGCAGCACATGAGGATAACAAGGTTCCTCATTCGACACTCGATGTACTCCGGTACGTATATCGGAAATCGTGTCATTATTATCTGATGTGCAAAGGAGGCTGTACGAGAATTAGGTTTCTCAAACCTCCTCACGTTAAACTCCGGACGTCTTCGACGTGACCTCTGTGGATGGCTTGTGAGCAAGTTTGACACATCAACCTTGTCAATCGAACTACATGGCAAGAGGTTGACGCTAGACCCTTCAGTCTTCTCACACATCATGGGAATTTCTAATGGAGGAGATATTGTGGAGCTTCATGGAGATGTGAATCAAGTATGGAGAAGCAAGTTTAGTATTACCAATCGCGGCATCAAACTCCCCCAGCTTGAAGCGCAACTTAAGAATATGAAGACAGCAGATGATGATTTCAAGATCACATTCTGTTTGTATGCATTGGGTACTATTCTTGCACCGGCTGCAGGAGAGTATGTTGATGAAAGGTACCTGAACGTTCTAGGTGATGTCCAAAAGATTAGGGGTAAAAATTGGGCAAGGTGGTGCTTCAATCAGTTAGTTGGTGGAATAGAGAAGTTTAACTCCAAAAGCTCGAAATACATTACCGGTCTTCTGTTTCTTCAGGTGCATATTAATCGTTTTATATATTGTATCATTTAAGTTGTTAGTATGTGCATCTTATCCACCATGATTGTGATAAAATTTTTGTGTTGTTTTTTTTTCAGCTGTTTTACTTTCATGTTATAGATTGGCAACCAACAATTGTAGATAAAAATTCCTTACCAGTTGCAAGTTGGACTTCCGTTAATATAAAAAATGTATGAAACAGTTACGTCAACAAGGGTGTTATAATGCTAAGGTATGTACTGTAAAAAATATGTATTTTCTTATCCCCTATAAACTATACAGCATGTACTTATACAACTATTGTTAAATTATCATTCTCCACCTTTACAGGTGTTGATCAATGATTATGTTGCACCTGCCGCATCAGCTGAACATGTACACAATGTTGAACACAACAGTCCCAACGGTGATATGCTTAAATTGGTTCTGCAGGAGATTCAAAGCTTCAGAAAGGAAATTCAGGAGTTCCGTACGGAACATACTAACCTTATCGAGAAGGTTAAACATATAGAAGAGAAAGTCGACCTTCTACACGGAAATCTGAATGTTGATAAAGGTCAAAAAGTGAAGGTTGGTTTTGTCCCTCCCAAAGAACAGCCGACACCAACACCTGTTTTCCGATGATGATCATGGTCCTGTTACAAAAGATGTCGGTTTAAAATTTGATGATGCGCATGCAGCACAGCACACTTTCATACCGACTCTCA